>OZ010796.1:442856846-445256846 GCA_963932465.1 Maratus speciosus
TTTAAATCTTACCTTCACTTATACATGAACTCCAAAGGTTCTGCTAAAACTGGATCGTAGAGTTTTAAAAGCTTATTAAGAGTTTTAAAATATTGCTTGGTCATCGCCGCATCCAGCGATGACCGGACGCCACGCCACTGATATATATATATATATATATATATAAGCGTTGGATTTTTCCATTCTTTATATATATATATATATGTATAAGGGTCATTCTATGAAAAGTGGCTGTTAAAAAAAAAAAAAAAATGCGGCCCAATAAAATAGCCTCAAAAATCTCAAAATTTAGCCTACGAGTACCTTATTGCTATATTTATCAAAAATAATATGAACCAAACTGTATCTCATCTTCTGATATTTTAATTTCAAAGCACTTCCAATGCTAAAATGTTCAAATAAATGATTGGCACCGGAATTTAAGAACAAATTTATTTGTAAATAAGAAAAATGCTATATTTCACATGCATGTTAAATAGATAAAATTTTATAAAAAGTCTGGTGCCATTGTGGCGCTTGGGAATTAAAATTAAGTGGTTTCATAAACATACCACCGCCCTTGAAAGGGTTAGAAAAGAAAAAAAAATATAATTAGAAGTCATACTGTCAATAAATAATATTTTTTTACTATATGTCAATTGAAAAAATAAAGATAAAGCATTAACATTTAGAAGAGTTAATGTTTATTGGAATTAGTACAATTTTTTTTAAATTTATTTTTAATTTCTCCCTGTAAAATAATTAAAATTAAAAATGTATTATCTTTACTTACGGTAATTAAAAGTCTTATGAGTTTTTTAATGTGCATTTTATTACATTAGATGTTCTTATTTTACTGTTTAGTACATATATAAATGGATTCAGATCATTCCCTTACAATTTAAATCCTTCTCTCATATTAACATTATGAGGGAATGATTGTGACGGAATGACTAAATACTTCTGATAACCATGTTATACGAAAGTGATTAGTCTTAGGTATATTTTCAGTTACTAAATATATTTTGAAACACATTTCTACTAATATAGCAACATAAAAAGACATTGCATTAGTTTTTTTAAATTTATAATAGATGAGGGAATGACGCGTAATAAAAATACTTACATTGATCTAGTACTTCAAAGCCATATACTAACTATTCAAGAACGTTTTTGAGCAAACAACAAGATGGATACTTCACTATACTCTTGTACAAACTATCCTAGACATATATAAAGCATGTGCTTCTTTCTACTAAGTTAATAATGGCAAATTTATAGTTATGTGAATGAATGACGACAAATGCTAGGGACATCATTAAAAAGTGCCCTAATTCATTTAGTATATAAAATATAAATATAATTAAATGGCTAAACATGTATTTAAGTGTGTTTAATGAATTGAGAAAAAAATAATTATAAATATACTTGCTGCAATGGCAGACGAAGCATTTTTTCCCCTACATATGTGAATGGGGACATAGTGAGGGAATGATATTTGCATTAAAAAAGACATCAAATTTATCAAATTTCAATTTCAATAAGCAAATAATTACAGTTTATATGTATAACTGATTAATATTGATAGTTTAAATCACTTTTTCTTTTTGTAATTTTAAAAATATGTCTTCATGACCCCTGGGACATAAAATTGTCACTTTTCAGAGAACGAGTCATAAGTGTTGGATTTTTCCGTTCTTTCTAAAAGCACTTCATAGCAGTGGGCTACTTTTTTAAAATTCAGATTTCTTGATTTGCACCGCTTTTCTGAACTGGTAAAATCTCCTCTATTTTCGCCTTAATTAATATGTTATTAAATAAGGCGAATTTTACTATTTCAAAAAAGTGGTGCCAATCAAGAAATCAGAAAAAAAAATGTCCGCTGCCAACAGTGCTTCACAGCTTTAATTGACTTTTTCTCAAAACTTCGATTTTTCAGGTTTGTGTTCCTTTTTTTCAATATCTATTAAACTTAAGAACTCAGATTTTCCTAAACACTTATATTATGTAATAGTGCATACTTTAACACTGGGATTTAATGATTTGTTGAGAATTATTTATGTCAGGCAGTGAAGTCTTACCAAAACTGCTAATTTTAAAATGTCTTTCAATAAATAATTAACAATTAATTTTCAGTTTCACTTAGAAAGAATATGATCTATTAAAATACGTAAAACATGTTATTCAAACTATTCTAAAAAATCTAGGCCTCTATCTTTCACCATTTCTGAGAAAAAGGTACATAAATTTGGTGTATTTTAACATGGCCGAGATAGAGCTTAACCGGTCCCCGTAAACCGTTCGGGACCATCACATTTCACATGAATTTTATTCGGTTGCCACTACTTTTAGTCAAATAATTAAATTTAGTTTAGCATTCAATAAACTGGCTTAATTAAAGTAGGAAAATTTTACATTTCTTTTTTAGTGGTATCAAAAACAAGTGTTGTAAGCATCTTCTGAAGATGCATATATGCACCCATGGTCCCGAAGGTGTTAAACATCACGTATACGTGCCTCCCGTCTCGAAAGGATTAAGAAGAAATTCGGAAATCACCACAAAATCAACGGAACGATAATTACAAGAACTTACGAGAAGTTTAAGACAGCTGGAAGTGTATTGGGCGACGCGAAAGCAAGTGTAGCAAAGTAAAAGGCACCTCGTCATTGAAATGCTTATTTTTTTCTGTTGTTCAGAGAGCATCGTGTAGCTACAGGCATCAATCATAATGATGCATGTTTAGTCCAGGCAATAGGGAATTTGCCCTAGCAAAATTAATGGTAGTTCTGGAAATCGGCTTAATTTATGTTTTTTGGGTGTCTGAATCCGAATTTGTAACTTCCCACCAAAATATCCCTTGGCAACTCCTCCAAATTTTGGTAAAAAAGCACCCCCCCCCCCAAAAAAAAAGGGTTTTATTAAAAAAATCAAATTTTTTTATTGTTTTAGGGGAAAAGTATCTAGAAATTCAGAAAGTAGACAAAATTTGCGACAAACTAGATATATGACATTATGACTTAGGATGAAGGGGAAGGAGGGATCTGCCTCGAAACATGCGCGCGGTGCTGCGTGGACTAAGTTGCGCAATTCCACTTAACCACTCACACGTTTACATTCGCCCTCCCATCTCCCCTCCAAACTTTACTTACAAGGTTTACTTTAAGTTTTTTGGGTCGTTGAATCCGAATTTTTCACTTACCCCCAAAATTCCCCCCCCCCGAAAACCCCCCAAAATAGTTGTTATTAACTTAAATTTCTTATTGTTTTAGGGGAAAAGCATTACGAAATTCAGAAACTATACAAAATTTGCAACAAATAGGATATATGACATTATGACGTAGGATAAACGGGGAGAGAGGGGGCTGCCTCGGAACATTCCCTGCGCGCTTTTCTCAAAAACCAAATTTTTTCAAAAAATCATTTTTTTTGGGGGGGGGGGGGTTGCCGGGTGAAATTTTTGTGGGAAGTAACAAATTCGGATTCAGAGACCCAAAAAACATAAAGTGTGTCAAAATCCAGAAATAGTATTAATTTTCCCAGGTAAAATCCCCTATTGCCTGGACTTCATTACTTAGTGCACATAGCGCCGCAGTGCATGTTCAGAGGCAGCCTTCCCCCTCCCCGTTCATTCTACGTCATAATGTCATCTATCCTATTTGTTGCAAATTTTGTCTAGTTTCTGAATTTCGTAATGCTTTTCCCCTAAAACAATAAGAAATTTAAGTTAAAAACAACTATTTGGGAGGGGGGCTTGGTGGGAGGGAAATTTTGGGGGTAAGTTTAAAATTCGGATTCAGCGACCCAAAAAACTTAAAGTAAACCTTATAGAGAAAGTTCGGAGGGGAGATGGGAGGGTGAATGTAAACGTGTGAGTGGTTAAGTGGAATTGCACAACTTAGTTCACGCAGCACCGTGCGCATGTTCCGAGGCAGATCCCCCCTTCCCCTTCATCCTAAGTCATAATGTCATACATCTAATTTGTTGCAAATTTGTCTACTTTCTGAATTTCTAGATACTGTTTTCCTAAAACAATAAAAAAATTGATTTTTTTAATAAAAATCTTTTTTGGGGGCTTTTTACCAAAATTTGGGGGGGTTGCCGGGGGAAATTTTGGTGGGAAGTTACAAATTCGGATTCAGCGACCCAAAAAACATATAGTAAGCCCTTTTTCAGAACTACCATGAATTTTTCTAGGTAGAGCCCCTATACGGTCTCTATTGCTTGGGCTAGTTACTATTTTTCAATATTTTGAGGGCTTTTAACATAGCTACAAACGTCTTACGCTTTTATGTAACGCAAAAATTCAAAATAATTTTTTTTTGTTTAATTTTTTGTATTTGTTACGTTTATCTCCATGTCTTTTCCAGTTGATTTTTGTCATAGGTCACTTTGTGTTCATTAGATGTAATAGAGATTTTTTTTTCTCTTTTAGAAAGTAAGGAAACTTGATGTTGAAATGAGAAAAAAAAATTATTTCGTTTAGGGATAAGCGGAAAAATGTTAACAAATATTTGAATTGAAATACACAAAATATTCAGAGAAATTTCTTATAACTAATGTTTTTTATCACCTAAGTTTCGCTAGTACGAAGCCTAGTTTTCATTAGTCTAGTTAAGGTAAAGTCTAGAAAGCCTAGTTTTCATTAGTCTAGTTAAGGAAAAGTCTAGAAAGTCTAGTTAACCTTCCGTCTACCAGACGGGTCCATTGGACCCGACATGTACATTCAAAATATTTATTCAAACCAGAAATTTCTTCAAAACAAACTAAATGTATAAATCAGACAATAATAAGTTAAATAAACAAATTAAATAGTTTTAAGTAAAAATTCTGGTGTAGAATGTTTTTATAAAACTTGAGTAAAATTTCCGGTAGTTCTAGGGTTAAGGTCATTTTGACACCTGCCAAATTGATAATAGTTTATTCGAATCAGAAATTTCTTCATAAGATATGTTAAATAAATCCAGCGGTAATATTGGCTAATTAGATAAGTTAAATAGTTTTAAATAAAAATTCTGGTATAGAAACTTTTTATAAAACTTGAGTAAAATAGCCGGTGGTTCTTGTGTTAATCAATCGCTAAAAATAGAAAAGTCTAATAAAAAAAAGTATTAATTGCAAATTAATTTGAAATAGTAAACTTCAATTATAACTCAGCAAAAATAATAAAGTGAAATATATTTGCTAAATGCATATAATTTGGTACATTTTAAATATTTACAAAGTAGAATAATATCTTATTATGTTGTGAAAATGTTGCAGATAGATTTGTTTTCTTCTAGGGAAAAAAATAGGAAAATTTTACACTTATTTGTTAGAAACTGTGATGCCGTGCAACGTTTTTATAACTTGAATAAAATAACATGCTTGCCAACCTTCGGCCTTTTTTAACCCTTAAATGTATGATTTTCTTTATTTTGTTTTGAAAAAAATACATATTATTCTCAGAAATGTTTATTACACAGAAAAAATAATGAAATAAAATCAGAGCTACATTTTTGTTTAATACGTGAACCTTTTCTTACGTTGCACATCTGCAGTACAAGTAAAAACTACTGTCATAACAAAAATATTGCAAGATAGTAAATATTTTAATTTGCACGCGTGTCATCAAAATTGAAGGATAATGAGAAAAAATATGCTTACTTAGTTAATGTTGCAACCAATGCCCGATGCTGCAATTATTTATGTTAATTGAATACTATTGAACTCAAAACTGCACTTCCGCGTATACGTTAGCGTCATAAATATGCAAATTAGATGATTGACAATGTGGTGCGCAATGGACGAATGTTGGAATCCTGGTCTGTAGTGTTATTTACAGTGAATGTGGTGTCTGAGTGTGATCAGTATTCATTAGTTATGGCTCAAAGGCATCATTTAAGTAAAGCTCAAAAGTGGCGAATAATTTGTAGAATAGAGGAAGGTCAAACACAAATGGAGGTCGTCCAAGATTTGAATATCCCTCAAAGTGTCATATGAAGAGCTTTGAGCCGCTTTTTAAGCACTGGATCCGTTGATAGACAACCTAGTCAAAGGAGACCAAGAGCAACAACTGCATCCGGAGATTTTTTTTTTGTCATTGTGGCTCGAAGAAACCGCGAAGCGACTACAAGAGACTTGGTTGGAGACATTCAGGTTGCCACAGGAACTCTAATTAACCGTTGTACTGCTACACGAAGGTTTAACAAGGGTAGAATGCATGCGAGAAAACCAATTGTTCGTGTCCCACTCACTCCAACTTCCATTGGGGCTCGTTAAAACTGTTGCCCTCGTCATGTTCAATGGAGCCAAGAAGACTGGGCTCAAGTATTGTTTACTGACGAGTCCAGATATAGTCTGAACACTGATTTTTGGTGTGTCTTGATCTGGAGAGAAGTAGGAACACGCAACTTGCCTTCCCTTGTCCGTGAAATATCCCGTTCGTGCCCAAGTCTTCTTGGCTCCATTGAACATGACGGTGGCAACAGCTTAAACGGGCCCCTTTGGAAGATGGAGTGTGTGGGACACAAACTATTGGTTTTCTTCAGTAAGCCTTCGTGTAGCAGTAGAACGGCTAATTCGAGTTCCTGTGGCAGCCTGAATGTCTGAAACCAAATCTCTTGTAGTCGCTTCGCGGTTTCTTCGAGCCACAATGAGAGAAAACGGTCTTCGGGTGCAGTTGTTGCTCTTCGTCTCGTTTGATCAGGCTGTCTATCAACGGATCCAGTTTTAAAATGCAGCTCGAAGCTCTTGATATGACACTTTTAGGGATATTCCAATCTTGGGTGGCCTCCATTTGCGTTTAACCCCTCTCGATTCTACTAATTATTCGCCACTATTGTCCTTCACATAAATGATGCCTTTGAGCCATAACTAATGAATACTGATCACTCTCAGACACCGCATTAACTTTATACAACAATACGGACCAGAATTCCAACACACGTCCATTGCGCACCTCATTGTCAAGCATCTAATTTGCATATTTCCGACGCTAACGTATGCGCGGAACTGCAGTTTTGTATTCAATAGTACTTAGTTGACATAAATAATTGTAGCCTTGGGCATTGGTTGCAACATTAACTTAGTGAACATAATTTTTCTCATTATCCTTTAATTTTGATGACCAGTGTATGAATCTAAATACCTTATTTTATATAATTTTTTATTTTGTAAAATTTAACCCTTAAATGCCTGAATTATTCTTTTAGAATTGTATTTTTTATTCTTATATTAAACATTAGACACCAGGAATTTTAAGATAGATCTTTAACTTTATTTAGTAGCATATATTTGTAATTTTTAAAGGATTAATATTTCTATATAAATATAGTGGTTGCTAATAGTTAAATAAAAAGTGATGCAGATATGTATCACTATGCATTTAACCCTTTCCGGCGCGGAGTATGTCTGTTTGTAAAATGATGAATGTTTTTTCTATTAAAAAAAACATACTGAGAGGTTGGTATGTATGCTTCATATCTAAAATCTTTATGTTCCTTTCCACATATAGTCTTTATAAAAAGAAAAAAAAAAGGAACTCTTTTATTTGAAAATGTAAAGTATTGATATTGCTTTTAAAATTATTCATAAATCATTGAACATTATAGACAGCTGAGAATGAAAAACACTGTAGTCCTATATTAAGTTATGTTTGGGGTACGTATTAACCTTGTGAAATTCAAAAACTCAAAAATGGATTATTGGAAAGATATTTATCTAAAATTTATGGATATTCCCTTGGAAATACTACTGCATTGATGATTTGTTCAAAATAACAATTTAATATGGCAACATTAAAAAGCATTATATAACATTAAAAAGCATGGATATTTAGATATTGTAAAATACAAAAAACTGCAAAAAATACCTTTTATTTCTTTTAAAAATTTTAAAAATATTTACGGAGCTGAACAACTAAATTTTATACCAGGTGTTTTGAACAACTTAATGAAGGGCTGCTGATTTGCCACTATTTCCGAATAATAATATTTACCTTATTTTAACCCTTTAACCCTTTTAGTGGCAAAGTACTTGTATTCTTAAAATATTGAAATAATTGAATGACATCAGTATTTACACAAAAGTTTAGTTGTAAATAAGTAAAAGTATATTTTCGCGTACTTAATAAAAGTGATATTTTCATTGAAAAATTCTGGTGCCAATGTGGAAATGAGGGATTAAAACTAAGTGATGCCATAACGGCTTCACCGCCCTTAAAGGGGTTAAGCGTCCTTACCGTGTTTTTCCGTCACTTAATCTTTGAATTCAAGAACTGATTTAACACAAAATTCATATTAATGTTATTTTTTTGCAGTGCATGAGATAAATAAACATGTAAAGGTAATCACAAGCAAATTCTCATACAAATACTCTTCATAGCTATTGTTTTATGAATCATTAAACATACATGAAAAATTTAGCAGTACGCTTAAAGAGTTAAGACGGAAATTCTGCAATTAAATTAAGCTGCGTTGTCTAATTGTGGCCCCGCATAGTACTGATTGCACCAGTGTTTCCGAATAGTAATATTCGCCATGTTTAATCTCAGAACTTCTGTACTTAAATAACATAGATACCAAAGTTCCGTTTTTAGCTCACAGGCTATCAAAGCCTGAGAGTTTATGCGCCCGCCGGTTCTGTATGTACGTACGTAATGCGATAACTCTTGATAGAAATATCCGATTTGCTTCAATTATTTTTCTAGATTCATTCTGATAAGGCGCTTCCCTGATTAGTTTTGGGGGTTCATTGGTTAAGGATAAAAGGGGAAAAGGGGGGGCTAGTCCCCCCCCCTTAATTTAGATAAATGGGTTTTTCATGCAGAACTACCCAATTTACTTTAATTTCTTTTTCTAGGTTCATTCTGATAAGGAGCTTTTCTGATTAGATTTGAAGGTTCATTAGCTCAGCATAAAGGGAGAAATGAGAGAGCTAATACTCCCCCCTTAATTTAGAGAAATGGGATTTTACGGCAAAATTATCCGATTTGCTCCAAATTTGGTACACCGGTTTATTCTGATAAGGCGCTTCCCTTATTAGATTTGGAAGTTCATTTGTTAAGTATAAAGGGGATGAAACAAGTGGATAATCGACCTTAATTTATTTTTCAAATGTCATTATTCTTTGAAATGAGTATAATATACAATCAGTGTGAATAGCCTGTGAGCTCAATGCCACCAGTTCAACTGGGCACTTTCCTTTTTATTTTAAATCAAATAAACACGCTTTGAAACAGATTTTTTTAAAGAAATGAATTTAAATAAGTACTATTTAGAAGAAAATCACTTTAATTAAAATCTTATCAAATAAATTTTACTTTATAACGTGTGAATTTTTACTTAAAAGAAACCGGAAGTTATGAAATAAGTAGAAGATATATTTCGAATATAATGATGCCATTAAAACCCCACTGACCACAATCGGACGACACTGAAATAAGGTGACTATTACTACTCGGAAATAACGGTAGTATTGTGGCTACGGTTAGCACTGGCGCACGCAGATGGAATGTTTATGGATACAACTATTTTCGAATAGAAAACATCGCCTTTTGAATATCAGAATTCTGCGATAAAATAAGGCGAAAATTAATATTCAGAATTAGTGGTAACCATGACTAAAAATGTGTGAAGTATTTTCAGTAAACAATGTTTTACCCTTTCTGGGGCAAAATACTTCTATTCTTAAAATGTTGAAATTATCGAATGACATCAGAATTTACTAACAAATTTATTTGTTTTTCTTCATGTACTTATAAGGAATATTTTCATTTCAAAATTCTTGTTCAAATGTAGCATTCAGTGATTAAAATTAAGTAATCCAAAAATGAACCACCGACCTTCAAGGGGTTCAAAGTCATTCCCACACCACTATTCCGCTCTCCAGAACACAAACACTCAGCTGAATTTTTCTTAGGGTATGATTCTGAACACTATCGTTACATTTTGATATTACAGAGAGATTTTGGTTTCTATGACACCAATTTTTACACTATTGTGTCAATGTACCTGGTGTATTGTACCCTGTGTCAATGTCGAAAAGTACTACTCAAATAAATGCCATCGATAAAGGAGTGCTGGAAATCCTTAGTTTCATCTACGTCAGCGGTGGCCAACTGTGGAACGCTCGACACCACTAAAATTTTATAGTAGTGATAGCCTTATCTAATCATCGAATCTCTGCGATTCAACAAGTCGACTTTTTCTGTAAAATTTTAGTGGTATCCGGAGTGCCACAGTTGGCCACCCCTGATCAACGCAATTTTCCTTGCATAAAAAAGTCTTAAACTTTTGATAGGAATTATATGTATTTATATCATATATTTGACCATAATGTATTAGACATGTAACACAATTTATAATAAATTCATGTATTAGGACATTTGTATTAATGTGTAAACAAGCAAAACCTATATAAGCTCTATCTATTTAAAGAGTAGGGTGGGGATTCTATTGTTTTCGTAGAAAAATGCCGGTCAACAATATTTAATGCATGATATCTATGAAATTTCTTAAAGAATATATTTCATAAAACATATATTTATTATTGACTCAAAAATAATTCAAAACACGTGTACTTTGGATATTTTAAGTTTTAATATTTTAACATGGTTTATCTTAAAATGAAATTTTTCTGAATTACACGCAAGATAATTTTGGAACTACTTGATAGTTTCACATGATATATTTAGACATTATATAATATAACTATAGATTAAGATTGAACTTAACCCTTTCCTACGCAGTGTGCCCGGGTCGGGATACCTAATTTTAATTCCAAACTTACAAACGGCATCAAGACTATTTTAATAAAATTTTACATTAACAGTGAAAGTATAAAGTAACAAGTTTTTAATTTCTAAAAAAGTCTTATGTAAATTTCGATGTCAGTCGATGATTTCATCATTTTACAAGAAAACCTGTCTGTGCCGGAAAGGGTTAAAATTATATATTTTTTCACCTACAAAAAATATGCATTGATAAAATTTGAGAAAACAATATGGAATACACCTAACTTTGTTTTAACACTAGAAGCGCCGAAATATCACTCAAATTTTAGCTAAAGAAATGTACACTAGAATTTTTATTTAACCGCTTAACCCTTAAATGCGCGATTTTTAATTTTGTTTAAAAAAATTATATATGATTCTCTGAAAGGTTTATTAAACAGTAAAAATAATGAAAAAAATCGGAGGTACATTTTTCATATAATACGTCAATCTTTTCCTCTGTTGCACATCTGCAGTATAAGTAAAAACTATTGTCGTAGGGCTGTTTTACGCTAAAATATTGCAAATTAGTAAATATTTTAATAAGTATGTCTTCAAATACTTTAATTTATATAATTATTTATTTTATAAAACGTAACCGTTAATCCTTTAATTTCCACGATAGAATACGTTCTAGAAATTACGTAGTTCAGAGAATCTGACGCTACACCAGAAAGTTTCAATGGTTAATTTCGCTTTATTTAAATACAGAATGTCTGTTATTAATTAAAGTAAATATTGCTAGTTTAATTTTCTGGTGTGAATTAGGTATATTACGAATTAAAAAAAAAACCTTTTAAATTCAAAACATTGTTCTTTGCATATATGCAAAGCTGCGCAGACTTTTATGATTACGTAAAACGAGTATTTTTTTAAATAAAAAAAAAGTAATTTTTTTTTAATTATTGTAAATATTTTTTAAACAAATTGTTATTTTTAAAATTAAAAGTATTACTTTGTAATACAAATGTATATTTTAGATAGCTGCCAACAACTTACGCTTTTTTTACCAGAAAAAGATTATAGTAAATTTTAGCTTTTATATTTTTAAATCGCCGTAATCTGCGGATTAAATAAGGCAAAAATTTCTATTAAATTTTTGTGGTAAAAGTAAGCGGAAGAGTTGGCAGCTATGTATTTTATACTGTTCATTAATATTAAAATGGCATAAAATATATTATTATTTATATTTTCAATGTCTTTATAATTTTGTCCTGCGGTATACGAGGTCTCAATGTTAAAATTTACGATCATTTTATAAAACATTTATTTTGCTATGTTTAATTAAAAAAAAAGAAATATGTTCAAAGATTTTATTTTATTAGAAATTTTGGGAGTTTTTACCCGTGTTTCAAAAATATTGTAAACAAATAACTTAGTATTCAGACTTAATATAAAATATTTTAAAAACATGTTTTATTCAACAACAGCTGCGCTTACATTTTAGAATGACATTAGGGGAATCTTTGGTCAACCGTTTTCTACTTAAAATAACATTACCCCTCTGCATATGTTATTTTGAACGCATATTGTTTTTCTATGGTATTACATAGTGCAAGAAAATGGAAAAAAAGCATTTTCTATTTTGATTTAGTATGCAAAATGGGGGTAAGGGAAATATTGAATACCTCAAATTTTCGAATCTAAAAAGAAAAAAATAATAAAATGCGAATCCCAGATTTTTCTTTTTATTGATGTAATAATCATATTTTGAAGCTGTCTTATCTTAAATTCGGAATATTTTCATACTGAATATTTAAAGATATTTAAATTTCTTTAACTGCAAAATCAGTAGCTTTGAACAGTTTCAATTGTACTAATGTAATTTCAGAAAAATGTTTGTTTAATATTCTGAAGATAAAACATTTCAAAATTTGAAACAAACGCTTAAATGCTTATAACACTTTCAGCACTGAATATGTTTCTACCCAAGTTGCGCAGTCTGTTGGATAATTGTTGGCAGTATGTCGAAACCGCTTGAAAATTATGAGATTGCAAATTAAAGGGTTTGCAAAATGGTTGAGGAATGGTAGGTGCAGAGATCCCTCTAACTTTAACCGTATCTGAAATGCATTCTTCCCAGAAAACAACTGTAAAACTGTTAGGCCTTTGTTGGCAAATGGTTAGTTTGCTCATGATATGGCTAGGCGGACATTTCTTACTGTGGGTCAAAGCTGAACGCCAATTAGCCAACAGTTAAACAACGTTGGCCCAACAATTTTGTGCTACCTCACTGTAAGAAAACGGAGATTCTACTGGCAATAGAGATGCCAGTACTATTTCCGTATTTTAACGGAAAATGTCCTCCATTACTTCCAGAAATCCGTATTTTTACGGAAATCCCCCCCCCCCCCCACAAATTACAGTAAATTTTCCTTTTTTCTGGAATTTATGGGGAAAATTTTCCTTTAAAATACAGAAATAGTACTGGCGTCTCGATTGTCAGTAGAATCTCCGTTTTTTAGTCCGTTTTTTTTACAGTGCTGAGTAGATCGGACAAAAATGTGCCTGCAATCAGTGTTGCCAGATGGGCTACTTTTTTTAAAAACAGATTGTTGATTGGCACCACTTTTTTGAAATGGTAAAATGCGCCTTATCTAATGACATATTAATTAAGACTAAAACAAAGGGAATTTTACCGTTTCAAAAAAGTGGTGCCAATCAAGAAATCTGAATAAAAAAAAAAAAAATAGACCACTGGCAACACTGCCTGAAATGCGAAAAAGTTTGAAAGACGTCCGAAAAAAAGTGTACAGGATCATTTTATGATGTAAAATTGTAGTTTTGTAAAGTAAGGGAACTTTGCGTTTCTATAATTTACGTTGGGGCATTACGACACAGCCCACTGAATGTTTGTCGTACGCCAGTGGTACTCACTAAATTTTTTAAAAGTATTTTCACACTATTATTTGAGTAAAGTAATATTGGCCTTATTTTATGAAATAGATTCTTTGATAAATTAAGATGAAAATTTCAATGATAAAAACGCCGAGGCCAACTCCGAGGCCAGCGTAGTGACTACCACTGCGCCCTGACTCAAAAATGGCGGCTGCCAGAGGCCATTTTTTTAAGTATTAATATGCCCACTTGAATTAGAAGAACCCTATTTTCGAGCATTTCACACTACTTTCCTGGAATAAAATAACGTGAAAGTTACGAAAATAATTGTGATTAAATTAAAGGGACGGTGCACAGATAAGGAAAAAAGTAACCGCCTACAATAGCCGCCATTTTTTTTTTTGCTGCGAACCGCAGCTCAAAACGATTAAATAGGGTAAAAATTTCTATTAAATTTTAGTGGTAGAAAAAAAAAGTGCAAGTTAGCAGTTGTGGGATTACAATAATTCTGTATCTGTAAGGTTGACTACTAAACAAATTCATTTGAATTCCTGCCGCTTTTTTAAGCAAATTATAAAAGCAAAAAATATTTTAAAAATTTCGGTAAAATTTGGCTGTTGAGAATTAAAATTAATTAATAATAAAATATATGGTGCCTTTCATAAATGGATATCAAGAAATTTGTAATTTCGATTTGGAAAAGCTTTTTAATTTCTTTATATTTTTAATTAATTTTATAAAATTGTTTTTCTTTCTAATCACGTTATAAATCTAGAAAATACTTGCCACGTATATAAATAATAAATGCTACTTTGAATATTTTATGCAAATCTAATATAAAATTAAATAATCACAAACTAACTTACCTGCAAGCTGCGCAGTACTGCATATGCGCAGTGTTGCCAAAACTGGCGGATTTTGTAGACAGAAATTTTGAATTCACATCAGAAAATCTCAATAGCAATTTATTTTATTTTATTCACAGAATATCTATCATTGTATGAAGCAAATATATCTTTTCAAAATTTGTTAGTGAGAACTCGGAATTTTTGAATAAAAAATCGCCAGATTTTGTCTACTTTGCAAATGTTTCAATCAATTAAAGTTTAATCTTTCAAAAATAAATTCAGTTCCTGGTTACTATTATATTTAATTAAAAAGAATAAATCAGAGAAAAATGCAATCATAGTAGCCTTCTATTAACCCTTTGAGCTCTGGTGGGCGAATTTCTTCAAAATACTTACATGTCACATTGGCACCAGTATTTTGCAAACAAAAGATTCTGTTTATAATATACACGGAAAAAGAAAACCATTAATTTATTTTCAAATAAATTACGTCGAATATTCCGGTGACAATGTGACATTTGGCGATTAAAATTAAGAGGGAAAAAATTCACCCATCAGAGCTCAACGGGTTAAATAAGGCGGCTAATTACTTTTTTAAATTCTTGGCATCTAACCCTAAATATGAGTATAAAAACATACTCCTAAAAGAAAAAGTCACACAAAAGTTATTACACAAAATTCTAAAGAAATATTTTGTACAAAATTACATATTTTCAACGATGATTTTGAAAAAACATATTTGTGTGATTTTTTTTAATATACTAATCAAGCGGTATCTTACATTTTCTGCAACTTAATGCGATTTACGTAGAGGCAGAACAAAGAATAATGATTTCTATTTTTGCCTTATTAAAACCATTCTGATTAAGCAGACAAAATGCAGAATAATAATCATTTACATGAAAAACCTGCTAAAGAAATAATCTACCTACGTAAAAAAGGAGCAATGCATTTAAAGCTATTTATAATTAGAACAGCCTCGTCTTATACAAAGCAGTATGAAAAGAAATGAAAAGTTATCCTTCTCATTAGCTGAATATCCTTGGAAGACAGCAATTGATTTTCTTATTGGTAATCAATCCAATCAAAAGTTTCAGCACTTTTCCTCCGAATAGCTAACTTTAGATAACATATTATTGCTTTATGAGCGTGAATTTGTATTGTGATAAATTTCTGTAAGTAGTTAGTCTTTTCATTATTCCGAATTGTTCAGATTTCAGAATTCAACTGGAAATTAGGTTAACTATTATTACAACTATATATTTTAACTTTAGAATTGTTGAATAAAGTTCAGAATCTTTTAAATATTATTGTCGCTTTCAATGTGTATATTTAGCTTATATTATACATGTAACTGTTTATTGAAACGTTCATTGTAGCAGTACATCTAAATTAGTTTACCCTATACAGGGTGCTCATGCACATCATTTTCTTTTTTCCCAGTACTTTCAGAAAAAAATTAATTTCCTTTTCCCCCAAAAAGGTCACTATATTATTTGAAAAGCTGGCAGAATGAACCCGAAATAATTCAGAAATTTACACTAACACAGCCTTTGAAAGAAAACGGTGTATCGCTGGGGTGACAAACTGTGGCCCGCAGGATACCACTAAAATTTTATTTTTATCTAATCGTCGAATGTCTAACTTGTCGACAATTTCTTTAAAATTTTAGTGGTATCCGGCGGTCCATAGTTTGACACTCCTGGTGTACCGTAAACGAAGTTTAACCCTTTGAGGAGCAAGCAATAAATGTCTCTGTAATATTGAATTCTCACCGGAATTACCAAAAAATTTTATTTTAAAATACGGAAAAGCAGTTTTTCAACATTTCGCCCCCAAAGTTAAAAATATAAAGTTTAGTTAAAAGTTTCTAGTGCGAACCTTGTTTAAATTAGGTGGACTATAATATATCCCACCGCCCCTCAAGGGGTTACAAGTTATTATGGTATAGAAGCAGAGCTGAAAAAAATCTTACGCCTTTTTGTTCCAAAAAAATTGTATAGGAATTTTTGCCTTATTCAATCTGCAGCTTCAGTAGATTGAAAAAAGATTAAATTTACTATAATTTTTTTGTGGTACAAAAAAGAGTAAGATGTTGGCAGCTATGTGAATGCCTTACAAAGAGAGTTGAACTATATATGGGTCACAGGGTATGAATGCTACCACAATCGCCGTATAGTAATATTTGCCTTTTTTATCGCAGAATATTTAGACCAGGGATGTCAAACTGTGGCCTCGCCGGATACCACTAAATTTTTAAATAAAATATAGACAAGTTTAATCGCAGATATTCGATGATTAGATCTGGCAAAGATAAATATAAAATTTTAGCGGTATTCGGCTGGCCACTGTTTGACACCCCTAATTTAGATTGTATAAGACGATGATTTCTATACAGAAATAGTGATGACATTGCAACTCCTAATAGCTTTCTATTACTTAGAAGTTAAATGCTATGTAGTGCGTTTTTAGCTCGCAAAGCTTTATCATTTCATCCTGTATTAAATTACATTACTGGCAATGATGTATACTTTATTTATGCTCCATAAATATATTTTAAAATATTAGGCTTCGTTAAAATTCGCATAAGTGATATTTCATCAAATAATAAATTAAAAAAAATACTTGCTGGATTTAATAAAGTAGAAGATACACCAATATTTCACGTGGCGAGGTTTAATGTTTTATTAACTATATTAAAAATAAAATTTTGAATATTTCATCATTTTGCATACTTCATCAAATAACAGTAAAAAAATACATGCTGGTTTTAATAAAGTTGAAGATATACCAATATATCACGTGTCAAGGTTTAATGTTTTATTAACTGTATTAAAAATAAAATTATACATATTGTATTAGAAAGAAATACTAAAGTTTTAGTATGGAGAATAAATATGCGATGAAAATAGGATAAAAAAAATAAATTGTATAAAACGGAATGGCGATTTAACCCTCTGAGGGGCAAAGTACTTCTGTTGCTAAAATGGTTGATTGAAACCAGGATTTAAAAGAAAATTTATATGAGAGTAATTGCAAGCGTTTCTTCGAGTATATTGTATAAATAAAAATTTAGTTTTAAAATGCTGGTGCCAATGTGGCATTTGGGAATTAAAATTAAGTGGTATATATAATGTACCGGTGCCTTTCAAGGGGTTAAAAGAACAACATTTTTTGTAAGATAATAGTGGTGAACAAAAAATCGGAGACATGGCAACTCTGAATGTTCAATGCCGTGACATCGATAATAATTTGGTATTCAAATATTAAAAATGAAATGGTAATCTCGATTTTATGATTATTCCCCGCATTGTTTAGATGTTTTCGGAGTTTGATAAATAAATGATGTTGGCTGCTCCGAGAAATTATCCTAGAAGAAACTTTTTAAATGCACTAACATATATTTGCGGATAACATATAAATGCGGATGTTTGATTATGGCACATTTATATAAGCTTCTGGCGTGGGATTTTAGGCACAAGGACTTTGTAGCATTTATGGGACATATTATTTAGCCACAGTTACCTTATTCCTTAGAAATTATAGTAAAAATTGTCATAAACTCATAGCTTCCAAATTTTACGCTTTTTTGCTACCACTAAAATTTAATAGAGATTTTTGGTTAGTTTAACCGTGAGATTTCGACAACTAACCCCTTGAGGGGCAAGCAATTACGTTTGTGAAATGCTGAATTCCCACCGGAATCTTTGAAAAATTCTGTTTCAAAATAAGTAAACGTAATTCTACTGCTTTTTCCCACCAAAGTTAGAAAAGTAAAATTTAATAAATTTTTTCTGGTGTAAAACTTCATTAATCGTAGGTGGTATATACTATATACCGGTGCCCCTCAAGGGGTTAAATAAGACAATATTTACTATAAAATTTTAGTGGTAAGAAAAAAGCGTAAACGTTGGCAGCTATGTAAACTTCATAATGACTAATTCTTTACAAAGTTGCAGAAAAATTCCATAAATCTAATATGTTTGGTTCATTGTAAAGAAAATGGATATTCATGCCATGATCGCCATGATTTCGTCCTGATTTTTGTACATATGTCTGTAAAATAAATCTCATGACACATTTAGATAAGAAAAACAAGAAGTAGAAAAATAAATAAAAGTAAATGTTTTTAATCTACTGTTTTCTAAGTTTGCTTTTAAACTATAAATTAAAGAGATGATTAGTATTTAGAATATGTAAAAATTTTTAAATATTTCTGCAGGAAGAAAAATAATGTGATAACGTAAAATCGCCATTCATGAGCTAACGAAAATAGGTTTTTATATTTTTCGTCAAAATATACCATTTCGAGTTGCATATGATCCTTCCTTTATAGTGTCGTTATTTCCGAATAGTAATTTTTGCCTTATTTACCCGTTGGAATTTATTAAAATTTCCGATACTAAATTTGGCGAAGTTTACTATTTTCAAATTGCTGTGCTCAAAATTAAGGATTTTCCGTACCCTGTGTATGGCAAAAATAGATTTTTTCTTTTTTTTTTTTTTTCAATATACTCGTTAGGGTGCATTTACTTTCCTCTTAGGTACTTCTGGATTTCGCTAGATGATATATAAGCAATTTTAAATATACATGGTGTTCCCCTCAGTCATGTCACATACTTAATTTCTAAACCAGGGATGTTAAGGGGACAGTTGGCCTTCAACCGGTCAAAAATGCTAGAAAATTGATTCAATTTCCATACTTTTTCACAAACTACCTAATAAAAAAATTCAATAAAATTTTTTGGATTGTTAAGTATAGCATTACATGTTACAATAAACAAAACAGATTGGTGAAAAATATTTAAATTAATTAGACCAATGTCAGACGTGCGTCTTTTTTGCTTAAGTATTATCCATTCACAATGCTATAACATTGTGAATGGATAATACTTAAGCAAAAAAGCAGCAAAAAAGACGCCCGTCTGATATTGGTCTTCGGAAAACTTAAATAAATAACCTACTGTTTTTTTTTTTTTTGTTTTCGTAATTGTTATACATCACTGCGCGCATGATATCTCGTGTTCATTTTAATTTATTAACTTTAAATAGATTTTAATTTTAAGATAACACTTCGCTTAACATAATGAAGTAAAATCTTTTAATTATCTTCATTTATAATATTTATAATTAACCCCTTGTTCTCTGTGACGTACGCAGCGTACGTTATGCTATTTTTGTCATTTCCGATAATGACGTACTGAGCGTACGTCATGATATCTGGCTGATTATTTAATTAGACATTCCGAATTCTCACCAGAAAGTTTTAACTCCTATTTTCGCTTTACAAGATGTTTGAATCTTCATAAGTAAAGTAAAAGAAAATTACCAATTAAATTTTTGTGGTGTAAATTCAAAATTTCTATTAAAAAAAAAAAATTGCCAGATGCGGCAACACTGGTGGCTAGTTACATACATCCGCTAACAGCACCATATCGCAAGGGGTGAATAATAAAAATTAAGAAAGACAAGTCTGTAAATTTTCTCCCGCACTTAAATTTTTTTTTTTTTTATTATTATTTATGATAATTCTAAGACCCATTATTTTTAACAGTTTTTGAGAAATTATGCGTGCAGTGATATATAGTAATTATAAAAACACACACAAAAAAACAGTAGTTTACTTAATTAAGTTTTCCAAATTAACTTAAGTATTTTTCATTAATTGTATTTGTTTATTGCAAAAAGTAATACTGTACTTAGCAATTGAAAAAATTTAATTGAATTTGCTTTATTAGTTAGTTTGTGAAAAGGTATGGAAATTGAATCAGTTTCCTAGAATTTTTGATCGGTTGAAGGCAAACTGTCCCTTAAAACCCATTGAGGGGCGGTGGGATATATTTTATCCCACCAACGATTAATGAAGATTTGTACCAGGAAAAATTTATTAAATTTTACTTTTCTAACTTTGGTGGAAAAAACTCGTCAAATTGCTTTTCCTTATTTTTTAATAAATCTTTTTGCAGACTCCGGTGTGAATTCGACATTACAGAAACACAATTATTTGCCCCTCAAAGGGTTAAGGAGTCTCAGGACTCTTAAAGCTTCAACTTGTTGCCCTACCAGTGGCGGAGAGGTTCTGCTCTCGAAGCTGGTAGACGGGAGGCTCTATGTTCGAACCCAATCGTGTCCGTCGGCTTAATCGTTCGTAGTTTTCGTGGTTTTCTTCGAACCATGGATGTCCATGCGTAAATACGGGTTAGGTTCCCTGACAAAGACCCCCACGAAGGGCGGACCCCCACGTTTTCTCCAAATGAAGTTTTTGGGCATAATGCTCAGGATACCTCAAAAACTTCTAAATATTTTTTCATGGAATTTTTAAAACTTATGTTTCCTGTTAGTCTGTATAAAATTAATCTAAAATTTCATTTTTATTATTAAAAAAAAAAAATACTTTTTTAGGGGATTATACTGTTGAAATTTTCAAAATTTTGTATTAGCTAAATACAACTTTGTATTAAAAATATAAAAATCCTTTAAATACAAATTTATTTAGGTTCAGGGTAATTATTACAAACTGAAGTATTACTATATATTAATACATGGAAATTATTCCTAGAGAAACATTCGCCTTGCATACAATATTTCAAATGAAAATCAAATTTCAAAGTGATTGCTTAATGAGTAGCATGTAATAATGAGCATGTAATAGTGAGAAATTTTCCGAGCTGTGTATCGTTCCAAGTGGTTTAGTCGGTAGAACGTCAGTGCGCTATACTGATGGCCCGGGTTCGAGTCCCGGCTTGTAATCTTTTTCACTATGTTGGTCTTTGCGCCTTTTAAGCAATCACTTTGAAATTTGATTTTCATTTGAAATATGAAGTATTACTAGGTACAAAAAATTTCATTGTAGTTGCAGAATTTATTTTGTAATCCCGCGCGTAAGCTGTTATACCAATTTTCTGCTCGACAAATGTCTGGCAGTTTGGAGCTCCCTATAAATACTAATTTTGCATCTTGGAATTTTTTAAATACATGAAATGAAAGAACATACGTATAACGTTTACTCCCAATAAAAATTGTGCTCTTAAATCATATACTTAAGATATTAAATGTTGAAAATTGTCTTTTTTTCCTTTTTTTCAATTTTAAGTCCAATTTTTCAAAGTCCTAAGACCCCTTAACACTTTCGTGGGCGGTGTGATATATATGCCCCACTAAATTTAAATTACTAAATGCAACAATGGTACCAGAACTTTTAAACAGAATTTTACTTTTATAATATATTTGAAGAAAAATCTTTTACTAATTATGCAACAAATTTGTCCGTAAAACCTGGTGTCAGTCATCATTTAATATTTTAGCAACTGAAATATTTTGCCCATGAAAGAGTTAAACATGTGACCCTACGGCTAGCGAGCTATCACTATTTTTTAATCGATACATTTGTCATATTTAATGCCAGACACTTGGCAATGAAAGAAGGAGAAAATTATATTTCTTAATCTGTGGCTGCAAACGCGTTCCACGTATCTACTCTATCCTAAACCGCTCCTTTGAGAAGTAAGGTCATTGTGCCTAAATGTGACGCGATGCCCCACAGTTTTGCCGCATTTATGGTATATTTGGCATTTTGTTAAATAAACATATATTTTATTAAGCATAAAATTATTGAATAATGTGCCTATAGTTCAAAACTAACTTGCTTTGTAAAATTGAATCGCATTAATATAAGGCAACAATATACGACTGTCGTATTTAGGTCATTTTTTGTCGCATTTACGGTAGTTAAAACCTAAATGAGACGTTCAGTGTTTTAGATGTGACAATGCGTTTTATGTATGTCAGTTCATCTTAAAATATTCATTTGATTGCAATAAATATAGTAATTACTTAACAAAGAGTTGAAATACATAAAATTGAAAGTTGAATAGCTTGTTATTGTACAACTGAATAAAATAATAACTTTATTTAATAATAACTTAAATAAAAAAAATAACTTTGGCCTGCTTGATACCATTAAATTTTTAAAGAAATAGTCGACTTTTAGGATCGCAGTTTTTTGATGATTAGATTAGGCGAAGATAATTATAAAATTTTATTGGTATCCGCGGCCACAGTTTGATACCCCTGATTTAAAACGTTGTTTTTCTTTATGTTAAAAGTCATTTTTGTGAAAATAAGTATTTTGTATAGAGTTTAGAATTTTAAACTTTTATATTGTCCTTGGTCTTATACCAGTAATTCAGAGCTGCCTAACATGGCTCCCGCTGAATAGCACTGTTTTTATAGTAACTTTCCTCATAGATGCTCGCAGAAGATTCGCGATTAAATAAAGTTAAGATTGATATTAATAATTAATAGTAATTCTTGAGCGCCAATTTGGATAGTTCAGCTATGCGTTCCATTTAGATGAACTTTCTTCATTATCTGTCAAGTAAAATCTAAAAAAAGTTATCCTGTTCCAGCAAAAATGTACAGAGTTTTGATTATGTGAATTTTATAAAGATTTTATATTAATATTGCCTAATTGTATTCTTCGTCTAGTGCAGTAACAGAATTCTGCGATTAAATAAGGCAAGTATTACTATTAAGAACTAGCAATATTTAAAACGAAGCTCTGCTACGTACGTAAAAAATACATCGACCTTAATTATACATTGCAAAATAACTTCCAAATGTTGTAAACAAAAATATTAGATAAAAAAGTAAATGGTAATATTTTAAAATATGTCAATGCCATATAAATTTTTAATGCTATAAGAAAATTTAGAGTGAAATTTTTTTTTAAAGATAAATCAGTGTTTCTACTTTCTTCTGATAATTAAAGCAGGAATAGTAATTGCCGTTGTATTGTTCCTTAGCATTTATATGTATATCTTTTGGTTATTTAAAAATAAACATAAAATATTTTATACTTTTGTCAAGCAGAATTTAGAATATTTTTTAGAATAAAACATTATGCTTTTAAAATATGTACAGTGAAACCTCCCTGTGCTACCACCTTTTTTAAGCGACCACCTCCCTGAACGACCATTTTTCATGGAACGAAATTTATTCCCATAGGCTCAATACTAATTTTACCTCTATTCAGAGATCACCCCAGTTGAACTCCCTCCATGAGCGAACCATATCTTTGAAGAAAATGAAACAAATTCCGTTTTTTCCTGGTCGCTTGAAGAAGGCTATTAGAACAATAATTCCTTAGAGCGCCTTATTATTCAAACTTCTAAACTAAGTTTAGAATTTTTATTTATTCCGGTAACTTTTAAGTTTGTAAACCCCCTTTGTGCCTTTTTAGGCAATGAATTTAACTCTAATGACAAAATAAGGATGAAGGTCGATAAACTCTCCTGTCCTATTCTGTCAGGAAACTCTCAAAGAAATATATAAATTAATGAAATAGCCATAATTTGTTCCCGTCTAAAAAAAAATTGCATTTATTTACTGAACTTCGAAAAGACTTGGAAATAAAGTTATAAAAGATAAAACCATAAAATCAAAGCAAACTTCAATGTATTCATTTTCTAAACTCTGCAGTAATTAGTAATTAACTTATGTAATTAACTTTTGTTTTGAAACTTAAATTTTCATATTTTTTTCTAATGTGAAAAATAAATTTTAGTAACATTAATTGTTACCTTTTTTCAACATTTAAAATCTAGATTTAAACATGATCTTCATTAAGAGACTACCTCGTGGAGCGACCAATTTTTATTGGAATGGAACATGGTCGCTTTAGGGAGGTTTTACTGTATATACACATACATATAGTATATATATAAAATCATTATAAACCAATACAAATGATTATCTACAAAAGTGAATACATAAATTATAAATGAAGTTTTTGCAAATTAAAAATGAAGTTTTATCCTTTATGAAAAAATGCAAAAATAAAACATATATATATATATAATTTGTTTCATAAAAAATATATACATAAAGTATTTTTATTCTTTCCATTGAAATGTATATTACGAATAGCCCGAAATTCTACAGTTAACATCTACGAATCTAAAATACGACGAATCTAAAAATATATTCAAATCATTTTTTTGTATTTCCTCAGTTCGTTATTACTACGTTCCTTTCTTCTTCCGGTTGTAAATGTCACATGCAGGAAGTGGTATTTGCAAAATTCTCCTACTACATAAAAATATATTCACTTAAAAGAAAAACTTCAAACGGATTTGTAAAAGTAGTAATGTAAAAAAATGGAATGCTAAACGAGAATAGATTGATTTTTTGTTTTTAACAGGATATATTTTTTCAGCGATACAGGATTTTTAATTAAAAAAATTTTAAGCAATTTTTTAGATAAATGTGAGTAATTTCTTTACAACATTATTCGTGGAGGGAAATATACACAATTAATCCTTTCAGGGGTAAAGTCATAGCTGACAACGCTTACTCTTTTTGGTACCACAAAAATTTAATAGAAAATTTTACCTTCTTAAATTGTCGTGATCTGCGGATTAAATAAAACAAAACTTTCTATTAAATTTTTGTGGTACAAAAATCTCAAAATGTTGGCAGCTATGGATAAAGTACTTCTATTCGTAAAATGCTGAAATGATTGACTGACACCAGAATTTAAAAACAATTTTTTTAACCCCTTGAAGGTCACCGGTATATGTACCGCCACACACTTTTAATCCCAAATAGCCACACTGGCACCAGAATTTTTGTAATAATTTTTGCATTTCTAATGAACATGAAGAAGAGCTTTTTCTTATCTTGAAATAAATTTGTTTGAAAATCTTGATGTCGGTCAAACATTTCACTATTTTAGAAACAGAAGTACTTTGCCCCTGAAAGGGTTAAAGAAATAGTCGGCATGTTTAATCGCAGAGATTCGATGATTAAATAAGGCAATGATGGCTACAAAATTTTATTGGTATCTGGCGGGCCACAGTTTGACACCTCTGTCGTACAGTGTTGACAGTCCGCTACTTTATTTTCATTCAGATTTCTTGATTGGCACCATTTTCTAGAAGTAGAATTATTTAATGCTAGATTAAATAGCGCAAAAATAGGGCGAATTATGCTATTTTTAAAAAGTGGTGACAATCAAGCATTCTAAATAAAAAAAAATGTAGCCGACTAGCACGCGTATTCGGAAGAGATCCTTCTAAGCAAATCAGGGGGAAATGGGGATGCTTTCTTTTTATAAGAAATAGCAAGTTTCTTCACAATATCTTCAAAATGGAATTTGATTGACAAATAAAAGACAAATTGAGAAGTATATAATAAGAAAAATATTTTTTTGTATAGAAGCAAAGATTCTCAAACTGGATAATTTATCTGATATACATTTTTTCTTTCAGATTCCTGTTAGAAACATACCTTTAGAGCAGGGGCGATCAACTGTGACACGCTGTACACCACTAAAATTTTATAGTAATCATTGCCTTATCTAATCATCGAATCTCTGCGATTCAAGAAGTCGACTTTTTTTTTGTAAAATTTTAGTGGTATCCGGCGTGCCACAGCTGGCCACCCCTGCTTTAGAGATTGAGTTTTTATGTTAACCCTTTCAGGGGCAAGGTAGTTGTGTTCGTAAAATGTTCAAATTATTTAATGACACCAGTATTAGCAAGAGATTTTATTTGTAAACAAGTAAAAGTAAAATTTCGCGTACTTAATAAAGATGAAATTTTCATCAGAAAATTCCGGTGCCAATGTGGCAATTTGGGATTAAAATTATGTGATGCCGTGACGGCATCAACGTCCTTCAAGGAGTTAAATTACTGGCATTTTCGTTTTCTTCAACAGTTCTAAAATCAGTCACTAAACCATACTTCATCCTTTGATCAATATTTAATACAATAGTCGCATCAAATAAACCTTTTTTATGAGTGTTCGTAATTTTATAAATACGTGGCACCTATAGTCGTCGTCTGGTCGGTCTGTCAATCTGTCTGTCCCCATATAACAGCGCAAAAACTACCCAACCGAATAGTTTGAAATTTTAAATATATAATTGTTGCAGAATTTTGTCGAGTCATTTAAAATTTTTTTGAAAATCGGGTGTCTAGTTCAGCTACAGGGACAGTCACAGTATTCCGTTACATTACGGCCAATGGGAAAAAATTGTTTCAAGTGCATTTTAATGATGTTACGCCTTTCGAACATAATGAAATTGATATGCATTTATAAAGTGCACTAAAATATACATTCTGTTGTATATGAAGTGCGAAGAATATGTATTATTCATTTACAGGGCCACACAAAAGAATTCCGTTACATAATGGTATAGGGGAACATTGTTTGCGGCGTATTTTAATTCTGTTAAACAATTTCACATATAAAGAAATTGATGTGCGTTGCTGAGGTTTACTACTAGTTACTCCCTGTATAATAAAAGATGCACAGTATTTACAAGGAAACACGATAGACTACAGGGACACTTAAAAGTACTCCGTTACATTCCGGCCAATGGAAAAAAATAGTTTCAAGTGCATTTTAAAGATGTTACATTGTTTCGAACATAATAAAATTGATATGCATTTGAGAAGTGCACTAAAATACACATTCGGTAGAATATGTGGTGCAAAAATTATGTATATTTCATTTACAATACTGCGTTAATATAGTTGGATGGCTGTGTAACGCATAAATGTATTGAGATTTCTTATGTCATATTCTGTATTGAAAATAAAGTTTTTAGCGTTCATATTTTATTTAAAGAGACACTCAAAAGTATTACATTACACCATGGTCCATGGGGAAATATTGTAATCATATAAGTAGAACCTATAGTCATTGTCTGGTTCATATGTCTGTCCACATATAACAGCCCAAAAACTACCAAACCGAATGGTTTGAAATTTAATATATGTAATTATTGCAGAATTTTGTCAAATCGTTTCAAATTTCAGGAAAATTAAATCAAAACATAAAAAGATATTAATAAATGTCTTCTTCCTTCTATTATATTCTATCATACATAATTAATTCAATGATATCCCATGTTTGGTAATGATTCCTGGTTAACATGATGATGACATCCTATTTAAGATGGAGTTATATTAATTCCTTATTACTGAATTTAATATATGCAATCGTAATGAATATTGTATTCAAGCATTTTTCCTTAAGAGTGCAACAGCTATCGCACCAAGATCTGAATACTTATGAAACTAGTTTTAGTACGAACGCACCTCATTTGTCACCTTTGACGTACAATTTCCAACTTGTTCTTTTTTACATCGTTTTCGTTATTTATTTATTTTTCTATGCGTGTGATGTTAGAAAAAACTTTACACACGTTCACACGATTCAGTATAGTAGAGCTGACCAAGTTGGCGCTCTCGAAATACCACTAAGTTTGAATATACTCACTAAGTAATACATGCCTTATTTAATCTTAAAGATTCTACATTAAACAAAACGAAAAATTTTATTTGAAAACAGCGGTAGTTAATGCTGAATATTGGCAGCTCTGTGTATAAAAGGTGTGTCAAAACTGTGGGCATATTATTGGTGGGTGCATGTTATCACAACATATGTATAGAAATTTTTGCATTATTTAATCCTAGAATATTCAGAAATTAAATAAAGAAAATATTTCTATTCGGAAATTTTGGTATGATAAGGTGTGTAGGCGCGCCAGCTGTACACCCCTGACATGTTAGTTCAGTGTTGCTAAGTTGGAGAATATTTTTATTAAAAATATCTACCACTATTTCAGAATAGTAATCTTAGATTTATTTAATTACAGACATTCTGTGATTAATTAATGCAAAGTCTGCTTATCAGAAAAAATGATATATTGATTAAACTACTTCCCAGGTCTGGCAACACTCCGCCTGCTTCGATCAAAAGTATGAAATTATCCTTTAGCTCAGGGTTGTCCAATATGTTTGACTACTACCTACTCGTTACCACGATTTCCTAATTTTTAATTTACTTTCAATCATTAAATAAGCCGAGTTGTATCGTTCGGAACTAGTGATAATCCGTTGTCCCACAGGCTTTAACTTCGAAACCCCCTGCTTTAGAACTTTAAAATTTCATTTAATCAGGTATTAATTTTTAAATAAGATTATTTTCTGTGAATTCTGCTCATTTAAATATTTTTCCATTCTTTATTAAACGCAGTGAATAGGTGAAAACTTTTATCATTACGATCTCCTCCTCCAACACCCCCCCCCCCATACACACACACACTAAAAAAAAAAAAAAAAAACAAAAAAAAAAAAAAAACAAAAAAAAAAACCTTGAGCATGTTTTGTACAGAAATTGATGTCACGAATCATATTCGGCATTTATATGGATCGTTAGAAAAATTCCCCATGTTCTTCTTTGTTTTGTAAATAAAAATGTAATCTTTTCAGTTAATTAATTTAGCGAACTGTTTTATTTTTAATGTTTATTTTTTAAGTTTTTAAATATTATCATAGTTGAGTTTTATCTTATGTTATCTTTTTTCATGATTCGTTATTTATATAATTCAATACTTTTTTTAATGTTATTAAATATCCCCTTTGTTTAACATTTAATTCAAAAGAAGAGAAATATCTCAATGGAAAACGGAGAAAATTAAATCTATTTACGTAAATTTAAACTGCGTACTGATCATTATGCATATACAATATGTATCATTGATGTAATAATCTAAAAAAAGACTCACATGTATAAGCTTTAACGAAGCGAAATAAAACTTTCGGCAATTAAATTATTGCACATCGTAATTTTGAGGTTAATTGAGGGAAAATTATTGGGTGGGAAAGATTAATTAAAGAGAAATATCGCATTAGTCAAATAAATTACTTTTAAACCTTAAATTGAATTATGTAATTAGAAGACTAATTGGATATTTACTTTATTATACAAGCCACATTAAAACTAAAATATAAAACTTATGCTTGATTTTTCTGAAATTGCGTAAAGTTTTTTATTTCACATTTTAAATGCCTATGATTAAGAGCATTTTCTTGTCTATGCTTCAAAACAAATGCAATTATACAAAATAAATTAAACACCCACAATAAGAACAAGCAATAAAAGTAACTATAAATACCGGGTATTCAACTAATTATTTCTCAATTTATAAATGGATACTTGAAAAATTCTTCGTGAATTTAAAAACAAACTTTTGTGAATTATATTTTCTTAATAAAAAAAATAAAACACAAAATATCAAAAGGGAGCTTTCGGTGTTCCTGTGTAGAGATTTATCCCTTAAATGCCAGGGTAGAATGCGTTCCAGAAATTGCGTAATTCAGAGAATCGGAATTCATACCAGAAAATCTAAATAGTAAATTTCGGTTATTTTAATAACGAAATGTCTGTTATTAAATAAATCAAAAATTTCCATTTTAAATTTCTGGTGTGAATACAGAATATGTGTATAAAAAAAATCCACTGAATCTAGAACACTGATGGTATCATAAATGATATCATGCGGCATTAAAGGGTTAATCTAAAATATGTAATGAAAATATACTGTTCACTCCATTTTATTACCCTTTAAAGGCCTGTGGAATATATTTTAGATCGCTAGACTTAGAGGCAAGGAAACGCTTTTTACGCCAGGAAGTATGAAGATAAATATATACTTTCTTTCACGAGACAAATTCCTTGATAAAATCAGGTAAAATTTACTCTTCTTTTAACCCTTTCGAGATGGCATCCCTCACAGAAATTTTATTTGATTGGAACCATTTTTTAAACAGTTCCCTTTACTGGTAAAATACCAAAAAATGCTCTAATTAAAAAAAGACAAATAATACATTTATTTATTAACGGTGCGAAAAACAAATTCCATATGCATAACCTGTCCCAAAAGGGTTAAAAGTGGTGGGAAATCCAAAATTTAAATTTTAACGAAGAAAAGAATGCGGGCGCTAATCAGGGCCTGATTACCGCACAGGCCAACTAGGCCATGGCCTTGCGCCCACTGATGATGGGGGGCCCTAAAATGAGTAAAATGATTTAGAAACGAATTTTTAAAAATGCACTTATCTGCATCTTGCTCAAAAGATTAATAAAAATAATAGATTTCGAAACTGCATCGTAATATCTAATAGCTTCCAAATATTCTCTAAACAAAATTCTAGCTACTGTTTTGATTGTGAGGGGCCTTTGAAAAGGTCGTGGGCCTCGAGCCCCAGATACCCTTAATCGGGCTCTGGCGCTAATGGATTAAATATGGGTGTATGAACTGCCGCAGTGGTGTAGTTTTGCCAGGTGTCCCGCGTAAATGGGGGATCCAAATATAGTCTTTTAAAGTACAGGGTGGTTCAAATTAAAGTATCCCTGTTTCGGACGCTCTAGTGAGAGAAGCAGTGGATGTAACGTCTTCATATTTGGAGGATATACATATCAAACCATGGGAAACTGTTTGGTGAAAAAAAAAAAAAAAAAAAAAAAAAAAAAAAAGTTCAAACAAAGGCCGCTAGGGGAAAATCAGGCGCTGCGATCGGCTTAAGGTAAGGAAAATGTAGCGAAACAAATAAGCAAAGAATACAAGGTGTCGTCTAATTAACATTTTTAAAAAAATTCCCACCACTAAATTTTTAGTATTCTTCGCCGAATAAGAATACTAACTAAATGTATCGGAGCGTATACTAATAAAATTTAAACGGATAATACTAATAAAATTTATTGGTGGGAATCTTCATATTACATTTTCCAAACCGATCGCAGCGCCCCATTTCCCCCTAGTGGCTTTTGTTTGAACTAATTTTTTTTTTGCACCAATCAATTCCCCACGGTCTGATAAGTACATCCTGCAAATATGAAGCCGTTACGTCCACTGCTTCTCTCTCTAGAGCGTCCTAAACAGGGATACTTTAATTTGAACCACCCGGTACTTTCTTCGCCTTATTTTATGACTGAATTATCTGCGATTAAGGATGGCAAAATAACCTGTAAGACATTAGTGGTGTCCAGAGCTTTTTTTATATTATTTGTTTTAATTTGAAGAATACAAAAAAATAATGGAGTTATGAATAAAGAGGAGGAGACATATAGTGTACTGTCTACCAGTTGCGAGTGAAGTAACTGAGGAGGTTGCCACAAGATAGCGGCTGCTTTTTCTTAATCGAATCTACAGTTTCTGAAAACCGCCGGGGGCAAACTTCCCACTAGTAAAATTCAATAGAAAATTTTGCCTTATTTAAGCGTCTTATTCATGGAAATATTTCATCACAAATATGGTAAAAACTTCTATTTTTTTTACTGGTGTCAGTTTGACTGGTAAAACAGTCAATTTGTTTCACTGGTTGTCACAATATGGCGGAAACAAAGGATGTGACTTCTGCAAAAGTAAACTTACACCAGTAAAATTGAAAATACGTTTTTGCTATTATTTATAACTGAAATTTTGCATTAATAAATCCTTTACATACCGAGACAATTTCTATATCAATTTACTGTTGAAAGTTTTCACCGGAGGTATTCAGCCCTTGCGAAAGCGGTTACAGTTGAAGCTTCACTATTTTAATAATATGTCAGTTCCTCTTTATTAATAGTTCCATGTAAAAAATATTCTAGATTTGTTATGAAATCTAGTTTTATGGCAATTCAATATTATGTTTTTTTTCCTAGTGGCTTTTTATTTACTTTATTTTCTAACATTTAAGTTATAAGTTAATTATCATGCACAAACCACCCTAAAGTATTCATTACCGAATTTAACTTAATGCTTAGAGATTCATCAAACACAGCTTTTTTCTAAAAACAGTAAACAAACTCTAAAACATTTTTTTACGTTTTTTTTTTTATTTTTTCTATCCATAGATATTTATAATAAATAATCGGTGAAGTGTAAGTTTTGGATGTCCTGAACACGATTTGACTACTTTTTGAAAATGCCTGTCTGTCCATGGGATAGTCTGCGTGTGACACAAAAATTTTGGCGTTCTAGCACAAGAACCACGGAAATTTAATTAAACTTCAGATTCAGTTAGATTGTGACATAAATTGATGTTTAATAGGTTTGGGTGTATAGCAGTACTATCCAGCAGATAGCGCTACGATGCTGTGTTTCTCACGATTTTGGTGTTAGCAATATCGCAAGAACCAATACACGGAATTTCATAACATTCTCGTAGTCACTGACATAAATAAATGCAGTTTAGGTTTAAGTGTATACTGCCGTAGCCATCGAAATACTCAAGGCCTGAGGACAAGAGTTATGACGTCATCACTAATCGACCGACTTCTCACTAGTGGTGGAATTCCCACTGGAAACTTTTAAATGGAAATTTTCATTTAGTTTATTTGTCGAATATCTATTATCTTATAAAACAATAATAACTATTTAAACTTACTGGTGAGAATTTGGAATCCCCCAATAAAAAATCAGCCAGATGCGGTAACACTGTGGCATTCCGCATCTGGCTGAATTTTTATTTCGGGATTCCAAATTCCTACCAGTAATTTTAAATAGTTAGTATTGTTTTATACGATGAGAGCTATTCCACAAATAAAATAAAATAAAATTGCTATTCAAAGTTTTCCGGTGTGAATTCCTACACTAGTGAGAAGTCGGTCGATTAGAGATGATGTCGCAACTCGTGTCCTCTGGCCTTGAGTATTTCGATGGCAACGATACTGCACAACAGTTGGTGCTCTTATTTTGTGTTTTTGGTTGCTTCAGTGATATACATATCTCAAGAACTAATGTGCAGAATTTCATCGAACTGCATGTTCTGTTAGAACTTAACATAAAGAGATACAGATTAAATTTTGATTTTGAACTTTCAACAAGAATCCGGTACAGCAAACATGGCCACAGTGACGGCACTGTAAGTCATGCTGGTCAAGTCAAATCTGTGACAAAAATACGACTATTCAGTGACGTCACATTATGAATAAAATACGACTACTCAGTGACGTCAAATTGTGACTAAAGTTCCACTTTAGAAAAATTTCAATTCGATCTAAATACGTTTTTGGCAATTTTTTAATTTTTGTGACGTTGCTGCAAGTCACATACGTCACGTCACATGTGTAATCAACAATATTGTGAAGCAACATTGTGATAATATGTGAATTTAAAAAATCTTTGAGAATGGGATGGACCGGGGCCGTCAATGCATTTGGAGGTTTGTATCCGATTGATATTGAGGGTCCCCCTTATTAGTGGATATAGGTTATACTATATCACTAATTTAACTACTGAACTACAGGAAAATTATCTCTACGCAGATCAATTTTGATTAACCCCTTGAGGGGCACCGGTATCTATTATTTACCACCTACGATTAATGAAGTTTTACACCAGAAACATTTTATTAAATTTTACTTTTCTAACTTTGATGGAAAAAAGCCGCAAAATTGCTTTTACTTTTTTTGGAATAGAATTTTTCTAAATTTCAGGTGGGAATTCAGCATTAAACAAACGCAACTGCTTGCCACTCAAGGGGTTAACATGTAATTCGAAATTATGATACAAAAATATAATTCCGCATGTACCTCACGAAAACAAACGTTTTTACTTTAAAGTAAGGGAGTTTTTCATTTGCGTTTCATATTATATGAAAAAATAATAGGTTTATTTATAAATTACTTGTGCCGGAAACTGTAGAGCATAATATATAGCTAGGAGAAGAAGAGATCCGTTTTGCGTGTGCGGTTTGATCCGAAGTTTCGGGATATGGGTAAAATATGGGCCTTTGACATAAACTTGGAACAAAAAGTAGCCTATCCGGTCTTCCCGGATTAGATCTGGGTAAAATTTGGCCACCCGTCTCCAGACGTTGCCACCGAAATACTCAAGGCCAGAGTACACGAGTGTGACGTCATCACTAATCGGCCGACTTCTCACTAGTGTTTGAATTCACACCGGAAAATTTTGAATAGCAATGTTCTTTTATTTTATTTGTGGAATACCTATCATCTTATAAAACAATAATAATTTATTTAAACTTACTGGTGAGAATTCGGAATCCCTACATAAAAATTCAGCCAGATTCGGAATGCAACAGTGTTGCCGCATCTGGCTGATTTTTTTATTGGGAGATTCCAAATTCTCACCAGTAATTTTAAACAGTTATTATTGTTTTATAAGATGATAGATATTCCACAAATAAAATAAAAGAAAATTGCTATTCAAAATTTTCCGGTGAAGATTCCAACAGTAGTGAGAAGACGGTCGATTAGTGATGACGTCACATTCGTGTCCTCTGGCCTTGAGTATTTCGATAGCAGCGCTCCAGAGCGATTAGCGTCAGAGCGTCAGTGTTGCCAGTGTGCTACTTTTTTAAAATTCAGATTTCTTGGTTGATACCACTTTTTTGAAATGGTAAAATTCACCCTGTTTTCTCCTTAATTAATCTGTCATTAAATGAGGCGAATTTTACCGTTGGAAGAAAGTAGTGTCAATCAAGAAATCGGAATTTAAAAAAAGTTGCCCACTGGCAACACTGTGCGTTGTATGTGTTACATTTTTTTGCACATACTAATACTACTTTCTAATCCTTCAGCCGATATGCAGAATAGAATTGACTTGCAAAAGCAAAAATATGTAAATTTTGTTCGCATACATGAGCGCACTCTCCTCTTCTTAGAAAGTTGTCAACGTAAACGCTGGGGGGGGGGGGGAGAACATATCAAAGTAATTCTTAGATTTCATAATCCATACTGAATTTACCGCTGCAAAAGTTTTCAAGCTACAATCGAAGCTTGATCTAGTTTTAAATTACTATTTGAATTGATATTTCTCAATTTGTCGTTCTAATTTTTCTGATAAAAACTTTTCATTTTACGACATAGAAAAATAACACCAGTCGTAAGAGAGCGCTAATTACAACTTGCAAAAATTTCTTCCTCTCATCTGCTCAGGCTTAACATATAATAACTTTGCTCGACCCGATGCAGAGTCGTCAAAAATGTCACAAACCTGTAACAAAAAACAACTTCGACCCGAAATATTTGGAGCAATTTTGGGTATAATCCGTTCACTTTAGTCGAGGCAAATGTCAAATTTTCCACATTGATGTCATACGGTGACTTCACCGAGGTCACAGCGAGTTGTCGGAAAAATGCTGAAAAACGGCCGTAACGACTACACATTCACGTCACAAAGACCTTACATCCACGTCACTTAGCGTCACGTCGACGCTCACAAAGTCACAGTGTTCCGTCATTGTGAAGTTACCGTGACGACACAATGCTATACAGGAGCACTGCTGCCGTATGTGTGAGGAAAGATTCCTAATTGAATCCACAATCAATTGATTCAACTTAGCGAGCGTCGTTCTCAGTATTATTAACACCATTCTTGTGATTCTCATGCACTTTTAAAGTTATTGTTTTCAGAATCGCTCATTTGTGACGTCAACTTTTGCCTGTGGACATGATTACGGAAAATGTTTCTGTTATTTTTTAAATTCACATCAATATAACTCAGCGTTAAATTCGAAGATATTCCAAATGCTTTTCATTATTCATGTCCAGTTTGTCACATTCCTAGAGTTTGTCCAGTCTCCCCCTGCTACAAAAATGTTAACATAGAAAATAAGTATGAGAATCCATTTCTTCAGTTAAAAAGAAGCGTATCTTTCCATTTCTCGGATTCCAGCAACCTAATTTAAATTAATAACTTTAACCCTTAAATGCATGATTTCTATTTTGCTTCAAAAAAATTATATATGATTCTCAGAAGAGTTTATTACACAGGAGAAAAATAAGGAAAATATCAGAGATACTTTTTTGTATAATACGTCAACTTTTTCTTATGTTGCAGATTGGCAATACAATTAAAAACTACTGTCATAACTAAAATATTGCAAATTAGTAAATATTTTAATAAGGATGCGTCTACATACATTATTTTATATAATTTTTGTTTTTTAAACTTAACCATTAAATGCATGAAATTATTATTTTACAATTGTGTTATTTATTCGTATATTAAAGATTAGATGCCAGACATTTTAAGACAGATTTTTAACTTTATTTATTAGCATATATTTGTAATGTGTACAGGATTAATATTTCTCTATAAATATAGTGGTGCAGATATGCATCACTAAGCATTTAAGGGTTAAACGACAATGGAGCTATTTTAACGACATTTTTAACACTAGAACACAGAGCAGATGTCAATTTGACACTGACCAATGGACTGATCGTCGATTTGAACCAGAAATTTCTTCATAAAATAAGTTAAATACTAATTACACTGAAATAAGTTAAACAATTAACTTAAATAATTTTAAATAAATTTTCTGGTTTAGTACATTTTTATAAAACATACGTAAAATTTTCCGGTGTTCTAGCGTTAACAGACGTAACTTTTTCTGTGTAAAATGTAACGATATCACGGTAAATGGTGGAAGTGTTAACCATTCGAATTCAAAAAGACTTAAACTAGACGCTCAAAGTTTCGGAAACTTCTTTAAATTACAAATGATGCATAAGATCTGGATGTTATAGCATTTTTCGATGATTTCGAAGTCTGTTAAAATCTTATTTGTTATAATTTCATTATTTTTAAAGATATAAATAAAATTCTGAATTCGGCATGGATTAAGTCATCCTGTATTTTAGGCTCGATAAATTATTCGAAACGCTTATTTTCTATATTAAAATTGTTTATTGCATAGCTGCCAACTTTTACGCTTTTTTGCTACCACTAAAATTTACCAAAGATTTTCGTCTTGTTTAATCGTGAGATTTCGATGATTAAATAAGGTAACATTTACTATAAAATTTTAGTGGTAAGAAAAAAAGCGTAAATGATGGCAGCTATGTTATTGCATTCTGCTCTTCCACATATTAAAATTTGTCCCGTCTCTTTTGAAATACCCTCTATTATAAAACAGAAAATACATTCAATATTTTCTCTCTGCACCAGGGAAGAATCCTGCTATCAAATTGCTCTTTCCCAGTAGTGATTTTTAGTAACTTTTACCAATACGTTTTCTAGAAAATTTTTACAATTAATAATGAGATAACATGTATTCGAAAAAGCCCACCGCCCTTTAACACTTTCAGGAGTAAGGCATTTCTGCTTCAAAAATGTTCAAATAATTAATTCACACAGCGATTTTCGAACAAATTTATTTTTAAACAATCAAAAGCTTTTCTTCGCGTATACTATGGGATCGAAATTAAAGTAAAAAAATTACTGGTGCCATTTGGAAGTTTCGGCATTAAAGTTAATTTTTTCAGACTGCAAACTGCGCCTCTGAAAGGGTTGAGCCTTAAATGCACAGCGATGCATATCTGCATCACTTTTTATTTAACTCTTCGCAACCACTATATTTATACTAGAATGATATCCCGTCAAAAATGACGGAAAATGAGGTATAAAGATGTATAAGACACATGTGCAAGAATGTGAGTAGTTTTTCTCGCTTGTTCCACAGTGATTCATGAAAATAACACATTTTAAAATGTGGAAATATGTTGCAAAATTTTCTTCTTCGCCAAGGCAGTTTTCTCTATTTCGTCAAGGCCCCTATACTGGAAAAATACCGAGAATTTAATTTCTGTATCCGGTTATGTACAGTTTATATATCCCGATACAGAAATTAAGTTCTCTAAATTCTTTACACTGTAAAGCACATAAAAATCGGGCAATTAGGAGCTCAGATAGCACAGCACCGTTTAGTGGTGGTTATTTTATTAGTAGCGTTGGGCTTAAGATGTAAAGATGTACATTTTCATACATTACACTTTAAATTCTGCCTCATAGATTTTGAAAAAAAAACTTACAGGCTTAAATAAAATAGCGTTTAAATAAAGTTTAAATAAAAAATGGAGTTATGAATAAAGAGGAGGAGACATATAGTGTACTGTCTACCAGTTGCGAGTGAAGTAACTGAGGAGGTTGTCACAAGATGGCGACTGCTTTTTTTAAATCGGATCTTCAGTTTCTGATTACCGCCGCTGCAAACATCCCACCAGTAAAATTGAACAGAAAATTTCTTCTTATTTAAGCGTCTTATTCATGGAAAAATTTCTCAAAAATGCCCTAAATATTTCTATTTATTTTTATTGGTGCCAGTGTGCCTTGTAAAACTGTGAGTTTGTTTTCTTGGTTGTCACAATATGGCGGAAACGCAGGGCCTAACTACCACCAAAGTAAACTCCTACCGGTAAAAATGAAAATCTGTTTCTACCATTATTTATAACTGAAATTTTGTAACAATAAGGCGTTTAAACAAGTTAAATTTTTCCATATGAATCTACCGGTGTAAGTTTCCACCGGCGGTAAACAACTCCTGTGATAGCGGTTACAGTTGTAGCTTCACTATTTTAAGGCTATGTCAGTTCCTCTTTATTAATAGTTCCATGAAATAAAATAGCGGTGAGCTCGATTATGAAAGGTTAATGGGTTTCAATGGGAATTTCCTCAAGTTGGCTTTATGTATGGCAACTTATTTTTGTCGCCAAATTCGGCAATATATTGCGAATTTGATCAAAATTTGGCGCTATTATGTCAACCCTAACGTTAGTTATTTTCAACAACTACTGATTGTTGAATCTGTTACCGATTTCTCCATAGGAAGCCTAACCCTGACATGCCGCGATCGATGAGGCGGTCCAAATGGAATTGTGAGGGACTCACAGAGACTTGGATTTTATATAAATAGATAGAGAAGATAGAGATATAAACCCTGTAAATAGTACAAAAAATGCTACTAAATAAAGTTAAAAATCTATCTGAAAATATCTGGTTCTAATCTTTAATATAAGAATAAAAAACACAATTCTAAAAAAATAATTCAGACATTTAAGTGTTAAGTTTTAACAAAATAAAACATATATAGAGTACGGTATTTAGATTCATACTTATTAAAACATTTACTAATTTGCAATATTTTATTTTCTAGTTGTATTGCAAATGTGCAACATAAGAAAAGGTTGACGTATTATACGAAAAATGTATCTCTGATTCATTATTTTCTCTGTTTAATAAACCTTTCTGAGAATCATTCTGAGAATAATTTTTTCGAAACAAAATAAAAAATCATGTATTTAACTGTTATATAGAAGGCCTGCGCGCTGACACAAAAATGGCAGATGCCATAGGCGGTACGTTTGTATATTCCCTAGAAATTGGACACTGGTATTTTCTTCGCCTTTATTTAATTTTTAAAAATAAGTTGATGAAAACTTTTAGAATTCACTTTTTTTAACAATAGAAAGGCCGAAAATTTTAGTGAAGTCTTATAAAAATATTTCACGCTAGCATTTTGATTTTAAACATCTTTACTTTTTTATTTAACGTTTTTCTTCATTGTATCTTTTAAACTTATTTTCTAATGAAATTTCTGGTTCGAACCGAAATATATTCATATGGTGGCGATCAAAATGACAGCTCTCGGCTGTTGTATTTTTCTGACTCAAGGCACCGTACAAATGCTAAAAAAATTCAGCCTACGATAGCCGCCATTTTTATGTCAGTACGTAGGCCTTGAATTAAGATGGCGGTGGAAAAACCGAAGGGAAAGACCATGCCCAAACCGAATACCAGGATGCGTTACAGTTCGGACACCGCCTCCTGAATAAAAGCCCTGAGCGCTGAAATAAAAATGGCGGATGTCGTAGGCTGATTTTTTAAAGCGTTTATTGTTTGTAAGACTCAAGGCACCGCGCAAATGCTAAAGACATTCAGCTTACGAAAGCCGCCATTTTTATGTCAGTGCGTAGGCCTAGAATTAAGATTGCGGTGGAAAAACCGAAGGGAAAAAGCATGCCCAAACCGAATACCATGATTCGTCAATGTTAGGAAAGACAAAGATAAGGCACCGCCTCCTGAATAAATACTCTGAGCGCTGAAACAAAAGTGGCCGCTGTTGTAGGCTGGTTTGTAGGCACGTATTATACGAAAAATGTATCTGTGATTTTTTTCATTATTTTCTCTGTGTAATAAACCTTTCTGAGAATCATATATAGTTTTTTTTAAACAAAATAAAAAATAATCCATTTAAGGGTTAAAAAAAACTTCTTTTGATAAGTATTGCTAGTTCTGCAATGTGGGTTGCATCAGTTTGGAAAAGTTATGAGCATACGCCATTAGCTTACTTTTACAGACCGTCACCTAAATACTAGGCCTGAGCGCTGAAACAAAAATGACCACTGTTGTAGGCTGGTTTTTTTAAGCGTTTGTACTGTCCCCCGAATTGTACACCAGTATTTTCCAAAAGTTTTCTTTAACTAATTTAATCTCAGAAGAATAAAGCGGAGCAAACTTAAAAAAAATTACTGGTATTTAAATTCAAGGGGACGTAAAAACGCTGAAAAAATTCCGCCTACGACAGTCCCCAATTTTGTGGCCTAGTATTCAGGGAGCGGTGGTTCTGCAGTAAATTTTTCTCTTCTGTGTTGCGTGCTATTCAAAACATACACTCTGCATAAATATTTAAATAAAACATTTTTTAAATAAATCATTTTTTAAATAAAACATATAATAATGGCAACGCAGTCAGTCTTTATAGGCAAAGAAATATAAATATCGAATGTATTATGAATATATTAAGTAACGTGCGCTGAAGAAATACATCAATCATTTCTTCCTGAATGCTTTCGAAAACTAAATAAATAAATTCCTTCTCTGTATTGAGGAGAATAACCAGTCTGAAAGAAATAAGAAATCTTTAAAATAGCTTTTCAAAGCAGGTATCTTCTTTATATTCCATGATACAATACGTAACAAAAACACACTATATTAAAGTTTGTACATAATATTCACTTTAAAAAATGTATTTCTCTTAGAGTTATTCCTAACATATTTTATAAAAATATAAACGTATATATTGCATTCATGCTTATTTTAAAAAGGATTTTTATTCATTTTGATATTTTTATATCCAAGATAATCAGAGCCACATTGTAAAAACATGCAACATGTGCAAATTTCCACCAGTAATTGAGAATAATCATTTTTATCTTATTTATCTGCGATTAAGTAAGACAAAAATGGCAATTCTAAATTATAGGTGGATGTTTTCAAATGTTGAACATGCTCAGAATACGGATCTGCAGTTTATATACAAACATAAATGCCAAATGAATTTTTTATTAATGAAATAGAAAAAAGTAATTCTTCACAGAGGAATGGATAAGTAAAATTGATACATATTAAATGTTGCTATGTTTATATAAAGAGCTAATATAATGTCATAATACAAATTCATACTACCTTTAAATTAACTAATGTAAGATATATTACTCCAATTTCATGTAAGTAGAGTAGGGGTCTTCAACTCTGAATTACATGTGGATGTTTTCACATGCTTTAACATATTCAGAATACGGACCTGCAGATTATGCATAAACATGAATGTCAAAAGAATTTTTTAATAATGAAATATAAAAAAAGGATTGGATTGTTCACAGAGGAATTTGTAAGCAACATTGGTACATATTAAATGTTGCTATATTTATATAAAGAGCTAATAACCGGGTTGCCAGTTTGGCCTTTCTTAAAATTCAGAATTTCCGAATTAATACTAAAAATTTTAAGCAGTAATTTTTGCTTTATTCAATGTCAAGTATTTCATAGTTACCTGAGGAAACGGCAAAGAGAACTAAGTTAAATAAATATGTTAAATATTTTTAAATCAAAATTCTGATGTGACATGTTTTTATCAAGGTTGAGTAAAATTTCAACAGGGTAGGAAGATTAAATTAACTAATGGAAAATATATCATCCAATTTCCTTTAACCCCTTGAAGGGTGGTGGAACACATATCCCACTTACGTTTTAGGGGACTGGGTAAGCGAAATTCAACCAAAAAAATCAATTTATATTTTTTTTATATCATTAAATAGTTTAAACTTTTATCTTTTCAACGATGTATTACACATGTTTACATATAAAAAAAAGTGTTGGATTTTTTCATTCTTTTTAAAAGTGCTTCAGAGCAGTGGGCTACTTTTTTTTTAAAGATTTCTTGATTGGCACCACATTTCTAAAGTGGTAAAATTCCCATTGTTTTCGTCTTAATTAATATGTTATTAAATAAGGCGAATTTTACTATTTCAAAAAAGTGGTGCCAATCAAGAAATCAGAATTTAAAAAAAGTAGTCCACTGGCAACACTGCTTCACAGCTTTAATTGACTTTTTCTCAAAACTTCGATTTTTCAGGTATGTGTTATTTTTCCTCAATATCTATTAAACTTAAGAACTCAGATTTTTCTGAATACTTATATTATGTTATAGTGTATACTTTAACACAGGGATTTAATGATTTGTTGAGAATTATATATTTTAGGAAGTGAAATCTTATAAAAATGCTAACTTAAAAATGTCTTTCAATAAATAATTAATAATTAATTTTCAGTTTCACTTAGAACGAAAAGGGTCTGTTAAAATACGTAAAGCATGTTATTCAAGTTACTTTAAAAAATCTAGACCTCTATATTTCACCATTTCTGAGAAAAAGTTACATAAAAGTGGTGTATTTTAACATGGCCGAGATAGAGTTTACCCGGTCCCCTTAATGCCCAAAGGGCGCAATGATATCAGAATTTTAATGTAAAATTTTGCTTTTATAATGTACGTGGGAGTCAGTGTTGCCAGCTGGCTACTTTTTTAAAATGCCGATTTCTTGATTGGCACCATATTTTTGAAACGGTAAAATTCCCTCTGTTTTCGCCTTTATTAATATGTCATTAACTACAGCGCATTTTACCATTTCAAAAAAGTGGTGCGTCTGGCAACACTGGTGGGAGGGGCTTTTACTTTCGTTCAAATAAATTTGTTTGAAAATCCTGGTGTAAGTCAATCATTTCACCATTTTAGCAACAGAAGTACATTGCGCCTGAAAGCGTTAACCCTTTCAGGGGCAAGACATTTCTGCTCAAAAAATGTTCAAATAATTAATTCACACCGCAATTAACAAATAAATTTATTTGAAAATAATCAAAAGCCTTTTTTCACGTTTATTATGAGATCGAAATTGTACTGAAAAATTACTGATGCCATTTGGATATTTAGGCATTAAAATCAACCGTTTGCAGACTGCAAACGGCGCCCCTCAAGGGGTTAAGTAGAATACGGGTCTTCAATTCTAAATTATAGGCGGATCTTTTCACATGTTCAGAATACAGATCTGATATTATGCATAAATACGATTGTCAAAAGCATTTCTCAATAATGAAATATTAAATAAGTATATGGATAAGTAACATAAATACATATTAAATGTTACCACATTTATATATATAGATTATAACCTAATATGATAAAAAAATGCCTACTACCTTTAAATTATCTAATGTCGAATACAGGGTGTTTCATAAAAGATGATCAAAACTTTTAAAGGTGATAATACACATCAAAATATTCAATTTTCATCAAAGAATGCATGGTCGAAATTAAAACTCAAAGGTGCTAGAGGGATCCAAAAAAGATATTGAGTGTTGCCAGTGGGCTACTTTTTTTTAATTCAGATTTATTGATATGCACCACTTTTTTGAAATGGTAATATTCTCCTTGTTTTAGCCTTAATTAATATGTCATTAAATAAGGCGAATTATAGAATTAAAAAAAAGGCGCTAATCAAGAAATCAGAATTTAAAAATAGTAGCCCACTGGCAACGCTGGATATGTTGTTATGCAAGGCAAAAACAAACAAAGAACGTATAAGTTACAAAAGCAAGATTGGAAATCACTCTCCATACAATCCTCAAGTCTCTAAGCTATTTCAATTTGCAGTTTCGTAGATAAAATGCATATTAGCCTTTTCCCTATTAGTGAAGGGCAACATCTTCCGTTACGTTCGTACTGCGATTGACAGTTGCACACTCGGATCAGCAGCTTTTATATATTAATCGAGGCGAAATTTTGAATACGCGTTCTTCTTCTTCTCCATATCACATTTACACGATATTAGTGTCATTCTTCTCCTGATAACACCCAATAGGAATGGAACTGTAACGTTTGCATGGACCAAGTCAGTGTTGCGAGTGGGTTACTTTTTTTAAATTGAAATTCTTTGATTGCCACCAGTTTTTTAATTGATAATCCGCCTTATTTTCCCCTTATTCAATCTGTCATTAAATAAGGCAAATTTCGCTATTTAAAAAAATGGTGGCAATCAATAAATCTGAATTTAAAAAAGTATCACACTGGCAACACTAGACGAAGATTCTAAATGCGCCACCGCCTTTGCATTTTATTACCGATCATGCATTCTTTGATGAAAGTTGTCTGTTTGGATGTGTACTATCACCTCCTAAAGTTTTGCCCATCTTTTATGAAACACCCTGTATATCACCATAATTTCTATTAGGTAAAATAGGGGTGTTCAATCTGTGGCGCAAAGATACAACTAATTTAGAACAGAAAAAATAATCTTACTTAATGATCTTTGTGAATAAAAAGGCGAATAGTAACTTTAGGTACTTGCTGTTGCAAAAGACTTTCATTAAAAACGGGTCGAAGCTCATCTAATGTAGAACAATCCTTATTCAGATAATTTAATGTGATCAAATTTATAACATCTTCGTTTTTATTTATTTTTATTTAAAATTTCTTGTATATTTATTATAATAATCATAACTGTCAAACTTTCTGAATTTTTAGTGCTACTATTTTTTAATAGCGTTCTTTGTGCTATTTAATCGCAAATTTATGTCATTAAATAAAGTTAATACTTCTATTTTGAATTATTGAAGCTCAAAATTCGGGACGATTGGCATCTATTAATAATGCTTACTTAATTGTTTATATCAGTTATCCTGTGATTTACTGAAGAAATGGAACATTATCTAGAAAAACAGTAAAAAATGTGCCAGTTGGATATTAGATATCCTACCAGAGTTTCTAGTTTGGCCTCCATTTTTATTCAGAAATTTTTAGTTCATACCAGAAATAATAAATAGTATTTTATGCTATAATTAATAAGAGATATTTAGCGATCACATAAAGTAAAATTCGCCTTTCCAAATTCACGGTATGAGTTTGAAATTTCGAATTAAAATTGGAGGCCAAACTGGCAACCCTGTATCCTACGTATACAAAGCGTTATAAGTAAGCGAACAAACTTAATGCTGGAATCAGGCGTAAATTAACACAGTTGCGCCACCTTGTGGACGGAGTGATAATTCACATACGCGGGTTTTTACTGTGGCGCGTATTTTCTAAATCTTTAGTCACTCATGGAAATGAATTTTGTTTGCCACATTTATTGCAAAATAACGGCGTAGCGAGAGGGTCATCCAGATGCACTTGACACCACGATGTTTTTTTCGTCCTATCAGAAGCACTTCAGTTATTAATCAAGTTGAAATAAACTTTACAATTTTAGTGGTGTGAGTAAGAAAAGAGTTAGGTACCTGTAGTTCACACTCCATCCACTAAGTGGCGCATGACCTTGATTGATGTGACCTCGCTTTTAATCTTGCGGTTACTTCTCCCATTTAAGATAGGACGCTTACTTATATCGCTTTGCTACGTATATTTTATCTAACCTATTTATTCTCCGTACTCATAGACGCCAACTTTTACGCTTTATTGCTATCACTAAACTTTAATAGATGTTTTCGCCTTGTTTAATCGTGGTATTTCGATGATCGAATAAGGCAATATTTACTATAAAATTTTAGCTGTGAGAAGAAAGCGTAAAAGTTGGCAGCTATGCACACTAAAGCTTTAGTATTTTTTTCTAGTGCAATATATAAAATTTTATTTTTAGTACAGTTAATAAAACATTATATCTTGCCGTATCTTCTACTTTATTAAAACCAGAATGTATTTTTTTTTATTATTATTTGATAAAATATCACTTATGCGAATTGTAATAAAGACTATTATTCTAAAATATATTTATGGAGCATAAATAAAGTCTAAATCACTGCTAGTAGTGTAATTTAACTCCTTAACTGCCGACGAAATCTGACGCGTTCCCCAGAGTCTTATTTAATAACATAATTTTGTGATTAAATAAGACGAAGATGAGTTTTCTGAAATAAAAGTAAAAAAGTTCCCTTATATCAGGGTTGGCCAACTGTGGCATGCTCGGCACCACTAATATTTTACAGTAATCATTGTCTTATCTAATCATCGAATCTCTGCGATTCAACAAGTCGACTTTATCTGTAACATTTTAGTGGTATCCGGGGTGCCACAGTTGGCCACCCCTGACTTATATATATGAAAATTACGGCCCTGATTGTGAAAATTCACCCTTTTTCATGCGAGGTCGCAAACGTTTGTAATAGTTACAGACAGGGGTGTAAAAATCTAGGCGCCAGCTGCCAGTCACTCACCAGTACCTTTTATTAGTTTTCTTCGCTTAAATTTAATTAGCATTCTTACAAAAAATTTACACGAAATATTAGATGAAATATAACGACTAAAATTTAGTGATGAGAAACTGCTCGCTGGCGCATAGATTTTTACACCCCTGGTTACATATATTTTCTTAAGACGCATACAGTGCTCGCAGCGTTCCTAAATTTTTCTACATGTCCTATTACTATTTAAATAAAAAGTCTTCGTGAAATATTCTTTTAACCCTTTCAGGGTCAAGGCACTTATATTAGTAAAATACTGAAATGAATGAATGACACCGGAATTTACGAACAAATTTATTTGAAAATAAGTAAAAGTTTTTCTTCAGGTACTTCGTAAAACGAAAATTTTCAAACCAAAATTCAGGTGTCAACGTCTCATTTAGGGATTAAAATTAGGTGGTCCAAAAATGAACCACCGCCCTTGAATGGGTTAATATCTACAATAAAAGTCTAGAGAAAAAATTGTCACTTTGAAATAGTGGTAGCAAAGTGTGAAAATTTTAGGAACGCTGCGAGCCCTGCGTATGTATACGCCCGTGGCAGTTAAGGGGTTACTGGAAAAATGTTTTTTTTTTCAATTTTTCTTCATTCTGTAAAAAAAGAAAAATAGGAAAAAGGAATAGAAACTGTCAAATTGTTAACCCCTTCTAGGACGGTGGTTCATTTTTGGACCACTTAGATTTAATTCCTAAACGCCTCATTGGCGCAACAATATTGAAATGAATGTTTTCATTTTATTAAGTACATGAATAAAGATTTTTTGCTTATTTTGAAATAAATTTGTTCGCAGATTCTGGTGTCATTTACTCATTTCGGCATTTTACGAATAGAAGTACCTTGGCCCTGAAAGGGTTAAACTAGAATTGTTCTAAAATATTAATCGTGTTTTTATGTCTGTATTTTTGAAAGACCTATTAGCGGCGACTTCGATCCTTCAGATGCGTAGAGGTTTTCAGAAAATGTACTTATGTATGTTTTATTTTATTTTCAGATATTAAATTAAAATTATGTTTAAAATGAATAACTGTTTTTTTAATTCATAGAGATAAATAGGAATAATTTATTCTGAAATAAATTATTCCTAATAATTTAGGAATTGCCTCACAGTGATATGTTAGTATTTTTCTTTGGCTGAGTGCTCAGTTGCATAATTCAAATGAACAAAATATGAAAAATCATGTCGTTATAAAAATTTAATAAAACTTTTCGCGTTATAATAGTTGTGTATATTTAAACAAAGTGTAAAGAAATGTGATGAATGGATCTATTTTTGAAAAACCAAGGATAGAGAGCAATGCAAAATGTCCTTTTCCAATTTTCCTAGAAACATGGGAAGAATTATTGTCTTTAGATATGTTAAATTTAGCTTTCTAAAAGATAATTTTTTATGAAACAAACACGGATTAATCAATACAATTCCATAACTATTTTTACTTTTTTTTCTTGGCTTAAAATCAACGTACGCAAGTGTGATGACACATAATTTGTAAAAGTTTCTGTACCTAAAATCCTAATCCACGAACTGTTTATAAAAGTTACATAATTAAACATCCGCATTTTAGAAAAGAAACTGCGAAACTTATTACTGTTTTTAAAGTGTTTTTTCCAGGAGAATTTCCTTTCGCAGTATACATCGCCAAAAATAAGGCTTCGACATAACTTCCTAAATGCGGGGAATAATCCCAAAACCAAGATTATCATTTCATTTTTAGTTTTGAATGTCAAAGAACACCCTTAACGTCACGGAAACAATTATTTGTTTTATGTGCCAGAAGTAGAAGCAGGAAAAGAAGACAGTTTTTTAACTTGAGTTCTTATAAATAATTCATTTTATTTTGCTGACTGATTTTTTGATAACTTATTAGCGACGAATTTGTTCCTTCAAATGCAGAGAGGCTTTCAGCAGACGTGCTAAGTCCAGTTCCAGGGCCTGGTTACAAATGAGGCAAACTTTTACAAAGTAGAAAGGAATAGAAATTTTTATCTTATTCATGGCAGTAATTTGCGCTTGAAGTTTAAATATGACGATAATTTCTGGTAAAATTTATTGGTGAAAGTTTGACCGTTAGTAATCAGATCCTGGTGAGTTTATATGGTATTTCCATATATTAACCCCTTCGGGATCATGAATGCATGCACATAGCTGCCAACGCTTACGCTTTTTTACCACAAAAAATTAATAGTAAATGTTACCTTTTTTATTCGCTGGAATCTGCAGATTAAATACAATAAAAATTTCTATTAAATTTTGTTGGTACAAAAAAGCCTAAGTGTTTGCATCTATGCATGTATGCATTTTCAAAAGGTGTATCAGCAATTGTTCATTATACTGACCTCGCAGCGTATAGAAATTTTTTTATTGTTCTTACCACTACTTTGAAAATAATATCCTCATGGTATATTTTTACACTATATGTTAAACAAAGTTATCCTGAAGATTATTGAATAAGGGTACTAGTAGAAACAATATAATTTTTCCTATATGCTGCGACAGTGTTTCCAGTGGGCTACTTTTTTAAAAATTCAGATTTCTTGATTGGCACCACTTTTTTGAAACGGTAAAATTCACTTTGTTTTTGTCTGAATTAATATGTCATTAAATAAGGACATTTTGCCATTTCAAAAAAGCGGTGCATCTGGCAACACTGTGCTGCCACCCCTGATGGTACCAGGTAGAAGGAAAATTCATCTGATTAAATAAATAAAGGTAACTGTTTTAAAAAAGTGATGCCTGCCTAATAAAATTCATGTATCCATTTAAGACCCAACCTAGACATTCATTTAAATTTTTGTTTCTGTGTCGTATGTAATAAAAACTCGAATCGAACGATAGTTCTGGTTTGCAGATAGAGTAAAGTTTCATTTTTTATCAACAAGTAACGGTTGCAGTCCATGTTTTCCTTTTAACAGGCATGACTAGCTTCGTTTACAAATACATCGGGTCTTAAAGGGATAAGGGACGCTGGTCACGAAGGGGTTTAATTAGAGTGATGTTTAAAAGAAGAAATTGGGAATTTTTTAACTGTGTTGAATTTACATATTAAGGAATTTCCAGATGGTGATATGTTAGCGTTATATTTTGACTTCAATTCGATTAAAATAATCTCTAAACCTACTTCTATACACGAAATTAACTTTCTTGAAGCCTTTCATATCTATAAAAAGTATTCAAACATTGCTAATTGTGAATTTGCTATTCTCCCATTATCAGATTGTTGGACATACTGTGTAAAATCTTCTTTTTCTTAAATTTTGCAGCACTTTTCACATTATCTTATCCCTTCCTAATGCTGTTTTCCTATTGGCTGTTACCCATTATCTCCTGTTTATCTATTGGTAAATACACCTTTCATTTGAATTCATTTCTCTTCTATATATTCGAGTAGATTTCCGTCATTCCTTGCACTGACCGGTTTCTCCTCTTTTCGAGTTTCTAGTTGTCCGGGTATTGGATATGATTTTGAATGTTTTTAACCACAGGCTATTTCCGGAGGTGCGAAGTTTTCGATTCCTGTTACTCTGCTCCAGATGTCGGCCAAGTTCTTTGCACTGAGGATGGTATCGGTTAATGCTACCGATCCTAGTATGCTTCAAAATCTAATGTTCTGGCACTATCAACATTATTTTTTCCATTTATATCATATTGCGCCAAGTATCATCTTAACACATTCATATCGGGAAACGAGAATTCTCGTTTTCATTCAAAAAACATCATTAACTAAGGGCGTGGCTTCTACCTTACAGAAAATGCATTTATATCGTGTTGTCCATATATTTTTTTAGATTGTAAGGCATTTATATTAAATTCGTACATTAAATGATATTTACCGATGCATAAACTTGGGAAACCTATCTTGAATACCAATTTACAAAAGGCTTTCAGAAGAGGGAGGAGCTTGTACTGTTTTAAAATTCAGATTTGGTAAAAATTGCCCGATGGCAATGTGTTATTAATCATATTAGTGTGTTTATTTCGCTGAGAAATTAACACTTTCAAGTGCGGTGAGAAGTACATTTTCAACTTAATTTTAATTTCAAACTCCCAACGGTGTACCGAAATTTTCTAAATAAAATTTTCCTTTTATAATGTATAAGAAGCCAAACATTTACTCATTTTTAAATAAATAATTTCTTAAATTCTGATGGCAGTCAATCAATTTAACATTTTAACAACAAAATTATTTTACCCATGAAAGGCTTTATTACATATTTCAAATGACCAAAATAGGAAAATTCATGCTTTTATGGAAAAAGTAATTAAAAAATCTGACTTTATAATAGTGATGTACATTTTAGCAAAGAATAAAGAAATGTGGTCATTGGATCAAGTCTTCAGTCCAAGGGGTTGCAGCGTAATCTAAAAGGGTCCCTTCCCCATTGTACTAGAAAAATGGGGCTCAATGTAAAAAGTTAGAAATAACCTTTTATTATAGATCATTTAATTTTTTAAAGATAATTAAATTAGAGAAGAAACACGGATCATTCAATATAATTCAATTAGTGTTTTTACTTTTCTTTCTCGATTTCATTTCTAGGCAACAAATTGGTTAATCCCTTTAAGGATAGTTCATTTTTGGAGCACTTAATTTTAATCCCTATATGCAGGGCTCCCACTCATTTCGTTTTACGAACATTACTTTTTTTCAAAGAAAATCTTCTTTATAATTGTCGCCGAAACTTACAAAGAAAGGCGTTTTTGTTGCCATTGTTGCAAAAACCTACCAATAAATTTTTGCTTATAAAATACTGGTTTTCATAAAACGGACAAGCGGGATGTCACATTGGCACCATAATGTTGGAATGAAAAATTTCCTTTAACCCCTTCGCGACGAGAGCCCTTTTCTTAATTTTTATTTTTTTACCATCGGGTTTTTATAACAGAAACATTTCTGTAGGTGAATCGGGAAAATGCTCTGATTAAATAAGGTAAGCTTTACAATAAAAAACAACTGGTGAGAATAATGAAGGATTCTGATCACCTTAAGTGGCACGTATACCGGTTGCTCGTGCCGGAGGGGTTAAGAAGTGAAGAAGAAAATGTTTTACATATTTTTAAATAAATTTGTTTCTAAATTCTGGTGTCAATCAATCATTTCTGCATTTTACGAAAATATGTACTTTGTATATATACTTTGTATGTATATATACTTTGCGACTGAAAGGGTTAAGGAAACTTCTAAGAATTCCTAGAAGTGAAATAAGTTGAAGAGGATGTTACAGCTGGTTATCTGACATCACGGCAGGCCCATAGGAAATATAATTTTCTTCACGCAACTGTACATGATCAAGTAAAAGAATAGACTTTTGACCAGCACCTAACTAACAATGGGGCTAACTTCCTCTAGTAAAAAAGGAGTAGAAATTCTTGCCTTATTCATGGCAGTAATTTTACATGAACTCGGCGTTTAACCCTTTATGCCCCGACGGTACTATGTAAGGGCGGTGATATGTTTATGAAACAACTTAATTTTAATTCCTAAATTCACAATGAATGACACCAAAAATTTCGTAGAAAAATTTCCTTTCATTATATGTCTGAAATGGAGACATTTCTTATTCCGAAATAAATCTGAAAGCACTTTTCGAAGCGTTTCGAAATCACACAGTGCGAAACCAGATGCAGTTGAAGCTTTACCATTTTGAGGATATGCCAATTCAGTCACACTAGCTTATCTGATGAAATGCAAATTGAAGAGCTTTGCATTTCAAATTTAGCAGTTGTCTAAATATTGCGTATGTGGGGGGATTTTTATAAATATTATTGTTACTATTACGAAAGAAAAAGAAATTACAATGATAATGATTGTTCCCAAAAGTCGAAAGTAATAAAACTTTCAAAGACGTGATAAAACTTTCTATGATCTGAAATAAAGTATACAAGAATGGTTGAAAAAGTAAGGTAACAAGCCCTCTTGGAGAAAAACTTTATTAGCGAATTCAAAGAGATACACATGATAGCAAGGCACTGGTACATATTACTTTTCCACATAGTCACAATGATCATCAAAGCATTTGCCCTATCGGTACACCAACGTATCAAAACCGGCATAGAAGAAATCAGCGTCAACTGATGACGAAGTTCAGCAAACCGCCTTGATGTTACTCCACATCCTTGATGCTACTCCACATCCTTGATGCTGATTTCTTCTATGAGCAAACGCTTTGACAATCGTGGTGACTATGCGGAGAAGTAACAGTGACGTAGCGTTAGGGGGGGGGGGGTTAATAATTTTACTACCTGTATTATTGTATGCTAAATGCTGCTTTGTTTAATAGTATGACGTTCAATGATCAAATAAAGCCAAATTTTCTATAGAATAGTGCTTGTAGTAAAATGATCGAGCCCTTCCCCCCCAAACTCTAAGTTACTCTACCAGTGACATACTATGCTATGTATCTATTTGAATTCATGAATAAAGTTTTTCTCCTAGAAGGCTTGTTACCTTACTTTTTAAACCACCCTCGCATGTCGCAGTGAGATATGTTTTTTATTCTATTCGTACCACATTTTGAAAAATTATCCCTGTTGTATACTTATATCAAGATATTTACAAGGAAAGGCTAGCACAAAGAAAATCTTTTCGAAATTGTGTGCGATTGAATATAAAAATAGTCGACAGTTCTGACCTGCAATCAAAGTTAAAGACATACTTGCAGGGGTCGCACTCTATAGGGAACAGTGTTGCCAGATGGGCTACTTTTTTAAAATTCAGATTCTTGTTTGGCACCACGTTTTTAAAATGGTAAAATTCGCCTTATTGAATGGCATATTAATTAAGGCGAAAACAAAGGTAATTTTACCGTTTCAAAAAAGTGGTGGCAATCAAGAAATCTGAATTTAAAAAAAGTAGCCTACTGGCAACACTGATAGGGAAAATTTTATTGTTCACACCACTATTTTTAAATAATATCTTCATCCTACCTTTCTATAGCATATCTTAAATAAAATGATCATGAAGATTACTGATGATGGCTTCTGGTAGGAACAGTAAAATTTTCCTTATATAATGCGATCCCTGTACCTGCTAACTTCTGTTTTTTTTTCAAATTAAATAAAACCAGAAATTTCGTAAAATGAAGGAAATTAATAAATAACCACGCAGAAGCAAGTGACATTTCACTAATCCCTTGACGGTCAACGTTAAATTATATGCATCAATTAATTTTAATTGCGAACTGTCAAATGACGCCCATAATTTGTTAAAAAAACTTGACATTTATAATGTAAGCCAGGGGTGTCCAACTGTGGGCCGCCGGATACCACTAAAATTTTAAAGAAATAGTCGACAAGTTGAATCGCAGCAATTCAACGATTAGATAAGGCAAAGATATCTGTAAAATTTTAGTGGTATCCGGCGGTCCACAGTTGGACGCCCGTGACGTAAGCAGTGAAATATATTTACTTGTTTCAAATCAATTTGTTCGTAAAGTCTGGTGGCAGTTGACCCTTATAATATTTTAGAAACATAACGGATTTGCCCTCAAGGGGTTTAGTAATTTTCCTCGTTCAAATAATGTTTATTTGACTTGAAAAATCCGGAAGCTTAGCAGATATGACATGACCACCACAATTGTTAAATTCCAGGAACAAATACAGTGTTCTACAATGTGCATATCTAAGTACAAAAATTTTAGTTCATGAATTAATTATGTAGAACAGACAGTAATAAACATTGTTTTTATAAAATTAATGTTGTATATTAATTGTGAAAATCTAAACTGTTTAACTCTAGAACCGCCGGAAATTTTACTCAAAAGTTATAAAACTATTTTACACCAGAATTTTTCTTTGAAACAATTTAACTTATTTCTCTGTGGTACATATTTAACATATTTAGAAAAAAAAATAGATTCTGGTTGGAATCGAAATATTTTCATATTTTGCCGGCCAAAATGACCGCTATGGCGGTTCTAGTGTTAACACTAGAACAACCGGAAATTTTACTCAAGCTTTATAAAAATATTTCATACCAGTATTTTTATTTAAAACTATATAATATATTTAGTTAACTTATTTCCATGCGGCTTCTATTTACCTTATTTTGTGAAGACCTTTCTGGTCCGAATCGAATTTTAATTATTTTGGTTGGAGTCTAATTGACTCCAGCTGGGTGTTCTAGTGTTAAAAGATAAAAGTTAATTCTAGTATTACGTATTTAAAAAACTGATTATAAATGAATTACTGAAATTAAGATGAACTAACATGCGTAAAATACGTTGTCACATTTACGTATTTTGGATGTCACATTTCGGTTTTAATTACTGCAAATGCGGGAAAAAAGATATGAATGTGACCATGCTATAATTTTTATTTAAATTACAGATAATAATTAAATCTTAAAAAAAAAAAAATAGTTTTGAATTGAAAGCATATTATTCAATCCCCTTTTCCTTATATTTGGCTTTTTATATTTAACAAAATATTACCTCACTGTAACAAACGTAGGAGAAATAGTATCGCTTTTAATGACCTTATGATCAAAATAATTTAACCCTTCTACTCTCCATTACGTTCTCTAATGAGTCTTTAATCCTTATAATCCTCCACTTGGGCATTTTTCTGTGATCAGAAAGTCAAAGGATTAAAGGGCTTATGTTTTGACAGGATTAGGAATGACTGGTATTTGAGATCACATTATAAGTGAAATGAAGTGTAATAGAATTATCAGTAAAAGCTCTCAAAATGTTTTTGGCCTTTTTTCTTTAACGCGTTGGTAATTTGTTTTTCCTATTGATTTTCTTTAAAGTTTCTTTTACAAGAATTGAGAACATATAATCATAAAAAAAAATTACTTCAAAATATGCAAAAGCGTACGTAATAAAGCGTACGCATTCACGTACTTAATAAAATGAAATGTTTCATTCCAATATTCTGGTGCCAATGTGACATTTAGGGATTAAAATTAAGTGGTCCAAAAATGAACCACCGCCCTTGTGAGTGGTTTAATCCTTTTTCTACGGCATTTTTTTTTTCAGTTACTACAATGAAAATTAAAGGATAAACATAAAAAAAATTACTCACCCGTGAGAAATTTAATTATTTAGAGGTAAATAATTGAAGTGGTACTTTAAAGTACCGTCAGTACACTATGACTAAAATATCGTAACAGTAAATCCACAAGGTATTTCAACTGGCACCAGAAAATATTTTCGATTTAATAAGTATGTGAAACATAGGATTTTTCTTATTTACAAATAAATCGTTTGGCAAATTCCGGTGCCAATCATTTATTTCAACACATTAGAATTGAAAATGCTTTGTTCCTGAAAGGGTTAAAAAACTATTTTTTTTTTAGATTTAGACCTTGTTAGCAGTCCTTTATTTATGAAACGTCAATATTCCAGGGACAACATGTTCTCTAGTATCCCCACATATGCAATATATGAATTTACATATGCCATTTCTAGCATAGCAAAAACGAGCCGGTGCAAAGACGAGTTTGGCAATCTGTACAAAATATCGGCACAAAACACATCGACTGCTTCAAAGATAGCCTCATTCCTCTCTAAAATAGCAAACCTAGAACTACTGCTGCCATGTATTCGGATAAATTGGAGTTAAAAGAGCGTTTTTTGCAAAGTAGCATTAGAACATTAGTAATATTCACTACGGTATAAAAGTTTAAAGTGAGTGGTACTTATAAGTACCGTCAGTAGATAAAGAGTTAACACCTTGTGAGGCGGTGGGATGTATTATATTCCACCTAAGTTAAATTAAGATTTGCACCACAAAATTTTAATTAAGTTTTACTTTTACAACTTTTGGGGAAAAGAGTTGAAATATGGCTTTTCATAATTATGAAATAAAATTTTTCAATATTTCCGGTGGGAATTCAGCATAACACAAACGCAATTGCTTGCCCCTTATTGTTTAAACATTTTGCTGTTATAAAGATTTACTGTAATAGAATTTTTGTGCAATTTTAGGTAACGTATTAATTTTTATAGAATTTTTGTGTAATATTTTTGTGTTTTTCTTTAAATTTAAGTCTATTCATAATTCCGATAATGTTCTCTATAAATTTCATGCGATTTTAATTTATTACTAAAGAAGTGATTCTCAAATATTTTTATTTGTCATATCGCTTGCTTAGGCTTATCATTTATGAGTAGACTTCCTTCCGTGAACACAGCCTTACCTCTACCTCTATTAAAAAATTTCCGTATTTTTCTTAGATAAGAATTTGATCGTCCCAAATCAACTTAGCAATATTTATTGTGTTTTCTTAGTACAGCGTTCGTACGGGTCCTTGAATTTCTAGACTAAGAAATTCTTCAGTGTATGTATTTTCTTATGGAAAATTTCTCATTAAATAAGTTGAAATTTCATCCGTTTAAACTAGATTAATTTTTCTATCAAAAAATTCAGATATTTGCCTTGAAATTAACAGTACCCGTACGAACGCTGTAGTAATACATGCTTTTTTATATATAATAGTTGCTTAACCCTTACCGGCGCGGAGTAATTCTGTTTATAAACTGGTGAAATAATGGACTGACACCGCAATTTATAAACGAATTTATTAGAAAATAAGAACTTGCTTATTTTCATGTACATTATAAAAGGAAAATTTTAGTTAAATATTCTTGGCGCCGTTGTCAGTTTGGAATTAAAATTAGGTGTCCTTTTTTAAGGACACCGCGCAGGTAAGGGTTAATAATAGGAACAAATTAAATCAGTATTTAAATAATTTTTAGCATCAATTTATGGGGAATATTCAGGACAACTATACAACTTGCTGCGCAAACATGATTTCGTCGTCAATAATTAGAGGTGTTAAAAACTTCGGAGTAGAAAAAAATGATCTATTTAAACCCTTGAGAGGCGGTGGGATATATTATATCCCACCTAATTTTAATTAAGATTTGAACCAGAAACTTTTAATTAAGTTTCACTTTTATAACTTTGGTGAAAAAGAGCTGAACATTTGAGAGAACTGAACCTATTCCTTATTCTGAAAGAATTTTTTTCAAAATTTCCGGTGGGAATTCAACATTACAAGAACACAATTGCTTGCCCCTCAAAGGGTGAATGCAAAAAACTTTGTGATATAATACAGTGAAATTTACTTATTATATGTACCTCTTAAATTTAATTCCAAAATGCCACATTGGCGTTAGCATTTAGAAATTTAATTTGTTTTGTATAATGTGCTTTAAGAAAAGCTTTCACTTACTTTCATAAAAAAAATTCATAAATTCCGGTATTATTCAATCATTTTAACATTTTAGCAACAGAAGTACTTTGCCCCTGAAAGGGTTAAGTGGGGCTACTCAAATTTGACATTCAGAGGGTGCCAGTTTTGCTTTCATTTGTATTCAAACATTTCGCATTCATACAGAAAATTTTTAACCCTTTAGTGCGGAGCTTTGAATATATGCAAAGAACTGTGTTTTGAATTTAAAAGATTTTTTTTATTCGTATGTACTTAATTCACTCCAGAAAATTAAAGTACCAATATCTGCTTTAACTAATAACAGACATTCTCTTTTTTAAATAAAGCGAAATTAACCGTTGATAGTTTCTAGTGAAAAGTCAGATTCTCTGAACTACGTAATTTCTAGAACGTATTCTATCATTGGAATTAAAGGGTTAAAGGTTAAGTTTTATAAAATAAATAATTATATAAAATAAATTATTTGGAGACATACTTATTAAAACATTTACTAATTTGCGATATTTTAGTGTAAAACAGCCACACCACAGTAGTTTTTTTTTACTTGTATTGGCAGATGTGCAACAGAAGAAAAGATTGATGTATTATATAAAAAATGTATCTCTGATTTTTTCCATTATTTTTCTTGTGTAATAAACCTTTCTGAGAATCATATATAATTTTTTTAAAACAAAACAAAAAATCACGCATTTAAGGGTTAAAGAAGAAATCTAAGTTTAAAGAAAATATATCTGTCATTAAATAAAGCAAAATATACTATTCGCCTTTTTTGTTATGAATCCTAAATTTCTGAATATAAAAGGAGGTCAAGCTGAAACCCTGATTCGGGGAATTTTTTGAATAAAGACAGCCAACAATGTGTTAATTTATGTATTTAAATTTAATCCTTTTCATGTGTAAAGTACTTACGTATGTTGCAAAAATTTTTAAATGATTCACTAACACAGGATTTGCGAGAAAATTTACACGAAAGATAGCAAAAGCTTTTCGTTGCGTACATTATATGAAGCAAAATTTACTTTTAAAATTCTGGCACCAATGTAGATTTTGGGAATTAAAATGAAGTGCTATATATAATGTCAAAGGTTTATATAGCCTTAACGCTTTCCGGCCCCACGTTGGGACCACCTAATTTTAATTCCAAACTTACATACGCCACCAAAAATATTTCAATATAATTTTGCTTTTACATTGAAAGTTTAAAACAACAAGTTTTTAATTTCTAAAAAAGTCGTTTGTAAATTCCGGTGTCAAGCAAGCATTTCATCATTTTACGAACAAAATTTTTCTGTGCCAGAAAGGGTTAAAAGAATTTAACCCTTTATGTACTGAATTATGAATTCGTGAAAAGTTTATTTTTTCATAGGTGCCAACCTCGAACTAATCTTCCGTAATAAGTGAGTTAGTTTTACTCAGGTTTAACACGCTCCGAACCAGAATTTTTTTCAAGAAATGCAAATAAATAAATTCCACGTAGAAACCTTAAATTAAACAAATAAAGATTCATCAAATAAATTTTCTGGTTCGAAGTGATGTTAACCTAGGTCAAATTAACCTATGTATTACGGAAGATTAGCGTGAGGTTGGCAGCTATGTCTTTTAACCCCTTGAAGGGCGCCGTTTGCAGTCTGCAAACGGTTAATTTTAATGCCCAAAATTTCAAGTGGCACCAGTAATTTGTTAGTACAAGTTCGATCTCATAATAAGCGTGAAAAAAAGGGTTTGATTATTTGCAAATAAATTTGTTCGTATATTGCGGTGTGAATTAATTATTTGAACATAATCGGAGCAGAAAAGTCTTGCCCCTGAAAGGGTTAAAGCATTTTTCGTGAATTTTTGAAACTACATTAGAAGATTTACCGTAATTTCCGGCGTATAATCCGCGGATCAAACAATCATTTTTAGACCCAGAAACCTTTTAAGATAAAATGTAACTTATCAGATCGCGGTAAATATTTGGCTTCAATTACTAAATAAAATTTCTGGGTCCAAACAGAATTGTTTGATCCGCGGATTATACGCCGGAAATTACGGTACATAAACATTTAATAAATTTTAGAAGCACTTTAGAAGGATTGAAGGATTTAGAAGGATTAATTAAATTTGAATTTATAGGGATTTCGTGCAATATTTATAACCGCACTCAAAGTTTTTATTTCAAATATTTTTCTTAGTATTTTGTAGAATTAGGAAATGTACAAATATAATGTTCTTGCAATAGAAACATAGAAATATTTCCGAATTGAAAAATTCCCCCTCCTCCACACCTCCCAACGCCAAGAAAGCTGAAAAGATGCAAAAGCAAAAGAAATCATCCTTTTAAAAATATTTTTGTTTTGTGTAACCAATAATGCTTTTGGAACAAGATAAAGTAATACATCTACAGCTCATTCTAAACTGTATTACAACTAATCTATGTATTAAATGAATTTTATAACAAATTATAAAATTCATTTAATAGTTAATGATAGTTATAAGTACCATCAGTAGATAAAGGGTTAAAACGACACTTGTTCATTCCCAGCTCTGTCGATACTGCTTCGATATTGAAAATGGGCTTTTGTATGGGAGACTGCAATAGCTAAGAATATTTTTGCTATTGAAACAATAACATTCTTCGGTATCGAAATGCAAATACAGTTATCATAGCCAGTTTTATTGATAGATGTATTTTACTACGTTTAATGAAGATAAAGGAGTGCATTTCAGTGGTGTCATCGTTTTGAAGCGCGAATGAAAGTAATTAAATAAGGATATTATTTAAGGGTACCGGGAAAGCGTGATTCAACCAAAAAAATCATCGATTTTTACTTTTTTATATCATTAAATAGATTAAACTTTTATCTTTTCAAAGATGTATTACACATGTTTATATACCGTAATTTCCGGCGTATAATCCGCGGATCAAACAATCATTTTTTGACCCAGAAACCTTTTAAGATAAAATGTAACTTATCAGATCGCGGTAAATATTTGGCTTCAATTACTAAATAAAATTTCTGGGTCCAAACAGAATTGTTTGATCCGCGGATTATACGCCGGAAATTACGGTATATAAAAAAAAGTGTTGGATTTTTTCATTCTTTCTAAGAGTTACTTCACAGCAGCGAGCTACTTTTTTTAAATTGAGATTTCTTGATTGGCACCACTTTTCTGAAGTGTTATAATTCTCCTTGCTTTCGCCTTAATTAATATGTCATTAAACAATCCGACTTTTACGATTTCAAAAAAAGAGGTGCAAATCAAGAAATCAGATTTTTAAAAAAGCAGCCCACTGGCAACACTGGTTCACAGCTTTAATTGACTTTTTCACAAAACTTGGATTTTTCATGTTTGTGTTCCTTTTTTTCTATATGTATTAAATTTAAGACTTAAAATTTTTTAAGACTTTTATTATGTTATATTGTATAACTTTAATACATGGGTTTAATGATTTGATGAAAATTATTTATTTTTTGCAATCCTACCTAAAATGCTAATTTAAAAATGCCTTTCAATAAATAATTAATAATTAATTTTCAGTTTCGCTTAGAAAGAAAATGGTCCGTTAAAATACGTAAAGCATGTTACTCAAACTACTCTAAAAATTCTAGACCTCTATATTTTACCATTTCTGAGAAAAAGGTACATAAAGTTGGTGTATTTTAAGATGGCGAAGATAGTGCTTACCCCAGGGGTGGCCAACTGTGGCACGCCTGATACACTATGACGCAAAAGTTTAGACAATGACGTCATTCAGCTTTAAAATGTAGAATTATGACGTCAGAATTACAAAAACTTGTAAATATATTCAAAAACTGATTTAAAATGCTATGTACAAAAGACAGTCGTTTTATTTGCTATAATACTAATTTTTTTCATAAAAATTCAAATGTGCTTGTCGCAAAAGTTTAGACACTATTCTAAATTTCTTTGAATATTCGCTGGCATATGCAAATTTAGAATCGATGATGTCACAAATTTGGAGTACTTAAGTTCTGCAAACGATTGCGCTTCATAGTCGACATGCCGAGAGCCAAAGAAATTCAAGTGAATGAGGTTTCAAGGATTTGGCAGTTGAAAGGTGAAGGGAAGAGCGTTTCTGAAATTTCTGCTATTATTAATAGGTCAAAAAAATCTATTTATCGAGTTTTATCGAGTGGTTCCGAATATAAAGCAAAATGTCGGTCTGGGAGGCCACGTGTGACAAATGTACGAGAGGATCGCCTGATACAAAGACTAGCGAGTACTCAACAAATGAGCGTACGTGGAGTTCAAAGCTCATCGGGACTCTCTGTATCAAAGGATACGATTCGTAGACGAATTTTGGAAAAAGGAACAATCGTTTATAGCAAAATGCAGAAGAAACCAGCTCTGAAACCATATCATAAGTTACAAAGACTTATGTGGACTCCAAAGCATATGTCATATGGAGAGAAATGGCAGTCAGTCATATTTAGCGATGAAAAAAAGTGGAATCTGGATGGTCCAGATGGTTGTTTATCGTATTGGCATGACTTGCGGAAGGAACCTCGACGTTTTTTTAGTCGCAGACAAGGAGGGGGCTCGGTGATGGTTTGGGCAGCCTTTTGCTATAATGGACAAGTATCTCTGACCTTCACCAGTGGTCGTCAAACTTTACAGCATTATACACAGACATTAGAAGAAGACCTACTGCCATTTGCTGAGCTTCTAGGGGGTCCTCAGTGGGAATTTCAGCAAGACAATGCTTCAATTCACACTGCAAAACATTCAAAATCTTGGTTTAATTCCCATAATATAAGAGTTCTCGACTGGCCAGCATGTAGCCCAGATCTTAACCCTATAGAAAACCTTTGGAGCATCATGTGTCGCAAAGTTTATAGCAACGCTAGACAATACTCTTCTGAAAAGGAACTTAAGACATCTATTGAGAATGCATGGTACGATATCGATCCACAAACTATGCAAGATTTAGTTTCTTCCATGCAATCTCGTGTATATGACGTAATACATAAGCATGGATGCGCAACCAGGTTTTAAAAATTGTTTATTTCGATTTTATTTAATTTGTGTCTAAACTTTTGAGACAGTAGTTTATTTTTGTTACCATTTAATTTATTGCAATATGCACAATTCCACTTTTCTTTGTTATAAATATTGTTTATATGTACAGCACATTAATTTCAAGCAGTGATTTGAAAATTGAATAAATATTTTTCAAAGTATGTAAGAATTTCTTCATTGTCTAAACTTTTGCGTCATAGTGTACCACTAAAATTTTAAAGAGAAAGTCGACTTCTTGAATCGCAGAGATTCGATGATTAGAAAAGGTAATGATTACTATAAAATTTTAGTGGTGTAGAGCGTGCCACAGTTGGCCACCCCCGGCTTACCCGGCCCCCTTAACAGTCGTTTGGACCAACTGCGTTCATTGCATAATTCTAGCTAAACCTGAGGTGGCCAACTGTGGCACGCTCGACACCACTAAAATTTTATAGTAATCATTGCCTTATCTAATAATCGAATCTCTGCGATTCAAGACGTTGACATTTTCTGTTAAATTTTAGTGGTATACGGCGTGCCACAGTTGGCCACCCCTGGGCTAAACTTTTATACATGACGCCTGAAACTCGTAATTTTTGCTTTATTTAATCGCAGTGATTTGTGGCTAATTAAGTCGAAGATAACTTTAGCGTAAAATTGTTGGAAATTTTTTATATTCTCCAATTTGGCAGTACTTGACGAGGCTTTGTTGGTGAAAATATTTTTCTTCAATTTTGAGTTTTAAATTATATATATATATATAAATTTAAAATTATTTATCTCAAAAAACTATTAGAGCAAAATCCAGAAAAATAAAATATATTATCAAGATATAGCTAAATTTTTACAAATATATTTACAAACGCACATAAAAAAATATATGTATATTTGTTTCAGGGTGGAGCTTTTTAGTTTCAGAATGTGAAATGTCTAGAAAAACTGACTTTTAGAAAAACACATTCCCAGCTGACAATGTGTTATTTTTCTTTTATGCATACGAATATATAATGAAACTGTAAAATACACTAAATACCCAAAATATAAACCCATTGTTGCTATTTTTGAATATACAAAAAACACAAAATTTATAAATACACAAAAATAAACATATTGTTGCTATTATGAACATGTAAAATATATTTTTAGTTCTCTTTCGACCATTTTCGGAAAACCTAGTGACGGTAATTTAATAAAGGCGAATTTTTTACATAACAAGCTAATTAGCCCAACTTCAGTCACATTGCGTATTGCGTTTTGATATTGAAAAATGTTGTTAATTTCCAGGGCAAAATACTCTCTTCTTTTGTAGTATCTGGCACCAAAACCAATTTTCGATATCAAAGCAGTAGGGATAATGTTGAGAATGACGCCCTGTATGTTTATTTAAATCTAAAATATATCAGTTGACACATTGGCAGAAGACTTCATTACAAAAACTCTCCGAATGTTGAACTTGAGTCATTTTGCCCAAACTGCCGATTTCATTTGATTTTTTATGCATTTTCTATGTATATTAGTAAAAATTTATATGTTATATCGATCACACAATTCTGGAATTTATATATATTATACGGGTACATATGATTAATAATTTACAAAAAATATATATAAGATGTGGTTTCTATTTTTATAAATTTTGATATCTTTATTCCATACTGTTTTTATTAACAGAAAATTATACAAAATTCTGAGTTATGCGTCTTTAGTATCTCTAAATGCTATGTTAATAAAATTTACGAAATTGGCGTTTATTAGAATAGAAAAAGACTTTTTTTTTTTTTATCTCACATGGGTCGCATTATACAAGGAAAATTTTATTGTTCCTACTACTATTTTGAAAATAATATCTTCATCGTACCTTTTTATAGCATATGTTGAATAAAATGATCATGAAGATTACTAATTAATGGTTCTGGTAGGAACAATAAAATTTTCCATATTTAATGCAACCCCTGATCTCATAAAATACAGTGCGCAGCAAAAGTTTAGACAATGATCGATTATGCTTCTGTACTGAGAAGTATGCAACTAATTGTTGTAATTAAACTGTCATATATTACTGTGGACTTATCCTTCATTCCAAAACAAGAAATTTTAATTTATACACTTTACATAATATACAATGAGAAGAAAACAAATTTAACACTGTGACAAAAGTATAGACAATCTGTCTGTGAACAGAAAAATATCCATAACTTAAAATCGAACTGCACCTACATTGTCTGCTATTAATGCAAAAATGTGACTTTCCATCGAAGAAACTAAATCTAGCTTCACTTGGGGGTCTAATTCGTACCAAACACGTTCAAATGCAGATCGAAATTCATTTACAGAGGAGTATTGTCAAAAAATTGCATAAACCATATGAGATATGACGCCACAAAAATTTTCGATTGTGTTCAGATCAGGCTACACGCGAGCCAGTCGAGAACAGTAATATTTTCTGAGTTAAACTAATTTTTTGATTTGTATGCAACATGAATAAACGCATTATCTTGCTCAAATACATACTTTGGAAGAGCTAAAAGCTCCCCAAATGGCTGTAAAGTGTTTTCCAATGTATGTACGTAGTCTTACGCTGCTTGGCGACGATTGAGAAACTCCTGAGATACTTGAGAATTAAAACAAAGTGAGGCCCAAATTATTAACCCTTTCGAGGGCAAAGGACATTTAATTTTAATGTCAAAAGTGACAAACGGCACCAAGAATATTTAATTAAAGTTTTCCTTTTATAATGTACGTGAATATAGGCAATTTCATATTTTCTAATAAATTAGTTTATAAATTCTGATGTCAGTCCATTATTTCATCAGTTTATAAACAGAATTACTCCGCGGCGGAAAGGTGTCAATTTGTGTGAGATTTCAAGGCTGGTTGTTTTATCCGTTTCATGTAAACTAATTTACATCTTTCTTTAATTCATCTACGAAAGTATCCGTTGACTCTGAAACACTTTTAATGCGATTTGCAATCATCATTTGTCTAGATGCCAGTTTATGGATACTTCCATAATCTCGTTTTCTAGCCACACGAGGCCTTCCAGATCTATGTTTTGCTTTGAAAGAATCACCCTTAGAAAGTAATTGATAGAGCGACTTCTTTGGACGATTCAAAGTAGCTGAAATTTCTGCAACAGTCTTCCCTTTCGATTTCAGCTTCCATGCTTTAATTACCTCATCTGACTGAAAATTTCTAGCTCGCGGCGTCTTCGCTAACCGATACTTTCGCGAGGTTCACTTAAATACTTCCAGTATGTGACGTCATAAATTTGAAATTTGCGTTTTTCCGTGAACAGTTGCCAAAAATCACAAAAGTGTCTAAACTTTTGCAATATGTAAATTTCACTTTACTCAGTTAAATTAAATAATATCCTACATTAAAACCGTTATTTATGTCCTAAAAGGTTTAATATATATTTAAAAATAAGTACAGTCATTTATATAACTCATGTGTTCGTATTTTCCATTTAAAGGTTAAATATCACCAGTGTCTAAACTTTTGCTGAGCACTGTATCAATAAGGATAATGTGATAATAACGGACTGTCAGATAGGTAGTCACATCTGGGAAAAAGATCAGGAAAACTGATATAAAGGGAAATTGTCCATGCTTATCCGTCAATACCCTTTTAGTCCTTTTCCCTCATTTCAAACCTTTCTAGTCTCTTAACACGCTGAGAGTCACGATACATATAAAATAAAGTTTCATAAGGTGTCATTGTTAAAAGCTGTTGTTAAAGTAATTCCTTTTCTAAAATGTTGAATGGATTGACTGACACCAGAATTGACGGGCGATTGCTTCAGAAAAATAAATAAATACTTGTTGCCACCTACATTCTAAACGAAACAATTTATTAGAAGTTAGGTGCCGTATGTCAGTTTGGAAATAAAATAAAACGTTTGTTTTGTGCAAACGGCGTCCTTGAAAGGCTTACATCTTCAAGGGCGATGGTTTATTTTTGGACCACTTAATTTTAATCCCTAAAGGCCCCATTGGCACTAGAATAGGAAAATTAAAAATTTCTTTTCTTTAATTCAGTGTTGCCAGACGGACTACTTTTATTAAATTCAGATTCTGGATTGGCACCACTTTTTTGAAATATTAATTAAGGCGAAAACAATGGTAATTTTACCGTTTCAAAAAAGTGGTGGAAACCAAGAAAACTGAATATAAAAAAAAGTAGCCCGCTGGCAACACTGCTTTAAGTACGTGAGCAAAAGCTTTTGCCTATTCTGAAATAAATTTGTTTGTAAAATCTGGTGTCATTAACTCATTTCAGCATTTTGGGAATAGGATTCCCTTGCTCCTGAAAGGGTTAACTAATAAGTTTAGCGATATTTACTAAATGTGTGAAAAGTGTTTGTGAAATAAGTTATGTGAAAGTTTTTGTAGTAATGTGAAAGTTTTTTGGGGAGTTACAGAGCATGACAGCAGGTGATTTTCACTCTGCTTACATGTAAAATTTATATAAAAAAATCCTTAAATAACGCTGAAATGGTGTTTCTAAAAAGTAAGGTTCGTACCCTACCTGTAATAAATGTAATATTTCAGCAGTAGTAAAGTTTTTTATCAAACTTTTCTATGTTTGAAATATGAATTATTTCTTGTGGAAAATATAGAAATATATATATATAAAAGGAAAAAGTTCACCTACGTATTTTTGAGAATTTTTAAAAATAGTTTAAAGACTTTGCTTTTAGGTATTAATTTCTCATTAACCCCTTAATTCTCTCTCCCGTGATATTCAAAGACTGTGTCTTTTATTCAGATTGTTTGGTTCCTACCATTTTTAGTAACAGTGTAATTGTCTTTATTATGTTATCGTTTTACCTGTCGGTAAATAAGGTGACTAATTCTTTTTTAAAAAAGTGGTGCCAACAAGCAATTTGAATTTTTAACCGTAATTTAATGTAACCGTTAACCCTTTAGTGCGCAGCTTTGCATATATGCAAACAACAGTGTTTTGTATTTAATAGATTTTTTTTTATTCGTATATACCTAATTCACACCAGAAAATTAAATTAGCAATATGTGCTTTAATTAATAACAGACATTCTGTTTTTAAATAAAGCAAAATTAACCATTGAAACTTTCTGGTGTGATCTCAGATTCTCTGAACTACGTAATTTATAGAACGTATTCTATCATGGGAATTAAAGGGTTAAATGTTAAGTTTTATAAAATAAATAATAATGTAAAATAAGGTATTTGGAGACATACGTATTAAAATATTTACCAATTTGCATTATTTTAGTTTAAAACAGCCATACGACAGTAGTTTTTATTTGTATTGCATATGTGCAACTGAAGAAAAGATTAACGTAATATATGAAAAATGCATCTCTGATTTTTTTCATTATTTTTCCTGAGTAATAAACATTTCAGAGAATCATATATAATTTTTTCGAAACAAAATAAAAAAAATACGCATTTAAGGGTTAAGGGGTTGCCCCAAAAATTTTTATCTCCTATATTTTTATAGTGTTTTGAGCATTATTTTACTGCTTGGAAACCGAAAAAATATATATCTATCTGTACAGCACGATTTGCTTACTATCATATACAGAATATATTTAAAGACAGAAAATTATTCTTATATAAGCAATCAATATAATCAAAAGTTTCAGCACATTTCCTCTGAATAACTTAGATAATAATTTAATGCTTTATGAGCGTGGACTTTTATCTGATATTGCTTTCAATAAGCATGTAGGATTTTCAATATTCGAAATTAATGTTATCTTGCAGTTAAATCTTTAACCAAATTACTTGAATGTATTGTAATATTACATGCTGCTATTTTGAGATTCCTGGTTTGTGATAGATATTTATATGTTTTAATCCTGTGAGGGACTGTGTTATATTTTTTATACCGCTTTTTTTTCTTAATTCTAAACTTCCAAGTACCATCCAAAACATATAAATTAATTTTTGCTCTTTCGATGCGCGCGAAGAAATTTAATTATATATATTTAAATCAATTTGTTCGTAAATTCCGGTGTCAGCCAATCACTTTCATGTATTAGTAACAGAAAAAACTTTGCCGCTGAAAGGGTTAACCCTTAAATGCAGGATCTTTTATTTTCTTTCGAAAAAAATATATATGACTCTCTGAAAGGTTTGCAACACAGGAAAAATAATGTAAAAAAATCAGAGATACATTTTTCGTATAATACGTCAACCTTTTCTTATGTTGCGCATTTGCAATACAAGTAAAAACCAAAATATTGCAAATTAATAAATATTTTAATATGTATGAATCTAAATATCTTATTGTATATATATATATATATATTTTTTTTTTTTTTTTTTTGTAAAATTTAACCCTTAAATGCATAAATTATCTTTTTAGAATTATGTTTTTTATTCTTATTTTAAAATGTAGACACCAGAAATTTTAAGTTAGATTTTTAACTTTATATTTTTGTAATTTTTCCAGAATTAATATTTCTTTATAAATATACTGGTTTCTACAAATTAAATAAAAGTTGATGTAGATATGCATCACTATGCATTTAAGGGTTAATATTGGAATGAATGTTTACTCTACATAAAAATTTTAATCTACACACATAAAATTTAGTAAAAGGTAACGTATTAAAGACTTGTGGTTCAACTTCGGCCGGCGTGAAACCTCTATTATTTTATTAGGTTGAACAAAAAGTTCTGGGAAATTTTTCATGCAATAGTTGCCAGAATTTGTATCGTATATGATGATCGTGCCATCAATGCCGAGCTCCAATGCCAGCAGTTGGATCGCGTCTACGACAAATTATTGCAGAAGTATCCAAGATTGGTCCGCCGAAAGCGCGTTTTGTTTCAGCAGGACAATGCCAAACCGGACGTGGCCCAGAGGACCAATTACAAGTTTGCACAGTTGGACAGCGTCGAAATTCTCCCCTACTCCACCTACAGTCGAGACGAGACTCCATCCGATTATGACCTCTTTCGATGAATGCAACACTTTTTAAAGGACCGTCGATTTGAATCCTTTAATGAAGTTATGAATGTCAACAGTTTTTTAATTCCAAGGAGCCACCATTGTACTTCCAGCAAATCCGGAATCTGGCAAAATGGTGGCAGAAAGTAGTGTACTATGATGGTCTCTACTTTGAAGGAACGTTGTAAGGGAAACTTTTGCTGTCAATGTGTCTAAATAAAAGAAATAAAAGTGAAAATATTAGATTTATTTATACTAAAAACATAAAAATTAAGTAGGTACTTATGTACATTAGTATAGGTAATAAGTATAAAAGTCACATGGGTATTTTAAGGAAAAAAATAGCAAGGTAAATCTATGAACAATCGACTACGTAAGTACTTAAGTAATTTATCTGTACCCAGGGGGCGCATTATATAGGAAAAATTTTATCGTTCCTACAAGAACCCTTAATGTGTTCCATTCATGATAATTTTATTTAACATATTCTAAAGAAAGGTGGGAGGAAGCTATTATTTTCAAAATAGTGGTAGGAAAAACAAAAGTTTCCCTATAGAATACGACCCCTGTGTATCGTACAATTTCAAGGTTAGGGTATTAGTGAGGGCAATAGGGAATTTTACCTAGCAAAATTAATGGTAGTACTGGAAATCGGCTTTCTAGATGTTTTTTGGGTCGCTGAATCCGAATTTGTAACTTCCCACCAAAATTTCCCCACGGCAACGTCCCCAAATTTTGGTAAAAAGCCCCCCCAAAAAGGTTTTTATTAAAAAAATCAATTTTTTTATTATTTTAGAGAAAAAGTACCTAGAAATTCAGAAAGTAGACAAAATTTCCAACAAATTAGATGCATGACATTATGACTTAGGATGAAGGGGAAGGAGGGATCTGCCTCGGAACATGCGCGCGGTGCTGCGTAAACTAAGTAGCGCAATTTCACTTAACCACTCACACGTTTACATTCGTCCTCCGATCTCCCCTCCGAACTTTTTCTATGAGGTTTACTTTAAGATTTTTGGGTCGCTGAATCCGAATTTTTAACTTTCCCCCAAAAATTCCCCCCCCGAACCCCCCCCCCCCAAATAGTTGTTCTTAACTTAAATTTCTTATTGTTTTAGGGGAAAAGCATTACAAAATTCAGAAACTAGACAAAATTTGCAATAAATAGGATATATGACATTATGAATTAGGATGAACGGGGAGGGTGAGGGCTGCCTCGGAACATGCACTGCGGCGCTACGTGCACTAAATGATGAAGTCCAGGCAATAGGGGATTTTATCTGCCAAAATTAATGGTAGTACTGAAAATCGGCTTTCTAGACGTTTTTTGGGTCGCCGAATCCGAATTTGTAACTTTCCACCAAAATTTCCCCGGCAACGTCCCCAAATTTTGGTAAAAAGCCCCCCAAAAAAGGTTTTTATTAAAAAAATCAATTTTTTTATTATTTTAGAGAAAAAGTATCTAGAAATTCAGAAAGTAGACAAAATTTCCAACAAATTAGATGTATGACATTATGACTTAGGATGAAGGGGAAGGGGGGATCTGCCTCGGAACATGCGCACGGTGCTGCGTAAAATAAGTTGCGCAATTCCACTTAACCACTCACACGTTTACATTCGCCCTCCCATCTCCCCTCCGAACTTTCTCTATAAGGTTTACTTTAAGATTTTTGGGTCGCTGAATCCGAATTTTCAACATTCCCCCCAAAATTTCCCCCCCGAACCCCCCCCCCCCAAAATAGTTGTTCTTAACTTAAATTACTTATTGTGTTAGGAGAAAAGCATTACGAAATTCAGAAACTAGACAAAATTTGCAACAAATAGGATATATGACATTATGAATTAGGATGAACGGGGTGGGTGAGGGCTGCCTCGGAACATGCACTGCGGTATGATGAAGTCCAGGCAACAGGGGACTTTATCTGGCAAAATTAATGGTAGTACTGGAAATCGGCTTTCTAGATGTTTTGTGGGTCGCTGAATCCGAATTTGTAACTTCCCACCAAAATTTCACCCGGCGACTTCCCAAAAAATTGATTTTTTGAAAAAATTTGGTTTTTGAGAAAAGCGCGCGGGGAATGTTCCGAGGCAGCCCCCTCTCTCCCCGTTTATCTTACGTCATAATGTCATATATCGTATTTGTTGCAAATTTTATCTAGTTTCTGAATTTCGTAATGCTTTTCCCTTAAAACAATAAAAAATTTAAGTTAAAAACAACTATTTAGGGAGTTACGGGGGGGGGGGGGAATTTTGGGGGTAAGTTGAAAATTCGGATTCAGCGACCCAAAAAACTTAAAGTAAACCTTATAGAGAAAGTTCGGAGGGAAGATGGGAGTGCTAATGTAAACGTGTGAGTGGTTAAGTGGAATTGCGCAACTTGGTCCACGTAGCACTGCGGCGCATGTTCCGAGGCAGATCCCCCCTTCCCCTTCATCTTAAGTCATAATGTCATATATCTAATTTGTTGCAAATTTTGTCTACTTTCTGAATTTCTAGCTACTTTTCCCCTAAAACAATAAAAAATGGAATTGTTTAATAAAAACCTTTTTTGGGGGGCTTTTTACCAAAATTTGGGGGGGGGGTTGCCGGGGGAAATTTTGGTGGGAAGTTACAAATTCAGATTCTGCGACCCAAAAAACATCTAGAAAGTCGATTTCCAGTACTACCATTAATTTTGCTAGGTAGAGTCCCTATACGGTCTCTATTGCCTGGACTATATCTCGTTTTAAGAGGCAAGGTACTTGTATTCGTAAAATGTTGAAATAATTTAATGACACCAGTATTTACAAGAGAATATATTTCTAAACAAGTAAAAGTATACTTTCGCTTATTTAATAAAGGTGAAATTTTCATTATAAAATTACGGTGTCAATGTGGCAATTAGGGATTAAAATTATGTGATGCCATAACGCCATCACCACCCTTCAAGGGGTTAAGAAATTTGGTTTGATACCACCCAATATGCTTTTTTAAAACTTTATTACGTAATTTTAATAAGGTATACTATAATTACTATAATTTTGTTTATTGTGAGCAAAAAACAATGGAGAAATTTATTTCTCGTAGTAAGAGAAACTCAAAAAAGTATTTATAATTATTGGGATGGTCCAGTTACCCCGGACACATGTCCCAGTTACCCCATTCTTGAAAATGGGGTGACTGGGACACCGGGTTTACATTTGAAACATGAAGTAAATATGTATAGATTCCTAATAATATGAATGTAGTTATACTAATACCTAATCTTAAAAAAAAAAAGATTGTTTAATAAAAGTACTTACAGTAAAGCCGAGGAAGTTCAACCGTATTGATGCTTTTTTTATTAAAAGAAACGTAAATTTTTGATAATCTATCACAGCAAAGTGTGAGTTATCATTGAGTTGACACACGTTGTTTTAGGAAGTTGAGATTAAGGTGCATTGTTCAGAACAGATAAAGCACAAAAAGCACCAACAGTTTTTTATAAAATAGCCGATGGCCCAGTTATCTGGTGGGTCCAGTTACCCTAACTAACCTTACACATATATAATTTCTATAACCAAAATAACTATTTAAAATTTCTGGGGAGAATTTAGAATTTCTGAACTATAGTTTTAAAAATGAAGCATAAATGTGTTAGCTGGTCTGTACAGTGTTAACCCCTTATTCATTTTTTTGACGCCACAAATTAAAAATGGAGGCAATACACCTTTGTTTTTCGTATAAAAATATTTGCCTTACATAATAAAAAAAGTCTGACAAATTAACACATTGTACGCAGGAACAGTGTTGCCAGATGGGCTACATTTTTTGAATTCAGATTCTTGATTGGCACCCCCTTTTTCAAATGGTAAAATGCGACTTGTTTAATGACATATTAATTAAGGCGAAAACAAATGGAATTTTACCGTTTCAAAAACGTGGTGCCAATAGAGAAATCTGAATTTAAAAAAGTAGCCCACATGCAACACTGCGCGGGAAATTTTTCGAATATGAACACTAAATTTACGTTCACAAATGCCACTGTAAATTAAAACCTGCTCACAACCAACAACAAGCAACCATTCTTGGATTACGCCTTCTTTTTTCGTCGTACAAAATTTCCGGTACAGGCAATAATTTCTGTCCCCAACCCACAAAAACGTACTAGTACGTGTCCCGCATACAATGTGTTAATCCCTTGAGGGGTTGCGGTATATATTATATACCACCCACGATTAATGAAGTTTTACACCAGAAAAATTTTATTAAATTTTACTTTTCTAACTTTGGTGGAAAAAAGGCCGTAAAATTGCTTTTACTTATTTTGAAACAGAATTTTTCAAAGATTCCGGTGTGAGTTCAACATTACGAGAACGCAATCACTTGCGTCTCAAGGGGTTAATAAAGAGAAATTTACAAATATTGGGTCATTCGGAAAGTACTGTCCGTTTGGGAAAATCAATTCGAACCGGAAAATCGTGCCCGGTAATTATTAGACATTAGATATCGGAATCGAATTCTAATAATTAAATGATAGAATATTCCGGTACGAATTGATTTTCCCAAACGGACATGGCTTTCCGAACGACACAATGCAAATTAGTAGTATCAAAAAGCTTTTAGTAACGAAATAAGTAAAGTCTTCTTGCCCGAACCTGGTTAATAAGATATTTATTCTGTCACTTACATAAAAGAAAGCATCTGCCTGAAAAATGTTAGTTGAAACAAAATTCAGAAAGAAAAAAAATAACAGATAACTTTTTTGTCAATAAACAATTAAAAATAATTTTTCTGCCATTATCTGAAAACTTGGATGGAAAATCATTACTTTATAATACATATATATGAACAAGAATAACGCTAAGCTTTATTTATTTACTTACTTTAAACATTTTGCTATATAAAAAGTAAGCACTCGGATAAGCAATAAAGAGTAGAAACACAAAAAAAGTATAATATGAACTCAATAAACATTTTTATATTTAATGATATAAAGATTCATTCATTCCTTACAGTTCTTCATGATATTTAGCCGTTGTGGTAAAGATATCTTTTTATCATTTAATGGAAACTTGGATCATTAAATGACAGGAAGACACCATAATATCATACCTTAATGTGCGCAATAATATATATTTTTTACGATCCATTAAATATCATACGCTTTATTGATTATTAACTATTTATGCTTGTCAAAATAAAAGAGCTGTAACATCGAATAATATTTACTACAAACATAACAACTGTTAAAATATGATGCAAAAGCTAAATGAATCAAAATAATCTTAAACACACCATATACCGTTATTTCTGTCGTTTAAACCGCGGCTAAGATACATCTAGCCAGAAATTTTATTTTAAAAATGAAGTTAAATAAATTCCGAGCATAAAAAAGTTTCATTTTATTAACCCCTTGAAGAACACCGGTATATTATATATATAACACTTAATTTTAATTCCCAAATGCCATATTGGCACCAGAATTTAAAAAATAAAGGGCATAGCCGGATAAGCATTGGAAACATGCCTTTTAATCAAATTTCCTGATTTTCCCCTCAGGTGTGGCTACATATATGACAATATATTTTCCCTATCATCATCCTATAAATATTTATATTTAATGAGATAAAAATGTTTTTTCGATTTTTTAAAAACTCATTTTCTCAAAAACTACTCCACCGAATTTTATGCCATTAATTGAGGTTAGATAGATACCAAAGATGCATATCTGGAAATTTTTATATAATTTTCTGACTATAAAAACTGTGTGAAATAGTGATAAAAATTTACAAAAATAAAAATCATATCTTATGGTTATCCGAAAATTACCATTTTCTGTAAAAAATTCCCCATACGTGCCCGTATATTCTATATGAACGCCGAACGTTTGAGTTGGGTACTTCATATAAATATTTACAAAAATGTATATTAAAATTATTGAAATTCATTTTAAGGCGTTATTTGGGGCGAAGCTACTCAACTTCGACATCCGAAGAGTTTTTGGAACAAAGTCAGCAGACAATATGACAACTGATGTATTTTGGATTCCATTAAGCATTACAGCCATGTTTTCCAACACTGTCGATACTTTTTTGATATCGAAAACTGTTTTTTGTATCGGTGACAGAGACATATTTTTGCTTGGAAAACAACAACATTCTTCGATATAGAAATGTAACAACAGTTAGTTTAATGACTTTTATTCAAATATTCTCACCACTTTTAACTAAGGGTAATAAGAGTAAGTAGTTTCGCCATTTTTTACTTCCCGAATTAACGTAATAAAATATGGATTTTATATATCTAGATTTAGAACAAAAGGTGCCCACTTATTTCTGAGATATCATTTGATTTGGGTAGTAATAGATAATTTTTTATTTGAGATGTATACTACTCGCAATTTTTGTTTTATTTAATATCAGATTTCTGTGGCTGTTTATTTGGAAGATAAAAATAAGGCATACATAATTTGAGTAAAAAAAAAGAAAGCCGACAACATTGGACGATGCTTTGTATTTACAAATATATTTCTATAATTTTGAACCGTTTAATTTTTGATGAGATAAAAATACTTTTAAAATAAACAAACATTAGTCTAGAAAAACAGTGGAACAAATATCAGGACGTAATACTGTACTGTGCTTCAGGCGTCACTTTCAAGAACAGTGAATTTTATGAGAAAAAACAGCTGACACTGTGTTAATGTATTAGATTCTTTTATACATAAAAATAAAATTTCAAATAATATAAGATTGTAAATATACAAAAAAAAAAAAAAAAAAAAAAGAAAAAGAAATTAATCATTATCACTGTCATCTTCAATCACAACCGATATGGATTCATTTCTGAACAGCGTGGAAAGAATTTCTGACGGTCTTTCAATTTTGGATAAGTACCTCCCATAAGAAAGATAATATATTGTTGCTGCCAAATGAGAGCAGCAGCCAATTATTTTCATGCCATTTGCGCAGTCGCAATAATGTTATAGGATTGCAGACAGGCCTGTAGCATTAGGTTTGTATTGTATGAAACAACGGGAAGTTTTCTTTGAAATATGCCGCGATGGAACTTGTATTTTCAAAATATTTGTTGCATCTTTAGCGAAATATATATCAATCGAAGAGTCTTCCTTCATCATTTCCGCCAAGTAAGATATTTCCTGGTTTTATTGGTATGAATCGGTGAAAAATATTTTCAATTCTCTTTCGGTCATTTCAGGGATATCTAGTAAGTCTAGTGAAAATAATTTGGTAAAAGGGAGTTTTCTACGCCAGTTATTTAGTTCAACTTCAGCCACTAAAATATTTTCGTTTATTTTGGATAACATGCGACCAACCACTTCATCTATAATGTTTTTATCGGAAATGAACCTTTTGCCGAATTTATTTAACAAAAATGAAGCTATTCGGTAACAGCTTTTAACTTTTGGCAACATATTGTTATCAAGTATGTGATCTAATAGTCGGAATTTTTCTTTTAAAATTCCATGAACGGATTCGACAACTCAACGTGTTTTTGTCACAAATCTTGATTTATTGGCTTGTTTTGCAGAGTTGTTTTTGTTGGCCTTTTAACCCTAGAACTACCGAAAATTTTACTCAAGTTTTATAAAAACATTCTACACCAGAATTTTTACTTAAAACTATTTAATTTGTTTATTTAACTTATTATTGTCTGATTTATAAATTTAGTTTGTTTTGAAGAAATTTCTGGTTTGAATAAATATTTTGAATGTACATGTCGGGTCCATTGGACCCTTCTGGTAGACAGAGGGTTAAAGCCGTGTTACATTTATCAGTTGTTCCCGGTAATAGCTTAGTTAATTCGTTTTTGCTTAGTTTCGATGTATTAGAAACAATTCTAATATATTCTAGTTCACGGCCATAAAAACGATTTTTAATTAAGTCTGTTTCACCATAGAGAAGAGATAGGGGTGGAGTGTGCTTTGGTAATTCTAAAGTGTCTCCAACATAATAGTCACGTGATTATAGTACGCCCCAAAGATTTCTTTCCTGCTGAAATCACTTCCAGTAATGTATTTCTATGGAACGTCAGAAGTAGTAACTAATGGATGAGATTACCGTAATTTCCGGCGTATAATCCGCGGATCAAACAATCATTTTTCGACCCAGAAACCTTTTAAGATAAAATGTAGCTTATCAGATCGCGGTAAATATTTGGCTTCAATTACTAAATAAAATTTCTGGGTCCAAACAGAATTGATTGATCCGTGGATTATACGCCGGAAATTACGGTATATTAAGTTTAAAATGGTTATTTACTGCTGTGCTTACGGTTGTAAAGAAAGTTTTGTTAAAGGAGGAGTGTAAAATTTCACTCATAAGTTATATTTCTTCTGTTATATTTGTTTTTACGTGAATTTAATTAATATTCTCTATTGACAGGACATGCTTAACTTCAGTTGTGTTCATATTATTACTTTTTTTCGAATTAAATATCGATAAAATATCTATGCAAAGTGTTCCAAATTGCAATTTAATGTTAGATTCTTTCTAATAGCTATATATAGGCATAAAAATATGTTACATTTGTTTTTCTATTATTTTCTTTGACGATTCAAAATTATGAATTTGGCGCCCGATTTTATCGCCAAGTTCTACCATGTGTTTGCAAAATCAAAATAAACAAATTACAGTATCGTTAAATTGTAGTGAGAAGCTTCTTTTACTATTTTAAAACAAATTTTAAGTTGCTTTGTTTCATTTCGTTCATATTTTTTGTATTAGTTTACACCATAGTTCCATTTGGTATATTTTAAATTTATTTAGTTTAAAATTTTGTTGCTTTGAAATTGTTTTGACTTGAGCATGTCGTTTATAAATTTATAAAATCTGAGTAATAAACAAGTTTTTAGTTACTTTTTTTGCTGAATTCTACAAAAAGCTTTTTTTTCTTTTTTTAACTTTAATTCTGTCATTGACAACAATAACATTAGAGAAAAGGGAGGGGTGTTCGAAGAATGATAACCTATGATATTGTATAGTCCAGGGGTGGCCAACCGTGGCACGCGCCACACCACTAAAATTTTATAGTAATCATTGCCTTATCTAATCATGGAATCTCTGCTATTCAAAAAGTCAACATTTTCTGTAAAATTTTAGTTATGTCCGGCGTGCCACAGTTGGCCACCCCTGGTATAGTCGTTCAAAATACACTACTCCAGTAAATTGTAGATTAATTGGGTGACAGGTAGTGAGTAAAAATTAGATCTCAAGATTTGATCATGGCAGACCGAGAAAGCGTGTTATTTAAAGCGATGTAAAAAAGGTAATAAATGCCACAGTATTGGGAAGAAAAATGTATGGGCAATATATCAGTAAAGTATTTTTGCACAAAAGTAAAGAAATTATTCTATTCACACTAAAGAAATTATTGATTCTATGGTTGATTACAAACAATGCTTAAAAAAATTCAGTTGAAATAATAAAATGTTATTAAATTAAATACTAAATTCTCCACTTCTATTTCGAAATTAAAAACAAACAACTCACTCAAGTGATAAATGCCTTATTTACAGATTTGGCATATGCAAGAAATATTTAACCCTAGAACTACCGGAAATTTTACTCAAGTTTTATAAAAACATTCTACACCAGAATTTTTACTTAAAACTATTTAATTTGTTTATTTAACTTATTATTGTCTGATTTATACATTTAGTTTGTTTTGAAGAAATTTCTGGTTTGAATAAATATTTTGAATATACATGTCGGGTCCAATGGACCCGTCTGGTAGACGGAAGGTTAAATGTGTTTACTAGAATAAAAATCTTTTTATGCTGTAACTGAAAAACATAATCGCATTTTGATAAGTTTAAAATAATTTTAAATTAAGTGCAACTTGTAATTTAAGGTAATAGCAATTTTTTAAATCAATTATTTGATTCATTGAAAATTTAATGCACAACATTGGCTTGAAAATAAAATTATATTTACATAGCTGACATATTTAAATGATATATGCAATAGCAAATAACGAAATTTTTTTTCAACAAATTACTATATAATTTTTGTAATTTTTTCTGCATTTCACATGCATAACCTGTATATTGATTAGATTATTTCTTTTATAATTTTTCACGATCGGCAACAATTTTCACATTGCCGAGCAAGTGATAACTCGCCAAATCTGGAAACCTTTATATCAGTAGGACCGGTCATGTTGATGCCGCTTTTCAAGGAAATTCTTTACGGAAAGCACACTCCACCCCTATCTCTTCTCTATGTGTTTTACAACATTGATTTCCAAAAGGGATATATATATATATTGCGTCTTATGTACGTTTGCAGTATCGCTTCATTAGGAACAACAACTAATTGTTTATTTTTTTCACAAATGCAGCAGTAAGCATGTGTTGACACGGTTCTTTGTATAGGCATTTTTAAGAATTCTTCGGGAACGGTGATAGAAAAACTCGTATCACTTACTGTATAATCTGGATCATCTTCTGTTGATGTCGACATACATCCTTCATTTGGAAATGAAATACAACTAAGAAAAATCATCACTCATAATTTTTAAGTACCTTCACAATACAAAAATAAAATTTGAGTATCACATCTTATGTTTACATAGCAAAAACTTCGAATTATTTTGTGCAGCTCTATAAATTCATTTTGAATGCTACTCGTACCATTTGGAGATTAAACAAGCTTATTTGATTCTAATATTGTAATAATGACATATATTGCGTAGTTACAGATCATTGGCGAAACCGGAGAGGGAGGAGGTTACGGATATTACCATTTTCAAATACAATATTTTGCTTTCTTTAATCGCAAAATATGCGATTAAATAATGCAGAAATTAGTATCCCTAAATTGTGGTGTCCATAATGCTACTCCCCCTTTGGGTGCGCTAATGCTATTGAGCATTATTTATATAAATTATCGAATCATATAAGGAAAAACAAGAAAGCATGGCTTCATAATATATTTCAAATAATGGAGAAAGTGCTTTTAATGAAGAAATTAAACGCAAGTTAATATTTATAAATGTAATTAGAAAAATGAAAAAAAAATTAAGCTCTCAATAAAGGTTACTAATTTATTAATCCGAAAACATATTAGCACATTCTAAAAAAAAAAAAAAAAAAAAAAAAAAAAAAAAGTTATGAAATATTCACTGATGAGCATTTTACGCTTGTGTGATTTTCAAAATACAACAAGAATATAAACTGGTGCAAACAATGAATAAGAATGAAAGAAATATTTGGTGAAGTTAAAATATTTAATGAAAACTTACCTAGTTCGATATTATTTATTTCGTAGTACTGCGTTTTTCCAAATTTTGCACAAATGGCATTTCCAACTAATAACTTCGTTCCAGTCGATATTGAAAACAATGTTGTTTCTTCCTCTGTTTTTAATTTTTTTCTGTAGCTACGAGATTTTTTCAAAAAACTTCCACAACAATCACATTTCGGATTATAATTCTTAGATGATATCGCAAGAAATAGAAAGCATTCGCCACAAAAAATCTGTTTCTGATCACAGCGGTTAACTATTCGACAAAACTATTTAACATGAAGGTAACCAAAGCAATCCATAAGCTAAAAAGCTTGAAAATACTAACTATAATTACTCTTTATTAAAACTGATGATAAGCATTTTAATTTAAATTAATTGTGATGGCTTTGGTTACATTTTGATATTGAAGAATGTAGTTTGATTCTATGCCATAAGTATTCTTCTCTGTTGTAGTCTGGGACACCAACAACAAATTTTGATATCGGCAGCGTTCAGAATGTTGCTCAATGAACACATGCATGGGCTCATTGAAATTTAAAATGCAGCAATTCTGTAAGTGTTTATTCCAAAAATTCTTCGTTTTCCAAGCAAAAATATTTCTCTGTCTCCGATACAAAATACTAGTTTTCGATATCGAAAAAGTATCGGCAGTTTTGAAAAACATGGCTGTAATGCTGAATGGAATCTAAAATACATCAGTTGACATATTGTCCGCTGACTTTCTTCCAAAAACTCTTTGCATGTCGAAGTTGAGTAGCTCCGCCCCAAATAACGCCTTAAAATGAATTTCAATAATTTCAATATACATTTTTGTAAATATTATATGAAGTACTCAACGTAAACTTTCGGCTTTTATATAGAATATACGGGCACATATGGGGAATTTTTTTACAAGAAAATGGTCATTTTCGGATAACCGTAAGAGATGATTTTTACTTTTGTTTTTTGTTTTTATCGCTATTTCGCACAGTTTTTATAATCAGAAAATTATATAAAAACTTCCAGGTATGCATCTTTGGTTCCTGTCTAAGCTCAATTAATGGCATGAAATTCGGTGCAGTAGTTTTTGAGAAAATGAGTTTTTTAAAAATCGAAAAAACATCTTTATCTCATTAAATATAAATATTTATAGGGTGATAATAGGAGAAATATACTGTCAGATATGTAGTCACATCTGGTGAAAAAATCAGGAAATTTGATTGAAAGGCATGTTTCCAATGCTTATCCGGCTATGCCCTTTAGCTTTATATAATGTACGCTAAGAAAACCTTATACTTAATTTCATATAAATTTGTATATAAATACCGGCGTCACTCAATCATTTTAACATTTTAACAACAGAAGTACTTTGCCCTTGAAAGCAGGGTTGCCAGTTTGGCCTCCATTATTATTCAGAAATTTTGAGTTCATACCAAAAATAAAAAATAGTATTTTATGCTTTATTTCATATGAGACATTTAGCGTTCAAATGAAATAAAATTATTCTTTTGAAATTTCTGGTGAGAATTTGAAATTTCGGATTAAAATTGGAGGTTAAACTGGAAACCCTGCCTGGAACGGTTAAAGGAAAATTGTGGTAAGAAATAGTAACCCCTGAGTTGCTTCAGTCGCGACTTATGCGCAGTGTTGCCAGTGGGCTACATTTTTAAATTCAGATTTCTTGATTGCCACCCTTTTCTGAAATGGTAAAATACCCCTTGTTTTTGCCTTAATTAATATGTCATTCAATAAGGCGAATTTTACTATTTCAAAAAAGTGGTACCAATCAAGAAATCTGAATTAAAAAAACGTAGTCCACTGGCAAAATTGCTTATGCGCCGGAAATTACGTCACATGTTGTCTGTACCATGTCAAACCACAGCCCCCTGAGTACTAGGACTGAGCGCTGACGCAAAAATGGCGGCCATCGTAGGCGGATATTTTTAACCCTAGAACTACCGGAAATTTTACTCAAGTTTTATAAAAACATTCTACACCAGAATTTTTACTTAAAACTATTTAATTTGTTTATTTAACTTATTATTGTCTGATTTATACATTTAGTTTGTTTTGAAGAAATTTCTGGTTTGAATAAATATTTTGAATGTACATGTCGGGTCCATTGGACCCTTCTGGTAGACAGAGGGTTAATATATGTGCGGTCCCCTAGATTTAGACACCAGTATTTTATAAAAGATTTTTTTTACTTGGTTAACCTCAGAAAAGTGAATCGGGAAAAACTTAAAAAAATTATTAGTGCCAAAATTTTAGGGACCGTTTACATGCTGAAAAAAATTAATCTAAATTAATTAATTAAAATAAATAAATTAACTAAATTAATTAATTAAAAAATTAATGCCATTTTTGTGTCAGCGCTCAGGCCTAGTATTCACGAGGCGGTGTGTCAATCTGTCCAATATGAAAACAGTGTTGCCAGTGTGCTACTTATTTTAAATTCAGATTTCTTGATTGGCACCACATTTTTGAAAAAGTAAAATTCGCCTTATTTAATGATATATTAATTAACCCTTTCACGGTCAAGTAATTACATTTCTGTAATGTTGAATTCTCAACGGAATTTTGTAAAACTTTTGTTTCAAAAAATGCGAAAGCAGTTTTTCCACCATAGTTATAAAAATAAAATTTAATTAAAAGTTTCTGGGGCAAATCTTAATTAAAATTAAGTGGCACATGATATAGCCCACCGCCGCTCAAGGCGGTAAGGCGAAAAGAAGGGGAATTTTACCATTTCAGAAAAGTGGTGCCAATCAAGATATCTAAATTAAAAAAAAATTGCTCTCTGGCAACACTGTTTTCATATTGGATAGTTTGACATAGTACCGACGATGTAGCAGGGTTGTTTAACTTGATGCCAAAGGTATAGTGCTTTTTATGAGAGTAATTTACATCTTATTTCATCGCAGAGATTCTATAATAAAAAAGGGTGAAAGTAACAAAATAGTGACAATGCGTGGACAATGTTGGACAGAGATGACAAATATCACCACTATTTCCGAATAGAAAGTTTCGCCTCATTTAAACTTATAATTTATGTTATTAAATGATGTGAAAATTAGCACTCAGAATTAGTGATGGAAACAGAATCTCTCTCCACAGCGCCATGAACGTGAGGCGTTCACGTTGATGTTGGAAGATGTTTTTTTTTCAGCCTTTGTACAGTCCATTGTATTTGAATATCTCAATTTTTCAAAAGTATTCTTCGCTTTATGTAATCCCAGAAAAACGAAGCTAAATTTTTGTTGAGAAATAATGTATTCAAATCCCAGGGACCGTATAAAAGCTTAAAATAGGCCAAATACGACATCCGCCACTTTATAGTCAGCACATAGACTTAATATTGTTGGGCGCTGTGACCATGGAACTATTAATAAAGAGGAACTGACATAGTCTTAAAATAGTGAAGCTTCAACTGTAACCACTTCCCCCAGTAAATTTATATAGAAATTTCCTCCTTATTTAAACACATTATTAATGCAAAATTTTAGTCATAATTAATGGCAGAAACAGATTTTAATTTTTACCGGTATCAGTTTATTTTGGTAGTAGTCAGGCCCTAAGTTTCCGCCATATTGTGACAATCAGGGAAACAAACTGACTGTTTTACCAAGCAAACTGACACCAGTAAAAACAAATAGAAATTTTAGGAGATTGTGAGAAAAATGTTTCCATGAATAACACGCTTAAATAAGACCAAAATTTCTATTCAATTTTACTGGTGGGAAGTTTTCCCTGGCGGTAATCAGAAACTGTAGATCTAATTAAAAAAAAAAACAGCCGCCATCTTGTGACAACCTCCTCAGTTACTTCACTTGCAATCGGTAGACAATATGTCTCCTCCTCTTTATTCATAACTCCATTGCTGTGACGTGACGTTAGTTGGGGCAGTTGTGCGGGGTTTCTCTTTTCAGAGTGTTTGAGGGTTACTACTTTTTTGAAATAGTAAAATTCACATTAAAGTGACTATTAATACTTCGAAGTAAAGGTAGAAGCAATAAAAAAATCTGAATAAAAACACCCACCCAACTAGCAACGTGATCTGGCATGTGGTTTCAGTGTTGTCAGTGGGACTTTTTTTAATTCAGATTTCTTGATTGGAACCACTCTTTTTAAATGGTAAAATTCCTCTTGTTTTCGCCTTTATTAATATGTCATTAAATAAGATGAATTTTAGTATTTCATAAAAGTGGTGCCAATCGAGAAATCTGAATTTAAAAAAAAGTAGCCTACTGGCAACACTGTGCGGTTTGCCGCCTTTGCAAAGGAAGTTGTGATTGCAAGGTATGTAGCACCATAGAATTTCCGAGAAGTACGGCACCACTCTTTTAGAATATAAATCTTAGTCTAAAATGTTTCTTCAGACTAAAAGTCTTTCTGCGATTAATCCTGTTATGTATAATTTTTTCTGCAATTGAAGAAAGCAAAAAATTCTGTTTGATAGTTGTGGTAGTGCTGTACTTACTTTGCGTTTGGAAAACTTAAAACTTACTTCCTGCGTTGAAAATTACGAAATTACACGTTTTATTTCATAATCAATGTAATTGTTTGAAGAAGAAAATTAGCTACCGTAGTTTCGGTGTATAATTATCAAACAATCATGTTTTGACTGAGAAATTTTATTTAATATTTGCCAAGTCAAATATTTTCCGCTATTTAATAAGTTGCATTTTATTAAATGATAATTCGGTGTCCAAACATGATTTTTTGGTCCGCGCGATTATACGCCAGAAATTACGGTAATAGGAAATTCTCCCAATTTGCTCCCGTTTAATCCTTTCCGCAGCAATGTCTTTCTGTTGCTAAAATGTTGAAATTAATGAATGCCGTCAGAATTTAAAAACATATTGATTTTAAAATAAATTCTTTTCTTCGCATGCATTATAATGGAGTTAGGAATAAAGAGGAGACGACATATAGTGTACCACCTACCAGTTGCGAGTGAAATAACTGAGGAGGTTGTCACAAGATGGCGGCTGTTTTTTTTATAAATCGGATCAACACTTTCTCGCAAACTTCCAACCACTAAATTTGAATAAATAATTTCGTCTTATTTAAGCGCCTTATTCATGGAAATATTTTGTCACAAACATGGTAAACATTTCTATTTATTTTTACTGGTCTCAGTTTGCCCAGGTATTATAATATTTTTCACTGACACTGACAGGAGGTTGTCTAGGTAGTCACAATATGGCGGAAACGGAGAGCCTGGATACCGCCAAAATAATCATTCACCAGTAAAAATGAATATACGTTTCTGACATTATTTTTGACTGAAATTCTGCAGTAATTAGGTTTTTTAATTAGAAGAGTATTTCTATTGAAATTTCCTGGTGGAAGTTTCCCCCGGCGATAATCAACTCCTGCAAAAGCGGTTACAGTTGAAGCTTCACTATTTTAATCCTTTCAGGGGCAAGGCATTTTTTCTCCAAAAATATTCAAATATTTAATTCACACCGCAATTAATGAACAAATATATTTGAAAATAATTAAAAGCAATTTTTCACGTAAGTTATGAGATCGAAATTGTACTAAAAATTTACTGGTGCCACTAGGCAATTTAGGCTTTAAAATTAGCCGTTTGCAGACTGCAAACGGCGCCCCTCAAGGGGTTAAGGATGTGTCATTTCCTTTTTATTATTAGTTCCATGTGCATTATAACAAAAATATCAAAAATTCTAGGTGCCATTTGGAGGTTTGGTATTAATCCCTTTGCAACGAGAGCCCTTTGCTTAATTTTTAATCTCTTATCACAGGTTTTTCAAAACGAAACATTTTCTGTAATTGAATCGAGAAAATGTTTTGATTTAATAAGATAAACTTTACAATAAAAAATAACTGGTGGGAATAATGAAGGATTCTGCGCACCAGACAGAGTTTACTGTTTTGAATAAATGTTTCAAACTATTAAGGAAGAAACTGTTTATTGCCATTTATATATCCTTTCCATATAAACTAATTGTATCAGAAGTAATGAATAATAAAATATCTTAAATGTAAACTCTTTCACTGAAATGGAAAATGTAGAGAGCTCTTTTATATCTATCTCTTTGTGAAATTTTCTATATACTTAAGTATTTTATCTTGTATTCTTTTCGGAAGGAAATGCTGAACCTTTTGTATCGAATAAATTTATCTTAAAATAGCAAAGGTTTCATCTGACAAAATTTGTATTCCTATTTTATTTGGTTTCGTTCAAACTCGGAATGGTGCTTACGTTGAAATCTCGCTTTGCGATTTTAATCACATAATGTGTTTTGAAATTTTTCCGTATCTCAAATAAACTGTTTTTAAATTACTTAAAGTATTATTTATCGCATGCCGATAAAATTTTAAAGTTATCTATAAAAGCTTAACCCCTGAAGTGCGATAGTATGTTATTTATGCCATTTAATTTTAATCACTATTTCTATCAGATTTCTTTTTTTTTTTTTTTTTTTTTTAATTTTGCTCTTACCGTTTACGTCAAAAAAAGATGTTTAAAAGCTTATTTAATTATTTTCAATTAATATGTTTCGAAAATTTTGGTGTGAATTCAGTACCATAGCATACAATTACTTGCCTAGGAAAGAATTAAGCGTAATACATAGCTGTGAACATGTACGGATTTTTATCACCACTGAAATTTAATAGTAAACAAATTTCTGTTAAATTTTAGTGCTATCAAAAAACCGTACAAGTTGGCGCCATGGTGATATTAACCCTCATAGCATGCATGGTCACAGTGACGTCATTTTGACGTCACTGTAAGTCACTGTGGTCACGTCACATCTGTGACCAAAATGCCACCACTCAGTGATGTCACATTGTGACTGAGATGTGAACTTATTAGAAAACTTTAAAAAAATACAAAAATTATTAAAAACATGTTATTTACTGTAAAAAATATTTTTCTATCGGATTTAATTTTTTTTTAAACCGTGGTCCAAGTTGCCTCTGTGCCTCTAACCAATACTTTTTATTTTCATATAACATAAAATGTAATTAATTCATCAGCGACACAAAAAGATTTCCTAATTATGCGAATTTCATATTATTAAAAAAAATGTTTTAGGTAAACAGACCTCGACTTATCTTTTATAAAGATTTTTGTAAATGATCATCTGTTATACTAGAAGTTTCTCAAAGAGTAGTCGAAACATTTCTGTGGTTTCAAACTAAAAACTTTCTATTACAGTTAAGTCTGCAGCTTTTAATGAGCATGCAGAAAGGGTCTTCAAAGTTTAGTCATATATGCATTTCTTGCTTTATAATTTGCATTCAAGTCATTTTTTTTCCCTCTTAGTGTTTCACTATTTTTTTTTAATTCTACTTCTTTCAGACGTTTAAAATAAAATTGACATTTTCCGAATATAAAATTTATGTACAATTTATGCAAAGCCCATGACATAATTAATTATTCATATTTTATTTTTTGTTTTCAAAATATATCTTTAAAAATTATTTTACAAGATGTTTTATTCTACAGAAAATTAATATTAAGAGAATGACAGATTGACAAAGAAAAACTCATCTCTTCTCGATAATCTTGTTGTATTTTTTAAGAAGATATTTTGTATATATTACCTGTGATACAAATTTTACTTTAAAAAAAAGAGGGGGTCTTCATTATTAACATTAAATTAATTTGTACACATTTTGAAAAATTAAGCAATGTTTTATCTAGTAAACTCTAATTATGGATACTATTATTATTATAATTTACATAAATGAAACTTTACAATTCAATAAAACTGATAAAAATAAAAGGTGAAATACAATAAAACATTTTCAAGCAGGAAATTGAATTAGAGACAATTTGATAAAATTATTACGCATTTAATTTCCTTCCGAAACTGTTGTATAGAAAAACAAATAAAGCCGAAAAACATCTGCTTCGAACTTCGAAACTTAAATATCGTCTGCATCTGCACTATTTCAATTGTTACGACTCGACCGCAGAATAACGGATAAAAGTAACAGTGAAGCTTTTTAGAATGAACGCGGGAAGTTCTGTGGACACTGGACAGCATAGACGTGTTGGCATGGATTTAAAAACTGAAACAAGAACGTTCTCAGGATCCAAGTTAGTTCAGCTAACAAAATATAAACCCGAGAAAATTACGGTAGCTTTGACTTGTTGAAGATGATTCAAGTCATTGCTATCGTACTTATTATCGGATTTAATTGGTTCCCCAAAATCAAAGTATCACGTACAACGTCAATGAAATTAGGTATGTAAAAATATTATTTTCCCTGTTTGCTTTTTTTTAATCACAACAATTTTAGTTAGCTACTCATAAACATGCTGTAGAACATAAATATTTCATTACATTGATTTTTTATTTTATTGAAATATCAAAATATTATTTTCCCTGTTTGCTTTTTTTTTAAATTACACTGATTTTAGTTATCTTCTAATAAACATATTATAGAACACAAATATTTCATATCATTTATTTTTTATTTTGTTAAAATATCTAACTTCCTTTTCAACAGCTTTGATCAGATTATTAAAATTAGTGATTTAAATTGCATTTTAATCTGGTTTATTTTCTTATTTAAATATTTGGTTAAAACCACATGGTGTCATAAATATGAAAGTATATGGACAAGAATTATAATCAATCATTAATATAACTAATAAACATTAAAGATAATTAAGTTATTTAAAAAAAGGCTTTTTATGTAATAAAATTATTGGCAAACATAATTTTTTAATTGTGTATTAAGTGATGGTCTTAAACAATTTGCATTGCATGTTTTTATTTAAAAAAATTGCATCTGCTCAGAAGAGGAATTTATAAAAAATAAGACACAACGGAAACGTATACTATTAAAAGAGATCGTAGATACGTAATGTTAAGGGAAAAAATGATTAATTAATGTATTATTCAACCTGAGAAATGTTTTAAAATCTATAAAGAAATAGTCATAGCGGGTGAAAGCTTTTCAGTTGTTAAACATTCTTACTAAAATGTTTTCAAAGTGAACTAGAAGTCTGTTGGCAAATGAAAATATAGAAGTTACGCAATCAGTAAGTGTTTAAATATGATTTTACTTTAAAAATAACGCAAATACTTGAACGGTATGAATCTAAAATGTAATAACCATCTTTTATTATTTACTTTTTTTTTTCTGGATAATTTTATCATTTTATTTCCTGAATGATTTTATCGAGATAAATTTCAAAGTATCGATATTATACACTCTTTATAAACAGCGTGATTAAAATGGATTTCTTATTTATAATTACCATAATCTTGTAAATAAAATAATAATAATAATAATGAACCTATGTGTGGCTCTATTTTGTGTTTACGGTTTCAATTTTTATACTTTATTTACATTAAAAAGTAGTTAACCATTTGATATTGTGTTCATTATTTTGTTTTATTGTGTCATATAAAAATAAATATGATTATTTTTATTTCTAATACAATATATACAGTAGAGCGCCGATTGTCCGAACAAGTCGGGACCGACCCTAGTTCGGATAAATGGGCAGACAGTTTAAGGGATGTTCATGACTATTCTAAAACCTTCACAATTTATCTAGGTTTAGGACTGACAGCACCACTTAGTACTGGAGTGCTTAAAAATTATTTTTTTGTTTTTGTTTACTTTTTTATTATTTAATTTTTTTTTTCTCTTTTTATCATTTTCTAAACTTCAGAGATTATAATTTAAGCAAAAAATAAATTGGAAGTTAGGTGTTTTTTTTTCTTTTTTAGAGAGAGAAATATTTGGATAATTGGAAATTCGGTTAAAAAGAATTCTTTGAGAGAAATATGCTGTTCGGATAATTGGAAGTTCGGTTAATTGGAGTTCCGATAATTGGCATTCTACCATATTTATAAAACTTTTACCAGACTTTATTCTAAAAATTTCGTTGTAGATTCTAATCTCTTTGTACTATTTATGATAATATCAGAGTTATAGATGTCATGGCAACATATATCCAGCCAGATAGATATTTGGCAAAACATAAAAACTTTCACATTAGACGCAAAATAGAGTAGCTGCGGTGCTGTGTTTTACAAACAATAAGGTATTATTGTTTTAAAAAATCATAGATAGTAAGAGTTATTTTTATAATATATAATTTCATAAATAAAAATGTAATTTTGGCAATCAATTATTAAAGTTATTTTTTAATAATCAAAAAGTTGTTTTATATATGGATTTTACTTCAAGCAAACCCTGATGTAAAATAAATTAACCCTTTGTATCCCCGTTCTATGCATACCCAAAAGTTTTACTCACTTTTACAGTGAGCTTAAAAATATGATTTTATTTATTGCTGCTATCTTCCAACGTAACGATTATTGCCGAAATTGTTCTTAGAATTCTCAACATAATGACACTGGTGATACTCAGTTAATTTTCTATACGAAAGCTGTATTTTTCATTTGAGTAGTTTCAAATGGATATTGCTAAAATGTACTTCGGAAATTTCGTAATGCATGTATGTGGTATAAAAGACGTAAACAATACGTATATAATGACTATATGGCACATGATGAGCGTTTCGAGTGTATATATATATATGTGTGTATATAACGCATGCATAAACTTCGCAATGATCTTAGCAATGTCGTTACTGCAATTTTTGCATAATCAAATTTATAGGGGCCTCTATAACAAAGAAGTATCCTATTTTCACATCCCCAACTTGTTTGAATTACAATCATATATATATTTTTTATGGTAATCAATATCATAAAACATATAAAATTTAATTACTTAATATCGGCATTTTTTTTTATCTTTCTTTTTTTTTTTTTATTATAAATGTTGTGTAATCGAAAAAATTCAACTTCACCAGTGACTTCGAGTTTGTAATGCGTATTAAATGAAATAAACTAATTTCATTCAGTATTTTCTATAGTTTAAAGAATATAAAAAGTACTGTATATATTATAAAATATTATATTTTTAATACAAATTTTATTTTGATAAAGATTTGAAAATTTAAACAAATTGTTTCTTTGGTAATTTTAATGCCTTTAACAAATAGTTAATTTTGAAAAAAAAATGTGATAGATCGATCATTCAGTTGTCTTCAGTATTCTCATTTATTGCAATAGGAAAGAAAGGTGCAACAAAAATTGAAGTCTGCGGGGCATTGCATTTTGATTCAATAAAATTCTTTTGGTATACCCTTGTTATAGCAGACCCCAAGTTTTAATTGCGATGTATCGCCGAAGTATATTAACGTTATAGATGCAAATGATTTTACAACATGCATAATTATAACTATGTGTGACATGCATACGTGTTTACAATTGTACAAGTATGTCATAGTGTCAATTCACAACATTGCCTCTAGTCACATATTCGTCACAACGTTAATGACAAAATCGTCACAAATCACACAATTTTCACAAAATTGTCACAATGTGACTTCAAAGCAGTGTCGCTGTCGTCACAGAATCATCACAGTGTTAAAGACAATTTCGTCACAAATGACACATATTTCACAAATTGATCTCAATGTGACTTTAAAGCATTGTCGCATTCGTCACAAAGTTAATACCAAAATAGTCACAAATGACACACTCTTCACAAATTTGTCACACCGTGACTTCACAAAGTCGTCACAATGTGACGTCACAGAAGAGCTCTAAAACGGCCATAACGACCTCACATTCTAGTCACAATGACTTCACATCGACGTCACGTGACGTCACATCGACGGTCACAATGTCACAGCGTGACTTCACAACGACGTTGACGTAACGTCACCATGCCTTACGGGAAGCTTATCCTGATAGTAAGTATCGTTTGCGCATATCTCCCATGCACCTAACAGCAAGAAGGTCGCGCATGCGTAGTTACATCCTTCAACTCGAGAATGAATTAGCCAAGCAGTTTTGTTTGATTACGTCAGAGGTGGCCAACTGTGGCACGCTCGACACCACTAAATTTTTATAGTAATCATTGTCTTATCTAATCAACGAATCTCTGCTATCCAAGAACTCGACTTTCTCTGTAAAATTTTAGCGGTATAATGCGCGCCACAGTTGGCCACCCCTGGATTACGTGAACGTTTGAAGTCATTGTTTGGCGATAATCATTTTTAATACAAAAGATCAGCTCGCCAGCTGAGCTGTTATCAAGTTTTTAAATGCGACCTTGTGAAATTTATCGTCAGAGAAGTGAAACTTATGGAGAGAACGCGATGGGTGAAGGTATGGTGCGAAAGTGGATTAGGATGTTTAACTGAGGAAGAGAAAATGTCCAAGACGAGAAGCGCAGTGGACGCCCGTTATCGTGGACATTTTCGTGGACACTTTAACCGTTCACGTAATGAAACAAAATGGCTGGACTAATTCGTTCTCGAGTTGAAAGATGTAAGTACCGATGTGTGACCTTCCTGCTGTCAAATGCGCGGGAGATACGCGCAAACGATACTTACTTTCTGGATGAGCTTAGTATCATGATTTAAATAGGAAAATGCTGTTTGTTAACACTAAATATATAAGCAACAGGTCATTTGATCGGTACCAAATGAAGATATTTTGATTCGAACCAGAAAATATTTCCTAAAAATTTATAATATAAAACACACAGAAAAAAGATAAACAAGTCAGAAATTGTACGTCAAAGGTGAAAAATGAGGTGCGTTCGTACTATAACTAGTTTTATAAATATTCAAATCTTGGTGCAATAGCTGTTGCACTCTTATGCAAAAATGCATGAATTCAAATTTTATTACGATTATATATATTAAATTTAGTAATACGGAAATAATATGACTCCATCTTAAATATGACGTAATCATCATGGAAACCTGACATCATTACCTATCATGGGATAACATTGAAATAATTACGTATGGTAGGATTTAATAGAATCTATGGAGCATCTCATAAAAAAAAAAATCCAGTCAAATATCTTGAAAGTTCAGAAAGATATTGACGATAGAGTGAGCTGATTTTTAGTTGTTCTCTAAAAACAGCTAAATGATCAGGGGTTTTCCATAAATTGTCGTTTTTATTTATTTTTTTTATTTTAATTTTTTATTGATGCTTTAGTTCTTCCTGGAAAACCACCAGAAAGAGCCTATTCAATGTATATATATATATATATATATATATATATAAAGTATCAAAATCTAAGCATTTCTTCTAAATCTACTCGTTGACATTCATTAAATGCAAACTCCTTTGCTGAAAGGCAGTTAATAAAAAATGACAATTTGTGGATAATCCCTTATCATTCAGGAACTTTTAGAAATCAACTAAAAATCAGCTCACTCTATCACAGATATCTTTCTGAATTTTCACGACATTTAACTGGCTTTTTTTTTATGAGTTGACTGTTAAATCATGAAAAAAAATTATTGTGCGCGCTTGCGCAGATAAAAAATATTTCATCAAATGTTAAATATATTTACATTCCAATTGCACTATATTATTTCTACTACATTTTGTCAAATTTTCTTGCATTTTATTGTTCAGGGTGCTCCAAAATATTCTTTGATTTGATTTTCTTTGATTTTTTTGTTGCCTCCGTAGTTTTCCCCCTGATCAAATTGCCATTTACATATACGAAGTCAAACATATTCTTCATAATCCTGAAGTTCCACAAAAATCCGACAAGTACAGCTTTAAATATGCGACAAAATGCCTAAAATTGAAAATGTCCGGTGATCAATGGCTATATAGTGTATATTTAACTCTTTTTCATGGAACTATTAATAAAAAGAAACTGATATAGGGGAGACTAGGGAGGGTTGACCCACTTTTTACAAAACGATTTTTAATCTTTAAATATTTAACGTAGAATAAAGTTTTATACATCATTTTGTTCGTTATACAACCAGTTATCAAAATAAAATTGCTACATAGGTATAATATATAAGAAATTTGAAAAATGATCGATTTTATCCATGAGAAAATAATAGGTTAAGGCTCCCCACATATGGGAGGCTTGACACACTATATGGGAGGCTTGGCCCAATTTGTTTTATATTGAAATACTTGTGAAGAGAAATAAAATCTGTTTAAAAAAGGCAATATAACTTTATGTTGCATGCTTTAATTATTATAAAAAACGTTTTTGAAAATATAATGCTTAAACAAACCTGTTTAGACGCAATCGCAAGCAGTGTTGCCAGATGGGCTACTTTTTTTAAATCCAGATTCTTGATCGGCACCACTTTTTTGAAATGATTAAATGCGCCTCATTTAATGACATATTAGTTAAGGCGAAAGCAAAGGTAATTTTGTCGTTTCAAAAAAGTGGTAGCAATCAAGAAATCTGAATAAAAAAAAGTAGCCCACTGGCAACACTGATCGCAAGTAAGAGGAGAAAAATTTTGTCTAAAACACACTTTCGTCTGAGCAGGTATAGTTGTACAGCAAGGAAAATAAGGTTTTATCATTTAAGACAGTATTCCGTTAGAAATAGGTTCCGTTTTCATAGGGTTTCATGTATTATTATGCCCGGAATTTATAGCCACTTCCCCGCTTTTTTTTGTCTATTTTTCCTACTTTTTGTGACACTCGACCTGACAACTCTAATTGTCACATAGTTTGGCTTCATCTCACTGTATTCATACTGGCGAAATTTGTCTACGTATCTTCCAAAAGTTTTTCGATCAATGCTATGTTCTTTTGCAGCCATATATGCAATTAAGTGATCATTATCTTCTCTATTACTCTGAGTGGCAAAGTACTTTCAGTACTAAAATGTTGAAATAAATGACTGGCACCGGAATTTACGAACAAATGTATTTGGAAATAAGAAAAAGGGTTTATTTCACATCCATATTAAATGGAAAAGATTTAGCAAAATTCTGGTGCCGCTGTGGCGTTTGGGAATTAAAAATAAGTGGTTTCTTAAGCATACAGCTGCCCTGAAATTGTTAAGACTGCTGCTTTCATACTTTCTAGTCCTTTCTAGTCTTTTACATAGTTTCTATTTACCTATTGTAGTAATATTTAAATGGAAAAAGTTCATATCAACTTTCCCGTTTATATTTCATTAAATTTTTTCTTGCAGTGGATACTATAACAATTTTTCACATCTTTCTTTAATCTAAATATTTTCTTTTCAACCACCCTATTTAACCGTGGATTTACAGAATAAATTTACATTCTTTTTTATATATAACCATTAACCTTTCATTATGCATAGTGTATAATAAAAATATTTCATCTGGTCAACCCTCCCTCACATTGACTGGGTCAAGCCTCCCCACATAGTCCTTTTCTAAAGAATAGCACATTGTTATGTTAAGCCTAACTTACTGTACAATCTTTATGCCTGGAATGACAGCACGATATTTCTGCATTACTTAAAACCTACTTACTTAAATTTCTATAATATATTTTATCTGAAAAAAGCTTACAAAATATTTCTAAAAAACACAAATTTTAGGTTACGCCTCACAATTAATTTTTACACACCTATTTCGATTATATGTATGAAGCAAAGGCTGCTGTTTGAGCATTCCTGTAGCTTTGGTTGACACCTAATGATAAAACTCTGAAATTCTTTTAAATATGTAAACAGATGGGTGGGTTAAGCCTCCCGTATGGTCAACCCTATCTAGTTTCCCCTATCCTTAAAATAGTGAAGCTTCAACCGTAACCGCTTTCGCAAAGGCTGATTACGTGCGGTCGAAGCTTCCACCAGTAAATTTATATCGAAATTTTCTCCGTATTTAAAGGCGTTATTAATGCAAAATTTCAGTCATAAATAATAGCAGAAAAAGATTTTAATTTTAACTGGTGTAAGTTTACTTTTGCGGTAGTCAGGTCCTTCGTTTCTGCCATATTGTGACAACCGGTGATGCAATCTGACTGTTTTAACTGTAAAACTGACACCAGAAAATATTTGTGAGAAAATACTGCCATGAATAAGACAAAATTTTCTATTCAATTATACTGGTAGGAAGTTTGCCCCAGCGGTATTTTGAAACTGTAGATCCGATTTTAAAAAAGCAGCCGCCATCTTGTGACAACTTCCTCAGTTATTTCACTCGTAACTGGTAGATAGTGCACTACATGTCTCCTTCTCTTTATTCATAACTCCATTCTCTTTTTAAACGAATTTCTGGTTCAAATCGAATTATACATATCTGGTAGCAGTCACATTGATTGCTCTTGGCGCTTCTAGCGTTAAGAATAAAGAGTTTGAAGGTACTTATACTGAAATAAATACATGTTAAACAGAGTAACTGTTAAATGCAGACCGAAATTAAATCGAAACTCTTATTTGATGATACTGAAAATGGTGAACCAATAAAAAACAAAGACGATTTCGATATTTCTACCCTTAAATGCGCGATATTTTATTTTGTTTCGAAAAAATTATATATGCAGGGGTCGTACTTGTCCTGAAACTTGGTCGTACTTGTCCACGACCAGGAAATTCTTCGGTACCAATATTTTTTTTAATAGAAAATATTTTCTTAAATAAGGCAATATTTTTCGCGTTCAACATAGATTTGTTTTTCTTTAAACAAACACTGGTAAAAGTCCTGAAATTTTTCATGTAGAGTACGACCCCTGTATATGATAATCTGAAAGGTTTATTACACAGGAAAAATAATGAAAAAAATCAGACATATATTTTACATATAATACGTCAATCTTTTCTTCTGTTGCACATCTGCAGTACAAGTAAAAACTACTATCGTGTGGCTGTTTTACGCTAAAAAAATGCAAATTTGTAAATACTTTAATGTGTTTGTCTCCAAATACCTTATTCTATATAATCATTCATTTCATAAAATGTAACCTTTAACCCTTTAATTTCCATAATAGAATACGTTCTAGAAATTACGTAGTTCAGAGAATCTGACTTTACATCAGAAAGTTTCAATGGTTAATTTCGCTTTATTTAAATACCGAATCTCTGTTTTTTAATTAAAGCAAATATTGCTATTTTAATTTTCTGGTATAAATTAGGTATAAGCGAATAAAAAAATCTTTTAAATTCAGAACAGTGTTGTTTGCATATATGCAAAGCTGCCCACTAAAGGGTTAACTCCTTGCGTTCTGGCGCTCTTAGCGGATGTAGTACGTCACTAGCCGCCAGTGTTGCCGATCTGGCAGATTTTTTTTTTTTTTTTTCTTAGAAGTTATGAATTCATACCACAAAAATTTAATTGGTAATTTTCTTTTACTTGATTTATGGAAAATCAATCTTCTTGTAAAGCAAAAATAAAAGTTAAAACTGTCTGGTGCGAATTCGGAATGTCTAATTAAAAAATCAGCCATATATCATGAGGTATGCTGAGTACGTCATGGACGGAAATGACCAAAATAGCATGACGTAGGCTGCGTACGTCATATAGCGCAAGAGGTTGATATTAAATACACCAACAACCAGTCATTTGATCGGTACCAAACAAGAAAATACTTCGATTCTTCATAAAATTGATAAAATATAGATCACAGTGCAATAAGTTAAATAAAATCTTAAATAACTTTAAATAAAAATTCTGGTGTGAAATATTTTTATATAACAAGAGTAAAGTTTCCGGTATGTTTAGGGTTAAAATTGCATAAAACATACTTAGAAAATAAGATAGAGTTCTGGGAATTATTTAAGAAATGTTATGCGGGAATAAAACATAGAGAACTGATTTAAAAATTAATCTTGCAAGAATAGAAAAAAATCAAAGAGAAAGAATAGAAGATATTTAATTCCTGGAATTTTTATTCAAATTGTATATAAGGCATAGCTGCCAACCCTTCCGCCTTTTTGTACCACAAAAATTTAATAGAAATTTTTGCTTTATTTAATCGACAGATTACGGCGATTTAAAAAGGTAAAATTTACTGTAAAGTTTTTGTTTTACAAAAAAGCGTAAGATGTTGTCAGCTATGATAGGGTGTGAAACCAACAGACTGAAAAAGTGACCAACACAGGATTCGAATCTGGGACGTTGGTATTGCGCATCAAAGGTCTAACAACTGACCTATCCGGACGATATCCAACCTGGCACTCCTCATTCTTATATGTTCTCATGGGTACATCTGCAGCACAAGATGGAATACTTCCATGAAGCACAACTGTCTAACAAGCATGAGAGGAAAGAGAATTAATTTGCCATTATTGTTATCCAGCATCAATGAAATGAATATATATAATTTCTAGAAATGGCACACGCCCTTTAAAAATAGTAGTTAAAATTTTAATTGCTTGAATTTTTATGATGTTTAAAAAGCTGGAAACTAACAGAATGAAAAAATGTCCAATACAGGATTCAAATCTGGACCATTCGAATTGAATTCCCCGCCAACGTTCTAAGAAGTGAGCCACGCTAACTGAGCTCGTCCGGACAGCTCAGTTCGTAGAGCGTTGGTGTGCAATGCCAATAGCCCAGGTTCGAATCCTGGTACTTTTTTACTTTGTTGGTTTAAAGCCCTCTTAAGCAATTTGAATATATCTTCAAGCAATTAAAAATCCTGTTACTATTTCTAAAGGGCGTATGCCACTTTTACAAATTATATACAATAAAAGATCATTTAATAAGAGCTCAAGAGATAGATAATGAAATTTTAGAATTATTAGAGAAATTTATGAAAGTTAATTAATAGAGTTTATTATAGAATGGATTCGGAAGAAGTACAGCGAAGTAACAACTGCAGTGTTATCAAACCAGAATATAAATTATGCAAATAAAGTAATGAAAATAACTTTGTTGATATTCGAAAGAAAATAGGATAGATTTCACGAAAACTGTCTAAAGCACTCAGCACGGCCTGCTTACCAAAATACAAGTTTCCACCAGTAAATTATAATAGAAATTTTCGCGTTATTTAAACGCCCTATTCATGCAAAATTACTGCCATGAATAAGGAAAGAAACTATATTCCTTCTTACTGGTGGAAGTTTGCCCCGTTGGTAATGAGGCCCTGGCACTGAAGACTAATGTATAGATAAGCAGAGATTGTTTCATATGTAGAAAGCCAGGTTATTTAGCTCGGAATTGTTTTGATAAATTCAATATCACAGTTCGTGAAATATTAGAGAATATTCACATAAGAAAAAATATCAAAATTGCTGTGGAAATCAAGTTAATCATTTCGGGATATAAGACAATACTCCCACAAAATTCAATTTTGCCAGTTTGGACTTTTTCGTAATTCAAATTTCGAATTCTTGCGCGAAATTCTTAAAGAAGAATTTTTCTCTAAGCGAGCAAGAAAAGTCTATCATTAAATAAAGAAAAAGATTATTATAGCAGTTTTCTGATGTGAATACGGAATTTCGGAACACAAAAAAGGCCAATCTGGAAACCCTCATTAAGAATTACAGCAAGAATAACAATAATATTTCAAAATAGAAAAACGAAAGAATATAATACAAATGAATACAAATGAATGTTTTACAAATGAGTATGAATCCTTGGCATGGAGTCAGGACACTCTGATCATTTTATTACTGAATTAATATATGGAAATTAGGCCTAAAGTATCGTATAACGTTCAAAAAGTGCATAAAGATAGGTTCGAATACTGTAGTAAAATGAGTCAGCATCCTCTGACGCTACGCCATAGACATGAAATGCTGTCAAATGAATTCAACAGAAATGAGCGTGAAGAAGCTAAACGTAATAGTCAATTAACTTGGACTTTAGATCCACGCATCCACTTCTCATATGACCTTTAATATTCGATATTGTTGTTAAAAGGAAAACTGAAGATACAGAAATTACAACTGCAGTCAGCGAAGGATCCATGCAATCGAAATATCGTGGAAATGATCATGCTATGGATCATAAGCCGTAACATGAACATTTCAGTGAAACAAAAATCAAACTGACAGATGTTCTCTTTGTACCATATTTAAGAAAAAAATTGAAGTCTGTTCGAAGTTTAGTAAGAAGGTTAGTGTGAGATATTTGATAACGAAGAAGCAATCATTTACGAAAAGAACACAGGAGAATTAATTTCTAAAGGAACATTTGAAAATAGCACAATTAAAATAAATTTAGCTTTACGAGAGGCAGATGAAGATAAAAGGGAAACTTGTTTACGGAAAAATGAATCAAAGAAAGAATTATGGCATAGACGACTTGGGTTTATGAATTATACATACTTAGAAAGAATATCGAGAGAAAATCATGTAAGAAGATTAGAGAAGATGCACGGTGGAGACAGTGTTGCCAGTGGGCTACTTTTTTTTTAATTCATATTTCTTGATTGCCACCACTTTTTTGAGACGGTAAAATTGACTTTGTTTTTGCCTTAATTAATATGTTATTAAATAAGGCACATTTTACCATTTCAAAACAGTGGTGACAGTCAAGAATCTGATTTTAAAAAAGTAGCCCATCTGGCAACACTGGGTGGAGAAAAAAAAGCTGAAGACTATGCGGATTAATGAAAGTAAACTTATTGGAATGAGTAAACAGATGCTGATGGTAGCAAAAGCATTTTGTAAACGATGTTATATAGATTTTGTAAAAAGTAGATCTGAAGTAAAAGAAATAATTATAAATATAACATAGAGGAAAAAATTATGAACCTGGTAATAAAGTAAAATTGGTTTGTTCTGATAATGGTTTATCTAATGAACAGCTCATGAAATACTATACAAGAAAGAGTATAACATAGCTGCCAACTTTTACGCTATATTCTTACTAGTAACAAAAAAGAGTAAAAGTTCTCTACCATGGTATAAGGAATTAAAGAACGACAATTCATAGTCCAAAAAGTAATGGGATAGCAGGAAGGTCCACTAGACTATTAGCACTATGCGGTTCAACGTCGAGTCTGACTCGACATAATCGTTCGTTGCAAAATTATATTTTGGCACCAGTAATAAAGAAAAGTAATAGTTGCCTTGTACAAATAGAGCATTTTCTAAATCATGTAATTGAAGGTATCTGTTTTTAAAAAAGTGTTACATTCCGAATAAAACTTTTGTTAGAGACGCGGCTCCGGAAAGTGTTATCACATTACCGACGGGCAATTTTTATCAAATCTGAATTTGAAAACAGTAGAAGCTCCTCCCTGTTCTGAAAGTCTTTTGTAAATTGGTGTTCTAGGTAGGTTTCCAAGTTTATGCATCGGTAAATATCTTTCAAAGTACAAATTTAATATAAAATGTCTTACAGTCTAAAAACAGATGGACACCATGATATAAATGCATTTTCTGTAAGGTAGAAGCCACGGCCTTAGCAGGGATGAGAGCGCTCCGACCCAAATGACCGATTGATACCACTAAATTTTAATAGTATTTCTCGCATTATTTAATGGCAGAATTTCTGAGATTTAATAAAGCAAAGAAAACTATTAAAATTTAGTGGTAGTAATCGGTCATTTGGATCGGAACGCTCTCATACCTGGCCCTTAGTCAATGATGTTGTTGAATGAAAACGATAATTCTCGTTTCCCGTCATGAATGCGTTAATAATACATCAAGAACATTACTGATAGAATCAAAACTACCTTTATCTTTTTAGGCTGAAACAGTGTCAACAGCTGTTTATAGACATAATGTTACAGAAATAGTGATCGCTAGAAATGAACAATTTTTCTATCGAATGAATCATTCGGGCATGCGCAAAAGCACAGATGCCAGCCTTTTTTTTTTATTATTCAATTCCTACCAGAAATTTTGTATTGAAAAGGATGTTTCTTATTTTAATTAGAATTAATTTAACCCTTTAGTGCGCAGCTTTGCACACATGCAAACAAGAGTGTTTTGAATTTAATAGATAGTTTAATTCGTATATACATAATTCAGAACAGAAAATTAAAATAGCAATATTTGCTTTAATTAATAACAGACATAATGAAGGGAACGAATATTTTTTCAACTGGATTTTAATCATATTCAAAGCTGGAGTAGCACAGTTGAAGTTTATTCCAACAGAGCGAAAAATGTCCAGACCAGGCATCGAACCTGGATACTTGGCGTGCCGTGCCAATGCCTTACCTGTTAGGCCATCCGGACGATACCTGGCTGACATAATTCACTCTTATTAGTTGGACTTGGCTGCGAACTGCAGCTCTAGTTTCATTCATCCGAGCTATAACTATAGCATTTACATGATGAAACTATTTTAACACGGAAACTCCTGTGTACCATGTAATTAGGTCATAATGAAGGGAACGAATATTTCGTTATAAATATTCGTTCCCTTCATTATGACCTAATTACATGGTACACAGGAGTTTCCGTGTTAAAGTAGTTTCATCATGTAAATGCTATAGTTATAGCTCGGATGAATGAAACTAGGCTGCAGTTCGCAGCCAAGTCCAACTAATAAGAGTGAATTATGTCAGCCAGGTATCGTCCGGATGGCCTAACAGGTAAGGCATTGGCACGGCACGCCAAGTATCCAGGTTCGATGCCTGGTCTGGACATTTTTCGCTCTGTTGGAATAAACTTCAACTGTGCTACTCCAGCTTTGAATATAATAATAGACATTTCGCATTTAAATGAAGCGGAATTACTCATTGAAACTTTCTTGTGTAAAGTCAGATTCTCTGAACTACGTAATTTCTCGAACGTATTCTATCATGGGAATTAAAGGGTTAAAGATTAAATTTTATAAAATAAATAATTATATAAAATAAGGTATTTGGAGACATACTTATTAAAATATTTACTAATTTGCAATATTTTAGCGTAAAACAGCCACACGACAGCAGTTTTTACTCATATTGCAGATGTGCAACAGAAGAAAAGATTGACGTATTATATGAAAAATGTATCTCTGATCTTTTTTACATTATTTTTCCTGTGTAATAAACCTTTCAGAGAATCATACATATTTTTTTCGAAACAAAATAAAAAATCGCGCATTTAAGAGTTAAGAACCCCCATAAAAATATAAAAATTCTTTTATCCTCAAAACTGCGTACACATCAAGCGTGCAAACTTAATGCTGGAATCGGGCGTAAATTGTTACAGCTGCGACACCTTGTGGTCGGAGTTGATAATGAATGTAGGCGGGCTTTTAGTGTGGCGTAATACATGACAGAAAATTAACCATCTGCGCATGCTCACTCATGGAATATGAATCTTGTTTACCAGATTTATTGCAAATGAATTTTCTTTACAGTTTGTTTTATAAAATTCGGTATAAAAAATGTCACAATATCATTTTATTTTCGGCAGAAAATAAATTAATGCTACGTAAATATTACTGCTTTTTGTCGCGAAATTAATAGGACATTGCGACTAGTGGGGTAGTAACCAGAGGGGTGGGTCCAGATACACTTGAAACCACTAATTTGATGAAGTTTTCTTCGCCTTATTTAATCGGAGAATTTTCAGCTATTAATTAAGGCGCAAAAAACTGTACAATTTTAGTGGTGTAAAGTGCATCTTACTCCCCCCCCCCCCACCTCTGGCTACGCCACTGATTGTGAAAATATATTTTTTAAATACACACATTTTTTATCATAACAAACTGTAACAAAAATATTTTTCAATCTGGTAAACAAGATTCATCTTCCGTGAACGAGAAAAGTGTTGAAATTTGTGATTGAATTTTGAACGGGCATTCTCTAAATAGCTTTGTCTGTTTATATATATATATATATGTATGATCTGGCGATTTTAGAAAAAATATTGAAGCTATTGTCTAGGCTCGCAAAATATTTAAACAAATAAATGAACGATACTTGCTCGTTTAATAATACAAAATTTAATGCATGCATTTTAACCCCTTGAGGGGCGCCGTTTGCAGTCTGCAAACGCTTAATTTTAATGCCTAAATATTCAAATGGCCCCAGTAATTTTTTAGTACAATTTCGACCTCATAATAAACGTGAAAAAAAAAAAGGCTTTTGATTATTTTCAAATAAATTTGTTTGTTAATTGCGGTGTGAATTAATTATTTGAACATTTTTTGAGCAGAAGTGCCTTGCCCCTGAAAGGGTTAAATTAAACTGATTTCTAATATAAAATGAAATCAGTTTTGATTAAAATTAATGAAATATTTGTAAGTTAAATAATATGAGTGCAACGCATTCCCAAACATATTTGAAAAATATCGTCTAGGCTCGATAAACGAAAAATAAGGCTTAAAAATTGAATACTTTATTTATAATTAAATTCTATACATATTCTAAACAGCCATAAACGTGGTATTCTCATCGGGAATAAAACCGTGTATATCATATTTTATCATTTTTGCACATCAGAAATTCAGTAAAAAATGTAGACTATAAAATTCTGTCTTTATATATATTAACTAATTTTATGCGTCATTTTTCATTACGTTAAAAAAACATGATTAAAATCAAACGTATTTAAATCAGCGACATTTGAAAGTATACATTAAATAACATTTCACCTTCTTATAAAATAATATAAAAACATGTTACTAACTTGTTTTACTCAATTGAAAACGAAATAGATGAATTCTATTTGAGAAAGAGTTTTCGTACAATTTAGAAAACTACACCTATTAGATGGCCAACATTTTACCATTTTTACAAATGATATTAGTTCTAAAGAGAACTGATTTTATTTATATAATTAACTATAATAAATTAATTAAATAATCGCGAATAAAATTTAATATAATATAAATACTACTTTGTTAGAATATAAATACTACAAAGAAATGAAAACGCGACGATTACTTCATAGATGTACAAATAAGGGAAGACAAGACTGGGTGCAATCGTATGGGAAATATGCGAGATTTAAGACTCATTTCCTCAGAAACTACCCGACAGATTTTGATGAAATTTGGAATCCGTATTCTCTCGATTATGCTCAAGACTTATGGCTGACAGATTTTTTTCTGCCACTAAAACTTTTTATTTTAGAGCAATGGCAATTTTTCAGATATTTCCCATTTTCAGAAATGTTTTTGTTTTCTGAAACTAATTAATTTTTTTTAAACGTCTGCCACACATGATCTTATATTTATACTCTACTACTACTAAAAAAAAAAAAAAAAAAAAAAAAAAAAAAAAAAAAAAAAAATCGAAATTTCTCGAGTACTTTAGCGTTGCCATCGAAAGATTCAAGGCGAAAGGACACGAGTTGTAACGTCACCACTAATCGACCGACCTCTCACTAGTGTTGGAATTCACACCGTAAAATTTTGAATAGCAATTTTCTTTTATTTCATTTGTGGAATATCTATCATCGTATAAAACAATACTAACTGTTAAAACTTACTGGTGAGAATTCGGAATTCCTAAATAAAAATTCAGCCAGATGCGGAACGCCACAGTGTTGCTGCATCTGGCTGATTTTTTATTGGGGGATTCCAAATTCTCACCAGTAAGTTTAAATAGTTATTATTGTTTTATAAGATGGTAGATATTACACAAATAAAATAAAATTTGTATTCAAAATTTTCCGGTGTGAATTCTAACGCTAGTGAGAAGTCGGTCGATTAGTGTTGACGTCACAACTCTTGTCCTCAGCCCTTGAGTATTTCAATGGCAACGACTTTAGGCGTTAATGGGGTTTTTAGTTTAAATGTACAGTTTTACGGAGAGCTAAAAATCTTAGACACTTCTAACTTGTGTGAATTTCTTGCACAGTTTTATGAAACACGTGAATTAACCCTCCGTCTACCAGACGGGTCCATTGGACCCGACAGGTACATACAAAATATTCATTCAAACCAGAAATTTCTTTAAAATAAACTAAGTATATAAACCAGACAAACATAAGGTAAATAAGTAAGTTAAATAGTTTTAAATAAAAATTCTGGTGTAGAACGTTTTATTAAAACTTGAATAAAATTCCCGGTAGATCTAGGGTTAAAGTATATATAAACAATTGGATAAAATTTAGTTACATGTGATAAATACGTATAATGCGTTAGAGTAAAACTAATGTGAGTGCGTGTGGCGTCCTAGTCGTATCTTTCCTTAAGAGATTAGCAAAAAAGAAGAAAACGGTTAGGCACCTTCCTGTAGTTTAACCCCGTGCGGTACATGGCGTGCAACCTTGACCGAAGTGACCTCTTGCGGTTGCCTCTCCCGTTTAAGATAGGACGCTTACTATGTATCCCGCTTTGTTTTATCATCGGAATATGTGAAAACAGTTGATTAGGGGTGTTACAATAGCCGACAACTAGACTTTTAGGTAGACATTTCTTTTTACATAATTTCTGGTGGTAATTAATTAGAAATATATACATCTGTTGTAAATTATGTTTTTTGCGTATACCCGAATAAATTTGATTGTAAAATCATTAATTCTGCCCATCATTACATAGAAAAGCTACTAGAAAAAAAAAAAAAACATTAGAATTATGGTCAAATAATAAACCAAATAGTAAAGCTCATAAAATATTTGGATGTTAAGGTACTTACAACAATTATGGCAACAATAATAAGAAATTTGATGAAAGAGCTAATCTAGCAGTGTTTATCAGATATGCGAGATACTGATGAGCATACATATTATATAACTTAAAGGAAAGGAGAATACATGAAAGGAGAGATGGAATATTTATAGACGAAAAAATGGCATATCAAAAAGTAGTTATCAAGGAAGAAGTTACAGATGAATCAGAATACATTGGACAATAGACATTGCAGGTAAAAAGAATGAATTAGATGAACAAGCAGGAAATAATTCAGAAGGAAATCTAGAAAAATTTAATCATAAAAAAGTAGCAGTTACGCTTAACAAATGATGTAAATGATTGTGTGACAAGAGAACATAGAAAAAATTATATAATTAATGAAAATGAGGAACAGCAAGAAAAAGAAGATAATGAAAATAAGTAGTTTGAAGAACCTAAGAAGATAATCACGAATTAGGTAACCGAATCTAAAACATTTAGCAAATCTGGTGTAAAAAAGTTTCGAAGCGCTATAAAGATAAGTTAAATTCTAAAGATAAGGATAAAGGGATCGAAACAACAACAAAAACAAAAATCTTTAGAAGAACGCAAAACGTAAAAAAAAATGTTCTGAGACCAAAAGTTTTAAAGGTTCTGCAAAGCAAGTGGATTTTTATTGTAAAACTAAACGAGGATGTAAAATATAAGCAAGGTTTGTAGCTGACAGATTAAGACTTAAATTTGTAATAAATTATCAAGAATCGTACAGTCCCGTAAGGAAAGCTTAATCATTTAGAATGTTATTAGAGGTTTCAGCAATGAAAAGTGCTAGTGTCCAAATAAAAAGTTTGTTTTTTGTGTTTAAAGCAATAGTTTATATTATGAAATAATCATCGTAATTTTAAACTAAAATTTTACAAACTAAGTATCAAAATAGTCTGTGCCACTAGTATTTTCATATAACAATCTTTGCTATGTTTACATGCAGGATATCTGCGATTAAAAAATTCTTTGATGTTAATTTAGAATTTATATTTTTAAAAATATGGTTCAGTATTGTTTGAGAAAGTATATTATATAATTCCGATAAAAAATAATTTGGAAGAACTTTAATTTCTGAAAAATACTGTGCTTCAGTAAAACAGGTACTTGAAATGAATTTCTTTCTGTTTTTTTAATAGGAGTATTCAAATTCTTAATATTCGCTTACTCCCGTTTACACTATAAATCAATATGAAAAATGCATTTCAATTTTCCTTCTCTACACTGCTCAGTAGAAAAACAATATATGTTCGAACTTGGCTTTCACTATAATCAAAACAAGATATGCAGACAAGTAATGTTATTTTAAGTAGAAAACGGTTGACCAGAGATTCCTCTAATGCCATTCTAAAATGCAAGAGCAGCTGTTGTTGAATAAAACATGTCTTTAAAAAATATTATATTAAGTCTGAACAAAAGTTATTTGTTTGGAAATTTTTTAAAACATATGAAAATGTTCTGCTAGATTTTCCAGTAGAATAACTGAACTCAGATAATTTTACAAAGAATCTGTTGGAAACTTGTCTTTTAAGTATTGATACATTTTTTAATAAAAATATTGTATATAGTACAGTAGCGCTCAAAAGTATTTTGACAACCTTATATTCTCTCTTATTTTATTTATTATAAAAATGTAAACCTAAATACATTCTGTATAATTGAGAACACTGTGACTGCAGTTATTTAAATGTATCAAGTTTCAACTTGTTTGTTTACATTCGGCGCCACTGAAGAAATATGACTCCGCCTTAGCTCAAAAGTATTTTGACAATTAGTTTGCATTTAATTGTTGAAGGTGTCAGTGGCGCTATAGCTTCGATTAGTGTTTTTATTGACTTATTGTGATTATTTTTAAAGATCAGGAAGGCCGAAAAGTAAAAAAAATATTGAAGTGATTCTAGAAAAGCCGCTGTAAATGCCCTTAACCCCTTGGGGACGAGCGACACGTATACGGGCCGGAAATAGGCCTAAGGATCCTCGTTTATTCTCACCAGTAAAATTTTACTGTAAAATTTACCTTATTTAATCCGAGCATTTTCCCGATTTGAATAGGCACAAACTTCTGTTTTTTAAAACCGGTAGAAAAGTAATAAACATTTCGTAAAAGGCTCCCGTCGCGAAGGGGTTAAGAAAGGTGGACTTGCAAGCAGAACTAGCTCGTTCTTTTAACGTGTCTCGGCAACTTGTTATTACATGGAATAAAGTTTTTAATAAACAGAAATACATCGAAAATAAGCCTCAAAGTGGCCATCCGAAAAAAAAAACAACTTAAAATATTGACAATATTATAAAAATGATATCTACAAGTGATTGTCGTAAGTTCGCTGTAATAATAAAACATGAATTGAAAGAAAATTACGGCATAGACATATACGTTTCATCAGTCAAACGACGCCTAAATCTCTATGGTTTACATTGCAGAAGACCAGCAAAAACACGTTTGTTAACTACTAAGAATAGGAAGGCTAGAGTTGCATCTGTAAAACGGCATAACCCTTTCAGGGGCAAAGCAATTCCATTGCTAAAGTGTTGAAATTAATGATTGACACCGGAATTTGAAAACAAATTTATTTATAAATATGAAAAAGCTATATTTCACACACATAATAAACCGAATTTTTTTAAACGAAAATTCTGGTGTCAGTCATTAATTTCAACACTTTAGCAATGGAATTACTTTGTCTCTGAAAGGGTTATGCCGTTTTACAAATGCAACTCTAGCCTTCCTATTCTTAGTAGATTAGAAACGTATCTTTGCTGGTCTTCTGCCATGCAAACCATAGAGGTTTAGGCGTCGTTTGACAGATGAAACGTGTATGTCTATGCCGTAATTTTCATTCAATTCATTTTTTATTATTACAGCGGACTTACGACAATCACTTGTAGTTATCATTTTTATAATACAGTCAACATTGCAAGTTGTTTTTTTCGGATGGCCACTTTGAGGCTTATTTTCGATCTATTTCTGTTTATTAAAAACTTTATTCCATGCAATAACAAGTTGCCGAGACACATTAAAAGAACGAGCTAATTCTGCTTGCAGTCTACCTTTCTTAAGTACATTTACAGCGGCTTTTCTAGAATCACTTCAATATTTTTTACATTTCGGCATTCCTGATCCTTAAAATTAATCACAATAAGTCAATATAAACACTAATCGAAGCTATAGCGCCACTGACATCTTCAACAATTAAATGCAAACTGATTGTCAAAATACTTTTGAGCTAAGGCGGAGTCATATTTCTTCGGTGGCGCCGAATGTAAACAAACAAGTTGAAACTTGATACATTTAAATAACTGCAGTCATAGTGTTCTCAATTATGGGGAATGTACTTTCTTTTACATTTTTATATTAAATAAAATACGGCAGAATATAAGATTGTCAAAATACTTTTGAGCGCTACTGTATTTTCAATCGACAAGTTTCTTTTTAGGAAATAAAATATATAAGTTTCCACATTCTCTTCACTGCAGCCAGTTAAGCGTGTTTATTTAGAAATTCAGATTGCTCTATCGTTATCACTCTTTTGAAATAGTAACTCTCACATTTTTTAATGACAGACATAACAAGGCGAATATTACAATTTCAGAAAAGTGGTAGCAATTCGGATATTGTTTAATTTAATTTTAATGTTGTTTCAAATCATTTTTATAATTTAGTTAAATATTCAAAAATAGAAGTTTACATTTTTCCATTCAAATTATTTTTTATAACTTAACGCATTAAAGCCGTTTGGGAAGAAAACTTGCCGTGCAAGGCGAACAAAATTTTTAAATTTCAATACCAGTGTTTTAGTATGGAAATTTTGACCTTATCTAATCTCAGATTTTGAGCGATTAAATAATTCAAAATTACAAATTCGTAAAAACTGGTGTCAAAGAATTAAAAGAAGTGTAAAGGAGGCTTGTCGTTAACCCCTTAACCTACAATGACGGACATAGCCCGCGTACGATGATCGAGCCAAATGGAAATTCTTCTTACCACTAAAATTTCACAGTACATGTAGTTTGATTTAATCGTCGAAATTCCATGATTAAACAAGGCGAAAATCTCTATTAAATTTTAGTGGTAGCTATGGATTTGCCAAACCGTGGAGCTGTTGATTTTAAATCGTATGTTAAGGGGTTAATGGGTAAATTAAATATTGTAAAATAGACTCTTTAAATTTTTTTCAAACTTTTCGTACCTGGACTTGAACTCGGTTCTTCAGAATTTGAGACAAATTAAATACTACTGAGCTACTGCGAACTCATTTCGAAGTAGCTCAGAACAAGGCTGCCATTGATCTGCTTTTTGGAAACCACTATATTTTAAGAAAAAATGTCGTGGCAGGTTTCTGCAACAAATTGCATCAAAAACGACCTTCGAAGTAAGTTTTAGCGAAATTTATAAAGAGGATTCTTCCTTGAAAAAAAGTGGTGTTAAAAAAACGAACCTAGTGGGAGCAAAGTTAGAACAATATTTTAAACAAACTACTTTCTAAGGCTGTGTCAGTTTTAAAAATTCGCCAAAAGTTAGACAATGATAATTTAAACCGAAACTGAGGAAGAGCATGTAGAGTGTCAGCCTCTGAGGGATTTATCTAGTGTTGCCAGTGGGTAATTTTTTTAAATTCGAATTTCTTGTTTAGTACCACTTTTCCACTTATATATTAGTTCCACTAATATTCCGTAATGTCTGGATTAATTTAACCCAGGTTAACCGCATTTCGAACCAGAAAATTTATTTCATGAATACTTATTTATTTATTTCCAGGTTTCTACGTGGAAATATTTACTTTCATTTCTTAAAAAAAAAAAAAAAAAATCTGGTTTGACACGTATTAAACCAGGGTCAAATTAACGCAAGTATTACGGAAGATTAGTTTGAGGTTGGAAGCTATGCCCACTGGCAATACTGTGTTGATGTCTTTTATTCACTGATAATTAACTCGAAAAACGCTATTCGGTTAAGTGGTAAGAAGTTTGCTTACGCTTTTCGGACACTATACCCATGATTATGAGCGCTGGTGTTTTTCTGTATCATTCCAATATACCACGCTGAAGAATATTTTCTGTTGTGTAGTGTAGTACGCGTGGTAAGAATAACTGCTACCCTGTATCGTTTCCGCTCAGGACCTGATTACTTGTAGTGAAAAGTTCCACCAGTAAATTTTAATAGAAATTTTCAGCTTATTTCAATGCCATATTTATGCAGAATTTCTATAAAAATAATGCAAAAATTTCTATTCGTTTTCACTCGTGAAAGCGTGATCCATCAATAATCAGGACCTGTCTCCGGTGAAAAGATATACCGTAATTTCCCGCGTATAAGCCGCAGCAGAGATAACTCTATTTCCTACCAGAATTTTTTTTAAGTAAAAGGTGGCTTAATTCTGCTTAGCATTTACTTGACTTTATTTTTTAAATAAAATTTACGGTCTGAAAAACACTTTACTAAGCCACGGCTTATACGCAGGAAATTACGGTAATACGTTCGGCGGAGTTGGATCACAATTAATGCTGCCAGATGTTCCGCGTAAATAGTCGATAAAATGCTCTGGACACCGGTATTTTAAAGTAATGATCTAATCCTAGAATTATCTCGATTATATCGATTAAAGATGGCGAAATAAACTGTAAGAAATTAGTGGTGTCCAGAGCATTTGGAATCCTGATTTATGCGCGAAACCTGGCAACACTAATGACAACGGATTAGAAACCGGTTGCCTAAAACGACGAATCCAAATTAAATGTGGGTCATAAATAGTGTTGCCAGGTGTCCACGTAAATCAGGGCTGCAAATGCTCTGCACACCAATAATTTTTTGCAGTTTATTTCGCCATCTTTAATGGCATTTATATTTATTTCTGACATTAGATATGGCGAAGAACATTAATTGAAAATACTGGTGTCCAGAGCATTTGGAGACTCGATTTACGCGGCACACCTCGCAACACTAGACATAAAGTTGTTTTACGTGCCTGAAGCAGGGTGGCCAGTTTAGGCTCCAATATTAATCCGAAATTTCAAATTTATACTGGAAATTTAGAAATAATAATTTTTACTTTACGTGACCACGAAATGTATCTTATTAAATAAAGTATAAACTACTATTCCTTATTTCTGGTATGAATACTAAATTTCTGAATAAAATTGGAGGCCAATCTAGCAACCCTGGCCTGAAATGCCAGTGTTGCCCGCCTTCGATCGCATTTGAAAGCAATGAATGGGCTGTTTCAATCCGATCATATATATTGACACTTTCGCGGTTGGTGTCCTTAAAAAAGGACACCTAATTTTTATTTTACCGGCACCCAGAATATTTAATTTAAATTTTCCTTTTATGACGTACTTGAAAATAAGCAAGTTCATGTTATCTAATAATTCCGTTTCGTTTAATTCTATCCTACTTAATTTTAATCCCCAAATGCCACAACGGCACCAGAATTTGGAGATAAATTTTTGATTTAATAATGCTCGTTAAGAAAAGCTCTTAATTATTTAGCAATAAATTTGTTCGTAAAGCCTGGTGTCACTCAATTATTCCAAAATTTGAGCAACAGAGGTATTTTGTGCCTGAAAGTATTAACCCTCTCGCTGCGCAGCCCGAGATATACTCGGGCATGCATTTTTCCGTCTAATTAATACTATTTGTTAAAGGTACACATATATTAAGACAGACTTTAAATACAATTAAATACAATAAACCCAACTGGAGTGGAAAATTAGCCGGGGCCAGGAATCGAACCTGGGTCGACAGCATAACGTGCTGTTGCTCTACCGTTAAGCTACTCCTGGCCGATGTCCTAGCCTGGCAATTTCTCACTATTAAACCAAGTTGTGGAACGTCACCGTCCATCTATCAGATAGCACAGCATGACGTGACAACGACGAATAAATTTCTTTTTCCATCGATCCACAATATATATTAAAGCACATAAATTAACGTCTGAATTCCATTTTTAATTAGTAAAGGTACACATATATTAAGACAGACTTTAAATACAATTAAATACAATAAACCCAACTGGAGTGGAAAACTAGCCGGGGCCAGGAATCGAACCTGGGTCGACAGCATAACGTGCTGTTGCTCTACCGTTAAGCTACCCCTGGCCGATATCCAAGCCTGGCAATTTCTCACTATTAAACCAAGTTCGGTGACGTTCCCCAACTTGGTTTAATAGTGAGAAATTACTATTAAGTTTTAGTGGTTAGAAGAAGTAAAAGTTGGCATCTATCCAAAAAGAGTTTTAACCCTTTCGAGCGCAGTGATCCCACGCGGGACCACATAATTTTAATTCTAAAATTACAATCGACACCAAGAATATTTTAATAAAGTTTTGTTTTTACAATGAAAGTTTAAATGAACAAGTTTTACTTTCTAACAAGTTCGTTTCTAAATTCTGGTGTCAGTCAATTATTTCCTCATTTTACGAAAATAATTTTTCTATTCCGGAAAGGGTTAAAGGAACGTTGCTGAAACAGCTGTTACCTGCGTCTGCAGTGTTGCCAGTGGGCTACTTTTCTAATTCAGATTTCTTGATCGGCACCACTTTTTCGAAAAAGTAAAATTCCACTTGTCTTCGCCTTAGTTAATATGTCGTTAAACAAGGCACATCTTACCAGTTCAAAAAAGTGGTCTCAATCAAGATCATAATATGCTTAAAATCATTGGGATACTTTTTTTTTTTTTTGCTATCGGAAATCGAGTTTCCATACATTATTATTCGTATTATGCTAAAAATAAAAAATCGATATTCTGAAGGTTTTTTATTGGAATTTTAACCCGTTACCCAATGGTGTTGCGTTGACGCAACGTAAAACTAAATGTGTATCATTAACACTAGAAAGACGGCGAGCGGTCATTGTGACCGCTACCAAATAAATATATTTCGGTTCGAACCAGAATTTTTTTTATAAATCTACTTTAAAAGATACAAAGAGAAAAAAACTAGTTAAATAAATAAGTTAATAATTTAAAATAAAAATACTGGTGTCAAATATTTTTTATATAATTAGATTAAAATTACCCGTCTTTCTAGTGTTAAATTAACTATAAAGGTTCCACTATTTTTTAATTGAGAAATTTACCTTATTCAATACCACAAACTTTTATCAGTAAATAAAGGGAAGATTATCGTTTAAAATTTGCATTGCAAATGCTTGTCAGCAAAATTTGAAGACCTCTGTATTATAGTTTCTGCAGTTAATACCTTGTAAGGCGTCGGTACATTATGTGTACCACTTTTTAATAATTCTTAAGTACTTCCATGACCGCAGAAATTTCGCATTTATCGTGAACATGATGAAACTCTTATTTATTTATAAATAAGTTTGTCTGTAAATCCTGGTATCATTTAATCATTTCAATATTTTACCAAAATTAATACTTTGCCCCTTAACCCCATGAGGGGCGGTGGGATATATTTTATTCCACCTACGATTAATGAAGATTTGCACAAGAAAAATTTTATTAAATTTTACTTTTCTAACTTTGGTGGAAAAAGGTCGTAAGATTGCTTTTTTAAATTTTAAAATAAATCTTTTTGCAGATTCCGGTGTGAATTTGACATAACAGAAACACAATTACTTGCCCCTCAAGGGGTTAAAGGATTAATGGCTTAAAGTTCACAGTCTGAGACTTCTAAGCGTCACCATCCCTTTATTGCTTCAAACAGCTATTAAGTAGGACTGGTGATGGATCATGGTGTTAGAAATGGTTTGTGGTGTTGGCGAAGTTTCTTTAACCATTGTAAAAAATTAACAGGAAAATATGCTAACAAATGTTGCATTAATTCAGAACTTCAATGCAACAGGCCAAACCAGAGTAATTATAAAGCTCGTTTGGTCAAGTTTTAATCATGCAACTCTGGTGTATCGGATAGCGATACAAATGTAAATCTTTTCATTTAACAATATAAAGGACGGCTTTTCAAAATTTTTGCCTGAAGTTTGTTAGTCGACGCAAGTTCGGAACAGAGTTGCCAGTGGGCTACTTTTTTAAAATTCAGATTTCTTGATTGCCACCACTTTTTTGAAACTGTAAAATTACCTTTGTTTTCGCCTTAATTAATATGTCATTAAATAAGGTGCATTTTACCATTTCAAAAAAGTGGTGCCAATCAAGAATCTTAATTTAAAGAAAGTAACCCATCCGGCAACACTGGTTCGGAATGTCTATTTTCTACTTTTTTAATCACTAAGTTTTAAAAGTTAAAAATGGCAATATTCTTTTTCTGAAATTGTGGCAGCTTCGTCTGCCGCGTACCACAGTTTGAAGACCCTAATTTAAAGATTAATATATACAAGGTATCCATAATTAAACTGACAGTACTAACTATGCACTGTAGCGCCATCTAATTGTGCGAACGGAGGGAATTTTTGTAGGACGAGTGATGGGCAGAATGAATGATTTTACTTTTCGAATGAATCCTGCGGGCATGCGCAAATGCCCATTTTACAATCTCTGTATATATTTGAAGAGCTGAGTGAAAGAACATGTTATGCAACATTGTTTTAAAATTATTTTTATCTTTTGGATGAAAGCGTTATGAGGTATTCTATCACATGGTAAATCTAAAATACTAAGATTCTATTTAGTCTTGAAGATTTAAGACATTATTCATTAATATTTAATATTTTAATATTTAACATTTTAATATTTAATATTTTAATATTTAATAATGTAAATAATAATAATAATTTTAATATTTGAAAACTAAATATGAAGTTTTTCTCAGAGAGTTTATTACCATAAGAGGGCTCCCAAATGGTCCGCCAACTGAATATCAATAAATTTTAACAGAAAATTTTATGGTAGGTTTGCGCTAGAATTAACTTTCAAAGGTGATTCCGGGGCGGTTTGTAAGAAAAATCTAAAAAGAAAAATTTTCTAAAGTAATATTTGTATTCAATTGGCGGACCATTTGGGAGCCCTGCCATAACTGTTAATATTTTAAACACATGGCATCAAATAGAAAATAAACCAATAAAATTTACGAAAAAACTTTCACTTCAAATTTCTCCAAATGCACTTTTAGTTACTTAACCAATTAAGGACCAGCACGTTTTACAGGAATTTTATTCAGTTCATACTACTTTTGTTAAACTTTTACTTTATGAATCACTGAAATGTATTAATTAAATAAGGCAAATATTACTTTTCTCTTTTAGGGGTATAAATTTTTTTCTTAAAATCACAAATATAATGTTGCGAGAGCGCAGCGTCAGTCTTTAACCTGGGAAAACGCGCGCATACCCAGGATATGAATGGTTTTTACTTTGTCACCAATAAATACAAATAATATTCGTCACCTCATTTAGTCGGAGACAATTGTTAAAAAATTTGGGATAAAATAAGTTGAAGATTACTTTTAAAACGTAGTGGTGACAATTGTGAAAAACCATACGCTCTCTGGGTCTATCAGGCCCGGCGCGCATCCTCCCGGGTCGGTTTCATGTTCTTCCACTAAGATCTTCATTTGTAATTAATTACTACGAGAAATTTTGTAAAAAGAAAAGAAGCAAAATTATAGTTGCCTACTTTCATAAAAATTTTAATCAATTATGTTCAGAAATTTTGAAGTTAAAAATAATTTTTATATTTTTGGGGGACTTCTTAAATTATTTTTAATTAAATTAAGAATATATATTGAAGGACTATTACGTCTTGAGACTAAAATCACACAATTAATTAAAAACTTTACTTAAAGACTTATACTACATAAAAACACTTTTAAAACATTAAATAAAAATTTTAAAAGTTTAAAAACCAACAAGTTTCGACCACCCTGTGGCCTTCATCAGGGTCATATTTGAATGTTATTCAGGGTCACCAGAATATGACCCTGATGAAGGCCACAAGGTGGTCGAACCTTGTTGGTTTTTAAACTTTTAAATTTTTTATTTAATGTTTTAAAAGTGTTTTTATGTAGTATACGTCTTTATGTAAAGTTTTTAATTAATTGTGTAAATTAAGAATCTTCGATAGAAAATTTCGATACAAACTTTCGGGCGGAAATTGAATTTTATAACATAAAGGTTGGCAGCATTGCCTTTGCGCATTCCCGAATGATTAATTTGAAAAATAAAATCAATCATTCTGTCCATCACTAAGTAGGACGATTCGCTTTTACTGCCGCCGTTCGCCCGCGATGACAGTTCGAGTTTGTATTAACACTAGAACGTCGGGAAATTTTATTCATTGCAATTTTATTAAATTGCAAAAGAAAAAAAAAAGTGAACTAATTTAAAGGTTTTAAAAATCAAAGAATTATTTACTTTGTCTTCAAAGCCTTAATTTCAATAAATGCATATATGGTAATTTATAACAAATACATAAATTAAAAACAAACATTCAGTATAATTATGTTAAACATCTCATTATTGTAGACGTTCATTTCTTTCAGAGAAAACATAATTGAATTTATATAATTAATTACTGAAGATAAAACAACAGTATTTTTGTAATCAAAGAATTTTCTATAGCTTAAAAAACAAAAGCAGACTTGAATAAAATAACAAAGAATTTTCACATACTTAATTTACCACTTATGTATCAATGAGTAAATTTTCCATTTCACTAATCAGTACTTGTAAATAGAAATTCAAAGGAAAATTAACTGACTTATTTAATGTTATGTTTGACTTTTAATTAATCTTTTCCACTCACTGGATTTTATTCAATTAACCACAATCCATTTTCACTTTCGATAAATTATGTCAAACTTCCATTCCCTGAAATTTTTCATATGCTTCGTTAACAATAACGTCCTTTCAAAAACTATTAAGATTATTTTATTCATCGTAGTACGGATTTATATTGTTGGGAATTAACTTTTGAAAATTATTTAGAATTATTTCAGCTTTCAGCAGTAGCATATCTCACCCGGACAAGAGTAATAATATGCTTGAAGAATTTGGACTTTAGTTATCTTTATTAAATTTTTATATTCTTCCATATCAAAATGACTATATGCTTCAATAACCTAAAACAAAACTGAGGAAAGTTAGTCTGTCATGTCGTTTAACCCCTTGAAGGGCGATGGTTAATTTTTGGACACTTTTTACTCCACAAATTTTAATCCCTAAATGCCACATTGGCATAAGAGTTTAGAAAGGAAAATTTTGCATAAGTACACGTAGAAATGATTTGACGTATTTTCAAATAAATTTATTTGTAAATTATCGTGTCATTCAATCAGTTAAACATTTTATGAATAGAATCACTTAACTCCAGAAAGTGTTAACTCTTTGAGCTCTAGTGGGCAGAGCTGCCAAGCCTCCGGATTTTGTGATACCAGTATTTTAATACAGAAAATTTGTGTTTTTTAATTGGAACACTTGGGAGATTTAAAAGAACAACATTTTCTCTGAGATAATAGTGGTGTGCAAAAAGCCGTAGACTTGGCAATTCTGCTGATGGGAGAATTTAGTCCCACTTAATTTTAATCTCCAAATGTCACAAAGGCACCGGAATAGTCGACCAAATTTATTTGAAAATAAACTAATGCATTTTTTCGTTTAAATAATAAAATGAATTTTTTGTTTGCGAAATACTGGTGCCAATGTGACGTTTGGGAATTTTGAAGAAATTCAACCACCAGAGCTTAACCCCTTTGGGACCATGGATGCATATATGCATCTTCAAAAGACGCTTGTTTGCTTCAAAAGATGCAGCACTTGTTTTTGATACCACTAAAAAAGAAAAGTAAAATTTACATTACTTAATTTAGACATTTTCTTGATTGATAAACTAAATGTAATTATTTGAGTAAAAGTGGTGTCAACCAAATAACATTCACGTAAAAGTTGCTGGTTCCGAACGGGTTATAGGGTTAAACAGGAATACCTTGTGCATAGGTGCTAATATTACGGTTTTTTGTTACAACTTTTAGAACAGAAATCCTTGACTTTACTAATCATACAAAATGTAAAAATTGGCAGCTATGCTTTTTTTGAATAGGTAAAAAGAACATAACTACCCCAAGAAATTTGCAGAAAAGTAAGAAATTTAATTTTTACAATTTTAAAGAAAATGACGATAAGATTAACATAACCGGTTTGTAAATAAATGAATATGAGTCAGATTTTTAATGTTTTCAGCTGATATTTTAAACAAAACCGCGATTTAAAACCTCCATAAGCGACCTCAAAATTACAATTATTATGTAACAGTCAGTGCTGCCAATTTAGCCTCCCTTTTTATTCAGAAATTCTGAATTCCTACCAGAAACTAAGAATGGTACATTTTGGTTTAATTAATGACAGACATTTCTTGATTATCCAAAGTAAATCTTCTTCATTCGGAATTTCTGCTGTATATTCAAAATTTCTTAACAAAAATTGAGGCCAATCTGGGAACTCTGGCTACTCTACGTTGTCTATATAATATTTGGAAACAATTGCGTAAAAAACTAAAGTGGATGCTATTTTCAGTAGTGGAAAATTGGCGCAGAGGCGGGGCCTATCGACACCACTAAATTTTAGTAGTATTTTGCGGCTTATCTAATGACATAATTTTCGGTGTTTTATTAAAATAAATAACACAATAAACAATTAACGGTATCAATAGGCTCCTCCTCTGCGCCAATTTTCCACCACTGTATTTTGGGTAAGCTACATCTAAAAAAAAATTCAAGTATGATAATTGCTTTTAAATTCATCAAAATTCGATATATTTTTTTCAAATTTTACGAACAAACTTTATTCTAGATATGTTTCCTTCTTCTCTGAAATTTCATAACAACTGCAATAATTATATCCAGATAATAGGTAAATGTAACGCTATACAAAAGTTACGAAATAAAGAAAATAAAAAGTTTCTGATTTTTCCATACAATGTTCGCTTTCTCACTGATAAAATACTCTAACCCTTTCAGTGGCAGAGTACTTCTATTGCTAAAATGTTGAAATGATTCAATGACACCACGATTTACAAACATATTTAATTAGAAATAAGTTAACGATTTTCTGTAAGTACTAAGTAAGTCTAGTAAAGCAAGTTTTTATTTCAAAATTATGGTGCCAATTTGGTATTTCGAAATTAAAATTAAGTGGAATATCGCACCGTTTTTGAAGGAGTTAATTTATTGAAGGCTCATCATTTGTAATGTAGGGTAATTCCGGGATTTATGCCGCACATTTTTTTTGAATTTGTGTATAAAGTTCCTTGGTATACATAAAATTAAAAAAATCATGCTGTGCTATTTAATGTTAAATATACAACGCGTGTACTGCGACAAAAAATTTCAAAACAAATTATTAATATTTTTTAACAATTTTTTTCTAAAACATTACACTTCGGCGCGTCACCCGTACATTCAGGCTGAGACGCCGCACTTGTGCGGTAGTTATGCCGTGCTTGTAATAAGAACAGTATGAAATTATATATAAAAAAAAATTATATATATATATTCATATATGGACTATAACTAATGATGTAATAACAAAAGGAAACTAAATGAGTACAATGAAACGTATTAGTAGATTCAAATTAATAATTGTTGCCTACATTCACTATTAAAATTATCGACTTATATTTTTTACATTAAATTTTAATTGTCAACAACGTAACAACAGTATATTAGAAAGGGAAAAGGAAAAAAAGTAAAATTTTGCTTACATAATTTATTTGTTAACCCTTTCGGGGCCGATGGCTTTTACACAAATTTTATTCGGTTGATACCACTTTCTTTAAAAAAAGTTACCTTTACTTAACTAATCATGAAAAGGCTCTAATTAAACAAAGCAAATATTATTTTCTTTATTACTGGTGCCGGAAACAAATTTTGTAAGCTCTTTATGAAGGTGCTTATATGCACCTATGGTCCCGAATGGATTAAGAGACCTGTTTTTTCGACTACAATCTACAGAAAAAGTGTCGAAAAAGTACAGTCTCTATGTAACTACATTTAAACACATGATGCAACGAAGCCAATTACACTCTCTCTTTTTTGGAGTAGTTTTCTAAATATTCCTTGCAAAGAACATCTGCGTTACGCGTAATCCAATTTTTCATAATTATCATCTTGACTTGCATTTTTCTTGCCCTTCTTACTTTTTATTTCCCCCTTTTTCTCCTTTGGTTTTAGTAAACTTGATAACATGCCTAATATGGTTAATCTGTGCAAAAAGAAAAGGAAAAGTTAATAACACTTAATCATCCCGTACAAAAGAAACTGCGGCATGTATACCGGAATAGAAGTGTGGCATGTATCCCATTTTGCATGGTGCAGACGTCGGTCATCGCAGTTAGCTGCCATCGCTAAGGGGAATAGCGTAACCATACACACAGTACTCTATACAAACGCTACACTTAGTATTGACTTCAAAATCATGCATGCATTTAGTAATTAGTGCATGAAACGTATTTAAACAAAACGTGTTTAAAAGTTTCGACATTGAAATGATGCACTAACGCCAAATTAAGGATTGTACTTATACAAGTAAACATCGAAATGGGACTCACGCTATACACTGGTTAAACTAATCTCATTGCGCACCTATACTGTGCGATTGACGACCATCTATCGATACTAGATTAATTTTAACACAATTATTCTAATTGGCAAACAAATCATATTAGATGTAAATTTCCAACTGGGCGAAAAACGTCCGGACCAGGATTCGAACCCGGGACCTCCTGGCCGAAGCTGCCAGTGCTCTGCCATCTGAGCTATCCCGGACGATTCTGGTCGAACTTTTTCACCCAGCTAACCTTGATGATTACAGCATCTGGTCTGAAACCTGGTTCAGCTCAACAGAATAAATCTCAGGCAATGGAACTCCAGAAATCGCTGGATACGAAATTACACTAGATTAATTTTAACACAATTATTCTAATTGGCAAACAAATCATATTAGATGTAAATTTCCAACTGGGCGAAAAACGTCCGGACCAGGATTCGAACCCGGGACCTCCTGGCCGAAGCTGCCAGTGCTCTGCCATCTGAGCTATCCCGGACGATTCTGGTCGAACTTTTTCACCCAGCTAACCTTGATGATTACAGCATCTGGTCTGAAACCTGGTTCAGCTCAACAGAATAAATCTCAGGCAATGGAACTCCAGAAATCGCTGGATACGAAATTACACTAGATTAATTTTAACACAATTATTCTAATTGGCAAACAAATCATATTAGATGTAAATTTCCAACTGGGCGAAAAACGTCCGGACCAGGATTCGAACCCGGGACCTCCTGGCCGAAGCTGCCAGTGCTCTGCCATCTGAGCTATCCCGGACGATTCTGGTCGAACTTTTTCACCCAGCTAACCTTGATGATTACAGCATCTGGTCTGAAACCTGGTTCAGCTCAACAGAATAAATCTCAGGCAGTATCAACGTATCCAGCGATTTCTGGAGTTCCATTGCCTGAGATTTATTCTGTTGAGCTGAACCAGGTTTCAGACCAGATGCTGTAATCATCAAGGTTAGCTGGGTGAAAAAGTTCGACCAGAATCGTCCGGGATAGCTCAGATGGCAGAGCACTGGCAGCTTCGGTCCCGGGTTCGAATCCTGGTCCGGACGTTTTTCGCCCAGTTGGAAATTTACATCTAATATGATTTGTTTGCCAATTAGAATAATTGTGTTAAAATTAATCTAGTGTAATTTCGTATCCAGCGATTTCTGGAGTTCCATTGCCTGAGATTTATTCTGTTGAGCTGAACCAGGTTTCAGACCAGATGCTGTAATCATCAAGGTTAGCTGGGTGAAAAAGTTCGACCAGAATCGTCCGGGATAGCTCAGATGGCAGAGCACTGGCAGCTTCGGCCAGGAGGTCCCGGGTTCGAATCCTGGTCCGGACGTTTTTCGCCCAGTTGGAAATTTACATCTAATATCATCTATCGATAATTACAAGAAATACAAGGGATGCGGCATCTATCCCGCATGCGTCGTCTCTCTCGGAGTTACCCTACTGTATATGTTTACACTGCATGTCCTGACGGGAAAATGTATTGCAAAACGTTTGTCCTGTTTTTAATTGGTAGCTATTTCATTTCATTTAACCGTCTCGCCGCCTAATTGTTTTATCAAAATAGCTTCGCGACGAGCGACTTTTAAGAATTTTTTTCTTTTGTCACCGGTTTTTCAAAACAAAAATATTTATATAATTTAAATGAGAAAATGCTCCGATTAAATAAGTCAAAATTTACAATTAAAAAATAACTGGTGGTTATAATCAAGGAGAGTTAATTAGACAAACAAATGTATCCCCGAGAAAATCTCAGGTTGTGCAGAGGGTTAATTTTTTCATGTGTCCTTCTTGACATGTGCCAGGAATTATGTTCTCAATTTAGCACATTTTTTATTTGGATATTTACGAGAATTTCTAAATAGAAATATTCACAATATTTAATCTATCTAAAATAAGACGAAGATCACTATTCGGTAATTCTGGTACATATCCGAATAAAAAATCCTCAAAAATAGTAACACCTATCCCGAATACGTCATTTATTTTTCCACATTTCTATTTACAGGTGTGAGAGAGGTTTGTTTATAATCTTCCACACTTTCCAAATGAAAATTTTTGTTTTAAATTTCTCTCGCAAATGTGTCAGGATGTGGTGAAAAAAGGTGTAGTAGGTGAAAAAAGCTTTCGCTTTCTTTGAAATAAATTTGTTTGTTAATTCTGGTGTGATTCATTCATTTAAGAATTTTGAAAATAGAAGTATCTTGTCCATGAAAGTTTTAAATAAGGCTATTTATTAACGTAAATTTTTCTATGAGAGAATGTTGGCATTTGGCCCTTTTTGACTGCTTTTCACCTGATCTTTCACCTCTCTGTGATAATTAGAAAAGAGTATCTACGTACCCTTCTAACTGTGCATAGCAATCTTTGTCTTATTTACTGGCATACATTCGTAAATAAGATATATAAAAAAACTATTTGGAAATAGAGCTACTTTAAAATAAGGATCGTATGCATCCTATATGGCACATATACAAGTAATCCGTCTTGAATAGACGGGGTAAAAAGTATGTTTCAAGATATATGTCTTCACTTGAAAGATTCTGAAAATATTACAGTTTTGATTTGCATTATAGATGCCCGACCTGTATCCTGCAGATCTTCAAGGTACCAAGGTTAAAGGTATTTTCTACATTAATCTTTAATTTCATTCACAAATATGCATATATAGTCGAACCCCGATTTAACGAATCGTTCGGGAGTATCAACTTTGTACGTTAAATCGAGAATATTCGTTAAATCGGGATAATCAAAGGAATATTTTTATACAACAGAACAAGTTAAAAAATGGCAATAAATAAGAAGAATGGACTCACTGGATCTGAAACATTTGTTGCTTTAAGAAAACACTCTGTATAAAAATTTATTCTTTTTTTATGTACTACTATAAATCAAAAGCATTGTAATTAAGAAAAAAATTCATTTATTCAAATTTTATCGATAAATTATAAGACATCTTTTATATATGTTTCTCTGCTTTGTTTTGATTTTGTATTCCGAACTTCTCTATCGATTTTTTTGAAGCTGTGAAAACAGTGTCATTCAACATCATGAGCCATCAACTACCGTTTCAAAGTATTAAAACTGCTAACTGCTTTTTTGAACGTTATCTGCTTCATCTCTATTTCATCTTCTTCATCCGATCCACACTACTACTGATTTAATAACCTTGGTGTAACGTGCATTTTTTGCATGCAGATATTTCTGCATCACAAGATACATATTCAGAAAATTAAAAATCGGAGACATTGAAAATTTATAATAAATATTAGAAAATTTATTCAGTTTTTCATTTTTTTGACATCGAAAATTATTCGTTAAATCGGGATTATAAATCCGTGAAATCGAAGTATTTTTGTTCCAAATTCGTCGGGACCATAAAAAAATTCGCTAAATCGAGAAATTCATTTAATCGCGATTCGTTAAATCCGGGCTCGATTGTACTTAATTAAAAATCAAAATACCGGCTTTGGAGCTGTGGAAACATAGTGGAGCTAAAAATGTAGCCCTCGTCATCCTGCAGCAAAAGCGCTCACTGAATAAGCCTGAAACCAAAAAGGTTTTTTCCCTATGCTAATTTGAAGAGAATTACACAGGATCATTAAAAATTATTGATATTTGTAAAAATGACAAACATGCAAATAATGGGTACAATTTGTCGTATAGAAATTTTACTTTTTACATTGATTGCAAATTATTTAATCAGTCACATTAATTTTGTGTTTAATAATAATTTCTTAGAGATAAATGTCGAAAATATGTGTTTAAAATATGGAGACAATCTGATGAAAACTATTAAAGTTATCTTACACACTACATTTTTGGCATCATCATGTCGCCATAGCGTCAATGCATTCATTTTGTTTTTTAATAGTAATATATGTATATATATATACATTATTTCGCACAGTTTTAATAAACAGAAAATTATGCAAAAATTCGAGTTACGCATCGTTGGTATCTATATAACCTTAATTAATATCATTAAATTCGGTGCAGTAGTTTTTGAGAAAATCGGTTTTTAAAAAATTCGAAAAGACATTTTTATCTCATAAAATATCAATATTTAAAAGGTGATAACAGGGGAACTATAGTGTCAGATAGGTAGCCACATCTAGGAAAAACTTCGGAAAATTTGATTGAAAGGCATGTTTCCAATGCTTATCCGGCTATGTCCTTTTACCTTTTACCTTATTTAAGCGTCGAAGATTATGATTAGATGAAGAAATATTCCATTCAAATTTGATGGTTCGATAAAAGCCTAAACGCTAGAAGCTATGTAAAGTGCTAATTTTTTTTTTCGTAACGTATGGTAGAAAATTATTTTCAAGCAAAAATATTTGTGCGCCAGAAAGTTTGATGTTAAAAACATAAAAATGTAAAAATTCAAAAGTATCAAAGTAATAGAATACATATATTCTTATTTAAATTGTCAATTAAATCTTACTGAAAGAACATATTACAATTTAGCAACTAATGTCTTCATCAGCAATATATTGAAAATGTTTAATGTCAAAATTTAAGAAGAACTGAAAGAGATTTTTGAAATTCAAATTAAACAAGATTATGGAAAATCCATTTTTCCATTTGAATACAGTGATGGATTAAAAATTAATAAATTTTCGCGTGAACTGTTTTCGAACTTACATTTTTTAATTACGCCAGAAAAATGAATTCAGACGTTTGTTATCACAAAGAGCGTAGTTCTAAGTCTATTATCCAGTGTGAGTCTCCGAATGTAGTCATCCGATCCAGATCTCCTGTTCCTGGCTGTTCCCATTGGCCCGTATCTGAGGTTACAAGTTCGAATGCCGATGTGGACTGCGAGGACGACTTCTTGCCTAGCCCGAAGCGCACTAAATGAGCTTGGAGATGTGCGCCCAGTGCTTGCACGGTCATATACCAGTTTTTGTACAAAGCCGGCTTTTTTTCTCGAAAAAAATATATAAATACGTCTAATTCCTGTACATAGTAATCTAATTTAAATCATATTGTAATATTGTATTTATATATATCTTTGTGACATTTATTTTAAATAAATGCGTGCAGTAGCACTTTTAAAACTTAAAATTTGTTTGTTTCTTATTTAACTAACAAAAATTTAATTTTCAGATATTTTTTAGTTTAACAAACTGCTGTTTGTAATCATACACTGGTGTGCAAAATTAAGAGGCCACACTAGTCACGGCTTGAAGTTCGAACGCTAATGATAAGTCTATGGCAACAATGTTTTCAAATATCTTGCTTGATTTTTAATATTTTTAAATGATTTTTTTTTGCACAGGATAGCTGAGGACTATCTGTTTACGGGCTATTTTTTACTTTTCCGATTTTTCGTTGTAGTTTAATTCTCAGGATCCTGTCAATTTAGGATCCAGTGAAATTCGAGGTATTGTGTCCTTTTTTTAGTCTTAGGCCCCACCAGTGGCCGAGAGGTTCTGCTCTCGAAGCTGGTAGACGGGAGGTGCTGGGTTCGAACCCAATCGCGCCCGTCGGCCTAATCGTTCGGAGTTTTCGTGGTTTTCTTCGAACCATGGATTTCCATGCGTAAATACGGGTTAGGATCCCTTAGAAAGACCCCCACGAAGGGCATCCCCCCTGGGCCTATATCCCTCGAGCAGATAATTGGCCGTCAAAAATCAACCAACCAACCTTTTTAGTCTTATAACATTCATATCAGCAAAATTCAGGAAAATTTTTTTAATAACAACGAAAATATAGAGTTTAAGCTTTCCAATAACATGCTTTCAATAGTTCTACTACAATTAGGCTGAGCAAAATATGCAAAGATTTTGATGAAAAATGTGTCAAAAATGGCCTCGTAATGTTATGCTCTCCGCCTCTACCAAGACGATGAAAACCACGCCTATTAAAAATATGATTGGCTAGTATCCAAACACTTTAGCAAATGGAAACGATTTAATTGTGATTGGATTATTGTATCGTGTTAAAATAGATCACTCCTATTTCAAACCTTGGATTTATTTTTTTCTAAAATTATTGTTTAATTTCAACAAAAGACTCTTGAAAGAATGAAATATTTTAAATTCTATATTTCTATGAATAACGAAGGAAATTATACATTTCGTTTATATAAACAATTTCAGAACCACACAGAGGGAGTTACAACATATAGAAGTTATTAAGGAATCAAATTTCAGTCCTAGTTTATTAAGTAAAATGGTAAAAAAAATAGACGAGTATTTTTTAAATTATTTTTTAAGTTAAAATAGTTAACAAATAATTACGAAGTCATAATTTGTTAGAACATATTTGTGGCCTGGCCAGGAGACTGGTTTTCAAGCCTCCTATTCTTGTATATGTATAAAATATTCGACAATTTAACATTTTACGTTCGAAAAACAGTTTTTTTAATTAAAAATCAGAGGATTTAAAGTTAATAAGTTTTAAAGATTGTTAACTTTAAAATTGTAAATCAACTTGTTCAAAATTTTAAAGAAATATTTTTATAGTTCATTACTTTAATATTTATTATTTTTAAGGGGACAGTACACCTTTAACAGTCGGAGAACCAAATTTGTCCTGTGTAACAGATATATTTTTTAAAGAGCCCACTTCAGACACGGAGAGAAAGTAAAACGAAGTCTATGGGGGCGTTAATTTAAATTTTCTCGCTTTGTTTTAATATGTTTTTTACATAGGATAGCTGAGCACGATCTTCAACCAGGCTAGATTTTACTTTTTAGATTTTTATTTTAGATATATATTGAATGTTTTCTTTTCGTTCATGGTTTTGTTAGTAAGTTTTTTCCATGGTTATTTTGTTAATTTTCTCTGTAGTTCAGTAGTTTTGGGATTGGATGAGTAGTGTGTGTTTTTTGGTATATATATATATATATATATATATATATTACCATTAATTAATCATAACCTGCCACCGTCAATTATTATGAATTAAAGCTGTAAGTATTAAAAAAAAATATATTATAAGAATTATTATGGAAGAAAAAAGAAAAAAGTGGACACCGACAAAAATTGAAAAGCTTATACATTGAATTACGTTATCGAGGGCACAGAATTCAATGATATAAGCAAAATGGTTGTTTTCTGTGGGAAAAATAAGCTAAAGCTAAAATTAATTTTCCCCTGTGCCCGAACAACCACTAAAATCAACTGAATTGATTAAAAATGAAAGCAGAATAGAAACAAATAATATGAAATGGAAGAATCAATAAAACGTATTTAAATATTTATAGGATATAAAATAGAAATAATAAACACCATACCGATTAATATTTCAGTATTTTACAAAAATCCATGTGCACATGTCTTCCAGTATATCAAAAAGATTAAGGTGAATAAAACAGTTAAGAAATCACAGTAAATGATACCAAAGGATGCAGTTAATACATTTTGAAATAAAATTTGAAATACCTTGTAAAACAAATTTAATCTAATATAAAATAAATAGATATTAATTACATTATTTAAAATGCACTATTAAATTAATAGATAACAGTTTAACAATATCGTCAAAATTTAGCAAAAAATACACCCTGGTGTATAAATTATAACTGAAATGGAGCTAGAATAATTTAAAAATAGAGCAAACTGAAAGATACAATTTTAGTGCTGCCATCTATTAATAATTATATTAAACATCTATCGCAAGATAAAAATTTGCAAGCTTTTGAATGTAAATAACTGTTTAAACAGCAAAACCAAACAAATCCTTATACATAGAGAATTATAGAACAACCACTAAAATCAAGTGAATTGATTAAAAATGAAAGCAGAATAGAAACAAATAATATAAAATGGAAGAATCAATAAAACGTATTTAAATATTTATAGGATATAAAATAGAAATAATAAACACCATACCGATTAATATTTCAGTATTTTACAAAAATCCATGTGCACATGTCTTCCAGTATATCAAAAAGATTAAGGTGAATAAAACAGTTAAGAAATCACAGTAAATGATACCAAAGGATGCAGTTAATACATTTTGAAATAAAATTTGAAAGACCTTGTAAAACAAATTTAATCTAATATAAAATAAATAGATATTAATTACATTATTTAAAATGCACTATTAAATTAATAGATAACAGTTTAACAATATCGTCAAAATTTAGCTAAAAATACACCCATATATATATATATATATATATATAAAGCCCAGTGGTGTAGTGGTCAGGGCATCTGACTGCCGCACCGCAGGTCGAGAGTTCGACTCCCGACTGGGCAAGGTTCACTCAGCCTTTCATCCCTTTGGGGTCGATAAAATGAGTACCAAGCTTGCTTGGGAACTAAACACCGAGGGTCTCGCGTTAGGCTGACCACCTGGCCGGGACGCATGCTGTATAGCACCTCGGGCCTAGGGTCAAGAAAACAGAGATGGGCACTGTCGGCCCTGATCCTCATGGATTGTATAGCCGCAGAGTTTAGTTTAGTATATATATATATATATTAGGAAAGTTTCAATTTCAGAAACGATTCACCCCTGTTCCGAAATTAAAAGTATTTTTTTTTAAATATCTGAAACCAAAATCGAAAGAGTAAAAACTAGCCCGGTTGTAGATCGTCTTCAGCTATCCTATACAAAAAAAAAAAAAAAAAAAAAATCATTTTAAAATGTTAAAAAGGAAGTGAGATAAAAAGGAAGTGAGATTTGAAAATAACGCTCCCATATATTTAAAATTAGCGTTTACATTTTTCCCCCGTAACCTGCGTGGGTTCTCAAATGTAACGCAAAGATATTTTTTTTGCAACGGTTAGGAAACGCGAAAATTTATCATTAACTTTAATAATGTAAAACTAAAAGTTATGAAACTGTAAGATAAAATATAGCATTTTATAAAAATATACTAGCTAGCAATTTTTTTTTCTAATACGTATTACCTTTTAATATTTTATACTTCACTTACATGGACATTCAAAAGTATTTTATATTATGGTCTATGTGGGAAAATACATTTGCGTGTATTTTAATGACATAAAACAATTTTAAACATACAATTTATTCGCATTATTGAAGAGCATAGGTACTTGTACAGGGGAATTAAAAAGTATATTTCGTTACATTATGGACTACGAAGAAAAAACGTTTGCGGGGTATTTTAATAACGTTTTCTGTTACAACATAATGAAATTGATATGAATTTATGAGGCGCAGTAAAACATGCTTTCTGAAGGGATAGCAAAGCATTTATCATTCATTTACAGGGTCACAGAAAAGGGTTCAGTTTTATTACAGAAAAAACTGCTTGCAAAGTGTGTTTTAGTTATGTTTCACGATTTCAAACAAGATGGAATTCATATACGTTACTGAGGTTTACAATATGATGCTTACATTATAATATGATGTGCATCACATTTTATTTAATTTACAGGGGCACATAAAAGATATTGGATACAATATTGCATATGAAGTATTGTCTATTAGGGATGATTGCTGAAAGTGAGATTTCAGCTATGATATACGTTTTTAACTAAATTTCTGCATACTAGATTATATATATAAATTCGATAGACTACGTATAGGGCTACGCAAAAGAACTAGGAAGAATTGTTGAGAAATTGATTAATTTTATTTTCAAATTCAACTACATTTAGAAAGATATGTTTGGAAAATAAAAATATAATAATATACAAGGCTATTCAAAGAATTGGATGCATGCACGTCTATTTCAGACACGGGAAGGAATGAAAACGCTAATTTTAAGTCTATGGGGGGGGGGGGGTCATTTTCATATTTCTCGCTTTGATTTTAATATTTTTGAATGATTTTTTCTTTTTCTTTTTTTTTTTTCTTTTTTTTGCATAGGATATCTGGTGACTATCGACAGTGAGGCTAGCTTTTACTTTTCGATTTTGGCTATAGTTTTTTTTTTTATATATAATAGGATAGTTTAAATTTTAGAGCGGATATGAAAGTAAAAGTAATTTTAAAGAAAAATATCTGAAACAAAAATCGAAAAAGTAATAACTAGCCCGGTTATAGAGCGTCCTCAGCTATCCTAACAGTTTCTTAGCAACAACGAATGATAGCTTAACACTGTCATGATCGGTAAGGTCAAGTAAAGACTATAAACTAAAAGCACTGCTAATTTACCAAATTCCGATATAGGACACAGATTGGTAAAGGATATTACGGCAACTCCTCCTGATTATTAACTGGGAAGTAGAGGAAGAAGATGGAGAATCTCTGGAGATATTTGACTGTGAGCTTTCAACTGACAAGGTAAAAAAAAAATCTCTATCAGCAATGCGGGGAAAATAAAATTGTAACTTAGTCTAAAGATAAAGATGCAGTAAAATAAATTTATTTTCACTGATTTCTGATAAAGAAAAAGAATGCTTTGGTAAAATTGGAAGAAATTCGAAATATTGCTTTGAAATGGAATTCTATGAAATTCATTATCAGAATTGCATATCAATGTAATGAATAATCCAAGCAGTTTTCAGAGAAAATAAAAACAGTCTTTCTCAAACAATTATATATATAAAAAAAAAAAAAAAAAAATTACAGCTGTATTTGTTACAAAAATATCCAAATTCAGAGTAATGAATTAAAAAAGGTTTTTATACACAATCTAGGTATAAAAACACAGATAGGATGTTTTTGTGCCTGTCCACAGATTCCTAAAGAGTGATACAAGATTTCACAGGAAGGGATTTGTTCGACGGGTGGCAATTGCACAGACCATTAGCTCATCAAGTTGAAGGCTGAAATTTTAGGATTAGATAGAACTCAATTAGCATATTAAAATGCAAATGGTCTGCTAAGTCATATCTTGATAGAAAACACCTGCACACCGGAGTTTAGTTTTTGATCGATTGGTTTATCATTGTATTTTGCAGCACCCAAATGTATGAAAATATTGAAGTTTGGGTGCATGAAAACACAATGGTAAACCTGCGGATCAACCACTAAATTGATGTTCTGCAGATGGTTTCCACCAAGATACGACTTGGCAGACCAATGCATATAGCTTGTATATAAAATAAACGGTCAAGTACGAGTATTACTCGCGCTCAGAGAGTTCCGTACAATAAATATATGAATTATTAACTGCATTATTTAAAAGAATAATGAAACTTTGTAAAAACCTATACAACGTAGAGTTGGGTATAGCTGTATATATTAGAAAAGTATGATTGAGTATACCACAAAGGTTCAAAGAGATATGAAGCCGAAATAAAATTAAATATTGCTATTTTGTATAATTCTTTTTTTAAACGTATCTTAATCTGGATATGGTGAACTTAATTTGGTACTAACAATAAAAGTACTGCATATTTAAATTTCATTTGGCATTTCATAAAACTAAATTCAACATAGAAATATTTTTCTTTTTACAGTGTAGATGAAATAAAATCCTTGTTCAAAGTTTAAACTTGGCGTTGTACTACGCGCGTTTCGAAAGGAGGTCGCAAAGATGCAACTCGACTTTGTCCGTGCCGCGTTTTTTCAAATAGGTCTTTAATTATCATTTAAAGACACGGGAGGCGTATTGAGAGATCCACTCAACGCAAACTAGTCGCGAATCCCATAGTATTTATGCGATTAATTATAATTAAATTGGTCTGTTTTTAACAATTTGATGTTTACTGCTTTTATGCTGCTACTGGGTATTGCATTACACATATATATCATTAAAAGTTGTTATCTAGTATTTAAAAACCGATGGTATATAGAGTACGCCGCCTCTGCCATTATGTATGTCCAAACCAACCGTGACTTTAAGGGTTAAGGCTCCTGCCCCTGCCAGCGAAGACAATCACGAGCTAATGCTAATCGTATAGGGAAGGATTTTTCTAATATCTATTTTGTATTTCGATATTTTAAATTTTTTTTTTGGCATTATATAGCCGAGATCCGTCTCTACATCGCACCTTTCTTTACTTTTTCCTCCCCATCGGATTAGCATTAGCTCGTTAGTGTCTTCGCCGGCAGGGACAGGAGTCTTAATATCTCGGCGAATTACCGACGATTTTTTTTCGAAAATCATTATAAACAATGCTTTTATACTTTTGATACGATAGGTACCTTTAGCGCTCTTCGATACCTTTGCTGAATGCCCGCAAATAGAAATCTGTATGTAACAGAAAAATGCGATTTTATGAAAAACTATGCCACCTAGGGCAATCGCTATAATTTTCCTGCGAGTATTAAATTAACCTCTACTACCTCTAATTTTTTTCATAATTTTAGTTTCAGTAGATTTGAAAATAGATTGGGGGGGGCGGGGGGGGCACATTTTTGCACTACGTTTTCGACGATATCTCTGAAAATATAATATCTAAAATTAAAAGAAATGTATTTTTGAGTTATGCGTTACGGAATCTTTTAACCGATACCCCAAACGATACACAAAGAAAATATATTTCTTCTTTAAATAACCTAATTATCCCCTCTACGTTTTTCCCACATATATTTGTGAATGTTTAATAATCTGTAAATATGTGGGTCAATAGTCTTTATTACATCTCCCAATTTGAACTTCCCACGTTCCGTAGTTTACGAGTAAAATGGCTGTGACAGACAGACACAGGAGTGATCTTATAATGATTCCGTTTTTACTTTTTAAGTACGGAACCCTAAAAATCATGATTATTGCAACTGAGAAATACAAAAACATAAGAAGATGAATTATTGAAAATAAATAAAACAAGAAAGGAAAACCATGTGTCAAGTATGGATTATGAACCCTTTCCTACATTTTTAGTTCAGTTAGAAAAACACATAACACATTTGAATATACACATTTATTAATTCCTAACAATAGACGGAAACGTACTTCAATTGTTTTGTGAAGCTCTGTATGTTCCTTATAAATTTTTATACACGCCACATACTGAGCTGAAATTTAATTCAGAAATAAATACGCTGAAAATTACTGATATCACACTTCTAAGGCTAACATTAGCTTAAGAACTGCTATCCATGGACGGCCATGTATCCAGTTTTTTGTCATATCCCTATTTATTTATATGCTACAATGTCACTTAGCCGACGGGACATTTAGCAGACAGCAATTAGACGACAGGATGTTTAGCCGACAGCGACTGTTAGCCGACAAGACAGTTAGCCAACAGAGGACAATTATTCGACATGGACATTCATCCGACAGGATATTCATCCGACTTAACTGTAACGTAACTGTAACCTGATCTTAACCTAATTATAACCTAAGCATAAACTAACTGTAGCGTAACTGTAACCTAACCAATACCAAACTGTAACGTAACTATAATCTATCTGTAACCTAAACGTAACCTAAGTGTAAGATAACCGTAACCTAACTGAAACCTAACAGTAACCTAATTGTAGCCTAAATGTAACCTAACTGAAACCTAACAGTAACCTAATTGTAGCCTAAATGTAACCTAACTGGGACGTAACCGTAATCTAACTGTAACTAACGTTTACCTAGTTATAACCTAATCGTATGCTAACTGTAATGTAACTGAAACATAACTTTACCATGACCAAGCTCTAACCTAAGCGTATTCTAATTATCACCTAAACGTAACCTAACAGTTATTTAACCGTAATCTAAACGTAACCTAACGGTAACCTAATTATAAAGTAACCGTAACCTAATTGAAACCTAACAGTAACCTAATTGTAGCCTAAATATAATCTAACTGGGACGTAACCGTAATCTAACTGTAACTAACGTTTATCTAATTATAACCTAATCGTATGCTAGCAGTAATGTAACTGTAACACAACTTTACCATGACCAAGCTGTAACCTAAGCGTAATCTAATTATCACCTAAACGTAACCTAATTGTAACCGAACAGTTACCTAACCATAATCTAAACGTAACCTAAGTGTAACCTAATTATGAAGTAACCGTAACCAAAGTAAAACCTAACAGTAACCTAATTGTAGCCTAAATGTAACCTAACTGGGACTTAACCATAATCTAACTGTAAATAACGTTTACCTAGTTATAACCTAATCATATGCTAAATGTTATGTAACTGTAACATAACTTTACCATGACCAAGCTGTAACTTAAGTGTAATCTAATTATCACCTAAACGTAACTTAATTATAACCTAACCGTAATCTAAGAGTAACTAATCGCAATTGTAACCAAACTGCAAATTAACTGTAACCTAGCGGGAGGTGCATAATATGAAAGAGTGATCAAAGGGCTGCCCAGTCCAATGATATATCACTTGAGGGATGTCGGAAAAGTCAGAAAAATGCTCCCGGTGATACAAATTGGGGGAGGGGGAACGGGAGGTACATAATATGAAAGAGTGATCAAAGGGCTCCAATGCGATGTATCTCATGAGGGGTGTCGAAAAATGTTAGAAAAGTACCGGCTAATTATACTATCAGCTAAATGTCCTGTCGGTTAATCGCCTTTTCGGCTAAATGTCCTCCGGCTAATTGCCACGTTCGGCCAGTTGCCTGTCGGTCAATTGTCTGTATTGCTAAAATTATTACTATATGTCCGTTTCGATCAATTGTCCTGTATGCTGTATGTAAATTTCAGCTAATTGTGTTGTCGGCTATATGTACGTATCGGCTAAATGCACGTCTCAGCTAACTGCAATCTGCTAAATGTCTTGAAGGCTATTTGGTTGTCGGCTAAATGTCTGCGACCGGCTACGGATCAAACATCTATACTAAAAGTAGTTGAGCTTGAAAATGCATAAATCAAATTAAAAAACATCTTTAAGTAATTCATAGTCATTCTCGGTACTACTGATGAAATCTTTTGTGTAGTGTCTATGCAACGGAATAGCAATAATTTCAGCAATACAGACAATTGGCCGACAGACAACTGGCCGAACGTGGCAATTAGCCGGGAGGACATTTAGCCGAAAAGACGATTAACCGACAGGACATTTAGCTGATAGTATAATATGCCGGTACTTTTCTAACATTTTTCGACAACCCTCATGAGATACATCACATTGGAGCCCTTTGATCACTCTTTATATTCTATGCAATTCATATACACCACCTATGTGCCTGTGCAAAAATATTAGTTTAACTTAACTTATACCATAACTTATCATAAATCAAACATATCATAATTTAAAACTCACTATCAGCAATCATCCCTAATGTTTCCCTGTAAATGAACAATAAATTCGATGCACACCATATTCTTATCCAAACATCTTGCACTCTTTGTCTCCCCTTCTTCCGAAATTTCGTTTCCCGTTTTGCTCCCCTTACAGTATCAAGGTTTAAAATCTTTAAAATTCCTTAATATTTTCTTTAATTTTCTGTTTTATTTGTTACTTTAAACTAACAATAAATAGTCAGTCATAAATTTCGTTATCAATTTATTTCACCATATTCATTTCATTAAAAGTTCTTGTAAATTGCCTCCATCGAAAATGTCATTTCTCCCTTTTGCTCCCTCATCCACGGTACCCATATTTTAAAATAAAAACCCTTTAAAACGCTTTAATTTTTTAAATCTTTTCTGCTCAATTTGCCACTTTATTTTAACAATAAACAAACGATCATAAAAATTTCTCCTCCCCCCCCAACCCCAACTGATTGTATTTCCTCCTCGCCTCTCCCTCTTACCAAGCATCTGAAATTTAAAGTCCTTAATTTTTTCTCGTTTATTATTTTTTTTAACTTATTTGTAAATATTTTCTAAGGTAAGTAAATAATAAGTCGCCGATAAATTTCCGCCCCCCCCCCCCCGCAAAAAAGAACTAATTCTGCTTATTCCTCTTTTTTTTCCCTCAGATCACAAAATTTTAACCTTAAAAGTCATTGCTTTTTTAAAAACATTTTGTACTCTATTTCAAATGAAAATCAAATTTCAAATTTCAAAGTAATTGCTTAAAAGGCGCAAAGGCCAACATAGTGAAAAAGATTCCAAGCCGGGACTCAAACCCGGGCCATCAGTATAGCGCACTGACGTTCTACCGACTAAACCACTTGGAACGATACCTAGCTCGGAAAATTTCTCACTATTATATGTTGGAAAGGCTACAAACGCAGCACAAGATGGAATATTTATCGTGAGTCACCGACCTGGGACAAACACGAAACATAATTAAATCCAGCATCGATAGAAATTATATTAATACATGGAAATTATTCCAGAGAGAAACATTCGCCTTGCATACAATATTTCAAATATTGTATGCAAGGCGAATGTTTCTCTCTGGAATAATTTCCATGTATTAATATAATTTCTATCGATGCTGGATTTAATTGTTTTGTGTTTGTCCCAGGTCGGTGACTCACGATAAATATTCCATCTTGTGCTGCGTTTGTAGCCTTTCCAACATATAATAGTGAGAAATTTTCCGAGCTAGGTATCGTTCCAAGTGGTTTAGTCGGTTGAACGTCAGTGCGCTATACTGATGGCCCGGGTTCGAGTCCCGGCTTGGAATCTTTTTCACTATGTTGGCCTTTGCGCCTTTTAAGCAATTACTTTGAAATTTGAAATTTGATTTTCATTTGAAATATTGTATGCAAGGCGAATGTTTCTCTCTGGAATAATTTCCATGTATTAATATAATTTTGTACTCTATCTGTTAATTTATTGTAATCATAAATAATCATATAACTATACTCCTCCCCCACAAAAATTGACGCTTGCTCTGACTCTACCCTTACCAAGAACACAAAATTTAGTCTTTTTTTGTCCTATTTCTTATTCTTTAGTAAGGTAAATAAATAAGTCATCAAATAAAATCCCCCCTTTTTTTTTCTTTCCCTTATTTAAGTTTAAAATCTTTGAAAGTCTTTTTTTAATAAATTTTCAGCTTTATCTGTTTCATATTGAACAATAAATAATCGATTATATAATTTCTTCCACCCCATATAAAATTGACGTTTTCTTTTCTCCCCCCATTATTTCCATGCTCATAAAATTTAAAGTCTCTAAAACTCCTAATTGCAATGTTTTTGCCCTATTTGTAAATCTTTAATAAGTTACATAATCGGTCATCTATTAAATCCCCCCCCCCGCCAAAAAAAATAATCTGTTTCTTGATTTGTCTTACCCTCAACTCATGAAGCTAAAAAATCTAATTTACAGTCTTTAAAACTTTTTAATTTTTACTTTTTTTTCGTCCTAATTATAAATCTTTATTATCTATAATATTAACTAAATCATTTCAACTATGTACGAAAGTGTTAACAATAAAGCGATAGGTGTACATTTAATTGTGCATAAAAAACATTTTAACTGTATTTTTCAAAGGAAAATGTCTTTAGAGAGATATTTGTAAGGAAAATATTGTGGTTTCTCGTCAACGTGCAAGTAAATTCTCAAACCTTTCGAAATCATTTTATTCCGACTAGCTCAGAAAGAACCATCAAACGTAGATACCAAAGGTGCCTGAGTAATCGACTGAACCGAGTATGTCCATAAAGAAAAAAGAAAAATCATGCGTCTACGTCGATACTTTCCAACACTTACAGAACACTGTAACAAAACTTCGCCGTTTAATAACGTAAAGAAGATATCTAACTAAACATTTGTAATACCTATGACACGTTTGAAAAGCAGATTTCAACAATTGCACCCATAACCTGGAAGGTACTCAAATTCTTTTGTGCAGCTCATATGATATATGCAGCTCATATGAGGCAGTGTATATGATATATTTGTACTGCATATATTTGTACGGATTCTACATACTATGTTAAAATTTAGTTTTGTAAGAAAATACATAAAACAGTTGAAAATTCACCCTCGGCAATTTCTACTTATAGACGGAAACATACTTGAATTCTTTTGTGCATTTCTGTATATAGAAATTTTTATACACGTCAAACAGTATTAAGCTGAAATCTAATTCATGCAAAATCATGCTCAAAATTACTGAAATCACACTTGCAGGAATTATTTTCTATCGGCGGCCCATGTATCCAGTTTTTTGAATATCCCTGTATAGGATTTTATTTGTATGATACAAACATCTCTAAGCATATTAAATGTAGTTGAGCTTGTACATTTATAACTAAAAAAAACCTAACATCTTTAAGAAATTCATACTCATTCTCAGCAATGGTTACGAATTCTTTTGTGTGGTCCTGTATAGGGTTTGTAAAATATGTGCATACCACGTAGTGCGCAAAAATTTAGTTAAACTTAAAAACGCATTCTGTAATTGAAAATGTACTTTCAGCATTAATTTTTAATAGCTATATCGGATACAGTATTGTATCAAAATATTTTATGTTTCCCTGTAAATGAACGCTAAATGAAATGCAGACCATATTCGAATGTAAGCATCTTGTAGTAAATCAAAGTAATGTGTATCTATTTCGTCATGTTTGAAATAGTGTAACGTGATCAAAATACGCTACAAACAGTTTTTCTCGTAGACCATATTGAACCAAGTTCTTTTGTCTGACACCGTAAATAATTGTTAAATGCTCATGTTGTACAGAAAGTAGGCTTAGGACACCTCAGAAATTCATATCAATTTCATTATCTTTGTGACAGAGTAATATCAATCAAATACGCCGCAAACGATATTTCTTCATGGGCTATAACATAACGGAATACTTTTGAGTCCCCTATACTCGTACTTTAAGCATTACACATAACATAGTCTATAGTAACAATTTTAAAGTGTGTCTCAATGTACATAAATTTAACTGTGTTTAACATTGTGTAACACTATTAAAATACATCCTAAATAATCCCCCCCCCCCACATAGACCATAATGTAGCGAATACTTTTGAGTGCATCTGTAAATGAACCATGAATGGTGCACCGAACATACCATGATGATTTTCAATATCGTATATCAATTACATGGCAATCCGACTATATTTACGCTAGTTAGAGCACGGATAGACAGACAGACGGACGGACAAACTCAATCCATAAACACTTTTCAACTTTCTTGGGAAGTGTTAAAAATGGAAAAATGTAATGAAAATAAAAGTATTTTAGTGTTATTTAGATTACGAACCGCTACAAAAAACATTCTTATTTGACCGCATCATTTAAAAAATATTTAGTGCTCAGAAATCCCCCCCCCCCCACACACACATACACACCTGAATTTACTCCTGTGCACTTAAAATTTCAAATTGTTAAAACTCCTTTATGTTTTATAACATTCTTGTAAAAATAATCCATAATCTAAATTTTCTTCTGCCTGAAAATTTCACTAAAATTTTTGCCATTCTTCTTTCTGCTAACATCACACAAAGTTTTTAATATTTGGAAAACTTTATTTTTTCTGTCGCATATTTTAGTGCTAACAACAATAAATTGTGTACTATATCTATAAATGACTACGCTGGGATTTAGATTTATACCCCCTCTACAGATGTACAGTACAAAATATACAGTTTATTTGTTTAACTTTTCCTCTCCTAATTTTATGAACATCTTATTTTTAACCTTCAATGTTATTTAGCTTTTATAAATCTCATAAATTTTATGTTCTAAAAAGAATTCGCACAAAAGATAGTTATTTTAGAATATTTGTACCTGATATATTTCCCCCTCATTCAATATCTCCCCCTTGATTTTAAATGTAATTGCCTTATGTGAAATAAAATAGTTTTTATACTGCACTAATTTCAATTTTATGTTTGTAAAAGCTGTAAAATAAACCTAAAAAAAAAAAAAAAAAAAAATTGAAAGTCAAATCGTTTTAATTTTTGCACTTTTATCATAAACAGATTAAAATTCTTTTTACGGCTTTTACCGTTATCAAGTCTCCACAAAACAGTGGGCTTTGATCTACGCTTGTAAAGCGAAGACAATTGAAAAAAAAATCCTTTACACCTGAAACCTACTGGAAATTATCACATGTAGCGCTCAGCCGAAGTGGGGTGGGGGTTGGAATCGTGCCAGATAATTGGCCATTTGCTGATTGGAAGAGCTCGCTTGTCAATCATTTGAATTTAGACCATCCTTTCAATTCAGCTAAAATGCCAGCGGCCATCTTTATTTCTTTTTATCTGTGACTCCAGTGAGCTCTTAAGGATCAGTCACAAAATGCTAATTTTTAAGTAAGCGAATACTCAAAAAGAAATAATATAATTCAAATAATTACTATCCCTACAGCACAGCTAGTCCATATAGCATCTCATTCATGCCACACATGGTCACAAGTGTCACAGTCACTACGGTGAAACAAAAAAATAGGAAATTCAACACGTCTCATTATGAGTCTCAAATGATCACTGTGTGTGACTCCACTGAGTCGTCAATGTGACTGTTGCTTTGTGACGAGTCACCAGGTGACTTTACAATGTAGTTACATTGTAACTCTCACGTGACTGTCATTTTTAGACTCAATTTCAAAGTTATCACGAACGTTGCATTATGATAAGTCACCAAATAATATCACATTATAGTCACATGGAGCTTCACAGTAGTCTCTCTGTCACCTGAAAGTCATCATGTGACTTTAATGTGACATTATTTGGCAACTTATCACAATGCAGCGTTCACGATGACTTTGAAATTGAGTCTGCAGATGACAGTCACATGAGAGTCACAATGTAACTACACTGTAAAGTCACATGGTGACTCGTCAGAAAGCAGCAGCGACAGTGACGTCTCAGTGGAGTCAAATATAGTGATCATTTGAGACTCATAATGAGATGTATGAAACTTCTTTTTTTTGCTTCACCGTAGTGACTGTGACATTTGTGACCATATGTGACATGAATGAGATGTTATATGGACTAGCTGTGCTGTAGAGATAGTAATTATTCGAATTATATTATTTCCTTTTGAGTATTCGCGTACTTGAAAATTAGCATTTTGTGATTGGTTCTTAATTTTGGACACCAGTGTAGATGGACTTTGGACATCCGCCATATTGGATTTTATATTCCCCGGACGACCAACGTGTTAGATGTCCGCCATCTTGGATTGCATAATCCCTGGATGTCCGCCATCTTGGACGTCTAGGTATCAGATTTCCAGGCTTGGACGCGCTGCACTTCCAACTAAGTACAGTATTACCTTAGCTGGAAGACGTCCAACGTCCAAATGACCTTTGCACCGTCCAGATTCTGACGTCACGCCTGCGTATCCCGTCCAATTTTCAGCCTGCTGATCTGCGGCTCCTATAATACGGGCTGACTCATTCCGCCATTTAATTGCCGGTAGGAGAAGAACGATTGGCTACGCCACGTGGGCAACAATCGCTGATTGGTCTAAGTGGGAAACAAAATGCTTGACGATTCAGCCTGTGTTATAGGAGCCCTATGCTGATCAAGTGACCAGTCTGAAAACTTTTTTTTCCGATTTATTCGTGACGTAGGCTTCTGTTATTACGTAATCGCGATAAAGGAGGGAGGGCTGCGGGTCAGTCCCGCTCGGTCTGAAAAATGATCTCGCACTTGTAAATTGCTGAATGTGCGTGTTTCGAGTGTTTCTGGAATGTAGTTCTGCTTAGTCAGGCGCAATCGAACCTGTGTTGATAGTATGTTTGATTCGCTTGCATAAAAACTGCTGAACGCCTGCGTAATGTTAGACTGATCGACTGGACGATATCGAAAATTTAATATTGCAATACATCAACAAATTAATATTGATATTGCTGATATAGAGCGGAAATACTTAATTTAAAGGAGGGGGTAGGGGCATTTGCTATTTACTAATGACAAATCACGTTGTACTAAAAATTTCATCACAGAACATAGTATGAAGCAATGAATCAAAGTTTTTATATCTATTTGCTCATTCAACATAATTTCTACTTTTTATTTTTTTTTTAAATATAGAAAATAAGAACCAATTCTTCAATAAATATTTGTATTTGCACTATTACTTTGATAAAGCTTTTTTTTAAAGATAGTATTTTCCGTATTCTTCTAACTTTATTGTATTAATCTTTTTAAAATGTCTTATTTTCACCACAGTGATATGATTAAATATTTTACTAACCCCTTAATTCTCGCTCCCGTCATATTCACGGGCTGTCTTTTATTCATTTTATTATTTTTCGTTTGTTTCCCACCAGTTTTATAAAATAGTGTAATTGGCTTTATTATGGTATCATTTTACGTGTCATTAAATAAGGAGAATATTTTCTTTTTTAAAAAAGTGGTGCCAATAAGCAATTTGAATTTTTAAACCGTAATTTAATGCGACCATTAAGGGGTTAAAGAAATACAATTCATAAAATAAAATTCAAAATTCTCCACGGAAAATGTATTAAATATTCCTTTCATAGAATTTCAATTGTAGGTTGCTGTTTAATAAAAATAGCATTTTTTTATTTGATTCAGATTGAGCCTCATTTCATTTATTTTGTACACGGTATGGGCCCGGGACGCAAATTCACAATCACTCAACGTCCCAGCGTGCTTGACGCCAACCCCTGTAGCCAAACGCTTTGGCGAGAAATTAACTTCCACGCGCATGCAAGTCTGAAGCTAATTTCGACCTTGAATATTTCCTCCATTTTGTCGCGTTCTTCTTGCTGACGGAATACTTGTAAGAATACGAACACGAAATAATAAATGCACATTTCATCTTCTGAATAATTATATATGCATTATGAACAAGTGAAGTATTTAATCTTTAGACATATGCCCTATAAGAAATCTGATCATTCTTCTCCGAAGATAAAGTATTTATTTATTGAGTTTTAGACGTATCATGTGCTGCCATCTAGTGTCAGCACACAAAATACATTACAACAGTCGTCTTTTGAATAATGCATGAGCTGAATATATGCATGTATATATATTGTGAACAAGTGAAATATTCTATCTTATAGACCCACTCTATAACTTTGGCCTTTCTTTAAATGATCACCATAAATAAATGAAAATTCACTATAATTATCTTAGTTACTAGTTGAAAGTATGCTAAGATAAGTGGTTTGTTGCTGATTGATAACAGGTTAAAAATATTCAATAATGGACGTTACCCCACCCCCCTCCTCCTCAAAGTTTTTGGTTTATAAAAAAATAGGAAATAAAAATTTAGCTTTTATTAATTTTTTTCATAACTTCTCCTTGTACGCTGTAATGATTTTATTGTTTACAGTCTTGATTAAACCAGTGAGGAAGCAGAAAATTGGCAATTTTTTCCATAGTAATAGAAAACTTTGAATTTTATATACTGCCATTTACAAAATTGAGTTTATTTTAACCTTCCGTCTACCAGACGGGTCCATTGGACCCGACATGTACATTCAAAATATTTATTCAAACCAGAAATTTCTTCAAAACAAACTAAATGTATAAATCAGACAATAATAAGTTAAATAAACAAATTAAATAGTTTTAAGTAAAAATTCTGGTGTAGAATGTTTTTATAAAACTTGAGTAAAATTTCCGGTAGTTCTAGGGTTAAAGATTTTAAGGCCAATATCTATTAATGGGATGCTCAATTACTCTTTTTTTATGAACTCCTATAAAATTTACTTTTAAAAATTATACTTAATTATGATGAATCTGAAAAAGTAAAAATCTAGCCATGCTCATTATTGTAGAATTTAAGGAATTTTTGCAGCTCTGTATTATTCCTTTAGAATGTACTTCACAGTATCTGTGCTTAACCCCTTGAGGGGTAAGCAATTACGCTTGTGAAATGCTGGATTCCCACCGGAATCATTGAAAAATTCTATTTCATAATAAGTAAAAGCAATTTTACGGCTTTTTTCCACCAAAGTTAGAAAAGTAAAATTTAATAAAATTTTTCTGGTGTAAAACTTCAATAATCGTAGGTGGTACATAATATATACCGGTGCCCCTCAAGGGGTTAATAAACCGTTTAAAAATAAATCTATAATTTTTGGAAAATTAATTCAAAAATAAACAAGAACGAAAGACAGTCATAGATCATGCAACATTTTCCAACACATTGAGAATACTGTAACAAAATTTCACAGTTTATTAAGCTGAAAGATTATATCTAAATAAACAATTTGAAAAACGATAACGCACTTAAAAAGACAATTCCTGCAATTACCATCAATTATCTGTAAAATATGCAATTTTTTGCATGGAGCCCTGTATATGATGACTTGTATGTATACTACATAGTATGCTAAAAGTTGATTCAGTTAAACGCGTAACACAGTTGAAAAATCCCCTTTAAATCTTTCCGCCAATAAACGAAAATGTACTTGAGATCTTTTATTCAGCCCTGTATATAATCTGTAGAATTTATATACACCAAGTAATATGAAAAAAAATACATTTAAAAACGCGTACCACAATTGAAAACATACTTACAACAATTATTGTTCCATAGTAATTCCATAGTAAACCCCAAAAACTATATGACAAACTAAGATCGTAAACACTTTTCAACTATGTTGATCTACATCAAGATATATCTTGATTAACTATGTCAACTATTGTTTCAACTATTATACCTTCATAAAGCTGAAAACATGTAGTTTAAATTTTTCAGCGTCATCCTTACTTTGTAACGGTAATCTTATTTTATTGTAACGGCATCAATATTCGAGTTAAGTATAATGAATAATACAACTTGTGTAGACTGAATTAATCTGCAAAAGGAAAAAAAACCCCTCTCTTTTAACTCTGTAAGCGTATCCAAAATATATTCATATAAAGTGGATATAAATATTAGAACATGCAAACTTCGAACTACGGTACTAGAAACAGAATGCAGCATTCACGTATGCACGTCGAAGTTCATTTTCTCGCCAAAGCGCTGGGCTACAGGGTTTGGCGTCAAGCGCGCTGGGTTGTTGAGTGTTTGTGAATTTGCGCCCGGGACGAATCATCGGTGAATCTCGATTCCTTTGAAATATGCCTTTCATTTAAGCTTGGCATAAACAAATCACTACTTCCTGAAAAACTTCATTTTATCAAAGAGCGTTATCTTTTCTGATTTTTAATTTAGCAAAAGATTGCTTTAGATGGCTAAAAATGTGAATTTAAGGAATTTAAAAAATCTATAGCATCTTTTAAGAATGTTATGATTTACTACAAAAATTAATCATGGCAATCATGTAATTTAAAATTTTCTTCAATTTTTGAGTTAATTATTATCTAACGTTCGTTAAATTCTTTAATGCAGGTGTGCACAACCGGTGGCCCGTGGTCCATCAAATTCCCACTATTGTTATACAGAAAAATGATCCTTATTAAATGAACAGAAACTTTGTTACTAAATAAATCAAACATTACTTTTCAAATATTGTGGTGGCAAACAATTTTCTGTCAAAAAGGTTGCCAATACTTTAATGTGTTTCTTATTGAAAAAAGAATATTGTTTGCTGAATGACTGATAGACGTTTTCCCGTATATAAATTTAATTTCGTAATAAAATTCACTAGAATAAACGGTGTTCACTTAATTTCGGTAATTCATTAAAATTCATTAAAAAAAAATTGCAAAGTATTTAACCTTTTAGTGTGCAGCTTTGCATGTATGCAAACAACGGTGTTTTGAATTTAATATATATTGTTATTCGCATATACCTAATTCACACCAGAAAATTAAAATAGCAATATTTGCTTTAATTAATAGCAGTCATTCTATATTTAAATAAAGCAAAATTAACCATTGAAACTTTCTGGTGTAAAGTCAGATCCTCTGAACGTAATTTCTAGAACGTATTCTATCATGGGAATTAAAGGCTTAAAGGTTAAGTTTTATAAAATAAATAATTATATAGAATAAGTTATTTGGAGACATAATTATTAAAATATTTACTAATTTGCATTATTTTAGCGTAAAACAGCCACACGAGAGTAGTTTTTACTTGTATGTGCAACAAAAGGAAAGGTTGACGTATTATATGAAAAGTGTATCTCTGATTTTTTTCATTATTTTTCCTGTGTAATAAACCTTTCAGAGAATTATATATAATTTTTTTGAAACAAAATAAAAAATCGCGCATTTAAGCGTTAAAGTATCGTATATACTCGCGTATAAGCCGACCCCAAAATCCGAGAGAAAAGATATGTAATGCTATAGCTGCCAACATTTTCGCTTTCTTCTTACCACTAAAATTTTATAGTAATTGTTGTCTTTTTTAATCGTCGAAATCTCACGATTAAAGAAGATAATATCTTTATTAAATTTTAGTGGTAGCAAAAACGTGTAAACGTTGGCAGCTAAGGCAATGCCGTTTGATAACCAGTACTTTCGGAATGCTTTATTCTTCTGTTTTTTATCTTAGATTTCGCAATAATTTCTGAAAGTTAATAAGCAACGATAAAGCTACCTTAATACTGGTATTCAAGCAGAATTACACATTTTCGACCTCGGATTTTGAGATCGAATTATAAGCGAGTATATATGGTACCTTTTTATGACCGGTGTAACCAAAAAATTCTGCCTCTAACAGATTTCGGTCACAAGCGAAGATTTACATTCATTCGGAAAAAAACACGTTTCAGCAAGCAATATCAGTACTATCGGGACTTATTAGACACGATATATATCGAAATCCAAATGTACCGACAACAGCAGTGGAACAAGAAACGGACTATAAGTGTTATTCAGTATTCATTTCTAACGAACAATGGAATTTGCGATTTGCAGGGATAGGAATGAATGTAGCATGTGAATGTATTGTGATATATTCAGTGCTCTCAAACGGTCCGCCAACTGAATAGGAATATTTCTTAACAGAAAATTTCATTGTAGGTTTCTATAAAATTTGCGCTGGAACTAACCTCCGAAGGTGATTTTTGCATAATTTGCAAGAAAAATCTAAAAAGAAACTTTTTCTAAGAAAATATTGATATTCAGTTGGGGGACCATTGAGAGCCCTGGATATAATGGGAGATTTACATGGAGATTTTAACGAAAGGGAAATCATCAGTGGAGGTAGATTTTCTATTTTGGATGAAGCAGGCCAGTGAATAAATATATAGATTGGGCGAAAAAAAGGATTTGAGAAGATATTGGTACGGGATATTTGGCGCTCGAAATCGAGGTGAGACAAAACAATAAAATTGTTATTCGGATGCATCGGCAGAGTCAGAATTTAGATATCGTTATTGCGATATTTAAAAAAATTCAAAATTTGACCGACATATTGATAATAATCCAGCCTTGTTTGTTAATAAGATACCCCCATTTTACTAATTAATCACTTTCACGATAATTTACTTCGTGAAATAAGCATTTCAGGACGTGTGTTACGTATACGTTCACCAGAATACATTATTCGAAATCTTTTATTTGCTTAATGCTTGGATTAAATAAAGCTAAAAATGCCATATATGATTACTGGTATCAAATTATGATGCTACCCGTCCTTGACGGTTTAGTAAATAGAAACGACGTAATTACTATAAAGATTTTTATACAAGCAAGTTTCTCAAGGTTCAAATTCATTTTTAATTACAATTATGTCAAACTGACACGTCTCATTTTTTCTTTAGTTATTTTTTGTGGCTGTGCTTTAAATAAACCGCATTTATCTCATAAACATGCTCACTTCACGGGCCGCAGAGTTGCAAATATTTTTAATACAAACAATTCATCTTATTTATTAACAGGGCTCCCACTGGTCCATTGTTTTAATTCCGGAGAATTATTTTCTTATTAGGTTTTATTATATTTGCAAAAGAAGCCAAAAACTAAGAATAGTTTCGATTGAAAATAATCGCAGATTTCTATGATTAAATAAAGTCGAAGATTTTTTCCTCACTAATTTCTAGTAACACCAAAAACGTAAAAGATGACAGCTATGAAAAGACGAGTATACTTGTAACTGATCAACAATGTGTCATTTGCAAAATTTCTGTTTGCCGTTCTGAAGAAGTGCTGACAATTGGCTTTCTGGCATGCGGGATCGTCATCCTTGACTTGGGCAATTTTTAACGAGGCAAACCTGTCTCTGAAATCAAACTCAAAAAACATAAATCCAAAACAAAATGCTTGAAAAGGTATGAGCCATTTTCACAGCTGCTAATATTTTTCTTTTATGTTACGATTATTTCTGAATATCAATCTTCGTGTTATATAGTTGTAGAATTTGTGCGATAACAAAAAAGACGATGATTAAATATCTGAAATACTGATAACAAAAATACTTAACAGTTAGCAGCTTTTCTTCCCATGATAACGAAAATATACAGCTACATGTTTTTATTAGTTATCTACAGCATCTGACACACCGGCAGCAAAGTCAGTGTTCTGCCGGTGCAGTATTGCCAGATTGGTACTTATTTTTAATTCCCATTGCTTGATTGCCACAACTTTCTTGATTAAATAAATAAAAATTACTTTTCAGAAAGACTGATGGATATTTCGAATAAAAATCTGCTCAAATGAATACACTGACCAGTACTGTATCCGAAATATTTCAAATATTACGAATTCAGGACCAACTGTTTTAGTTCAGTGTGCTGCAACAGCAAAATTTTAAAACTATTCCTCCAATAGTATGTTATTGGTTCCTGATTTCAATTTTCGGTAAATATTTTGGATGGGATCGTAATTTAAACCAAATTCGAAAATAAAAAGTATTTTCTGTTTCAAATACGAGTTTACTTTTAGACAGTTACGAACGTGCTCAACATAACCATCTGAGTCTATCGTTCAACATTAACAGACGCTAGACGCCTCTATCTAAATTTTTGAATGTTTTGAACTTTACGAACGCATTTTTTACGTTCTAAAGTGATTCTTTCATCAATACTCAGTAGCACTAGATGGTTTTCGAATACAATGTCTCCAGATAAGAAGTAGATTTTTAGATGATTGTTTTGAGAATACATACAGTATTAAATGGTGTCAGTTTAGGGTCTTCGAAAGATAAAGGCTATTCGAAATGACATTTCTTGTGGTTCCGAAAGTGATTATTCATATTTATTTGATGACAAAAATGATGATAGTTTTACAAATGCATTGTTTTCTACTCTAAATTAAGAGAGTGACGATGAGTCAGGTGATTTGGATGATGCAAGGCCATAGTCAAAATTGCTTTTGTTCCAGAGAACATCTAAACTACCCAACCGCAATTTTATTTCATAGGAACACTAGATATGTTACCAAATAACCTATCTATATTCTATTAAAGTTTAAGAACGTTTATTCGAAATGTGCTTCCAAAATAATAATAATAATAATAATAATAATAATAATAATAATAATAAATGCTGGGGGAAGGACCGAAAGGCGAAAACGCAAGGGCCGAAGGGTTAACCCCTTAATTCTCGTTCCCGTGATATTCACAGGTTGTGTCTTTTATTAAGATTGTTTGATTCCCACAATTTATAAAATAGTGTAATTGGTTTTATTATGGTATCATTTTACGTGTCATTAAATAAGGTGCATATTTCTTTTTCAAAAAAGTGGTGCCAATAAGCAATTTGAATTTTGAAACCGTAATTTAATCCGACCTTTAAGGGGTTAAAATGATTTTTAAGTACAGTAGAACTCCAATTATCCGAATCAACTGGAACTGCACCCCATTCGAATAATAAAAAATTCGGATAATTGCATTTCTTCCGAAAAAAGGCTCTGTTTTAATTAATTATTATATGTATGTTGAAAATGGTTAACTGTTTAACACCGTACATCTCCTACAACTGTTTACCCGTAACTGCTATATCTGATTGCTCAATAATGTTTAGTTAATCCGCTAACGGTAACACAAGACGTTTTCTTTTAGAAGCCATGGTGAACGACGAAATGCACACACAAGCAAAACAACGCACTGACGCGAAAGAGTACCGTCACAGTAGCAGGTCAAGTAATAAACTAGCAGGTCACGTCACACTGACTGACTATTCAAAACGAACAGTGACAGGTGAGCCCTGCCGGTCACCTGGCGACGGACGACAGCCAATAATCGAACGGCACTATAAGATGGTCACTCATAAACCCAATAATGTTCGCGCTGTGTCTACACTAGCTTCGCGGAAGGAAGGACAATAGCGCCAGTAGAAATAATCATTATTTTGCGAATCGCAGTACGTTTCCGATAAAAAAAAAAAAAAAAAAAAAAAAAAAAAATCTGAAATTCTGAAAGCGATACGGATAATCAGCGATTCGGATCGTCGGAGTTCGGATAGTCGGATTTCGGATAATTGGAGTTCTACTGTAAATTAAGTATGTGTTTTTCTGTGTTGTTGTACAGGTGCTTTCAATTGCAGTCTGCGTTGAACCTAAATTATTCTAAAAAAGTGTTTTTGCCATATTTAATCGTGGAAATTCTGGTATTATTTCAACGTGAAAATTTCTATAAAAAATAGTGGTTGGACGCTGGTCGCAGTTCAGTCAAACTTGTTTAGGATAGTGCTGTAGCTATTTATAGCGAGTATTGCTAATTATATATTTTTGTAAAAAATAAAAAGGAATATCTAAATTACTTTTGTTATATGGAAGAACAGAAATCTAGTACGACATTCTGTCTAGAAATAAACTAAATAGTTCTAACACATTAAAATCAATATTTATTTACAAATCAATTTTAAATGTGATAAAGAAGTTATCCAAATATTTGAGTAGAAACAAACAATTAATGGTAGGAAATTTCTAAATGGTCATTCAACAGAGAAATGCATTCATCATATTAATCAATAATAATATGTCAGAATCGTTTCTGAATATAACCATGCTTTTGAAAATTATTTGATAAAGCAGAATAAAATGGTTCATTGAAATTCATTGTACAAAAGCAGATGAAATTATTAGAAGTAATATTCGAGTTTCAAGCTTTCGTTTCATTCTAAAATATATTAGAGTTTTACTTTAAAGGTTAAAGGAAGAAGTTCTGAGACCTAAATAATGAATGCGTATATTATGTTTAACATGTTAAACATCGGATGGTGGTATATCATTTAACCCTTTAATGCGCATGTTTGCATATATGCAGACAACAGTGTTTCGAATTTAGTAGATTTTTTTATTATGAGACCTAAATAATGAATGCGTATATAATGTTTAAACATCGGATGGTTGTATATCATTTAACCCTTTAACCCCTTGAGGGGCGGTGGGATATATTTTATCCCACCTACGATTAATGAAGATTTGCACCAGAAAAATTTATTAAATTTAACTTTTGTAACTTTGGTGGAAAAAAGTCGTAAAATTGCTTTTACCTATTTTGAAATAGAATTTTTCAAAGATTCCGGTGTGAGTTCAACATTACCGGAACACAATCACTTGCCCCTCAAGGGGTTAATGCGCATGTTTGCATATATGAAACAACTGTGTTTCGAATTTAGTAGATTTTTTTATTTGGGTATTCCAAATTCATACGAGAAAATTAGAAGAGCAATATTTGGTTTATTTAACACTAAAACGCCCGGACATTTTACTCAAGTTTCATAAAAATATTTTACACCAAAATTTTTATTTAAAACTGCTTGACTGATTTATTTAACGTAAATCTGCGTGGTTTATATGTAACATATTTTATGAAAGAATTTCTGGTTCCAGTTGACATTTAATCATATGGTCGGAGTCGAATCGACTCCTTCCGGGCGTTTTAGTGTTAACCCTTTCAGGGGAAAAGTACTTATGTTAATAAAATATTGAAATCATTGAATCATACAGGGATTTAAGAAGAAATTTATTTGAAAATAAGTAAAACATTTTCTTCACGTGTAGTTACGCAAGCAAAATTTCATTCTAAAATTGCGCTATCATGTTGGCGTTCCGGAATTAAAATTTGGGGGGATATATTATATCACACCAATTTTTAAACTTTCCAACCCTGAATGGGTCTAATCGACCCATTTCTATAATTAATTTCATTCGATTCGAACCAGAAATGTTTTCGTAAAGTAATATAAATAAAAAGCACCGAAAAACTAATATAAATAAATGTATTAAATAGTTTTTAAAGAAAATTCTGATGTGGAATGTTTTTATAAGGTTGAGTAAAATTTCAACAGGGTAGAAAGGTTAAGCTGTTAATAACAGACATTCTGTATTGAAATAAACCGAAATTCATCATTGAAATTTTCTGGTTTAAATTCATATTCTCTTAACCCTCCGTCTACCAGACGGGTCCATTGGACCCGACAGGTACATACAAAATATTCATTCAAACCAGAAATTTCTTTAAAATAAACTAAGTATATAAACCAGACAAAAATAAGGTAAATAAATAAGTTAAATAGTTTTAAATAAAAATTCTGGTGTAGAACGTTTTATTAAAACTTGAATAAAATTCCCGGTAGATCTAGGGTTAACCCTCTCACTGCGTAATTTTTTTTATCCAAATAGGTTCAAAAATTTCGCATGTTTTTATTACATATTTCAAATCTATATAAATTTTAGAGTTTAAATATCGAAACATTTTTTGTAAAATAGTTTTTTTTAACCTAAACCTGGATCAATATTTATACATATAAATCAGTCTAAGTAAGGGCTGTCTCTGGAGACAATTTTTATATTCTCGCACTACTATTTTAAGAAAATCAATGTTGCAGTATACTTCCTTTGTAGATGTTGTTAAAGTCTGTATGGATTTTTTTGTATTTAAAATGTGGTCCGAGTTGAATTAAAAAATAGCCGCCAGTGGAGAAAATGAATCCCCGAGGAAATCTCGGGTTGCGCAGCGAGAGAGTTAACAAAGTAATTTCTAAAACGTATTCTACCATGGGAATTAAAGGGTTAACTCACATTACTTAAATTCTCATCTGCCACATTGATACTAGAGTTATGAAACAAAAATTTTTTTTTATAATGCGCATAAAGAAAAGATTTCATTTATTATGAAATAAATTTGCTTGTAATTCTTGTCGATATCAATCAACATTTTAGAAGCCCAAGTACTTTGCCGCTGAAAGAGTTAAATGTTATCACTGTTAGCCTATTTTTTGAAATGCAATTCGTTTTTTTCCAATGAGGAATGAAATATGTAACAAAAAAAAAAATAATTTGTCAAAATCAGTAGCAGCACCCAAATTCCATTACATATTTATGTTTAGTATAAAAAAATTAGGTGGAAAAAATGTAACCATGTATAATCAGTGATTAGTAATATAAGCTGGGAACTTGAGAGGCTACATGATCTCACACACCGATGTTTCTAATTTAGCGCGCCTTTATTTGAAAAATCGTACCATAGTTAACAATTAGTAATCTTCACGTTATTTAATGACAGATTTTCAGTGATGAAAGAAAGAAACTGTTACTTATTGGAAATTTTGGTAAATATTTTGAATACTAAAAGACATTCAATTGAGAAAATTGTCTCTCAACTCGGTGAGCCACTTCAGACAAATATCTTATATTATCCAAATAGTAATCGATGAAATATTTTTCCCGGACATTGTTTACTAAATAATGTGAAGATTACTATTGCATAGCTGCCAAATTTCAAGATTTCTTCCTACCCCTATTTTTAACAGATAAATTTGTCTCATTTAATATAAATTTTCTGTTCAAATATAATGGTCGGAAAAAAGAAAAATGCAACTATGCTATTTACAAATACCAGGGGGTTCAGCCGCTGCCATCGAAATACTCAAGGCCAGAGAACACAAGTTGTGACGTCATCACTAATCGACCGACTTCTCACTAGTGTTGGAATTCACACTGGAAAATTTTGAATAGCAATTTTCTTTTACTTTATTTGTGGAATATCTATCATCTTACAAAACAATAATAACTATTTGAACTTACTGGTGAGAATTCGGAATCCCTAAATAAAAATTTAGCCAGATGCGGAATGCTACAGTATTGCGGCATCTTGCTGATTTTTTATTGGAGGATTCCACATTCTCACCAGTAAGTTAAACCCTTACCGGCGGGAAGTAATTCTGTTTATAAACTGATGAAATAATGGACTGACACCGCAATTTATAAACGAATTTATTAGAAAATATGAAATTGCTTATTTTTATGTACGTTATAATAGGAAAATTTTAGTTAAATATTCTTGTGCCGTTTGTCAGTTTTGGAATTAAAATTAGGTGTCCTTTTAGGTGTCCAGATTTTAATGAAAATCAGGCTATATGTAGATCATATCTATTTATGAGTAAATGTAAAATAATAGATTTCAGGATTGTTTATTTAAGTATTAAAATATACATTAAAAGTGAATGCAAAATCGAGGTACTGTCTACATGCTTAAAATTTCAATTCTGATTATTAGCCTTAGGAATGGAAAGACTATATTAAAAATTATTTATAATTAGGAATGAATGATAAGTAACAGATTGGCGCAAGTTAGTAATTGTATTTTTATTCCGTAATGAGAAAAAAAAATATTTTTAAAAATTTTTGAAGTAAAAATGCAATATTTCTACTGCTTATTTAAGCATAAAGGACAGCTTTGGCAATGTTACTTTTTTTTGGCATTATAGCTAAATGTATATATTTTAAATATCGGAAGTTTCATTCATGCCTTTTTATTTCCTTAATGAGAAAAAAATTAAATAATAAAAAATGTTGAGGGTAAAATGCAATATTTCTATCACTTTTTTTTAAGTGAAGGAAGGCTTTAGTAAACTTTTAAATTATTTGATATTATAGATAACGGTGTATATTTCAAATACAGAAACTTTTATTCTTGCTTTCAGTTTATTTTTGTCTCAAGAGAATATTTTAAATTAGAGAAGAAGGAAATGACTGTGAACAAAAAAACTATATATTAATTCGAAATTTAAATTAAAAGAACTAGATGGCAGCACTAAATTTTTTTTCCATGAAATCGTGCAATATTTTAACAAACGCGGGCGAATTCAAAGAGGTATAGCGAATGGAATGTAGAAAACATTACTATTTTGAACCCATTTTTGTTATTTTAGGAATCAAAAGGCAATCTTGAATTTTTTGGAGCATATCATGGACTTATTACACTTTATTTTTTGTACAATATTATCAATGTCGATCACGAGCCGTTAATTCCCAAATTGGCTCAGCCGAACTCAGCAATCTGATTGTTCGTTAATATTAATATTTTGGATTACTTTACTGTGATTTTGATCAAATTTAACAAAATAAATCAATTTAAGTTATTATAATTGCATTCTATTTTACATTACACTACTTCATAAGAAAATAAATATAATTTTCTCCTATATAAATATCAGTTTTAGCCAATCAGAATGCTGAGCTCGGCTGAGCCAATTAAGGAATTAACGGCTCGTATGTCGATCCTGTCCTTTAATTATTTTTTGAATATACAGAAGAGGAAAAATCATGATTTTGAAGTTTTTTTTAAAGTTTCTAATTTTTTTTTTAAGATTAAGGAAATAAATGACGACTTTCAAACTTGGGGAATTCGATCTCCATATGTCGTACTACATCAGGCATTAATTTCACAGATGTTTTTTAATTCCTTTAATTTTTATAACGTTTCTAATTTTCTCAAAATTCACAAAAATTCAATTTTTACAACCAATTTAGAAATAATCATGGTGTTTCTAGATTATTATTACTCAGTAAATAAAAAGATAATTTTTCAGAGTTTACAAAATTATAAAAAAAAATTCTTTTCTGTTAAATAGTTTTCAAGATACAGAACTTCAAATTTGGAACTTTGAACGATTGCACTCAGGCCATTCTATATCACAAGTTTTTTAAATGTCCAAAACTGCTAAAAAAATTTATTTTTTGTCAAGATATTTTGCAGAGCATTACTTGAATACGAATTGAACCTGTGCATCGAATTGTATTTAGATTGGTTAGTATGTGGCCACGACATTTTTTTAAATTTTGCTCATTTTACGTGGAGTGACCCATCTCGGTTCGAACCAGAAATTTTTTATAAAACTAGTTAAGAAGGTACAAAGCAAAAACAACAAAAAAAAAAAAATAGTTAATTAGGTAAGTTAACAATTTAAAATAAAAATTCTGGTGTGAAATATTTTTTTTTAAATTTGAGTAAAATTCTCGGTCTTTCTAGTGTGAAATAGTTATTATTGTTTTACAAGATGATAGATAGTTCCACAAATAAAGTAAAATAAAATTGCTATTCAAAAGTTTTCGGTGTGAATTCCAACACTAGTGAGAAGTTGGTCGATTAGTGATGACATCACAACCCGTGTCCTCTGGCCTTGTTTATTTCGATGGCAGCGTCTCAGACCCCTGCTCTTTAACGCTCGCCAAACCCCGTGATTTGCAATGCAATTCACATTCGGACCGCTGCTGGTTCGCAGCTCGATTCGCTCACCCGCCAATATTTGCATCAACTGTAGCCAGAATGACTATTATTATAAATCATATTAACCATATGAAATTTACAAATAGCTTTAATGCATAAAAAAATAACTGTAAACTTGATTAAAAATGCAAATAAAAACGCAGAGTTACTAAGTCTCTGGCTTTTTGAATACCAGTATTTTAATTCGAAAAATGTTATTTTATTTAATTGGAACATTTGGGTGATTTAAAATGCATTTTTTCGCCTATAATATTGCACAGCACGGCTTAAATTCATTTAAAACTCTTTAAAAACATGTCACTAACAAAATGTAAACAAAATGTTTTCTTCTGTGTCCAAAACATAACCTTGATCAGAAAGCTGATTCGCTGAAAGCATCACGTTACGATAAAACGAACCAATAGCAATGCTATTTATACATTGATCAAACTCAGGCTTTTACAAATCGGGCTGACTCACGCCGCTCTTAATCATGGAAGTAGAAACATAACTTTTATCTTTCTTGCAGGTAAAAGAAGAACGCCTATGCTTAAAAAGAGATTCTCTCTGAATTTGTCCGGTCATGTGACCGTAAATTAACCAGTGAGAATTGTCACTGTGGTTGTTGCCATATGGCAAGCTATAAATTCAGCCTGATTTCTGCGCCACGTAAGAGAAATATATATATATATATATATATATACAGGGGTGTAAAAAATCTAGGCGCCAGCTGGCAGTCTCTCACCACTAAAATTTATTCGTTAGTTTTCGCCTAATATTTCAACTAATTTTTTTGCAAGAACGCTAATAAAATTTAACCGAAGTAAACTAGTAAAATTTAGTGGTGAGAGACTTCCCGCTGGCGCCTAGATTTTTAATGCCCCATATGTACACTGCTCAAAACAATTAGGGGAGCACAAGGTTTTAACAAAATTACGCAAATATTTTCATCGATAAGTAACGTAAAATAAAACATTCATAATTTAAAGCGTAGTACAAAACAGATAAAAAAAAATTTCACATGCAAATTAAAGCTCATGACGTCAAGAAGTAGAACAAGGAGATAAGTGTAGATATCGGGATTTTGCAGAAACGTCTGTTTCACTGTCTCAGTTGTAAAATTCAATTGCTCAGCTTGTGTTTTGAGAAAAGGTGACTTGAAAATGTCACAACAATGTGATTTAACGAAATCCATGGCTTGGCCTGTTATCGGGACAGTTGGATTAGGGGAAACACAACGAAGTGTAGCGGACGCTGTTGGGTCGCAAGAAGTGTCAATGCAAGGCTGTGGTATTGATTCCAAGACACATGGAATAATAGACATTGAAAAGGGCAAGCTCGGCCATGCTCTACCCCAGAAACTGATGACCGATATATCCTGTTAACAGCTCGTCGAGACGGAACGGGCAATGCTACTCTGTGGCAAACACAGTTGTTCTTGGCCACAGAACGAAGGGTGTCCAACAAAACAGCCCGAAATAGGCTTTATCTCTATGCATGTAAGTCAATGATCTGTATTCCGTTGATCTCAAGCAACTGTGCGGCCCAAAGAATGTGGGCAACTGAACATCAAGTTTGGAGCCAATGTTGTTGGAGTCAAATTCTGTTTACAGATGAGTCCCGATTCAATCTAGATGTGACATCTGATGTGTTTTGGCATGGAGAGAAAGAGGCACTCAAAAAATCGCACATTCGTTAGTGAAAGATCTCATTACAGACGCGGTAGGTTGCTATGGGCTGGAATCAGCATAGGTGGATGTACGGACCTGCATATCATTCGTCACTTTGATGGTCCGAAGTTATACAAACGAGATACTGAGACCTCATGTCGTATTTTATGTTGCAGAAATTAGTGATTTCTTTTTTTCCATGCATGCTAATGCCAGACCTCATACAGTTCGTCTTGTGGAAAACATGCTTGAAGCTAAAACAATACAGCGTACGGAATAACCAACATGCTCTCCTGACCTAAATCCGATCGAGCATGTTTGGGACATACTCAGACGGCGCATTGCTGCGAGACCAAGGTTTTCTTTTACTGTCCGGGACTTGGAGATTGCAATTCTTGAGCAGTGGAACTGTATTCCCCAAAGTCTTAATAACCTCAATAACCTCATCGTATCCACGGAAACAGGTGTGCAGCAGTCTTAGCTGCTCGAGGAGACCACACACCATATTAAAAATCTTGCATCATTTCTAAACAATAATTTTTTTTTATCATTTACATGAAACCAAATTGTTGCCCTAAACCATCTTTTCATGTTCTTCTCATCTTTTCAAAGAATAAAAACTCCCTTACACTTGTTTTGTGTATTGTTTTCTGTATTGCGCATTGATACACGTGTACTATCCATCTTATGCTCATACATGACTATCTTGCACTTTTCTCTTCACTTTTTTGCTTGCTCCCCTAATTTATTTGAGCAGTGTATATATATATATAGAGAGAGAGAGATGTTTGGTTTTCTTATAAAAATGGCAACACTAGTGAGATTTCGCGTCATTCAAAGACGCGAATTTGTGTTTACCGTACCGTCACGAATCTCTTAATTTCATAAAGGAACGCAATTTATTTTTACTTGTAAACTCGAACATGTGTGACGAGCCCTCGCGCCGGAGTGTCAACTGTTATTAATATTTCCGAATAGTAATCTTTGCTTTATTTTATTAGAGAAAGTCTTCGATTATAAAAGACAAAGATTACTATTTCATAGCTGCCAAAAATTGCGCTGTACTGCAACACTAACTTTTAATGGGAGTTTTTTACTTACTTATAGTATATACTCGCGCATAAGCCGATCACAAATTTGAGAGGTACAACAGGCAGAATACCTGTATTTAAAAATTTTGTCTGCATAAATAAGGTTGTCTAACTGCAGAATTTGCAAAATGTTTCTGTTATTAAATCAGGCGAAGATAACTAGTAAAAAATACTGATGTTCAATATAATTTTTCCTCGAATGTAGGGGGTCGGCTTATACGAGAGTATATATGGTAATCGCAGAAATGTAATTTTAAATAAGACAAATATTTCTATTTAAATATAATGGTAAGAAAAGCGTAACTGTTGGACTTCTTGTGACAGGCATAATGAATGATTTTGATATTCGAATGAATCATTCGGACACTTGCAAATGCATAATTGCCAACCTTTGTATTCATTTTAACCAATTAAAAGCAGACATTCTGTAAAATATTAAAAAATGATTTATACAAAATTAATTTTCTTTAATATCTTTAATACATCTGATCTTACTGTTTTCCTTATATTATTTAAATGTATAGCAATGAAAATTTTCCTTTTTATTTAACTCTTTCAGGGGCAAAGTATTTCTATTCATAAAATGCTGAAATGATTGAATGACACCAGACTTTCTAAACAAATGTATATGAAAAAAAGTAAAAGCTTTTCGTCACGAACTGAATAAATGAAAAATTTTCATTTCAAAATTCTGTGCCAATATTGTATTTAGGCATTAAAATGAACCACCACCCTTAAAGGGGATAAAAAATACGGGTCTATTTACTTAACATCTTTGCTTTCCTTGTTGATTCCGGCTATGACGATTTTTCGACAGTTGCAAACTGTTTAAATTTTTATTTTTATCTATTCTTTTTAAATTTAACATTTTTATTTACTATTCTACGTGAATATTTAAATTTATAATAATATTTTCTCAATTCTTAACCTTTTTGGGATTCCTGGTTTATTCCAACGAAGCTCAGCCTTCCTACTTTTGGATTGGTCGCTCACGCAGCCAATCCGAATTTATTCACTTTTCCTGTTTTCCTAATCTTTTCCTCTTCTATCTCTGGAAGATGAAGACTTTCCCCACCTTTTTAATTCTACTCTTTTATACTTTTATTGTAGTACATTTATAGTACTATGACTCCTAAGATGTGTTACACAAGCACTCATCCACAGGCAGTAGAGTTGCCTTGCAACTAGATGTCTTCGGTATGCATCAACAGTTTAAAATAGCTGCCAACTCTTGCGCTTCTTTTGTCTTATTTTAGGTGCCTTATTAATTCAAAATTTCTCTCAGAAATATGGTAAAAAATTCTATTCGTTTTTACTGGTGGCAGTTTACCCAGGTATTATAAATTTTTCACTGACGCTGACAAGAGATTGTCTAGGTTGCCACAATATGGCGCAAACTCAGTTCCTGACTGCCACCGAAGTCAACTTCCACCAGTAAAAATAAATATCTGTTTTTGCCATAATTCTGACTGAAATTCTACATTAATAAGACATTAAAATAAAGATATAATTTTTATTCAAACTTACTGGTGGAAGGTTCTTCCGGCGGTAGTGAACCACTGTGAAACCGGTTACAGTTGAAGCTTCACCATTTTGAGAACATATCGACTCCTCTTTGTTCAGAGTTTCATGAATACCACAACCGAAAATGCTCCATGCATCCCATTAGGTTCACAGAAGAATGGGTTTGGAACCGGAAGTGCATAATTAGCCTCGTTACCCTTTGCTTTGCTTCAATTAATATTTTGCAATTTCTCTTTGGGAGTTTTCTGGAGTGTAATTTTCTTTTACAAAATGCAAAAACACAATCAGTCGTAAAAGAGCGCTATTTTCAATAAACTCCACTTTTTCCATTCACCTTTTTCATCATACTTTTTTCAAACAATAGTGCGTATCACTGAAATAAATATTCCTAATAATCTTCTTTAATATTAGAGTATAATATTGGCCATATGTTGAGTATATTTAATGTAAAAACTTTAGAAGTGATGACAATTTTTAAATTACACAAGATTATTGAAAATAAAATTTCCCTTTTGAATTTAATGATGGATTAAAACTCAATAAATTTTCGCTTGAAGTGTTGTCTAACACCTAAAACTACATTATTCAATTATGTTAGAAAAAAATTCAGAGGATAGTTAATAAAATATTCCCCATTTTACTAATTAATCACCTTCGTCATTGTTTATTTCCTGAAGTTATAGACTCTGTCGATAATTGTCATATCTTCATTCAATTTTTTAAATTATATTAACACAAAAGAGAATATCGGTAAAAGCATACTAAATACCTGATAATTTATTTTTTATCAAGTGTTTTGTAGGATCCAAAATGTAGAATTATTTTATATTTTAAACAGGCGATTTTTTCATTAATTATTTTTTGCAGAGGTATAAAAAATTCTCCTTCTTTTTGATGCATTCAATTTAAACTACTTTTAAGGAAATGGTTAATACATATTAATTTTTACCATATATATTTCTTTTTTGTCACATAATATGAAGTTATTTTGCGTGGTCATAAAAATATCAGAACGGTAATATTAGCTAAGTGCATGAAAATATACAGCAGAGTTGCGAAGTCTATGGCATTTTTTCACGTTCACGCCAGCGCGGTGGGTCACACTCAACTGTCTCATAGCTGCCAAGTCTCCGGCTTTGTGGCTACCAGTATTTTAATACAGAAAATGTTGTTTTATTTAATTAGAACAATTGGGCGATTTAAAGTCAGAGCATTTTCTCTAAAATAACAGTGGTGTGTAAAAAGCCTGAGACTTGAAAACTCTGAGACAGTCGAGTGTGACCCACCGCGCCGGCGTGAACGTGTTAAATACCAATATTTTTATGGAAAATGTTGTCCTTTTAAATCGCAGAAATGTCCGATTAAATAAAAGAACTTTTTCGGTACTAAAATCCAAAAAGCTGCACACTTGGCATCTGCGTAGAGATATGTATAGTTATACAGGGTATATCTGAAATGCTTCAACAAACTTAGGGGGATGATAGTACTCATCGAGACGAAAAAAAATGCAATAGAACATGGGGTCGCAAATGATGTTTAAAGGGTTAAAATCGCAAAACTAATAAAAATATCGAAATCTCGCATGCTGCTTTTCTGCAGAATTGGCTAGTAACACGAAGCTTGTTTTCCTTTCACTTTGTGCATATCCGGTCAGGAAGAGATAACAAAAAATTGGAAGAAAGCCAAACAAATCTGTGAGCAGGAATCCCCGTATGCTAATTTGAGCGTGTCCGCCAGTCGTTTCTCTGTAGATGTACTCTGTTTAATAATGTCCACGGTCGAAACTTTGAACAATTGTTGCAAAATATTTGTTTTCTCTGGACATCAAGAGCTGTGTTGCACCTATTCTGTGCAATAAATAATTTTCTGGAGTGTTTCTTTCTTGTCTCAGTTTGTCCATTCCCAGACACATCTTCTCTATTTTCATTATTTAAACGTCATTTGAGACCCCATGTTCCATTGCATTTTTGTTCGTCTTCATGAGTACTATCATCCCTCTAAGTTTGTTGAAGCATTTCAGATACACCCTGTATAGAGCAGTTTCACTAACTAAATAAGGTACAGGTATTTTTATGTTGTAGCAGCATAACTTTGTGCACGAAGTATACAGGGTTTCCATTTTGGCCTCTTTTTTTTATTTTTTTTTTATTTCAATTTCACACAGGAAATTCTAATGGAAAATGTTTTACTTTAGAAATTCGCAGCATATCATTCACAAATTAAAGCTAAAAACAGTGTTGCCAGATTGGCTACTTTTTTAAATTCAGATTCTTGTTTGGTACCACTTTCTTGAAATGATAAAATGCCACTTATTTAATTACATATTAATTAAGGCGAAAACGAAGGGAATTTTAAGGTTTCAAAAAGTGGTGCCAATCAAGAAATCTGAAATAAAATATAAAGAAAAGTGCCCAGCTAAACTGGTGGCATTGAGCTCACAGCCTATTCACACTAATTGTATATCATACTCTTATTTTAATGAATAATGCCCCTCAAAAAAAGTGAAGGGGAATTAGCCCCCGTTTTCCCCTTTATACTTAACCAGTAAACCTCCAAATCTAATCAGGGAAGCTCCTTATCATAATAAACCGGTATACCAAATTCGGTGCAAATCGAATAATTCTGCATGAAAAACCCATTTATATAAATTAAGGGGGGTGGAATAGCCCCGTTCCCCCTTTAACCTTAACCAATGAACCCCCAAAACTAATCAGGGAAGTTCCTTAACATAATAAACCGGTATACCAACTTCGGTGCAAATCGAATAATTCTGCATGAAAAACCCGTTTATATAAATTAAGGGGGGTGGAATAGCCCCGTTCCCCCTTTATCCTTAACCAATGAACCCCCAAAACTAATCAGGGAAGTTCCTTAACATAATAAACCGGTATACCAACTTCGGTGCAAATCGAATCATTCTGCATGAAAAACCCATTTATCTAATTTAAGAGGGGCGGGCTAACCTCCCTTTTCCCCTTTTATCCTTAACCAATGAACCCTCAAAACTAATCAGGGAAGTTCCTTAACATAATAAACCGGTATACCAAATTCGGAGCAAATCGAATCATTCTGCATGAAAAACCCATTTACTTGAATTAAGGGGTGGACTAGCCCCCCTTTTCCCCCTTTATCCTTAACCAATGAACCCTCAAAACTAATCAGGGAAGTTCCTTAACATAATAAACCGGTATACCAAATTCGGAGCAAATCGAATGATTCTGCATGAAAAACCCATTTATCTGAATTAAGGGGGTAGACTAACCCCCCTTTTTCCCCATTTATCCTTAACCAATGAACCCCCAAAACTAATCAGGGAAGTTCCTTAACATAATAAACCGGTATACCAACTTCAGTGCAAATCGAATCATTCTGCATGAAAAACCCATTTATCTGAATTAAGGGGGGTGGACTAACCCCGTTTTTCCCCCTTTATCCTTAACCAATGAACTCCAAAAACTAATCAGGGAAGTTCCTTAACATAATAAACCGGTATACCAAATTCGGGGCAAATCGAATGATTCTGCATTAAAAACCCATTTATCTGAATTAAGGGGGTGGACTAACCCCCCTTTTCCCCCTTTATCCTTAACCAATGAACCTCCAAAACTAATCAGGGAAGTTCCTTAACATAATAAACCGGTATACCAAATTCGGGGCATATCGAATCATTCTACATGAAAAACCCATTTATCTGAATTAAAAGGGGTCGACTAACCCAACTTTTCCCCCTTTATCCTTAACCAATGAACCCCCAAAACTAATCAGGGAAGTTCCTTAACATAATAAACCGGTATACCAAATTCGGAGCAAATCGAATCATTCTGCATGAAAAACCCATTTATCTGAATTAAGGGGGTGGACTAGCCCCTTTTCCCCCTTTATTCTTAACCAATGAACCCCCAAAACTAATCAGGGAAGTTCCTTAACATAATAAACCGGTATAGCAAATTCGGGGCAAATCGAATGATTCTGCATTAAAAACCCATTTATCTGAATTAAGGGGGTGGACTAACCCCCCTTTTCCCCCTTTATCCTTAACCAATGAACCTCCAAAACTAATCAGGGAAGTTCCTTAACATAATAAACCGGTATACCAAATTCGGGGCATATCGAATCATTCTACATGAAAAACCCATTTATCTGAATTAAAAGGGGTCGACTAACCCAACTTTTCCCCCTTTATCCTTAACCAATGAACCCCCAAAACTAATCAGGGAAGTTCCTTAACATAATAAACCGGTATACCAAATTCGGAGCAAATCGAATCATTCTGCATGAAAAACCCATTTATCTGAATTAAGGGGGTGGACTAGCCCCTTTTCCCCCTTTATTCTTAACCAATGAACCCCCAAAACTAATCAGGGAAGTTCCTTAACATAATAAACCGGTATACCAAATTCGGAGCAAATCGAATCATTCTGCATGAAAAACCCATTTATCTGAATTAAGGGGTTGCACTAACCCCGTTTTCCCCCCTTTATCCTTAACCAATGAACTTCCAAAACTAATCAGGGAAGCGCCTTATCACAATGAACCTAGAAAAAATTTTTGAAGCAAATCGGATGTTTCTATCAAGAGTTATCGCGTTACGTACATACATACATACATATATACGTACATACATATAGAACGGGCGGGCACATTAGCTTTCAGGCTTTGATAGCCTGTGAGCTAATTTCAATATTCATATTTTTCAAAAGCCACATTTGTCATTATGATTTAATTAATTAATATTACTAAATATATATGTATTTCAATATTTTATCAACCATAAGAATGTGTAAGTAAAGAAAAATAAGTATTGCGTTTCATTCATTGGTTAAGAAACTACGTTTTCGTACTACTTTTTCGTACTGCTTTAAATACGGTCATTTTCTGTCTCCTCAACGTCATTTGTCCCCTTAACCACCGCCCCCTGAATACTAGGCCTGAGCGCTCACACAAAAATGACACAAAAATGGCGGCTGCCGAAGGCGGATTTTTTTTAGCGCAGGTACGGTCCCTTAAATGTCGACAGCAGTATTTTATAAAAGATTTCTCTACCTTGTTTATTCTCAGAAAAATGAAGCGGAAAAAACTTCAAAAAATTATTGGTAGGAATATTTAAGGGACCGTACACACGCTGAAAAAAATCCGCCTTCGGCAGCCGCCATTTTTGTTCCAGCGCTCAGGCCTAGTATTCAGGGGGCGGTGCCTTAACCCCTTGAAGGGCGCCGTTTGCAGTCTGGAAACGGTTAATTTTAATGCCCAAAATTTCAAATGGCACCAGTAATTTGTTAGTACAAGTTCGATCTCATAATAAGCGTGAAAAAAAAGCTTTTGATTATTTGCAAATAAATTTGTTCGTATATTGCGGTGTGAATTAATTATTTGAACATAATCGGAGCAGAAAAGTCTTGCCCCTGAAAGGGTTAACCCAATACCCGCTCATGTTGCGTTCAAGCAACAGTTAAAATAAATGTACATATTTAAATTATTTACATGCCCACCACTATTTTACAATTAAAAAATTGGCCATACTTAAAAACATAAAACTTTAAGATAATATAAAGCGAAAATTATCTTACAGAGTTTGTGATGTCAAACGACGTTCAGCTAAAAATTTGAAAAAACTCAACCTTAAAGTTACAGCGGTTAATGGGTTAACCCTTTCTGGGGAAAGGTAATTGTATTCGTAAAATGTTGAAATAATTTAATGACACCAGTATTTACAAAAAAAAAAAAATAAAAAAAAAAATAAAAAAAATTAAACAATAGTGCATTTTCGCGTACTTCGTAAAGGTGAAATTTTCATTATAAAATTCCGGTGCCATTAGGGATTAAAATTATGTGATGCCGTGACGGTATCACCCCCCTTAAGGGGGATTACAAGATTTAATTTAGCTAATACAACTTAATTGCGCCAGAAGGTAGCAACTACATCTTGAACATCGAAAACACTCGAACGGAGTTCCAAGTTGGCGGCAGAAATTTAGTCTCGCGTTTTTTGTACGCTTTATAATTCCGGTGTAAAACTTTACAATATTTCGTAATACTTCCATTTTTTGTTTGGTACCAGGGTTGCAAGTTTGGCCTCCATTTTTATTCAGAAAATTCGAATAAGTGCCCGAAATTAAAAATAGTATTTTTTGCTGTATTTAATGACAGAAATTTTGTGATTGCTCAAAGTAAAGATTCTTCTATAAAAATTTCCTGTGTGAATTTGAAATTTCGTAATAAAAATGGAGGCCAAACATATTTGGTTCCATTTTGTTGTTGATCTCATAGGAATAGCGTCAAGGGAAGTGGCACAGGAAAACCATGGAAGTATTAATTGTGAGGAACTGACGTATCCTTAAAATAATGGAGCTTCAACAGTAGCCGTTTTTACAGGGGTTGATTACCACCGGGGAAAACTTCCATCAGTTAATTTAAATAGAAATTTTTTCCGCATTTGGACTTCCTATTAATGCAATAATTCAATAAAAAATAATGGCAAAAGCAGATATTCATCTTTACTGGTGGAAGTTTACTTGTGATAGTTAGGCTCTGAGTTTCCACCATATTGTGACAACCGAGACAACCCCTGTTAGTGTGAGTGAAAAAGATTATAATACTTGGGCAAACTGACATCAATAAAAAGAATTAGAAAATTTTTACCATATTTGTGGCAGAAATTTTCGTCGAATAAGGCTTTCTAATAAGAAGAAATTTTCAATTCAGATTCACTGGTGGAAAGTTTCTCCAACGGTTATCTGAAAGTCTTAATACGATTTAAAAGAAACAGCCGCCATCTTGTGACAGCTTCCTCAGTTACTTCACTCGCAACTGGTAGGCGATAACATAATAGTAAGAGAGTAATAATAGGCTCGATAGTAGCAGGAGTCTTTCGGTAGCTTCATCGCCCCGAGCTATCCCTTCCCGCTTTTCGGTGTCTTTAATGTGTGTAATTTCGCTTTTAAATTTGTCCGATTTAAATTTTCGATTTTGTTGTTTCAACCTCGCTTTTACTAGAGTGTCTTTCACTCGGGACGTGGCTGGGGACCTATGAACTTTGTTTCCGCAAAAGAGTCGGGATAGAGTGGAACAATAAAAGGCTGCGGACGCAGAAAGGACGCTCGCCGCGGCGATTAAATATGTCTCCTCCTCTTTATTCATAACTCCATTAGGAAAACATCCCATCACTTTTTCGAATAGATTATTTCACGTTTTTTCAGACAGAAGTTATGCGTTTTTTAAATATAACGATCTTTACTTTTCAGAAAACGCATTAGAAAGTTCAACTGTGCTAACGCTATGTCAATCCCGTCTCTGTATCGAAAATTAAAAATCGAAAAAAAAATACATATACTTTATTTTTCGGTGTATATGTCGAACCGAAAATTAACGAGACATAATATGCCTTTCAATTTTCAACACCAGTATTTCCGTATGGCATAGCAGCCAACATCTTACGCTTGTTTGTACCACAAAAACTTAATAGAAATTTTTTCCTTATTTAATAGGCAGATTACGACGAATTAAGAAGGTAAAATTTACTATTAAATTTGTGTGGTACAAAAAGCGTAGGAGTTGGCAACTATGGTATGGTATCCGTCACCTTATGAAAGCAAAGAAAGTTTTCGCTTTAATACTAGAACGCCCGGAAATTTTACTCAAGTTTCATAAAATGATTTCATCGCAGAGTTTTTATTTAAAATTATTTACCTGATTTATTTAACGTAATTCTGTGTCGCTTAAATTTAACTTATTTTATGAAAAAAATTCTGGCTCCAATGGACATTTAATCATGTGGTCGGAGTCGAATCGACTCCTTCCGGGCGCTCTAGTGTTAAACCTTTATCTACTGACGATACTTATAAGTACCACACAATTTAAACTTTCATCCCATAGTGAATTATTTTTATTCAAATGGTACTTTATAAAAACACTCTTTTAACTCCAATTTATCCGGATACACACCAGCAGCAGTTCTAGGTTTGTTATTTTAGCGAGGAAGGAGGCTATCTTTGAAGCAGTCGATGTGTTTTGTGCCGACATTTCGTACAGATTGTCACGCTCGTCTTTTTTATTGCTGAAAACACAGTAAGGATATAAGATAAGTGTTGGATTTTTTTTATGTGTTCATTATAGTCATAGAATACAATGTGACTAGCTATTTTAGATGAACGGTATATGTATCTGATTTAACAGTTGAATTACTCGGTGGTACTTATAAGTACCGTCAGTACACTGGGTGTTGGAGAAGAACTTCTTGTTTACTTTTCGTCTGTGTAGTTATCCATCATTTTCATCTGCTTTAAAATGTAATTACTAAAATGTAGTGTAGTAATAACTTTCCTAGTATTTCTTTTCTGTTTCATTATTATTGTGCATAAGAAATCGAAAAAGTTGTGGCACCGGCTCTTTTTTGCTATGCTAGAAATTGCATATGTAAATACTGCTAACAAGATCGAAACCTAAAAAAAAAAAAAGTTTTTTTAACCCTTTCAGGGGCAAAGCATTTTCAATGCTAAAGTGTTGAAATAAATGATTGGCACCGGAATTTGCCAAAAAAATTATTTTTTAAATATGAAAACGGCTATATTTCACATGCTTATCAAATCGAAAATATTTTACCATAATTCTGGTGCCATTTGAAGTACATTGTGGGTTTTCTGTTACGACATTTTACTCACAGTGTACTGACTGTAATTTAAAGTACCACTTCAATTAATTACCTCCAATTAATTAAATATCTCACGGTTGAGTATTTTTTTTACGTTTATCCTTTAATTTTCATTGCAGTAACTGAAAAAAAAAATACATAAACAATTTTCAGTAGATCATAATGCAGAAAATAAAGGGTTAATCCCTTAATTCTCGCTCCCGTGATATTCACGGGCTGTGTCTTTTATTCAAATTATTTGATTCTCACCAGTTTTATAAAAGGGTGTAATTGGCTTTGTTATGGTATCATTTTACCTGCCATCAAATAAGGTGGATATTTCTTTTTCAAAACAGTGGTGCGAACAAGCTATTTGGATTTTAAACCGTAATTTAATGTGACCGTTATAAGGTTTAAAAAAGCAATGAACAGAGTTGCCAAGTCTCCGGCTTTTTGCACACCACTGTTATTTTAGAGAAAATATTGTTCTTTTAAATCTCCCAATTGTTCTAATTAAATAAAACAGTTTTTTCTGTATTAAAATACTGGTATCCAAAAAGCCGGAGACTTGGCAGCTCTGAATGAAGACTAAAAAATATGCTGGTGTTCAAAGGTTAAGCAATGTTTCTCTCGGTTTTCGGGGTCAACCGTTCCCACTGAAATACTCAAGGCCTGAGGACACGAGTTGTGACATCATCAATAATTGACCTACTTCTCACTAGTGTTGGAATTCACACCGGAAAATTTTGAATAGCAATTTTCTTTTATTTCGTTTGTGAATATCTATCATCATATACAACAATACTAACTATTTAAATTTACTGGTGGGAATTCAGAATCTCAAAATAAAAATTCGGCCAGATGTGGAATGCCACAGTGTGGCCGTATCTGGCTGATTTTTTATTGGGGTATTCCAAATTCTCACCAGTAAGTTTAAATAGTTTTTTTTATTGTTTTATAAGATGATAGATATTCCACAAATAAAATAAAATAAAACTGCTATTCAAAATTTTTCGGTGTGAATTCCAACACTAGTGAGAATTTGGTCGATTTGTGATGACGCCACAACTCCCGTCCTCAGGCCTTGAGTATTTCGGTGGCAACGGGTCAATCTACCTACAAAAAATATGGTATGTACTTTTTAAAGGGTTTTTAATAAGTTTTTATTTTTAAAAATCGCTAAATAATGAGAACTAAGATCGCAATATTTAAATTCAATACAAATAGGTACAAAAATTGTTTCATTTAAGACAAAAGTAGGATAAATTCATTCAGTATTTTCCTCTTAAGGAATATCGGAAGAATAACCTCAGGTGAAAAGTAATTCTGTTGCTGATATATTGAAACGATTGATTGCCACCAGAATTCGTGAAAAAGTTTATTTGAAAATAGAGTATTCCTTTTCATCAAAAACATTATAAAAGCAAAATTTTTATTCAGAAGTTTCGTTGAAAAGGGGAGTGAATCACAGTAAAATGGTGTAAATACGCTAGTTAAAAATTATTAAGGACGGATGATCATAATTGCCACGTTATAAAAAGCTGCAAAATGTTGAAATTAGTTTTTCAGGGATAAATTATGAAGAATAAATTATTTGCAAATTTTTAGTTTCTACACGTATTGGTCACTTAACCCTTTGAGGGGCGCCGTTTGCAGTCTGCAAACGGTTAATCTTAATGCCTAAGTATCCAAATAGCACCAGTATTTTTTTAGTACAATTTCGATCTCATAATAAACGTGAAAAAAGGCTTTTGATTATTTGAATATAAATTCGTTTGTTAATTGCGGTGTGAATTAATTATTTGAACATTTTTTGAGCAGAAATGCCTTGCCCCTGAAAGGGTTAATCATTGCTATCAAAAAATAGTAGTATTAACCCTCCGTCTACCAGACGGGTCCATTGGACCCGACAGGTACATACAAAATATTCATTCAAACCAGAAATTTCTTTAAAATAAACTAAGTATATAAACCAGACAAAAATAAGGTAAATAAATAAGTTAAATAGTTTTAAATAAAAATTCTGGTGTAGAACGTTTTATTAAAACTTGAATAAAATTCCCGGTAGATCTAGGGTTAAAAAGGTTTGAGTAGCGATGCAAGCTCTCTTTTCTGGCACGCATAACGTACGGGCACGACGATTAAGAAATTAAAGTGGGAGTCATTAAGATTTTTACCTGAAAGTAGTTTGCCACAATAAATTCCGAAAGGTAGTCTTCGACTAATTTACTCTGAAAGTTTATTTAATTAAATAAGGTGAATTTTTTATTATAAAAATAGTGGTATGTCGGTAGTCTGAGGGGCCAGAGTTTGAAAATCCATTGGCTAAAGCACTTGATGCACGTTGAAGATGTTGATACCCCTTTCAGGGCCAAAGTACTTTTGTTGCTAAAACGTTCAAGCAACAGCTTCACGCCAGGATTTAGAAACAAATTTATTTAAGAAATATATGTAAAAGCTTTCTTCAAGTACAGTATAATAGTCCAGGCAATAGAGACCGTATAGGGGCTCTACCTAGCAAAATTAATGGAAGTTCTGGAAATTGGCTTACTTTATGTTTTTTGGGTCGCTGAATCCGAATTTGTAACTTCCCACCAAAATTTTCCCCGGCAACCCCCCCAAATTTTGGTAAAATGCCCCCCCCCCCAAAAGGTTTTAATTAAAAAAATCAATTTTTTTATTGTTTTAGGGAAAAAGTATCTAGAAATTCAGAAAGTAGACAAAATTTGCAACACATTAGATATATGACATTATGACTTAAGATGAAGGGGAGGTGGGATCTGCCTCGGAACATGCGCCACGGTGCTGCGTGGACTAAGATGCGCAATTCCACTTAACCACTCACACGTTTACATTCGCCCTCCCATCTCCCCTCCGAACTTGTCTATAAGGTTTACTTTAAGTTTTTTGGGTCGCTGAATCCGAAATTTTAACTTACCCCCAAAATTTCCACCCTCGACCCCCCCCCCCCCCCCCCCATCACCACCACAAAATAGTTGTTTTTAAATTAAATTTTTTATAGCTTTAGGTGAAAACTGTGTAGAAATTCAGAAAGTAGACAAAATTTGCAACAAATAGGATATATGACGTTATGATGTAGGATAAACGGGGAGAGAGGGGGCTGCCTCGGAACATTCCCCGAGCGCTGTTCTCAAAAATCTAATTTTTTCAAAAAATCAATTTTTTGGAGGTTTGCCGGGGGAAATTTTGGTGGGAAGTTACAAATTTGGATTCCGCGACCCAAAAAACATAAAATGAGCCGAAATTCAGAACTAGCATTAATTTTACCAGGTAAAATTCCCTATTACCTGGACTTGCATAACTTAGTGCACATATCGTCGCAGTGTATGTTCCGGAGCAGCCCTCTCCCTCCCCCTTCATCATACGTCGTAATGTCATATACCCTATTTGTTGCAAATTTTGTCTACTTTCCGAATTTCTATATAGTTTTCCCCTAAAACAATAAAAAATTTAATTTAAAAACATCTATTTTAGGTGGGAGGTTTCGGAGGGGGAAAATTTTGGGGGTAAGTTAAAAATTCAGATTCAGCGACCCAAAAAACTTAAAGTAAACCTTATAGAGAAAGTTCGGAGGGGAGATGGGAGGGCGAATGTAAACGTGTGAGTGGTTAAGTGGAATTGTGCAACTTAGACCACGAAGCACCGCGGAGCATGTTCCGAGGCAGTTCCCCCCTTCCCCTTCATCTTAAATCATAATGTCATATATCTAATTTGTTGCAAATTTTGACTACTTTCTGAATTTCTAGATACTTTTTAATAAAAACATTTTTTGGGGGGCATTTTACCAAAATTTGGGCGGGGGTTGCTGAGGAAATTTTGATGGGAAAATACAGATTCGGATTCAGCGACCCAAAAAACAAAAATTAAGCCAATTTCCAAAGACTTCTATTAATTTTGGCAGGCAAAATCCCCTATTGCCTGGACTATAAATGAAAAATTTTATTTGAAATTTCTGGTGTCAATGGGACATTTCGGAATTAAAATTAAGTGGGATATATTATATCCCACCGGGCTTCAAGTGGTTAAAAGGGGAGTTTTAACGCTAATAAATCAAATCATGACACAGAAGATTTGGATATGTGTTGTAGACAACTATTAGATGATTTTAGTTGTGGGAGTATTGTTTGAAAGATCAAAGAAGGAGGACAAATCGCAGAGATGTGGGTAGGGTATTTGGCATTCCCCAGAATCAGGGTCGCTATTGCGGACGTCATTTCACCTTCCTCTCCTGTGGCGAGTTATGAAAACAATAGTTCGAAACGGGGTTGGCAGTTTGGGCTACAATTTTAATCCGAAATTTCCAATTCATACCGGAAATTTCGAAGAAGGATTTTCACTTTATTTGATCGCTAAATGTCGCTAATTAAATAAAGCTTAAAATACTATTATTTCTTTCTGGTATGAACTCGAAATTTCTTAATTTAAATGGAGGCCATACTGGAAACCTCTGTTGCTAGTTGGCTACTTTTCAAAATTTAAATTTTTTGATTTCCACCACTTTTGAATTAGAAATAGTCACCTTATTTAATGACACATTAAATAATGCGCGAATATGCAATATTATATGCTTTTAAAAAAGTGGTGACGATCAAGCAATCTCAATTTTTAAAATGTAGCCGAATGGCAACACTGCACTCAACCCTGGTTCGAAAGAAAAAAATAATAGGTACTTAAATCTATATATATCTTGGAAATTTTTCTGTAGAAAAAATCTCACGCCTTGCATTCAACAATACTTCCAATTTTAGTTGCTTAAAAGGTGTATAGCCCACAGAGTGGAAAAGTATCCAAGCCGGGAATCAAACCTGGGTCCTCGGCATAGCGCACCGACGTTGAAGCACTTGGAACGATACCCACCCTGGTATTTCTCACTATGCTATGTTGGCAAGGCTACAACATGGAAGAATGGAATACAAGATGGAATATTTTTCCATGAGCCACTGACTCTGGGGCAAACACGAAACTATAGAGAATCCATTAATCGGACTACAAAGAATCGCTGAAATTGAATAAATCTTTATATGTCTTGGAAATTTTTCTACAGAAAAAATTATAATTACATATAATAAATCTATATATATCTATATAATAAATATATAATAAATCTATATATATCTTGGAAATTTTTCTACAAAATAATTTCCAAAATATATAGGGGAGACTAGGGAGGGTTGACTATAGTGGAGGCTTGGCTCACCCCACAGTTTTTATATTTAAAAGAACTTCAGAGTTTTATCAATAGGTATCAACCAAAGCTACTGGAATGCTCAAATAACAGTCTTTGTTTCATACAGATAATCGAAATAGGTGTGGAAAAAATCAATTCAAATCAAATCAAAGTGTTTTCAATCTAAAACTGGTGTTTTTAGAAATATTTTGTAAGCTTTTTTCAGATAAAATACATCATAGAAATTTAAGTAGGTAGGTTTTAAGTAATGTAGAAATACCTACATTTCATTCCAGGCATAAAGATTGTACAGCAAGTTAGGCTTAACATAACAATGTGCAGTTATTTAGAAAAGGGCTATGTGGGGAGGGTTGACCAGATGCTCAAGGCTCCGTTAATTAAGTTGTTTTGGAAATCTTTTTATTATACCCTGTGCATAATGGAAGGTTAATGGTTATATATAAAATAGAACGTAAATTTATTACGTAAAGCTACAGTAAAATGGGGGGGATGGAAAAGAAAATGTTTAAAACTGATTAAAGAAAGATGTGAAAAATTGCTGTAGTATCCGTTGCAAGATAAACCGTTATGAAACATAAATGGGAAAGTTGATAGGAACATTTTCTATTTAAATATTACTTACAACAGGTAAATAGAAACAGTGGAAAAGACTAGAAAGGACTAAAAAGCATGAAGCAGCAGTCTTAATAGATGTTAAACTTTAGATTACGCGCTAGTACAGAGGACTATTTATGTATTCACTCGCACCATAATTTACAGAAGAATTTCTTTGTGGTAGAAAACTCTTGAATGTATTCTAGTGTAAGTCTAAGGCACGTGATTTTTTTCAAAAAGCGGTGCGAATAGAATAAATAAATAGTCGTTGACACGGCATACGTCTCATCCCCACAATCAAAGGGTTAATGATAAGTTATTTGTTCATGCGGCTGCAAATACATGGCATTGATCGAAAAACTTTAAGAAGGTATGTAGACAAATTTCGCCAGGATGAGTACAGTGATATGAAGTCAATCTATGTGACAACTAGAGTTATCAGGCCGAGTGATACAAAAAGTAGCACAAAGTCAGAAAAATATTTTTTTAATTATTGTTTTTAAAATTTACCATTCACTTTCCGTCATTTTTGACGGGGATTATATACTAATATAAAATAAAGTGCGTCAACCCTCCTATATGTAGGGAGCCTTGACCCATTATTTTCTCATTATTAACATCAACCATTTTTCAAATTACTTATATATTACACTTATGTAGCAATTTTATTTTGATAACTGATTGTACAACGAATAAATTGATATATAAAACTTTATTCCACGTCCAGTATTTAAAAAATAAAAATAATTTTGTAAAAAGTGGGTCAACCCTCCCTAGTCTCTCCAATAGATATATTCAGTTTTATAATCTATTCTTTTATGATGTCATATCATTCATAATCATCATTTGTTCTACCAATTTTATTTTCAGATTAAAAACACACTAAGATTTCACAGTTTATTTCATACCGCACGCTATTCAATAGAAAATCCCCCATCACAATAGATTTTAAAAACGTCGAGAAATTAGAAAAATACAATAGTTTAAATTACGCATTAATAAGAGAAGCCATTGAAATCATCTCATCAAAATCAGAAACCTGCAATGATAAACTACACGCAGTTATAGACAATAGATGGCGACACATTTTGAAAATAGGAAAAATAACAGGGAAAATCTGGAAAACAAGGATTAGCGAGAGAGTGAGACGAAAAACATCAATAACTGAAAATGCCTCGGTGAAAAAAGAGGTGAAAATATTTTTTAAACTATCTTGAATGTTTGTGTTAAAGTATATATATGTTTCAAAACTTGTGACATGTACGCTATTTTTTGGCTGTATGATAAACTATGAAATCTTAGTGTGTTTTTAATGTCTGAAAATAAAATTGGTAGAACAAATGATGATTAAGATATATTCAGTTTCATCTATAGTTTCGTGTTTGCCCCAGAGTCAGTCGCTCACGGAAAAATATTTGTGCTGCGGTTGTAGCCTTGCCAACATATGATAGTGAGAAATACCAGGCTGGGTACCATTCCAAGTGGTTCAGTTGGTAGAACGTCGGTGCGCTATACCGAGGACCCGGGTTCGATTCCCGGCTTGGATACTTTTCCACTCTGTTGGCTATACACCTTTTAAGCAACTAAAATTTGATATAATAATATGTACTTGCAACGCAAATGTTCCTCATTCACCTTTACAGTAACGTGGGTTCAATGTTGCCAGTGGGCTACTTTTTTAAAAATTCATATTTCTTGATTGGAACCACTTTTTTGAACTGGTAAAATTTTCCTTGCTTAATGCTATGTAAATTAAACGGAATCAAAGGGGATTTTACCATTTCAGAAAAGTGTGCCAATCAAAAAATCTGAATTAAAAAAAAATATCCCACTGGCAACACTGCGCGAGTTTTTATTCAAAGTGTTACGTTTTACCTTGTTCGCTAATTTTATCTAGATTAATATTTCAAAATTTCTCTTTGTGATTTTTGTGGTCTAAAGCTTCCATTTTCCAGTATGTAGAACACCATCTATCGTAAGAGCACGCTATTCACCGCCACCTGAAAATGCCGAACAGGCCTGAGTGTCAATCCAAAAATGGTGGCTGCCGAAGGCGGATTTTTTTTTTAACGTATGAATGGTCCCTTAAATTTAGACACCAGCATTTTATAAAAGATTTTTTGACTTGTTTAATCTCAGAAAAATAAAGTGGAAAAACCTTAAAAAAATATTGGTGCCTAAATTCAAAGGACCGTACAAACGCTGAAATAAATCAGCCTTTGAATCCATCATTTTTGTGTCAGCGCCTAGTATTCAGGGAGCAGTGCGAAATTTTAAATCTTGCGAAATTTCTTCCATTCATCTGCTCAGGCTTAATATATAATGGCTTTGACATTGTGCTATCGGCTAAAAGGGATGGCCATACCGCAGTTTGTCAAGAAGCAAATCAGTTTCTTGATGACACAAGAAAAGAAAATATCCTGAAAAACGTACAGCCAGGCATTCCAAAGTAGTTCCAAGGGGACCGCAGTTGGACACCGTTATATTATACAAATGTAAATAATAATTAAAATATTACACTATGGGATTCATAAGATTTTTACTTTTAAGCGCCGCTAATTGTAAATAGTAATCAATGTCTTATTGATTAGTAGAAAAATATTAAATTTAGGATTAAATAAGGCAAAGACTGGATTTCGGAAACAGTGACACTCAAAAGTAAGGACATGAATTCTATAAAATTATGGATAGGGGAGACTATGCGGTGTTGACCATTGGGGAGGCTTGACCCACCAATCAGTTTTCATATTTAAATGAATTTCAGAGTTTTATCAATAGGTGTCAACCAAAGCTACTGGAATGCTCAAACAACAGTCTTTGTTTCAAACAGATAATCGAAATAGATGTGGAAAAAATCAATTGTGAGGTGTATTCAACCTCAAAGTTGTCTTTTTTAGAAATATTTTTTAAGCTTTTTTCAGATAAAATATAGAAATTTAAGTAAAAAGGTTTTAAGTAATGCAGAAATATCGAGCATAAAGGGATAAAAAACGTACAGTAAGTTAGGCTTAACATAAAAATGTGCTATATTTTAGAAAAGGGCGATGCGGGGAGGCTTGACCCAGTCAATGTGAAGGAGGGTTGACCAGATGCCCTAGTTAATTAAGGGGTTTTGGGAATCTTTTTTTGTTGTACACTGTGCATAATGAAAGGCTAATGGTTATATATAAGAAAGAATGTAAATTTATTCTGTAAAGCTACAGTAAAATGGGGTCATGGAAAAGGAAATGTTTAAAACTGATTAAAGAAAGATGCGAAAAATTGCTATAGGCTATTTCCATGAGTACTTGTAGTGTAAGTCACATGCTACGATTTTTGTCTACCAGTATTTTAGAACGGTAAATGCGACTTATTTTATCGGAGATATCTCATTAATTGAGTAAGGCCAAGCAAACTTTTCAAAAATAACGGTGGTCAACAATCATTGCAGTCATCAACTATGTGACTTACGCTACAAAAAACCATGGAACTAGCATATAGTATCCACTCCAAGAAAAATGTAATGAAATATAAATGGGAAAAATGATAGGAACTTTTTCCATTTAAATATTACTTACAATAGCTAAATAGAAAGAAAGGAAAAGACTAGAAAGTATGAAAGCAGCAGTCTTAACCCTTTCAGGGGCAGTGGTATGGTTATGAAACCACTTAACCCATTGAGGGGCGGTGGGATATATTATATCCCACCTAATTTTAATCAAGATTTCCACCAGAAACTTTTAATTAAAATTTATCTTTCTAACATTGGTGGATAAAAGTTGAAAAATTGCTTCTCCTTGTTTTGAAACAAAATTTTTTGAATATTCCGGTGTGATTTCAACATTACACAGTCGCACTCATTGCCCCTGAAAGGGTTAATTTTAATTCCCAAACGCCACAGTGGCACCACAATTTTGCTAAAATCTTTTCCATTTAATATGTATGGTGAATATAGCCTTTTTATTGTTTGCAAATAAATTTGTTCTTAAATTCCAGTTCCAGTCATTTATTTCAACATCTTAGTACTGAAAGTACTAATTAACCCCTGAAAGGATTAAAAGATGTTAATGATATGTTAAGTGTTCATGCGGCAGCAAAAGAACATAGCATTGATCAAAAAACTTTAGGAAGGTATGTAGACAAATTTCACCTGGATGAATAAAGTGAGATGAAGCCAAACTATGTGACAACTAGAGTTGTCAGGTCGAGTAGTAAAAGTAGGGCAATGAGCAAAAAAAAGTGGGGCATGTTGTTCCTAAATCAGGGCATAATAATACATGAAACACTATGAAATAGGAACCTGTATCTAACGGAATACAGTCTTTAATGTTAAAATTTCATTTTCCCTGATGTACAATTATAACTGCTCAGAAAAAATCCTGTTCGAAACAAAATTTTTCTCCTCTGACTTGTGATTGGGTAAATAGGTAAATACGTAAATACAGATTTGTTTAAGCATAATATTTTCAAAAATATTTTTATATAATAATTAAATTTCTTCTGATTTTTTTAAAACTGATTTTATTTCCCTTCGCAAATATTTGAATATAAAACAAAGTGTGTCAACCCTCCCATATAGTGGGTCAACCCACCCATATATAGGGAGTCTTGATCCATTACTTTCTCATGACTAAAATCAATCATTTTTCAAATCTATTACACATTACACTTATGTAGCAATTTTATTTTGATAACTGGTTGTATAATGAACAAAATTATATATAAAACTTCATTCTACTTTCAATATTTAAAAAGTAAAAAATCATTTTGTAAAAAGTTGGTCACTCTCCCTAGTATTCTCTATGTCGTGTGATATTAAAGTTCGCTTAGTGAAATTTGAATAATTCGCTGATAAACCTGTTTTAAACCAGAAACTTTACTTAATATGTGATGTAAAATATGTAAGAAATATTTTATTGAATATAATTTCTGTTTATATATAGATTATTGTCGTTCAAGGATTATGCGAAATGCATTCTGAGCAGGGCCTGATTACAAAATGGGCAAACTGTCACCAGTAAAAAGGGATAGATTTTTTTTTGCTTATTCATGACAGTAATCTTGCATGAATAGTGCGTTTAAATAAGGCGTAAATTTTTAATAAAACTTACCGGTGGAAGTTTACCCTATTTGAAATTAGGTCTTGATTCCGAGAACTATTGGATCGCACCATGTGCTGCAAGTTTTTTAAGTGTCATATACAAACTAATATATATTTAGTCGAAGCGAGAGGAAACATCTGAATTTTGTATTTTATAAATGAATTACAGGACTATATACATCATGCTAAATATTCTTTTATTACGCTCTTAAGAGGCCATCTGAATTTTAAAATAAAGAGTAGAATACTCTAACTAAAGATGCATAATCATATAATATATTCTTAAGCATTTTCCTGACTAGAAATTTGGATTTGCGTGTCTTTCAGTCATTAGATGTTTTGTATTGTCGACAATGCCAATTACCTTAAGTATTCCTCGAGTTTATGCTTTTATTTAATAGAATATGACAACATCTGTTGACTTATTACTCATGAACTATGATTCTTTTAAGCATTTTTAAGAACTTAATGTGCTGAAAAACGTTAAGAACGCAAATGTATTTCAACATTTCATTAAACCTTTTAAATAATCCTCAAATTTTCTTTTTTCTGCCTTCACCAAAGAAAAGGGAAGATAGTTATGTTTGAAATATATTAAATAATTAATTAGTGATTTGTAAGCTTGGTTTTATGTTTATAAATAGATTGTTTTCAAATTCAGCTGCAATTAAGTTACCGTCAATATTTCATAACTCATTTGTACCAGTAGCGCATATATCAGGCTTCTCACTCAATTTTGGAATACCTTTTTTTCTACGAAAAATCCTCTTTTTAGATTTTTGTTACACACTTTTTAGACTCCTTCTTGGGAAATAATTTTCGTTGCACATATTGCTGGCCTCGGTGCGATCACATTTTTCGCGATTAGTCTCTCTCTCTAAAAAAAAAAAAACCGCTCCAAGGCTTGATGTTGTTAAAATCTAGCACGAACAATTTTCTTCACGAGACCCACCAGAATTTTCAAATATTTCAAAATCATTAATTTATTTAATCACGAAACGTCTGTCAATAAATAAAGAAAAAATACTATTGAGAATTTCTGGTACAAATTCGGAATTTATGAATAAAACGGCAATTCCTGAAATGCACGCGCGTATGCGAGAAGGATGCAAATAGGTTAAAGATTATGTCCTAGTATGCTAATTCACTCGTCATAATCATACTCACCAAAACTGTGGTATTATATACTACTTTTATCGATTACTTATCTTGGTCATACATAATCGTAAAAGTTTTGTCATTAAATAAAGCGAATATTTCCATTAAGAAATAATGGTATTCAATACGGGGAATTTAGCCAGTATGGATTAATACCAGTATTTTACCGGTATGGAGGTGTCCGAACGGTCAGCTGTCCACTTGTTACCACTATTTCTAAGCAGTATCCTTCACCTGATAGTACTACATAAATTTGAATATTAAATGCACAGAGCTCGGAGCATTCATAAAATTTTCCGCATTTGCTAGCAGTATTCTAAAACAGAGATTATTATGGCATATTTCCGATGGAGTTGTGATAATAAAATAAATATAATATTATGTGTAATAAATATAATATTGAAGTTCAGAATATTTCTTTAAATAAAAGAATTATCGTAATTTCTGGCGTATAATCCGCGGATCAAAGAATTATGTTTCGACCTAGAAATTGTATTTGATAAAATATAACTTCTCAAATCGCCGTAAATATTTGAAATCAATTACTAAATAAAAATTCTGGGTCCAAACCTGATTGTTTATTCCGCGGATTATACGTCGGAAATTATGGTACACAACCACAAGTATCGTAATTTATTGCCCTATATTCCGCGGATCAAACAATCATCCCCCCCCCCCCCCCCTCACGAGGATGAAAAAAAATATTATTAATATTACGAGGTGGAACTCGTCAAATTTCGACCAAAGGAATATGTTTACGAAGGAACTGTTTCATTAATTAAAATAAACCTACAAAATTGGTTACAATAAAAATGCATCTTATATTGGTTAGTTTAACTCTATTTTTTTCTATTATGGATGGAAGTACTTCACTACTTCACATCCTTCCATTTTTTTCCATGTAGAGAGCATGGAGATATTAATAAAGAGGGACTGACATATCCTTAAAATAGTGAAGCTTCAACTGTAACTACTTTCGCAGGGGTTTATTATCCCTGGGGCAAACTTTCACCAGCATATTTATTTAGAAATTTTCGCCTTTTTTAAACGCCTTATTAATGCGAAATTTCAGTCATAAATAATGGCAGAAAGAGATTTTCATTTTTACTGGTGGCAGTTTACTTTGGCGATAGTCAGGCCCTGCTTTGCCGACATATTATGACAACCTAGTTACCTATTATGATCTCCTGTTAGTGTCAGTGTAAAAAAATTATGATACCCATTCAAACTGCCACCAGAAAAAAGGAATAGAGATTTTAATAATATTTGTGATAGCAAGTTTTCATGAAAAAGGCCGCTAAAATAAGGCAAAATTTTCTATTCAAAATTTACTGGTGAAAGTTTGCTCTGGCGGTAATCAGAAACTGCTGATCCGATATAAAGAATCAGCCGCCATCTTGTGGCAACTTCCCCAGTTACTTCACTCGCAACTGGTAGATAATACGCTATATGTCTTCTCCTTTTTATTCATAACTCCATTGTGGAAAGTAACAAACGGTGCAAAACAATCCACCCATTTCGCTTTTATTGTAATTAAACGCACCGATAGTCTCTCTGATAGTTCTTTCAAGAGAACTTCACCATTTCTTATCGTAAAAACATTTATATCTTCTTTTGGAGATTGTTATTCACTTAACCCCTTGAAGGGCACCGGTATATTATATATACCACTTAATTTTAATTCTCAAATGCCACATTGACACCAGCATTTTAAAACTAAATTTTGATTTATACTATATACTCAATGAAACGCTTTTAGTTACTGTTATATAATTTTTCCAGTAAATCCTGGTGTCAATCAATCATTTCACCATTTCAGCAACAGAAATACTTTGCCCCTCAAAGGGTAAAAAATGCAGTCTAGGGATTTGCTTGGGGAAGTTTGTTTACCCAAGCACTTACAGTTTCTCTTAAATGGCAAAACAATAAGTTTTCCTTTTCTGTTTCTGTTCAAGTTCATCGAAGTCTGAATTCAAGTTGTGGTGTAATATCTCAGCCAGAACTTTTATTCTCTTCAAAGGAAGAACTTCTACTAAATTTAAAAGATCAAAATATAATAGATGTACGCCAAATTATTGTCACTCAGAATGGACAAGTAGTTCTTACAAAGTACATTATTCTCAAATCAATATCCCCACTCCTCGAACTAAAATCAAAGCTGCCTATCTGAGTTGTCCTGTTTGGCCTTATATTCCTAACCTTCTTCGATGTCTTAAATGTCAGAAATATGGTCCCACTACTACTACCTGTAGTGATACCGTGCACGTTGTGCAGAAGTCGGACATGACGGTAAATCTTGCGAATACTCTGAACGCCGCGCAAACTGTAAGGATGGCCATACAGCGTACTCTCGCTCTTGTCCAAAATTGATCCGCGAAAAAGAAATCCTTTCTGTTAAAATTACTAAAACATTTCGTACTCAGAAGCACGTAATCTTGTTGCATCCGGAACCCCAACTGCAGGGGTTTCAGATTCTAGTTCACTCAAACAATGTTCATAATCCGTAAGGCAGATATGCATTCTAACTCAATCCTTTTTAATAGCTGATAAATCTGATCTTTATCATCTGATACTGTTAAGACTGAATTCTGAGACAATTTATGCTATCGGAAGCCCGGGAATTTACCGTGGTTGAAACTTTGGCTACACTCATCGCACCCCATCGCAATAGAATATTTTGTCCCTTGAAACATCGTCGTTCTAGATTGCACTCATTATCACAGCTTGTCTCAACAGATTCCCCTTATATTTAACCAAAACAATCTTCTACTCAGTCTCCAAGCAAATTACAAAAACCTGGTTTTTCTGTAAAAAAGCAGGGAAAACAAAAGACAGAAAACACACACACACACAAAAAAAATTTCATGTTAAGAGAAAATCCACAAAATCACGTTTTGAAGCGCCATTCGAAAATTTTAAGGATTCCAGACAGCTTATCCGCTATGCGGAAGACGCTATGGAATAAGAGTAATATGATATAGATGTAAATGAGGAAAATGCTATTTTTGAGGTTTTTGATCCTATGTAATTTTAACCAGCTCGCTTTTTATAAACCATGTTTATTTCAACCTGTTTTGACTAAATTTAAACTTTTTACACCTTGATTTTAGATTAATATGATTGTACAGATTTTGACTCAGGAATTTTGTTATTACGTGGTTACATATTTTTATAAAGTGCTTTAGTAATCTGTGGATTTTAAACTTGTATTATTACGACATTTTATTTTTTATTTATTTTTTAACTCTGTCTTCTTTTCAATTTTTTTTCGATTTTGTATTTTAGCTTTGTATTTTGACTTGATTAAATGGTTTTATTTATACATTCTATTATTTTACTGTTTTTTTTTCTTCATCTTGTTTATCACATGCTTTTAAATTACAATTATGTTTTTATTTTAGCATTTTTCTTGGCACAGCACTCTTTCAGGAGCAAAGTATTTCCATTCGTAAAATGCCAAAATGATTGAATTGCACCAGAGTTTAAAAACAAATTTATTTCCAAATGGGTAAAAGCTATTCTTCATGTATTTGATAAAATTAAAATTTTCATATTAAAATTCTGATGTCAATTGACATTTCGCAATTAACATTAATTGTGATGTATTATATCCCACCGCCCTTCAAGGGGTCAACAGGGCTTTGTGCCAGTAAACCCTAAGCATCCAACCAACCAATCAAACTTGGTATTTCTGAGTATAGGAAGTGGGCAGTTCTTTTCACTTCCCTGCGAAACTAAGTCAGTATTGCCAGCTTTCCTTCCTTTTAAATTCACAAATTCCGAATTTATACCAGAAATTATGAATAACAATTTTTGCTTTTGTTAATGACAGACAACACCCCCCCCCCCCTTTTTTTAATGTATGAAATAAAATTTTATTTTCGAAATTTCCGGTAAAAATTAAGATTTTCTGAAGAAAAAATGAGGCCAAACTGACAACCCTGATTCCAGTTATTTGTGCAAGTAAAAAATTATTATTAAGCTACATGCAGTTTTAATACGGTTCAATTAATTTCAATAATTGCATTTGAAAACAGTGGATTTAAAATTTACTGACGAGTAGCAACCCTGTTTATAATCGAAAGAGGCTAAAACATCCGATATTTTGGTGAAATTCTTTTGGCAAAGTAATTAATCGAAGATTTCTGCCATTAAATTAAGCGAATATTTCTATTCCTAAATAGTGGCATTAAAAAATTAAAAAGTTTGACAGTTATCATGTTCGATTACTAGTGATTGCTCCTAATTAAATTCCTATTAATAAACACATGGAATACATGTATCTAATAAAATATGATAAAAACAACATCTGTGGCGGTACAATCCCTAGGGATCATGACCTACAGCGCCCAACTCTGTTTTCTTGAATATAGGTCTTGAGGGGCTATATAGCATATGTCCCGGTCAGTTGATCAACCTAAAGTGGAACCCCCCGTGTTTAGTTACCCGGAGTAGAACTTTGGACATGTAGCGTAGTAACGCAGCGCTCTGAACTGATCTCCATCAAGAAAATATCGCTCACCCGCAAGAAAAGTGAAACATCTCGCAAAAATTCATTTTGCGTTTTATTCCACTAATAGGTCTGTCGTAGGTGCGTTTTGCCACACAAAAAGTTTCATAAGTATAGTTATACGGAAAATCACTTTTTTAGGCTATATGTCTATTTGTGACCAGAGAAGAGGGGTGGATTGTGTGGGGAGGTAAAATTACCCAACCCTCCAAACCTCATCCAACGTCGTCATTCTTAATGATTTTACGCTTTTATGCACTTTTTATTCCTGCATGCAGGCCTAAGTGCTATAATTTCATGTAACAGTAAAATCATGAAAATTTTCTTTTGCCTCTCCTGTGAAATTTACTTTTGTCGAGATGTGTCACTTTTCTTGCGGGCGAGCGATGTAATGTTACATAGAACATCCTGTCTAAAACACAGCTTGTCCCATTCCCATCCAAACTTGGATTTCCGTACATAACATTAAAATGATTAATATATTTCAGCAAAATTTAAATGCTACAGACTTTGGTTTGAGTAATTTTTATGCCATCATTAGATGCGGTGGAAGTGCAATGCTTTTCGATCAGTGAGACAGTTGATACTATTTTTTGCAATCAGAAATGTGTACGCAGTAATGTTTAAATGGGAACAATAGCCATTTCCAGCTCTTCTTTTGATTCCATCTGATCAGGGGTGATGATATTCCAATATTTCAAATACCAGTATTTGTTTGCAGTACTGTTGTTCTTATTTAATAGGATAATTCCACGATTATATTAAGGAACAGACTGCTATTTAAAATTAGGGATATTTAAAATACCGGAACAGAATCACGTGTTATAAAACTGAACAGAAGCATTACCGTCTCAATACTCAAGGCCTCCGGTCTGATTTCGTGACGTTCCAAATGAAGATTAACACCTTGAAGGGCAAGTAATTGCATTTGTGAAATGTTTAATTCCCACCGGAAATTTAGAAAAATTTTATTTCAAAATAAGGAAAAGCAATTTTACGACTTTCTCCCCTAAAGTCAGAAAACTAAAATTTCCTAAAACTTTTCTGAGTAGAAAATCTTGATTAATCGTAGGTGGGATGAAATATACCCCACCGCCCCTCAAGGGGTTAAGGGGCGGAGCTATATATTATATACCACCTACGATTAATCAGGATTTGCACCAGAAAAAATTTAGGAAATTTTAGTTTTCTGACTTTAGTGGAGAAAAGTCGTAAAATTGCTTTTCCTTATTTTGAAATAAAATTTTTCTAAATTTCCGGTGGGAATTAAGCATTACACAACGCAATTGCTTGCCCTTCAAGGGGTTAATCTTCATTCGGTACGGCATGAAATCAGTCCAGAGGCCTTGAGGATTGAGACGGTACTGACAGAAGTCTATAAAAAATAGCGTTACGATATCTTTATTATTGAAAAAATTCTAAAAGAAAATGTTCATCTTGGAATGAAAGCTCTGAAATTTCGCAAATAAGTCTCTGATTTGTTTTTAAATTTTTTAGTGTATACGTGTGTTTTGACACTGCTTTCCTATGCAAAAATTTATAACCTTTAAGTGTACACCTTAACATTATTCCTTTTCCAAAGGGATCGAAATCACCCTTCTTTATTGTACATGTCTATAAAGATAAAATATAAATTTCACTTTTTAATTTGGTTAGAGTCATTTCGACAAATATATTAAACGAGTGGTACGTATTACGAAGCCAACAAGACGCAAATTTACCACTTTCTCCGAATAGAAATCTTTACTTCCTTTAATCGCTGTTATTATATAAGGAGAATAGTAATTTTTCAAATTAGTGACGGGAGAACGTTTTTTAAAAAATAGTGAGTACCACTGTATTTTAAAAAGAAAAATTAGTGACGGGCATAATGAGTTATTATGATAGTTGAATGAAACATTCGAGCATACATAAAAGCATAACAGTCCAGGAGCTGTTAAACATTTTAGGGTAGTTATTTGAGGCACCGTGAAAATATGTGTAACACTTATTTTGCAATGTCTGAATACAAAATCGAATGTCTAGGTGAAGGATCGTGGAACTTAGCCGACCCGTGAATTTTTAAATTTCCAAAAGTTTCATTGAAAAAAAATATCTTTGAGGCATTTTGAAATTTTAATACCTTCAAATTTAGTATTTAATGAAATAAAAAATATAAAAGTCAGACACTTTTTCCGGCCCAAAACTGTGCCAGATATGTGTCAAGTGGTATTTTATAACTACCGTAAAAAGGCATTTGAGGCACGCTGAGATTGAGACAGAATAATATTTATGCTTAGAAAAAAATATTTTGAAAATGACAGACACTTTTTTTGGAACGTTCTACTTGCCAAACAACAGGGAATGTTAAACGCGAGTGCCAATAAAGCTGAGCTTGAGGTGTCGCGCTGAAGATCCTTTCACTGACTTACGATACAAACAAAGCGTAAACCGCGTTGCAGTGCCTCGCGAAAGCTATCTTAAGTTGAATTTCAACTGGTTGCGTGCGCAATCACAACAAATCTAACTGAGATAGGCTCTCGCGAGACCACGTGACTCATAGCAAGCGTGCAGTTGTTCGGAAAATTTTGGAGTAGTAAAAAAATCTTATTCGTAGTGAAACATGTGCAGCTTCAAAAGAGCTATTTTGTATATTATTATTTTTTCTTTTTATATAATACGCGTTACTTATCTATATTAATCATGGAAAGTAAAAAAAAAAAATTCCATGACATTAATACATTTCGCATGTTGTCTCCGACACTAACACTGTCGAAGTCAAATTGACAGTTCTCTGAATCGGACCTTAATTTTGAGTTTGAAACAATTTTAATCAGTTTAAATTTTGTACTAATCATCTTTAAACGATCGTTAAATTTCATTATCTGTACATATAAATGTATATGATAAAATCATTGTTATAAAAGTATATTTATTTAAGTTAAACTTTCTTGAACTAGTTCCGTATAAAGAGTAGACAATTTTTTTTTTTATTAAAGAGTATTTTTCATAAAAGTTTCCAAAGTTTTCTGAGTATGCGCTTATGCAATTCTTCCTAGTTAATAGTTTCTAAAATTATATGATGTTAATAAAATGTTTGGTGCAAGATGTTTCTTTACATTCACTGAGGCAACTATTGAAATTCATGCAGGTAATAAATTCATAGATGAGCTGATGCTATAGCTATTGCATTGACATATACAGGTAAAAGATATAAATATATTATACATAAATATATTCTATAGTTGGTATAATGAGTGTTTTTATCTATCCGATAGACAAGATTTATTTTAGTCAAGGACTATGAATTTCTTACACTATTTGTGAATATATTATTATAAGGAATAAAAATTAAATTATACTATACCTAATGAAGAAGAAGGCACCTTGGATTTTCTTGAAGCGTTGTCGTCACAGCATTTCTTCATTAAACCAATGAAACTTTTATAGCAATGTCTATGATAACCCTCTTTCAGATTAGCATTGGATGGTAAAATAATCTCTTTATATTTTAACCTATGTTTCTACCGAATTCTCAACACTTCACACAGTGTTGCCAGATTGGAGACTGTTTTAATTCAGCTTATCTGACAGTCACCATTTTTTAAAAATAGTATAATTTGTCTTAATTTTTAGAAATTTTAATGTATTTTTAAATAGGTCGATTGTTTCTATTTCAGAAAAAGCGGTGACAATCAACAATCTGGTGACAAAAAATTCCCCAATTTGGCAAAACTGACTTTACGACATTTTCGTAGATTTTTTTTCACTAAAAACAGTGATTTTTTTATCACTTTTTGTGCATTTTTTTTGCACACTTTTTTTTTTTTTTACTTTTCATGATTTATATATATAAGTAACGCGTATTATATAAAAAGAAAAAAAATTAATACACAAACAAAATAGCACTTTCAAAGCTGCATTATGAATAAGAATTTTTTAACTACTCCAAAATTTTCCGAACAATTGCATGCTTGCTATGAGTCACGTGGTCTTGTAAGAGACTATAGCAGCTAGTTTTGTTGTGATTGCGAACTCATCCAGTTGAAATTCATCTTAACCATTTTGTGCGCAGATTTGCATATATGGAAACAACAGTGTTTTAATTTAATAGATTTTTTTTATTCGAATATACCTAATTCACATTAGAAAATTGGAATAGCAATATTTACTTTAATTATTAACAGATATTCCGTATTTAAATAAAGCGAAATTAACCATTGAAACTTTCTGGTGTAAAGTCAGATTATCTGAACAAAGTAATTTCTAGAACGTATTCTATCATGGAAATTAAAGGGTTAACTCCTTGAGGGGCAAGCAATTGCGTTTGCGTAATGCTGAATTTCCACCGAAATTTAGAAAAAATTTATTTCAAAATAAGGAAAAGCAATTTTGCGTCTTCTTTCCACCAAAGTTAGAAAAGTAAAATTTCATAAAATTTTTCTGGTGTAAATCTTCATTGACCGTAGGTGGAATAAAATATATCCCATCGCCCCTCAAGGGGTTAAAGGTTAAGTTTTATAAAATAAATAATTATATAAAATAAGGTATTTGGAGACATACTTATTAAAATATTTACTAATTTGCAGTATTTTAGCCTAAAACAGCCACCCGACAGTAGTTTTTACTGGTATTGCAGATGTGTAACAGAAGAAAAGATTGACGCATTATATGAAAAATGTATGCCTGATTTTTTTCATTATTTTCCCTGTGGAATAAACCTTTTAGAGAATCATATATAATTTTTCGAAACAAATAAAAAATCGCTCATTTAACTCCTTAACGGTCGCATTAAATGACGGTTTAAAAATTCAAATTGCTTATCGGCACCACTTTTTTGAAACAGAAATGTTCACCTTATTTAATGACATGTAAAATGATACCATAATAAAGCAGATTACACTATTCGATAAAAATGGTGGGAATAAAATAAATCTGAATAAAAGTCAGAGCCCGTGAATATGACGGTAGCGAGAATTAAGGGGTTAAGGGTTAAGATAGCTTTCGCGAGGCACTTCAGCCATTACCGTCTCAATACTCAAGGCCTCCGGACTGAAGTCTTGACGTACCAAATGAAGATTAACCCCTTGAAGGGCAAGCAATTGCGTTTGTGTAATGCTTAATTCCCACCGGAAATTTAGAAAAATTTTATTTCAAAATAAGGAAAAGCAATTTTACGACTTTTCTGCACTAAAGTTAGAAAACTAAAATTTCCTAAAATTTTTCTGGTGCAAATCCTGATTAATCGTAGGTGGTATATAATATATAGCGCCGCCCCTTAACCCCTTCAGGGGAGGCGGGGTATATTTCATCCCACCTACGATTAATCAGGATTTGCACCAGAAAATTTTTGGAAACTTTAGTTTTCTGACTTTAGTGGAGAAAAGTCGTAAAATTGCTTTTCCTTATTTTTAAATAAGATTTTTCTAAATTTCTGGTGGGAATTAAGCATTACACAAACGCAATTGCTTGCCCTTCAAGGGGTTAATCTTCATTTGGTACGTCACGAAATCAGTCCGGAGGCCTTGAGTATTGTGACGGTAATGCTTCAGCGCAGTTTACGCTTTGTTTGTATTGTAAGTCAGTGAAAGGATCTTCAGCGCGACACCGCAAGCTCAGCTTTACTGGCACTCGCGTTTAACATTCCCTGTTGTCTGGAAAGTAGAAAGTTCCAACAAAAGTATCTGTCCTTTTCAAAATATTTTTTTCTAAGCATAAATATTATTCTGTCACAATCTCAGCGTAGCTCAAACGCCTTTTTTCGGCAGCTATAAAATATCACTTGACACATATCTGGCACAATTTTGGGCCGACTAAAGTGCCTGACTTTTATATTTTTTATTTCATTAAATACTAAATTTGAAGGTATTAAAATTTCAAAATGCCTCAAGGATATTTTTTTTGCAACGAAAATTTGGAAATAAAAAAAATCACGGGTCGGCTAAGTGCCACGATCCTTCAGCCAGACATTCGATTTTGTTTTAAGACATGGCAAAAGAAGTGTTGCCCAAATTTTCATGGTGCCTCAAATACTTACCCTAAAATGTTTAACAGCTCTCCTGCTATAACTGCCACATTTCGCATTCTTTTTAATTAATTAAAATCAGAAATCTTAAAAAAAGGAAATAAATTAAAAGCGACATAACAATAACACATTTTCATGCAGCTCTTAACCCTCTCGCCGCGTATTTTTTTTAAAAAATCAAAATAGGTTCAGAAATTCCTCATTTTTTACATATTTCAAATCTATATACACTGCTGGCCATCCAAAATGCAACACCAAGAAAGACAAGAGATATCAAAGCCAAATTTATTTTACAGGTTACACATAGTATCAGTGTTAATTGATTACAAAGACAACCTTCTTTGAAGTGAGGTAGGCGGGAAAATCAGTAAGAACTGTTACATCCACGTCTGTCAATATCAGCTGCTACACGCAGCGGCATAGAGTGAAAGAGGCTTTGGATGTGTTGTTGGGGATTGTCATCTCACGCTGCCTCCACACGTAGCCAAAGTTCATCTTGTGTACTCGCGGGTGCGGCATTCCGGGCGAGGCGTTGTCCAATCATTGACTAGACGTGCTCGATGGGTGATAGATCTGGAGAACAGGCAGGGCAGGGAACAATGGAATATGGTGAGCTAAGAAGAAAGCTTAAACATTACGTGGAACATGTGGTCGTGCATTGTCCTGTTGAAATGTGGCCGCAGGCAAGCCCTGAAGATAAGGGAGGAGAACTTGCTGCAAAACCTCAGAGATATAGTGGTGGCTGGTAAATGTACCGTTAATGCGTACTAGGGGGTGCGGGAGATGAATCCAATACCACCTCACACTATAACACCGGCTGCAGGACCAGTGTGGTCATGCATAATACAGCAGTTGAGCAGCCTCCCCCCACGGTGTCTCCAAACTCTAATTCGACCATCGTGATACTGCAGGCAGAAGCCTGATTCATCCGAAAACACAATGCTATGTCCATCTCTGCCGTTTAGCGGACCATTGTAAACGCAAATGCCTGTGGTTTAATGCCAAATGTATGCGAAGCAATGGACGCATAGCGGACAATCCACTGTACTGCAAACGACTTCGAATAGTTCGTGCGGGCGCCCATTGTTGTGTTAGAGACGGTATTCGTTGTGTTATGGTTACGGATGTGGCAGTGCGTTCCATCAGTGCCATACGCACAATATCTCTGTCTTCCAGTGAAGTGGTGTGACGAGGCGGTTGCAATTGCTCCTGTCAGTCTGGTGTTCCTTCCTGCATCCACCGATTCCATATTCTCAGGACTGTTGCTTGGCTACGTCCGATACGATAACCAGTTTCTCGGAAGGATAATCCGCAATCTCTGTATGCAAGGATTCTTCCGCGATCGAAATCCGAAACGTGCTGCAATGGTGCTCGTGTTTTCTACGAGGCATACTGAATCTGCACACACAAAAAATTGCAGGAGAAAACAATTCACGTTCTTGAAAACGACAATCTTTCTTCCCTTTATATAAAGATTGTAAGGGGCGCTGCAGTCGCCCACGATGTGCCTCGAGCGCTGAATTTGCAATCATTTGTATATCCTACTGAGGTGTATACATGGTGTAAATTTTACGCTGTTTGGTTGATCCCTTCATGGTGTTAAATTTTGGATGGCCAGCAGTGCATACAGGGTGCAATATGTTATCTATCGCCGACCATTAATTTCTCAACCGTTGGCCGTAGACATATAGTTCCAATTACAAAAACGTTTCAAATGAGGTAAATATTCATGTTGTGGCATTATTTAAAGTAAAAAATCAATTTTATAAAAATTACGAAATCTAACTTTTTATACGGTCCCCCAGTCCCTATAATTATATTTAGTAAAAGTTTACACATATCATAACAGGTGTAACACAAAAAGTTTGACATCTGTACTACAAAAATTGACACAGTTATTAAATTTCAAAGTTTGAGATTTTTGCACATGATTTTGTCTTTCTTTGAGGGATCACTTAAAAGATGAATTAAAGTAATTCGAGATCAAAATCAGGGTGCAATGTCCTTTTTACGGCGAAACCACTTTTAGACGGTATCGCCAAATCGGTAAATTTTATGGGTCGAACAACATTCAAAACGTCAAAGTAGGTAGAATCGACAACCGGAAAATAAACATATTCACTAAGGATTAGATAAATGCCAGTGGTATTGCACGCTGATTTTGATCTCTAATTACTTTAATTCATCTTTTAACTGATCCCTCAATGAAAGACAAAATCATGTGCAAAAATATCAAACTTTGAAATTTAAGAACTGTGTCAATTTTTGTAGTACAGATGTCAAACTTTTTGTGTTATATCTATTATGGCATGCGTAAACTTTTACTAAATATAACTATAGGGACTAAGGGACCGTATAAAAAGTTAGATTTCGTAACTTTTATAAAATTGATTTTTTACTTTAAATAATGCCAAATCATGAATATTTACCTCATTTAAAACGTTTTTGTAATTGGAACTATATGTCTACGACCAACGGTTGAGAAATTAAAGGTCGGCGATAGATAACATATTGCACCCTGTATTTTAGAGTTTAAATATGTAAACATTTTTTGTAAAAGAGTTCAGGATCTTAGATGGAATAGGATATTAAAAATCAGGCTAAATCAGGGCTGTCACTGGAGACTATTTTTATATTCGCGCACCACTATTTTAAGAAAATCAATTTTGCAGTATATTTCTCTTGTAGATGTTGTTAAAGCATATATGGAATTTTTTGTATTTAAAAAGTGGTCCGAGTTGAATTAAAAAATAGTTGCCTGTTGAAAAAATGAATCCCTGAGGAAATCTCGAGTTGCACAAATTTTGCTACTTTTACGTTGCCCAAGGACATCTCTGGTTGCTCAGCTAGAGGGTTAACTCTTTCAAGAGAGGTGATATGTCTATGAAATCAATTTTAATTTCCAAATGCCACAATGGCACCATAACTTTGGGTATACAATTTTCTGTATTTCAAATGAAAATCAAATTTCAAAGTAATTGCTTAATAGGCGCAAAGGCCAAACATAGTGAAAAAGATTCCAAGCCGGGACTCGAACCCGGGCAATCAGTATAGCGCACTGACGTTCTACCGACTAAACCACTTGGAACGATACCCAGCAAGGAAAATTTCTCACTATTATATGTTGGCAAGGCTACAAACGCAGCACAAGATGGAATATTTACCGTGAGCCACCGACCTGGGGCAAACACGGAATATAATTAAATCCAGCATCGATAGAAACTATATTAATACATGGAAATTATTCCAGAGGGAAACACTCGCCTTAGATACAATATTTCAAACGAAAATCAAATTTCAAAGTAATTGCTTAATAGGCGCAAAGGCCAACATAGTGAAAAAGATTCCAAGCTGGGACTCGAACCCGGGCCATCAGTATAGCGCACTGACGTTCTACCGACTAAATCACTTGGAACGATACCCAGCAAGGAAAAATTCTCCCTATTATATGTTGGCAAGGCTACAAACGCAGCACAAGATGGAATATTTACCGTGAGCCACCAACCTGGGGCAAACACGGAATATAATTAAATCCAGCATCGATAGAAACTATATTAATACATGGAAATTATTCCAGAGGGAAACATTCGCCTTGGATACAATATTTCAAATGAAAATCAAATTTCAATGTAATTGCTTAATAGGCGCAAATGCCAATATAGTGAGAAATTTTCCTTGCTGGGTACCGTTCCAAGTGGTTTAGTCGGTAGAACGTCAGTGCGCTATACTGATGGCCCGGGTTCGAGTCCCGGCTTGGAATCTTTTTCACTATGTTGGCCTTTGCGCCTATTAAGCAATTACTTTGAAATTTGATTTTCATTGGAAATATTTTATCCAAGGCGAATGTTTCCCTCTGGAATAATTTCCCTGTATTAATATAGTTTCTATCGATGCTGGATTTAATTATATTCCGTGTTTGCCCCAGGTTGGTGGCTCGCGGTAAATATTCCAGCTTGTGCTGTGTTTGTAGCCTTGCCAACATATAATAGTGAGAAATTTTCCTTGCTGGGTATCGTTCCAAGTGGTTTAGTCGGTAGAACGTCAGTGCGCTATACTGATGGCCCGGGTTCGAGTCCCGGCTTAGAATCTTTTTCACTATGTTGGCCTTTGCGCCTATTAAGCAATTACTTTGAAATTTGATTTTCATTTGAAATATTGTATCCAAGGCGAATGTTTCCCTCTGGAATAATTTCCATGTATTAATATACAATTTTCTGCTTATTATGTATGTGAAATATTTCTTTTTCTTATTTCCAAATAAATTTGTTCGTAAATTTCAGTTTCAATTCAACATTTTAATATTTTAGCAATGGAAACGCTTTTTCCCTTAAAGTGTTAAACAATAGATGCCAACTCTTACGCTTTTCTTTTGTACCACAAAAATTTAATAGAAAATTTTGCCTTATTTAACCCTCAAGGCTGCGGACTTCCTTTTTTAAATACATGGTGATAAATTTTCAATAAACCCATTTAATAGCTATAAACTGTCTTCAATGCAGGGCTCCCATAGGTCCGTTTTTGTGAAAACCAGCACTTTTTAAGAGAAAAAAATCTCAGTAGGGGTTTGAAACAGTCGAAAGAAAAAAGCCTATCGAGGTGACTTACAACGAAAATTATAATGAACATTTTTCTTTGAAAAAAGTCGTGATTAACTCTCTCGCTGCGCAACCCGAGATATACTCGGGCATGCATTTTTCCGCCTAATTAATACTATTTGGTTATTCCCACCAGTTATTTTTTAGCGAAAACTTTGTCTGATTTAATCAGGACATTTTCCCCGATTGCGATAATCAAAAATTTCTGCTTTAAAGAACCGGTGATAAAAGATTAAAAATTCTGTAAAAGATGCTCATCGCGAAGAATTACTTACGCAGCGAGAGGGTTAAAAATTTGGTGCTCAAAATTCATGTGGTATGAAACCTCGGGAAAAATTGTTGATACACACATTTCTGTGTAATGGCAGTGAATGTGTTAAATGTCCATGATGTGAAAAGTGAATGTGTCCATGGATCCCAATCGGTCAGTTTTTTGAACACCGATTAAAAAAAATATATAATAATAATCTTATTAATAATTTTCGTCGAAACAAACCTCGAAAGGCGTTTTTGTTGCCATTGTTGTAAAAACCTACCACCAGTTTTCTCTTAAAAAATACCGCTTTTATAAAACGGACCAGTGGGAGCCATGTATATGAAAATTATCTTTGGGTATTTTATCATAAAATTAAAAAAAATGTGAAAGGAAAAATTAATTATGCAATGAAAAGCAAATTTTGAATCACAAATTTTCTATATCATGGCTTAGTTGTAACCCAGGGTTGCCAGTTTGGCCTCTATTTTTATTCAGATATTCCAAATTCATACCAGAAAATACAAACAGTATTTTCTAATCTATTTAATGACAAATGTTTAGTTATTACTTTAAGTAAAACTTATTCTTAAGGAAGTTCCGGTGTGAATTTCGCATAAAAAAGGAGGCCAAACTGGAAGCCCTGGTGCAATCTCTTAACACTATAACGGCCGGCAATTTTACTCAAGTTTTCTAAAAAGTATGTCACAGCAGAATTTTTATTTAAAACCATTTAATTTGTTTAATTAACCTATTTTTCCGCTACATACATTTAACATCTTATGAAGAAATTTCTGCTCCGAATCGATTATTATAAATTTGTCAGGGGTCAAAATGACCCCTAATTGCTGTTCTAGTGTTAACCATAGCTGCCAAAATCTTACGCTTTTTTGTACCATAAAAATTTTGTAGAGAATTTTTACCTTTTTAAATCGACGTAACCTTCCGATTAAATAAGGCAAAGATTTCTATTAAATTTTTGTGGTACAAAAAAGCGGAAGATTTGGCAGCTATGCCTTAACCCTTTCATTGGCAAGGCGCATCTATTCGCGAAATGCCGAAATAAGTGACCGTTATCGGAATTTACAAAAACATTTCTTTAAAAATAAGCAAAAGCTTTTGTTCACATACTTAATAAAAGGAAAATTTTCATTCCCATATTCTGGTGCCAATGTAACTTTTTAGGAATTACCCCGTTCGGGACCATGTTGCATATATACACCCTCAAAATGTGCTTAAAACGCTTGAGTTTGATACCAGTAAAAAAGAAAAGTAAAATTGATTTCCTTTAATTACGACATTTTCATGATTTATAAAGTTAAGTCAAATAATTAACACAAAGTGGTGCCAAACGAATAAAATTCGTGTATAAGATGCCGGTCCTAAACGGGTTAAAATTGGGTGGTCCAAAAATAAACCACAGTACTTGATAGGGGTTAATAAAAAGGAAAACTCCAGTGGTTCCAATTACACATTTTCTATATAAAAATATCGAATTCAGCAGACTCACAGAAAAGCTCTTTTTATTGAAAATATCGATTTTTCTACGTTCAGATATCTGAAATAAAACATTTGATTTTTAGAAATTTTGGTAACAGCAAAGTTTAATTCTCCGTGTGATTTATTTAAATTTTTGAAGCACAGAATTTCTGTTAATGGTAAATCGATACAGAAAATCACTTTTCTAACGTCTTTCTTTTTACCTTGTCAGAAAATACATACGACATCCTTACTTACAATTAAATGAAAAAGAAATCATATAATATTACTTTAGAGACATAAATGCAAATTTTAATACAAATGTTGTTTAAAAATTAAGAGAACAATTGTAGCTTGATAAATCATACAGATTTAAAACCACTGTATTGCTAACACTAAAAGTTTCCGTCTGTTTTTAAGTTTTTATTAAATATTATACAATTTTTGTAAATTTTTAAATAAAACAACTTAACACTGAAATCGCCGGAAATTTTACTCAAGTGGTACTAAAATATTTTACACCCGAGAATTTATAATTAAAACTCTTTCATTTATTTATTTTTTTCCTCCGTGGTACATACTTAACTTATTTTAGAAAGAAATTTCTAGTTCGAATAGAAATATTTTTATTTGTACCGGTTAAAAGAACCGTGATGGCGGTTCTAGTGTTAAAAATGAGTTACTGCGAGGGCCGCAAATCAACAATTTTTTAAAATAGAAATCTTCGCTTTATTTAATAGCAGAATTTCAGTCAATAATTTAGGCAAATGTTACTTTTCGAAAAATTTGGTGTGAATATTTTTCGCATATAATAGTGCGTACCACAGACTTAATGTCTTATACCTGAAAAAGACAGACTTATGCTTTTTAAAAGTCTTCAATGTCTATATTTAGTATGTATTTCTGTAAAATTTGTTTTATTATGATGAGTATACTCATCATAATAAATTGATTGTATACAATCATACATTTCGAGTATTTAATATATACTAATTAATGAACATAAATTTTTATTTGAATCATACAATATGCGTACACTCTTTAGAATTTCCGTGTAGTATGGCACCACTGTTTTAGATTAGAAAACTTTATCTAATATTTTTTCTTGATATTAAAATTCTTGCTGCAGTTAATCACCAGAAGTTTTAATAATTTTCTGTGATTAAATGAGACGAAAACAACTCTTCAAATATTGTTTTGGACAGGAACAGTATTGTACAGGAACAGTTAAAAAAAAGTACCGTAATTTCCGGCGTATAATCCGCAGATAGAAGAATCATGTTTTGACCCAGAATTTTTATTCTATAATTGACATATAACATCAAATATTTAGAGTGATTCACGAAGTTACATTTTAACAAATAAAATTTCTGGGTCAAAACATAATTGTTTGATCCGCGGATTATTTGCCGGAAATTACGGCAAATGTTCTTATTTATTTGTTTGTTTAAAAATCACAATATATTCTAAATAAGGGTGTCCAAGCTTTTAAGCCTTCAGGCCGTTTTCCGAATAGTCGTGTGGAATATGAGTCACATATACATAACCACGACGTCGAAATGGGCCCTTTGGTGATGAGATACGAGTGGCGGCATTTGTAGTAACATTGTGATGCATACGTGACTAAGTTGTCGATCGGTCACAAATGTCCTTAAACGTGAGTCACATAGTCGCATATTTAGAGGGGAATGAGACGCATATAAGTCGTTTTGAAGCTGATATGTCCCATTTTGTGACTCGAGCAATTTACGCGTCACTAAAAATATAATGTCACTTGCGATTCGTTACAAATAGGGCCGCATTCTGACCATGTGTAAACTTACATCAGTAAAAAATAATGATAATTTGCGTCTTATTTAACCCTTTCAGGGGCAAAGTACTTCTGTTGCTAAAATTTTAAAATAATTAATAGACACCGGGATTTATGAACAAATTTATACGAGGGTCACTCTGAAATTTTTGAGATACAACTAGGTTTTTAAAGTTATACTTACAAAATTTTAGGTGTGTTCAAAGTAGTCTTCTCCAGCATCAATGCACTTTTGTAGACGAATTTTCCACAGATTAAATGCCTCAAGCCATTCATGTCTTGGAATATATGAAAAAAATGCATATATAGCCACATCAATCTCTTCTTGTGAATGAAAACGACGTCCAAGTAAGTTCTTTTTTCGATTAAAGAATAACCAAAAGTCACACATAGCTAGATCAGGTGAATACAGCGGATGTTCTATCACTTTAATTCGTTTTTGTTTAAGAAACTCAACTGTTAATCCGGCGGTATGTGAAGATCCATTGTCATGGTGAAGCATTAGTCTCTTAGCATTCACTTCTTGTAGAATTTCTGGAAGACATTTAGTGGTATACCAGATTGCTGTTACTGTGTTTCTGTCCATCCAACTTGATGACTTTGACTAATCCCGTACTTCTAAAGAAAACGGCATACATCACTTTTTTCAGTGCGCGTTGTCTTTTCACCATTGTCGGCGTGGGATCATCTTCAAAGACCCATACTTTGCTTTCTTGACGTGTTGGAACGTCAAAAAACGGTATGTACGTTTCATCACCCGTTACAAATTTAGAAATGATGCGGTGGCCACCATCATTTAGCAATTTAAGATTTTTTTTACTGATTCTGACACGCTCCTCTTTATGGTGCTCAGTTAGATTATGGGGAACCCAACGGCAAACTACTTTTTTCATATGCAATTCTTCATGAATAATTTTGTGTATGGCTGCGGATCCAATGTTAAGTTCCTTCTGTATCATTTGATAGGTACAGCGATTATCGTCCATTAACATTTTTCGTATGGCAGACACATTATCCGGGATTACTGCCGACGGCGGCCTTCCTGTGTGTTCTTCATCCTGAAGAAAATTGTGACGTCTGCTAAATTCTTTAAACCATCTGCATACAGTAGCACGAGCTGGAGATTTATCACCAAATGCTAATTTCAACCATTGAACGCATTCTTCTTGTTTTAATCCTGCTTTAAAATCGTAGAAAATCATAGCGCGAAAATGATCTCGCGTCAACTCCATTTTCTCTTCTGTTTAAAATTTATTCTACGCTAAACAAGTTTAAGTAAGGCAGTAAAAAATCGTCTGCTGTATTAAAATAACTTGTATTTTAAAATTAAACCGTTATTTTTATTTTGTAAATTCTCGTCTGCGCGTATCTCAATAATTTCAGAGTAACCCTCGTATGAAAGTAGCCATTCAAAAAACGGACAGTGTGGGAGTCCTGAATTCCTGACATTTTACTTATTGTATTTAATGTCTATTATTTAATAAGAAACAAGATCGTATTATTTTATAAAATATGCCTTTTTGCCAGGCTTGCTAGTTTGGCCTCCATTTTTATTCCGAAATTCCGAACTTACAACGGAAATTCTTAATGAAAAATTTTTACTACAAGTAATCATGAAATTTCTGAAAAAAAAAATGAAGACCAAATTGGCTACCCTGCTTTTTGCGTGGGTATTTGTGTAACGGAAGAAGTTTTCCAAGAATCGGTATTGCATATTGCAAAAATATTCTTTCATTCTGAAATAAATATTTACTGGTGCATCGAGTAAAGCCAGTTTTTGTAACTTTATATTCCAGAACTATGTTTTATGGAAATATATTGCTTTCAATCCTTTCGAAGTTTCGAGTTCATTTTTTTCTTTATTCGTAAAACCCGTTTGTCACATTTAATCGTTCTACGAAATTAAAAATAGTATTGTGTTTTTTTTTCTGTAAGTTGTGATAAAAGGCTGGTTTTTAGATAAATTTCCTAGAATTGCGTGGGCGTGAATGTAATTTAGAACGTTTTCCTAAAAGTTAGGATTTAACAGTTAAAAATAAACCTTTCTTTGCTTATTATTAAAATAGTTGAGGGAGCATTAAGTAATTTAAATATATCTTAATTACGAATTTTACTTAATAATTTTAAACACAAATTTTAATTTTGAAAGTATGTTCTTTTATATACTCATATTTAGAGTCAGATACCAGGAATTTAAAAAAATAAAATATTCTCTTTAATTAATAACAGATTTCTGCGAAGGAATAAGGGGAATACTTTTATTTAAATGTAGTGGTTGCTAGGAACTGAATTTATTTAATAAAAGTCAATTTTTAATTGATTCTAATATGCATGAACTATCACTGCTGTATGAATGCATCACTGATATATGGATATGCATCAATGATCATCGCAATGTAGAGTTAAATTAGCCGTCAAATCATATAATAAATTTTTAAAGTTGTAAAATTAAATCTATTTAATTTAATTCCATTTATTTAATGATGCATATAAAATGAAAGGTGTGTGTCGTGGGGCTCACACATGACACACAGGAAGAACGGGAATACATGTAAAGAATAAGTAATGTATGAGAAATTTACATTTTAACGATTATTACACATATCCACGTTAAATTTAAAGCATGATTTGGCTCTATATATTACTATGTATACTACAAATTTTATGACTTTAACATTAAAAAAATTGACGTTAAAATCTCACTTTTACATATTAAAAAGCTAGTGAAATTGATTCTGACATTTATTACAAAATATACGGGGTGCAAAGGAAATTACCTTTAACCTGCAAATCCTTGCAAACGGAGAGAGCTAAAGCTATGTAAGTGAGGTAACGGTATAGTAAATCGACTACGCCCGATTTAATACAAACGACAGCAGCGCCCCTAGTGGCGAAGTTTGGAAGATAGCCATTACAAATCGAAAACGAAAAGAGATAGAGAAAAATTTCCAGTTAGACAGTTTTAGAGCATCATTTAATTAGCACGAAACGACATTTGGTTTACATGGATAAGATAAATCTTCGCTTGTATACCCAAAAATATTCGAAATCGATGCACTCCATTTTGTGTAAACGTTTTAATAGAATAGCTAGAAGTATGAAGAAATACGCACAATTTATGGTACAAATACGTACTTATCTCAATACATTTTGATAGCATCACACAAAAAAGACAAACTGTCTCGCAGTGATAAAAAGTTAATATTTAGTATGTTCGAAAAGTTCGCCATTGCTCACGATACACATTTGTATTCGTGAGAGAGTAATTCCTATTGTAAGCTTCATCAATACGAAGACATAGATTTAACCCTTTCAAGGGCGGTGGCTAGACGGTCTAGCCACCTAATTTTAATTCCAAGACTGACAAATGGCACCAAGAATAGTTTAATAAAATTTGGCTTTTGTAATTAAAGTACAAATTAGCGGGTTTTTATTTTCTAAGAAATTCGTTTGAATATTCTGGTGTCAATCAATTATTTCATCAGTTTACGAACAGAATTCTTCTGTCCCTGAAAGGGTTAATTTAAAATTTTAAATGCATCGGTAGTTAAATTTTTACAGACATTACAGCACAGTACAACGCACAATCTGCATTTGTGCGCTGCTACGTTTCCGGAATGTGAATATGCAAAATAGAATCGTCGCTCATCGATTTCGGACATTTTTGGGTATACAGTAGGGTGGGTCGAAAAAACCGAAATATTTACAATCGAAATGTAATAGAGCGGAAAAGTTGCCTTTTGTAATAAAGAATAAATTCGTAAAATATTATATCGATCGGATAATACCTTTTACCGCCGCAAGGGGGCCAAAGTTTCAAAAAATCGCAAAAAAACTTGTTTTTTTCAATATTTTTTTTAATTATCCAAACGTACGAATACAATTTCTAATACGACGCTATGGCTACATGAAGATATAAGAAATGTCCCGGCAAATGTTTATTATGATAAAATAATATCTTTTACTGCCGCAAAGGGACCATATTTAAAAAACGAATTGTAAAAATTTTCAAATTTTCATTTTTCTATATTTTTATAATTTCAATAATATGCCTAGAAGTAAATAAATTTACTTTATATCTATTAATATGTCATAAATTTTGTTAACTATTTGTCATAGGCTGGAAAATAAAAAAAAGGTAATCATTCATTGTTCTTTACGATCGCTTCATCTACTGCTGTTTTACTGCATATCAGCAGTTCATATACCACAAATCACAAAAATGATATAAAATGAACAAAATATTTTAGTATTTTATTAATTAAAATACAGAAATGTTTAACCGAAACGGATTAAATAAACTTAAAATGAAGAGATATTTAGAGTAAATGAATTTTATAATATGACTTGCTTTCAAATAAAGCCATTGTTCCTCGAGAGGCCGAAATTGATCATTTGTGATCCTCACTCCGTTCTGGTCCACAAACTTTACCAGCACTTCAGCGACTAATTTCACGCATCTTTCTACTGATTGAGTGGTACAAGAAAAGTTATAATAGCTGGCATCTTTAATCGAACATTCTAAACTCACCAGCGTTGTTAGATCGTCAATCGATAGACAAACCGTAACAGGTGGTTTCGTTAATTTACAGTTTTGCCTTTCGACTAAAGCCATACAATTTTAAGCTTTAAGTTCAAGTCTGGAATCACGAAATGACGGATGGCGCTATTCGTGTCCACAGAACTTCGTGCTTTGGCAATTTTTAATTTTGGCAATCGGCTGATCAGAATGTACTCAATTTGTACATCCTGAAAGTGTACTGCATCAGATGGTTCACAATTAAAATGAATACATCATGTTTTTCAGATTTTGTGGACTATATTTAGTAACCCTCGTTACTTGCCATATCATCTACAAAATATTACAGTTCCTGTAATTTCACGAATTGCCTTTTTCGCAAATCATGAAAATAGCCTCATTGGAATGATAGCATATGAAGGAGAGGGCATCAGAACCCCAGCCATAAAGAAAATTGCCAAAGCACGAAGTTATGTGGACACGAATAGTGCCTTTCGTCACTTCGTCATTCTAGAATCGAGCTTTGAAGCTTAAAATTGTATGCATTTAGTCGAGTGGCAAAATTGTAAACTAACGAAAAACCCTGTTACGGTTTGTCTATGGACTGACGATCTAACGACGCTGGTGAATTTAGAATGTTCGAATAAACATACCAGCTATTATAATTTTCCTTTCCCCCTCAATCAATAGAAAGATGCGTGAAATTAGTCTCTGAAGTGCTGGTAAAGTTTGTGGACCAGAACAGACGGAGGATCACATATGATAAATTTTGGCCTCTCGAGGAACAATGACTTTATTTGAAAGAAAGTCATATTATAAAATTCAATTACTTTAAATACTTCTTTATTTTATGTTTATTTAATCCGTTTCGGTTAAATATTTCTGTATTTTAATTAATAAAATACTAAAATATTTTGTTCATTTTATATCATTTTTGTGATTTGTGGTATATGAACTGCTGATATGCTGTAAAACAGTAGTACATAAAGCGATCGTCAAAAATGATGAATGATTACCGTTTTTTAAGAAAATTTACGACAATATTAATAGATATGAAGTAAATTTATTTACTTCTAGATATTATAGAAATTATAAAAATAAAAAATAAATAAAAATTTAAAATTTTTACAATATGGTTTATACAATTACAATTTTTTAAAAATATGGTCTTTTGCGGCAGTAAAAGATATTACTTTATCTTAATGAACATTTACCAGGACATTTCTTATATCTTCATGTAGCTATCGCGTCCTATTAGAAATTGTATTAGTACGGTTGTATAATTTAAAAAAAATACTGAAAAAAACATGTTTTTTGCGATTTTTGGAAATTTTGGTCCCGTTGCGGCGGTAAAAGATATTAACCGATAGGTTTAATAGTTTAAGAATTTATTCTTTATCACAAAATGCAACTTTTCCGCTCTATTACATTTCGATTATAAATATTTCGGTTTTTTCGACCCACCCTAGTATACAGGCCACGATTTACCTTATCCGTGTGAACTAAAGGTCGTTTCGTACTAATTAATTGATGCTCTAAAACTTTCTAATTGGAAATTTTGCTCTATCTCGTTTCGTTTTCGATTTGCAATGGCTATCTTCCAAATTTCGCCACTAGGGGCGCTGCTGTCATCTGCGTTAGGTCGGGCGTACTCGCTTCACTATACCGTTACCTCACTTGCATAGCTCTATCTCTCTCCGTTCGCAAGTATTTTTAGATTAAAGGGACTTTCCTTTGCACCCTGTATAATTCAAAATTTGTTCAGTAAAACAATTAAGATTTAAGAGTATGAAATCGATATCGTTTCTTTATGAGTTCACAGCAAAAAGAAATGGAACATGTCCCACACCCAATATTGTCAAATCTGGGGGATGTTTTATTCAGGAATTTCGAATACACACTAAAAAGTTTGAATGATAACTTTATTCTATCCTATTCTGTTCACAGAATGTGAATTATTATATATAATAAAAAAAAGATATGTATATTCCTTGTAATTTCCAAAGAGTCTGTCACTACTATTAATTAGTGATGGCCAAAATGGAAGTATTTTACTATTCGAAAGAATCATTTGGGCATGTGGAAAAATATTTGTATATATTTCTAATCAATTACCAGCAGATATTTTATAATAACAGGATTCGTAGGCTTCAAGGACGTTTTACCAGAATTTTCGTAAAGTAATATTTTTCTGATTTGATGCAAAAATAATTCTAACTTCAGATATACCGAGCAACATTTACGACATTTCTGGTACTAATTACCTAAAATCCCCTGAATTCCTTGATGAGTACGAATCCTGTAATAAGAAAAGAATCAAAAGCATAGTTGCCAGCCTTCGTAAACTTTTTATTCAATTTTCTTCAGAAACTTTGAAGATAAAAATAATTTATTGTTATTTTTATAGGTTTCTTAAATTAATTCTAATTAAAATTTTGAATTTTTTTTCTAGACAAAATTTCTGGTAGAAATTGAATTTTAAAAAACAAAGGATGATAGCCAAGCTTTTGCGCATGCCCGAATGATTCATTCGAATAACAAAATCACTCATTCTGCCCTTATCTACTATTATTAGTAATTAAATTTTTATGTTTCTAAAATACAGGATTATTAAATGCATAGTTAACCCTTTCCGACGTGGATTAATCTGTTTGTAAAAAGATGAAATGATGCACTGGCACCGGGATTTACAAACGGATTTATTAGAAAATGAAAACTTGTTTATTCCCCCATACTTTATGAAACGAAATTTTTAATTATACATACTGGGAATCAGAACTTTTAATATTAGGTGTCCTTTTTTTGCGGACACCGCCCGCTAAAAGGTTAATACACATAACTCGAAATACAGTTATGCAGTTAAATAATCTGAAAATGACGGCTTAAAACTTGCAGTAGATTTGTGGGCACTGTGCAAAAATAAATATATAAAATTTCTGGTAACAATTTGAAATTTCTGAATAGAAAATCGTCCAGACTTTGTAGAACTGCCCTCACCCCTATCTCTCGCAGGGGTCCTATTCTTTCCTCTAGAGCTGGTATATTTAGTATATGAGTGAAACGAAAAGATTATGTCCTTTTTATGTCTACAATTATAATATTTTTTTTTTCTGGGTAAAATGAGATAGAACTCTTTTTTTTATTATTTTTTGTTTCCATTAAATCAATCAGTAAGGACTTCATTAGTAAAAATATATGTTTAAAAAGATATTTTTTAATTTAAATTATCCATTTTTATTCATCTCGACTAACAAAACAGTGTGTCCGAATAACTGTAGGCATAGTTTTCAATATAGTGTTTTTAACTAATAATATTTAAAATTATATTTTTAACTAATTTTATGTAATCATAAAACATAGTATTTTAACTAATTAGGCCGAAACACTAAAATATTTATTTATTATTATTATATTTTAAGATTAAATTTTGTACTTTGAAATTGTAACTTCTGTTACTGTAACTTTTCTTATCAAAGAAATGACTTCTATTGTCCCCTACAGACGTTACTACTGCGCTTACTTGTAGGTAAAATAGTAGAAAAGATATGCTACAGCCATTTTGAATTTGTTCTGCACACATTTTACCAGTAAGCTTAAACATCTGAATTCCAAATTAGTGTGTGTAACCTATGTTAAATAAATTTTAAATTTAAATACTGCCAGTTTAATTAAAGTTTTATTTTTATTATATGAAATCAAGTTAACTTAAGTTAAATAAATGTAAGATTTACATATTTTTATAAAACTATAGAAAATACAACATTTTCTTTGTTAAATGTAACATCTGCTACCTGTAACTTCTGTTACTACATATTTTAACAGATGTAGATAAAGTAACAAAAATGTAGTTTAAAATTCATATACGTTAAAACTCCATCAAAGTACTTCAGTGGTGCTATTGTTGTTAGATTAATATAAATACCATGGAACTTTTGATAAAGAGGAACTGACATATCCTTGAAATAGTGAAGCATCAACTGTAACCGCTATCGCAGACGTTGTTTACTGCCGGTTGAATGTTCCACCAGTAGAAATATAGAAATTTTCAACTTATTTAAACGCCTTATTATTACGAAATTTCAGTCATAAATAATGGTAGAAACATATTTTCATTTTTACTGAAATGGGTACTTTTATGTTAGCACTGCGCACCGCCATATTGTGACAACCAGGGAAATAAACTGACATTTTTACAAGGCCAGTAAAAACAAATAAAACTTTTTACGACATTTTTGAGAAAAATTTCCATGAATAAGACGTAGAAATATGACGAAATTTTCTATTCAATTTTACTGGTGGGATGTTCGCCCTAGTGGTAATCAGAAACTGAAGATCCTATTTAAAAAAAGCCGCCGCCATCTTGTGACAACCTCCTCAGTTATTTCACTCGCAACTGGTAGACAGCACACTACATGTCTCCTCCTCTTTATTCATAACTCCATTATAAATACACTTCTACTGTCTAATTTGTGTTGGTCAATGTAACTTCTGTTACAAAAATGTAACCTCTGTTACTACATATATAATTTTTCTGTTACTCGCCCGTTTTCTCTATTTTTTCTTGTTGTATATGAGTAGCTCTTAAAAAATGTTCCCAAAACATCTAAATACATCTCTTTTTTCAATATACTAAAACTATTTGACCATTTAAAACTATAATTACTACAGGGATTTGAACATTTTATTTTGGATGAATATAAGTTACGGGGTTACATATTGTTATATAAATTAATCCACATTACTGTTCTCATTTGAATATCAAATTACATATTGAAGTCTAATGCACTAATGATGATATAATAGACTAGAAATAATATTTTGATAGGAATATTATTTTGATAGGAATAACATTTTGATAGGAATATTATTTTGATAGGAATAACATTTTGATAGGAATGTAAATTGAGTGGATGTTGCCCAGTACAATATTAATCTTCAACCCTTTCAGGGGCAAGGTACTTCTATTCGTAAAATGCAGAAATGAATGGCGACACAAGAATTTACAAACAAATTTATTTCAAAATAAGCAAAAGCTTTTGTTCACGTACTGTATAAAAAGAAAATTTTCATTCCAGTATTCTGGTGCATATGTGCCATTTAGAAATTAAAATTAAGTTAGGGGTTAAGACCTTTTCAGGTGACTGTATTTTTATCCTAACTATGAATTTAACTATGCTGGAACCATGGAACTATTAATAAAAAGGAACTGACATATCCTTAAAATAGTGAAACTTCACCTGTAACCGCTTTCGAAAGGGTTGATTATCTCTGGTCGAAGCTTCCACCAGTAAATTTATATAGAAATTTTTTCAGTATTTATAGGTGTTATTAATGCTAAATTTCAGTGAAAAACAATGGCAGAAAAATATTTTAAATTCAACCGGTGTAAGTTTACTTTTGCGGTAGCCAGTTCCCTCGTTTCTGTCATATTGTGACAATCGGTGATGCAATCTGACTGTTTTACCTGTCAAACAGACGCCAGAAAATATTTGTGAGAAAATATTTCCATGAATAAGGCGCGTGAATAAGACAAAGTTTTCTATTCAATTAAACTGATGGGAAGTTTGACACGGCGCTATTTTAAAACTGTAGTTCCGATTTTAAAAAAGCAGCCGCCATCTTGTGACAACCTCCTCAGTTACTTCACTCGCAACTGGTAGACAGTACACTATATGTCCCCTCCTCTGTATTCATAACTGCATTGCTGGAACTGATTTTATATAGGTTGTATTGTATACATATAAACACAGAAAAAATTATATTTGGTGAAAACTGAATACTTAAAAAAAAAAAATTCGGAAAAGGACATAATTTTTTTTTTTTTTTACCCATATCAATGTATATTTTAGTCCTCTTCAATAAGTTCATATCCATTTCATTCTGTTCGAAAGACTGTAAAATCATTAAAATGCACTTGAGATATTTTTTTCCCATTGGCCGTAATGTAACTTTTGACTGTCCTTGTAATTAAACTATACATAGGATTTTCATAAAATTTGAAACGACTCGACAAAATATTGCAGCAATTATATGTTTAAAATTTCAGATCATTCGGTTAGGCAGTTTTTGCTCTGTTATATGCGGAGGGAGGGACTGAACGACGACTATAGGTGCTATGTATTTATAAAATTACGAATTACCATGCTAACCACGATTTGCACTTAAATTTATTAGTGTTTTGTAAATGCAAGATTTATGAATGCAAGATTATGAAGAATTATAATAGCAATTCATTCTTTTAGATCAGGGGCATGAAACTGTGCCCACCGGATACCAATATTTTTAAAAGAAATATCCGACTTCTTGCATCGCAGAGATATGAAGATTAGATAAGGTAATGATCACTATAAAAGTTTAGTGATATCCGGTTGGCAACACCCGTGTTTTAGATATACAAATTATTAAGTTTAAAAATCAGTTTCAAAATTTAATTAAACATTTAGCTTTGATGTGTAAAAATGAGAATTTTCAGCTTCAAATGCTAATCATTTTGCAACTGCAAAGTTTGTAGTGTATATAAATGCGTTTATTAGTCCATGTTGCGTAGAAATGAATAAACAATGATTGTGTTTAGTTTACGAAAAAATAGTGTTGTTCCACTCATTTATTTTATTATCCTTAAGGGGGTCCGGGGCACAAAAATCTTCAAATTTTGCGAAAACATTTTATTTCATAAAAGAATTCTCTGATTTCTTCTGCTTAAAATGACATTTAAATCCTTTCTCTATCTGAATTAGAACAAAGAATATTATTTTTTTTTGTTTTGGTTTGTTTTCAAAATCTAACTTTTAACCAATGGCTGTCATGGAAACGACTTCTTGTAAAAATGCGTTTTTCTTCAGGATAGCTTTTTCCCCCATTCTTCGTATATAAATTCTTATAACTCGAGAACTGTTAAAGATGCAGGGTTCAAACTTGGAACATATCTTTTTCAATTGTTTTACTTTAATTTTGATTCAGCATATTTGAAAAAAAAATTACTTTTGAAAATATGATTTTTTTTTTTTTTAAGTTGCACCACTTTTTTTGGAATTTTTTTCGTTAAATATTTTTTTTTTTTTTTTTTTTTTTATATAAATTAATATTTTAAAAAATGCTGAATCAAAATTAAAACTTATATATTTCTGTTTATTCAAATGAAAAAAATGAAAGTCTATAAATAATATTTCGAGTTATAACGATTTTAAATTGCCCCACTTTTTTAATAAATTTTAAATTTAAATTTAAAAACAAAAATCTGAGAAGTTTTATCATGTGATTTTGTTTACAAATGATAAGGTTAACCATCACAAAAAAAATCAGAATTTTAACCCAATAAATGAAAATTATTTTAAAATGTGTCCTGGATCCCCTCAAAGCTAAATATATACATATGTGTATCTTACTACTACTTCTAATCAATTTTAATTAAATATTACGGGTGCCAGTGCTCTTAAAATTAGGTGTTCTTTTTTGTGAATACCGCCCGCTAAAGGGTTAAATGATAAATTATCGATAGCGTCTATATTTTCAGGGGAAAATACTAGTATTTTCTTAAAGAAAACCTCAACTTATGTTCTCCACCGCCCCCTGAAAGCTAGGCCTGAGCGCTGACACAAAAATGGCGGCTGCCGAAGGTGGATTTTTTTAAAACGTAGGTACGGTCCCATAAATGTACTCACCAGTATTTTATAAAAGATTTCTCTGACTTGTATAATCTCAGAAAATTAAAGATGAAAAAACTTAAAAAAATTATTGGTACGAATATTTAAGGGACCGTACACACACTGAAAAAAATCCGCCTTCGACAGCCGCCATTTTTTGTGTCAGCGCTCAGGTCTAGTATTCAGGGGGTGGTGTGTAATCGCGCGATTGCGTAAGACTAGCTGCCAACTTTTACGCCTTTTTGATACCACTAAAATTTAGTAGAGATTTTTGCCTTGTTTAATCTCGAAATTTCGACGATTAAATAGGGCAATATTTACTATAAAATTTTAGTGGCAAGGAGAAAGCGTAAAAATTGGCAGCTACGCAAAAGGGGAGTTTTTCATTGAGTAAATACCAGTATTTTTCTAACCAGAAGTCGGGCAAATTCCCTGCTGTAGAAACGTTGTAATCTTATCATATTTCTTTATTCTATTACGTCGGGGGTGCCAAACTGTGGCCCGCCTGATACCACTAAAATTTTACAGAAATAGTCGACAAGTTGAATCGCAGAAATTTGGCGATTAGATAAGGCAAAGATAACTGTAAAATTTTAGTGGTATACGGGGGGGGGCACAGTTTGACACCCCTGTATTACATGTACTACGTGAAACACATTTCGGTCAAAAATTCTTTTCAACGCAGCCAATTTAACTTATTTTCTAGAAACGAAGAATTACGTGACAGCCGCTTAATATGAATTTATTAATAATTTTCGTATTTAAAGGTATGTTTTTGAATAGAAAAATGCCTGAAAGACGTTTGCTTTTATTCGTTTTATTTTATTAAAAACATTCAATCGGATCATTTTCTAGGAAGATATAAATTAAATTTTGTCCGGTATATTTAACCCTTTGCACTCCTTTGTCACGTCTGACGCGACATCATCTTGCATTGCAAAATTTATTTTTGGCACAAGTAATAAAATAAAATAAAATTTACCTTATTCTATCAGAGTATTTTTGAAATTGTGTACTTGAAGGAAACTTCTTTTAAAAAAGTGGTGCCTACTGTATAAAATTTGTGTAAGAGACGCCGCAGTCGAAAGGGTTAAACTTATTATGCTCAAACTGCGACATCTTTAATATGTATAAAGATTTATGTATATAAACTATATTTTTTTCGATGCTGGTACATAACTCTAATACAGTGTCATATGTGGGTGTGAATTTGAAAAATTAACGCTTTTTTCGATTTTAATATCTTAGCCCTATTTTAGCCCTTAATTCAAAAAACTTTTGTTAATGGAATTCATATTATGTAGATGACCACTGTCTCAAAAATTCACTTTCGAAAGTAAACAAAATCCCCTATCGAATTATAGCTCTCGCATCTTTCTGTGCATAGGCGCCGAGTTAACGGAGTAAATCAGTCAAACTTCTACCACTAATTTTAAAATGTTATTTTTTCTTATTTAGTCACGGTGACCAAATAGAAAAAAAAACTGCTCAAAATTAGTGGTCAATGTATGCTTGATTGCTTATTTTGCTTCCGTGGAATCGGCGCCTATGTTTCTGTGTAATTGTGGGATAAAATAGTATTTCTAGTTCTTTTTGGACAATTACACACTGCATCCTTTAACTAATGTAGGGTGGCCAACTACAGCACGCTCGACATGACTAAAATTTTATAGTAATCATTGCCTTATCTGATCATCGAATCTCTGCGATTCAAGCCGACTTTTTCTGTAAAATTTTCGTGGTGTCCGGCGTGCCACAGTTGGCCACCACTGTACTATTGGATGCTTCTGAATGGAATTTATGAAGAATCAAAAATCACAACAGAAATTTATAAAATTATGAATTTGTAGCAGATATTCAGGGATAACCGATATAAAATTTGCCCGCATGTCAAAGTGTCAAAATAATCTAACTCCTTATTGCTAGACAATCTAGACATACAAGTAACAGCCAAATATTCATAAAATAAAATTTGTTTTAATACTGTAAATTTATTTCGGCATATTTTTAAAAATTAGCAGGGCACAGGCGACTATTTTTATATTCTGTTCGCACCAGTATTTTTCTAATACAAACTTTTAAGTATATTTTTCTTGCGAATGTTGCGAAAGTGTCTGCTAAGGATTTCTGTTTTGAGAAAATGGTGCCAGTTAGAATTAAAAAATACTCGCCTGTGGCACCCTGAATTAGAAATCGAATCACAGCTTTATTCCTTGCCACCGAAATACTCAAGGCCTGAGGACACGAGTTGTAACGTCATCACAAATCGACCTACTTCTCACTAGTGTTGGAATTCACACCGGAAAATTTTGAATAGCAATTTTCTTTTATTTTATTTGTGGAATATCTATCATCCTATAAAACAATACTAACTATTTAAACTTATTGGTGAGAATTTTGAATCCCAAAATAAAAATTCGGCCACATGCGGAATGCCACACTGTGGCCGCATCTGACTGATTTTTTATTGGGGAATTCCAAATTCTCACCAGTAAGTTTAAATAGTTATTATTGTTTTATAAGATGATAGATATTCCACAAATAAAATAAAACTGCTATTCAAAATTTTCGGGTGTGAATTCCAACACTAGTGAGAAGTCGGTCGATTAGTGATGACGTCACAACTCCTGTCCCGAGGCTAACGAAAAAGACAGGCTACCGCGGTTGTTCCGATTCTTCTTTTTTTACAGACCGCTGGAGTCACGTGAATCTCGAATGCACTAACGAAGGTGTGCGAAAAGAGCAGAGGTGGCCAACTGTGGCACGCGCCACACCACTAAAATTTTACAGTAATCGTTGCCTTATCTAATCATCGAATCTCTGCGATTCAAGAAGTTGAATTTTTCTGTAAACTTTTAGTGGTATCCGGCGTGCCACTGTTGCCCACCACTGGAAAAGAGCATCACGTGACTCCAGCGGTCTGTAAAAAAGAAGAATCAGTCCCACCGCGGTAGCCTGTCTTTCTCGTTAGCCTCGTCCTGTCCTCAGGCCTTGAGTATTCCGGTGGCAACGTCTTATTACTGAAATGGCATATTTACATAATTCCAAATTGTAATTTTAGCTTTATTTATGTATTTATGATATAAATAGCGGATTAAAATGACGCGCTGATTACTATTCAGAAACACTCGTGAAAATTTCCCCCTGCGGTTATAAGGTTCTGATTAGAAGTAAAACTAATGTAAACTTTAACACACTCGCGACTGTTGATGCGAATTCGTCTTTTTCGTATATGTGTATTTCCATTTACTGGTTGGTCACCCACGGGCTGTATTTTGGCATTTTATATATTACATTATTTCTTTCATGTAAATATACAACATTCGCATTTATACAATTTGTGAACACCGTATATAAATACTTCGATTAGAAAAAATGCCATTAATCTATACTTTAATATGTAACTAAGCAAAAACACAGAAAATCTGTTTGTTAAATATTGCAATATGCAAAGTTAACGTACATAGGCAGAGAATCATGTTTAAAATACGACAACTAGTCATCACATGCGTGAAGGCTCGTCTCAGAACAAGCAGAGCTAAAATCACCACTATTAATAATTATTAATCTTTGCAGTAGATTTCGAATGAAACCACATTGTAAATTTGTTTGGCAATAGTGGTGTGAAAACTGTTGGTGTCAGTGTTGCCACTTTGGCCTGCAATTTTAATCGAAATTTCAAATTCACGCCGTAAATTGCGAAAAAAGAATTTTCACTGTATTTGATCGCTAAATGTCTTTCATTAAATAAAGTATAAAAAAAAATATTCTACATTTTTGATATGAACTCGAAATTTCTGAATAAAAATGGAGGCCAAACTGGCAACTCTTGTTGGTGTCATTTACTCCGCGAAAAATGTAGGCAGCAGGATCACGTTAAAAATAAATTGCTCCTCATAAAAATTTATGAAACATGTCTGATTTCATTAAAATTTATTTAAACTAATTGAGAAATATTTAAAAATTTAGTATTTTATTGAATTTTTATAAAGAAATATCATCTTTATGCATTGAGTGCAAAAATTTTTATGTAAAATTCATTTTCGTAAAATCTTAAAAAAGTAGCACAGCTGGCAGCTTTTATGCTTTCGGGATACTAATATAGAAAGTGTATTAGCACTAAAATAGCAGTATACAGGGTGCAAAGGAAAGTCCCTTTAACCTAAAAATACTTGCGAACGGAGAGAGCTAGACCTATGCAAGTGAGGTAACGATATAGTGAAGCGAGTACGCCCGACCTAAGGCAAACGACAGCAGCGCCCTTAGTGGCGAAATTTGGAAGATATCCATTGCAAATCGAAAACGAAACGAGATAGAGCAAAATTTCCAATTAGAAAGTTTTAGAGCATCAGTTAATTAGTACGAAACGACCTTTGGTTCACACGGATAAGATAAATCGTCGCCTGTATACCCAAAAAATGTCCGAAATCGATGAGCGACGATTCTACTTTGCATATTTACATTCCTGAAACGTAGTAGTGCACAAATGCAGATTGTGCCATTGTACTGTGCCGTAATGTCTGTAAAAATTTAACTACCGATGCATTTAAAATTTTAGATTAACCCTTTCAGGGGCAGAAGAATCCTGTTCGTAAACTGATGAAACAATTGACTGGCACAAGAAATATTCAAACGAATTTCTTAGAAAATTAAAAAAAAACCCCGCTAATTTGCACTTTAATTACAAAAGCCAAATTTTATTAAAATATTCTTGGTGTCATTTGTCAGTCTTGGAATTAAAATTAGGTGGCTAGACCGTCTAGCTACCGCCCTTGAAAGGGTTAAATCTATGTCTAAATATTAACTTTTTATCACTGCGAGACAGTTTGTCTTTTTTGTGTGATGCTATCAAAATGTATTGAGATAAGTACGTATTTGTACCATAAATTGTGCGTATTTCTTCATACTTCTAGCTGTTCCATTCAAACGTTTACACAAAATGGAGTGCATCGATTTCGAATATTTTTGGGTATACAAGCGAAGATCTATCTTATCCATGTAAACCAAATGTCGTTTCGTGCTAATTAAATGATGCTCTAAAACTTTCTAACTGGAAATTTTGCTCTATCTCTTTTCGTTTTCGATTTGCAGTGGCTATCTTTCAAACTTCGCCACTAGGGGCGCTGCTGTCTATTGTATTAAATCGGGCGTAGTCGCTTTACTATACCTTTACCTCACTTGCATAGCTTTAGGTCTCTCCGTTTGCAAGGACTTTCAGGTTAAAGGGACTTTCTTTTGCACCCTGTATATAATAGAAATGTTCATCTTATTTTGTCCTAGAGCTTTTAATGTTAAATAAGAGGAAAGTTTCTATTACAAAATGGTGGTGTAAAAGAAGTAAAACTTGGCAGGCAAGTAGTAGTACAAAACAATCCCACTTGTATTTTTAAGACGTGTACCATATATTTAAAACAAGAAATTTTTGAAAAATATCAGATTGAGTAAGTTTTCTTGTAACATATTAAACAATATATTTACGACAGTTAAATATATTCATTATTTGATATCGTGAGTTATTTGCTTCTTTAATGTTCTAATTTTACAACATTTAGGAAAAACCTAATTGATTTATGTTATTTTTTAGTACAAAGACTAACTACCTCTCCAGAACGTTACAATAACATTGCTATGTAATATTTTCACACGCAGCTGTCTGTAATGGTTTCAGTTGCATGAATAATTTATTAAACAATATCAGAGTCTTATGTTTTTAAAAGAAGCCGTTAGAATCAGGAGTTAAGCAGTATTCATTATCTCTGGTCTCTGAAGATACAAATCCCATAAATATTTTAGTAACCAGTTACTCCATTTCAGATTTTCAAAGTTTCTTGAAAATGCTATATAATTGCGCTTAGAGCATAAATTCTCCAAAAGAATATTTAAAAATTTGTAAAGATCATTTTTAGTTCTCCTACGAGTTAGAAAATTGTAAATTCTAAATATATTACTAAATACTTACAAATTCGGATGACATAAGTAGGATTGAAATTTTTAGATAGCATCGTTAATGTTACGAAGCTTTTTTTCTTTATTATAATATGAGTAGAAGGCTCAACGTTAAAATTTATATAAATTAAACAAAACAAAACATTTAATCTCTTAACCCTTTCAGGGGCAGAGCATTTCTGTTGCTAAAATGTTAAAATGATTGATTGACACCGGTATTAAAGAACAGCTTTATATGAAACTCAGTAAAAACGCTTCTTCGCGTACATTATATGAAACAAAATTTAATTCCTAAATTCTGGTGTGAATGTGGCATTTGGGAATTAAAATTAAGTGGTATATAACATATACCGGTGCCCTTCAAGGGGTTAAATAAAGCAAATATATATTTCGGAATTTATAATTCTTCCTAGAAGAATAAATTATCTCGCGTTTTGTTCTTACCATTAATTTATTTATAATAATACCTAATAAAAAAACCCTCAATGTAAATCCAGGAGCCTTGGCATGTAATTTACTCACTTTAAAATCAATATAAAATGTCAGCAAACTTATTGATTTATAGAACAACATGCTCATTTTTATATATAGGGGTCGCAGCTTATAGGACAAATTCTATTGTTTTCACCACCAGTATCTTTTATGAATAATCCTCATGATACGTTCCTATTGCAATTCTTGTAAAAACGTCTCTTGAAGATTATTGATAAAAGATACTGGTAAGAACAATAAAATTTGTCCTATATGCTGCGACCCCTGTATATAGAGAGTGTTTCAGCGCAGCGGTTACAAAATTTAAGGACAGATTGAGTAGGGGAACCCGGGTCACAACAAGGTACCCTGGCGGTAGAAGTTTGACGTTTTTCGGTATTAAGGAGGTGCTGTCAGCGAGTGGCAATAAGCAAAAGTAAGAAAACTTCTTGCCGTTCAACTTCGGCAGCCATGTTAGACTACCGTAATTTCCGGCGTATAATCCACGGATCAAACAATGATTTTTCGACCCAGCAAGTTTTAAAAATAAAATGTAACTCTTTAGATCGCGGTAAATATTTGGCTTCAATTACTAAATAAAATTTCTGGGTCCAAACAGAATTGTTTGATCCGCGGATTATACGCCGGAAATTACGGCAGTTTTGTCGAGCGTTGGCGCGTGAATGTTTCGTTGTGTGATTTTTTGCTTCTGTATTGTAATTTCTGATGATTTTGAAACCAAGGTAAGGAAAACATACTTGTTTACATCACAACTGTACTTAGTTCATGCTTGAAGTATGTTTAATTGTCTTTTGTTTCGTGTAGTTAAACGTTTGTTTACATATCTTTCTCGAGTGACCTTACCTCCTCCAGCCTAAATCGTGTCCTTGGGGCGGAATGAGAAAATACCCCATTATGCCCCGAAATGTATTTAATTAACTTGTTCTGACTGTGCATGTTTATATTGCGGTGAATTTTTCTCAAAGTCAGTTGAAGGTTGGGTCGCTTGTTCCGTGTGCAAAAAATAAGCACACAGTTTCTGTGCGGCAACAGATAGCGAAGATAATGAGACTGTCCTAGTGTTTGAATTTTGTGAATAGGCTTAAGAAAAGGACACAATCAAAGAAAACTGCAGTTAAGCCTTTATAGTCATATAAGACTAAATAAATATAGATTTTTTTTTTTTTGCATTTCACTAGTTTTATATGGTTTTATAATTACTTGTCCTTACCAGCCCGTTCTGCCCCCATACCGCGCAGAACGAGGCAAATGACATAATATTCTGTTTCTGAAAAAAAATATATATTGTTCTTTTGTTTTCTTACAATATTATTATTTTTTTGTGATTATTACATTATAATGTGTTCATTGAAAAATTCCCATATCTTCTAATATTCCCATAAACTCTTATATATTTTTAAAACATATTTTTAACTTGGTACTCCGTTCTGCACCGTGTTCCCCTACACCTAGATGATGGGAAGTCACTTAACAATGCATGGTAGAAAACGCTTCCCTAATGAGGTAGTAACAATAATAATAATAATAATAATAATAAAATAAGGACACGAATAGGGTGAGAAAACATGTTTCTTATTCTTAGTACCGCAAAAATGATTGGACAATGCTGGAAAGTGCTGAGGAATTTGTTTCATGCATCGTAGCAGTTGCTGAGGAAGTCTGGGATACGCCCTGTATTTTCGTGAGCATTAGATCTTCCATGCGTCGGAGATGTGAGGCCTGCATCAAGGCTCGCGCTCGTTAATTTCGAACAACACCTTCGTTAATAATTCGTTGTCTGTCTTTTCGTTCTTATTTCTTAAGCAGGGCTCGCAGCGTTCCTAAAATTTTCGCACGTTGCTACCACTAAATTAAAACGATAATCTTTTTTGTAATAGTTCTATTATAGATGTTAAAGGAATCTACCACGAAGAATTCTTATTTAAAGTACTGGTAGCAAAGTGCAAAAATTTTAGGAACGGTGCGAGCCCTGCTTAAGTTTTTACCGAACTAAGAATAATAAATATGTTTTCTCACCCTGTTTGTGTCCTTCCTTTCTTGTGTTTTGTGTCGTCACTACCGCGCCAGGAAAGCGACCTTGCATTGCTATGTGATTTTCCATAGTCTGTGTGTACTCTATCTCTCCCGAAACTTTGTAACCGTTGTGCTGAAACACCCTGTATAAATCACCAATAATTAGAATGTTAAAGCTTCATAGTTGTTGTATACACATTTAAAAATTACCGTATGTTCACGCGTATCCGCCGCACCTCAGAAAACTGGATTTCCTACCAGAAATTATTTCAAATAAAATGTGACTTACTTCTGCTTAGCTCTTATTGGCTTCTTTTTTTCAATAAAATTTTCGGTTTGAAAAAGACTTAACTAAGACGCGGCAGATACGCGGGAAATTACGCGTAATTAAAATTATTAGTGTAGTCTTTTCAGAAAATTGCACTGCATCAAATAACTTTCTTGACATCAGCTATTATTTTAAATCCTATTGGTTTTTCGTCCACCATTCATTATAAGTTATCAAATCTTTAACAATGAAAATATTTATTACAAAATTCAAATTTTAGCTGCATATTTTACTAATATCCTTTTATGTTTTAACATATATATAATTTGATATTAAAGGTTTAATATTAAAAGTTTGCTATTAATTACTAAAAAGTTTAGTTTTAAAGTTTAAGCTTATTTTTATATATAAATCACTAATAATTAGAATTTTAAAGATTAATAGTTGTTATATTCACTTTCAAAAATTAATCTTTTATTAAAGTTGCGCTGCATCAACTAACCTTCTGGACATCAGATATTACTTTAAATCCTATTGGTTTTTCGTCCAATATTCATTTTAAGTTACCAAAATAATATCTTTAAAAATTAAAATATTTAATGCAAAATTAAAATTTTAACTGCATTAGCCCTAAGTCCTCATGTCCTAATACTATAACAAATGTTTGACTCTTAGTAACAATGTGATTTCTCATTCAACATCATTAAAATGCACTTGAAACTATTTTTCCCATTGGCCGTAATGTAACGGAATACTGTCGACTGTCCCTGTAATTGAAGTATACGTGCGAGTTTCATAAAATTTGACATGATTCAACAAAATTCTGCATCGATTATATATTTTAAATTTCAAACCATTCGGTTGGATAGTGTTTGCGTTGTTATATGCGGACGGACAGACAGACGAACTGACCTGACGACGACTATAGGTGCTACGTATTTATATAATAACGAACGCACCTAAAATGTACCAGATCTTACTCCACTATCTCTTTTGGTTGTAGTTCACCTATAAGTTACAAGTTAGCACCTTTTAATTTTTACAGACGTGTGAAAATTATTAGAATAATTGTGAAATTTACATTAAAAACTTGTTATATTAAAGAAATATTTAAAAAATATTGATACATTTAATATTTAGTGTGCATACCCATATTTTTTATTAAAGAAATGATGGCATACTTGTCTTGGCATACTTTGTACGAATTTTTGGCAATTAATTGGTATTTCGTTGTCATGATGCCAAATTTGGATGAATCTTTCTATCAGACCAGTATTGTTTGTGATGTAGCATTTCTTTAAATTTTCTTTACAATGGCCCAAAGGTTCTCTATGGGGTTCATACCTGGACTTTTTCCAGGCCATAGAAGTGTTTTCTTTAATTAAATTAAAGAAATGCAACATCACAAACAAGAATGTTCTGATAGAAAAACTCATCCAAATTTGGCATCATGACAACGAAATACAAATTAATTGCCAAAAACGCATACAAAATATGCCAAGACGTACCGAATCTTTAATAAAAAACAAGGGGATGCACACTAAATATTAAACATATCAATATTTTTTAAATGTATTATTTCTTTAATATAACAAGATTTTAATGTAATGTAATTTCTTGTGTATAAGCCGCGGGTAATTTACGTGTGTTTCAAACCAGAAATTTTATTTAAAAAAGGAAGTCAAATAAATGTTAAGCAAACGGAAGAAACATTTTATTTAAAACAAATTCTGGTAGAAAACAAAATTCTCTGAGCCGCGGTTTATTTCGCAATTATTCTAATAATTTTCACACGTCTGTATATAAAAAGAGTGTTTGAAATTTGTTCAAGTCACCTGTTTAATGAAGGATTAGATGTAATTAGAAAGATAGCCGCGGATAATTCAATTTCATCCCGTTTCGTTAAAAAAATCATAAAGAGATTTAATGTGAAAGATTATGAAAAACGAAGTACAGCTCCAATTAAAAGTTTTAAATTATCTGAAGTTAACTACATCCCAAGGCTTTTTGAAAGTATACATACCCTTTTTTAATTTGATATTAAAATAATCTCAATCATTCCCCAAAAGTTTAATTTTTGTCAAATACGAAAATGGATGCAATTCAAGCCGTCAATAGATCAGGGGTATATATTATACCTTTAAAGAAAGATAATAAAGATCTTTAATATATATGTATGACATGAGAAAATTTCGAGACAGGATAAAAGAACATGAAGCAGATCTCAGATTAAATAGACCCCGTACTGCGTTAGCAAGATTCAATAATCCTTTGAGACCTTATATTCCATACCACCCTTGCACAAACTCAACCTATAAAAGTAGATTTCAATAGATCCAAAATTATCTTCCGTACAAGTAATTACTAAAGAAGATATTATAAGAGAATCTCTGGAAATAATGTCTAAAAAAGAAATTGTTTGAACGATATAGTAGCATATGGTATCCACGCAGTCTGGAAGGAATTATTACTACATAATAGTTAAAACCGGAGTTTGATGAAATTTTGAATATATTGGGTTGAGGAAAAAGTAATTTCGTTTTTTTTTTCATGTATTTGAAAGCGAATTTATTCATATAAATTTCAAACACTAATCAATGAGATATGTGCCGTTTAGATCGACGACCTTTTGCCACTTTTCTGGTAAAACCATAATTCCATCACAGAAGACTGCTGAACTCCTAGAACTTCTGAGATTTCTGGGCGAAGAACTGAACCAAAAGATTTTCACAGGACTCTCTTGAATTAAGCTCTACACCATTAAGAGAGTTCTTCAGAGACCGAAACAAGTGGTAGTCCGACGAGACAAGGTTCGGGCTATACGGTGGGTGCATCAAAACTTCCCAGCCAAGCTCTCTCTTTTTTTCTGTCGAGTCACTAAAGATGTGTGTGGTTTAGAGTTGTCGGGATGGATGACAACACCTTTCCTATGGATCAATTCTGGCCGATTTTTTAATCGCCTGTTTCAATCGCATTAGTTGTTGATAGTAGAGAGTCGAATTAATGGTTTGGCCAGGTTCAAGCAGCTCATGATGAAGAATTTATTTCAAATCCAACCAAACACTCGGCATCACCTTCCTTGACGACAATCCGAGCTTTTCGCCGTTTGTGAAGCTTCTCCGTGCTTCGATCACGATCTTTTTCGCACATCATTGTCGTACGTGATCCCACTTTTCATCCCCCGTAATCATTCGTTTAAAAAATGGCTCAATTTCATTTCGTTTCAGCAGCGATTCACAAATGGACACTCGGTCCATTAAAATTTTCACTGTCAGTTCATGTAGAACCCAAGTATCGAGCTTCTTTTGGTATTCCATCTTATGTAAATGGTTCAAAACTGTCTTTTGGTCGATGTTTAGTTCTGTAGCGATGTCGCAAGATGACATATGTTGGCCTATCTCGATTTTTTAAAGAATTTCATCGACTTTTTTAACGATTGGCCGAGGTTCACCTTTAACACCAAAATTTCCGGAACGAAAACGCGCAAACCAATTCTGACATTGGCGTTCACTTAAAGACTCATAATTATAAACACCACACAATTTTAGATGAGCCTGTACTTTATTTTTCCCTTTTTGGAAGCAAAAAAGCAAAATGTGACGAAAATGACATTCTGGAATCTCCATTTTCAAAGTGCAATAACTTTTGACTGAATAAACAGATGACGCTACCTTTATGTCTAAAATGTTTTATGGACTATTGCCTTTCAAACAATCAATAGTATGAATTAATCGAATAAGTATTACTCGAGATATGGGACTTTAAAGCAATGTATTAGGAAAAAACAAAATTACTTTTTCCTCAACCCAGCATTTTCTTTGCCACATTGTACTGTCCTCAGCAGTTTAGACACTGGTTATATTTCACTTTTAAATAAAAAATACGAAAATTTGGGTTATACAAATGGCTGTACTTATTTTTAAATATATTTTAAACGTTTTAGAACAGAAAAAACGGTTTTAATGTAGGATATTATTTAATTTAACTGAAAAAAGTGAAATTTGCATTTTTCAAAAGTTTAGACACTTTCGTGAATTTTGGTAACCTTTCACGGAAAAACGCAAATTTCAAACTTATGATGTCACAAGCATGAAGTATTTAAGTGCGCCTCGCGATAGTATCGGTTACTGAAGATGCAGCGAACTAGAAATTTTCCGTCAGATGCAGTAATTAAAGCATGGAAGCTGAAACCCAAAGAGAAGACTGTTGCAGAAATTTCAGCTACTTTGAATCGTCCAAAGGAGTTTGTCTATTAAGTACTGTCTAAGGGTGACTCTTTCAAAGCAAAATATAGATCTGGAAAGTCTCGCGTGGCCAGAAAACGAGATTATAGAAGGATCCATAAACTGACATCTAGACAAATGATGATTGCTAGTCGCATTAAACGTGATTGAGGGCTTTCTGTGTCAACGGATACTTTCGTAGATGAATTAATGAAAGATGTTAATTAGTTTACATGAAAAAGATAAAACAACAAGTAGACAACAAGGAGGTGACTCTTTAACCCAGGGGTGTCAAACTGTGGCCCGCCGGGTACCACTAAAATTTTAAAAAATTGTTGACAAGTTGAATCGCAGAAATTCGACGACTAGATAAGGCAATGATAGCTATAAAAGTTTAGTGGTATCCGGCGGGCCACAGTTTGACACCCCTGCTTTAACCCTTTCTCTCACGGAGTAATTCTGTTTATAAACTGATGAAATAATGGATTGACACCAGAATTTATAAACGATTTTATTAGAAAATAAGAACTTTCTTATTTTCACATACATTATAAAAGGAAAATTTTAATTAAATATTCTTGGTGCATTTAGTCAGTTTTGGAATTAAAATTAGGTGCCCCCTTTTTAAGGACACCGCTCTCGAAAGGGTTAATGATTTGAGCCTCACTTTCTTTTAATTCTCAAGTATCTCTGCAGTTTCTCAATGGTCGCCAAGCAACGTAAGTACATACATAATTAAAGCCATTTGGTGAACTTTTAGCTCTTCCAAAGTATGTATTTGCGCAAGATAATACATGTTGCATACAAATAAAGAAAATGATTTAACTCTCAAAATATTACTGTTTTCGACTGGTCCGCGTGTAGCCCTTATCTGAACCCAATCGAAAACTTATGTGGCATCATATCTCATACGGTTTGTGCAATTTTTTGACAATACTCCTCTGTAAATGAACTTCGATCTGCTGTTGAACGTGTTTGGTACGAAATAGACTCCCAACCCACACAGCACACACGTAGATATTTCGTTTATTTAGAGCGGTTTACATCTAGAATACATACATGTACATCAAAATGATGTTCATTCAAAACCGTAAGATGGATGGTTGAACACATTATATTCATATAACATTTATATCCCAACAATCTATGGACCAACATAATATGGAGGTAGACTTAACGTTCATTCTAAAATATAAACTGGATTGTCAAAGAAACTATGTCAACATGACGTTTATATACCAACACTTTATGGAGGTAGACACAGCGCCCTCTATAAAGAGCGCTAAAAGAGTCAAATATCTTACTTCCGATACACTTTTTCGTGTGGCAACATGAGCTTTCTGTTGTTTTGTAAACACGCCAGACGCGACGCCATTATGTTATGCAGATGTTTATGCATTTTTTGACTGGTTTAATTTAGACTATCAAAGTTCAACTTGGTTTTTAATTTTATAAATTTTTAGTTGTATCAAACAGTTAGCATTTACAACAACCACTGAATCTAATAATAGAAGTAATGTTTACTTTACTTTAGGTTGTGCATGGTGTTGTTTGAGATTTGGATTAAATATCAAGCAGGATTACATGTAAGTAAGTCCTTTGATTTCTTTTTTTTTTTTCAGGTTTTTATTTGGTATTCTATTTTGGTGCTTTTTGTAGCATTTACGATTTTTAACCTTATCTTTAAAAAACTACAAAGAAATTAGCCATATAAATTTTTTATTAACTCCTCAAATTTTATAATCTTCTCTATCCCTATCATATAATTGACTGATCATAGTAATCTCTATACTTGACTTACATGGTTACTCATCGGTTTTACATTTAAAATGTTTTGATTTTTCAGTGAATCTTAATTTTGTATATAAAACTTTACAAAGTTTGGATTATATTTAATTTCTTATACTCCTTCTCCCATACCCCAGAAACTTTATCTAATGCGAACGATATAAAATTGTATAATTATAGTGCAAACACCTTTTTCTCTGTTTTGGCAAAAAAAAAAAAAAAAAAAAAAAAAAGAGAATGTTTATTATCAATAAAAACTTTCAAGTGCTGAATTTGTCTTGAATAAAAGAAAATAATGCTAACAAATTAGATCCAATGAAAACAAGGATAAGTTAACAGTTTGCCTAATAATAATAAATAATTTTTTAACATTGAAAGTAACTTATCACTTTATTACGTTGTTAAATTACGTTATTAAAAATTTATTGTTTCATAAAAAAGGTTTCTTAATCTCAAAAGTTTATTTTCATATATTTAATTTTATCTATTCAATGTATTTTAAGTTAAATCTGCATATCTTGTTAACGATGGAATGATTGTTTACATTTATTGAAAAAGCATTGATACCGAAATAATAGGGTTCTCCATTTGTAATACAAATTTACAAAATTTTATTTAAATTAATATTTAGGTGCATTTCTTTTACAAGTATAGCTACTATAGATTTTTCTTATAGCATAGGTCCTCAGTTTAAATGTAATTATCTATTAAATTAAAATTTACCTTTTTTTTTTTTTTCCAAAAAGCATTTACTTATTATTCTTACTATTTTTGAAAATGGGATTCATTATCAAAACATGAAATACTTTCTATGGAAGATTCTTTGATTTGAGTCTATATGTTTGAGTGTATAATAAAATTTTTGACGAATCAATGAATTCAATAAATTCAGTGGTCAAAATATTATATTAGAAATAACGAGAAACTATAGTAGGTCCTAGTTTTGACATTGTTTGTTGTGTAATATGCTATTTTTTAGAACACATAATTTAGCGAGTAATGTAATCTAAAAAAAAAAAAAATAAACTAGTTTGTACGGAGCATCAATGTTATTTTTGACGTTATGTCCAGAAACAGTATCTCAATCAATACAAAGTATACCAGTGGAGATGTGCGTCTGGTGGATCAGCTGGTGCCGGGATAGATCTTCAAATTTGAATGCTCTCAGAAAATCACAGGTGTGTAGTTTTATTATAAAATAAGTAACTACCATTAGTGATCTTCTGCAAGCAACTGGAATTTGTCTGGTGTCCCTTGACGGTATGCTCTTTTGCAAGGATTATGGATTCAGCATCGAAGATTTCAAAAAAGAAGATTTAAAAAAATCTGTGAGTATGTAGGACTCCCATTGCTTTCAAAAGAGGAGATAATAAAGTAAGTTTATTAAAGTAACCTCAATAATAATATTGGCGCTCCCTACGAACTAGTTTTTTTAATCACATTACTCGCTAACTTATATTTTCCAAAAATAGTATGTTACGCTACAACTATGAGTACACAATAAGAAAAGTAAGTACAAGAATTAGCTGAAAATATTTTTAAATGCCCATGTAATAATAAAGTAAAATTGTAAATATAATGTGAAATAAAGATTTATATATATGTCAGTCTGGGGCATAAATAAAATCTGCCGCTAAGTAAAAATAATTGTGTGGGACAACCCTACGTATACTCCCACCTTGTTAGTTACCAGAGTAATTACACTATTTGGTTTGATTTTAAAAGATAAAAAAATGGGGGGGGGGGGGGGGGGAGAGATATGATGTTTTTATATAATAAAAGTTTCTGTTTTTGAAAAGTAAAATAGTAAAGAAAAAAATACATTTTTAAAAAATAAAGCATTTATGTTGTTTTAAGATAATAAAAAGTATTTTTTTTCCTGATATTTTCTTATGTTAATTATATTTACTGTCATCAAAGCAGTTACACGATACAGTTGGTATGACTTAAAATACAGTTATTACAGTTTAGCTAATATTGCTAATAATTTGTGCTTTTTACCAATAATTTTGATACTTTAAAATATTTTTTAAAAATCATAAACTTTTCATGAATAACGTTTTCTTGTAATTTACAAAAATAAGATGCAGAAGAGCTGGGTATACGCATACTGTTCCATATTACATATATATATGTAAACATTACATAGATATGATGTATATATATGTACATATTACATAGATATGTGTAGTTTAAATACGTACATATTACATAGATATGTGTAGTATATATACGTACATATTACATAGATATGATGTATATATACATACATATTATGTCTAGGATATGATCTATATGGACATAGACATCCGTTTTACATAGATTTATGTCAGATCTGGATGTCCAACAAACGCTATATGGATGTATTCGGAGAGACATCTGATGGTAATATCTACGTAGATACTATGTAATATGGAATTCCTTGGATGAATTATGGACATGGTATATGGATGTACTTTACGTTATATGGATGTCATATTTACCAATTTGTGCTGTGTGGGAAGTGATGCAGGATATAGTTTCTTCGATGGAAAGTCACATTTTTGCACTAATAGCAGACAATGTAGGTGTAGCTCGATTTTAATTTATGGATATTTTTCTGCTAACAGACGGATTGTCTATACTTTTGCCACAATGTTAATTTTTTTCTCATTATATATTATGTAAAGTGTATAAATTAAAATTTATTGCTTGTGAATGAAGGATAAGTCCCCAGTAATATATGACAGTTAAGTTACAACAATTCCTTACATACTTCTTAGTACAGAAGCGCAATCGATCATTGGCTAATCTTTTGCTGCGCACTATATTCCATATCACCCTTGGAGTAGAATGGTCTCTCTGATGAATTTAGAAAACTCAAAGGGACAAAACAACCTTCAGTCCTCACTGCTGACGGCCGAGTAAGTTCGGTTGAAAAGGTTTTGATTTTAAATGACTGTAATGTATTTTAAATGTTTTTATACTGTATTGTACGCACCTTTAGCCATTAACCGTTAACCCTTTATGTATTGAATTATGAATTCAGGAAAATTTTATCTTTTAAAGCATTTTTCGTGAATTGCTTAATCCGGGAGGACGCGCACCGGACCTGATAGACCCGGAGTGTGTACGGTTTTTACAATTGTCACCACTATCTTTTAAAAAGGTAATCTTCAACTTCTTTTATCGCAAAATTCTCTCCGAATAAATAAGATGAGGATTATTATTTGTATTTATTGGTGACAAAGTAAAAAACATTCATATCTTGGGTATGCAAGCATTCTCCCGGGTTAAACCACATTAAAAGATTTGCATAATCATTTAATAAATTTTAGAAGGATTTTAAAAGGATTGAAGGATTTAGAAGGATGAATTAAATTTGAATTTATAGAGATTTTGTGAAATACTTATAACCACACTCAAATCTTTATTTTAAATATTTTTCTTAGTATTTTGTAGAAGTAGTAAATGTCCAAATATAACGTTCTTACGATAGAAATAAAAAAATATTTCCAATTTGCAAAAATTCCTCCCCCCCCCCCCCTCCTCCCAACGCCAAGAAAGCAGAAAAGATGCAAAGGCAAAAGAAATCGTCCTTTAAATTTTTTTTTTTGTTTTATGTAACCAATAATGCTTTTGGAACAAGATAAAGTATTGTATCTGTAGCTCATTCTAAATTGTATAACAACTAATCGATGTAATATTAAAGGAATGTTATAACAAGTTATTTTATTGGTACTTATAAGTACCGTCAGTAGATAAAGGGTTAAATGCATAGTGATGCATATCTACACCATATTTTATTTAATTCTTTGCAACCAGTATATTTATATAGAAATATTGATCCTTTAAAAATTACAAAAATATAAAGTTATAAATCTATCTCAAAATTTCTGGTGACTAATCTTTAATATGAGAGCAAAAAACATAATTCTTAAAAAATAATTCATGCGTTAAGGGTTAAGTGGTTTCATAACCATACCGCCGCTCTTGAAAGTGTTAACATGGGATTCGAATAGAAATGGGGAAAGATGTAGTGAAATGCATAGTATAGTTTTACGAAATAAAAAATTATATAAAATAAGGTATTTACATTCATACTTACTAAAATATTTACTAATTTACAATATTTTAGTTTTACTTGTATTGCAGATGTGCAAAATAAGAAAAGGTTAACGTTTTATACGAAAAATATATCTCTGATTTTTTGTATTATTTTTCCTGTGTTATAAACCTTTCAGATAATCATGTATAATTTTTTCGAAACAAAATAAAAAATCATGCATTTTACCCCTCAATTCTCACTCCCGTGATATTCACGAGTTGTGTCTTTTGTTCAGATTATTTGATTCCCACCAGTTTTATAAAATACTGCAATTGGCTTTATTATGGTATCATTTTACCTGTCGTTAAATAAGGTATATTCTTAAAAAAAAAAAAAAAATGGTGTCAATTACAGCGTCTAGAACACCTAGTGTAGAAATATGCTATCCAAACAGTGCTAAAAAAAATTATCCCTTAACACGTTCACTATACTCAGTACAGCCGGCGCCTATATTTATGTTTTTCGCTGTGAGACGGCGTTCGAATTCACGTTTTGCTTCATCTGGCGGCGCGGTACTTTCGCTTATTCAGACACTGTATGCAAAGACACGCCCCTCTCGTATTTATTAAATTGAACTCGAATATAACAAGCAGAGTTGATTGTGAATGTCTGAAAGTTCGTAAGGAGTAAGCAAATTACTTAGAGACATGATTTTACTGACTGCATATGTACGAATTTAATATAAAATGTCTTAAAATCTAAAGAAATATGGACAACATGCACGCCTCCCACTGGTCCGTTTTTTGAACACCAGTCTAATTAAAGAAAATATTTCATGGTAGGTTTCGGCAACAATTGGAAGAAAAACGCCTTTCCTGGTAAGTTTCCACGAAATTTATAAAGGTGATTTTTCTTATAAAAATTGTGGTGTTCAAAAAACGGACCGAGTGGGAGCCCTGACTACATCATATAAATGTAATTAATTCTGTAATGTAGAAGCCACGACCCTTAGTGAATGATACCTTTTGAATGAAAACGAGAATTCTCGTTTCCCGTCGTGAATGTATAAGGTTTATAATACTGAATTGTTTTTACTACTGAATTTTCGAATATTCAAGTGTGACCCAACTGTACTGCACCCCGTCTATGGCATAGTCGAGTGTGACCCACATGTAGTGCACGCCTTCTATTTAACAGTGGAGTGTGACCCACCGGTGATGCACGCCGCCCGATGCGACAGACAAGCGTGACCGACCGGTGATGCACGCCGCCCGATGGGGCAGTCAAGCGTGACCCACCGGTGATGCACGCCGGCGTGAACGTGTTAAATGTGCGACGATACTGCTAAAATGCTAAGTGTCGATCGCAGCGACATCTGCGGGATTTTCGTATTACTAGTATTACATTGTATAGAATAGCAATACCTTGGAGTTGTAGAAAATATCCTGCAGATGTCACTGCGATCTGTACATATATTGCAGTAGCATCGTTGCATATTTAAGGGATACAATATTTTAGCGCTATTTTAAGTATTACAGAGATAGCCGATTTCCACACTACGTATTCTAGTCGCTATAGTGTCAATAAGCAAATTGAATTTTTAAACCGTAATTTAATGCGATCTTTAACCCCTTGAGGGGCAAGCAATTACGTTCGTGTAATGCTGAATTCCCACCGGAATATATGAAAAATTCTATTTTAAAATAAGTAAAAGCAATTTTACTGGTTTTTCCCACCAAAGTTAAAGAAGTAAAATTAAAAAAAAATTTCTGGTGTAAAATTTCATTAATCGTAGGTGGTATATAATATATACCAGTGCCCCTCAAGGGGTCAACAGGTAAGTGGCGGTGATACATTTATTTGATTTTTTCCGCAATTTTTCACTATGGTTTTGTTTGATTTTATTTACAAAATTTCTGGGGGTAATTTTATTAAAAATAATAATAAGGTTGGCAATTATGCTTTTGCGCATGAACGAATGATTCACTTGAATGACAAAATCATACATTATGCCTATCACTGTTTTCAATCTGTGGCCTGCCAGGCACTAGACTACCACTATATTAGAATGCGCAAATTTGCCTTAATTAACCCTCGGACTACAAAAGAAAAAAAATCGTACAAAAATTAAAATGAATGCATCCAACGCTGTTAAAATTCATTAGTTTTTATTGGATATTCTTTTAAATTGTTTGCAGATTTTTACTAATTTAGATCGGAAAATACCAGTTTACAAACCAATTTCTTAATTTTATCACATTCAGCTGGATTGTACTCTATTTGACCTAATTCCGTTTTTCCTGTCGGTTCCATTGGAACCACCTGGTAGGCGGAGGGTTAATAAAAGAAATTTTACCATTAAATAATGCGAAGTTTGTTTTTTCTGAATTTGTGGTTGTAGACGACGTTCAGAAGGAAATGTTTAAGATCCCTCGTTTACAGTATTTCTACGCTCCTTCATTTCCAGTACCACTAATTTGGAATAGCAATATTTAGAAATCATTTTCTACGAATTAATATTTGAAAATTACATCTGTCAATAATCTGAGAGTAAGAGGATCATTATTTTAGTCAAATTATTCAAACGTAAGTTAAGTCGGTATGCTTAAGTACTATATTTTTTCTCGTGTAATCCGCGGATCAAACAAACATGTTTAGAACCAGAAATTTCATCTGATAGTAGAAGCTAGATCAGAAGTACATAGTTTCGTTAAGTTGCCTTTTATTAACCCATTGAGGGGCACCGGTATATATTATATACCACCTATGATTATTGAAGTTTTACTTTTCTAACTCTGGTGGAAAAAAGCCGTAAAATTGCTTTTACTTATTTTGAAATAGAATTTTTCAAAGATTCCGGTGGGAATTCAGCATTTCACAAACGTAATTGCTTGCCCCTTAAGGGGTTAAATAAAATTTCTAGGTCTAAACATGTTTGTTTGATCGGGAATTATATATTGGAAAAAACGCTTGTATTGCAACTGCATATCGGGACATTTTTTACATTCTAAAATTTATACAGCTTTTTTCATGACAAATTACTTGTTGGAATATAACTTATTTAATTTATTTAATTATGCTTAACCCTCCGTCTACCAGACGGGTCCAATGGGCCCGATGGGTACATTCGAAATATTTATTCTAACCAGAAATTTCTTTAAAATAAACTAAATATCTAAACCAGACAATAATGAGTTAAGTAAATAAGTTCAATAGTTTTAAATAAGAATTCTGATGTGTAATATTTTTATAAAACTTGAGTAAAATTTTCGGTAGTTCTAGGGTTAAACTTGTTTTATGTAAAATTTGAAAAGGTACTTATCTTTAAAAAATTGAGATTTACCTGTTCTTAACATATTTAATACAAAATTATGAAGCCGGCCTAAACTGAATTGCCTGTTACTGATGATAAATGATCTGTTTCCACATTAACACTAGAACGCCCGGAAGGAGTCGATCCGACTCCGACTACATGACTAAATGTCAACTGGAACCAAAAATTCTTTCATAAAATAAGGCAAATTTAAACTAAGCAGATTTACGTTAAATAACTCAGTCAAATAATTCTAAATAAAAATTCTGGCATCAAATATTTTTATGAAAGTTGAGTAAACTTTCCGGGCGTTCTAGTGTTAACAGGGATCGCATTATATAGGAAAAATTTTATTGTTCCTACCAGAACCCTGAATCAGTAATCTTCATGGCCATTTTATTTAACATATGCTAAAGAAAGGTACGATGAAGATAATATTTTTAAAATAGTGGTAGGAGCAATAAAAATTTCCCTCTAGAAAGCAACTCCTGCATTTACATATACGTAAAAAACTTAAATCACAAATTATTTTGAATACTCCTGTGTGCGTACGGTTTGGGGTTCCATAGCTTAAAGAACCAAACCGCTCATGACTGGTATGCCAAGTTCAAAAATGGAAATTTTGACCTCAAAGGCGCACCTCGTTCTGGCCATGCAATTGAGTTATATGGCGAGCAATTAAACCAGCTTTTGAAAGAAAATTCCGGCAAACTACAAGGAAACTGGCAGAAAAAAACGAAATTCTCTGACACTGCTATAGAGAAGTATCTTCACTTGATGGGAAAGGTTCAGAAGTGTAGGGCATGGGTTCCACACGCTTTAAGTGACAACAAAAATCAACGAGCCACATTCTCCGTTGGTTTGCTTGCTCGTCTCCGTTCAACTTATGGACACAAGCAACGATTTCTTTACCGAATAGTTACCGGCGACGAAAAATGGCGCCTGTACTGTACATTAATATGAAGCTGCGCAAGGAATGGCTTAGCACCGGTAAATTAGTGACACCGCGCGTGAAACAAGATCTATATCTACGTAAAACGATGCTATGCGTATTGGAAAGGGATTTTCCATCACGAATTGTTTGAACTGAACCAAACGGCGAACGTGGAACTCTATGTTCTTCAAATGGAACGACTCAACACGGCTATTCATGAGCAAAGACCTAATCGGCAGCATTGAGTTCTTTTGCTGAACGACAACGCCCGCCCTCATATCGCCAATATGACCAAGGAAGCCATTCAAAAGCATGGATAGGAAGTTCTGCAGCACCCGACGTACTCTCCAGATTTGGCACCAACAGATTTTTATCTGTTTCGAAATCTTTCAAATGCTATGCGCGGAGTTTCGTTCAATACTAATGCAGAATTGAGAGCTTGGTTGGATAAAATTTTCGAGTCGAAACCGTCGGGATTTCTACCAACGAGCTATTGAAAATCTTGTTGAACATTGTGAAGAAGTTGTAAACAATAAGGGAGAATACATTGTTGAATAATTATTTTTTATTTTTTATTGAAAAATAAACTTTTAAAAAATTAAAGAAAAACGACGGGAACATAATTGACAATCCAGTTGGCATTCCATAGTTGACATTCCATTTTAACCCTTTCGGCCAGTGTTGCCAGTGGGCTACTTATTTTAAAATTCAGATTTATTGATGGTACCAATTTTTTTTAAATAGTTAACCCTCCGTCTACCAGACGGGTCCATTGGACCCGACAGGTACATACAAAATATTCATTCAAACCAGAAATTTCTTTAAAATAAACTAAGTATATAAACCAGACAAAAATAAGGTAAATAAATAAGTTAAATAGTTTTAAATAAAAATTCTGGTGTAGAACGTTTTATTAAAACTTGAATAAAATTCCCGGTAGATCTAGGGTTCAATTCGCCTTGTTTCATGAAATATTAATTAGGCGAAAACAAGGGAAATTTTATCATTTTAGAAATGTGGTGCCAATCAAGAAATCTGAATTTAAAAAATGCCCACTGGCAACACTGCTTTCGACTCGCGAGTCTCTTACACAAATTTTATTCAGTTGACACTGCTGTTAAAAAGAAGTTACCCTCAAGTACAAAATTTCTAAAACGCTCAAATTAAGTTACGAAAATTTTATTTTCCTTTAATACTGGTGCCAAAAACAAATTTTGCAAAGAAAGATTATATGGCCAGTCAGACCGGCCATACGAGCGCATAGAAGCGACGATCTGGACTTACATAAATGAACTCGATCAAAAAAATCAGAATATAGATTCCGGTAGAAAAAATGTATTTAAACAAACGGCGGGAACTTAGTTGCCAACCCAATACAAAGGGCATACCCGGATAAGCATTGGAAACATGCCTTTCAATCAAATTTCCTGATTTTTTTTTACCAGACGTAGGTACATATCTGACAATATATTTTCCCTATTATCACCCTATAAATATTGATATTTAATGAGATAGAAATGTTTTTTCGATTTTTTAAAAAACGGATTTTCTCAAAAACTGCTGCACGGAATTTCATGCCATTAATTGACGATATATAGGTACTAAAGGTGCATAACTGGTAATTTTTGTATAATTTTCTGCTTATAAAAACTGTTTGAAATATCGAAATAAAAATAAAAAAAATAAAAATCATATCTTATGGTTATCCGAAAATTACCATTTTCTTGTAAAAATTTCTCCATAAGTGCCCGTATATTCTATATAAATTCCGACAGTTTGCGTTGGGTACTACATATAAATATTTACAAAAGTATATATTGAAATTATTGAAATTCATTTTAAGGCGTTATTTGGGGGCGGACCTACTCAACTTCGACATCCGAAGAATTTTTGGAACAAAGTCAGCAGACAATATGTCAACTGATTTATTTTAGATTCCATTAAGCATATAAGCCATGTTTTTCAACACTGTCCATACAATTTCGATATCGAAAACTGGTGTTTTATATCGGAGACAGAGAAATATTTTTGCTTTGAAAACAACAACATTCTCCGATATCGAAATGTAACGACAATTGGTATAATGACTTTTATTCAAATATTCTCACCACTTTTAACTAAGGGTAATAAGAGTAAGTAGTTTAGCCATTTCTTTGTTTAAATCCCTGAGTTAACGTAATAATGTATGGGTATTATGTAACTATAGTTAAAACCAAACGTGCTCCTGTATTTGTGAGTTATCGTCTGGTTTGGGTAGTAATAGATAACATTTTTTAAGGTATACCCTATTCTATACTTTTGTTTTATATGATGGCAGATTTCTGTGGCTGTTAATGTGGATGTGGAAGATAAAAATTATGGATACATAATTTGAGTAAAAAAGAAAAGAAAAGAAAGCCGACACCATTGGATGATGCTTTGTATTTAAAAATATATTTCTATAATTTTGAACCGTTTAATTTTTGATGAGATAAAAATATTTTAAAAATAAATATACATTAGTCTAAAAAAACAGTGGAACAAATATCAGGAGATTAAAATACTGTAAAGATAATAGCTATTGTTTTGCGAGTATATTTATAAACTTAAAGCAAATACATAATGGGGTTCAGTGCTTCAGGTCTCACTTTCAAGAACAGTTACTTTTATGAGAAAAAACAGCTGACACTGTGTTAATGTATTACATTCTTTATACATAAAAATAAAAATTCAAATAATATAAGACAGTAAACGTACAAAAAAAGAAAGAACAAAGAAATTAATCATTATCACTGTCATCTTCAATCACAAAAAATATGCATTCATTTTTGAACAGCGTAGAAAGAATTTCTGACGGTCTTACAATTTTGGATAAATACCTCCCGTAAGAAAGATAATATATCGTTGCTGCCAAATGAGAGCAGCAGCCAATTGTTTTCATGACATTTGCGCACTCGCAATAATGTTTTAAAATTACAGACACGCCAGTAGCATTTGGTTTGTATTGTATGAAACAACGGTATGTTTTCTTTGAAATATGCCGCTATGGAACTTGTAATTTCAAAATATTTGTTACCTCTTTAATGAAATATATATCAATCGAAGAGTCTTCCTTCATCATTTCCGCCAAGTAAGATATTGCCTGGTTGTATTGGTATGAAGCAGTGAAAAATATTTTCAATTCTCTTGCGGTCATTTCATTGAAATCCATTAACTCTAGTGAAGATAATTTGGTGAAAGGGAGTTTTCTACGCAACCAGTTATTTATTTCAACTTCAGCCACTAATGTATTTTCTTCGTTTATTTTGGATAACATGCGACCAACCACTTCATCTGTAATATCTTTATCAGAAATTAACATTTTTCCGAATTTATTTAACAAAAACGAAGCTATCCGGTAATAACTTTTAAATTTTGACAACATTTTATTATCAAGTGTGTGATCTAATAGTCGGAATTTTTCTTTTAAAATTTCTTGTACGGATTCGACAACCCAACGTGTTTTTGTGACAAATCTTGATTTATTGGCTTGTTTTGCAGTTAGTTGTTTTTGCTGGCCTTTTAAAGCCCGCATGAATACATCATATCCTTTTTTTTTTTTTTTTTTTTTTTTTTTTTTTTTTTTTTTTTTAAACTCAGGTAGAACGTCACGAAAACCACGATCAACCACAAAAATGTTTTCCGGCTTCATTAGCCGACAAAGACCGTCTGGATAAGCAATTACTTCTTCCATTATGGTTGCGTCATTTTGATTTTCTAGAAAAGGACCTAACATATCAAAGATGTAGCCATCCGTGGTGCATATAGTGAAGGGTTTGCATAAAGGGACTTTCTTCTGCACTGAATAAGATTTTCTCTGATATTCGTTATTCAAACTCTTTTGATGTCTCGCGTATGTACCATCGCAAATCAAAATTAATTTATCATATTCATTGTATAATTTTCTTGCAAGATCCGTTATATGGTTGTCAATTAAATCCTGTCTAGAGTTATTATTAATTCCAAAACCAAATTTAAGTCTATCCATCTCAAATGCGGTAATAATATTTCCTGTATAATCAGAAACCATCTGTTCCCTTTCTAAATCAAAAATAGCAGAAATCAATTTATTAAAAATACCTGTTCTAAGTTTAACTAAAAAAATAAAAATAGCTTCTAAAGCTGTACGATTTTTACTATCCAGGACAGAAGTCATCATGTTTCGTAGCTCTTTGATTTGATCAATATTTAACCCTAGATCTACCGGGAATTTTATTCAAGTTTTAATAAAACGTACTACACCAGAATTTTTATTTAAAACTATTTAACTTATTTATTTACCTTATTTTTGTCTGGTTTATATACTTAGTTTATTTTAAAGAAATTTCTGGTTTGAAAGAATATTTTGTATGTACCTGTCGGGTCCAATGGACCCGTCTGGTAGACGGAGGGTTAATCCCGTAAAAAGCTCAATATGATGTTTAGGAATTTCTTCAATGTTTTTTATTAGAGGTACCACACATTTATCAGATGTTCCCTGTAATAGCTTAATTAATTCGTTTTTGCTTAGTTTCGATGTATTAAAAACAATTCTAATAGATTCTAGTTCACTGTCATAAAAACGATTTTTAATTAACCCTCCGTCTACCAGACGGGTCCATTGGACCCGACAGGTACATACAAAATATTCATTCAAACCAGAAATTTCTTTAAAATAAACTAAGTATATAAACCAGACAAAAATAAGGTAAATAAATAAGTTAAATAGTTTTAAATAAATATTCTGGTGTAGAACGTTTTATTAAAACTTGAATAAAATTCCCGGTAGATCTAGGGTTAAGTGTGTTTTACAACATCGATTTCTGTAAGGGATATATATATATATTGCATCTTATGTACGTTTGCAGTATCGTTTCATTAGGATCAACAACTAATTGTTTCTTTTTTTCACAATTGCAGCAGTAAGCATGTGTTGACACGGTTCTTTGTATAGGCATTTCTAAGAATTCTTCGGGAATGGAGATAGTGAAACTCGTATCACGTACTGTATAATCAGAATCTTTTTCGGTTGATGTTGACATACATCCTTTATCTGAAAATGAAATACAATAAACAAAAATGATCACTCATAGATTTTTTGCAATACAAAAGTAAAATTTGAGTATCACATCTTATGTTTACATTGCAAAAACTTCGAATTATTTTGTGCAGCTCTGTAAATTTATTTTGAATGCAGTAGTCTTCAGCAGTAGATTCGAGAACTTGAAAACTTGTTTTCTTAGGAGACATTTTTAGATCAGGAAAATACCACAAATAAATAATGCATACTACTGCAAAAATAAATATAAATAAGTAATAAGAATGACCATAAGTACCACAAAAAATGTATATTCTGGGATAAAATGTAACCTCTGTTATTTGTATATAATATCTGTTACCAAAAGTTGTAACAGAGATTACATTTAACCTTCCGTCTACCAGACGGGTCCATTGGACCCGACATGTACATTCAAAATATTTATTCAAACCAGAAATTTCTTCAAAACAAACTAAATGTATAAATCAGACAATAATAAGTTAAATAAACAAATTAAATAGTTTTAAGTAAAAATTCTGGTGTAGAATGTTTTTATAAAACTTGAGTAAAATTTCCGGTAGTTCTAGGGTTAAGCAAAAAGAATTTTTTCTCTTAAATAATAATATTCTAAAATATAACTATGTTACTTATATAAACTTATTTTACTTAGTGTTTTGTGATTTAAAGAGAAATTTTATTTTAAAAGCAATATTTAAACCTAAAATTGGAGAATTAATAAAATTAAACCTAAAATTCGCCTTAGAACTTCATAATACTGTTCTATACTCTAAACATGTGGCAGACAAAGTGAAAATGGCACTTGACTTCTATTCTAGAAAATTTTTTGAGCAATACAGATTTGTAGCGCTATTTGCTGGACAAAATTTTTATTATTTATTCTGCCAAATGTAAATAAAGTAACAGAGGTTTAATTTTCATGGACAAATGTTAAGTTTTACAATGTTACATGGACAAATGTTAAATTTATGCAGTTACAGAATACATATCTTAATTCATTAGTACAAATTTATTTAACTACTATATCTGTTATTTAAATAAAAACAGATAAATATTGTGTTGTTCATAATATTTAGAATTGTAGTCTGTTTAACACGTTCACGCCGGCGCGGTGGGTCACACTCGACTGTCTCAGAGCTGCCAAGTCCCCGTCTTTTTGGATACCAGTATTTTAATACAGAAAATGTTGTTTTATTTAATTAGAACAATTGGGCGATTTAACCCTCCGTCTACCAGACGGGTCCATTGGACCCGACAGGTACATACAAAATATTCATTCAAACCAGAAATTTCTTTAAAATAAACTAAGTATATAAACCAGACAAAAATAAGGTAAATAAATAAGTTAAATAGTTTTAAATAAAAATTCTGGTGTAGAACGTTTTATTAAAACTTGAATAAAATTCCCGGTAGATCTAGGAGGAACAACATTCTCTCTAAAATGGTAGTGGTGTGCAAAAAGACGGAGACATAACAACTCTGCGACAGTCGAGTGTGACCCACCGCGCCGGCGTGAACGTCTTAAAGTTGTATCTCTAGTCATTTGGACAGCTAATTTTCATGGCTAAGGATGGATAAATTGCATAAATTGTGCAATAAATACAATAAAATTGACTAGAACAAACTTTAGACCAGTTAAAAATAGTTTTTTCCAAAAGATGGCATAAAAAATTTGGAATTTCTTTTATATATTGAGAAAAAAATATATTAAAGTTTTGGACATGAAAAGCACAAGTATTTTTGGTTTCACCCAAATAAGAATGAAAAAAATAATTGCTGAAGTTAAAACGTGTAATGGAAACTTACCTAGTTCTATATTATTTCTTTTGTAGTACTGCGTTTTTTTACATTTTGCACATATGGTATTTCCAACTAATAACTTCGTGCCAGTAGATATTGAAAGCAATTCAGTTTTTTCCTCTGTTTTTAATTTTTTTTCTGTAGCCACCAGATTTTTTGGAAAAACTTCCACAACAATCACATTTCGGATTATAATTCTCAGATGACATCACCAGAAACAGAAAGCATTCGCTTCAAAATATCTGTTTCTGATCACGGCGGTTAAACATTAGACAAATGCACTTAACATGAAGGTAACCGAAGCAAACCTTAAGTTTAAAAATCTTGAAAATGCTAACTATAATTACTCTTTATTAAAACTGGTACAAGCATTTTAATTTAAAGTGATTGTGATGACTGTCGTTACATTTCGATATCGAAGAATCAAGTTTGTTTGTTCAAAAATTCTTCGGGTGTGAAAGTTGAGTAGCTCCGTCCAAAATAACGCCTTAAAATGAATTTCAATAATTTTAATATACATTTCTTAAATATTTATATGTAGTACCCAACGCAAACTTTCGGAATTTATATAGAATATACGGGCACATATGGGGAATTTTTTACAAGAAAATGGTAATTTTCGGATAACCATAAGATAATGATTTTTGTTCTTTTAAATTTTTATTTCGCTATTTCACACAGTTTTTATAAACAGAAAATTATACAAAAATTACCAGTTATGCATCTTTGGTATCTATATATCCTCAATTAATGGCATGAAATTCCGTGCAGCAGTTTTTGAGAAAATCCGTTTTTTAAAAAATCGTAAAAACATTTTTATCTCATTAAATATCAATACTTATATGGTGATAATAGGGGAAATATAGTGTCAGATATGTAGCTACGTCTGGTAAAAAAGAAATCAGGAAATTTGATTGAAAGGCACGTTTCCAATGCTTATCCGGCTATGCCCTTTAATATAAAATGTCTTACAATCTAAAAAAATATGGACAACATGATATAAATGTATTTTCTACAAGGTAGAAGCCACGCCCTTAGTGAATGATGTTTTTTGAATGAAAACGAAAATTCTCGTTTCCCGTCGTGAATGAGTTAACATTAATAATAGGAACATTATCGTGCATGTGTAATTTTCCACACCAGTACAAAAAAAACCTTATTTTACATACATTAATTATCACTTAAACAGGGCGAAAATCAGGATTCATTTTTAATCATGGTGGTTTACTGATGTTGCAAATATTCAGATTACGGTATTGCGCCGCCGTCGCATCTCAAGGGGCTCACCATTTCGCAAAAAATTGACGACTAGTGCATTGCTTCGAATTCGGTGACTTTTAAATAGAAAAATTATCTCTATTTACGGACAGAATTATTTACATTAATTAATATTTCAGAATAATGCGAATATAAATATTCAAAAATAGTGGCAGCTTTATGGATAAAAAAAAAATCAGCTAAATTACCATCACTGAACAATGGAGTTATGAATAAAGAGGAGGAGACATATAGTTTATTACCTACGAGTTACGAGTGAAGTAACTGAGGGGGTTGTCACAAGATGGCGGCTGCTTTTTTTTTTTTTTTAAATCGGATCTCCAGTTACTGATTACCGTTAGGACAAACCACCAGTAAAATTGAATAGAAAATTTCCTCTTATTTAAGCGTCTTTTTCATGAAAATTTTCCTCAAAAATGTCGTAAAAATTTCTATTTGTTTTTACTGGTGTCAGTATTCCCTGTAAAACTGTCAGTTTGTTTCCCTGGTTGTCACAATATGGCGGAAGCGCAAGAGCTAACTACCGCCAAAGTAAACTGCTACCAGTAAAAATGAAAATCTGTTTTAACCATTATTTATGACTGAAATTTTATAATAATAACGCGCTTAAATAAGTTGAAGAATTATATATAAATCTACTGGTGGAAGTTTCCACCAGCGGTAAACAACCCGTGCGATAGCGGTTACAGTGGAAGCTTCACTATTTTAAGGATATGTCAGTTCCTCTTTATTAATAGTTCCATGCACTGAACTAGTTGCTGTCTTCCAAAGCCACTATATTTTAAACCTGAGAAGATGAATGGGATTAGAATTTAATAGTTGCGCCCTCTTAGAACAGCTAGTGTTTTGCATGCTGGATAATTAAAAGTTTAACCCAGAAAAATCACACAGAAATTATGAAATATTAATCTAGATACACATCGGAAGCTAGGTCTAACGTATCCCCCGGGTTTAAGACGAACCCCGCTGAAAGGTAGTTAGTTTGCCTCTATTTTTAATTTAACGCTAGAAAGACGGGGAATTTTACTCAAATTTTATAAAAAATATTTCCCACCAGAATTTTTGTTTTAAATCATCAACTTATTTATTTAACTAGTTTTTTTTTCTTTTTACCTTTTAAACTACTTTTATAAGAAAAATTCCGGTTCGAACAGAGGATGTATTCATTTGGTAGCGCTCAAAATGGCCGCTCGCCGTCTTTCTAGTGTTAAAAAGTCGGAATTCAAGCCAGGATTAAAAAATAGCGTTTTTTGCCTTATTTAGTAACAGAAATTATGTGAATAGATAGATTAAAGATTCTTCTATCAAAATTTATGGTGTGAACTTAAAATTTCGAAATAAAAATGGGGGCCAAACAGGCAACCCTGCTGTAAAGTCAGTGAGGTATATAAGGAACCCATTAGTTACTACAAGCGATGATTTTTCTTACTAACTTTAGGGTTTACTAAGCGCCCAGGCGAGGGGAGTAGCAGGTTTGCCGCTTAAATCGGGGCTCCAAATGTTCTGAACACCAGTATTTGAAAGTAATTTTCTTCGCCCTTATCTAATGCAAAAATTATCTGCGATTAAAGATGGCGCAAGAAACTGTAAGAAATTAGTGGTATCCAGAGCATTTGGAGACCCGATTTATACGGGACAACTGGCAACACTAGTTGCCAGCCAGTGTTCCAGTGGGCTACTTTTTAAAATTCAGATTTCTTGATTGGCACTACTTTTTTGAAATGATAACATTCCCCTTGTTTTCGCCTTACTAAATATGTAATTAAATAAGGCGAATTTTACCTTTTCAGAAAAGTGGTGTCAGTCAAGAAATCTGAATTTTAAAAAAGTAGCCCACCGGCAACACTGGTTGTCAGTTTGACCCTTTTTTAATTCCGAAATTTCTCATTTAAACCAGAAAATCCTTGCAATAGTAATTTCTTTGATTAATGACAGATATTCAATGATTAATGACAGAATTTCCGGTATGAATTCAAAATTTTTGAATTTAAAAAAGTGCAAACGAGCATCCCTGGAAATTTAGCGCTCAGACATGCGAACAATATTTGCATTTACCATGTCTGCAGTGCACTTCTGTTCTCACTACCGGCAGCAGCAGAGGGATGTGGCGCTACCGTGCACTAACAAGTTTAACACATATTAACGTACTGAGTACACTCTAACAAGGAACGTCTAGATAAGCACATTCTCAGAGAAATGTGAAAAAAGTACAGAACGTTCTTGTCATGAAGAAAATTCCTGCGGAACCTCGATATAGCGCCCATAAAAATCTAATGAAAATTTCGTTTTCTTGGTGATTTATCACTGGTTAGAGACACAATGAAATTTGTAAAACTATATGCTTTTATGATAAATACACTTTAAGGAAAATATCTGTAAATATTGTTGCTATGGAAACAACGGCTTATTCATTGTCGAAATGTATAATAAGGGCGTTCTCAATCGTGCAGTTACTTTTAAAATACCTTTAAAATTTATACAGCTGGTGAACAGGTATAAAATTAAATAAATTCATCAAAACGCAAATTGTACATAACATATAACTTATAGAAATTAAACGATATCATCGTTTAAGTTTTAATTCATTAACTACTGCGCATTTAAACACTCATTTAACACCTTGAGGGGCGGTGGGATATATTATAACCCACTTAATTTTCATGAAGTTTTGAACCAGAAACTTTAATTAAATTTTACTTTCATAACTTTGGTGGAAAAAGTTGTAAATTGTTTTTCCTTAATTTGAAATAGAATTTTTTGCAAATTCCAGTGTGAATTCAACATTACAGAAACACAATTGCTTGCCCCTGAAAGGGTTAACAAATAATTTCCAAATACATTTAACCCTTAAATGCGCGATTATTTATTTTGTTTCAAAAAATTATATATGATTTTCTGAAAGGTTTATCACACAGGAAAAATAATGAAAAAAATCAGAGATGTATTTTTCATATAATACGGCAATCTTTTCTTCTGTTGCACATCGGTAATACAAGTAAGAGCCACTGTCGTGTGGCTGTTTTACGCTAAAATATTGCAAATTAGTAATTATTTTAATAAGTATGTCTCCAAATACCTTATTTTATATAATTATTTATTTTATAAAACTTAAACTTTAGCCCTTTAATTCTCGTGATAGAATATGTTTTAGAAATTACGTACTCCAGAGAATCTGACTTTACACCAGAAAGTTTCAATGGTTAATTTCGCTTTATTTAAATACGGAATGTCTGTTATTAATTAAAGCAAATATTGCTATTTTAATTTTCTGTTATGAATTAGATATATACGAATAAAAAAAATCTATTAAATTCAAAAAACTGTTGTTTGCATATATGGTTAAGCTACGCGCTAAAGAGTTAAATCGCTTGGATTTGGCAAGGAAAGGTATTGTTCGCCAAATCGCGTATTGCGCCGGTCTTTTCGCCCCAAAATTCTCTAAAGTATTTTATTTTTTACTGGGTTTGTAACAGTACTCGAAATTGAAGCGCAAAATTTGGCTGGCCCTTTATTAGAAACATGAGTTGTAGTAGTTGTAGTTTGTTGTCACTAGCATTTTTTTACAAAATATTATGAGTATGCACTTTAACCCATTACCCGCCGGTGTAGCGTTAACCAGACGATAAAAATAAATGCGCATGCTTAAATTAATTGTCGAAATACCAATATTTTTGAACTAAAAAATTGCCTTATTTAATTACAGAAACGTTGACCATTAAATAATTATACTTCAAAATTTGTGGTGCCAAACAGTGTTGCCAGTGGGAAACTTTTTTTCAATTCAGATTTCATGATTGGCACCACATTTTTGAAATGGTAAAATTTGCCTTGTTTAATGACACCTTAATTAAAGCGAAAACAAGGGGAATTTCACCATTTCAAAAAAGTGGTGCCAATCAAGAAATCTGAATTTAAAAAAAGTAGACCGGTGGCAAACGTTTTTTAGCAAAAAAGTTGAAGACCCTTATCTTATAGTTTTGGCGGTTAACGGGTTTAGCAGAGTTGCCAAGTCTCCGGATTTTTGCACACCACTATTATCTTAGAGAAAATCTGGTTCTTCTAAATCGCCCAAATGTTCCAATTAAATAAAACGAAATTTTCTGTATTAAAATACCGGTATCCAAAAAGCCAGAGACTTAGCACCTTTGTTTTAGGGAACCTTCCTTGTAAGTATAAAAGCTCTTGTTAGAATATACGGGGAAAATCTTATAATTATTTTCAAATACAATAGTTCGTATATACGGATGTACGGGTGACATTCAATTATTTAAACTTTTTATTAGCAGAAGTACTTTATCCCTGAAAAGGTTAACATGATAATTGTAAATTTCTGTGATTGTATTATTTAAAATGTGTTGTTTAGGTATACTGGTAACCATACACTCCATTTAGACATACTCCCCCTCTGGACACGCTACAGTATGTGGTTAAATGAAACTTTAAGTAAAATATCGCTGTTTAATTTTTTTCGTAAAATAACAAAGATATTTGAAAGTATTAGTAAATTAATACTTTATAAATTATTATATTTGTAATTTATAAAAATGCATTTAAATTATAATATTTCAGTCTCCTAATTAAAAAAATACAATGTAAACTCACCTTTTTTTCTTTGTCAGATAGATTTTATATATTTTGCAGAAAACTATACATAGATAGTATTAAATATTCTTTCTTTAAAATTAAATATAACACAGGTTTTTTCTGTACTTGACAGCTAGTGTCACTCGTAAGTACTAAAACTATCCAATAAAGAAAAGACATTTTATATTTTAAAAGTAAAACCTAACATTATCCATGTACGTTGAATATCAGGGATAAATTTATTGAAGCTGAAATTGAAAATGCCTTTAAGTTCTTGAAATAATAAAGAAAAACCTGCGAATGTAAATTCGATTTTTTTTTAAAAATTTTTATTCACGATTTTATGTTTCAAAAAAGATTTGCAAATTAAGTGCACATTTAAAAATGTTTTTAAAAAGTTTGATCGTTGTTAAATCCTTAGATGACAGTGTAATGAAAAATTTCATTTTGTCGCTTATAACAATTATTTAAATTTAAAAATGCAGTAAAATTTTGCTCTGAATTCATATAAAGTTTAAAATTAACTTTAGTTTATTTAGCTTTTTATTAAGAACTAATGAGAGATTTTAAAAATAGAGTTTCGTCAGTATCGTTATCATTAAAATTCTACGAAAAATATGATTAAAGGTTGTGTATTCTTTTTGTGCTTTATCACCACAAAATCCGTCATATTAGCCAGAGATCAAACAAACATGCTTCTAACCAGAAACTTTACTTAATAAATGAAGTCATTTAAACACGACATAGGAATAAACTGTATTTTATACGATTAAATTTCTAGTTCTAACAATGGAGTTGTAAATAAAGAGAAGGAGACACATTGTATTGTCTACGAGTTGCAACTGATATAACTGAGGAGGCTATCACAAGATGGCGGCTGATTTTTTACATTAGATAAACAGTTTCTGATTAACACCTGAGCAAATTCCCACCAGTAAATTTTGAATAGAAGATTTGGCCTTATTTTAGCGTCTTTTTCATAAACAATTTCACTCATAAATATGATTAAATTTTCTATTTGTTTTTACTGGTGAAAGTTTGCCCTGGTATTTTAATCTTTTTCACTGATCCTGAGAGAAGACTGTCTAGGTTGTCACAATATGGAGGAAACACAAGGCTTGACTACAGCCAAATTAAAATTCCTCCTGAAAAATTAATATATATTCTTATCATTTTTTATGACTGAAATTTTGCATCAATAAGACGTTTAACCCTCCGTCTACCAGACGGGTCCATTGGACCCGACAGGTACATACAAAATATTCATTCAAACCAGAAATTTCTTTAAAATAAACTAAGTATATAAACCAGACAAAAATAAGGTAAATAAATAAGTTAAATAGTTTTAAATAAAAATTCTGGTGTAGAACGTTTTATTAAAACTTGAATAAAATTCCCGGTAGATCTAGGGTTAAATGAGGAGAAAAATTCTATTCAAATTTACTGATGGAAGTTTGCCTCGGTTATAACCAACCATAGCGACAGCGGTTACAGTTGAAGCTTCACTATTTTAAGGATATATCAATTCCTCTAATGGAGTTATGAATAAAAAGGAGGAGACATATAGTGAACCATCTATCAGCTGCGAGTGAAGTAATTGAAGAGGTTGTCAAAAGATGGAGGCTGCTTTTTTTTAAATCGGATCTACAGTTTCTGATTAACGCTTGGGCAAACTTCCCACCAGTAAAATTTAATAGAAAATTTCGTCTTATGTTAGCGTCTTATTCACGGTAATATTTTCTCAGAAATATAAAAAATTTTTCTATTTGTTTTTACTGGTTTCAGTTTGCCTTGTCAGTCAGTTTAATTCACTGGTTTTCACAATATGGCGAAAACGCAGGGCCTAAGTTCCGCCAAAGTTAACTTCCACCAGAATAATTTAAAATCTATTTCTGCCATTATTTATGACTAAAATTTTACATTAATAATCCGTTTAAATAAGGAGAAAATTTCTATATAAATTTACTGGTGGAAGATTCCACCGGCGGTGATAAACCCCTGCGAAAGCGGTTGCTGTTGCAGCTTCACTATTTTATAGATATGTCAGTTCCTCTTTTTTAATAGTTCCAATTTCTAACGTGTTTGTTTGCTCTGCGAGTCATGCACTGGTTTTTCTGGATCCATAATTTTCAAATTACTCGTCTTATTTTATTGTAGAAATTATTTAAAATTCCATAATTATAAAAGCAAATATAATTAATAAAAAATACTGGTAATTAAATTTATCTTAAATGGGAGAGGTAACCGCAAGATTAAAGGCGAGGTCACATCAATCAAGGTCGCACGCCACGTAGCGAAGGGGTTAAACTACAGGAAGATGCCTAACTGTTTTCTTACTTCACACCACTAAAATTGTAAAGTTTTTTCACCTTGATTAATAGCTGAAATTTCTTTGACAAGGCGAAGGAAACTTCGTGGTGTAAAGTGCATCTGGACGCCGCTCTCGCTACACCGTTAATTTGCAATAAATGTGGTAAACAAAATTAGTCCCGTGAGTTTCGGAAACTATGCGCAGATAGTAGATATCGTGTCACCGCTCCCTGAATACTAGGCCTGAGCGCTGAGTCAAAAATGGCGGCTACCGAAAGCGGATTTTTTTTAAACATATGTACGGTCCCTTAAATTTTGACACCAGAATTTTATAAAAGATTTCTTTAACTTCCTTAATCTCCGAAAAATGAAGCTGAGAAAACTTAAAAAAAATATTGGTACGAATATCTAAGGGATAGTACACACGCTAAAAAAAATCCTCCTTCGGCAGCCGCCATTTTTGTGTCAGCGCTCAGGCCTAGTATTCAAGGGGCGGTGATGCTGTAGTATATAACGTCACGCTACAAGCCCGCGTATGTGGATTATCACCCCGTCCACAAGATGGCGCAACTGTGTTAATTTACGCCCGATTCCAGCATTAAAGATGTGAAGTTTAACACAAATTAACTCTATTCAAAAAACAAAATATACATTCAGGTAGTAAACATTTATTTTAAAAAACTGCGGGAACTTAGTTGCCAACCTAATACATTGAAAGATATTTATTGATGCATAAACTTGGGAAACCTATCTAGAACACCGATTTACAAAATACTTTCAGAACAGGGAGGAGCTTCTACTGTTTTCAAATTCAGATTCTATAAAAATTGTCCGTCTGCAATATGATAATAATATCATTGTTCGCATTTTAATGACTGAAATTTCGCGAATAAATTAAACGAAGATTAACATTCGTACATGTCGGAGTTCACCACCCCAATACAGTGTAAAGAAAGATTCTTAACATGACCTCTGCCATATGAATTTAAAAAGCAACGTTAAAAACGCCAGAATAAGCGTACCGTCCTCAGTGCTAAGAATAACGGAAACCTGCGCATTTATATAGAGGAGAAGCGGATTCAACTGAGAAGTTCATTAACCAATGGGGAAACAGTAAAATTGGGGTACCAGCCAATGGGAGAATAGCATAGGTAATGCCACCAGAAATGTAAAAATAAAAAAATGGTAGTAATTAAGCAAAAGAGGATTTTATGAAATATTTCCAGCAATCTGATAAAGGGGGAATAGCAAATTCACTATTAACCCCTTGAAGGGCGCCGTTTGCAGTCTGCAAACGGTTAATTTTAATGCCCAAAATTTCAAATTGCACCAGTAATTTGTTAGTACAAGTTCGATCTCATAATAAGTGTGAAAAAAAACTTTTGATTATTTGCAAATAAATTTGTTCGTATGTTGCGGTGCGAATTAATTATTTGAACATAATCGGAGCAGAAAAGTCTTGCCCCTGAAAGGTTTAACGATATTGTCATAATTTTTGAAGATATGAAATGCTTCAAGAAAGTTAAGTTCGTATATAGAAGTGGGTTTAGAGATGATTTTGGCTGAATTAAAATCAAAAGAGTGGTTCATCTCCCAGCAATGTTTAGGAATTGAAGATTTATTGGTTTCCTGTTTTTGAATATATTGTTGGTGTTCTTTAATACGAAATTTTAAACCCCGTTTGGTCTGTACAATATAGGAAAGACCGCACTGGCAGTTAATACTATAGATACCCCATGAGTTGTATAACTCAATAGGATCTTTGAGTTTCGAGAGGGTAAGCGTAGGGGTAAAAATTATTCTGAAGTCATGCTGTCTAAGTATTTTGGCAATAGGAAAGCTGGATGCTGCTTATGGAGAGAGAAGAGGACTGATTTGAGTTAGAGGGACGTGGTTGTTGTAGTTTACGTAAAGCAGCATCGATAATAGAAGGGCTGTAGCCTCTGTCAATCGCAATGGCTCTAAGATATTTAATTTCACTATTAAGTGAGTGCGAATCAGAACAAAGATGTATGGCACGATTTATGAAAGTAAATAAGGTTGCCATTTTCTGGCTGGGAGGGTGACAAGAGTGACCATGGGGGTGGTAGAAAAACTGAAAAACTTTTGCGATAGACCGATGTAGAGGAACGTCTACAGTACGTGTGACAAGAGTATCCAGAAACGGGAGAGAACCATTGTTTTCAGTTTCATAAGTAAATTGTATATTGCTATCGATTGAGTTCATAATGTTAACGATATTATCAATATTGTGAAGAGAGGTGTCAATTAGGGTAAAAGTATCATCAACATAGCGAATCCAGAACGGGAAAGAGAATTGATTAAAAAGTGAGCATTCAAAATAATGCATATAGATGTCTGCGAGAATATGCGGCAAGGGGAAAACCATGGCTAACCCGTCAGATTGTCTGTAGTAATTGCCCTGAAATGAAAAAGTTGTTTGTGAGAACGGTACGCTAAACGCTAACGAAACTAGTTTGCTGAATGTTTGCTTATTCTGGCGTTTTTAACGTTGCTTTTTAAATTCATATCATTCTGCGCCAAGTAGCATCTTAATAATTATGACTTCTGTCAGTAATTTGTATTTCAAAAAACATGAGTAAACTCAAGTAAGCACACTGACCCCTTAGTTCTCGCTCCCGTCAATATGACGGGCTGAGGTGTCGCTCGTTATTTCTGGTGCCCGACATATTTCCGGGCTGGAGATTTCATTGCTGGAGAAACTTCTGAAACCAGAAAAATTTAACTGGCATTTCCGCGTGAAGTCTTTGAATAGCGCTATTTGTGTTTGGTTTTTTGGGCTGATCGTGATCCTGGACTATGTATTGCATGTTTCGAAATATATCTCGGTCAAAGCTATTAATAATCAAAATCTAATGTATGTATATTACTACAAATATTGTTTGTAAAAATTTGTTTGATGATGTTAAATAAACATCTCAGATGTGAAGAATAATGGTCTTATTCGCATTAATTTCTATGGTGTAAAACAAACATAAAAACACAGAATTCTCACATGATGGCTTTTCTACAAATGTGAATTTGTTCCATAATATCATTTTTTTCGCTTTAAAAAAATAATTGCATATTTTATTTAGAAACCTTATAATTATTCAATTTCTCTAATAAAAAAATAGGTTCTTTTTCGATGTTTTTTCTAAATATTAAGTGATACTTAAGGGGTTAATTTGCGTAAAATTTTCATATTAAAAGTTATCACTTATATTTATGACAGATCAGTTTAAAAAAAAATCCCTCATTAAATTTTCAACGGAAAATTATTTATTTTTTTGTGAATAAAGAAATTACATTAAAAAAGGTTATGTTATATATTAATTTTATTAAAATTTTCAGAGAAATGAAACATCACTTTTCTACAGTCAATTTTCAAATTGAATCTTTCAGCGAACTGCCGTGCCGCAAATGTTTTTCGTCACGCGAAATATGAGGCTGATAAATTGCAGATAATTTAATTCAATTCATTTTAAAGTAGTGTTTAAGAGTCAAACATAGATGTAGCTGTATAATGATCTTTCACGGAAACGAATGTGAATTAAATGTAAAATTCCTTTAAATAAATTGTAAACAAATATGTTAATAATTAAAAAAAAATAATTTTGGAAAATGCTAAAAAATACCCAAGACATTTTTTTATTTAATATTTAAAAGTATGCATTTGATTCTTGAAACAAAATTAATTTTAATTAAATATTTTCTTTTGTCTTTTCAAAGATATTGTGAAAAATAGAATTTAATGATTTTAAGAAAAATAAGACTTCTAATATTAAATGAAATTTATTTTTTTATGAATCTGTTTTTATTTTTGTTTTATGCTTGTCTAAAATTTAAAATTATCTCAATTTATGGCGTGTAATCCTCGGATTAAATAAATATGTTTTGTACTAGAGATTATAGACTTAAAAAAATGTTGCCTTATCTGTATAACTTAGAAATAAGTTACATTTTTGTGTTTAACATGTAGGTTTGGTCAACCACTCCCCTCTGAATACAAGGCGTATTCGCTGACAAAAAAAAAAAAAAAATGTTGGTTGTGGTATGCAGTGCTGCCAGTGGACTACTTCTTCTAAATTCAGATTTCTTGATTGGCCCCACTTTTTTGAAATGGAAAAATTCTCCTTATTTAATTATATATTAATTAAGGTGTAAAGAAAGGGAATTTTACTATTTAAACAATGTAGTGCCAATCAAGAAATCTGAATTTAAAAAAAAAGTATCCCATTCAGGGGCGGCGCAAGAGGGGGGTCCGGGGAGCATACCTGCCCCCCCCCCACCCCACCCCCGTCGGGGAAATTTTTTGGACTTGAGCGTAGAGTCCCGCATCGGGTCAGGTAATCCGATTTTTCCTGCACACGACCCGAGTCGTGTCAAATCGGGTGAGAGCTAGTTTTTTAAAGAAGATCTTAGGTTAGTTTGTAGAAAACCTGACAAACGGATAAGCTTGTCGCTAAATTTTTAAGAGTTTAATCTAAATTAAAATTTTATTTCTTAGTTTGCGACCAAAAATTTAAGAATTTTACCACATGCCGGTTAAAGTCTGTCGTCACACCAGCCGGATGCTACCGAAAAAATTGTACATTTTGTCTATAACTCATGCGCACTCCTGTTCAATGTTTATTTGATTAACCGCAAACTTAGACGCCTAAAAAAAAATACGATTTCAAGAAGAGACAGGACGTGGAAATTCATCTGCTCACTTCGATCTTCTTATTAAAAAACGTAGGGTAAGTATTTTTTATAAATGAATGAGTAAATTTTAAGAGAGTTTTGTATAATTATTCAAGCTGACTTAGTATCAAACTAAAAATTCCTTCTCTGTTCATTAATTTCAATATACAGTAGAATCTCATTTTATAACAATATCAGGGTTCGTACGGGTGCTTGAATTTCATGACTAAGAAATTATTCGGTACCAGTATTTCCTTATGGAAAATCTCTCCTGATATAAGGCGAAATTTCGTCCGTTTAAACTAGATTTATTTTCCTATAAAACATTTCTGATATTGGGCCTTGAAAATAACGGTACCCGTACGAACCCTGAATATGGATATTAATCTCTATTTAATATATAAAAGAGAAATGGAACGTGTAAATGAGAAAATAATTATATACATAGATAACTTCATTGTAAACTGCGGAAAGATGTATATATAGCTACAACTAAAATCTTGCATCGGGTCAGATAACCCGATTCTACCCGAACGTGTTGACCATTAGCTCTAAAATTTTGCTGCGAATCGTGTTGATTAGTGTTTCCATTTCGGGTCATCTCAGATTAGAGTTTTTTTTTCTTGGCAGTCGATTCGAGTTCGCCAAATTTTTCCAAAGAAAAGTCCAGATTATTGTTTCAATATATATATAAAATACTTGTATATGAATGAGTATTTATTTGCATATTCATATGCATTCATTTTTCGAAATATAAAATTGATTTTAGAGATATGATTGCAGACTATTTTCCTGAATTGTTTTAAATTATGGATTGATTTTTTTCCATTTCGTGCTTAGGATCAAGTTGCAGGTTCGTCAAAAAATATTTTGTCGATTTCGGGTCGGGTATAACTCGAACCGTGCAACTTTAAAAGTTCGGCCCGATATAAAAGCTAAAAGTTCGCCCCGAGCCTGGCCCGGCAAACAGTTAAAATCTCGCCCCGATTCCGACCCAGCCCGACAGAATTTCTACAAAACATGTATTTTTACTTTGATTTTGTTAAAAGGAGAAGTTATGAACAAAAATACTTATTTTAGCATTTTTTTTCCATGTTTATAATCTTCATTTTTAAAGATGTGCAAAAGGTTGCGCTATACATTTTTTAAACGAATATCTATTTGTATGTAAATGTTTCAGCTATTAATATCGTTATTTAAAAAATTATGTATTGAAGACTTAAAATCTGAAAAATGCTATACTGTAAAACCTTCTAAGACGGAATCGTCTCGGAAAGAAAAGAAAAGGCGTTATAAACAAGTTCCCTTCTTAGCAGGTGTAAATGTATTATATTCCTTTTCTCACGTATTAGTATATTAATTTTGCATGGATCAATGAATTTTTCCGTATAAGACAGGATTCCGTGATAGGCTGGTTCTTTTTCATACGTTTTATTGTATTTTAATGCTATTACCTAGAAATATAGTATTCTTTAAAACGAATAAATTTTAATGCATAACTGTAGAATGTCGATTAAAAAATACATATACTTTTTGCAAAAATTTTTGGGCCGGGCCAAATTTTACTGATTTTTGCACGGACCAGGCTATGCCGAGACAATGATTTTCATATGGGCTAGATCTAGACCGGGACTGAAAATATCGGCTTATGAAGACCTAAGAAGAATGAAACCTGTCGCGTCTCGGTACGGAAAAAAGAAGTTAGGCCCGGCCCGATCCTTCAGAAAAAAGTAAGGCCCGAGCAAGGCCCGGAAAGAGTAGTGACTAGGCCCGGGTGCCATGAATGAAAATAAGCCCGGCCCGTGCAGACCTCTAAAACTTTAAATTTATGCTTAATTTGGAACAGCCAAAGATTTTTTTTTTTCCATCAACAAGATTTTGTTTTATGCTTGAGCTGATATTAAAATATTGAACTTTTACCTTCTAAGCTATTTCAGTGGTGGAAAATTGGCGCAGAGGAGCAGCCTATTGACATCACTAAATTTGACTAGTATTTTTCGGCATATTTAATGACAGAATTTCTGAGTTTTTATTAAGGTGAAGCATACTATGAATTATTAGTGGTTTCAATAGGCCCCTCCTCTGCGCCAATTTTCCATCACTGCTATTTTGCAAGTTTTTCTTTAGCATACATTTTTCTTGAGAATTTTGTATTTCAGTTTTAGTCTCAGATTTAAATTCTGAATCTTATCAGAAGTTAGAGGACCACGCTGGCTGGTTTCGATCAATATACACTCTAAAAAAATACGTGGGTTGCTGCTTCAATTGCTTTTATTATTATTAATATTGAAAACACGAAAATTCCTGTTTTGATTTGCCCATTTCACCCCAAAATACAGAAAATTCATTAATCTAACGTAATAATTACCTGAAGTTGCATTTTCGTCAAATCACAGGGGTGTTCCCGTAACTGTGCTGCATGTTACTTTTTTGTGTTAGAAACTGATTTTTTACGTATGTCTCTTTTGCTCCAAAACAGAAAAAGTTCGCGAACTGAAGCTAAATTTTTTTCAAATAATAGAAACTTGTTTCCTGTGCTTTTTACGTTTGACAAAATGTTTTCTTAGGAGTGTACGTAATAAATGAGTAGTGTACTTTTTCGAAAACAACTGAAATGCAAAATAACGAAAAAAATAAAACGCGGTACTTATAAAGTGAGCATTATTGTCATAAAATTACTGTTAATTATTTAAAAAATTCTAGTTCGACTTATTAATTTCACACCATTCCTTTATGGATAAAGTATAATTCACACACATTCAATACGGAGAAAGGAGGCTATTTAACACTGTAACCTGTTAAGATGGAACGACTAAGAATCGGGAGAACTTTCCAATTTAGACAGGTTTTAGTCTTAGAAAGTACATTGTCCCGTTATAATTGCATAATACTGTTTTAGCGATATCGCGAAAATTTCCAATTTAAAGCATTATTCCATTAAACTGGTTCCGTTTTAACAGGTTTCATTGTAGTGTTTAGGATTCCCGATTTTCAAGCGCCTCTCCCGCTTATTTACTCTCTCTGTCCCGCTTTTTTGCGATACTAGACCTGACAACATTACTTACGAGCCAAGTTCAAGTTAGCCAGTGTTGTAGTCGTATAAAAACCAGATAGTATACGGTATAGGCAGACGGTATTCTCTGACATCATGAACGTTCATAGCTAGGGTATACGCTAATGCTTTATTTGAGAAACAGAAGGAATACGGAGCTTCTTAAAAAAATCCCCTTAAAAAAGCGCTTTAAATGTTTATTTTCTACATAAAAGACGGAATTCATATTAGAGATATGATTGCAGACTATCTTTTCATAACTGTATTGCGTTATACATCTTTTTTGTGTCGAGTCGGGTTCGGTTTGAAGTGTTTCGGTTTAGGGTCAATAAAAAATTTGTTGTCTTGTTCAGGTCGAATTTTGGGTCAACGGAAATTTTTTCGTAGGTTTCGGATTGACTTTATGTCGAATGTTTGGGTCCGGTATAACACAACCCGCGTAAGAATCTATTTCAGGTGAAAAACTACACGTATTTGAATATGAATGACTTCTTACATGTTTATTTTTCTACATAAAAGGTAACATTAATATTGGAGATATGATTACAGGCTATTTTCCTATAATTGCATTATATTTTAGATCAATTTTCTCTGATTCCGGGTTTCAGGTTGGGTTTGGAATTATTTTGGGTTCGATCGGATTGCGGGTGGACGGAATATTTTTGATTGGGTTCGGTTCGGGTTGCAGCTTGGTTTTAAAAAAAATTGCAGGATTGCGAATTTTATTTGTTACTCGGGACGGACCTTAGTTAGGTGGAACGTTTAACTGCTACTTTTCACGATGACATTTTCACTAACAAATTTAAATAATTATAAATTAAAATAATTTTTGATCACTTCATGCGTTTTCGATAGAGATTTGTCCGCTGATTTTTTTCAGTTACGTCCGAGATTAAAATACATGGTCAATCCGATTTAAACACTAACCGCGTTTCGAAAAAAATTGGTTACCACCTTACCTGATGTGAGACTCTTGTTTCTAGACCTTTGCGTTTTCTTATGTGGCGGGTGGTCCGCAGTGATTCGACTCATAACCGGAGAACTGTTCCATACTTTATCGCTCACACACTGCTGTGTATGTGCCATATATGTGCAAGCCAAATTTGTAATATTGAATAACCTCTTATTGGGACGTTGCTGTGTGAAAGATGAAGAAGAATACGAAGCAGAGTTTTTCCTCTCGGGTAATGCTTGAAAGTGTGGAAACTTTCTCTTGCGGATTCGTCCGCCTATAAAGATTAGGTGACTAGTGATGTGCTTCAAAAATAACTTTAAGAGCTTTTTTGCACTTTATTTATCTACAATACGTATCCTTTGACAGGCTTCGAAATTTATATTTCGAATAAAAATCTTTTGTCCCTCTGCAATTCATCTCTAATTTGAATCGCACTGTGAGTGTTAGAAATCCGCACGTTTCGGGATATGCCAAAACGCAAAAATTTTCTGTTTTTCTCGTGATTAACCAACTTATTCCATCTGTTATTTTAAAAACGGAAAATAAGAAAAGTTTCATTGTTCATTTACTCCACTAATGAAGGAGAAAATCTACCTCGACATTACCGTGCGGGAAAAAATTCTGAAGTACAAATACAGTCCGGTCTGTCCCGAATCTACAGAAACAATTTAAGACCCGGATGTGTCCCGGAAAAAATGAAGTTCAGGCCCGGACCAACTTTTGAAAAGCTAAAATTTAGCCCTAGCCCGTACCGAGTTTTCAAATAAAATTAAGCCCGGCCCGAGTTTAATGAAATAAACTTTTACCGATCTCGGGTTTCGGGACCAGTGTTGAATTCTGGGGGTGGCCTGGGGGGGCATTCCCCCTCAGAGCAATGAGATGTCTCCCCCGGAAGATTTGAGATTTTGTGTTTTTAATGGTCAATAAGTGAAATTCCCTCCCGGAACCACAGAAATCCCCCCCCCCCCCAGGGTGAAAAGTGTCGGAATTTAACGTTGTTCGGGACAGGCCCGGGCTCGTGGAGACCTCTAAAATATATTATGAATTTGGCCCCCCTGTCGGGGATACTATGCCCTCCGTCGGGCAAGTTCTGGCGCCGCCCCTGATTCCATTGGCAACACTGGTGGTGCGCGGGTTTTTTTTAGCGTTTGTGTGGTCCCTAGAATTTGGACACCAGCATTTACTTTAAGATTTCTCCACCTTTATTTAATATTTAAAATTAGTTGAGGAAAACTTTTAGATTTTACTGGTATTAAAACTCAAGGGACCGTACAAACGCTGAAAAAAAAATCCGCTTACGACAGCGGCCATTTTTATGTCTGTGCGTAGGGCTAGTATTCAGAAGTTGGAGGTGTGGTGCTCAGATTATATTAGTGATGAGCATAATGAGTTATTTTGATATTAGAATGAATCATTCGGGCATGGACAAAATAATAGACGCCATTTTTAGTTCTCTTTTTAATCAATTACAACCCGAATATTTGTAAAAATAAATAAGTAAATTTAGAGCATATGTTTTAATTTAATTCTTTTATTTAAACAAAATTTCCTGTTTTAATTATTAAGAAGAGTATGAAGGTTGGCAGCTATGCTTCTTCACATTCTCGAATAATTCATCTGAACATCAAAACAACTCATTATTCTCATCACTAGGTTATATCGTCGGTACCATGTCAAACTATCCAATATGAAAACAATGTTGCCAGTGCGCTACTTTTTTAAAATTCAGATTTCTTGATTAGCACCACTTTTTTGAAATAGTAAAATTCGCCTTATGTAACCTTATTTAATGACATATTAACCCTAGAACTACCGGAAATTTTACTCAAGTTTTATAAAAACATTCTACACCAGAATTTTTACTTAAAACTATTTAATTTGTTTATTTAACTTATTATTGTCTGATTTATACATTTAGTTAGTTTTGAAGAAATTTCTGGTTTGAATAAATATTTTGAATGTACATGTCGGGTCCGTTGGACCCTTCTGGTAGACAGAGGGTTAATTGAGGCGAAAACAAGGCAATTTTAGCAATTCAGAAAAGTAGTGCCAATCAAGAAATCAGAATTTAAGAAAAGTAGCCTACAGGCAAAACTGTTTTCATATTGGATAGTTTGACATATACTAACGATACGGAAAAAAAAAAAGATTTTCTCCTTAGTGTAACCACTCTGTTCCTTCTTTACACAAGGATGAGATTTCTTCGTTTTTTTTGTTTTTTTTTTTGCACACCAGAAAGATTTTTAGGGAAAATGTTATTTTATTTAATCGGAAATTACTGCAATTTAACGCTAGAAAGCCCACGTGCAGTCATTTTGACTGCTACCAAATGACTATATCTCGGTTCGAGCCAGAATTTTTTTCTATAAAACTAGTTTGAAAGATACAAAGGAATAAAGCTAGTTAAAAGGATAAGTTAATAAATTAAAATAAAAATTCTGGTGTGAAATATTTTTTTTCTAAAATTTGAGAAAATGATCGGTCTTTCTAGTTTTAAAAAATAACATTTTCTCCAATATTATACTGGTATGCAAAAAAGCGGAGAAATCTCATCTCTGCTTACAGTTAGTCCTTTTGTTTTTTGTGACTTACTAACGCCTTTGACTCGATACATGTAACATAAAAAGCAAGCAAACAAACAAAGTAAGCAACAGCAACAGCAAGTTTCAATTCACCCTTCATCATCAATGCTTACAATTTGAATACATTTTTATGCTTTTCTTTTTTCCCTTATTTCGAAGATCGTCTTTCATATTCTGAGTACGACTATTTCCGAATAGAAATATTTGCATTCTATAACCCCTTGAGGAGCAAGTGATTGCGTTCCCGTAATGTTGAACTCACACCGAAATCTTTGAAAATTTCTATTTCGAAATTAATAAAAGCAATTTTACGACCGTTTTTCCACCAAAGTTAGACAAATAAAATTTAATAATTTTTTTCTGGTGTAAAACTTCATTAATCGTAGGTGGTATATAATATATATCGCCACCCCTCAAGGGGTTAAATAACATTTCTGTTTAAAATATTTCAACATAAAAAAAAGAAAAAACGGGATTTTGTCTGTGTGATGTTGCTCTGTCTTATTTGACTATCGTTAAACTGACTCGTACTTGGAACTTGTTCGATGAAAGACAGGTGGGATGGGGGTGAACACTTCTATAGGCGCCGATTTCATGCACGCAGAAGCGGTAATCTGGTATAGTTAAACCACAAATTTTGAAAACTTTTTTGACCTTATTAATTTCAGATTAGTGTTGAAAGCTTGCTCTAGTCATGTCGGTGCCTCTCAACACTTCATCTTTGCTTTCTGGCTCACTGTATTTATATAGTACTTGCTTATGAACTATAAAATGTTTTATGTGTTGAAGTATTTTATTTTTTCTGCTTTATAAAACTTTATTGATGTTTTTTTTTTTTTCAAATTTATAAATGCAATGTCATACTCCGGGGTCGTATGCTTCAGGAAAATTTTCAGGAAGTATATTCAGGGTGGCGAGTGGTCAGGGAAAAACGCAGTCAAAAAAGGTGTCATATACCAGTATTTTATTAAAGAGAAATTCGCTTTCTTTAATCCCTTTATATTATTTGAAGTATTTTCTATAAGAAAATACCGGTAGTTCCCCAAATTTTGACTGTGTTTTTCCCTGACCACTCGCCACCCTGATATTAGTATTCTTTAATAGAAAAATAAATCTAGGTTTAACACTAGAACGCCCGGAAAGAGTCGATCCGACTCCGACCATATGATTAAATGTCAACTTGAACCAGAAATTCTTTCATAAAATAAGTAAAATTTAAACTACGCAAATTTACGTTAAATAAATCAGTCAAATTATTTTAAATAAAAATTCTGATGTCAAATATTTTTATGAAAATTGTGTAAAATTTCCGGGCGTTCTAGTGTTAAAGCGTGAAATTTCGCATTATTTATGAAGAGATTTTCTATAAGAAATCCTGGTCTTGAAATTTCAAGACAAGTACGACCCCTACATGCTAAAAGATATATATGAGTTTCGATGTAAATGTCTGACACAAAGGCATTATTTCTTTATTGGCTATTTTTAATCACATAAAAAACGTCTTATCTATTCTTTTGAAAGTAATTGAGTGCTTTGGTTTTCTTTTTATATCTTTCAAATTTCTTTTAATTTTAAATCTATAACATATTAGTAACGTGGAAGAAATTTCTGTTAACTAACATTTAAATTTGTTTTTTACACATAGCTGCCATCTTTTGTGATTTTTTTGTTATCACCAAAATTTAACAGTAATATTTGTCGTATTTAATCGCAGAATCGTGATTCGCTCACAGATTAAATAAAGCAAAATTTACGATTAAGTTTTGGTGGTATAAAAAAGCTCAAAAGTTTGAAGCTATGTGTATATAATCAAATATTTGTTTACAAATAAGTTTATTAAGTGTATACTTAGTGACGTACACAGGGGATGAGTTACGGTACCAGTATGTTCGAATCGAAATCTTCGGGTTTTTTTTTATCACAAAATTCTGCTATTAAATAAGCCAAACGCATAGTGGTAGTCATAAGCCTGTGCTGGCTGTGCTACTGTATATATTCAAATAATCGATATATCGCTCAATACGTGGAGATTGTTCTCACACTTTTTCACGTAAATTAACTTTGTACTAATACAAATTACATCTAAATCTTCAAAATTAAATATTTTTATATTAGACCAACACTTACCTATCTTAAGACAGCAGCATCAATTTCTAGAACATCATTTTGATACACAAAAAGAATTTTCGTGCGTTGCGAGTAAGACATGGATGTCATACTCGTAAAGGAAAATAATTTTTTTAAAGTATCACAATAAAGTTTTAGAAAAACATTGCTGCTTTATTAAGGCAAATAAATGTTGCATAAGTATAAAAATATTTAACCCTTGCGAGAGGTAACTTTCACTCACTACTAGTGTTGCCAGGTGTCCCACGTTAATCCAAATACTCCGGACATCAGTATTTTAAGGTATTTTTTTCATCTTATCTAATGGCAGAATTATCTGTGATTAAAGATGGGGAAATAAACTGTAAAAAATTAATGGTGTCCAGAGCATTTGGAGCCCCGATTTAGGCGGAGACCTGGCAACACTAGTGGTCAGTGAGAGTCACCTCTCGTGTACAAAGGTTAAAATAAAAGTCTTGGTTTTATACCCTATAAGAAAAAAGCTGTTTTCTCTATAAAAGTGTGCGGCACGCTCACACCCATACTCATGACTGTGGAGATATTTAGGTACATAAAATGACCGGTAAAAATCTAAAATTTTAATTCCTGCATTAACCATTTACAAATTATTTGACAGTAACATGATATCCTTTTTTATTTTCAAATGCCTTTAACTAATTTCAAAGTTAAATAAATAAATATATAAATGAATTTTACTTAAACATTTTACGCAGTTATATGAAACTTTTGAGACATAACAAGAAGTTATGTAAAAGTCACTTAAAAAATAATTTTTCTCTAATAGTATATTTCTAATATATACTGCAATCATATATTTTCTTAAACTACTTAATAAAAAATAGCACCAAAATTTGCCTATTTATTCTCAGACTACGTTGCTAAAAGATTACCCAGATGTTTCAGCTAAATAGATTAATATATGAAATAATCTTTAGTGTTGAAATAAAGGAATGAAACACACCTAACCACAAAAAATACAATGATAGGTGTTGCCAAGAGATAATAAAAATGCCAAGTTATCATATCTCAAAAGAATATGATAACAAAATATTTCAGATAGCTAGCATGCGCTTTTAAATCATCAAAAAAATATTTCTAGATTGTTTTTTGCTAGAAAAGGGCTGTGACATCTGCAGAGTTGCCAAGTCTCCGGCTTTTTGCACACCACTATTATCTTAGAGAAAATCTAGTTCTTATGAATTGGCCAAATGTTCCAATTAAATAAAAGATCATTTTCTGTAATAAATTACTGGTATCCAAAAAGCCGGAGACTTGGCAGCTCTGCATCTGCTACAAGCGGAATACCATAATATTCTTAGTAATTTTCTTCTTATTTAACCGCAGAAATTCTAGGATTAAGTAAAGCTAAAATTACTGTATATAGTTAGTGGCACTCTGTGAGCGAGATATTCAAGGATGAGATTTCCGCTTTTTTGCACACCAATGTTTTGTCAGAGAAAATGTTGTTCTCTTAAATCACAAAAATGTTCTGATTAAATAAAATAAAAAAATTTCTAACAAAATTCTGGCCTGCAAAGAAGCGGAAATCTCAACCCTGCATATTGAGAGGACCGGTCTAGAATCCGTGGTAATCTGAAATTTGACCGTGTTTAAATTTTTTATTATCGCACTAGGATATCTTGAATATTTAATCTTTAAACGCTTGATTTTTTATTTTGTTTCGAAAAAAATATATATGATTCTAAGAAATGTTTATTACACAGGAAAAATAAATAATAAAATAAAAACAGAGATACATTTTTCCTATAAAGGGCTATACATATATAACGTTATCAATATAAGTTCTTTTTTAACACTTTCCAACAAAGTTGAAAAGTGTTTATGACTTCGGTTTGTCTGTCCGTCTGGCCGTCTTTACGCACTCTAACTGCAGTAAATATACTCGGATCATTCTGAAATTTTTGGATGTTAGTGACCTCTACCATAGCACGAACCCTATTGCAAATGAAGTTTGTAGCATGTTTAGTTCATTTACAGGGACAGTCAAAAGTTTTCCGTTACATTACGGCCTAGGGGAAAAAATCGTTTAAAATGATTTTTAATGATGTTACATGCTTTCAAACATAATAAATTGATATGCATTTATCGAGTTGACAAAAATATGCATTTTCTGTACAATATGCAGCCCAAAAAATAGTTATTATTCATTTACAGGGCCGCACAAAAGAATTCCTTTACATAATGATATAGAAGTGGAGGGAATTTCTTCCGGCGTATTTTAATTATGTTAAACTATTACATGCATAATGAAATATATATACGTCGCTAAGGTTTACTATAACTTATTTCATGGATAATACGAAATGCAGAGCATTTACACGGACAAACAAAAGATTTCAGATACTATATTGTACCCGAAGTACTGTAAAGTACCGATGATTTCTGGAAATGCATTTTTAATTATGTTATGTGCTTTTATGTTTCACTATATTTATGCATTGTATATGGTGTGTATAAATGCTGTAATTGATATACAGGGCTACTCAAAAGAATTCGTAATAATTACTGGGTATGATTGCAAATTGCTTAAAGGTGATTTTAAATGAGTTAGGCATTTTTACGCTGAACCGCGCTTGGTTTACTAAGAAATGTTTGTAAAACGTATATAAAATGACATACAGGGTCACGCAAAGAATTGGATACATGGCCGTCTATAAATGATAATTTCTGGAAATGTGATTCCGGTAGTTTTAAGAGTGTTTTACTTTGAATTAAACTTTAGCTAAATAGTGGCGTGTAATATAGGTATTAGGTTAACTGCAGAGTTTTACAAAAGTATACAAGTATGTTTAAATCTATTAGAGAAATTTCAACCTGTTATGTGTTTTCTTGCTAAACTAAATTTCTCCATTATATAGTATATAAATCAACCTACAGATCAAATACAGGGCTGTTCAAAAGAATTGGAATACATATTTGTTATGGACGGTAACTGCTGAAATCAGTTTTTCAAATGTTTTATGTGTTTTCTAAAATGTTTACTTAGTTCACTTATATACCTTATTTCCCTAAATAACGAAGTTTTTTTAAAGCATTCAGGAAGTGTTGGAAAGTGTTTCATAATCTATGCTCAACGCATGATTTTTCTTACTTGTTTTCTTTTGTTTGGAGTGATCTTCATTGATTCAAGAGAAGTCAATAAAATACCCCTTTATATATGAAATAACTTTATATCAAATAACAGTTAAAAGGAATAGTTGCTATTTAAAAGAATTTAATAATATCTTTTTGTTACATAATGCATTCAACAGTAATAATATCTTCTTGCACTTGCCTCCGCATGGAGGAAGGGAGCACGGCTTCCATCAGGATCTGAAGGAGACCGTGGAGGGAGGCGGAAAGCTGATCTTTTAAACAACAAAACACGTGGTCAACATTCTTTATCTTATGTTTACTAGAGAACGCAAGTATCATTTCAAACATACTTCGCATATGGTTTCTCGAAAAGCGTTTTATATATGCGTACGATATCACAGAAGAATAGTAATGACAATTGGGGTATTCAATAATTTTATAACCATTTAATTATTTTAATAATATCTTTGTATTTTCTTTAAAATAGATAACAGACTTAAAAAAGGTAGCATACTAATTTGATGTAAATACAACGTTACAAATAAAAAGAGGAAATTTCGTTTGGATTAAAAATGATAACATTATCAAAAGACAAACCCTCCTCTCCCTAGAGATATATTTATGATATCATGTGCCAGACCCCCCCTCCTCCCTAAAATGATAACTTTATATATGCAGAGCCCCTAATATGTTAACTTTTTCTTATGTTGCACATTTGCAACGCAAGCAAAAACTACTGTTATAACTAAAATAGCGCAAAATTAGCAATTATTTTAATAAGTATGAATCTAGGTGACTTATTTTATAAGAATTTTATTTTGTAAAACTTAACTCTTAAATGCATGAATTATTCTTTTAGAATTGTGTTTTTTATTCTTATATTAAGGATTAGACGCCTCAAATTTTAAGATAGATTTTTAACTTTATTTAGTAGCATACTTTTGTAATTTTTTACAGGCCACCTCCTCCCTCTCCCTAGAGATATATTTACGATATCATGTGCCAGACTCCCCTGCCCCCTAAAATGATAACTTTATACGTACACGGTCCCTAATATGTTAACTTTTTTTAATGTTGCACACCTGCAACACAAGCAAAAACTACTGTTATAACTAAAATAGCGCAAAATTAGCAATTATTTTAATAAGTATGAATCTAGGTAACTTATTTTATAAGAATTTTATTTTGTAAAACTTAACCCTTAAATGCATGAATTATTCTTTTAAATTGCGTTTTTTATTCGTATGTTAAGGATTAGACACCACAAATTTTAAGATAGATTTTTAACTTTATTTAGTAGCACATTTTTCTAATTTTTTACCGGATTAATATTTCTATATAAATATAGTGGTTGCTGAACATTAAATAAAAAGTGATGTAGATATGCATCACTATGCATTTAAGGGTTAAACTTTTTTTCTTGAAAGTCGTATGCAACCAGAAATTCAAAAGTTAATTTTCGTGTTACTTAATTTCAAAGCTAGGTTCATTAAATAGAGGCAATTTTTCGGCTGTATAGAAATATGTATTGTAATGTAATCAGTTGTTTTTCTTCCCCCCCCCCCCCCCAAAAAAAAAAAAATGCGTTCAAAGCACGGCTGCCAAGTCTCCGACTTTTTGGATACCAGTATTTTAATACAGAAAATATTCTTTAATTTAATTGGAATATTTAGATGATTTAACACGTTCACGCCGGCGCGGTGGGTCACACTCGACTGTCTCAGATCTGCAAAGTCTCCGACTTTTTGGATACCAGTATTTTAATACAGAAAATATTGTTTTATTTAATTAGAACAATTAGGCGATTTAAAGGAACAACATTTTCACTAAAATAATATTCGCGTGGAAAAAAAGCCGAGACTCGACAACTCTGAGACAGTCGAGTGTGACCCACCGCGCCGGCGTGAACGTGTTAAAAGAACAAAACTTTCTCTAAGATAATAGTGGTGTGCAAAAGGCCGGAGACTTCGCAACTCTGATTATAAAGTATATTCGTTCCCGTGACCACATTTATATAATTTTTAACAAATAGCTGAAATATCGGAATATTATTGTTCTATATGAAAATGTCAGGACACCCGCAGATCCGTTTTTTGAAAAACAGTATTTTTAAAGAGAAAAATTCATGATAGGTTTTGGCAACATTCTCAAAAAAAAAAAATACCTTTCAATCTAAGTTTCGACGAAAATTATATTTCTCTTTGAAAAAAAGTGTTGTTCAATGAACGGACCGAGTGAGAGCCCGGAAATTTCCTTTTCCAAATTTAAGGAAAATATAGATGAAAGCCTTTGATAGGACAAAAATCTATATAATTTAGCTTTCAGTGTCAAATCAATGGTGTCTAAAGTAAAGATGTATAGACTCATCACCGCGTAACCTGATTATGGAACATATCCAGGAGGTCACACCGGCAACGAAACACACCAGCGTAAAAATTTTAAAGATATACAGAGCTCCCACAGGTCCGTTTTTTTTTAAAAAACAGTACTTTTTAACCCTTTCAGGGGAAAGACATTTCTACTCCAAAAATGTCCAAAAAGCTAACTTACACGTAAATTTATGAGCAAACTTTTTTGAAAATAATCAAAAGCTCTTCTTCACGTATATTATGAGATCAAAATTTTACTAAAAAATTTCTGGTGCCATTTGGAAGTTTGGGCTATCCAGCGTTTTAATACTGCAAACGCTGCCCCTGAAAGGGTTAAGCCTTAAATGCATAGTGATACATAACTGCATCACCTTTTATTTAGCTCTTAGAAACCACTATATTTAATTAGAAATATTAATTCTGTAAAAAGTACAAAAATATGCTACTAAATAAAGTTCAAAATCTACCTTAAAATTTCTCGTGTCAAATCTTTAATATAAGAATAAAAAACACAATTCTAAAAGAATAATTCGTGCATTTAAGGGTTAAACTTTACATAATAAAAAAATTATATAAAATAAAGTATTTAGATTCATACTTATGAAACTATTTACTAATTTGCAATATTTTAGTTTTTACTTGTATTGCAGATGTGCAACATAAGAAAAGGTTGACGTATTATGAGAAAAATGTATCTCTGATTTTTTCATTATTTTTCCAGTATAATAAACCTTTATTTATGACTCCACCCACTTGAAATGTAGCAACTGATTTGGTACAAAATTTTCGACCTAAATGTCGCACTTAATTTGGGACGGAGGAAGTATATTTTAAAATCGGGTAATTCAACACTTGGAAACATTGTAAAATGAATATTGGAGAGGATTTTCCTCATATAACAATAACCGAAACATATTAACCCCTTAACCAGGTGTGCAAAAATCTAGGCGCTAGCGGTCAGTCTCTCACCACTAAATTTTTATTCGTTATTTTTCGTCTGATATTTTGTTTAATTTTTTTGTAAGAACGCTAATAACATTTAAGCGAAGAAAACTAATAAAATTTAGTAGTGAGGGACTGACAGCTGGCGCCTACATTTTTACACCTCTGACCTTAACCCTTTGAGGGGCAAGCGATTGTGTTTCTGTAATGTCGAATTCACACCGGAATCTTCCAAAAACTTTATTGCAAAAATAGAAAAATCAATTTTACGTCTTTTTTTTTTTTACACCAAAGATGATAGAAAAGTAAAATTTAATAAAATTTTTCTGGTGCAAATCTTCATTAATCATAGGTGGGATATAATATGTCCCACCGCCCCTCAAGAGGTTGATTCTCGCTCCCGTTATATTCACGTGCTGTGTCTTTCATTCAGATTTTTTGATTCCCACCAATTTTATAAAATAGTGTAATTAGCTTTGTTATGGTACAGTAACGCTCGAAAGTATTTTGAGAACCTTATATTCTCTCTTATTTTATTTAATATAAAAATATAAAAGAAAATATATTCCGTATAATTGAGAACACATGACTGCAGTTATTCAAATGTATCAAGTTTCAACTTCTTTGTTTACATTCGGCACCACCGAAGAAATATGACTCCTTCTTAGCTCAAAAGTATTTTGACAATTGGTTTGCATTTAATTGTTGAAGGTGTCAGTGGCGCTATCGCTTCGATTAGTGTTTATATTGACTTACTGTGATTATTTTTAAATGCCAAAAAGTAAAAAAATATTGAAGTGATTCTAGAAAAGCCACTGTAAATGCACTTAAGAAAGGTAGGCTGCAAGCAGAATTAGCTCGTTCTTTTAACTTGTCTCGGCAACTTATTATTACATGGAATAAAGTTTTTAATAAACAGATATACATCGAAAATAAGCCTCAAAGTGGCTATCCGAAAAAAAAAAACCCAACTTGCAATGTTGACTGTATGATATCTGCAAGGATATCTACAAAGATATCTGTATGATATCTGTAAAAAATGATATCTGGAAGGGATTGTCGTAAGTCCGCTGTAATAATTAAAAAGAATTGAAAGAAAATTACGGCATAGACATACACGTTTCATCAGTCAAACGACGCCTAAACCTCTATGGTTTACATTGCAGAAGACCAGCAAAAACCCGTTTGTTAACTACTAAGAATAGGAAGGCTAGAGTTGCATCTGTAAAACGGCATAACACTTTCAGGGGCAAAGCAATTCCATTGCTAAAGTGTTGAAATTAATGATTGACACCGGAATTTGAAAACAAATTTATTTGTAAATAAGAAAAAAGCTGTATTTCACACACATAATAAACCGATTTTTTTTTAACCAAAATTCTGGTGTCAGTCATTAATTTCAACACTTTAGCAATGGAATTGCTTTGCCTCTGAAAGGGTTATGCCGTTTTACAAATGCAGCTCTAGCCTTCCTAATCTTAGTAGATAACAAACGAGTGTTTGCTGGTCTTCTACCATGTAAACCATAGAGGTTTAGGCGTCATTTGACTGATGAAACGTGCATGTCTATGCCGTAATTTTCTTTTAATTCGTTTTTTATTATTACAGCGGACTTACGACAACCACTTGTAGATATCATTTTTATAATACAGTCAACATTGCAAGTTGTTTTTTTCAGATGACCACTTCGAGACTTATTTTCGATGTATATATGTTTATTAAAAACTTTATTCCATGTAATAATAAGTTGCCGAGACACGTTAAAAGAACGAGCTAATTCTGCTTGCAGTCTACCTTTCTTAAGTGCATTTACAGCGGCTTTTCCAGAATCACGTCAATATTTTTTACATTTCGGCATTTAAAAATAATCACAATAAGTCAATATAAACACTAATCGAAGCCATAGCGCCACTGACACCTTCAACAATTAAATGCAAACTAATTGTCAAAATACTTTAGAGCTAAGGAGGAGTCATATTTCTTCGGTGGCGCCGAATGTAAACAAACAAGTTGAAACTTGATACATTTGAATGACTGCAGTCATGGTGTTCTCAATTATAGGGAATATATTTTCCTTTACATTTTTATATTAAATAAAATAAGAGAGAATATAATGCTGTCAAAATACTTTTGAGCGCTACTGTATCATTTCACCTGCATTACATAAGGTGAATATTTCTTTTTTCAAAAAAGTTGGTGCCAATAAACAATTTGGATTTTTACACCGTAATTTAATGCGACCGTTAAGTGAATGAAATGGTCATATTGGCAAGAAATAATACATTAATAAGAATTGACTTAGTCATTCTGTAGGATTTCACTTTTTTTTCACGACTGTACTTGTTACTTATAACGTATCACGTATCAGGACTCGCACTCTCCTGTATTTTGAAAACCAGTGATTCTAAAGACGCTTTTTCGTGATAGGTTTTTATAACATTTAATGCAAAATTACTTTTTGAGTAGGTTTCAGCAAAAATGTGTTAGAAAACTTAAAAAAATTCCTTTTCTTTGTAAAAATTGTATTCCAATAAACGGACCGAGTGGGAGACCTGTATAGAGTGTTGCCAGATTGGGGACTTTTTTGTCCCCAGATTGTTGATTGTCACCGCTTTTTTGAAATAGAAATATTGGCCTATTTAAAATTAGATTAAAAATTCTGAAAAATAAGGCGAATTATACTATTTTAAAAAAGTGGTGACAGTCAAATAATCTGAATTAAAAAAGTCCCCAATCTGGCAACACTGCCTGTATAATGCTTTTATATGCAGTGCTGCCAGTGTTGCCAGATTGGACTTTTTTGCCCCAGATTGTTGCTTGTTACCGCTTTTTTTAAATAGAAATATTCGGCTAATTTAAAAATAGATTAAAAATTCTGAAAAATAAGGTGAATTATACTATTTTTAAAAAGTGGGGACAGTCAAATAATCTGAATTAAAAAAGTTCCCAATCTGGCAACACTGAGTGCTACCTCATTGGGTGGATTTTTTATTTAGAAATATTGAATTCACACCAGAAAACTTTGAATACCAATTTTCTTTTCTTTTATTTATGGAATTTATATCATCTTATAAAGTAAAACTAACTATTAAAATTTACTGGTGAAAATTCAGAATGACTAAATAAAAAATCAGCCAAATGCAGCAAAACTGTTTAAATGGATTTCGAGAATACATCTAAAAATATTGTAATACGAAAAGCTTCCTTCTCTGAAATGTTGCTAAAAATATATACTTAATCTAGAGTTACCGAAGTAATTACTGTTTCATCTGATACTTCGCAGTAAAATTCGTCAGAAAGGACTATTTCATTCTTATTTCACGGAAACATAATTTTTATGTCTTTTGAAGTTTATGAAAAATGATAAGGGATTGCGAAACTTATTGTCTAACTTTAAACAAAAATCGTTACGTCTATTCATATGTGACAATCTATATCCAAATTCATCAAATACTTTTGTAATGTTTTTTTTCTGTTTTCACGGAACAGCTTTTAATCCTAAAAATTAAATAGAAAACATATTTCCAACTTATTGTTTTCGAAGAAGCTTTACTCAATTGCAAAACATTTATGTAGTTGCAACCCCTTTCTTGTATTTTTAAAATATAAACATTTATTTTGGTGCATAGTGTTAAATTCTGCAAGGTAATGACGCTTAAAAAATACATTATCTGAGTTTCTTGAAAAATCAGTTTACGTAGAAGCGCTATTTTAAGCATCACTGTTTTCCAAAAGTAATCTTCATCTTAATGTAATATCAGAATTCTGCGAATGAATAAAGCGATGATTACCGTTCAGAAAAAGAACTATTAAAAAAAGCGCCTTTACATACCCTGCAAGATTAATCATTTATTAAATTTAAAATGAGATTTTTCAAGAAAAATGTTATGTACTACATATACATGAAAAAATTACACTTTTTTTGTATTATTAGACGCCATTAAAATTCATTTGATGGTTTACTTACTGAAATTTTAATGTTTACATTTTAGACTCAGTTTTGATTCAATTATTAATATTATATATAAAACTAGCATAACTACCCGGCTTCGCCCGTGTCAATTATAAGAAGCCTTCCAGGTAAAATAAATTAAAACGAAATAATACGGCAATCACAATAACTGAAATTTGTGCATTCCCATCCACAAATCGTTTTAAAGACAATCAAAAAACATGGCGTTATTGTCTTGCAACCATAGTAAAATCCCTGAGCTTTAAAAAGAGAATGCACGTTTTCTTTGGCGGGTATAAGAGAAAAATATGTGATTTTCCTGACAATACGAAAAAAAAAAATTCCTCCAAATCGCGCAGCACTTAGTGAAATTCTCGTTTGTATGGTATTATCTACATTATAAAGTAAAAACACTATGTCAGTGCCCATAAATTCTGCCGCATAAATTGTAACCCATAAAATGCGCCTTTACTGCAATTATTCTAACTTTTAAACATCACACAATTTCATTTTTTACAATGTCGAATAGAAAAAAGTTCTCTCAAATGAAATTTGTTTGAAAATTGTACCTCAGTTTTCTGATTTTAATGGACTTTAAAGTAATTTTTAAGCATGGATATTTTTAAAGTTGGGTGCAACCCGATTACGAAATATGAACCTGTTTACACTTAATGCAATAGTATAAAGAAAAGACATGTCTATGAGTAACGCTGGTATCATATTTTCGGTGGCAACAACCTAACACAACAAATTTTCCTTTTATTGCAGTTTAACGTCTAAACATTGTACATTCGATTGCTCCAACGTATTATAGAAAACAAAAGTACTTTCAGTGATATTTGTTTGTAATATACAATGGAAGTAGTAAGCAAAATATAGGAGCCATATGTTTACAATGAGTTTGATTATGCGTTGAAAAGATTTGATAGAATGTGACGTCATATCTAGCATTTTTTTCTTTTTCTTAAATTGTTTTCATGAAATTTGACTGTTTGTATTAAAATAGATATTTTAATTAAAAAAAATAAAACATTCAAATTGGGGTGCTACGTTATTTTCCCGCTCTTATAGTAAAAGTTTTTATTTTATATACAAAAAAATGTAAATTTTCTGTTTAGAATGACGTCAATATCAAACACGCAAAAACATAGCAAGAAAATCTGAATTTTTATTGGCAAATAGAAACAAAATACACGCGTTATCCTTATTTTTTTCACATTATTGTGTCATTTTTTAGGGTTTGGCAACAGGAAAGAAACGTTTGAATTAAAAAAGATTTAAAAAGAGATATTTCTATAATGTTAAATCGTGAAAGTGGTAGAAAAAAGGGATAAATAGTGGTCTGATAATTTTTTAAAGTAGACAGTGATCTTTTCCACGTTCTAAAACGTATGTACATCAAGTTTCGTGCAAATCGGTCAAAAATTAAAGATTTGCATAAAGGACATACACAGAGAGAACGGCTTATATATATATAGATGTATGCTACATTAATTTTCACACAATTATTCTAATTGGTAAACAAATCATATTAGATGTAAATTTCCAACTGGGCGAAAAATGTCCGGACCAGGATTCGAACCCGGGACCTCCCTGGCTGAAGCCGCCAGTGCACTGCCATCTGAGCTATCCCGGACGATTCCGGTCGAACTTTTTTCACCCAGCTAACCTTGAAGATTACAGCATCTGGTCTGAAACCTGGTTCAGCTCAACAGAATAAATCTCAGGTAATGGAACTCCAGAAATCGCTGGATACGAAATTGCACTAGATTAATATTAACGCTATTATTCTAATTGGTAAACAAATCATATTAGATGTAAATTTCCAACTGGGCGAAAAATGTCTAGCGGCGGCTTCAGCCAGGAGGTCCCGGGTTTGAATCCTGGTCCGGACATTTTTCGCCCAGTTGGAAATTTACATCTAATATAACGAAAAGATTTAAAATACAGAGCGGCTACAAATTAGGTGGGCAATTTCATAAGTTAAGCACTTCCGAAATATTAAATGAAATTAACTAGTTGAAAGTCAGACTAGTAGTAACACTGCCGAAATTTATACCTATATGGGGTTAGGTGTCATAAGTGACGCTATCGCTAAGCGAGCGGAAGTATTATTCTATGACCACCACCAGTGTTGCCAGTGGGATACTTTTTTTAATTCAGGTTTCTTGATTGGCATCACTTTTTTGAAACAGTAAAATTCCCTTTGTTTTAGCCTTAATTAATATGTCATTAAATATGGCGCATTTTACCCTTTCAAAAAAGGGGTGACAATCAAGTATCTGATTTTAAAAAAAGTAGCCCATCTGGCAAAACTGGCCACCACGATCACAAGATCTTTCAGCACTTGATTTCGGTGTATGGGGTTTTGTAAAGGATCAAGTGTAGAAGCTGCCACTTCCTGCATCCATTCCTGCACTAAAACCAAGAATCTGCACTGCAAATAACTTGATAGACATGCTGACAAATCTGTGGCAAGAAATGGTTTACCGATGGGACATTTGACTTTCAAATGTTAAATTTCGCCTAATAATACCTTAGAACATTTTCATTAAGTAAGGTCAAAATTACCATCCGGAAATATTGGTAATTAGATTTCCTGAACAGTAGCTGCCCTTATATATTGTTCAATATTTGTTAATTAATTTAAAAAGATATTAGATGATCTTTAATTGCACAATTTTTATAAAATTTCCAGAAATAAATTTTATAAATTTTCCAGAAATCGCTTCCAGCGATTTCTGGAGTTCCATTACCTGAGATTTATTCTGTTGAGCTGAACCAGGTTTCAGACCAGATGCTGTAATCTTCAAGGTTAGCTGGGTGAAAAAAGTTCGACCGGAATCGTCCGGGATAGCTCAGATGGCAGTGCACTGGCGGCTTCAGCCAGGGAGGTCCCGGGTTCGAATCCTGGTCCGGACATTTTTCGCCCAGTTGGAAATTTACATCTAATATAGATGTATGGTTTTAATCTCATATGTTTTAGGAATATACTTATAGCAGCCAAATGATAGATCGTTTAGACACCACTATTTAAAAATAAATATTTTAACTTTTTTAATCGCACGTTTTATTATTCAAACAAGAACGACAAATCGTGCCTTAATGACAGTTTATCAGACATTTTCCAACACATTCAGAATACTGAAGAAGATTCACAAGTTAATAAGATGGGGGAAAGTGTCTAAGTGAACAATTTGGAAAAACCATAACACATTTGAAAACCAAATTTCAGAAATCACCGACCGTCAGTGGCGACAACTTATATGGGCTCGTGGGGCGCGAGTCCAACCAATAATTTGATCTCTCCGCCCACCAAATTTCATTTGATTTAATTCAATATTTATTTATTTATTTATTTGCTGAAATGAAATTCGGTTTTATAAGCGTTCTCAAAATAATTTTGTTTGAAAAATGAAATATGGACATCAATTAAACTTGCAGGATCGCTAAAAGCCCATCCAGCAGGTGCATAATTAAATTCATTTCTAAAACAAATTTCCTGCTTTTTTTGCCATCTGTTTTAATGTCTTGAATTGATAAAGCAATTATACGACTAAAGTGTATGTTTTTCTTGGCACTCAGTTTTTTGCACTTTAAATAGTTAGAAATTAAAAAAATATATTTATAATAAATATTAATGTATTTATAGGGAAGAATTTATAAGAATATAATTCAATAAAATTAATTATTAAATTATAAGGATTTTATACTTTGCTTAGAAAAAACATAATTTAACTTCGAATTGTTATCTTTAGTCTTTTGCTCTGTTTCTGTTTCTACACACACACGTTAAGAAAATTGTATGTGTTATTTTACTCAAAAAGTTTTGAGCCCACCCAATATTTTTCAAAAGTTGGCGCTACTGCCGACCGTCAACATTCAGAAAAATATCCCAGTTTTTTGTGCAACCCTGTACATTTGCTACAGGTTTGCGCAAATATTACATACAATGAAAAAAAAATAGAAATTCAGCTAGAAAACCATGGAACTACTAATAAAGACAAAATGAAATGTCCTTAAAATAGTGAAGTTTCAACTGTAACTGCTTTTATAAGCGATTGATTACGGCCGGGAGAAAGTTCCACGAGTAAATTTCAAATTAAATTTTCTCGTTCATTTAATGCCTCATTAATGAAACATTTCAGTCATAAATAATGGCGGAAACATATATTTATTTTTACCATTGGTAGTTTACTTTGACGGTAGACAGGATCTGCGTTTCCGCCATATTTTGACAACCTAGACAACCTCCTGCCAGTGTAGTGAAAAATATATTTTAATGCCTGGGCAATCAAACACCAGAAAAATAAAACAGAAAATTTTTACCATCTTAGTAAGAAAATATTTCCATGAATAAGGCGCTTAAATAAAACGAAATTTTCTATTCAAATTTACTGGTGGGAAGTTTGTTGAAACTTCTCACTGTTAATAATAAACTGTTGATCCAAAGTAAAAAATCAGCCGCCATCTTTTGACAACCTCCTCAGTTACTTCACTCGCAACTCGTAAATTGTACACTATACGTCTTCTCCTCCTCAGTCATAACTGCATTCACCCCGCATGTTTTTATTGAATGAGCCAACTACGGCAGGCTGTGGCAGATTGATTTTACTTTTTCTCCTAAAGCATAGCAGCCAACTCTTATGTTTTTTGTCCCACAAAAATTAACAGCAAATTTTAACCTTTTTAATAACATAAATCTGCCGATTAAATAAGGCAAAATTTTTTTTTATGGTATAAGAAAGCGTAATGGTTGGCAGCTTTGTTATACAGAACTATGATTTTCTTGTACAACGGACGGTCTACATTCCTTCAAAATTGCTCTCTCAGTACACAAGTACGCAATTATATTACATGTCCACTTACCTATGGCAAAATTCTTCGTTACAATAAATTCCTACAGCCCTCTTCATTTTTCCCCCCAAAACTTTGCTATCAATCAGGTAAAGGTTTCTAGCTTATTTTCTCTTACAGTTCCTAATATCGAAATTCTCGGGATCACATTTCTTTTAATAATTGAAGCTAGTTAAGTCTTTCAAGTGTGGTGGTATGTTTATGAAAGAACTTAATTTAAACTCTAAATGCCACAATGGCACCTAAAGTTTGGTGTAAACATTTTCCGTTTTTTATTTATGTGAAAAATAGCTTTTTCTTATTTCAAAATAAATTTGTACATCAAATCCGGTGTAAATAATTCATTTCAACATTTTAGCAACGGAAGGTATTTTTCCCTGAAAGGGTTAACCCCTAAATCCATAGTGATGCATATCAGCACCACTTTTTATTTAACCTTAGAAACCACTATATTTGTATAGAAATATTAACCCTATAAAAATTACAAAAATATGCTAATAAATAAAGTTAAAAATCTATCTTAAAATTTCTGGTGTCTCTTCTTTAACACAAGAATAAAAAATACAATTCTAAAAGAATAATTCATGCATTTAACCCTTTCTGGCGCAGAGTAATTCTATTTGTAAAATGATGAAATGATGGACTGACACCAGAATTTACATATGAATTTATTAGAAAATAAAAACTTGCTTATTTTCCAGTACTTTATAAAAGGAAAATTTTAATTAAATATTCATGGTGCCATTTGTCAGCTTTGGAATTAAAATTAGGTGACCTTTTTTGCGGACACCACCCGATAAAAGGATTAAGTGTTAGGTTTCAGAAAAGCGAAATTTATATAAAATAAAAGTATTTAGATTCATACTTATTAAAATATTTGCTGATATTTTAGTTATGACAGTAGTTTTTACTTGCATTGCAGATGTGCAACATAAGAAAAGGTTGACGTATTACACGAAAAATGTATCTGTGACTTTTTTCATTATTTTTCAGTGTAATAAACCTTTTCGATAATAATATATACTTTTTTCGAAAAAGAAAATAATGCATTTAACCCTTTCATGGGCAAGCAATTGTGTTTCTTCAATGTGGAACTCACACCGAAATTTACGAAAGAATTTAGATAAACGTAATTAAATGATATTTTTCATTTTTTTTTCCATCAAAGTTAAAAAAGTAAAAGTTAATTAAAAGTTTCTGTTGCGAATCATGATTAAAATTAGGTATATGATATATCTCACCGCCTCTCAAGGGGTTAAGGGTTAAAAACGTTGTAAATATAAACTTGTATGATTTTGAACGCTTTCTCCTGTTTTCTAGGATAACTCTTGTTCCAATATAGATTTTCAGAGCTTGTTTTTCTTTTACTGCAGGGGTGTCAAACTGTGGCCCGCCGGATACCACTAAAATTTTACAGTTATCTTTGCCTTATCTAATTGTCGAATTTCTGCGATTCAACTTGTCGACTATTTCTGTAAAATTTTAGTGGTATCAGGCGGGCCACAGTTTGACACCCCTGTTTTACTGTATAAACTTGCAAATTAAACGAATATCGTTGTGAAGAAGCAAAGACGCATAATTTATAACCAAGTGTTATAAGTTTTCCTCTCATATACATTTTTGCAGAATGTCTGCTTGTAAGAAATCATTTCTTCATCAAAACTTTGAAAATATTCAAAATGAATAAATTGAAAATCTTCATTCATTCTGCCCATCACTACTTGAATTGAAACATTCACAGCTTCATTAATTTTTCCTTAACCCTTTCAGGGGCAAGGTACTTGAATGCGTAAAATGTTCAAATAATTTATTGACACCAGTATTAACAAGAGATTTTATTTTTAAACAAGTAAACGTGAATTTTCGCGCACTTAATAAAGATGACCTTTTCATCATAAAATTCCGGTGCCAATGTGGCAATTTGGGATTAAAATTATGCGATGCCGTGACGGCATCACCGCCCTTCAAGGGGTTAACACTAGAAAGACTCAGAATTTTACTCAAATTTTTGAAAAATATTTCACACCAGAATTTTTATTTTAAATTATTAACTTATCAATTTAAGTAGTTTTTTTTTTCCTTTGTATCTGTTAAACTAGTTTTATATAAAAAAATTATGGTTCGAGCTGAGATACATTCATTTGGTAGCAGTCAAAATGACTACTCGTGGTCTTTCTAGTGTTAAAAGAAAGTAACTCACCTAATAAAAATTCTGTTTTTCTCACAAATGTAAATCGTTTTTGTCTATTTTGCACATATTTATATGACTGCAAAATAAAGAAATTTTAAAGTTGTCATTCTGAAAAAAAAAATCACAGTATACTTTGCACTTTTAATATACAAATAAGAAAAAAAACTTTCTGTCCCATGGAACTATTAATAAAAAGAACTGACATATCCTTAAAATAGTGAAGCTGCAACTGTAACCGTTTTCGCAAGTTCTGACTACCTCCGGTTGAAGCTTCCACCAGTAAATTTACATAGAAATTTTCTCCATATTTAAAGGTTTATTAATGCAAAATTTCAGTTATAAATAATGACAGAAAAATATTTAAATTTTGACCGGTGTAAGTTTACTTTTGCGGTAGCCAGGTTCTTCGTTTCTGCCATATTGATGCAACCTGACTGTTTTACCAGTCAAACTGACACCAGAAAATATTTGCGAGAAAATATTTCCATGAATAAAACGCTTAAATAAATTAACATTTTCTATTCAATTATACTGGTGGGAATTTTGCCCCGGCTCTATTTTGAAACTGTAGATCCGATTTAAAAAAAGCAGCCGCCATCCTGTGACTACCTCCTCAGTTACTTCACTCGCAACTGGTAGACATTACACTACATGTCTCCCCCTCTTTATTCATAAATCCATTAATTGGCATTATTTCAATGGACATTATTTGTCCCATTGAAATAAAAATTATAATTTAATATTACAAAAGAAGGAAAGTTGCTGCTTAATGAATTAAAATGACTTACAACTAATTAAACCAACGCACAGATGCTAATGTGTTTGATTGTCTGCTTATGAAAATGTGCGGTTATATATTTCCTGTATATATGCAGAGGTCGCAGTGTTATTCTAAATTAGTACCTAAATTTTATCATATTGTTATTTTTTATCATTTTGCTATTAACCCCTTAACCTACGATTTACTTTTAACAGCTCCACGGTTTGGCAAATCCATAGCTACCACTAAAATTTAATAGAGATTTTCGCCTTGTTTAATCATGGAATTCGACGATTAAATTAAACTACATTTACCGTGAAATTTTAGTTGTAAGAAGAATTTACATTTGGGTCGATCATCGTACGCGGGCTATGCCCGTCATTGTAGGTTAAGGGGTTAAGAAAAACGATAAGCTTTACTGCAGATGTTAAAGGAAATATTTTTTATATCAAATAGTGGTAGGAGAGATATAATTTTATCTCTCCTCGACATTTGGGTCGATCATCGTACGCGGGCTATGCCCGTCATTGTAGGTTAAGGGGTTAAGAAAAACGATAAGCTTTACTGCAGATGTTAAAGGAAATATTTTTTATTTCAAATAGTGGTAGGAGAGATATAAAAATTCGGAATGCTTCGAGACCTGCATTTGTATGTGTTTCTACTATGGGTGAGCTTGGGTAATATTATTCTGCAGTAGGTATCTAATATATACTAAAATGCAAGTAATTTGAGGTGGAAATTAATTTTAATAAAGACGTACAACTACTTTTACTCACATATAATTCGACCCCGAATTTTAGAGAGAAAATCGTTCAGTATATCCGAAAAGATTTCTTTGCAGAAAAATTTTCTGAATCTTTATGATTTGAAAAATACACTTTATTTGAAAATTGAATTAGAGAACTGCACTTACCGGGTGTCCCAAAAATGACTGATGTATTTAAAAATTTCATAACTTGCAAACGGTGACAAATATTTAAAAAAATTCTTGCAGACGTGTTATGTAAGATTTCAGGAGTTTTTATGCTGCGATTCTCAGTTTTAGTTACAAATAGCCTCGATAGATGGCACAGCAAGCAATAATCGCTAAATCCACGTTCGACTTTTTGGCCTCTCTCTTCTTCCATGCGAAAAAAGGAGATTAAAATGTATTGAACGGATCCCAAAGTACCAAAAATTGGGTCTGGACTGAGCGCCTATTGCTCTCAGCGCCATCTATTGTTTGAAATTCGAAATAAAATCAAGAATCACAGTACAAAAACTCCTGACATCATACATAACCCTCCAGCAATAATTTTTTAAATATCTGTCACCGTTTGGAAGTTATTGAATTTTAAAATCCATCAGTCATTTTTTGGACACCCCGTATTGATTTATATCGTTACTACTAGACCGCTCTTATAACGAATAAAATGTTTTCAATCAATTCTTAAATAAAGGAAGTCCTTCATACAGCCCCTCATACTGAAAATATAAGATGCCAATAAATATTTTTTTCCCTGTTGATAAAATATAAAATAATTTATAGTTAGAATTACATATTTCGCCAAAGAAATCCCATTTCCTTATAAATAGAACGTATGAACTTTTCCTGATGAAAAACGAAATACATCAAAGAGACTTAATGAATCAAACATCGTATATATACTTAATGGCATGTAATTCAAAATAAGTGTCCACAAATATTTTCCTTTTATTGAATTGCTATCACATCTTCTCAGTGAGTTGGTTTATTACATTTAAAGGCGAAATGTGCATCAGACATATTAATACTCAAAGTATGCCTCTTTAAAATGATGCCCGCGGGATACCAAGCTACCACTATTTTTGAATAGAAAAATGTCTTATTTAATGCCTAAAACTTTGTAATTAAATTAGATATACGTTATTGTTAGGTATTTGTGTTTGAAAAGGATTTTCTGTCACAAAGGAGGAAAACCCCTATTGCAAATTGGCACATTCTGATTAAAAGGAGTAATAATACCACAGCTGCCAACTTTTAAACTTTTCTAATACGACAAATATTCAATAAAATGTTTCGCCTTACTTAACCCTCTGTCTACCAGAAGGGTCCAATGGACCCGACATGTACATTCAAAATATTTATTCAAACCAGAAATTTCTTCAAAACAAACTAAATGTATAAATCAGACAATAATAAGTTAAATAAACAAATTAAATAGTTTTAAGTAAAAATTCTGGTGTAGAATGTTTTTATAAAACTTGAGTAAAATTTCCGGTAGTTCTAGGGTTAATTGCAGATTTCGGTGGTTAAATAAGGCAAATTTTGCAATTACATTTTAGTGGTACGAAAAAAGTCTTAATTTTGGCAGAAATTCTTTGAACTCCCAAGAAGTTTGCCGCCTTTATTTAAGATAAGAAACTTTATATCTGGTATTATTGATTGGTGCACATTGTGAATAAGCAATGTGTATTCTGTATTCAGGTAGTTCAGAACACATTGTCGGTAACATGTCAAACTATCCAATATGAAAACAGTGTTGCCAGTGAGCTACTTTTTTAAAATTCAGATTTTTTGATTGGCACCACTTTTTTGAAAAGTTAAATTCGCCTTATTTAACACTAGAACGCCTGGAAGTTTTACTCAAGTTTCAAAAAAATATTTGGTACCAGAATTTTTATTTAAAATTATTTGAATGATCTATTCAACATATATCTGCGTGGTTTAAATTTAACTTATTTTATGAAAGAATTTCTGGTTAAAGCTGACATTTAATCATATGGCAGGAGTCTGATCGAGTCCTTCCGGGCGTTCTAGTGCAAAGCGATATAAGTAAGCGTACAAACTTGATCCTGGAATCGGACGTAAATTAACACAGTTGCGCCATCATGTGGACGGGGTGATAATCCACATACGCGGGCTTTTAGTGTGACGTCATATATGACAGGATCGAGGCTAACGAGAAAGACAGGCTACCGCGGTAGGTCCTATTCTTCTTTTTTACAGACCGCTGGAGTCACGTGATGCTCTTTTCGCACACCTTCATTGGTGCATTCGAGCATCACGTGACTCCAGCGGTCTGTAAAAAAAGAAGAATCGGACCCACCGCGGTAGCCTGTCTTTTTCGTTAGCCTCGTGACAGGATATCTACCATCTGCGCATATTTTCTAAAACTTTGTTCACTCATGGAACTGAATTTTGTTTACTACATTTATTGCAAAATAATGGCGTAGCGAGAGGGCTAGCCAGATGCACTTGACACCGCGAAGTTTTCTTCGCATTGTCAGAGACATTTCAGCTATTAATCAAGGTGAAAAAAACTTTACAATTTTAGCAGTGTGAAGTAAGAAAAGAGTTAGGCATCTTCCTGTAGTTTAACCCTGACCGCTACGTGGCGTGCGACCTTGATTCATGTGACCTCGCCTTTAATCTTGAAGTTACCACTCCCATTTAAGATAGGACGCTTACTTATATCGCTTCGTTTTAGTGTTAATGACGTTTTAATTAACCCATTAACCTACGATTTAACCTGCGGTTTGGCAAATCCATAGCTACCACTAAAATTTAATAGAGATTTTCGCCTTGTTTAATCATGGAATTTTGACGATTAAATTAAACTATATGTACTGTGAAATTTTAGTGGTAAGACGAATTTACATTTGGCTCGATCATCGTACGCGGGCTATGCCCGTCATTGTAGGTTAAGGGGTTAAGGCGAAAATAACGGCATTTTACCATTTCAGAAAAAGTGGTGCCAATCAAGAAATCTGAATTTAAAAAAAGTAGCCCACTGGCAACACTGTTTTCATACGGGATAGTTTGACATGTTAACGACAACATCTTCTTTATGAAGTTTACCTAAGAGTTATTTTATTTAACACTCAAATGCATAGTGATGCATATCTGCATCACTTTTTATTTATTTCTTAGCAACCTGTATATTTATATAGAAGTATTAATCCTGTAAAAATTACAAAAATATAAAATTAAAAATCTATCTAATATTTCTGTTGTCAAATCTTTAATATAAGAGTAAAAAAAGTAATTAAAAAATAATTCATGCATTTAAGGGTTAAGTTCTATATAAAAAAAATATATATATATAAAATAAGGTATTTAGACTCATACTTATTAACCCTTTGCACTCGAGGGCTCCGGAGCGGAGACATAATCTTTCTTTGCAAAATTTGTTTTTGGCACCAGTAATAAAGGAAAATAGAATGTGCCTTATTTAATCAGAGCATTTTTGAAATTGTGTACTTAAAAGAAACTTCTTTTTAAAAAGTGGTGCCGATCGAATAAAATTTATGTAAGAGACGCCGGGCGCAAAGGGTTAAAATATTTACTAATTAGCAATATTTTAGATTTTACTCATATTGCAGATGGGTAACAAAAGAAAAGGTTGACGTATTATATGAAAAATGTATTTCTGATTTTTCTCATTATTTTTCCTGTGTTATAAACCTTTCAGAGAATCATATATAATTCTTTCGAAACAAAATAAAAAATTATGTATTTAAATGCTGTACACATGTACCAGCGATTAAATGAACAGGTAAAAAACCGGTTTACTCCTTGAAGGGCACTGGTATATGATATATACCAGTTAATTTTAATTTCTAAATGGCACATTGTTATCAGAATTTATGAATTAATTTTTTCGTTATATAATGCACGCGAAGAAAAGCTTTTACTCACTTTCTTATAAGTTTGTTCATAAATACCGGTGTCATTCAACCATTTAAACATATTTGCTACAGAAGTACTTTGCTCCTGAAAGGGATAAGGCGGAAATGAAAGAATTGATCAGTTGCTAGGTATATCAGCCTAGGTCTGATTACCGCAGTTGCAAACTCACAGTAGTAAAAGCGAATAGAAATTTTCACTTTATTTATGATAAAAATTCTACAAGAGTAAGGTATTAAAATAACACGAATTTTTTAATTAAAAGTTACAATCAGAAGATTGCCATGGAACTATTAATAAAAAGGAAATGACATATCCTTAAAATATTGAAGCTTCAACTGTAACCGCTTTTGCAGGGGTTGATTATTACCCGGAGAAACTTCCACCAGGAAATTTAAATAGAAATTTTCTCCTTATTTAAAAACCTTATTATTGCATAATTTCAGTCATAAATAATGGCAGAAACACATATTCCTTTTTACTGGTGGAAGAATATTTTGGCGGTAGTCACGCTCTGCGTTCCTGCCATATTGTGACAACCTAGACAACCTCCTGTAAGAGTCAGTGAAAAATATTATAATGCCTCGCCAAGCTTACACCAGTGAAAATAAATAGAAATGTTCACCATGTCTGTGACAAAATATGTGCATGAATAAGGCGCTTAAATATGATGGAATTTTCTATTCAAATTTAGTGGTGGGAAGTTTGCCAGAAACTGGTAATCCGATTTATAAAAAACAGCTGCCATCTTGTGACAACCTCCTCAGTTACTTCACTCGCAGCAGGTAGGTAGCACGCTATATGTCCTCTCCTTTTTATTCCTAACTCCATTAAGATTGCCAGTAATCAGGTCCTGATGCCAACAGGCATGCGCGAAGATTTCCGCTGAAAATTTCTGCGTTATTAATGTTTATTGTTACATTTTTTTATTTAATTTTAGTTTTGATTTTATGTAATTTAAAAATTCAACAATATTTAATGATCAATCAAATTTCTAATTTAAAATAATTTAATAAGTAAATTAAAAAATATGCAGAAAATATAAAATAAATCTAACATATGAATAAACGAATTTATATTGAAGTGTAATAAAAATATACAATATCACTAAGTAAAACTTTTCTTTTTCTACTTTCATATAATTTAAGTTGGAAAATAGAAGAAATATTCAGGGGGCACATTTTTATGACAAATTTTTACTAAAAATATTTGTGGTATTTAGACATAGAAAAATATTAGAAATTCTTATAAGGAACGAGGTGCTTACGAAGTCGTCGATTTTAATATTAAATGGAAGTTTTTTTTTTAAATCTAAAATAGTGGTCGCAGATTTCTTGCAAGTTCAAAGCTGTGTACGCATTTTGCATATGCTAGCAATATTTTGAAATTAAAAAACTAAATATAATATAAAAATCATTTATCAAAAAATAATTTGTAAAAGTTAACATACTTTATTTTTAAACTTTCGTATGAGTATATCAATTAGTCGGTCTTTTTCTTCTGATTTGTGAATTTTCCACGCAAATCGAACTTAGCGGAGTACATTCCTCAAATTATATCTTTGCCAAGGTAAATTAATCCCCTCTCTCTCGAAATTGGGGATAATTTAGAAATCGTAGGTACTTGCTTTTCATTTACATAAATATCTCGTAATGCTCTTTGTAACTCATCAGTTCCGACGGAATCAATATTTATACGTACTGAAGATTTCCATTTCCGTTTTAACACTTTCCAACAAAGTTTGAAAATGTCTATAACTTTGGTTTGTCTGTCTGGCGTCTGTTTGTCCTGTAACTCGCGTAAATATAGTCAGATTTTCATAAAATTGATATATGTTATTTGGGTTTATTATCGCATGTTCGGTATTGAAAACTAGGTGTGAAGCATTTCCGGTTCATTTACAGGAAGGAATATTCAAATGAATTCAGTTACATTACAGCGTATGGAGAAAAATCGTCTGCGGTGTTTTATAATTGCATTACATTATTTTAAACATATTGAAATATATATACCGTAAAGTCCAGAAAGTAAGCCCCTCTCCGAATAAAGCCCTCCTCATATATGTGAATTTTTCCTTTTTTCAAAAAGTGCCATTTATAAGCCCTCCACGTCAAGTTTTATTTTCTAACGCTTTCAATCCTTCTCCTTTTTCAAGAAAATTCCTTGTTTTTTGTTTTCATATCTCAAAAATGAATATATCTTATGTAATTTATTTTTATGTAATTATTTTCGTATCAGAACGACATACTTCAGTATGCACGCTACAGACCGTTGAAAGGAATGTTTCTTTTGAAGGATACTATTAATCTTTTCCTTGATTTTTGTGCACTAAGATTTAATAGATATTTATATAGAGTTTAAGTTTTATACTTTTTGTTCATATTTCTTTGATGTCTAATTTAGCTATTTTATGATTTTTATAGTACGTATAGTATGATTTTACTACTTAGATTCTATGGAGGGGAATTTTAAAACCAAAAAATATTAATTTGATCTGATTTTATTTTGCAAACTGTAAAAATCCTGTGAAATTTCATGTATTTTAAATATACCCCACACACTCTCCCAATTTTCCTATACTTTTCACAAAATACCAATTATAAGCTCCCCTCTTAAAATCATTAGAATTTCCTGCCTATTTAAAGGGAGGCTTTCTTTCGGTACTTTGCGGTATATATATCAGGGGTGGCCAACCTTTTTGTCTAAAATTCACTTGACACCGTTTCCTAAGAATTGTAATTTTGTTATTTTTTTTATTGTAGACCTTCTGTCAATAAACAATGCATTTTTTTCTGTACATAAATACTGGTATCTCTGTGGCACGCGTGCCGCAGGTTGGCCATCGCCGATATATATATATATATCACTGAGTTTTACTACAGGACTTTTACTGTAGAATTTAATACTAGAACCACCATTAGGGGTCATTTTGACACCTGCCAAATTGATAATAGTCGATTCGAACCAGAAAATTTTTTCATAAGATATGTTAAATATAAGCAGCACAAAAATAGGTTAATTAAATATATTAAATACTTTTAAATAAAAATTCTGCTGTAAAATACATTTTCAGAAACTTGAGTAAAATTGCCGGCGGTTCTAGTGCTAACCCTCTCGCTGCGCAACCCAAGAGTTTCTCGGGCAACGTAAAAGTATAAAATTTGGGCAACCCCGAGATTTCATCGGTATGCATTTTTTTCGTCTAATTAACCCTTCTTGATCATTCCCACCAGTAACTTTTTATTGTAAATTTTGCCTTATCTAATCGGAGCATTTTCCCGTTTAAATCAGGCGAAAATTTTTGTTTTGAAAAACCGGTGAAAAAAGAATAAAAATTCTTAAAAGAGTCTCGTCGCGAAGGAGTTAAATACTCAATTTTTGAAGCTATTTTGATAAAACAATTACGCAGCGAGAGGGTTAATATGCATACAGTTTGTCGTTCATTTACAGGGACACGCAGAAGAATTCGTCTGCAGAAGAAATTGAAAAATGTTGAACAGAGTTCGTAAGCTTCAAGGACTTGTAAGGATCTTTAATCAGAATTTTTATAATGTAATATTTTCCGTATTTAATTTAAAAAAAATCTTTCTTCAGATATAGCGACCAGTACTTTACGAAATTAATGGTACTGAAACAATTCAAATACCCTGAATCTTTTCATGCGTACGAATCCTGTTGAAGCCTATGGACAGGAATTGCTCGAAGTGCATTTTCAGTTCTGGTGTGCGTATTAACCCTTACCACTCTGTTGGATCGGCTGCGGAGACATAATCTTTCTTTGCAACATTTGTTTTTGGCACCAGTAATAAAGGAAAATAAAATTTACCTTATTTAATCAGAGAATTTTTGAAATTGTGTGCTTGAAGGAAATTTCTTTTTAAAAAGTGCTGCCGATCGAATAAAATTTGTGTAAGAGACGCCGGAGCGCAAAGGGTTAAAACTATTTTTTAAATAGTAGGTACTTGGTGTGTATAAATTCTATAGATCATATACAGAGCTGCACAAAATGTTCTTAAGTACATATCCGTTTATTCACGGAAATAGCTGAATGGAAATTTTCAACTGTGCTATTTGTTTAATTGACCAAACTTTTAGAATACTATGAAGCATACACAGGGCTGCCACAGGCGACTGTTTTTATATTCTGTTCGTACCACTATTTCTCAAAAATACATTTTGTAGTTTATTTCTCTTGCAAATGTTGCCCAAGCATATGCAAAATATTTTATTTTTAAAGTAGCGCGAAATAGAATGAAAAAATAGTCAGGTGTGGCAGCCCTGCATACATACAAATCTATAGATCAAGCACAGGGCTGAACAAAAAGAAAACCTGATTTTTTCCGATTATTGATTGCAATAGCAGAAATTCGGTTTTCAAACGCGTTATGCGATTTTAAATTGAACTCTTAAAAAAAATAATAATACTCGGTGGTTATAAATTCTATATGTGATACACAGGTCTGCACAAAAGTTCTCAAGTACATTGCCGACTATTCACGGTAACTGCTGAATAGACATTTTAAATTGTGCTCTTCGTTTTATTGAAGTAACTTTTAGCATACTATGTAGTATACTTACAAATCTATAGATCATATAGAATGTTGCAAAAAAAAAAAAAAAAAAAAAAAAAAAAAAAAAATATATATATATATATATCAGATATTCTTCCAAATTTTTTGGTACTAGCAGAAATTGGATTTTCAAATGCGTTATGCTTTTTTCAAATTATTGATTTAGACATCTCCTTTCACCTTTAAAAACTGTGAAGATTTGTTACAGTACTCTGAATGTGCTGGAAAGTGTTACATAATCTTTGCTGGGTGGATGATTTTTCGTTTTTGTTATTCCTGCAGTGAAGCAAACAGGATTATCTTCGCTATTTGCTTGTTTTCGAATATTGTATACAATACACTGCGTGCCAAATGTTTAAGCACAACATAAAATTTTATTATTGACTGAAAGTTACTTCCCGTTTCACATGACCTACAAATTGTAGTTACAAAAATATTTAACAGATTTATGCTTTCATATTTATCTCAAATAATAGAATTTATCAAAAGAACAAAAATGAGTGTGTCAAAAGTTTAAACACAGTAGTTTTTTAGTCTTTAGTAGAACAAGGAAATAAAATATTTGATTATTGTTCCATTCTGCTGCATCACTTTAAATAATCGGTCTTCCATCGATAAATTGAGGTTCTGTTTTGTTTCTTGATCAATTTTAAACCACGCGTTCTCAATTGCATCTTTCAAATCTTTAACGGAAGAATACTGCTTTCCACTTGGATAAACTGCATGAGTTAGAATAACCCACTTATTTTCTATGGGGTTTAAATCAGGGCTAAATGCCGGCCATTTCAAAACAGACACTTTTTTCGACTTCAGGCACGCTGAAATTGAGTTTGAAATATGGATCGAAGCATTATCTTGTCGAAATAACCATTTTTCTCCCTCAAAACCTAGGAAACTGGGAGCAAATGATTGTCAAGTGTCTTTTGATAGTTTTCAGATTTTTCTCGACCACTGATGAATGCTAGAGAGGTCTGACCACTGAAAGGAATAGCCCTCATACCATTACACAACCCCCAGCACGTGGTCGGCTAAATATATTCCTAGGTTTTTTGCGGAGATCATACCAATAGTACTGAAACTCATCAGGGCCATCGAGGTTCTATTTTCTTTCATCACAGAATATGACATTCAGCAACTTATCACCAAATGACCTATGCTCTTTGGCCCACTGTGATCAACCTTATTTATGGTGTCGTTTCAGACATGGTAACTGAGCCATTTTAGGGTTTCTGATGTTTTCCGATTCCAGAACTCGTCTATAAACAGTTTTTTTCGATATTTGCCCTCCAACTGCATGTTTTATTTGCAAAAGAGAGTAATTACCAGTTGAAGTCATGTTTCTGATGCGGCGGTCTGTGCATAAAGTAGTCACTTGTGGCCTTCCTGAACGGAATTTTCATTTCAAATCTTTACCACGAGCCGCAGCTTGATGAATACCTCGTGTTGATTTTTTTAATGCGCTTGCAATTTCAGAAACAGACTTATGTTTGACTCTCATACTCCAGATATTTATCACCTCCTCCTCTGAAAATTCTTTCGACTTAGGCATTTTGTACTAACTCAAAAACAACTGACTGCTTCTTATACACCCAGAAATTGATTGCGTGCGCAACAGCTTATACCAGTTTGTAAAATTTGCATAAAAACGATTTCGTGCTTAAACTTTTGACACGGTTATTTTTGTTCTATTCTTAAACTCCATGGTTTGAAATAAAATTTAAAAGATTTGAATATGGTGTTAAAACTGCGATTATTAACATATACAATACAGATTTTGAAATAAATATTTAAAGTTTTATTTTAAAATTGTTATTGTGCTTAAACTACTGACACGCACTGTAGATAGAAGAATTCCATGTAGCATGCTAACTTGTTTTCATACCTGAAAAACCGAAATAATAACTCTCCTGATACGTGTTTTTTCATGACAATCTCTAATAACATTTTAAATTAAATGCTTAGAATATAGAATTACTTCCAAATAATATAAATTTTGAAGTTGCAGGCGTTTTTAAATTTTAGAATCAACAGTAATATTGCAAGCGTAGTTTTCAAATATGCATGTAAACATGACCCAAAAAATTGCACACTTTAACCTTCTGAAGATAAAACCAAGTTCAAACTGAGTTTTGATTATTTTTTTAACCGTCTAATGTCCATGGTTAGAATTCTTTCTAGAAATTCCATAATTCAGGGAATCTGAATTCATACCAGAAAATATGAATGATTAAATTTCGCTTTATTTCAAGACGGAGTTTCTGTTGTTAAATAAAGCAAATATTTCTATTTTAAATTTCTGGTATGATTTAGGAATATCTTAATTAAATAATCCATTAAGTCGAGAACGCTGATGTTAGCACAAATGTTGCCATGGGTATTAGAAGGTTAAAAAACTCTTTTTATGCTGATTTTTTTCTTATATTCTCAGATTACCAATCCTGAAATACAATTGCCTTTGCTGGCGGTCGAATGAGGACCACTGACTTATTAGGACAGCCGATTTTCTTAATTTCCAGAGATTTTCCGGATACTCTTCATAGATGACAGCACCAAAGCTTTCAGAGGTGCTCGCTTACATCACAGCATCTGCACCAGGGCATACTTGCCAACCTTCAACTTAATTTCCATAAAATGTCGGTTAATTTGATCCAAGTTAAAGACGTTTTGAACCAGCAATTTTTTTGAGAAATGAATTCAAATAGATTCCTAGCGAACACACGAAATTAAATATATAATATTACATCAAATAAATTTTCTCATTAGGAAGTCTTTCACCTCGATCAAATTAACCGACAATTTTCTAAAGTTAAGTTCAAAGTTGGCAAGTATGCCAGGGGTGTCAAATTGTGGCCCGTTGGTAACCACTAATTTTTAAAAGAAATGGTCGATTTCTTAAATCGAAGATATTCGTTGATTAGTAAATGCAGTGATTTCTGTAAAATTTTAGTAGTATTTCGCGTTGTCACAGTTTGACACCCCTGACAAACACGTTTATGCAGAGTTAGCGGTAGCCAAAGACAAAGTAGAGAGAGACGAGGTATGCTGCTAATCCTCTAAGATGTATTGCCAGTGCCAGTGGCGCAGCCAGTGTGGGGAATTTGAATCTCAGTATAACACTATTTTAATATAGTGAAATTCGTGTAATTTAATTGCAAATTTTTTTCTGTTTAATAAAGCAAAGAAAACTCTTCGAAAATAACTGTTATCCAGTGCCTCTAAACCCCCACCCTGGCTGCGACACTGCGTACTGCCACGAGGACCAGGCAGTCTGATGTCAACAAATACCTTTATACAAAGCTGAAGCTTTTAACTTTCTTGTATATTATACATCTTTATGTATATAGTTCTGTAATATAGTTCTTAGTTAATCTAAAATCCAGCTTTTGTTTTTTGTCAAGCATTTTCAACCGATAATATCATCGGTACCATGTCAAACTATCCAATATGAAATTAGTGTGTCCAGTGGGCTACATTTTTTAAAATTCAGATTTCTTGATTGGCACCCTTTTTTTAAATAGTAAAATTCGCCTTATTTAATGACATATTAAATAAGGTGAAAACAAGGTAAATTTTACCATTTCAGAAAAGTGGTACCAAACAAGAAATCTGAAATAAAAAAAGTAGCCCACTGGCAACACTGTTTTCATATTGGGTAGTTTGAGATGGTACCGACGATATATACATACATTAAACTGAGCGCGTATATCACAATGAAGCAGTTTTCAACTATGTAGCAAGTTATAAACCTAAAAAATGACAATAATCATGTATAAAATAAATCTAAAGTTTGTATAAAATAATAATTATTGAACGCGGTGATAATATGACAGCAAAACAAGCAATTTCAGAATCATTTATCTTTTGTGCCACGCTATCCAAATCAAAAGTAAAATTTATGTAAATGATTTCTTTGCGCCATTGTATCTAAACTAAGCGAAATGTATGCAAAGATATCGTTTACATAAATTTTACTTTTGATTTTGGATAGCGTGGCACAAAAGATAAATCAATTTATTCATATAAATATATTACAGTGCAATGTATAGGTTCAGTGAAAGTTATATTTTTAACTGTGTATTAGAAAATTAGAAGTTTTGATTAGATGTGTAAATATATTTATCCAAATCGAAAACAATTAAAATTGAATTTTAAAACAAATTGTTTAAAGCTACATCAAGGCGTCACTTAAATTTTGATATCATATCTTTTAAAACTCATATTTTCAATTTATGAAAGATGTGACTGATAAAGCATCAAAGAATAAATTTTTATACATCCTTTTAAATTTAACATAATTCTTACGCATGCTATTATAAATAAAACAAAAATAAAAAGATGAAATAAATAATATAGCGTCACTTAAAATTTGATATCATTATTTTTAAGTTTCATATTTAAAATTCTTATAGCAATAAGATAAAGTGCTGCGTCACAAACTTTTAACCCGTTCAGGGTTTTTTGAATTAATCTTTTTTAATCGCAGAATTATACTATCAATTATGGCGAATTTTTCAATAAAAGTTAAAGTGAGATTTAAAACCTGTAACCCTCGACACCTAAGTAGATGTATAGCTATTGCTTAGAGAACACACTTGGACAATGTTTTAGGTGACAGAATAATCATTCGCTTCTAATACAATGTCCGCAATTGGGAATAAGTAAGGAAACGGAAATTGCCCTAAGTGTCATATTCAACCTGTGGCAGTGGTTCTGAGAGAATGGGAACTTAGACAGTAAGAAAGTAGATGCTTTAGTATAGGTCTTCGTGGGGTATAACTTCGCAAGATACCTGACATTTGGTATTAACTGCTAAAAGAAACAATTAGTGTATAGCAAGAGATTTGTCCTGACAACTGTCGACGTGTATGTGTACAATAATTTTGAGGCGTACATTGTAGAAACTGTTGAAAGGGTATTATCTGTAACAGGGTTCGTATCCTTCGAGGACTTTCAAGCACATTTGATCAGAATTTTCGTAAAGTAATATTCGCCTTAATCATGAAAGATTTTAATTGGGGAAAAAAATCTATCTTCAGATATATCTACCAATACTTTAAGAAATTTCTGGTACTAAAACACCTAAAATCCACTGAAACCCTTGTTGCGTTCGAACCCTGTATAAGCAAGGCCTGGTTGCCAACGGGCCAAACTTCAGAGAGTATTATCTATAAGCAGGGCCTGATTGCCAATGGGACAAACTTCCATCAGTAAACTTTAAAAGAAATTTACGCCCTATTTAAGCGCCCAACTTGTTCAAAATTACTGTCATGAAAAGAAAAAAAATCTATTATGTTTTCTAGGGGAAGTTGCCCTGTTGATAATCAGAACCTGCCTAAATGCCATTAAACCTGTCACATACGTTTCCCACGTGGCAGCTTAATGCCCGTGCTCACTGGCTTGTTGAAAAAAAAAGCTTTTATAGAACAGAAGACCACAGAGAGAAAGAAGCCATAACTTGCAGAAGGCATAACCTCATCGAAGTCACAAAAATTGTAAATTTTGTATTAATTGTTGAGAACTCAAATATGCGAAAAAACCTGTAAACCCATATTTTGGTACTCTCTGTGTAATGGGGGAACTACCATTAGCCACACGCCCCACTAATGCCGAGATGTTCTGCTCTCAAAGCTGGTAGAGGTGCTGGGTTTGAACCTAATCGCGTACGTCGGGCTAATCGTTCGGAGTTGTCCGTGGTTTTCTTCGATCCTTGGATTTTCTTGCGTAAACACGGGTTAGGTTCCCTTTGAAAGACCCTGAGGTCACCCCCCCTTCCTATGGACCAATATTCCTCGTGTAGATAATTGGCCGTCATTAACAACACCAACATATAAACAACACCGTTTCCCACTCAGTCTCAACTATAAACTCATGGATGAAATTCCTGACTTAACCCTTTCAGTGGCAAGTAATTGTGTTTCTGTAAAATTGAATTCTCATCGGAATTTTTTTAATTTTTTTCTTCAAAATAAGGAAAAGCAATTTTACATTTTTTTTCCACCAAAGTCATAAAAGTAAAATTTAATTAAAAGTGTCTGGCTGAAATCTTGATTGAAATTAGGTGGGATATAATATATCCCACCGCCCCTCAAGGGATTAACTCTATTAGCATATTGAAATGGAGCTGCTCTGCGATGAGATATCGTCGGTACCATGTCAAACTATCCAATGTGAAATCAGTGGTCTACTTTTTTTTTAAAATTCAGATTTCTTGATTGGCAGCCCTTTTTTGAAAGAGCAAAATTCGCTTTATAAACAATATTTAATGAAATCTTAATTAAGGCTAAATGAAGGGGAATTTTACCATTTCAGAAAAGGGGTGTCAATCAAGAGATCTGAATTTTAAAAAAGCAGCGCACTGTTTTCATATTGGATAGTTTGACATGGTACCGACGATATCTTGATGAGTAACCATAGGCAGACCAAATTTTAGTGGTAGATTTTTTAAGACGGCAATTACATCATCGACACCACGAACACATCTCAAATTAAAGCTAAATTTGTGTACTTATCGAATTTTATGGTCTACCAGTTTGGAGCCTGGCACTTCCATCAGTTTGATGGATCTCACTTTCACTACTAACAGATTTTTTTTCAAGAATACAGCTAATTTCAACACTTTTTGACATAGTTCCTCAAATGTTCCACCATAGTTGTAATTAGTATTCAGCTCAGTTGGTCTCTCCATTTGTTTATCTGACGGCCAGTTTGTCTGATTTTCCGTCTGACTATTCGCTTGATGGCCTGTTCTCTTAACCCCTTAATTCTCGCTCCCGTGATATTCACGGGCTGTGTCTTTCACTCAGATTATTTTATTCCCACCAGTTTTATAAAATAGTGTAACTGATTTTATTATGGTATCATTTTACCCGTTATTAAATAAGGTGAATATTTCTTTTTCAAAAAAGTGGTGCCAATGAGCAATTTTAATTTTTAAACAGTAATTTAATGCGACCGTTAAGGTTTTAACTTTCGTATATATACTTGGACTGATAAGAAATTAATATATGGCACTGATGTTTACAATAAAATGGCCCCTATTTGAAGATGGAGCTTGTAAGCGATTGAAGCAAATCAGACAAACGTCCACCGTTAATGTTAAAAGAAAATCTTAATTTATCACAGTGACTATACAGGACAAAAACCTTTTAAAATTAGTGTTAAAACTATGCCTAATTACATATTTCGCCTCCGTGAAGTCGGGGATTACGCAGTGAAGCCCAGACCTCCCACTGGTCCGTTTTTTTGAACACCAGTCTAATTAAAGAAAAAATTTCATGGTAGGTTTCGGCAACAATTGGAAGAAAAACGCCTTTCCTGGTAAGTTTCTACGAAATTTATAAAGGTGATTTTTCTTATAAAAATTGTGGTGTTCAAAAAACGGACCTAGTGGGAGCCCTGCAGTGAAGCTCAAAAGAATTTAGAGAAATTATGGTCCATTGATGATAATTGTTTCAAGTACGTTTTAATGATGTTACAGTGGGTCAAACGTTACGAAAATAGTATGCGATATTGATATGCACTGTAGTTCTTTACTAGAAGAAATGGCGAACATATCGTTAATCGTTCTTTTACAGGGAAAAACAAAATAATCCTATTACGTTACTGTCGATTAGCATAAATGATTTAACGTAAGTTTTATTGATGCTGGTGTCCATAATGAATCTGATATGTATTATTGGTATGGACTATAATATTATCACTAAAATAAGCATAGTATGTAACACTTAAAACCACTTCACCGGCGACAGGTATGGGGAAACAGTGCTTTTACCCCCGACTTATCTCGGGGCAGCCGGTGAAGTGGTTAAACTTCTTACAGGCCTCACTTTATATGAACTATCACCTTTAATAATCAATTGGTTTGAGGCCTATTTTTTGTAAAACAAGGCGTAGAGCAAAATGTGGAGGAAGAATGCGTTTCACAAAAATAGTGAGTATTATTATTAAGAAAGGTTCAAAAGGGTCTTTGAATTTGAATACAATTTTTTTCTAAATATAATCATCGTGTGACCTAATCGGTAATTTCTGTCTTTAAATAAGGTAAATATTTTTATTCTCGGGATGTCACATTTCCATCCATTGAATACCAGTATTTCAATTCGTGGTAAGTTCCTACAAAATTTGCAAGAAAAATCTAAAACCATTATATGTAAATTCTAATATATTATCATACAATATACAACTTTACCTGATACGTAGAATACATATATTTTCAAAAGATTTATCACACCTAAATGAACGCTGTATCTTTTCCATTTGTAAATTTATTCCACATTTGTTCTTTTTATATAACAGAATTAAACCCCAAATTATGATACAGTTTCCGACAGCTATTTACAAGGGATTATAAATCCTGAGAGTTTCGAACTCTCGCAGATTAAATTGGGAACTGCACTATTTTACCGATTGTTATATTTGCTTTCGCATATCTCCGTAGGAAAATATTCGGACCTCTTTCCTCTAGTGGACATTCAATGCATCCATTTTAACTTAAAATCAGGCAAACGTGTGAGAAATAATTTTGGTAACAAATGTAAATTATCATAATTTTATGTAATAATAAGTTTTATGAACTAGTGATTTTAAAAAATGACGAGACATTAATTTTAAAATAAGTAACGTACAATGTAGATTACAATGTTTTTAAAAAGGAAACAGATGTGTTTTGATTTAAAGTATAAATGTCTCATTCATGACTTTTCTTTACATCTTAAATTTTCAAAAACTTATATTTACTGTTAATAAAATTTTGTTGTATTTTAAATTTCATGATAAATAAACAAATTAATAAGAAATTTAAATGTTTATATTGTATTTACATTAAAAAATAATTAGGGTATTGAAGATTATTTATTTCATGGATTTCCAATATATCAACGACGAGCCACAGAGTTACCACTTTTTGTGTATAGCAATATTCATCTTATTTACCTGCTAAAATTTTTATATTCTGCGATTTAATATGTTGGAAAGGACATAGCCGGATAAGCATTGGAAACATGCCTTTCAATCAAATTTCCTGATTTTCTCCCAGATATGGCTACATATCTTACAATATATTTCCCGTATTATCACCCTATAAATATTGATATTTAATGAGCTAAAAATGTTTTTTCGATTTTTTAAAAAACGGATATTCTCAAAAACTGCTGCACGGATTTTCATGCCAGTAACTGAGGATATATAGATACCAAAGATGCATAACTGGTAATTTTGTATAATTTTCTGTTCATAAAATCTGTGTGAAATAGCGAAATAAAAATTAAAAAAAAATAAAAATTATACCTTATGGTTATCCGAAAATTACCATTTTCTTGTAAAAAATTACCCATATGTGCCCGTATATTCTATTTAAATGCCGAAAGTTTGCGTTGGGTACTGTATATAAATATTTACAAAAAATGTATATTAAAAATATTAAAATTCATTTTAAGGCGTTATTTAGGGCGGAGCTACTCAACTTCGACATCCGAAGAATTTCTGGAATAAACACAGAATTGTTGTACAGTGGTTATCAAAAATTAAGGAAAAGTCACAAAATGCTAATTTTCAAATACGCGAACACTCAAAAGGCAATAATATAATTCGAGTAATTACGATTTCTACAACACAGCTAGTCCATATAACATCTCATTCATGTCACACATGGTCACAAGTGTCACAGTCACTTCGATGAAGCAAAAAAAATAAGAAATTCCTTACATCTCATTATGAGTCTCAAATGATCACTATATGTGACTCCACTGAGACGTCACTGTGACTGCTGCTTTGTGGCGAGTCACCATGTGACTTTTCAATGTAGTTACATTGTGACTCTCATGTGACTGTCATTTGTAGACTCAATATCAAAGTCATCGTGAACGCTGCAATGTGATAAGTTACCAAATAATGTCACATTAAAGTCACATGATGACTTTCAGGTGACAGAGAGACTACTGTGAAGCCACCAGTGTGCTCTTTTGGGAAAAGTCACCATGTGACTGTAACGTGATATTATTTGGTGACTTATCATAATGCAACGTTCATGATGACTATGAAATTGAGTCTCAAAATGTCACAATTTAACTACATTGTAAAGTCACCTGCTGACTCGTCACAAAGCAGCAGTCACATTGACTTCTCAGTGGAGTCACATATAGTGATCATTTGAGACTCATAATGAGATGTATGGAATTTCCTATTTTTTTGCTTCACCGTAGTGACTGTGACTCTTGTGACCATGTGTGACATGAATGAGATGCTATATGGTCTAGTTGTGTGGTTGAGATAGTAATTACTCGAATTATATTATTTCCTTTTGAGTGTTCACGTATTTGAAAATTAGCATTTTGTGACTTTTCCTTAATTTTTGATAACCAGTGCATTTTAAATTTTAATGAACACATGAGCAACATTCTCAACGCTGTCGATATCAAAATGAAAACGAAGTTGAAAAACATGGCTTATGTGCTTAATGGAATCTTAAATACATCAGTTGATATATTGTTCGCTGACTTGGTTCCAAAAATTTTTCGGATGTCAAAGTTGAATAGCTCCGCCCCAAATAACGCCTTAAACTGTATTTCAATAATTTTAATATACATTTTTGTAAATATTTATATGTAGTACCCAACGCAAACTTTCAGTATTTATATAGAATATACGGTCACATATGGGGAATTTTTTACAAGAAAATGGTAATTTTCGGATAACAATAAGACATAATTTTTATTTTTTTGAATTTTTATTTCGCTATTTCACACAGTTTTTATAAACAAAAAATTATACAAAAATTACTAGTTATGCATCTTTGGTATCTATGATGCCAAAGATGCATATCCTCAGATGATGTATCTCAGATGCATCCTCAGTTAATGGCATGAAATTCCGTGAAGAAGTTTTTGGAAAAATTCGTTTTTTAAAAAATCGAAAAAACATTTTTATCTCATTAAATATCAATATTAATAGAGTGATAATATAGAGTGATAATAGGGGAAATATATTGTCAGATATGTAGCCATATCAGGGAAAAAAAATCAGGAAATTTGATTGAAAGGCATTTTTCCAATGCTTATCCGGCTATGCCCTTTAGAAAAACATCTTAACTCTCTCGTTGCGTAATTGTTTTATCAAAATAGCTTCAAAAATCGCGTATCACCTTTCGCGACGAGCGTCTTTTAAAAGAATTTATTCTTTTGTCACCGGTTTTTCAAAACAAAAAATTTTGTCTAATTTAATAGGGAAAATGCTCTGATTAAATAAGGCAAAATTGACTGTAACAAAATAACTGGTGGGAATAATCAAGGAGCGTTAATTAGACGGAAAAAATGCATCCCCGAGGAAATCTCGGGTTGCTCAGATTTTGCTACTTTTACGTTGCCCGAGGAAATCTCGGGTTGCACAGCGAGAGGGCTAAACAAGGCTCCCCCCACTCGATCAGTTTTTTGAACACCAATTTTATTTAAAAAGAAATCTTCTTTATAAATTTCGTAGAAACTTAGCGGGGAAAGCATTTTTCTTGCAATTTTTGCTGAAACCTTCCATGAATTTCTTCGAAAAAAAAATTACTTGTTTTCAAAAAACGGGCCAGTGGGAGCTCTGTCTTAACCCTTAAGAATGCGATTTTTTATTTTGTTTCGAAAAAAATTATATATGATTCTCTGAAAGGTTTAATACACGGGAAAATTAAGGAAAAAAATATCTGAGATATATTTTTCACATACTACGTCAATCCTTTTTTCTGTTGCACATCTGCAATATATGTAAAAACTACTGTCGCGTGGCTGTTTTACGCTAAAATAATGCAAATTAGTAAATACTTTAATAAGTATGTCCCCAAATACCTTATTTTCTATATATTTTTATTTTATAAAACTTAACTTTTAACCCTCTGTCTACCAGAAGGGTCCAATGGACCCGACATGTATATTCAAAATATCTATTCAAACCAGAAAATTTCTTCAAAACAAACTAAATGTATAAATCAGACAATAATAAGTTAAATAAACAAATTAAATAGTTTTAAGTAAAAATTCTGGTGTAGAATGTTTTTATAAAACTTGAGTAAAATTTCCGGTAGTTCTAGGGTTAACCCAGTGTTGCCAGTAGGCTACTTTTTTTTTAAAATTCAGATTTCTTGATTGCCACCACTTTTTTGAAACGATAATATTACCTTTGTTTTCGCCTTAATATGCCACCCAACAAGGCGAATTTTACCATTTTAAAAAAGTGGTGCCAATCAAGAATCTGAATTTTAAAAAAGTAGCCCATCTGGCAACGCTGCTTTAACCCTTTAACTCCCAAAATAGAATACGTTCTAGAAATTACGTAGTTCAGAGAATCTGGCGTTGTACCAGAAAGTTTCAATGGTTGATTCCGCTTTATTTAAATACGGAATGTTTGTTTTTTAATTAAAACAAATTTTGCTATTTTAATTTTCTGGTGTGAATTAGGTATATGCGAATAAAAAAAATCTATTAAATTCAAATCAGTGTTGTTTGCATATATGCAAAGCTGCGCACTAAAGGGTTAAACCACGAACAGTATTGACAGTTCGCTATGTTTTAACCCTTTGCACTGGGGAGGTGATTTTGACCGACCACTTGTGTCCCGCGTAAATGGGTATAAATGAGGTAGTACCGTATATGGGATAAAAGATGGCGAAATAAACTGTAAGATATTAGTGGAGTCCAAAGGATTTGGCGTCCCGATTTACGAGGGACACCTGACAGCACTAGTGGTGAGTGAGAGTCGTATCTCGAGTACAAAGGTTTAAAAAATTCAGTTTGCTTGATTGCCATCACTTATTTCAAATACAGAGCTGCCGAGTCTCCAGCTTTTTGGATACCGGCATTTTAATACAGAAAATGTTGTTTTATTTAATTGGAACATTCTACCGATTTAAAAAAAAAATAACATTTTCTGTATGATAATACTGGTATGCAAAAAAGCCTGACACTTGGCAACTCTTCAAATAGTACGATTCGCCTTATTTTTGCTCTATTTAATCTGTCATTATATAAGCATATAGCTGCCAACACGCTTTTTTGTACCAGAAAAATTTAATAGAAATTTTTGCCTTATTTAATAGTAAGATTACGGCAATTAAAAAAGGTAAAATTTGCTATTAAATTTTTGAGGTACAAAAAAGCGTAAGAGTTGGTTAGTTATGTATATGGCGTATATTACTACTTTCAAAAAATTGTGGCAAAAAAGCAATCGGAATTAAAAAAGAAATAGCCGAAGGCCAACTATGTGCTTGGGAGCAGTGTTGGGCTAGCACTGGGCTACTTTTTTTAAATTCAGATTTCTTGATTGCCACCACTTTTTTGAAACGGTAAAATTACTTTTTTTTTTCGCCTTAATTAATATGCCATTAAAAAAGGCTCGTTTTACCATTTCAAAAACGTGGTGCCAATCAAGAATCAGAATTAAAAAAAAGTAGCCCATCTGGCAACACTGCTTGGGACCACATGGAAGAGCTATGACGTACCAAGGTTATGTTTTGTTTATATTTTACTATGAATAATTCCAAATAATTTTCTTCGCCAATATTTCATCGTACACAAATGGGATATATTCTGCACTAAAATACGTCCAAAATGACATTGCGTAAAATAGTGGAGAAAAATAGAAGAACTTTTTGCACCCACAGCATGGCATACTTTGCGTGCATGGTCCGGGATTTAATTCTTGCAGTGGAAAGTCGTCCATGCAAACTAAGAAAAACATACCTTCGCTTAGCTTAAAACGTGTGCGCTTTTTTGTTACAACTAAAATTGTATAGAAAATTCTGCCTAATTTAATAACAGACTTCACCAAATCAATAAGAAAAAATCACATTTTAGTAGTAGGAAAAATTGTAATTGCTTTCAGCTATGCTTTCATCGTGGGCAAAATTGCAATAAAATTGTAGCTATGCCTTCATCGTGGGAAAAATTGCAATATAATATTTGTAAACTGTTTTTGAATCAGTAATAATTACTGAAGAATATAATTAAACAGGAACATCCCTAAACTGAAATATCTCTATATCATAAACCTACCTAAAACGCAAAATAACTAATTGCTAAAAAAAGCTAAAAATGAATGAATAATATACCAATTATTCGATTATTTTTAACAAAAATACTGGTTAGTTACTGAAAACATTAAAACATGTGGATAAAGACCTAGCTGCCACAAAATCCTGAAAAAAAAAACGTTTCATGAATGATAATTAATAAAATTGATTGACAAATAAATAAATGATTATTAAAATGAATAAATGATAATCTTAAAATTTTTATTTATTAGAAATTCTTACATATATATTTTAATCCTGTAAAACCTGGTGTATCGAATATAATGGAACTATAATAATGGGCTAACTATAATGGAATTCATCGTTAAAAGTAAAAATATTTATATGCATTTTAAAAAGATGGCAAAGATTCTGTTACTAACAAGGGTGTAAAAATCTAGGCGTCAGCGCATAGTCTAACTAAATTTTATACCCCTGGTTACTAAACACGGACAATTTTTTCTAATCTAAAATTATGGTTGCTTATGGGCTCGTCGGCGCGGCAGTAAGTAGAAGATCCCTAACATAACACATATAACAATAAACTTTTATTTACTTTGTACCCTTGTGTTTTAAAAGTATGGCTGCTTTCTATTACGTATTTTGAAATATTTTAACAAAACTCTCATTTCTAATACTTTTATATACCAATTTATTTCAATAAATAAATAATCTTCTCAATTTAAAAGCCATTATGGAACACTAGATTTAACGTTATTAGTAGGGATAAACGTCTATCGCAGGAAAATGGCATAAAAGATGCTAAAACCATTAATTCTATACAAAACGTTTCATGATAGATTTCCGGAATAGTTACAATAGGAATAATTTTCTCTGGAAATAATTGTGTTAATATTTTTTAGTCCTATTTTTTGCGAGACAGTAAATCAGTGTTGCCAGATGGGCTACTTTTTTAAAATTCAGATTCTTGATTGGCACCATTTTTTTAAAATGGTAAAATTAGCCTTATTGAATGGCATATTAATTAAGGCGAAAACAAAGGTAATTTTACCGTTTCAAAAAAGTGGTGGCAATCAAAAAATCTGAATTTTAAAAAAGTAGCCTACTGGCAACACTGCAGTAAATGAATTTTATATTCCTTTTTTCAATTATTACAAAAATCTCCGATTTTTGAGTACCACAATTTTTAAACAGACATTTTGATAGATTTATGGACAGAAACTTTCAATTAAGTAAGATGAAGATTGCTATTTCGAAATAGCCTTAATCAAAGCTGGAAATTTACCCCTTAATGTTTTAACCCCTTCACTGTTTCTTGGTTTTGACACAATAAATTAAAAATAAGCACCCGACACCACTTATTTTTTACTAAAATATTTGGCTTTGTGCAATCTAAAAAGTACATTTTAAATGGTGGCCCTTTTGACGCAAGCTTTCCATACTGTAATCTTTTTTAGATTTCTAAAACATTTAGAATAGAAATCAATCTACTACAAAGATCATTCTCTAAAAATAGCATTGTTAAGAATGTGACTGTTTAACCCCTTCGCGACGGGAGCCTTTTACGAAATGTTTATTACTTTGCTACCGGTTTTAAAAAACAAAAGTTTGTGCCTATTCAAATAGGGAAAATGCTCGGATTAAATAAGGCAAATTTTACAGTAAAATTTTACTGGTGAGGATAAACGAGGATCCTTAGGCCTATTTCCGGCACGTATACGTGTCGCTCGTCCCCAAGGGGTTAATAGGGTTCCTACAGGTCATGGAATTTCCTTGAGTTTAGGTCAAATAAACACCAGCATTTTCTTAGACAAAAACTCCACTTTGGCAATCGCGCGATTTTCTAAGTCGTGTTTTTCAGTATAAAAATAAACTGGAATTTTAACTGAAAATGTAGGAACCCTATTTAACCGCTTGAAATTAGGTGGTGCATTATATGAGGGGTTCACAACCATAATAGAGGAGGTGCAGTTTGAAAAAAAAAATGATATAGTCCATTTAGAATGTGCATAGAATCTGTTTTATACACTCACACAGTAAACCAAGTCTGTTTTCACATACTTTCTCATCTGCAGGGATCACAGCGCTTCTAAATTTTTCTACATTTCCTACCACTATTTTAAACAAAAAATCTTTATATTAAGTCTCGTTAACAACTGCAATAGGATTATGCAATAAAAATTATTTTTCTAAAATAGTGATAGGAAAATGAGAAAATGTTAGGAACGCTGCGAAACGTGCATCTGTTTACAGACTTGGTTTACTGTGGGAGTGGATAAAACAGATTCTATGCACATTCTAAATGGACTATCTAATTTTTTTTTCAAAATGGACTTGGTCTACTATGGTTGTGAGCCCCTCATATATACGACACAATTTTAACCCGGAAGTAGTCGCATGTCGGTCTTTTTACCGACCATATGAATTATCTTCACATAACTCCTCTTCCCTTACAAATACAACAATGAAATTCCATTTAGCTGATCTTAAATGCTTCTTTACCAGCATAGTTAAGTAGCAAGAGTGGAGTTAGGAATGAAGAGGAGAAGATATGTAGTGTACTACCTACCAGTTGCGAGTGAAGTAACTGAGGAGGTTGTCACAAGATGGCGGCTGTTTTTTATAAATCGGATCAGCAGTTTCTCTCAAACTTACCACCACTAAATTTCAATAAATAATTTCGTCTTCTTTAAGCGCCTTATCCATGGAAATATTTTGTCACAATCTTGGTAAACATTTCTATTTATTTTTACGGCTCTCAGTTTGCCTAAGTATTATAATATTTTTCACCGACACTGACAGGAGGTAATCTAGGTTGCCAGAATATGGCGGAAATACAGAACCTGGCTACCGCCAAAATACTGTTCTGCGAGTAAAAATGAACATCTATTTCTGACATTATTTATGACTTAAATTCTGCAGTAATAAGGTTTTTAAATAACAAGAGTATTTCTATTTAAATTTCCTGGTGGAAGTTTCCCCCGGCGATAATCAACCCCTGAGAAAGCGGTTACAGTTGAAGTTTCACTATTTTAAGGATATGTCATTCCCTTTTTATTATTAGTTCCATGGTAGCAAGATGTCTCACAAGGAGAGGGTCCGAGGTTTGTCTCACGGAATCCAACGACCCTTAGTACATTGAAAGAGTATAGTCAATACATAAACATATCAACAGGATAAAGTGCAATATTCAGTGGGGCCGTAAAAAACGAGCCCCAAAGCTGACCCATTATTGAGTTTTTAGTATATAATTGGATAAATTACACTCAATTGCGAGAGTCTGGGTAGCACATTTGGCAGTGCGCCAGGCTCCTATTTTTCTTTTTCGTGGATCTCTGCGTGTTCGGTACTCTGACGAGGTTTTTTTTTCCCAGACAAAATAATGGTCAGTTATTTTCGAACCACAATTAAAAAATATATATCTAATTATTTAAATGTAAGACAAATATTCATAAAAACATGCTTCTGCACGCACACACACACACACACACACATATATATATATATATGCTTATTTATTTACAGAGAGATAGCAGTTTTATGGATCTAATGGAGGAAAAAAAGTAAAAAAAACTGAATTATTCAATCAACAAAATTTTAATTTTATTCACATTTATTTATAGACTTTTCTATGAATAGATCACTGTTGTTCTCAACGAAGTAAATTAAAATACGCTACATAAAATTAAAATATCCTATTTTATTTTTATCTTGTCAATTTAAAAGGTTATAATTATTCAATTTTTTTCTTTTTTTAATTTTTAAAACATATTTTTTTTTATCATGGGATCTCATGTTTGGAATTAGAACAACTGTTTTTGGTAAAAAATATTTTGAGGAACATTTTATTGCGTAGATTTGCAGGTGGTTTTTAAGCAAAACAATTACACTATAGAAAATAAACAAGGTGGGTTTAGAATGCTTACTCTTTTTTTTTTTTTAAGTTTCACCAGCCATCTGCTGCAGAGCGAATGAGTACGGCATTTTGTTTTTAAAGTTTTGCCGTGATTAGACGTTGTTCTTTATTATAGTGTCATAATTAAAATGAAAAAAATTATTTTGTAAAAAATATCTAGTGAAGAAGCTTCTAAATTTACAAATATTGAAGAGTGAATTTCAGAAGACTCAGTTCATAGTGAATCATCAAAATTGAGATTAAAAGATTTAATTTCAGTGTGCTAATACCAATCAGCATACAATAGAACTCTCGCCAAAAAAGTAATTAAAACTGTATTTGTTAAAAAAAACAAGATATGAATAAACTATCTTATTGATATACAGCACAGTATGGCATAACTTTATCTGGAAAAGTGCTGCCTCGTGTCTTTTTGTGTTTACAGGAAATAAGAGGAACATTTTGTCCTAAGATACAAATATTGAGAAATCAACATGCAAAACAATGTACGAATGTATTTTTCCTGCCATCGAAATCTGGTAAACTTACCTCACATTTATACAGTTAATTTCTTAACAATTGTTTAAAAAATTACGTTGGGCAAGAAAATATTTTGTTGATCATCGTCTCCTGGGCAGGACAAACACGACCAGAAATATTCGACGAAACCTTCCAGGATAAAGATAAACAATCTATTTGTACAATTAAAGTCATTCCTCAAAAATGCACAGCTTTGGTTCAACCATGCGACGTTTATTTTTATAGGCAGGTGAAAAATATGATTAAGCGATTACAGAATTGTAATTGTTTAATTGAACAGAAAAGAGAAATTAATTCTCGCGAGGGTTGCATAAAAATACATTCAATTGTGCACCATCACTCTTCACCTATATTTTGTAACATGATAAAATACGCCTGTCATGAGTCGAAACTTTCACATAAAAGAACAATATTTATGAATGTGAATGAAGTGTGTTTTCAAAACGAATTTCTTAAAACGCCTTCTTCCTGTAAAAACATTTCTTTTATTATTTGTGCACGTTGTCGCAAAAGTTTCTGTATCATATGTTTTTATGATAATTATCACCCCGGTTCCTGCCCGTAATCAGAACCTCAATTTTAATAGCACACATTTAATTTTTATGTATATAGTATAGACATAAATGTAAAATAAATGTAAATAAGTGTATGTAATTGTGAAATATATGTAAGTAATTCTAAAATAAATATAAATAATTCTAAATGAAACTAAATATAAAATTTACAAAAATGCAGAATGTTTAATGTAAAAAAAATACATATCTACTGCAAAAGATTTTTTTTTATTTTTTACTTTTTATTATATCCATAACATTGCAATAAAACTCTATCTCTCTCTGTAAATAAATAAATATCTGTGAATACGCCTATATTTATATTTGTCTTACGTTTAAATAATTAGATATATATATTTTTAAATGTGGTTCGAAAATAACCGATCATTATTTTGTCTGGGGGAAAAAAAAGAAAGAAAAAAAAAAAAAAAAAAACCTCGTCGCAGACTTGAACCCGCAGAGATCCACGAAAAAGAAAATTAGGAGTCTGGCGCGCTGCCAACTGTGCTATGCAGGCTCCTGCAATTGAGTTTAATTTATCGGATTATATACTAAAGAGTCAATAATGGGTCAACTTTAGGGTCCGTTTTCTACGGCCCCCCTGAATATTGCACTTTTATCCTATTGATATGTTTATCTATTGACTATACTCTATCAATGCACAAAGGGTCGCGGGATTCCGTGAGACCAACCTCGGACCCTCTCCTTGTCAGGTACGCTTTTGCAATCATAACTGAAATACGTGGGAAACTCTGCGAAACGATCATTATTGACGGTTCATTTTTAGCTTCATCCAATATTGCAAAGTTCGTGAGAAAAAATGTTTATGTTAAGTCAATTACGAATTTCAGTGGTGGAAAATTGGCGCAGAGGAGGAGCCTATTGACACCACTAATATTTTGAAGTATTCTTCACCTTCATAAAAACTCAGAAATCCTATCATTAGATAAGCCGAAAAATACTACTAAAATTTATTGGTGTCAATAGGCTCCTCCTCTGCGCCAATTTTCCACCACTGGAATTTAAAACTTCATTGAAATGTAATATTCGAATATTAAACGAAGATTGTTTCTTGTTTTTGATTTTCTGCAGGCGGGGCAGGCGGGAAAAAGATCAAACGCGACCACTAATGTTCTAAAATATGACGCGACTACTCTCTGGTTAATTAAATCTGCCAATTCAGACTTAGAAATTTCACTTTTATGGTGTATATAAATAAAATAAGTCATTTCTTTTCAAATTAACTTGTTCGTAAATTTTAGCGGCAATCAACCATTCCAACATTTTATTAACAAAAATGATTGGTCCTTGAATGGGTTAAAAGCACAGCTTCCAACTTTCACACTTTTTTTCATATCTCTAAAATTTAACCGCTTCCCTTACCACTATTTTTTGAAAAAATAAACTGCAAAAAATCATCACATTTTTTACAATCACATCATTGCACTTCATCATTTACATTTTATATCACAAAATTGGGAAAACTGCCAATCAGATATTATATATAAATAAAGAATATTTTCCTTCTCTTTAAGCTTCAGGCCGAGTAGAAACGTGATAAAACAAATCGTAGTGACATATTAACTCACCCACGAATTTTCTCGGGATAATTATGAATTGTATTATATACGAACCTCAGATGACGTGGAATAAACAGGGAAGCGGTTAATAGACCTTTGCCTTATTTAATCACAAACTTTGCAGATTTAATTACGTAAAATTTACTATTAAATTTTAGTTGTGAGTTAAAGTGTGACCAATCTTTGAATATAAAATGCAAAAACCTACTATAGATACATTTATTAGTAAGAATAATATTTATTTGTTTCATGATAAACATATCTTTCACATTATTGAAAATTACATTTCAACCCTTTGAAGGGTAGTGGTATATTATATTTACCACTCAATTTTTATCCCCAAAAGACTCAATGAGACCAGAGTTTTGGAATAAATTTTTTATATCTCAAAGTAAGAATAATGTAGTTAAAAAAATAATAACTTAGTTCTTAAATTCTGGTGTCATTCAATTATTTTAACAATATAACAATAGAAATACTTTGCTCTTAAAAGGTTTAAAAAACACTACAGTGCGGACAATAAAAATTAATACAGTTACATATCTGCCAACTTTTACGCTTTTTTCTTACGACTAAAATTTTAGAGTAAATGTTGTCTTACTTAATCGTCGAAATCACACGATTAAGCAAGGCAAAAATCTCTATTAAATTTTAGTGGTAGCAAAAAAGCGTAAAAGTTGGTAGCTATGCAGTTAATTAAAAATGCCATTTTACCTACTTTACAATTACCTTACTCTATTTTTCAATTATTGTTTAAATATACATATTACACATAAATTTTAATTAGTGAATAATAATAAAATGTCCTTAAAAATGCAAGTTTACAACAATACGTGTTAAGGAAGCATATTTATTTCACATATTCTTTTCAAGTTTTTTTTCATTTAAAGTAAAAAGTTTAAAAAAAAAGCACTTACAAATATATTGCTACAAGCCATTCACAGACCTTATGACATAATATTTTCTTTTCCTTTCAAAATAATTGTCTCTGCCTTAAGGTCCTAATTACGTACTTAGCGTTACTCGGTACTTCCAAAGATTTTTCCCTTGTTTGCTTTCCAATTAAATATATGATGCTATTAATAGACAATACTTTTCTCTTCATAACCCATGTAAAATTATTCTTAATTAAGAACAAATTCTTCTGTATCTTAGAGTAGAGAAGGCAATGAACTATATTAGTTATTTGATGATGAATGGAATAATGATGATGAATGGAAGTTTTATATGATGATTATCATGAAAGCTACCTATTTACATGAAAGCTATCTATTATCACGAAAATTATCTTAGTTACTTATTTTCTTTTTTTTGACATTTTATTTCATATTTTATTTAAAAAAATTAATTAAATTTATCTAGCTAGAGCAATTCTTAGGTACTCCTCTGTTAGCCGGGCGCCACTGTTATATATACATATATATATATATATATACACACACACACACACACATATATATATATATATACATATATATTATATTTTATATATAATTAATGACAAAAAATATTGCACAACTGTCGCTAATAGAAGCTCATGTCAAATGCAACAAAATGTATTTCATTACTACTTTAAAAATGCACAAAACACCATAACTCTGAAAAGAAGGTGTAAATCAGCAACATTTAACGATAAAAATCTCAAAAACTTTCAAGAATACAGGCAAAAAACAGTCTGTTCTTCATCAGTGGGAGGACAGACAGACCTAACTCCACCCCCGCTGTTAAAAGCTTGCAGGTTTTGAACACACGTCCATCCTGCACTCAACACAGAAAAAATATTGTCATTTTAGAAACAAAACTCAAAAAGGCTAAAATAAACCAAATTTAAAATAAAAATTAATGTAAACAAAGCATAATTTAAAATAGAAAAACAAAAAATTCTTTAATAAAATGGTTTTTTAGAAAATTACTGCAATTTAAATATAAACAAATGAAATTAACATGTATGAATTCAGAAGAACGTGCACCCTCCAAAACCTACAAGAAAAACTTTCAAAAACGTGAAAACAATAATACCTGTACAATGTTCTTCCCCTGTCAACAATATATAACTGTTAATGTTTCCTCCGAGTCCAGTGTCAAAATCTAGAAATCCATATCTGCATACTTCCTTCGATTCAAAACATCTACGTATGTTCGTTCTTTAAACAAGACTTTAGAATACACGCTTCATATGGAATGTTATGGAAGGATGCGACCATAAGTCCCGACAATCCACAATGCTGCCACTCACTTTTTAAAACTATCTTTAAATAATACTTCAAAAACTGTATAGGATAATTATTATTATAAAAAAATAGCTAAAAGATATGTGTGTATTTATATATATATACACTGCTACAAACAATTAGGAAAGCACATGGTTTTAACGAAATTATGCAAATATTTACAACGATAAGTAACGTAAAATAAAACATCCATAATTTAAAGTGCTGTAGAAAACAGATAAAGAAAACTTTACATGTAAATTAAAGTTTATGACGTCAAAAACTGGAAAACGGGGATAAGTGCAGAAATCGGGATTTTGCAGAAACGTCTGTTTCACTGCCTCAGTTGTAAAATTCAATTGCTCAGCTTGTGTTTAGAGAAAGGTGGCTTGAAAATGTCACAACAACAAGATTTACCGCAATCCATGGCTTGGCGTGCTATTGGAAACAGTTGAATTTGGGGAAACACATCGAAGTGTAGTGGACGCTGTTGAAGTCGCAAGAAGTGTCCATGAAAGGCTGTGGAATAGATTCCAAGACAAATGGAATGGTAGTCATCGACAACTGCAAGATCGAAAATGTGCTAACACAGAATCTGATGACCGATATATCCTGTTAACAGCTCCTCGAGACGGAACGGGCAATGCTACTCTGCTGCAAACACATTTGTTCTTGGCCAAAGGACGAAGGGTGTCCAGCCAAAAGTCCGAAATAGGATTCATCAGGGTGGTCTCTATGCACGTAAGCCAATGGTCTGTATTCCGTTGACCTCAAGCCACTGTGCGGGCCAAAGAAGGAGGAGAACTGAACATCGAGTTTAGGGGCAACGTTGTTGGAGTCAAATTCTGTTTACCACGAGTCCCGATTCAGTCTGGATGTGACATCTGATGTGTTTTGGCATGGAGAGAAAGAGGTACTCAAAATAATCCCACATTCGTTCGTGAAAGATCACATTACAGACGAGGTGGGTTGATGCTATTGGCTGGACTCAGCATAGGCAGACGTACGGGCCTGTATATCCTTTGGAATGGCACTTTGACGGTCCGAAGTAATACAGACGAGATACTGAGTTCTCCTGTCGTATTTTATGTTGCAGTAATTAGTGATTTCTTTTTTCCATGCATGATAATGCCAGACTTTATACGGTTCGTCTTGTGGAAAACATGCTTGAAACTAAAACAATACAGCGTATGGAAAGACCAACGTGCTCCTCTGACCTAAATCCGATCGAGCATGTTTGGGACATATTCAAACAACGCATTGCTGCTAGACCGAGGGCTCTTTTTACTGTCCTGGACTTGGAGATTGCAATTCTTGGGCAGTGGAACAGTAGTCCCCAAAGTCGTATCGATTCCCTCATCGCATCCATGCAAAACAGATATGCAGCAGTCTTGGCTGTTCGAGGAGACCATACGCCATATTAAAAATCTTGCATCATTTCTGAACAATACTTTTTTTTTTATCATTTACATGAAACCAAATTGTTTCCCTAAACCATCTTTTCATATTCTTTTCATCTTTTCAAAGAATAAAAGCTCCCTTAGAATTTTTTTTGTCTTTTTTTATGTAATGCGCATTGATACACGTGTACTATCCAATTTATGCCCATACATGACTGTCCTGTACTGTTTTCTTCACTTTTTTGCTTGCTCCCCTAATTTGTTTGAGCAGTGTACATAGGTGCCAACCTCAAACTAATTTTCCGTAACACTTGCGTTAATTTAACCCTGGTTTAATGCGTTTCGAACCAGAAATTTTTTAAAGAAATGAAATTAAATATGTTCCACGTAGAGACTTTGAACTAAATAAATAAGCATTCATAAAATAGATTTCTGGTTGAAAATGTCGTTAAACTGGGTCAAATTAATCCAGACATTACGGAAGATTAGGGGAAGGTTGGCAGCTATGTATATATATATATATATATATAAATCCTGGTGCCCGGCTAACAGAAAAGTACCAATTTTTTTAATCATTTTTTAAAATGTTTTAAATTTAAATACCGTGTATTCTGATGATATGATGTATAATGCGCAAATCAAACAAATCTATTTATAGCCAGAAAGTTTAACACATCAAATGTTACGCTGATGCGTCGTAATTATTTCACATTATATTTTAATAAAATTCTTGGATCTAAATAGATTTATTCGAACTGTTTGTTACAAGTCAGAATATACGGTACTCTCTTTTTATCGGCAAACACGAGGGATTAAAATTAAAGTTTTCTTTTCAAACCATAATAATTTATAGTCTAAGAGCTAGCAACGTTTTCGTCGCCTGATTTTACCAAGGCTAATTTATCTATATGTTCTTTCCTTTCATGATGTAGTACGTTTGCAACCGGTCTGGCAATCGGCAGACGTTGCGGTTACCTGTGGGAGAAGGGGTTATGCAGGTCATAAAACTTCAAAATTACATAATTTTATCAGGGCACATTTTTCTATATATTCATCCGTTTTATGGTGCAGTACGTTTGCGGCCGGTCTGGCTGTCGGGAGACTTTGCGTTTACCTGTGGGAGAAGGGGTTATGCAGGTCAAAAAACTTCAAAATTACGTCATTTTATCAAGGCTCATTTTTCTATATGTTCTTCCGTTTTATGGCGTAGTACGTTTGCAACCGGTCTAGCAATCGGGAGACGTTGCGTTTACCTGTGGGAGAAGGGGTTATGCAGTTCAAAAAAACTTCAAATTACGTCATTTTATCAAGGCTCATTTTTCTATATGTTCTTCCGTTTTATGATGTAGTACGTTTGCGGGCGGTCTGGCAATCGGGAGATGTTGCGTTCACCTGTGGGAGAAGGGGTTATGCAGGTCAAAAAACTTCAAAATTACGTCATTTTATCAAGGCTCATTTTTCTATATGTTCTTCCGTTTTATGGTGTAGTACGTTTGCAACCGGTCTAGCAATCGGGAGACGTTGCGTTTACCTGTGGGAGAAGGGGTTATGCAGTTCAAAAAAACTTCAAATTACGTCATTTTATCAAGGCTCATTTTTCTATATGTTCTTCCGTTTTATGATGTAGTACGTTTGCGGGCGGTCTGGCAATCGGGAGATGTTGCGTTCACCTGTGGGAGAAGGGGTTATGCAGGTCAAAAAACTTCAAAATTACGTCATTTTATCAAGGCTCATTTTCATATACGTTCTTCATTCTTATGTTGTAGTACATTTGCGGGCGGTCTGGCAGTAGGGAGACCTTGCGTTTACCTGTGGGAGAAGGGGTTATGCAGGTAAAAAAACTTCAAAATTACGTCATTTTATCAGGGCTCATTTTTCTACATGTTCTTCCGTTTTATGGTGTAGTACGATTTCGGGCGTTCTCGCTGTCGGGGGACTTTGCGTTTACCTGTGGGAGAAGGAATTATGCAGGTGGAAAGACATCAAAATTATTCATTTTAGCATGAGTTTTGTTTGTAACATTTATTTCTACTAACTATTTGTGATATCAATCCATTATTGCCAGACGTTGGCAGTGTTGCTAATACCCTGTCAGATACACATTTATAGGTAACATATTACTTTTCGACTATCAATATATAATTTATTTGCAAGACACAATTTCGGTTGCAAAGTTAATGCCAGACGGCATTAAATATGGCAACGAAAGTGCCTGCTTCAAGAGTGGTTTATAGTTTAAAAATTATAAGTCATCTTTACGTCCTTTTATCAAGCTTAAAAAGTACAATATATTACTCTTTGGCTAGCAGACAACCTATACTTAATATGGCTGACACAAATTCGGTTGCAAAGTTAATTCCAGACGGCTTTCATATTCACGGGCTGTGTCTTTTATTCATATTATTCAGATTTATTTGATTCCCACCAGTTTTATAAAATAATGTAAGTGGCTTTATTATGGTATCATATTACCTGTCATTAAATAAGGTGAATATTTCTTTTTTTTTAAAGTAGTGCCAATAAACAATTTTAATTTTTAAACCGTAATTTAATGCTACCGTTAAGGCAGAGGTGCCAAGTTTGCACTAATCTTCCGTAATGCGAGGATTAATTTAACCCATTTTAACAAAGTTTCGAACCAGAAAAATTATTTGATGAATCTTTATTTTTTAATTGCAGTTTTCTACGTGGAACTTATTTAATTTAATCTGTGAAAAAAAATTCCGGTACGAAATGTATTAAGGACACATATTACGGAGGATTAGTGGCAACTTGGCACCTATGGTTAAGGGGTTAAATATGGCAACGAAAGTTCCTGTTTCAAGAGTGGTTTATAGTTTAAAAATTATAAGTCATCTTGACGTCATTTTATCCAGCTTAAAAATTACGAGATATTACTTTTTGGCTAGCAGACAACCTATAATTAATTTGCCAGACACAAATTCGGTTGCAAAGTTAATGCCAGACGGTTTTAAATATGGCAACAAAAGTTCCTGTTTCAAGAGTGGTTTATAGTTTAAAAATTATAAGTCATCTTGACGTCATTTTATAAAGCTTAAAAATTACGAGATATTACTCTTTGGCTATCAGATAACCTATGATTAATTTGCCGGACACAAATTCTGTTGCAAAATTAAGGCCAGACGGCTTCAAATATGGCAACGAAAGTGCCTGTGTGCGGAGTGGTTTATAGGTAAAAAAAAATGTTCCCGTCACGTCATTTTAGAAAGCTTGAAAATTGCAATATATTATTCTTTCTCTGTCAGACTTAAAGCCATCTGGCATTAACTTATCAACCGAATTTGTGTCTTGAAAATAAATTATAAGTTGTCTGATAGCCAAATAATAATATGTTGCAATTTTCAAGTTTGCTAAAATGGCGTGAATGAAACATATTTTTTAAACCTCTAAACCACTCTTCAAACCGGCACATTCGCTGCCAGATTTAAAGCCGTCCGGCTTTAACTTAGCATCCAAATTTGTGTCTGGTAAATTAATTATAGGTTGTTTGATAGCCAAAAAAATATATGTTGCAATTTTCAAGCTTGATGACGTCAAGTTGACTCATAATTTTTAAAGTATAAACCACTCTTGAAACAGGAGCTTTCGTTGCCATATCTAAAGCCGTCTGGGATAAACTTTGCAACCCAATTTGTGTCTAGCAAATTAATTATAGGTTGTCTGATAGCAAAAGAGTAATATCTCAAAATTTTTAAGCTTGATAAAATGACGTCAGGATGACTTATAATTTTTAAACTATAAACCACTCTTGAAACAAGAACTTTCATTGCCATATTTAAAGCAGTCTGGTATTAACTTTGCAAACTAATTTGTGTCTGGTAAATTAATTATAGGTTGTCTGAAAGAAAAAGAGTAATATATCATCAATAAATGTGGATCTGGCAGGCTCTTAGCGACATTGGTAACGTCTAGTAATAATGGATTAATATCACAAACAGTTAGTAGAAACAGATGTTATAAACAAAACTCGTGCTAAAATGACGTAATTTTAAAGTTTTTTGACCTACATAACCCCTTCTCCCACAGGTAAACGCAACGTCTCCTGACTGCCAGACCGCCTGCAAACGTCCTGAAACATAAAACGGAAGAACATATAGAAAAATGAGCCGTGATAAAATAACGTAATTTAGAAGTTTTATGACCTGCATAACACCTTCTCCCACAGGTAAACTCAAAGTCTCCTGACTTCCAGACCGCTCGCAAACGTATTAAAACATAAAACGGAAGAACATATAGAAAAATGAACCTTGATAAAATAACGTAATTTAGAAGTTATTTGACCTGCATAACACCTTCTCCCGCAGGTAAATTCAACGCCTCCTGACAGACAGACAGCCCGCAAACGTACTACAACATAAAACGGAAGAGCAAAATGAAAAATATGATCTTTGATAAAATGACTTTCGACCGGCATAACCTCTTCTCCGCAGGAAAACGCAACGTCTCCCGACAGCCAGACCGCCCGCAAACGTACTACACCACAAAAGGGAAGAACATAAAAAAATGAGCCTTGATAAAATGACGCAATTTTGAAGTGTTTTGACCCGCACAACCCCTTCTCCCGTAGGTAAACGCAACATCTCCCGACTGCCAGACCGCCGCTGACGTAGTACACCGTAAAACGAAAGAACATATAGAAAAATGAGCCTTGATAAAATAACGTAATTTAGAAGTTATTTGACCTGGATAACACCTTCTCCCGCAGGTAAATGCAACGCCTCCTGACAGACAGACTGCCCGCAAACGTACTACAACATAAAACGGAAGAGCATATGGAAAAATATGATCTTTGATAAAATGATCTTCGACCGGCATAACCTCTTCTCCCGCAGGAAAACGCAACGTCTCCCGACAGCCAGACCGTCCACAAACGTACTACACCATAAAAGGGAAGAACATATAAAAAATTAGCCTTGATAAAATTACGTAATTTTGAAGTGTTTTGACCTGCATAACCCCTTCTCCCGCAGGTAAATGCAACGGCTCCTGACTGCCAGATTGCCTGCAAACGTACCGCACCATAAAATGGAAGACATATGGAAAAATATGAGCTTGTATAAAATAACGTAATTTTGAACTTCTTCGACCGGCAAAACCTCTTCTCCCGCACAAAAACGCAACGTCTCCCGACAGCCAGACCGTCCACAAACGTACTACACCATAAAAGGGAAGAACATATAAAAAAATGAGCCTTGATAAAATTACGTAATTTTGAAGTGTTTTGACCTGCATAACCCTTTCTCCCACAGGTAAAAGCAACGTCTCCCGACTGCCAGACCGGTTGCAAACGTTCTACACCATAAAAGGGAAGAACATATAGAAAAATGAGCCTTTATAAAATAACGTAATTCAGAAGTTTTTTGACCTACATAACACCTTCTCCCGCAGGTAAATGCAACGTCTCCTGACAGCCAGATTGCCTGCAAACGTACCGCACCATAAAATGGAAGACATATGGAAAAATATGAGCTTGGATAAAATGACGTAATTTTGAACTTCTTCGACCGGCATAACCTCTTCTCCCGCACAAAAACCCAACGTTTCCCGACAGCCAGACCGTCCACAAACGTACTACACCATAAAAGGGAAGAACATATAAAAAAAAATTATCCTTGATAAAATGACGTAATTTTGAAGTTTTTTGACCTGCATAACCCCTTCTCTGCAGGTGAATGCAACGTCTCCCGACTGCCAGACCGTTTGCAAACGATATACACCATAAAAGGGAAGAAGAAATAGACAAATGAGCCTTAATAAAATGACGTAATTTTGAAGTGTTTACCTGCATAACCCCTTCTCCCGCAGGTAAACGCTACGTTTCCCGACTGCCAGACCGTCCGCAAACGTAGTACACCATAAAATGGAAGAACATATTAAAAAATGAGCCTTGAGGAAATGACATTATTTTGAAGTTTTTTGTCTTGCATAACCCCTTCTCCGACAGGTAAACGCAACGTCTCCCGACTGCCAGACCGTCCGCAAACGTACTACACCATAAAACAGAAGAACATATAGAAAAATGAGCCTTGATAAAATGACGTGTTTTTTGACGTTGCTAGTTCTTAGATTAATTGTATTTTACAGGAAATATTATATCCATAAAATAATGTATTATAACAGGATTATAACAGGAAATATTTTCTAGTGATCGTATGATATTCTATTCTGCAAATTTCATAATAATAGTAATAGTAACGAAATTAATTATGATATTTAGTTCAAAACTTACCACAGCAGAGAATATTAAGAATTCGTTGATATTTGTATGACAACGTATGAAAGAAAGGAAATTGTTATCATTAATTTGGAAAGTACTACATAAATTTTCTGCAACATGCTTAAGGACACATGGAACATCTCGACAAATAAAATGCAGCAGTTTTTGCGAAATCTGTATTTTATTCATTTCGTCATGTATTTTACTTAAAAATAAGGGATAGAAATGAAATAAAAAAAAGAAAATATACACATTATAAACCATATATATATCAAAAGAAATTAATTTCATGCGTAAATTAGTTTCAAGAACTTATTAACTTTTTACATATTTTTGGAACAATATTTCTGTTCGGCATACTTTTCTAAAAAATTGTTGAATATATCACCTCAAAAATTTTTGTGCAGTCACAAAACATACTATTTAAGAATAATAAGAAGCAATATTCATTTTGGACTAAAAGAAAAAAAAAATGTTTTAAATATTTTATTGAAAAACTTTGAAAATTCTAATAACATATTTTTCATTGTTTTAAAATTTTTTTCATTCAGACCTATAATGTTAGATAGTGTTAAAGAAACAAGTTGGTTACACAATTTTGGAAAGTTTCAACAATCTACCAAAAACAGAATTTTAGAAAAGTGTACAAAGTATAAAAGAACACATTTCGAAAAAAAAGACAATATATATATATATACATCCGCAGTGCTTAAAATGTATTATTTAAAAACCCTCCAGCACCATAATCTTTCAGGTCCATAATCATTTATCACCATAATCTTTTAGCTCTATTTTTTAGGGCGATAATTAAAAACTCAAACATTAAACCCTTAACGGTCGCAAGCCCCCTCACTGACAAGCCCGTGTTAATACGTTCACTAAGCTCCAGGTTTCACTGCAATACAAGTAATATTTAAAGTAATATAAAATTATTGATTTAATGTATTTTTAAAACATTGAACACATGAACACTGATTAATATTTTCAAGGATTGCATTCATATTCGTTATTAAGTTTTTTTTATAAAATGTTCAAAGAATCCTTTTTTTTTTTTTAGCATTAAAAACATATTTCAGAGAAAACAACATTACAGTTTTGCCCTTTTCCAAGACAGTCGGAGGGTTAAGGGGTCTCAGAACTCTTAAAATTGGAAAAAAATGAAAAAAAAATGACCGTTTTCAACATTTAATATCTTGAAATGTATTTGATATTAAGACACAATTTTAAATGGGAATGAAAGATACAAGTATGTTCTTTCATTTCAAATATTTGAAAAACTGCAAGATGCAGAATTAGCATTTACAGGGGGCTCAAAACTGTCAGACATTTCAAGAGCAGAAAATCGACATAACAGCTTATGCGCACGATTGCAAAATAAATTTTGCACCTAAAATGAAAATGTTGATGTCTACTTATACCTCAGATTATAATAATTACACTGAACCTAAATAAATTTGTATTTAAATCATTTTTATATTTTTAATACAAAGTTGTACTCAGCTAATGCAAAATTTAGAAAATTTCATCAATATAAACCCCTAAAAAATAGTTTCTTTTTACAATAACAAAGGAAATTTTAGGTTCAGTTTATGCAGACTAACATGAAATATATGTTTTGAAATTTTTATGAAAAAATATTCAGAAGTTTTTGAGATATCGTGCGCGTTATGCCGAAAAACGTCATTTGGAGAAAAATGACTTCACAGTTTTGGAAACACGGCTTCAGCTATTGAGCGAGTATAATTCTAAATACCATAACTTCTGTTCTAATGGGAATTTCAAGATACCTATTCTATCAAAATGTTCAGAAAACATAAAAGTTTAACATCTAAAAAAATTAAAATTTCGAAATTTTTAGAGCTTTAAGAGTCCTGAGAACCCTTAAATTACAGTTTAAAAATTCAAATAGCATATTGGCAGCACTTTTTTGAAATAGAAATATTCATCTTAGTTAATGACAGGTAAGATGATACCATAATAAAACCAATTACACTAATTTATAAAACTAGTGGGAATCAAATAATCTGAATAAAAGACACAGCCCTTGAATATCACGGAGCGGGAATAATGGAGTTATGAATAAAGAGGAGGAGACATATAGTTCACTGTCTACTAATTGCGAGTGAAGTAACTAAGGATGCTATCACTTCGTCGGTACCATGTCAGAATATCCAATATGAAAACAGTGGGCTACTTATTTTAAATTCAGATTTCTTGATTGGCACCACTTTTAGGAAATGGTAAAGGTCCCCTTGTTTTTGCCTTAATTGATATGTGATTAATTAAGGCGAACTTTACAATTTCAAAAAAGCAGTGCCAAATAAGAAATCTGAATTTTAAAAAAAAGTAGCCCACTGTTTTCACATTGGATAGTTTGACGTGGCACCGACGACATAATGGCGGTTTTTTCTTATATCGGGTCGACAGTTTCTGAATACCGCCGGGGCAAACTTATCACCAGTAAAATTAAAAAAAAAAATTATCTTATTTAAGCTTCTTTCTCATTTCAATATTTTCTGACAAATATGGTAAAAACTTCTATTCCTTTTCACTGGTGTCAGTTTGCGTGGTAAAACAGTCAGTTTGTTTCACCGGTTGTCACAGTATCGCAAAAACGTAGGGCCTGACTACCGCAAAAGTAAACTTCGACCAGTAAATATGAAAATTTGTTTCTGGCCTTATTTATGGCTGAAATTCTGCAGCAATACGTCCTTTAAATGCGGAGAAAATTTCTATATAAATTTTTTGGTGGAAGTTTCCACCGGAGGTAATCAGCCTTTGCGAAATCGGTTACAGCTGAAGCTTCTCTATTTTAACCCTTAAATGCGCGATTTTTTATTCTGTTTCACAAAAATTATGTATGATTCGCTGAAAGGTTTATTACTCAGGAAAAAGAATGAAAAAATTCAGAAATACATTTTTCATATATTTCGTCAATCTTTTCTTCTGTTGCACATCTGCAATGTAAGTAAAAACTTCTGTCGTGTGGCTATTTTACGCTAAAATATTACAAATCAGTAAATATTTTAATAAGTATGTCTCCAAATACCTTATTTTATATAAATATTTATTTTATAAAATACCCCACCGTGCCGGCGTGAACAGTGCTGCCAGTGGGCTACTTTTTTTTAAATTCAGATTTCTTGATTGCCACCACTTTTTTGAAACGGTAATATTACCTTTGTTTTCGCCTTAATTAATATGCCACCCAACAAGGCGAATTTTACCATTTTAAGAAAGTGGTGCCAATCAAGAATCTGAATTTTAAAAAAGTAGCCCATCTGCCAACACTGCTTTAACCCTTTAAATCCCATGATAGAATACGTTCTAGAAATTACGTAGCCCAGAGAATCTGACTTACACCAGAAAGTTTCAATGGTTAATTTCGCTTTGTTTAACCCTAGAACTACCGGAAATTTTACTCAAGTTTTATAAAAACATTCTACACCAGAATTTTTACTTAAAACTATTTAATTTGTTTATTTAACTTATTATTGTCTGATTTATACATTTAGTTTGTTTTGAAGAAATTTCTGGTTTGAATAAATATTTTGAATGTACATGTCGGGTCCATTGGACCCTTCTGGTAGACAGAGGGTTAATTACGGAAAGTCTGTTATTATTTAAAGCAAACATTGCTATTTTAATTTTCTGGTGTGAATTAGGTATATAGGAATGAAAAAATCTATTATATTCAAAACACTGTTGTTTGATTATATGCAAAGCTGCGTACTAAAGGGTTAAGGATGTGTCAGATCCTCTTTATTAATAGTTCCATGGCGAAAATTAAGGGATTAATGAAATATCGCGATCTCTAATGAAGTATGGAAAATATCAGTAGGAATTACTGTTGCCAGATGTCCCGCGTAAATCAGGGTTCTAAATGCTATGAATACCGCTAATTTCTTACAGTTTAATCCGCTATCTTTAATCGCAGATACTTCTGGCATTAGTTTTGCCGAAGATAATTACTTTAAAATACTGATTTCCAGAGCATTTGGAACTCCCCCCCCCCCTTTACGCGAGACGCCTGGCAACACTAGTAGGGTAATTACGAATTTACAGGAATTATTCCACACAATTTCGACATTTTTTTTTTTATTACCATACCATTTTTTATTTCTGTATGTAAAACCTATAAATATAAAAAAATCGGTTTTAAAATTTTCTGCAAGGAGGATGCCGATATTTGCGATTTTACAATATTCAAAGGTAGGGGAAAGTGTTGTAAGTATATGTACACGTACAGTCGTAGCAACAAAAAGTATACATACACACCTACTAACTCAGCAACTAATTACAATAGAAGACAGTTACTGCTACCAAACGATTGGAAATAAAGTCTACTTTTAAATTATGTATATAAAATTTGCTTAGGAGGGGGGCATCTACAAATAAAAACCAGACCAAACTGTGTTTTCCTGCAAAGGCGACACCCAATTTAGACACTATATTTTAAATCTTCGTTTCAAACTATAACTGGAAACAAAATTTCAAGTTATTTGGATGATAAGTTTTTGAATTATAAACATTATATAATTATAAAAATTTGGAGCTTCTAATGTTAAATTACATTTTCATATTTTTATTAATATCTGCTGAAAATATAATCTTCATGTGATAATTTTTTTGTGTGGTTGTAATACTAAAAAACCAAAATATAAATACATTGAACTTGTAATTTTAAAAATTTTATAATATGAATTATGAAATTAATATTTGAAAAAATTCTGATATGCAATCTACAATATTTTTGATAGATTTGTATTTATTATGTTTTGCTTCTATAGGCCGTTTTGGCCGTCTATGATGTGGAGAAAACCATAGTTTGAAAAAAAAATATTTTACTCCTTTTATTAAAATACTTGGGCTGGCAATAGTCAAAACAGATTAAGTGAGTGAAATTGTCATATTGGCTAAAAATAATACATTAATAAAAGTGACATTAATAGAATAGACTTCAAAGTCATTCTGTACCATTTCAACACCCATGCTCCACATTTCTGAACCTTTCCCATTGAGTGAAGGTGCTTCTCTATAGCAGTGTGGGAGAATTTCATTTTCTCTGCGAGTCCCTTCCGTCCCTTGTCGTTTGATGCGAATTTTCGTGTAAAAGTTGATTTAATCGCTCCTCATCGAACTCAACTGGACGGTTAGAACGAGGTGCGTCGTTGGTGTCAAAATTTCCATTTTTGAACTTGGCATACCATACACAACACAAACGTTGCGAACAGCTTTTGCGGCCAATAACCTTGATTAAAAGCAAAGAGCAAAAATACTCTTTTTTCCCAACTCGACACTACATTTTACGGTCTGAATTTATCACAAATTAACTCTATCCAAAAAACAAAATATAGATTCCAGTAGAAAACGTCTATTTAAAAAGACTGCGGGAACTTAGTAAAAAAAAAAAAGAAAACCTCTGTTTGATTATACTGTATATCTTACTTGAATTGTTAAACGAGTTTTTTTTTATTTTATTGAGTGATATCATAAGAATTTTCTGGCTGTATAAAAATTTAGTCATTTTCCTGTATATTTGTTAAAGCAAATATTTTTTTGTATGTTTGCTTTTGCGCAGATGAGGAAAAAAAGTAATTTTTTATGATTACCGAATTTTTTGCTTAACTGTCATGAGCCATTTTCAATCTCTTAATAAGTATGCTTTAATGTTTTTTGCTTCCAAAGGAATTATTTCGTCCTTTTGTTTAGGAAAATGAAATTAATATATTATTTGCCATTTAATTAATTTATTAATGTATGGTTGTTTGATTCAATGAATACAATGGAAATATATACAAATCAAAATTAAGAATGAATGAAAAGCTTTAAAAAAATTTTTAATGCGGAAATTTTCTGTTTAAGAAAGACAATCCAATTAATACATGTACACCATAACTATAGCGCCTAGAATATATAGTGTGGAAATCGGCTATCCCTGTAATACTTAAAACAGCGCTAACATATTGTATACCTTAAATATGCAATGATACCGCTGCACTATGCAGATCGCAGCGACATCTGCAGGATATTATCTACAACTGCAAGAAATTGCTAGTCTATACAGTGTAATACTAGTAATACGGAAATCCCGCAGATGGCGCTGCGATCGACACTTGAAATTTTGGCAGTATCGTCGCACATTTAACACGTTCACGCCGGCGCGGTGGGTCACACTCGACTGTCTGTCAAGTCTCCGAATTTTTGCACACCACATTATTTTAGAGAAAATGTTGTTCCTTTAAATCGCCCAATTTTTCTAATTAAATAAAACCACATTTTCTGTATTAAAATACTGGTATCCAAAAAGCCGGGGACTTGGCAGCTCTGAGACAGTCAAGTGTGACCCACCGCGCCGGCGTGAACGTGTTAAGGGATACAAATTTTTAGCACTGTTTGGATATCATATTTCCACACTAGGCATTCTATGCGCTGTACCATAACTTTCAACGTTTTACACTTTTTCTTACCACTGAAAATTAATAGTAATCACTTGTGAATTCTCTGTCTTAACCCTTTCCGGCGCAAGCAATTAGGTTTCTGTAATGTTAAATCCGCATCGGAATTTTAGAAAAGAAAATGTTTCAAAATAAAGGCAAGCAATTTTTCAACTTTTTTTCCACCGAAGTTAAAAAGTTAAAAATTAATTAAAACTTTCTGGTGCGAATCATAATTAAAATTAGTTGGACTATAATGTATCTCACCGCCCCTCAATCATGGAACTATTAACCCTCTGTCTACCAGAAGGGTCCAATGGACCCGACATGTACATTCAAAATATTTATTCAAACCAGAAATTTCTTCAAAACAAACTAAATGTATAAATCAGACAATAATAAGTTAAATAAACAAATTAAATAGTTTTAAGTAAAAATTCTGGTGTAGAATGTTTTTATAAAACTTGAGTAAAATTTCCGGTAGTTCTAGGGTTAATAAAGAGGAACTGACATATCCTTAAAATAGTGAAGCATCAACTGTAACCGCTATTGCAGGCGTTGTTTACGGCCGGTGGAAACTTCCACCAGTATGTTTATACAGAAATTTTCAACTTATTTAAACGCCTTAATATTACAAAATTTCAGTCATAAATAATGGTAGAAACAGATTTTCATTTTTACTGGTAGGAATTTGTTTTAGCAATAGTTAGGTACTGCGTTCCCGCCATATTGTGACAACCAGGGAAACAAACTGACAGTTTTAATAAGCATACTGACACCAGTAAAAACAAACAAAAGTTGTTACGACATTTTTGAGACAAATTTCCATCAATAAGACGTAGAAATAAGACGAAATTTTCTATTAAATTTTACTGGTGGGATGTTCGCCCTAGTGGTAATCGGAAACTGGAGAACCTATTTAAAAAAAGCAGCCGCCATCTTGTGACAACCTCCTCAGTTACTTCACTCGCAACTGGTAGACAACACACTACATGTCGCTTCCTCTTTATTCATAACTCCATTCCCTCAATAGGTTACCCCTTTCCGGCACAGAAAAATTCCGTTCGTAAAATGATGAAAGTATTGACTGACACCGGAATTTACATACGACTTTTTTAGAACTGAAAAACGTCTTACTTTAAACTCTTATTCTAAAAGCAAAATTTTATTAAAATATTCTTGGTGCTGGCGATTGTAAGTTTGGAATTAAAATTAGGTGGTCCCGGCATGGGACCACTGCACTGGAAAGAGTTAATAATTAAATGGAAATCTTCTTATCATTAATAGCGTTGCCAGACCACTTGGAAATTCCAAGGAATGTACGAACATTGGACAGTAGATGGAAATGCACTCACCCTTTTTTTGTACATCCTTGTACATTATCTAAAGACTTTTGTACACACCACTATTTTATCCAAAATGTATTTGAGGTACAAAACGCATAACACAAATTAAAAAGCAATTCCAGCAATTCCAAACCATAAACGGTAATGCATCTTCTTCTTTGCGTATCCCTGTATATGAATTTATTTATATCCCACAATCTTCTATTAGTATAGTAAATATTGTTCAGAAGTAACGTCCATAACACCGTTAAAAACAACTCTTAAGCAATTCACATCCATAGTCTATAGTACATACTAATTCCATTGAGTAGCCCTGTAGAATTTATACTTACTTCGTACTATGCAAAAATTTAGTTGAATGTTCAAACCAAGCTATTTCTAACAATTATCTCTCACAGACTGCACAGTAACTGGATTCTTTTGTGCGTCCCTGTAAACGAACGATAAATAAATGCACTCTGTACTTTTCAGCGAGCAACATATAGTGCGCCTCAGTAATGCATATAAATTTAATTTTGCTTGAAATAGTGTAACATCATAAAAATACACCGAAGAAGATTTTTCAATGTAACAGAATTCTTTCGATTGACCTTGTAAAGGAATAATAAGTGCTTTGCACCCCATATTCCATAGAAAGCATAGTTTCTTGCACTTCATGAATGCACATCACTCTCATTTCTTCTGAAAACGTGTAATATCATTCACATTCACTTGAAACTTTTTTTCCCATTGATCGTAATGCAATGAAATTCTTTTGACTCTCTTGGTAAACGAACTATGAGTGCTACTGAGAATATTTTCAATACTGATAAACGATTTCTTTTAGAAAAATTTGTAGCCAAACATTTGATCGCTCTGACCCCTGTTGCCTTTATTAAATTTAAACTTTATTTATTATAAAATTAGTGTATTTTTTAAACAATTTCATAAAAACAATTTCATAAAAATGTTTCATAATATTTATTTTATCATTAATGTCTTACTTTTAGTTCTATTTCGTGAATTATAAAACTTAGTGTGCATTAATTTCAGGTTATATATAACGTGATATTAATATAAAATAGAATTTTGGATGGTATTAACGTAATTAAACCCAGAAGTCTCTATAAGGTAATCAGGGATGAGATTTCCGCGTTTCTGCATACCAGAATATTCTTAGAGAAAATGTTGTGTTAAATCGCAAAAATATTCCGATTAAATAAAATATCATTTTCTCTAACAAAATACTGGTGCGCAAAAACGCTGAAATCTCATCCCTAGGTAATGCAAAGACAATCCTTTTATTGTAAGTGAGTAAGTAATGCTTAACCCCTTCTCTGTCGGGGTTTTTTTCGAATTTCCAATCCCACACTGCAAATAAAGGCGTCTTAAATTCAAACATATATGTGACTGAAAAAGTAATTCAGACACTTAAGTGTCTGAATATGAAATTTCAGACATCACATGCGTCTGAAATTAAGACACTTAAGTGTCTTACTATGATCATAGTATAAATGCTGTAAAGGAAACGTCTGAAATTTAGACACATAAGTGACTTAAAATGGAGTGTTCAATTTTCAGGTATTTTAAAGTGTCTAAATTTTTAAGACTAGTGTATGTGTCTGAATTTAAGACATTTCTAACGTCTGAATCGCTTCCAACTTTGATCAAACTGCATGTTCAGCAATAGGCATAGGCAGCTGTTTTTTCACTTTTTTGTAAGCTTTATACACTGTCAGGACTGAAACTAGCCTTTTTTGCACCCGGGGCAAACATGGATTTAGCCCCCCCTCCTCCGCAAAGTATACTTAAAAAGAGAGTTTTACTAATTTTCTAATAGCCTATTTATTTTAAAATTTAGAATATGTAATCATAAAATATGTAATACTGAACTACGTAATCTGCTTTTTAAATATTGATTTATTAAAATCTTGAAAACGGGATCGAAAAAAATTCAGCTTTATACAGGATTAATATGCCAAATCATATCATCTTTAGATTCTTCTATGCTTTGGCATACCCCAGACAGGATGATTTAAAAAATACTGCGCTACATAAATGTGCGAAAAATCGACAAACAAAATCTTCATTTGCACCCCGTCGTTCTGCCTCCCGGGGCAAATGCTCCCTCTGCCCCCCCCCCTTAGTTTCGACCTTGTAACACTGTTGTAACACTGTTTAAAAATATCCGTTTAAGATATAGAAATTGTACTGCCAGTTGAGACGCAACACAAATTTACGTATTTTTATGTAATTTTTTCTTTTCGTAAATTCCAGGAAAATTTGGATATTTCTGCATTTAGAAGGTTCCGTTTAAAAGTAAAATATAATCTTTCAAAGGCAAACCCATATAGACATGATATTAGACATGATTTATTTATTTATATTCAAATTTCAAATTTTTGTTAATCGCTTATAATTCGATATGTAATTTATTCATCAAAAAATTAAAACTAATTTCGATCACATAGTTTCTGAATAACATCACCTACAATTTCATGCGTTTAAGAACAAAAAAGTCTTCCACTGCGCCATTTCTTTGCTATTAATATTGTCATTTTAACACATTTTTTTTATTTCGAAATATTCACCAGAATTTTTGAATAAAAAAATTTCTTTTTTTTTTATATCAGCTTCACGTTAGCAAAATAACAGTAAAGCAAATATTACTGTTCGAAATTTCTGGTAGAAATTTTGAATACAAAAACGTGCTAACCTAGATCATGCCTACGTCTCAAGATTCGTAAATAATTATCCCTTTGCGGGGCAAGTAATTGTGTTTCTGTAATGTTGGATTGACACCGGAATTTTCGACATAATTTACTTCAAAATATGGAAAAGCAATTTTGGAAAATTTTCCTTCCAAATTTATAACAGTAAAACGTAATTAAAAGTTTCTGGTGCAAATATTGATTAAAATTACCACATTATGGTGGGATTATTTGATTAGCCCTTTCAAGAGCGGCGGTATGCTTATGAAACTACTTCATTTTAATTGCCAAATGCAATAATGACAAAAGAATTCTGGTCTAAATATTTTCTGTTTATTTTATATGGGAAAAATAGCTTTATCTTATTTTCAAATAAATCTCTAAGTTAATTTCGGTGTCAGTCATTCATTTCAACGTTTTTGCAATAGAAGTGCTCTGCGCCGGAAACCTCGCCACCCACTACCCGCTTGTGTTACGTTCGCGCAACGGTCAAAATAAGTGCACATATTTAAGTTATTTACATACCCACCACTATTTTTGAATTAAAACATTGGCCTCACTTAAAAAACATAAATTTTTAAGACCGTATAAAGCGAAAATTATCGTTCAGAGTTTGTAGTGGCAAACAACGTTCAGCTAGAAAGTTCAAAATTTGAACCTTATAATTTGGGCGGGTTAATTATACAAATACCGTGGGATATATTATATCCCACCGTATAGGATAAAACCGTAAGGGCGGTGTGATATTATATATCCCCCCTCTATTCAAGGGGTTAATGGGTGGATGGCAATTAACGTATAGTATTATGGGTCTTCAAACTGTGACCCACTGCCCACCGAGCAAGACGCTACTTTAGAAAAAACATTTTGGAATGTGAAATGATATATACTTTAGATTAAACTCTTAACCCATTCGCTGGCGTTGTCCTTAAAAAAGAACACCTAAGTTTAATTAAAAAACTGACAAACGGCACTAAGAATATCTAATTAAAATTTTCCTTTTATAATGTACGTGAAAAAAACAAGTTCATTTTTACTAATAAATTCTTTTATAAATTCTGGTGTCAGTCCACCATTTCATAAGTATGTAAACCATGGATGAGAGCGCTCCGACCCAAATGGTTCATTTCCACCACTAAATTTCAATAGTATTTTTTGGTTTATTAAATATCAGAAATTCTGTCTTAAATACGTCGAGAAAAACCATTAAAATTTAGTGGTAGCAAGGAGTCATTTAGGTCGGAGCGCTCTCATCCCTGATAAACAGAATTACTCTGTGCCGGAAAGGGTTAATTCTCGCTCCCGTGATATTCACGGCCAGTGTCTTTTATTTAGATTATTTGATTCCTACCAGTTTTATGAAATAGTATAATGTAATTGGCTTTATTATGGTATCATTTTACCTGCTAGTAAATAAGGAGAATATTTATTTTTCAAAAAAGTGACGTTAATGAGCAATTCAAATTTTTGATCCGTAATTTAATTCGACCTTTCAGGAGTTAAACAAGAAGAAAATTCTCTTTCAAATTTGTGATGTCAAACGACTTTCTTGCAAAAAAGTTTGAAGACCTCTATGTTTAATATTTTTCAGTACATGAAAAATATGCACACTACATTACTCACGATTAATATTATGTAACAGAACTATGTATTTATTTTATTTAAAAATAAAATATAATATTTACCTTTTTACATCAATTTAATTAATGACAGAATTATTTTAAAACTAATTCTTCAGACAAATATTTTCTCAGCGATTCTTTTTTTTACAAACAGTCTAATTAATTTAAATGTTATAAATTGTGTAAAATTCTTATATAAACATATAATTTAGTATCAGAAAGGATTTTTTGCCTAGATTAAACGGGTTTAAAAGCAAAATATATATTTGAATTATATACAATTTTTCTTATATCTGGAAAAATAGAGTTTCTTCTTCTTTTTTTAGGGAATGCTGGGTGAGACATTTTATTTTAGTTCAGGCGATTTTGTTTAAAATTATTTATTCATTTGAATTTTTATTCGATTATGAAAAATGTCGTAGATTTATTTTTTTACATAAATATGAAACAAGTTTATATTAATTTATTATTATTTTTTAACACTTTCCAACATAGTTGAAAAGTGTTTATGACTTCGGTTTGTCGGTCTGCCGTCTTTCTGCTGTCTGTCTGTCCGTGCCCTAACTCGCCTAAATATAGTCGGATCGCCATGAAATTGATCTATGTTATTGATATTTACTATGGCATCTTCGGTATCGAAAATAAAGCTTGTAGCAGTTACAGTTTCTTTGCAGGGACATTAAAAATACTCTGTTACAGTAGTATGAGGAAAAGTCGATAGCGGTTATTTTTAATAATGCTTCACAATTTAAACTCATTGAAATTTATATTTATCTCTGAAATACACTACAAGATGCCTACTATACGATATGGTATGGATAGCATTCATCTTTCATTTACCACTAGAACGCCGGAAATTTTACCAAAGTTTCATAAAAATATTTGACACCATAATTTTTATTTTAAAATATTTGACTAATTTATTTAACGTAAATCTGCGTTGTTTAAATTTAACTTATTTTATGAAAGAATTTCTGGTCCCAGTTGACATTTAACCATATGGTTGGAGTCGGATCGACTCCTTGCGGGCGTTCTAGTGTTAAAGGAACACTCAAAAGAATTCATTACATTACGGTCTTCGGAGAAAAACTGTTTGCGGCGTATTTTATTCATGTTACACTATTTCAAACATATTAGAATTGATATATATCTCTGATGTGCACTGCAATAAATTTACTATAAAATATGATGTGTAAGCATTCATTGTTGATATACAGGGACACACAAAATAATTCGGGTACAGTACTCTCTGTTTCATAATCTATACTTACCGCATGATTTTACGTTCTTTTTTATTTATATAATCAATAGACGAGCTTATACTATACGTTTTATAGAAATTACTCGACATTTTATACTTTGAATACATTTTCTTTCAATTTACGAATCTTCTATCAGTATGGTAATCTTAGTTTAACCCTAGATCTACCGGGAATTTTATTCAAGTTTTAATAAAACGTTCTACACCAGAATTTTTATTTAAAACTATTTAACTTATTTATTTACCTTATTTTTGTCTGGTTTATATACTTAGTTTCTTTTAAAGAAATTTCTGGTTTGAATGAATATTTTGTATGTACCTGTCGGGTCCAATGGACCCGTCTGGTAGACGGAGGGTTAAAGAAACAGGAATTGATTGAAAAATTTTAAAAGATAAAAAAATATTTACTTATTTATTCACGATTTAAATTTGGAAAATATAATGAAGCATAACACAGGATAAGGAAGAGTTTATCATACCATTTTAATTTTGTGAAAAGTGTATGTTATTAATTTTGTTAAAATGAATGCAAACTAAGTATAGAAGTTGTTTTCCTTCTTGACCATAAGAGTCGGATGCACGGCGGCAAAATAGGCAATCAGACGTACTTCTACCAATTATTCTAAAACTTGTTTTGTCTTCTTTAACCCTCTCGCTGCGTAAGTAATTTTTCGTGAGAGCGTCTTTTACAGAATTTGTAATCTTTTATCACCGGTTCTTTAAAGCAGAAATTTTTGACTATCGTAATCGGGGAAAATGTCCTGATTAAATCAGACAAAGTTTTTGCTACAAAATAACTGGTGGGAATAACCAAATAGTATTAATTAGACGGGAAAATGCATGTCCGAGTATTTCTCGAGTTGTGCAGCGAGAGGGTTAGTAACAGTTATTGTTTAAGACAAACATAACATTTTAAAACTAGTGGGGGAATTGGTGTAATTTCACTCCGACGTGTCGCACCCGTTAAGCCAGTTGACTAACAAAGGTAAACAGATCATTCACAAATGGTCGACAAAAGCGACTAATATCACTATTTGCTTTCAGTAAAATTTATTGTAAATTTATACTGGAAGTATATTAAGTAGATTTTTATTGAGAAATTTTGGTACCTAAAGCGGTATAAAAATGTCCTTTGGAGAAATCCTGTAGCAAATAAAGTAAAAAATTAGTATTCTAAGTTTTAAGAGGTACTACTACACTTAAATCTGCAATAAATCTAATTTTTAAAGGAACGTGTATATGAAAAAGCAACATTTCATACACATTTTAAAACAAACCGGTTAAAAATATTCCTATAATATGCTAGTTATGACTAGAAACATATCAGATGCATATGAACAGTCGTTTATTTCAAAATGTTTAAAATTGGCTTTTTAAAAATTTCTTGAAAGCTTTTCGTTGAATCACCTAATATTTTTATATGCATTCTTCATGGATTTTTAGGTTCTATATATATATTAAAACAGAATCTAAATGAAAATATCTTTTAGAAAAATTTATACATTTGAAATAATGTTAACTGTATTGCATATTGTTTATTCGAAGTTTATATATATACAGTGGTGGCCAAAATTGTGGGCATTTTTTGAAATTTTCATAGTTTATAACTTTGTGCTCTTATAAAATATATTAATTTCCACTTAAATACAATTATTATATATCAAATTCATGGAAATTTATTGTAGAATTTAATCAAAAAATCCGAATTAAAATATCTGCATTACAAAAAAAGTTAGACTTAGTTTAGTCTAAAATACAGACACAATTAGTCATCAATGTTGAAGTGTATTGTAATTAAAGCTTCCTAGCCAATCGCAAAGACTGTTCTGAGAACCAATCAAATGTCAGTAACTAATCTGTAGTATGTTTTGATTTGTAAAAGCGGTATTTTGCTGGAATGAATTTTGAAGAAGTGTGAATACTAGTGTAGCTAAATAGAATATTAAAAAAAAATGTTTCTGTTTTTTTCTTAATGCAAATAACTTAAAACAATGTCATTAACAACAAGAACTGATTGGACACCTACAAAAAGAAGCAGAATTTTCATATTGAGAGAAAATTGTCTCTCTTATGCTGAAATTGCAAGACAGGTTGGTGGATCAGTCACTTTATCTGGCGTACGAAAGTTGTGCTTACGTTTTGAAGAAACTAAATCAGTGATAAATAAGACAAGATCAGGCTCAAGAAATGCACAAGTGCTTCTGACGATAGAAAGATGAAAAGGATACGCCTCAAAGATAGAAGAATTTCATCAGATGCTGTTAGATGTGAAATGAATGCAATGAGTATTTCAGTTAGTTCCAGAATAATGAGGAGAAGATTAGCAGGTTTTGGACTGAAAGGTAGAATTCCGAAGAAAATTTCTTTTTTTTTTTTTATGTTCAGCAACGCAAGAAACGAGTTCAGTGGGCAAAAGAACACATTAATTAGTCGAAAATCAGTGGAAGCAATTAATCTGGAGCGATGAGAGTAAAATATCGTTCTTTGGTTGTGATGGGCGAAAATATGTGAGACATAGAGTAGGGGAAGATCTGCATTATTATTGCATTGAAGTAAATACAAAGTACCCAACAAATGTTGTGATTTGTGCTTGTATGTTTGAAGATGGTGTGGGCCGCATTCAAGTGATTGATAGCATTTTGAATGCAAAAAAAAAAAAAAAAAATGCATCGATACTGTCCTGGAACCAAAATTGATACCTTACATCAGGGATCTCTTCCCCAATAAAGCATCATTTATCTTTCAGCAGGATTCAGCTCCATGCCATACGGCTTAAATATGCAAAGAATGGTTTAAAAATAAAAGTATACAATTATTACCCTGGCCAGGAATCAGCCCCGATCTGAATCCTATTGAAAATTTGTGACGACGTTTGAAAATACATGTACAAAAAAGGCGTCCATCTAATAAAACGCAACTTATTGAAGCTATAATTGATTCTTGGCATCAAGTGTTTAAAAAGGATGAACTCCAAACACTAGTCCTCTCAATGAAAAGATACTGTGAAGCTGTAATAAAAACAAGGGTTATCCTACTAAATATTGAATGTGTAACTTAAAAATACAATGAAATCTAAGACAGATCTTACTGTTTATAAGCGTAACTTTTTTTGTAATGCAGATATTTTAATTATGTCTTTTAATTAAATTCTACATTAAATTTCCTTGAATTTGTTATATAAACGTTTGAATTTAAAGGAAATATATTATATTCTTCAAGCACACAAACTTATAAAACATGAAAATTTAAAAAAATGTCCACAATTTTGCCCACCACTGTATAAGGTCATTGTGCCTAAATGCGACGCGATTCCCCATAGGTTTGTCGCATTTAGGGAATATTTGGAATTTTTTTATAAATATATGTTTTAATAAGTAGAAAATTGCTGAATACTGTGCCTTTAGTTCAAAACTAACTTGTTTCGTAGAAATTGAATCCTTATTTTTACTATAAGCCAACAATATACCATTGTCGTATTTAGGTCATTTTTGTCGCATTTACGGTAGTTAAATCCTAAATCAGAAGTCGAATGTCCTAAATGCGACAATGCGTTTTACACATGTCATTTCATCTTAAAATATTTATTTAATTGGTATACATATTTTAATTACTTAATAAAGAGTTGAAATACCTAAATTTGAATGTTGAATAGTGTATTATTGGACAACTCATTAAACTAATAATTTACATAAAAAATCCTAACGGTACATAATCTTGAATACATTATACTTCAATAATGCATACTTCAAAATCCATATTTAACAGACTTTTAACTTTGACCATCAATAAAACAGGAAGTAATTAGTGAATGACTGATACAACAAGTTTTATCAAATCTTTTCAGTTTTCTCTTAACGCATTTTTGATTTTCACCTTCGGTGTATACCCCAGTTTTTCTTTTTGGTAACAGAATGGTATGAATCTATATACGATTAAGGTTTAGGGTGTTGAAGTTTTACTTTTAGGTTGTTTTAGTGACTGACATCAAGTTTTTAACGAATTTTGTTTTTTAAATGTTGTTTTTGATTTTAAAGTTTAAAGCTTTAATTATTCTCTCTTTTTCATTTTTTGCTTTTACATTGCCCTATTTTGTTTTTCGTTATATGCTACAGTTTTTAAACATGCAGCAAAGTTTAACTCTACGGCTTTTTACTTTTTCGTAGGATTTTGAAATGTCTGCAAAACTGTTTTCATCAAAAGACTTCCAAAGCAGAAGATGGATTAGCTTCCGTGAAGCACGAAAATGCAGTAATGTTCCATGAAAATGACGTACATTTGCATTCCCACGGTTCCATTTCAGACAAACGTCTGACAATAACAACGTTATATCTCATATATTTACAGCACACAACGGCAAACCATCAAAGCGATATAAGTAAGCGTCCTATCTTAAATGGGAGAGGTAACCGCAAGATTAAAGGCGAAATCACATCAATCAAGGTCTCACGCCACCTAGCGGATGGGGTTAAAGTACAGGAAGATGCCTAACTGTTTTTTTTTTTTACTTCACACCACTAAAATTTAAAAGTTTCTTTCACCTTGATTAATAGCGGAAATGTATCTGTCACGGTGAAGAAAACTTCGTGGTGTCAAATACATCTGGACGCCCCTTTCGCTACGCTATTATTGTGCCATAAATGTGGTAAACAAATTTCACTTCCATGAGTGACTAAAGATATAGAAAATATGCCCAGATAGTAGATATCCTGTCATATATGGCGTCACACTAAAGCCTCGCGTACGTGGATTTTCACCCCGTCCACAACACGCCCGGACTGTATCAAAAGTTAGTACGCTTACTTATAACGCTTTGGCAAATCACTGCCCGGGAAGGTAATGTTTACGTTCCACGTACACACCAAAACCTGGCAAGCGTGAACATAAATATGTTAACTAAGTTTATATTTCAACGTTGCTTTTAGTGGAAACTGGTGGCAATGGAGTTTTACATAAACAGATTAAAAACATCATGTCGTAAGCATATTTGAAAGCAGATAAACATTTTAACTTGTGGCGTAGCCAGGGTGGGGGTCGAATTGATATGGATACCACTACTATTCAAAAGTTTTCTTAGTATTAATGAATAGAAGAAAATTCTCAGATCTAATAAGGCGAAGAAAACTTTACAAAATTATTGGTATACAGAGCATCTGGACCTCCGTAATGGCTACACCACTGATTTTAACCTTTAGAGTTGAAATCAACTGATAAAGTTCCACGTATATTCCAAAGACGGTTGTTCTTTTGAAACATTTTATAGGAATTACAGCATTTCTTAAAAATTCTTTTTTTTTCTTTTTAAACATTAGTCCAATAATTTTTGTCATTAAATAAATTGCTCTTCAGAAATAATGATGGCAGTTTGAACACTGGCAACGGGTTCGCAAACCCTGCTTTATAAAATACAGATTCATTTTATGAAATTTAAAATGTTTAGCAATTTTTTAAATAGTTTGCGATGCAATAATTTTGCCCGGATTTGACTAACAAATAAAAATTTATATTCCCACCAGTTTACAGTGAAAGCATTTTGCATATATATATTTCTCTCTGCGTTCCTTTTTTTTTATTATTGTGCTGGTACTGGGCGAAAAAAATACCCTCGTAAACCGTGCGACTTTATTTTGCGACGCGGAATGTGTTTGCGCTCCGCTGTGCGGTTTTATTTGTAAATACGCTAGAAATGTTTTAACCCCTTGAACGGTGATGCCGTCAGGGTATCACGTAATTTTAATCCGTGATCGCCGCATTGGCAGCGGAATTTTATAAGGAAAATTTCACCTTTATCAAGTACGCGAATATATACTTTTATTTGTTTACAAATAAATTCTCTTGTAAATACTGGTGTCATTAAATTATTTCAACATTTTACGAATACAAGTACCTTGACCCTGAAATGGTTAACCCTTTATCTACGGCATTATCTGAGGTGCCAAGTTCGCACTAATCTTCCGTGATGCGAGGATTAATTTAACCCAGTTTAACAAAGTTTCGAACAAGAAAAATTATTTGATGAATCTTTATTTATTTAATTCCAGTTTTCTACGTGGAACTTATTTAATTTCATCTCTGAAAAAAAAAATTCCAGTACGAAATGTATTAAACCAGGGTTAAATTAACCCACATATTACGGAGGATTAGTAGCAACTTGGCACCTATGCATTATGATCTACTGCAATTTTTTTCATGTAATATTTTTTTCTCAGTTACTACAATGAAAATTAAAGGATAAACATTAAAAAAATACTCACCCGTGAGAAATTTAATTATTTAGAGGTAATTAATTAAAGTGGTACTTTAAAGTATTGTCAGTACACTAAGACTAAAATATCGTAATAGAAAACCTGCAAAGTATTTCAACTGGCCCCAGAAAATATTTTCGATTTAACAACTATGTGAATAATAGGCCCCCTTTTTCTTATTTACAAATAAAGCGTTTGGCAAATTCCGGTGACAGTCATTTATTTCAACACTTTAGAATTGAAAATGCTTTGCTCCTGAAAGGGTTAAAAAAAAACCTTTTTTCTTTAGGTTTCGATCTTGTTAGCAGTCCTTTAGTTATGCGACGTCATTATTTTACATATGCCATTTTTAGCATAGCAAAAACGAGCCGGTGCCACAACTTTTTCGATTTCCTATAAAAAATATCATTGAAACAGAAAAGAAATACCAGAGAAATCATTACTGAACTACATTTTAGTAATTACATTTTAAAGCAGATGAAAATGATGGATAACTACACAGACGAAAAGTAAACAAGAAGAATTTCTCCAAAATCTTTTCCCACACCAACAACTTTTTCGATTTCCTATAAAAAATATCATTGAAATAGAAAAGAAATACCAGAGAAATCATTACTAAACTACATTTTAGTAATTACATTTTGAAGCAGATGAAAATGATGGATAACTACACAGACGAAAAGTAAACAAGAAGAATTTCTCCAACACCCAGTGTACTGACGATACTTATAAGTACTACCGATTAATTCCACTGTTAAATTAAATACATACACCGTCCACCTAAAATAGCTAGTCAAATTGTATTCTAAGATCCTAATGAACACATAAAAAAAATCCAACAGTTATCTTGTATCCTTTACTGTGTTTGTAGCAATGAAAAGACGAGCGTGGCAATCTGTACGAAATGTCGACACAAAACGCATCGACTGCTTCAAAAATAGCCTTTTTTCCTCTCTAAAATAACAAATCTAGAACTACTGCTGTCATGTATACGGATAAAGTGGAGTTAAAGGAACGTTTTTTGCAAAGCACCATTAGAATATTAGTAATATTCACTATGGTATAAAAGGTTAAAGTAAGTGGTACTTATAAGTACCGTCAGTAGATAAAGGGTTAAACTCACTCAAAAATTTTTACATTATTCTGGAACGTTCTACTGAAATATCTGTAAACTTGCTGCGAAATGAATAGATGCATTGACTGCGAATTCACGTGCTAGCGAGATAATTGTCACCAGTACATAGGAGTAGTAAGAATCTTTCAGAAAAGAAGATTATAACTTCCTATTATAAAAACTTAATAAAAGGGAAAACGATCCCGGAATAAATGCGGAACGTTACCATTTTTTACGGTGCACTGACTGAATTGGAAAATGCCATTATTCAAATTAAAAATTTTAAAGTTGAGTATTTTTCTATTTTGATCATTTCAAATACATGTTTATGCACGCGGTAAAAGAAGACACTATTGGAGGATCATCATGAAAATACCATATAAATATACCTTAGTTTATATCCTAAAAGTCTCCCCACATTCATAGGTGAAAACTGTTCCGCTTTTTCGTACCACAAAATTTAATATAAATTTTTGACTTACTTAATCGGCAAGTTACAGTGATTTTAAAAGATAAAATTTACGAAAAAATTTTTGTGGTACAGAAAAGCATAAGATGTTGGCAGCTATGCCGCATTTAGGACATTATCTTTGTCGCTTATAGACCACTGAAGAAAACAAGTTGCCTAGATGCGTGGAAAACTTTAGAACGCAAATCTGAAAACTTTTCGCGTTTTCCCGAGCTAACTTTGTTGGTGAATGAAACACACATGGTAGCCATTGAAGTCCGTGACTTTATTTGATCTTCAAAGTTAACAGAAAAAAAACTTGAACCAATTTCAGGATTTTTTATGGAATTTAGAAAACATTGGGGTGCTGTAAAATGAGCGACGTCCATTGGAATGGGAATTTGTTTAATATAAAACGTTTTAAATGTAGATAAATGTTTCGAGTTTTGTTCATTAAGATCGGATGCCTCATTATACAACATTTATTTTAATTCTTGCATTAAGATTACAAGGAAAAGAACATTATCGCATTTAGGGCTCATCACATTTAGGCACACTGACCTTATTTATATTTTTCATGAGAAACACTAAACATATTTGAAATATCATGTAGTTACAGATATATCATTCGAGCAATTCTAGAAGAATTCAATTACAGATAAATCACTTTTAACCCCTTGGGGACGAGCGACACGTATACGTGCCGCATGAAGTGCTTAGAATCATTGTTTTTCCTCACCAGTAAAATTTTACTGAAAAATTTGCCTTATTTAATCAGCGCATTTTTTCGATTCGAGAAGACACAAATTTCTGTTTTTAAAAAACGGTGAGAAAAGATTAAAAATTTCGTAAAAGGCTCCCGTCCCGAAGGGGTTAAATATATTTCTTTTAAACTTTAACCCTTAAATGCATAGTGATGCATAAAACTTTTATTTAATTCACTTTTTATTTAATTCGTAGCATTCAGTATATTTATACAGAAATATTAATCTTGTAAAAATTACGAAGATATAAAGTTAAAAATTTATCTTAAAATGTCTGGTGTCTAATCTTTAATATAAGTGTAAAAAACCTAATCCTAAAAAAATCATTTATGCATTTAAGGGTTAAGGTTTACAAAATAAAAAAAAATATATATAAAATAATAAAATATATAAAATTCGTATTTATTAAAATATTTAGTAATTTGCAATATTTTAGTTTTTACCATGGAACTATTAATAAAAAGGAACTGATATGTCCTTAAAATAGCGCCTTATTTAACCTTATTTAATGACATAATAATTAAGGTGAAAACAAGGGGAATTTTACCATTTCAGAAAAGTGGTACCAATCAAGAAATCAGAATTTAAGAAAAGTAGCCTACTGACAACACTGCATAAGTTACGAGCCTTATTTGAGGTCCAGGTGAGCGAGAGGGTTAAATAGAAGATTTACTATAGAGAAGCGAGCAGTAAGTTGGACACCACAGCCTTAACCCTCTCGCTGCGTAATTCTTCGTGATGAGTGTCTTTTACAGAATTTTTAATCTTTTATCACCGGTTCTATAAAGCAGAAATTTTTGACTATCGTAATCGGGGAAAGTGTCCTGATTAAATCAGACAAATTTTTCGCTAAAAAATAACTGGTGGGAATAGCCAAGTAGTTTTAATTAGACGGGGAAATGCATTCCCGAGTATATCTTGGGTTGCGCAGCGAGAGGGTTAAAGGTAGTCATCAATTTTAAAACTCTTTTTATCCCTTTTTTTTTTAGAATTTAAAATACTTATATCAGTGCAGTTGCGAATCCAGGGTGGTGGTTTAGAGGCAGTGGAATCCACTTTTTTCCTAAAAGTTTTCTTCGCTATATTTAATCCAAAATGTTTTGCAATTAAACTATAGGCTATATTAAAATATTGGTACATTGAGCTTCAAAAACCTCACCCTAGCAGCACCATTGGATCAGTGTAACTTTAATGGTCAAAATTAATCATGCTATGTATTTTTCCGAAATTACAGTTATATTTGAAAAACGTATAAAATATCTATGTTTTTCTGTCCTTTTTCTTTCCAAAACATTTGGTCGAGTATTTTTCTAATTTTTTAGAAGGCCGCTTTATTTTGATATTTTTCTAAAATATATTTGAAATGCTAATTTATTTGCAATACATAATTAGAATCCAATGTTTGAAACAATTTTATTTCCATACAAAAATTAAATAAGTACCCTAATTTCTGGCGTATAATCCTCGGACCAAACAAACATATTCAGATTTTCTTTAATAAAATGCAAACTAATTCTATGTCGGACAATACTCTTTAAAGAAAATTACTTTTCCTAAAACGATTTTTCTATCCGCTGCAAATTAGAGACATAGATTTCAAAATTATTTAGCATTCGGCTATAAAATTGCTGTATTTTCTGGGTTCGGATAAAACTACCAAAATACTTGCATATTTTGAAATTCTTCTGTAGAAGTTTAAACATATTTTGAAAATTTGAAAATTAAAACATACGATTATTTTATGACCAATATTTTATTTACTTTCTTCGATATTTTATTAATTAAGTCTTAAAAGTATAGAAATTTGTGATAAAATTTAAAATATTATGTTTTATTATAAATTGTCTAATTTAATTAAAAATATTAATTTTTCAATACATATGTATGAGGAAATGGATATAATTTATGTGAATGGATATAATTTATGTGATTTTCCAAATAACTATCTTGATTTTTCACTGGAACAGTAAAGATTTTTTTAGAGGTTAAGATTGTCTACAATCTAAGACCGGGATTCTGTGGTTAACACTAGAACGCCCCGAAATTTTACTCAAGTTTCATAAAAATATTTGACACCAGAATTTTTATTTAAAATTATTTGACTGATTTATTTAACGTAAATCTGTATGGTTTAAATTTAACTTATTTTATGAAAGGATTACTGGCTCCAGTTGACATTTAATCATATGGTCGGAGTCGGATCGACTCCTTCCGGGCGTTCTAGTGTTAACACATTACCCGCTGAGGTTGTGTTGACGCAACAGTCAAAATAATTGCTCATGTAATCAATTAATTACATTGGCACCACTATTTTAGAATGTAAGAAAATATCTTACTTATTGGCAGAAATTTTGCTATTTTAGTAAAGCGAAATTTACCTTACTGAATTTGTGGTGGGAAATTACTATAAATAAGAAATTAAAAAATTTGTACTTTATAGATTTGGCGGTTAATGGGTTAAATAAGATAAATATTGCTATTAAAAAAATCCAGGATCCAATTGCCCACAGTTTTGACCGCACTTCTCTAAATACTGCTTTATTGGAAAGTCATGGTGCATAGCTTCCAACTTTTACGCATTTTTATCACCAATATTTCGAAATAGAAATCTCGATTTTATTTAATCGCATAAATTCTACGATTGAAAAAGCAGAAATTTACTCTCTGTAAATAATGGTAAAAAAAGAGAAAAAAAAAATCAGCTATTCATCATGACTTTTATATGATTATAAAAATATTTATATTTTAAATTTTCTGCAATGAATTTTTTCCTCGTGAGCCATCCGAACTTATACAACTACTCAATATATCCTTAACACTAGAACCGCCAGCTATTTTACTCAAGTTTTATAAAAAGTGTTTTACACCAGAATTTTTATTTAAAACTATTTCACTTATTTAATTAGCCAATATTACTGCTGCATACATTTAACATACCTAATGAAGAAATTTCTGGTTCAAGTCGACTATTATCAGTTTGGCAGGGTTCAAAATGACCCGCAATGGCTGCTCTAGTGGGCTGGTCCCTTCAGCACACGCACCCGTTTCTTTTACGTTATTACGCGCGTGGGATAAATCTCAGCCCATTTTTATCTCCCATTATATCTTTGGCTAAATGCGTTTAAAAAAATCTACTGTTGTATATTATAAAATGCACAAAGTACTACATCTTTTAGGGAAAAAATCATGCTTTTCATATTTATTTTCAGATTTTGTAGCAGTTTTTGTAAAAATCACCTTTTTTATTAGAAAATATTCAAAAGCAGGGCTGCCACAGGCGGCTATTTTTCTATTCTATTCGGAGCACTATATATAATAATAATAATAATAAAAAAAAAACAGATTTTTAGTATATTTCTCTTGCAAATGTTCTCGAACCAGTATGTCAATAATTTTTTCTTTTGAGAAAGTGATGTGAGGTTGAATAAAAAATAGTCGCATGTGGCAGCCCTGCAAACGGCTTGTTTTACGCGTTAACCCTTTCCGGCACGTAGTAATTCCGTTTGTAAAATGATGAAATGATGGACAGACACCAGAATTTACAAACTAATTTATTAGAAAATACAAACTTGCTTGTTTTCCATACTTTATAAGAGGAACATTTTAATTAAATATTGTGGGTGCCATTACTCTTAAAATTATGTGTCCTTTTTTCTGGACACAGCACGCTAAAGAGTTAAAAGATGAATTATTTCTCAAAATTTATATTAATTATATTTAATACTATTTCATCATTATATACAAGTAGCTTTTATGCTAGTCTTTCATTAAAATTGTTTTAGTGTGTGTTATCGTGTAAGAAATGAACGTATCGAAATGAAATGTTTCTACACGCGCGGAATTTTTTAGCCCCAAGAGATATACTTCTCCCCTCCTAGCGAACAAAGATTCACCCACCCACGATCTTGAAAGGCAGGTCAGAAGCGCCCTAAAAAGTTGATCCTTTGTTTTTGAAGAAAAAGTGTGATTGGGGTAGATTTTATCCCAATGCGTGTGTTGACGGGTTAAAAAAATGCACATAATAATAATAATACGCTATGAAATACTTCGTTTGATTGAGAAATAACCTGTAAACAATTACGATCAAATTGACTTGTTTAACCCATTAAAGACGGAATTATTTTTTATTTTTAAAATACAAAAATTGCATTTCGCACCACTTTTTTGGAAAAATGAAATTTTATATAATTTTATAGCAGAATTTCTGCCATTAAAGAAAAGGAAATTTTTTGTTATAAATTACTGGTATTTAAGCAGCAAAATGACTGACAGTTATGCTGTGACCATATGGTAACGCTAGTGCTTAAATGGTTAATTTGTCATATTAGTAGGAGAGCTGTTGAACATTTTTGAATAGGTATTTGAGGCACCCTGAAAATTTGTGCAACACTTCTTTTGTAATGCCTGAATACAAAATCGAATGTCTTGCTGAAGGATCGTGGCCCAAAACTGTTCCAGACAAAAAATGGCACTTGACACGTGTCTGGCGCAGTATTTGTGCCAACTAAAGTGTCTGTCATTTTCAAAATATTTTTTTCTAAACATAAATATTATTCTGTCTCAATCTCAGCGTGCCTCAAATACCTTTTTTGGGTAGTCAAAAAATGGCACTTGACACGTGTCTGGCACAGCTTTTGGGCCGACTAAAGTGTCTGTCGTTTTCAAAATATTTTTTTCGAAGTATAAATATTATTCTGTCTCAATCTCAGCGTGCCTCAAATACCTTTTTTGGGTAGTAAAAAAAATGGCACTTGACAAGTGTCTGGCACAGTTTTTGGGCCACGATCCTTCAGCCAGACATTCGATTTTGTATTCAGCCATTACAAAAGAAGTGTTGCACAAATTTTCAGGGTGCCTCAAATACCTTCCCTAAAATGTTTAACAGCTCTTGGACTATATATTTTTTCAATAAAATGTTAACTGGCGTGGTACCCATTGGTGAAGCCAGGCGCATGCATCCGCCTTTCGACTGTTGTTCTGTATGCCGAGAACGTTGCCACTAATTCCTCGACGGTTAGATGTGGGGAATCTGTTATGGCTGTGTCCAGATCCTCGTCAGAAACCACTGACAAGCGCCCAGAACGGGCAGGATCTTTACAGCTCCTGTCTTCGTCCCGGAATTTCCTAAACCAACAGAGTGAGGTGATATCGTCCAAGGCATCCTAACTATACGCCACTTTATGTCCTGAAAACGTCAGCGGTGACGTCCGTACTGCAATTGACATTTGCATATGCTGAAAACGGGTACAATGCGCAGCAAAAGTTTAGACAATGATCGATTATGCTTCTGTACTGAGAAGTATGCAACGAATTATTGTAACTCAACTGTCATATATTACTGGGGACTTATCCTTCATTCACAAACAATAAATTTAAATTTATGTACTTTACATAATATATAATGATAAAATAACAAATTTAACATTGTCGCAAAAGTATAGACAATCTTTATGTTAATAGAAAAATATTCTTACATTAAAATCGAACTGCACCTACATTGTCTGCTATTAATGGAAAAATGTAACTGTCCATCGAAAAATCTAAATCCCGCATCACTTGGTGGTGTATTTCGTACCAAACACGTTCAATAGCAGATCGAAGTTCATCTACAGAGGAGTATTGTCAAAAAATTACGAAAACTGTATGAGATATGATGCCACAAAGGTTTTCGATTGGATTCAGATCAGGGCTACACGTGGGAGAACAGTAATATTTTGAGAATTAAACCAAATTTTTTATTTGTATGCAACAGGAATAGACGCTTACTTTGTTCAAAAAGATACTTTGGAAGAGCTAAATGTTCACCAAATGGCTGTAAATTCAGGCATGTGATTTCCGCGTTTTTGCACACCAGTATATTCTTAGAGAAAATGATATTTCATTTAATCGAAACATTTTTGCGATTTAGGAGAACAACATTTTCTCTAAGAATATATTGGTGTGCAAAAACGCGGAAATCACATGCCTGAAATTGTTTTCCAATGTATTTATGTAGCCTTACGCTGCTTGGCGACCATTGAGAAACTTCATAGATACTATAAAATTAATACAAAGTGAGGCCCAAATCACTAACCCTTTCGAGGACAAAGGACACTTAACACGTTGACTGCCACGCTACGAGTATACTGGTAGATTTAATATTCGTGGCTTTAATTTATTACTTTCTCACCCTTATTTTAAAATAAAAATAAATTGCCCTACTTATTGGCAGAAAGCAGCTGTATTATTAAATCGAAATATACCTTTCAGAATTTGTGGTGGCAAACGACTTTCAAGAAGAAATGCGAAAATGCTTACTTTTTGCGGCAGTGAGCGTGTTAATTCTAATTCCAAAAGTGACAAACGGCATCAAGAATATTTAATTAAAAATTTCCTTTTATAACGCACGTGAAAATAAGTAATTTCATATTTTGTAATAAATCCGTTTAAAAATTCTGCTGTCAATCTATTATTTCATATTTTTATAAACCGAAATACTCCGCGACGGAATGGTGTCAATTTGTTGTGAGATCTCAAGGCTGGTTGTTTTATCATTTTTATTTTTATGTAAACTAATTTACATCTTTCTTTAATTCATCTACGAAAGTATCCATTGACACAGAGAGCCCTGACTCACTTTTAATGCGACTAGCAATCATCATTTGCCTAGATGCCAATTTATGGATCCTTTTATAATCTCGTTTTCTGGCCACATGAGGCCTTTCAGATCTATGTTTTGCTTTGAAAGAGTCACTCTTAGACAGTACGTGATAGACAGACTTCTTTGGACGATTCAAAGTAGCTGAAATTTCTGCAACAGTTTTCCCTTTCGATTTCAGCTTCCATGTTTTAATTACTTCATCTGATTGAAAATTTCTAGCTCGCGGCATCGTCACTAACCGATACTATCGCGAGGTGCACTTAAATACTTTATGCATGTGACGTCAAAAGTTTGAAATTTGCGTTTTTCCGAGACCAGTTGTCAAAAAAGTGTCTAAACTTTTGTAATATGCAAATTTCACTTTTTTCAGTTTAACTAAATAATATCCTAAATTAAAATCGTTATTTCCGTCCCAAAACGTTTAAAATATATTTAAAAATAAGTACAGCCATTTGTACAACCTAAGTGTTTGCATTTTTTATTTAAAGGTTAAATATCACCAGCGTCTAAACTTTTGCGATGACTATAGAATTTTTGCACTCGCCCAATACTTTAACGGTCGCATTCAATTACGGTTTAAAAATTCAGATTGCTTTTTGCCACTACATTTTTGAAAAAGAAATTTTCACCTTATTTTGTGACAGGTAAAATATACCACATTAACCCTCCGTCTACCAGACGGGTCCATTGGACCCGACAGGTACATACAAAATATTCATTCAAACCAGAAATTTCTTTAAAATGAACTAAGTATATAAACCAGACAAAAATAAGGTAAATAAATAAGTTAAATAGTTTTAAATAAAAATTCTGGTGTAGAACGTTTTATTAAAACTTGAATAAAATTCCCGGTAGATCTAGGGTTAATCCCAATTATATTATTTTATAAAACTGTTGGTAATCAACAATCTGAATAAAACACACAGCCCGTGAATATCACTGGAGCGAGAATTAAGGCAGCTGCCAACTTTTATGCTTTTTTGTACCACAAAAATTTAAAAGAAATTTTTACTTTGCATAATTAGCAGATTACGACGATTAAATAAGTTAAAATTTATTACTAAACTTTTGTGGTACTAAAAAGCGTAAGAGTTGGCAGCTATGATTACGGGGTTAAGGAACAGTTTATCCAGTGGTCACATTTAAATACTACTGTTTCGCATTGTAATACTCGGTTCTTTTAACCCCTTGAGGGGCACCGATATATATTATATACCACCTATGATTAATAAAGTTTTATACCAGAAAAATTTTATACAATTTTACTTTTCTAACTTTGGTGGAAAAAAGCCGTAAAATTGCTTTTACTTATTTTGAAATACAAATTTTCAAAGATTCCGGTGTGAGTTCAACATTACAGGAACATAATCGCCTGCCCCTCAAGGGGTTAATTAATTAAATTCCGAGATTAAATATATCTACTAAAAAATAGAGGTATCCCTCAGTAAGCAACTGTGCAAACCTCATTCCTGGATAAACGGTTCCATAGTGAAATTATGTTGCAAAACTTCTGGAAGCGTACGATCTTTTTTAAATGTAAAGCATGGTTAGACATTAAATAATGAATTACATTTTAGGAGAAAAAAAATTATGTGCAAGTTAACTTTTGTTCATATATTTTCTTTTTGTTAATTATCTGAAATTGCACAAGCATTTAGTATCTCTATATAACTTAAAAAAAAAAAAACTTTTAATTAAATCCTATTATGAAGGATTTTATTACCGTAATTTCGGGTGCGTAAGCAGCGGGTAAAATAAGTCTGTTTCAAACCAGAAAGTTTATTTAATATATATTGTCAATAAGTACGAAGATTGAATAAGTTAAATTTTGAGAAATAAAATTTCTGGTCGGAAACAGAATTATTTGAGCCGCGGCTTATACATTTTTATATATACACAAATTACGGTACATTAATGAATAACGAAGAAATAATTACGATTAACCTTCCGTCTACCAGACGGGTCCATTGGACCCGACATGTACATTCAAAATATTTATTCAAACCAGAAATTTCTTCAAAACAAACTAAATGTATAAATCAGACAATAATAAGTTAAATAAACAAATTAAATAGTTTTAAGTAAAAATTCTGGTGTAGAATGTTTTTATAAAACTTGAGTAAAATTTCCGGTAGTTCTAGGGTTAAATCGACTACTTTAACCCGTTAATTATCGCGCTCGTGAGTTTCACGGACAGTGTTGGCAACTTTTATTTTTCGGATTGTCAGATTCCCACCAGTTTTTTAAAATAGTGTAATTGGCTACTTTTGCATCGTTTTTTCTGCCATTAAATAAGTTGAGTATTTCTAATTTAAAAAAATCTTGGAAATCAAACAATCTGCATTTAAATAAAAGTAGCCTACTCTCATTGGTCGCGACGCTTAAGTGTTTCACATGTCACTTCTGTTTGCAGTAAAAGTATTAGCAGAGTATGTTTTCTGTCAATTTGTAGCCACTCATTTATTTTGATGTTTTTGTGAGTTTAAATAGATTATTAATATATTAAATAGATTATTAATATATTAAATAGATTATTATTATATTCTGAATTTGACAGTACTTTTTAAACACGTAGGTAAAAAAAAAAAGATTTAACTTTTCAAGAGCAAAGTACTTCTATTCGTAAAATGCTGAGACGATCGAATGACAACGGAAATTACGAATGAATTTGTTTAAAAATATATAAACGATTTTCTTCACGTACTTATTTAATGGAAATTTTTCATCCGAAAATTCTGGTGCCAATGTGGGCTTTTAGGCATTAAAATTAATTGGTACAAAAATTAATCACCGCCCTTCAAGTGGTTAGCGCTAGAACAGCCATGGAACTATTAAAAAAGAGGAACTGACATATCCTTAACCTTTTCAGGGCAAAGCCATTTCATTGCAAAGGTGTTGAAATTAATGATCGATACCGGAATTTGAAAAAAAAAATTATTTATAAATATGAAAAAGCTATATTTCTCATATATAATAAACCGAATTTTTTTTTACCAAAATTGTGGCGCCACTGTAGCATTTGGGAATTAAAATTAAGTGGTTTCATAGAAATACTACCGCCCTCAAGGGGTTAAAATAGTGAACCTTCAACTGTAACACCTTTCGCTGGGGTTGATTACCACCGGGAAAAACTGTCACCAGTAAATTTATACAGAAATCGTCTCCTTATTTAAACGCCTGGTTACTGCAAAAACACAATGATAAATATTGGCAGAAACATATATTCATTTTTACTGGTGTAAGTTTACTTTGGCGGTAATCAGTCCCTGCGTTTCCACCATATTGTTTCAAACTAGGCAACCTCCTGTCAGTATCATTGTAAAAGATACTGCACCTGCGCAAACTTACACCAGTAAAAATAAATAGAAAATTTTACCATATTTGAGAGAAAATATTTGAATAAGGAGCGTAAATCAGAGTAAATTTTCTATTCAAATCGACTGGTGAGAAGTTTCTTCCGGCGATAATAAGAAACTATTAATCAGATTAAAAAAAAAGCAGCCTCCATCTTATGACAACTTCCTCAGTTATTTCACTCGCAACTCATAGACAGTACACAATATGTCTTTTCCTTAATTATTCATAACTCCATTGAACAGCTGGAAATTTTACTCAAGTTTTATAAAAAGTATTTCACACCAGAATTGTTATTTAAAACTATTTATCTCATTTAATTAGCCTGATTTTCTGCTGCAGACATTTGACATATCTTATGAAAAAAAATCTGGTTCGAATCGACTTTTATCAATTTGGCAGGGGTCAAAATGACAACTAAAGTCTGTTCTAGTGTTAAGAGCTCGGGTTACTTTCTTAAGTAAAGCTATGAATACCGATATTTGATGGGGTATGTTATCATTAACGTTTTTAAAATTAAATCTCATATATATATATATATTATAATAAAGTTATAACATTCATTCAAAAGTAACAAATAAGAATACGTACTCAATACCATAACAATTTATTGTTATTGTTTATTTCTTTAAAGGATTCGACACTAAAAATTACATACATTTTTAGGAATTTAACCATTTGAGCCTTAACACTAGAAGGACTGTGAGGGTCATTTTGACCCCTACCAAACGAATGTATTTCGGTTCGAACCAGAAATTTCTTAATAAAATAAGTTGGAAAGAAACAAAGAAAAAAAATTAAAAATTAAATAAAATAAATAAGTTAAACAGTTTAACCCATTACCCGCTTGTGTTACGTTCACGCAACGGTAAAAAAAAAAAAAAATGCGCATATTTAAATTATTTACATAGCCACCACTATTTTTAAATAAAAAAATTGCCCCTTCTTAAAGACATAAAAGTTTAAGATCTTATAAAGCGATAATTATCTTTGAGAGTTTGTGGTGACAAACAACGTTCAGCTGTAAAGTTGAAATTTTCAACGTTATAGTTTTGGCGGTTAATGGGTTAAAAGAATTCTGTATAAAATATTTTTATGAAAGTTGAGTAAAATTTTCCATCATTCTAATGTTAAAGTAATCAACCTCAAGATCAGATTTTTCGAAAGATATCTCTGCAAGTACTTCATATTTTTAGGCGATATACCGCGGCGTGCAAAATGATAGGAACGATATAAAACAAAGAAATCAGCTCGCTTTTGCTATGTAAATGCGCAAATCTTTCCGTTAAAATTAAGTACATGACATTTTAATTAATATTAAAGAAATCATTTAAGAATATTGTATACATATTTTTAAATATATTTAAAGATATACATATGGTAAATTTACTCTGGAGAAAAATGATAAGAACGCAGTAAATATTTCGAAACTAACGCTCGCGATTGGTAGCTATCTGCCCATGCCCCCATATAGCACATTTGCCTCCACAGGAAGATTTGCAATAAAACACCATAGTCCCCAAGGCATCTCTGAGGATGCAGAAAATTGTCACCAGGAGGTCCTTAGGAACACAAAATGCCCGCCTTACAGAATCCTGGAGAGCTCCCCATGACCTCCTTTAGGGTCCTGTCCAGGAGTTTCTGGGGAAGATTTTAGGAAGTGATACTGGAGGACTTTGGGAAACTTCAAGGTTACTTAATATGCCACAAAAAAGTTTGAAGCTTTTAAAGTAATTAATGCAAAATAATTTAATTATTTTTTCAGAAATAAATGCGTTCTTTTTTTAACTAATTATCAGACACATTCACATGTAACAGACGTTACAATTATCAAGCACGCACACGAAATCGCGTGAAAAACCACTTTTGGGAACAAATTTCTTACCTTCATTCTGCTTTCCGGGTTTGAACCAGGGTACTTACGGACACCAGACGCGCGCTCTATCCCTTATGCTACAGGCCCGTTGAACAAGAAATGTTTCTAAGGTATTCATGTATTTCCCCCCTCTTTTGAAACTCAAAACTAGAAAATATCCATATTTATTGTGCTTCGTATAAGCCGGAATTATCTAACTTTTCATGCAAATCTAAATGTATAGCCATTTGTATATATTCAATATAAATTTAAATTCATACGTAAAAAAAAGGCTTATCAATAATTATTTAAGATAACATAAATGTCTTTGAATTTTCAAATTTCTACATGAAATTATATTTTTAAACTGGGAGGACATGCGCCGGGCCTGATAGACCCAGAGTACGTATGGTTTTTTACAATTGTCACCGCTATTTTTTAAAAAGTAATCTTCAACTTAAGTTTTTGTAACAATCGTCTCCGACTAAATAAGGTGACGAAGACGATTATTGTTTGCATTTATTGGTGACAAAGTAAAAAAAAAAAAATGTACCCTGGTTGCGCGCGTTTTCCCTTGTTAATTGACAATAATATTCTTTTAGCTTTTAATATTTAAAATCCATTGAAATCATTCTGTACTATTTTTCATACAATTAATGATGCTAAACGTTTCTGAGGATATCTTGCAACATAATTTAATTTTAGTTAATAAAAATATTTCCAGAGTTATGCAAAATACGGTTGGTTGGTTTTTGACGGCCAATTATCTGCGCGAGTGTTATAGGTCCAGGGGGGAGTATCCCCTGTGGGCGTCTTTCTAAGGGAACCTAACCCGTATTTACGCACGGAAATCCTTGGTTAGAAGAAAACCACGAAAACCCCGAACGATTAAGCCGACGGGCGCAATTGGATTCGAACCCAGAACCTCCCGTTTATCAGCTTCGTGAGAAGAACCTCTTGGCCACAGGTGGGGCAGCAAAATACGGATACTTTGATTTAAAATATGAATTCTTTTCTGATTGCTAAACTATGAAATTCCAATTGAGAGAATCCTTTCAAAGCAAATACTTTTTTTCTTTCTCTCTATCTCTCGCTCTTTTCTTTTTTACGCTTGGTAAAATGCGCGGTTATAAAGTAAATTTATGAAAAAATATATCATTTTTGCTCTGTTTCTTTTTTAAGATGGGGGGGGGGGGAGAATTAAACATTATTTAAACCATCTTTTAGGAATTTCTGAAGCCCAGTAGCGCAGTGGTCAGCACGCCTGTCTACCACACTACAGGTCGAGTGTTTTGCTCCCGGCTGAAAAGGTTCACTCAGCTTTTCATCCCTTCGGGGTCGATAAAATGCGTACCAAGCTTGCTTGTGAACTAAACACCAAGGGCCTCGCGTTGGGTTGACCACCCGGCCAGGGCACATGCTGCATAGCACCTCGGGACCCAGGATCAAGTAAACAGAGTTGGCCACTCTAAGCCCTGATCCTTCGTGGTTCGTACACCACAGGTTCAGTTTTTTTTTTAATTTCTACACTGATTTCTCAACGTATAATCGCAAATCAATTAATATGAAACAATTAACTGTTAAAAGCATATTTTAAAAATTATATTTTACAAATCATTTTTCTATTTAAAATTTATTTTCTACTTTTTATTCTTTAAAATATTTCATTGTTGCAGTTTCACTGTGATTTGGCATATTGTCGCGAGAATTTATTGACGCATCATTATATCCATTGTTTGTCAAACTCCCATACGATTGTACGAGTTGCAGATGTTTGGCGATTTACCACGCGAATTGAAAAATGCTTTAAAATCAATGTATTATTTTATAGTAACGTTCTAAAAATATTAAAAGGCTCTATTGTCATCGAAAACACATTTTTGTACAAATTTATATAATTCTGTCATATCAGGATCGGGGATGAAAATAGATCACAATATTCCATCATTACAATGAAAAAACAGGTTGAGTTACATAAAAATAGAAACTATTAATAAAATTTATGCCTGTTACAAAACTATTTTATTTTCTTTATGTAATAAATAAAACTAATTTACAGTTAAATCTCCATTTACAGATCTTTAAAATCGCGTGCAAAGGGCATAGCCGGATAAGCATTGGAAACATGCCTCTTAATCAAATTTCCTGATTTTTTTCCTAGACGTAGCTACATATCTGTCAATTTATTTCCCCTATTATCACCCTATAAATATTGATATTTAATGAGATAAAAATGGTTTTTCGATTTTTTAAAAAACGGATTTTCTCAACAACTGCTTCACGGAATTTCATGGTATTAATTGAGGATATATAGATATCAAATATGCATAACTGGTAATTTTTGTATAATTTTCTGTTTATAAAAACTGTGTGAAATAGCGAAATAAAAATTTAAAAATATAAAAATCATATCTTATGTTTATCCGAAAATTACCATTTTCTTATAAAAAATTCCCCATGTGTGCCCGTATATTCTATATAAATGCCGAAAATTTGCGTTGGGTACTTCATATAAATATTTACAAAAATGTATATCAAAATTATTGAAATTCATTTTAAGGCGTTATTTTGGGCGGAGCTACTCAACATCCACACCCGAAGAATTTTTAGAATAAACAGTTACAGAATTGCTGTATTTTAAATTTTAATGAACACATGCGCAACATTCTCAACACTGTCGATATCAAAATGAACATGATGTTGGAAAACATGGCTTATATGCTAATGGAATCTAAAATGCATAAGTTGACATATTGTCTGCTGACTTCGTTCCAAAAATTCTTCGGATGTTGAAGTTAAGTAGCTCCGCCCCAAATAACGCCTTAAAATGAATTTCAATAATTTTAATGTACATTTTTGTAAATATTTATATGTAGTACCAAACGGAAACTTTTGACATTTATACAGAATATACGGGCACATATGGGGAATTATTTACGAGAAAATGGTAATTTTCGGATAACCATGAGATATGATTTTTATTTTTTTGAATTTTTATATCGCTATTTCACACAATTTTTATAAACAGAAAATTATACAAAAATTATCAGTTATGCATCTTTGGTATCTATATATCCTCAATTAGTAACATGAAATTCCTTGCAGCAGTTTATGAGAAAATGCGTTTTTTAAAAAATCAAAAAACCATTTTTATCTCATTAAATATCAATATTTATAGCGGGATAATTGGGGAAATAAATTGTCAGAAACGTAGCTACGTCTAATCAAAAAATCAGGAAATTTGATTAAAAGGCATGTTTCCAATGCTTATCCAGCTATGCCCTTTTCTGTGAAACAAGGAATTCATTATGCACCATTTTTCATTTAATTTAAGATGTGAAATAATTTTAGTGATTTCTTGAAATGTAATTTAATTTTAGTCAATAAAACTTACATTTCAGGCAATGTAAAATGTCCAAAAGTACGAATGCTATGATTTGAAATATCAGATCTTTTTTATCAACGAATTATTTGCATAAATCCCAAACTAAATGAATACTTTTCTTTTACAGAAACGTTTGATGACCTCTTTAAAAATTTTTGAATTCTATTACACGTACAAACGCTTCCTGCTAGTTATTTCAGAAGTGGTTTTAATGATAATTCTTGGAGTAACACTTTTTCTTCTCCTTTCAAAGATTTTCGTTTGCAGGTACTTACTGCCAGCATGCACACACATTCTTAGCTGAAAGTGATTGGGGGGGGGGGGGGGATCTATTCAGAGTCAAATGGCAATCCAGTTATAATATTCTCCCTGACACCTAGCACGGGATTACCTCAGAGAAAAGATACTTATATGAGAAGTTTGTCAGATATATGCTTTCTAAAACAGAAAAGAAGTTCCGTGAAAAATAATCTTTTATAGATGTCCGAAACTAAAAATTTGCTAAATATAAAATATGTTTCTTAAATGGAAGTTTTAATGCGATATATATAAAATGCAAAATATCCCTCAGTTTAAAATTATGCAGAAATATTTGTTATTTAGGAAATACAGATAAATATTTATCTGTATTTTCTGAATCTATAATGATATTTATATTTCTGAAGTTCTTTAAATGGAGACTTTACTTTTATTATTGAGAAATAATAATAATAATAATATGTATGGTAATTTTAAAAAGATAATAGAAAAATAATTAATTAACAAGTCAAACTTATATTTAAAAAATAAATTAAAGATAAAATAAAACAAAATATGGTTAAACCTCCAGAACTGACACTTAAAATTAACAGTCCTATTTAGTTAACATTTTTTTACTCCCAACACTTATATAAACTATTCTAGATGAGCTTAGAGATATTGCCTAGGCCAGTAATAATAACCTGAATTAAATTAAATTTGCATAGATTTATATATTTTAACCGATTTTATAAGAATGTATTTTTTATAACAGGAAATCTTTGCAAATAAACCTCGTATCGGGGGGTGGGGGTCAATATTTATATTTTTTAAAACCAAATGTGCCATTTTAACTTGAATTGTATTCTCTTTAAGTTTGTGTTTTATGCCGAGATAAAAATGCCGTTCCTCGTCCCGACATTTTTGTCTGATTTTAAATGCGGGGTTTTATAAGTTTGTTAGGTAATTATCAAAAAATGAAAAATCTGAGCCTCAGGTGAATCAGGTGTCGATTTAGAGTATTTTCACAACAAATGTTCGGACTGCTACTTCACAAAAACGAACGGTAAGGATCTCTTCTTTTCTCTGTACAGATACCTTTACCTCTAAATATCGGAAATAAAATATGGTCCAGAATTGTCTTCCATTTAGAGGTTTTAGTGTATTAATTTAGAAACTTATTATTTAATTTATTATTAAAATTAGATTAATAACTTAATTAATAAAAAAGTAATAATAATAATAAAGAAAAATGCATTATGTTATTTATTGCAAATTAATGAAATAATGATAAATGAACAAAATTTGGCTAAAAAGACATATAATAGTAATTATTATTTAAAATATGAATTTACTGAAATATTAAATTAATTTTTTTAATTTAACCTTCCGTCTACCAGACGGGTCCATTGGACCCGACATGTACATTCAAAATATTTATTCAAACCAGAAATTTCTTCAAAACAAACTAAATGTATAAATCAGACAATAATAAGTTAAATAAACAAATTAAATAGTTTTAAGTAAAAATTCTGGTGTAGAATGTTTTTATAAAACTTGAGTAAAATTTCCGGTAGTTCTAGGGTTAACTAAAAAAGATTAAAAGTTTTTGAAATAATTAAAAATAATTACAATTTAATAAGCGTTATCTAATTTGCTAAAAAATAATAAATCGAATAATTTGTAATATAAAACAAACTCATTAAAAATTGATCCCGATCAAATTGAATTTATTTTATTTTAATAAAAGTAATTGAGTATTGTACTCCAGAATCACTCATGAGATGACGCCAGCAATGAGAATTCCGAGGTACTTCCTCAGGAGTGGCGTCGCTCGAAAGTTGCTCCGTGGAACATTATTGGGAGCGCATTCCTGAGGAAATCGTAAAAGTGTCTTCCCAAGGAAGTCCTGATCTTGTCATTATAGTATTAGTAGGAATTTGGGATGACTTGGAGCCGCTGGGTAGTATTGAGGAGCATTCGTACTATATGGGATGTTATATTTTAAAGTCAAATTATAAATATATTTTTTTTCTATTCTCAACAAAAATCTATTGAATACTAAATAATTTCCTAGATATGTCCACGGGAAAGTCTTCCTAGAAGGCGACTTCCTAGGTACGTCCCTTGGAATATCATCCCGGGGAGGTTATTCCTCGGGAATCTCTCAGGACGTTACTCCTCAGGATATCACTAAATTAACTTCCCCAGGAGAATGTCATTTTAATTTTGGGAGGAATTTGGGATGAGTTGGAGTTCCCAAGGAAGAATCTGGGAGCTCATGTGCTATATGGGTCATTTGGGCGAAGCATTTCTGCTCTAGAAATGTTCAAATAATTAATTCACACCGCAATTTACGAACAAATTTAGTTGGAAATAATCAGAAGCTTTTATTCACGTATATTATGAGAATGAAATTGTGCTCAAACTTACTGGTGCTACTTGGCTGTTTGATCATTAAAATTAAGCGTTTGCAGACTGCAAACAGCGCCCATGAAAGGATTAAAAGAGATTTTGAGCACATTCGTTTAGTTTGTAAGAAATTTTGATGATAGGAAGAAGAAAAATTTTCTCTGCTTTCGAAAGGGGCAAATTCTAGCTTATAACAATGTTGGAATGTCATTTCAAAGAATTGCTGATAAAATTATACATTAAACGGCTGTTATTTTTAATTTCTTACAGAATCCAACTATTGACGTTACTAAAAGATCTAGAGCAGGGGTGGCCAACGGTGCCACGCCTGATACCACTAAAATTTTACAGAAAAATTCGACTTGTTGAATCGCAGAGATTCGATGATTAGATAAGTCAAAGATTACTGTAAAATTTTAGTGGTGTGGCGCGTGCCACAGTTGGTCACCCCTGATCTAGAGAGATAAAAAGAATACTTTCGAAACATTCCGATGATTTTCGATGTTTTGCATGCAATTCATGCATATTGGATGACCTTCGAAAGGAAAAGTAGGTATTTTCTTAGCTTCAACACGGTGGAGCAGTGTTGCCAGTGGGCTACTTTTTTTAATTCAGATTTCTTGATTGGCACCACTTTTTTGAAACTGTAAAATTCACTTTGTTTTCTCCTTAATTAATGTCATTAAATAAGCACATTTTATCATTTCAGAAAAGTGGCGCCAATCAAAAATTTGTTTGTATGAAAAGAAGCCCATCTGGCAACACTGCGGTGGAGGCTTCCTGGATGCTTTGGCTGCTTTTCCTCAAGAAGTAAGTTTAGAATTACTTTTCTACTAGAACGACGAATTACACATACCAATGTTAGAATGCCATTTGTTGAACCAACGTGAAAAAAGTTCCGGTTTTAACTAAATTTTTCAACAATACAGTGTCTCAATTCACTCTGAAAAAGACGCAAAGAGGTAGCTTGAAGATAATTAAGATTCCAACAATTGATTTACGGGCCAATAGTCCGAACCTAAATTCCATGGGAACGTTTCGGGTATAATGTTCATAATATCCATTGAAAAAAGGGTCAAATCGTCTAGTTTAATTCGAAAGCAGAATTAAAATCTCCCATTTGTGGGATATGGCGTTTTTTGTTACCTCGAAATGTTCGAATGTAATGCAAACTGTATGCCACATTGATGCATTGAAAATATTAAACACAAAGAAAGTGTAATGGACGAGTAATATTTCTATAATTTAGAAAAATATGTTCCGTTCTCCTCATTTTGCTCCTATTGCATATCCAGCAAAAGATAAATGTAATATATTGAAATTATAACAATTGATTTATATTGTTTTCTATATGCTTATCTTGCCTCATTAGTTCGATAAAATCAATTTATGTCGTATACAGGGTGTCCGAAAAGTCTTGAAACGGCCGAATAACTCGAGAAATACAAAGCAGATTGAAAAACGAAAATATAAATATCAAATATTTTTTTAAAAGCTACTCAGTGATACCAAATTTGACTCCCGCAACCGACCCCCCATGGTCAGAGGGGGTCCAATTTTGAAATCTTGAATGATAACCCCCATCTTTTACTGCAGATTCGGATTCTACGGACAAAAATACGTAACTTTTGCGCTTAACATTTTTTTCGGATCCTCGTTGATCACGGTGTAATCGAGAAAATAAAACAGATACATATTTTGGTTTTCCCAACCAAAATATGTATTTTATTTGTGGAAGGACTATCATCTGATAAAACAATAATAACTAATTAAACTTACTGGTGAGAACTTGGAATCCCCCAATAAAAAATCGACCAGATGAGGCAATACTGAGGCATTCCGCATCTGGATGAATTTTTATTTAAGGATTCCGAATTCTCACCAGTAAATTTAAATAGTTATTATTGTTCTATCAGATGATAGCTATTCCACAAATAAAATAAAAGAAAATTGCTATCCAAAAATTTCCGGTGTGAATCCCAACACTAGTGAGAAGTCGGTCGATTAGTGATGACGTCACAACTCGTGTCCTCAGGCCTTGAGTGTTTCGGTAGCAACGGTCAGATACATATTTTGTTTTCTCAACCATGTTCTGCAATCACGAAGTATGATGATCCAAAGCTTTTGTCGCCAAATTGGTAGCTTTATCTGGAATTGTGTTTGTCGAAAACTATCAAAGGAGGTTGTTTCGAGGACAAATATGCTTTTGCCATGAAAATTAACAGAAAAATATTGAATTAGATTTCTATTTGTGTTTTTATTTTATACATTCATTCCATTCTTATCAATTAACCTGCATTTTTTGATATTTTAATGTGTAAACTTGCCCCTCCTCTTCCGAACAGAAAAAATAATCTTCGTTATTTGGTAGAGGTAGGCGTGGACATTCGGCATTTCGATGGCTTCTGCTGTTTTTTTTTTTTTTTTTTTTAATACTCTAAATCGTTGTGAGGATGTCGTTGTATGGGATTTCTTTTACTATTACCATAGAGTAACATATAGGATAAAATAAAAAGAAGTACATATAATTTTTTTTTTGGGTGCGGGCGGAGCAAAGAATGGGGAAGTTGTGTAAATTTCAGGTGGTGGTGGGACTGGAGATTTAGATCATTGATTAGTTACTGAAACCGGAAAATAACAAGTATTGCAAAAAAATCTCAATAATTCTAATAAATGTAATAATTTTTTGAAAATTAATATATTTTTTCAATTTAATATTTTTTTCATAAATTAAAACAATAGAAAATTGTTGATATTTGAAACTTTTTAAAATAAAAAATAATTTAACTCTTTAACTCTGTCGGTATTTGTGAGGCACATATATTCATCGTCAAAAGATACATGTGGAATTTGTTTTGGTCGCCATTAATAAATGAGTAATAATATTTGACTTTTTTAATTCAAGGATTTTTAGGTATTTCACAAGTAAAGGGGACAGTTGAAAAAACACGATGTATTCAAAATAAAATTTGTGTACTCAATGCGGTTTCGAAAGGGTTAAGTTATTTGCTGGGGTAGACGACTTTTTAATTTTCATAACAGAACCATAGTGTAGAAAATTGTTTATTTATTATTACAATAAAATAAGTTATGTGACAATAAATATAATCTAAAACATAATTGGCAAAACAAACTGATAACAGATCAGTTTATTTTCTACATTTATGAGGCCCTAGAAGGGGCATTTAATAATATATTTCATTCAAATAGTTCTACGTTCAATGTTAATTTTTTTAACAATTAAGTTAAACCAACTGAACAAATAAAAAAATTCAAACGATGTGATACATAAAAACCATTAAAAATTTAGGATCCGTTAAAAAAAATCTAAGTAAGTTTTAACCTTTTTTTCATTTTTAAGTTTTGAAAATATTTGTATTGCAGATTTTTTATTATGCTTACGATGAGTGTGTACAAAATGATAAGGCACATGTAGAATACAAAAAGCATTTTAAAAAGTCTATGGTTTATTTAGATTTAATTTGAAGGGAACCTAAGTTTTTAGGGTATTTAAATTATCATATTGTTTAAATTTTGATTTTATTTTTTAATGTTCATTTGGGTTAATCCTTACCGGCGCGGAGTAATTCTGTTTATAAACTGATGAAATGAAATGATAGGGTGAAATCAGAATGTACTTGACATCAGAACTTGACATCAGAACTTGCTTATCTTCAAGTACGTTATAAATGGAAAATTTTAATTAATTATTCTGGATGCCAGTAAAATAAAAACTAGGTGTCCTTTTTTAAGGACACTGTCCGCAAAAGGGTTATCTTATTTGTTAAAAAACTTTAACATTAAACGTCGAACTAACTGAATGAAATACATGAATAAATGTTCCTTCTCGAGCTTAAAAAATGTAGGAAAAACACTGATTTGTTTTTCATTTGTTCTGCAAATAACGTTTTTGTTTATATATTTTTTCACATTTGTTATATTATTGTAATTGTAATAATTAATAAACAATTAAACAATTTTCTACATTATCCTTCCCCATGAAAATTAAAACAGTGCTTAAACAGTTAAATTATATTTTAAATTCAAAAGTTTAAAAGATAAAAATTTTCAATAGTTTAAAATTATTTGGTCGTTCGGAAAGTCGTGTCCGTTTGTGAAAATCAATTCGTACCGGAAAGTTCTACCATTTAATTATTAAACATCGATTCCGATATCTAATGTTTATTAATTACCGGGCAGGATTTTCCGGTACAAATTGATTTTCCCAAACGGACACGACTTTCCGAACAACCCAATAATAAATTTAAAATTATGAAAAAAATGTTAAAAAGGAAAAAAATATATTAATTTACAAAAAAGTATTACATCAGAATTTTTGAATATTTTCTGACCTGCTTGCTAGTCAGTATTTACAATAACTAATCAATCATCAAAACCTATAATCCCATCCCCCACGTGAAATTTACGCTACTTATCATCCTTCGCTACGCCAGCACAAAATGATTTTATATGTTTGTTTGTTTTTTTGGTCCTATATGTTATTCTATAGTAAAAATTTAAAAATCACATACACTACCATCCGGCACCGAATTAGATGATTTTTGTAACAACAGAAGTTATCTAAACACAGAATATCAACACACTCCGCCCCCAAATAATGAAGACTACCATTTTTCTGTTTGGGAGGGGAGGTGCTTATTTACTCGTTAAAAAATCAAAATACGTAGTTTTTTATTCAAAAATGATCGACTGAATAAAAAGAAATGTAAATAGAAAACTAATTTAATATCTTTCTATTAATTTTTATGGATTTATTATTAAATTAATTTTCTATTTGCATTTTTTTTATCCAATCGATCCTTTTAAAATAATAAACTGCATATTTTGATATTGTAACGAGTAAATATGCACCTCCCTTCCCGAACAAAAAAATGACAGTCTTCATTATTTTGGAGCGCAGTGTCTTGATATTCTGCGTTTCGATGTCTTCTGCCGTTAAAAAATTACTTAATTCGGGGTCGGATGGGAGTGTATGAGTTTTTTTAAATTATTACTATAGAATAATATATAGGTAAAAAAACAACAACATATAAAAATCTTTTTGTGCTGGCTGAGCAAAGGATGCGAAGTAGCGTAAATTTAAGGTGGGAGGTGATGGGATTATAGGTTTTGATGATTGACTAGTTACTGCAACTACTGAGTAGCAAGTAGGGTGGAAAGCATTCAAAAATTCTAATAAATGTAATATTTTTTTGTAAATTAATATATTTTTTAATTTTTTTCATAATTTTAAATTTATTAATTTTAAACAATTGAAAAATTTCGATCTTTTAAACTTTTGAATTTAAAATAAAATTTAACTCTTTACCCCTTCGGGACGAACGTCTTTTACAGAATTTTTAATTGTTTATCACCGGTTTTTCAAAACGGAATTTTTTGCCTAATTGAATCGGGAAAATGGTCGATTAAATAAGGCAAAATTTACAATAAAAATTTACTGGTGAGAATAATAACGGATTCTGAGCACCTTACACGGCACGAATACCGATCGCTCGTCCCCAAGGGGTTAAGCTCTATTGATTATTTACCGGGGTAGAAAACGTTTTAATTTTCATAGGAGAAGGATAATGTAGAAAATTCTTTAATTATTTATTAATTATTACAATAAAATAACAAATCGGAAAAATTTTTATAAAGAAAAACGTTATTTGCAGAACAAATTAAAAAACAAATCAGTTTATTTCCTACATTTTTTAAGCCCGAGAAGGGACGTTTATTAATATATTTCATTCAGTTAGTTCTATATTTAATGTTACATTTTTGTAACAAATAAGTTAACGCTTTTGCGGCATTGTCCTTAAAAAAGGACACCTAATTCTTATTTTACTGGGACGCAGAATATTTAATTAAAATTTTCCATTTATGACATATTTGAAATTAAGCAAGTTTGTATTTTCTAATAAACTTGTTTATAAATTCAGATGTCAGTCTATCATTTCATCAGTTTATAAAGAGAAATACTCCGCACCAGTAACGCATAAACCGAATGATCATTGAAAAATAAAAACAAAATTCAAACAATTTGATAATTTAAATACCTTAAAAATTTAGATTCCCATAAAATTAAATCGAAATAAACCATAGACTTTTAAAAATGCTTTTTGTATTTTACATGTGCCTTATCATTGTGTACACACTCATAATAAGCATAATACAAAATCTGCAATACAAATAATTGCAACTTAAAAATGAAAAAAAGTCTAAATTTTATTTAGATTCCTTTTTAACGGAACCCAAGTTTGTAATGTGTTTTATGTATCATGTTTTTTTTTAATTGTTCAGTAGTTTTAACTTATTTGTTACAAAAATTTAACATTGAACGTAGAACTAACTGAATGAAATATATTAATAAATGCCCCCTCTCGGGCTTAAAATAATGTAGGAAATAAACTGATTTGTTTTTCATTTGTTCGGCCAATTATGTTTTAATTTATATTTTTTGTCACATTTGTTATTTTATTGTACTAATAAATAAATAAATAAAAAATTTTCTACATTACCCTTCTGTTACGAAAATTAAAACGTCGTCTTACCCAGAAAATAATCATTACACAACCTTAACCCTTTAGAGACCGCATAGCGTACACAAATTTTGTTTGGAATATACCATGTTTTTTAAACTGTCCCCATTACTTGTGAAATACCAAAAAATCCTTCAATTACGAAAGTCAAATATTATTATTCATTTATAAACTAAAAAGTTTAAAATATCAAAATTTTTCTATTGTTTAAAATTATGAAAAAAATGTTATATTGAAAAAAAAATAATTTACAATAAAATATTAAATTTATTCGAATTTTTTTAAAAAAGTTGTCCAACTTGTTATTTTCTGGTTCCAGTAACTAATCAGTGATCTAAATCTCCAATCCCACCACCACCTGAAATTTACACTACTTCCCCATTCTTTGCTCCGCTCGCACACAAAAAAGTTATATGTACTTTTTTTAATTTTGTCCTATGTGTTACCCTATAGTAATAGTAACATAATCCCATACACCCACATCCTCACCACGATTTAGAGTATAAAAAAACCAGCAGAAACTATCGAAAAGCAGAATATTTACGCATAACGCTTCCAAATAAAGAAGATTATCTCTTTTTTTCTGTTCGGAAGAGGAGGGGCATGTTTACAAATTTAAATATAAAAAAAATCGCAGGTTGATTGATTATTATTGATTGAATGGATAAAATAAAAACACAAATAGAAATCTAATATATGTATATTAATTTTCATGGCAAAAGCATATAAAGCACTTTAGACATTAAAACTACCGCCATTGATAGTTTTCGAAAACCACAATTCCAGCTAAGGTGACCACTTTAGCGACGAAAGTTCTGGCCCATCACATTTCATGATTGCAAAACATGGTTGGGAAAATAAAATATGTATCTCTCACATTTTGCTGGATTACGCCGTCATCTACAAAGATTCGAAAAAATGTTAAAAGCAAAAGTTGCGCATTTTTCCCGCAGAATTCGAATCTGAAATAAAAAATGAGGATTGTCATTTAAGATTTCAAAATTGGAACGCCCCTGACCCCCATGTGGTCGGGGTGGGATGTCAAGTTTGGTATCACTGAATAGTTTTTTTTAAAAATATTTAACATGTATTTTTTCGTTTTTCAATCTTATATGAATTTCTTGAATTTTTCGACCGTTTCCAGACTTTTCGGACACCCTGTATTTGGTCTCATTTGATATTTTATTGTAATAATAAATAAATAATTGAACAATTTTCTACATCATCCTTCTCCTATGAAAATTAAAACGTCGTCTCCCCCGTGAAATAATTAAGCTTAAAAAGTTTAATTATTTTTTTAATGAAAAAGTTTAAAAGATCAAAAATTTTCAATTGAATAAAATTATTAAATTCAAAATTATGAAAAAAATGTTAAATTGAAAAAAAAATGTTTCTAATTGCAATAAATTATTCCGTTTATGAGAATTATTGAAAACGTTTCTGCCCGACTTGATATTTTGTAGTTGCAGTAACTAATCAATCGTCAGAAATTTTAATCACACCCCTACCTGAAATTTACGTTACTTCCCCATCCTTTCTTCAACCTGCACAAAAAGATTTTATATGCTTTTTTATTTTGGTCCTATGTGATATTCTATAGTAATAATTAAAAAAAAAACCATACACCCCCATCCTCCCCCGAATTGAATGATTTTTTTTAACAGCAGAAGCCATCGAAACCCGAAATATCAACACTCCCCACCCCAAATAATGAAGTTTATCATTTTTCTGTTCGGGAGGGGAGGTGCATATTTACTCGTTAAAATATCAAAATGCATAGTTTATTATTTAGAAATGATAGATTGGATAAGAAAATTCAAATAGAAAACTACTTTAATATATTTCTATTAATTTTTAAGGGAAAAGCATGTGAAGCGCCATCCAAACAATCTCCACTGATGGTTTTTGAGAAACACTATTCCCGCAATTGCCGGCTTCGAAGTCAAAAGTTGTGGCCAATCAGATTTAGAAATCTCAAAACCTGGTTGGAAATACCAAAATATGTGTATGTCTTATTTGCTCAATTATTCCGTGATCAACAAGGATCCGAAAAAAATGTTATTTACAAAAGTTATGTATTTTTGTCCGTAGAATCTGAATCTTCAATAAAAATCGGGCGTTATCATTCAAGATTTCAAAGTTGGACCTTCCCAAAATTGAATCCGGGGGGCCGGTTACGGGGACAACTTTAGTATCACTGAATAGCTTTTTAAAAAATATTTAACGCGCATTTTTCGTTTTTCTATCTTATATGGATTTCTTGAGTTATTCGACAGTTTCCAGATTTTTCGGACACCCTGTATAAAATTTTACTATTGGAAGATTACTTTGACGGTAGTCAGGCACTGCGTTTCCGCCATATTGTGAACACCTAGACAACCTCCTGCCAGCAGTGGCGTAGCCTAGGAGGGGGGCCAAATGCTCTGGGTACCACTAATTTTCTATACTTTTCGTCTCCGTTATTAATAGCAGGAAATTCTTCGATTCGATAAGGCAAAGAGTACTTTACAAAATTAGTGGTATCCAAACATTTCGACACCCACCCTGGCCACGCCACTGCCTGCCAGTGTGAATGAAAAAAAAATATAATATCTTTGCAGACTTACACCACTAAAAACAAATAGAAATTTTTACCATCTTTGTGAGGAAATATTTCCTTGAATAAGGCGCTTAACCCCTTAATTCTCATTTCCGCGATATTCAGGGGCTGTGTCTTTTATTCAGAATGTTTGATTCCTACCAGTTTTATGAAATAGTGTTATTGGCTTTATTACGGAATCATTTTACCTGTCATTAACCCTCCGTCTACCAGACGGGTCCAATGGACCCGATGGGTACATTCGAAATATTTATTCTAACCAGAAATTTCTTTAACCCTAGAACTACCGGAAATTTTACTCAAGTTTTATAAAAACATTCTACACCAGAATTTTTACTTAAAACTATTTAATTTGTTTATTTAACTTATTATTGTCTGATTTATACATTTAGTTTGTTTTGAAGAAATTTTCTGGTTTGAATAGATATTTTGAATATACATGTCGGGTCCATTGGACCCTTCTGGTAGACAGAGGGTTAAAATAAACTAAATATGTTAACCAGACAATAATGAGTTAAGTAAATAAGTTCAATAGTTTTAAATAAGAATTCTGATGTGTAATATTTTTATAAAACTTGAGTAAAATTTTCGGTAGTTCTAGGGTTAAATAAGGTGAATTTTTATTTTTCAAAAAAGTGGTGCCAATAAGCAATTTGAATTTTTAAAACGTAATTTAAATAGATCGTTAAGGGGTTAAATAAGACAAAATTTTAACTTTACATTTACTGGTGATAAGTTTGCTCCTGCGGGAAACAGAAACTGTTGATCCGATTTTTAAAAACAACCGCCATTTTGTGACAACCGCCTCAGTTACTTCTTAGTAACTGGTAGTCAGCGCACCATTTGTCTTCTCCCAGTTATTCGAAACTCAATTATCGTAACACACCACAGCTTTCCAAGAAAGATACTGTGTACCTGGAACTAACAAAAAAAGCAAAGTATACCCTGGAAAGAAGTTTAGCGAACTTCAAGTGACTATATTTATTGATTAGTTTTTCTGTTATCAGTAACTTTTTTAAAATGTTAAACTTATATAAATAATTAAGTTTACAATTTAACAGGTATTTATATAAAATTTGAAAAAGTCATTGAAAGAATTATTTATAAAGTCATTTCAGTACATCTTAATACTATATCACAAACAGTCCAAGTTATATGCGCAGCACATGTATTAATGAATCCTGCTATTTAACATATAGCCGACGGACAATTTTTATCAAATCTGAATTTTAAAACTGTAGAAACTCCTCCCTGTTCTGAAAGTCTTTTGTAAATTGGTGTTCTAGATAGGTTTCCCAAGTTTATGCATTGGTAAATATTTTTCAATGAACGAATTAGTACAAGATGACTAACGACCTAAAAAAATACAGAGAACATGATATAAACGCATTTCCTGTAAAGTAGAAGCCATGTACTTAGTCAATGATGTTTTTTGAATGAAAACGAGAATTTTCGTTTCCCGTTGTGAATGTGCTAATCTATTTCCGGTGCAGAGTAATCTACTTATAATAAAATCCGAGTGGAGAAAAGTACAGGTAACCATTCCGGTGCGAACCATTCTTGTCTGCGAATCGAACGTAGCTAAACGGTATGTTAGGCTTAATTGAAAACAAATGGTAACATATGATAGCTAAATCATAATTTCTTCTACTTGAAAAACTGTTTGTTCAGCGTATTTTCATATAAAACATGTATATCATATCCAATTATAATGTATTAAGTTCCAAATTAAAAATAAGCTATTATAAACATCAGATTACTAGATATAAACAAAAGAACAATGTTGCCATTCACAACTTCCGAATCTCGAAACAAATTAACCCTAGAACTACCGGGAATTTTACTCAAGATTTATAAAATATATTCTATACAAGAATTTTTATTGAAAACTACTTAGCTTCCTTATTTAACTTATTATTAATTGGTTTATATATTTAGTTTATTTTAAAGAAATTTCTGGTTTGAATAAATATGTTGAATGTACTTGTCGGGTCCATTGGACCCGTCTGGTAGGCGGAGGGTTAATGGCACTTTGAACTCTACATAAAAAAATACATGTTAGCGTTGATACTGCTCTAAAAATATTTGTAAAAGTATATTAAAATCTTTAAGTATTTTAACTTTGTTTAAAACCTTCAAAAACTATCCAATTAAGTTCTAAATTCAAAATAACGGATAACTACCCGTAAGGCATGGTGACGTCACGTCGACGTCGTTGTGAAGTAACACTGTGACTTTGTGATCGTCGATGTGACGTCGCATGAAATCGATGTGAAGTCATAGTGACTAGAATGCGAAGTCGTTATGGCCGTTTTAGAGCCCGTTTGTGACGTCACTTTGTGACCACTTTGTGAAGTCATGGTGTGACAAATTTGTGCAAAATGTCTCATTTGTGACTATTTAGGCAATAACTTTGTGACGAATGCGACAGTGCTTTGAAGTCACATTGTGACCAATTTGTGAAACACGTGGGTGGTTCAATAATTATTGTCCCTAGCGTATATAAAGTAATTGTACTGCGATGGTTGATGTGGAATATCGAAGCCTAATGTCTTAAATAACCTTATGCTCAATTTCAGAACCTATATTAACCTGCTATATTAACATAGTTTTGGAAGGAGGGGTGAAGTTTTAATGACCAATTTTTGAGGGAGTTTTTAAGGAGAGGGGTGAGGGTGAAATGCTGGTTTGGAGGTTATGAAGCTACATTTGTGATAATGGATGAGATGTGGCTACATCACTATGATCCGGAGTCCAAACGACAGTAGTTACGTGTGATCCACTGTCACAAATATAGACCCATGAGCAGTGTTGGGTATGAGCGCGTTCACTGAACGAAAGTTCACGAACTGAGTTCACTTTCTGTGAACGTTGAGTTGAACTTGATTCACTTTTTAATAAACGAATGTGAACTGAACGAAAGCTCAAAAAATCCGTGAGTTTGAACGAAATTTACAACTCAAACTCAATTTTTTTCATAACTTATTTTTTAACTTTTCCAGCCATTACGAACACGTTTTTCCCATTCAGATGCCATTTAGAGGCCTAAACGGACTCTCGACGGGTCGAGTCTGATCATCAGTTTTTCTGGGTCGTGCCGGACCTTGCTTCCTCTGGAAGCTCGGTCCGGGCCGAACCGGACTTATGTCTGGGCCTGTGCTTTACTCTTCCTAGAAGTCTACACCGACAGAAATTCGGTCGCCCCTGCTTGTGTGAAAATTATTGCCCTGTCCCACTCTGACTCGTGCAAAAATCTGTTTAAGGAACAATTTACCTTGGGTCAACATTTTTTTCCCGAAAAAATATATTTTTTAATTACCATTATTCTACAATTAAAATTCTCTTTAAAGAATAGTAGTACATATTCATTTCTAGAAGTGGGGATACAGTACTGTAAAACCTGTTATAAGAATCTGTGTACGACGAGATCCTGTTTTAAACGGAAAAATCTGGATCTTCAAAATGGTAGATCTGGATCTTCAAAATGGATATAATAATCCGTTTGAAAATAAGTAATACATTTGCAAGAGACGACAGGTCTGTTAGAAAAGGAATTTAACTGTAACGATTTTTTTTCTCTCTCCAGTGTGATTCCGCCTTAGAAGGTTTTTTGATATAGAATTTTTAAGATTTTTAAGTCTTCAAACCATGTAAATGGATTAATAGTATTAATAATAATTCAGATATTTACATACAAATAGAGGTTCATTAAAAAACCAATATAGCTTACAATAGGATATATAGAAAGAAATGTAGTAGGAACAGTATTTTGGAGCGGAGGTCCCTGTGCTATGTAGTCTATGGTAGAGGTCTGCATGGGCCGAAATTTCAAGGCCCGGGCCCTGCTCGATCCATAGACGAAAAATTCAGCCCAGTCCGGTATAAACATTAAAACTTCTGGCCCGGTCCGGCCAGGCATAATGGCCAAAAGTTCAGCCCGAGACCTGCCCGGCCCGAAGGAATTTATACAAAATATTGATTCATTCATGAACATTGAACATTGATTGAAAAAACGTCGATGTGGTTAAAAATTTGTCTCGTACGAAGAGTTCTGACCAAAAATACTTATCTATACTTTTTATTGTCATGTTTATAGATTTCATTTTTATAGAAGTTTGCGATATTTATTTTTTTTAATGAATCGCTATTTGTTGCACGTAAATGTTTCAGTTATAATTAATATAGTTGATCCATATTCCATGTATTGGAGACTTAAAAATCTGAAAAATGCTATACAGTAAAATCTTCTATCCGGAATTGCATAAGAAAGAAAGAAAACTGCGTTATAGACAAGTTCCCTTCTTAGCAGGTGTAGATGTATTATATATTATTGTCTTACGTATTAGTACATTCATTTTACATGGATCAATATATTTTTCGCATTAAAAGAGGATTTCATCATAGACAGGTTCTTTTTCACACGTTTTACTATATTTTAATTTAGCTACCTTTTAACCCATTTATGCGTAGCGTCCCATTTTTGGGGCGTTCTGAATTTTGCACGGGACGGAATTTCCAGGCCCGGGCCCTGCCCGACCCGAACAAAAGCAATCTTGGCCCGGCCCGATGGAAATATTAAAAGTTCAGCCAGAGCCCGGCCCGGCCCGTTTATATTTTCACAGTTCACGGCCTGGCACGGCTCGTACAAAAATCAGTGAAAACAGGCCACATCCGTGGGAAATCAATTAACCCTAGATCTACCGGGAATTTTATTCAAGTTTTAATAAAACGTTCTACACCAGAATTTTTATTTAAAACTATTTAACTTATTTATTTACCTTATTTTTGTCTGGTTTATATACTTAGTTTATTTTAAAGAAATTTCTGGTTTGAATGAATATTTTGTATGTACCTGTCGGGTCCAATGGACCCGTCTGGTAGACGGAGGGTTAAATGAGGCTCGACTCAATTTCTACAAAGAATTCAGATTTTTCTAAACATACAATTCAGATTCTTAATAACTCAGAATAATACCGCATACATATTTGTGGGATAATTTTAAAGTATATTTTAAAATTACTGTATTCGCAAGACAGAAAATACAAAATACCAACAGTAATGATTACTTAGAGTCTTAGACGTTTCAACATTCAAATAAGGATTCATTAAAAAATTAATGTAGTTTAGAAAAAAAAGAAAAAGACGAGGGTTAAAAACATAACTTTTGAAGCTGTATAATAAAAAGCAGATTTGTAAAAATACTGTTAGGAGGGCTGGGGAGGGGAGCACAGTCAAAGTCACATAAGTGATAAACAACATAACAACAGACATGCCTGCTATGAAATTGATTCTTTATTGTCTACAGGGTCTGGATTCATGGTTTGGATATATGCCTGAAGCACAAAGAGGGAACTCTATTGTACGTTCTTAGATAAGATATCTATTCTCCTATGTCCTTGGTCGTAGAACTCCTTAGCTAAATTCTAGGAAGCAATGTATAGGCATCAGGTCCTATGTCTCATCTCAAAGATAATAATTTAACTACAGCACTTTGCTTTGGCTAACTAACATTCTCTGTGAATCGTAAAGTCGTGGAAGAAAAAAAAAGAAAATACCCTGACTAACTCTGCAATAAATTAATGTAGAAGAAAGTTACTGGTAGCATTAGAGGGGGCCATCTACATACAAAACAAACCCGAAGTGTTTCTTTTTTTAATAGCTTTACCAAATTTTGACACCATAAAAAAATTTTACTGCCTTCAATTAGTCAAAAAACAAATTTTCATGAAATTCGTACGATTAGTTTCAGATAAATTATTTTAAAATGGACCCATTTTAGGGACTGTATCCAAATTGAAGTTCAGTACTCGATTATTGAAATGCTACAGAATGGCTATCTCACTTTCATTAAGGGTGTATTCATATCAAAACTGCTTATTTTCTGATTGAATTTTAAATTAATTTTTGTTCTGAAACGCATCCCATTGGCAGATTCTCTTATTCAGAAACTATATAATGGGCCGTGCTTGTCGATTTTTTGATAAAAGCAGACTATATTGCAAAAAAAAAAAAAAAAAAAAAAAAAAAAAAAAAAAAAAAAAAAAAAATTGAACCGAATTTCCCGGAGTTAGAAAGCTGGGAACGAAAATAATGGTCGTACTGAGAAAATAGTTGTTTAAAAATCAATTTCTAATGAATAATCTAAAAATTAAAGGGGTGTTTGAGGGGGAGGGGGTGGGGTATAGATAGTTATGACTATCATGATTTCAGATTTACTCACACACGATAGTACAGTTTGTGAACGGTTAAGAGATGTCGCGTGATTATTCTATATATACCTTATAGAAATGTTTTATAATCATATTGCTTTTAGACGGGACTCTTTTAAACATAAAAAAAAAAACTTAAAAAGCATTACTTTAGCTGTATTTTTTTTAAACTGAAATATTTTCTTAGTAAATTTTACAAAATTTCCGCATATTTATTTGAAAATTTATTATTTCTTATAAAATTTTGAAATTATTCACTGAATTATTTGCCTTTGTTATTATTCTTGTATAGTAATGTTTAAATGTGGTATTTGATCTTACTTAATTACGAAAATGGCCGTAAGCTATCGTTATAGCGGTGGATGCGGTCTTGGGAACCGATGAATTTCCAAATCGATGGTTGAATTGCATGGCAAACCAGTTACAGAAGATCTCGATTAGCCATGATGATACTTCCGTTGAATCTTTTGTAATCATGTAATATTTTTAAAACATAGCAAATAAGCTTGGGTTTATAGCATGAGGAGACCGGGCCTGTATTGGCGAGAGTATCTGTAGGGTAATCTATTCAAATAATTATTCTAGGGGTTAATTCAATCACATTTCAAATTTTGGTTACAGGTAATGCATATCTATAAAGACACAGCCAATATATTTTTTAAAGTAATAATGTTAATTTTTCATAAAATTTTTATGTAAAAATCTTATGTACATTTTCGTATCAAGGTAAATTATGTGTAATAACACAAGCATTTTGCTTAATGAACCGTACCCTTTGAGTTTTTAATTCGACATTACATTAATTTTTCTATTGCTCGTAGGTCTAAATCATAAAAAAGGAAGATAATAGTACATATGCAACAGTAAAAAATAAATTAAAGTGAAAATCTATATTTATTTTACTATTTTCCATTTTCCATTAAATTTATTCATCATGATTTATTTTTAAATGCACCATGGTGACGAACTTGCTGTGGTTGTTTTGATTCTCTAAAATTCGTTCAGAACGTCCATTTTAACACCATTTTCTTAAATATATTTTTCTTTTGCAGGGAAAAAAAGAGAGAGGTTATTCAATTTCTTTTTATTGAATAAAAATAACGGTAAAATCTACCAATTTCAGAATGAAAATTATTTCATAAATGAGTCACAAAGTAGCAAGTTTTGTTGTGAGAATAGACTTGTTAAAAATTACGGAGGAAAAAAAATGTAGAAGTAATAAGAAAAAATATCTTACTGCTGATATTGCTATTAACATTCTATGGCTTAGAGATTTAAAAAAAAATTAAAAATTCTATACTATAAAATTCTCTACGACGGAAATACATAGGAAAGTAGAAAATTCCTTTATGGGCAGGTTCCTCTATGAGCAGGTTCACCGTCTGTTGTACATGTATTATTTTCTTTTCACAAGTACCGTTATTTTCAATTTATATAGATCAACATATTTCTTTTTGTTGTTGTTAAACACGGGATTCCATCATAGGCAGGTTATTTTTCTAAGGTTTTACCGTACTTTAATTTTATTGCCTAAAAATGCTTCTACCCATCTAAAAAATAATAAAAATAAATATATCAATTTTAATTGTAAAAGAGAAAAAAAAAAGTTGGGCTGGGCCAAATTTTACTGATATTTTTACAGAACAGGCCAGAGCCGTACCTGTCCAATGATTTTGATATGAGCTGGGTTGGAACCAGGACTAAAAATTTCTGCGTGTTCAGACCTAAAGAAGAATGCAGTCCAGCCCCGATTTGGGCAGGAAAATAAATCCAGTCCCGATCAATTTCGATCCGAATCTCTAGAAAAAAGTATCCCCAAACCAAGCTCAGACCGATTGTCGGGAAAGAAAATTGGGCCGGGCCCAACGAATGCCCTTACATCGAATAACCAAAATGTTAGTTCACAAATTTTTGTAAATTTGGGAGATAAAATTCTAATATATATATATATATATATATATATAAAAAAAAAAAAAAAAAAAAAAAAAACGAGTTTTTAGTGAACTTTGCTCACTTTTATAGATGAGTTTGAGTTGAACGAGTTCGTTTGAAAAATTTTGAGTTTGAACGTGAACTTGACTCATTTTTGAGAAACTGAATTTGAGTTTGAATTAGTTCGTTTTTTTTGTGAGAGTGCGCAACACTGCCCATGAGCTAAAAATCAGCCGTTCACCCTCACTCCTCCCTTTTCACTTTTCCCTCCAAAACTATGGGAATATAGCAGCAGCGGTTCTGAAATTGAGCATATAGGCATTCAAGACATTAAGCTTCGATATTCCACAACAACCATCGCAGTACTAATATTTTATATACACTAGGGACAATAATTACTGAACCACCCACGTATGTGTCATTTGTAACGAAATTTTCATTAACACTGATAATTTTGTGATGATTTCTTGACGATTCTCTAACAATTTAAAAGAAACAGGATAGTCTCAAATTATAATTACAGCATGACATCTTTCTGTTGGAATTGGTTTGTAATCTTAAAATCGTATACTCACAATTTATGAACAAATACTGTATAATATGTATAAAGAGCCACATATAGTATACAGACTTTCTTCTAAATTAAAGTTAAAAATTCAATTTTCCTGACACGCCTTACTGTAACAGATTGTGTTCTTTTCAATATTTGAGGAATATTCCCTTTTTAAAATATTTATACATATTTCCCTTACATGCTGAAAACTGCACAGCAATTGTTTTATTTATAACTGACACACAAGGACTATTTTCTTCTGCAGTGGTGAGCCAGGCGAAAAGAAGAAAAAGCTGATTTATTTCTCGCATTTTGTAGTAGCTTATTGAAACTTTTTTATCTTTGAGCATTTATGCACTTTAATATCCAAAGGCATCAGGATATATGTAAAACTGTACAGCTTGCCAATATTTCTGTCCAATAATGCTGATGTTCAAGCAAAATTATCTTTTGTTGTAATTTTTCCAACTGAGTGAAAAAGTGCCCAGATCAGGATTCAAACTAGGGACCTTTGGCGCAAACTGCCAATGCTCTGTCAAATGAGCTATCCTGTATAAATGTAGCGGACACAATTCATCCAGTGAATGTTAATCTATACTTATCATTATTATACTTATCATTATAGAACTTTATATAATAATACTTTAATTATTTTTCATACTGCTTGTATGAATAACATATACTAATTGTATGAGTATATAATAATATTTCCCTGGGTGGATTCTGTCCGGAACATTGACCGGGATAGCTCAGTTAGCAGAATATTGGTAGCATACGTCAAGGGTCTCGGGTTCAATTCATGACCTAAACAGTTTTCCTTCAGTTAGGAAAATTAAAACTCGTTTGATTAATTTACCAATTAAAATCATTCTGTTAAAGTTAATATAGAATTATCTTTTGATAAAACTACGTGCAGTTTATGAGTATAATATTTGTAACATACTGATTTCATCTGAAAATCTTCACTATAAATGAAGGCGATGCAACAACTTCTGGCATTATGCTTTGGTACTTCCTTATAATAGTGGCCTGTGCATGGTGTATGTGCGTGGTGTATGATTACACCAAGCTTTAACACGTTCACGCCGGCGCGGTGGGTCATACTCGACTGTCTCAGAGCTGCCAAGCCTTCGGTTTTTTGGATAACAGTATTTTAATACAGAAAATGTTGTTTTATTTAATTAGAACAATTGGGCGATTTAAAGGAACAACATTTAATCTAAAATAACAGTGGTGTGCAAAAAGCCGGAGACTTGACAACTCTGAGACAGTCGAGTGTGACCCACCGCGCCGGCGTGAACGTGTTAAGTTGCAATTTCGCCACAGTCGTAGTTAAACTTACATACGTATCTATATATATATATAATCTAACTTATAGGTCTTATATATGTTGTACATCTCATATAAGGTAGATATGCCGTTAATGGGCATCCTTAAAGAATTTCATTAAAAACTATTTTTTAATTAATAGTTATAATTATTATATTCAAGTTTTTTCAGTATTAATCTATCAATAATATTTAGCTATTCTTATAGTCTCATTTCCAAATATTAATAAAAAAAAATTATTGTAAATAACAAAAATATATCAAAACACACAAAATTCCAGTTATTGTCATCCTCAGTTCCAGTAATGGTCACTCTCTCTTCCAGTAATGGACTCTCTCTGTTCCAGTAATGAACACCCCAGAAAAGTAGTACATATAATTTTTTATGCCTGTATTTAGAACCAGAATTTAATGAACGCATACTAATGAAACAAAATAGTTTTTTTTTGTTCAAATAAATTTAACAGTTAGGATATCAATGATTAATAAAATATATGTGCGAATTATGAAAGAAATAATTCCGCAGGTTGAATGTTCTACATATTAAATAAAATAATTTCAACATAGAAGCGCAAAACTGACGTTTGAGGCCATTGATCTGCAGATTTACTAGTTTCACTACTGCTATAAATATAAATTTAATTTCTTATATTAGATGATTAGATGGGTCAGATATGATTAAGAAACATTTAAGGCATGAAATAACACATTTATTTTTAACAACTTATGTAATTTTTTTTTTAATTGAGAGGGATCTAGCCCTATGAACCCCTCTTTTTCCTGTGCCCTTAAACAAAATTCTCTAATTCCTGATTTATTTTATTGATTGCTAGATTATAAAATATGCAAGACTGAGTTACAAAAAATAATTTCATTAAATTATTAAAAATTTTACTAAGCATACAAAATTAATTAAAAACAACTATTTATAAAAAAAACAAATGGTATTCAGGGCTCGCAGCGTTCCTAAAATTTTCGCACTTTGCTACCAGTATTTTAAATAAGAATTCTTCGTGGTAGATTCCTTTAACATCTGTAATAGAATTATACAATAAAGATCATCGTTTTAAAATAGTGGTAGGAAAGTGCGAAAATTTTAGGAACGCTGCGAGCCCTGGGTATTATTACATTCTGGCAACACCATACGTATTAAATTTAATGTCGTGAACATTACTGAAATTGCATTTTTAGCAATGTCCATATGGGATGTCCATTGCTGGAAACTGAGTAAGCGTTCCAGTAATGGACACGAGTGTTAAAACCTTAAAAATAAATTAAATTTCTAAATGGCTACTAGTATATAATACTCAAAGTTTTCTATTACTACCAAAACGGAAACATGGAATTTTTGCAACAAAATAAAGGATATATAAATTTATCAAGTGAGTTACGCTTTTAACATGTTCACTAAGATTTCCAGTTTCCTGATTGCTTTGATTATGAACGTTAATAATAACGCAGATTATAAAACAGGGAGTTATTAAAAAATAATAAAAGCTAAATCTTTTTATATTTTTTTATAAACCAAAAACATCCAGAGTGTCCATTACTGGAAGGGTGTCTATTAATTGCACACATATCCTATATAATATGCATACGTTTTATTATGTGATATACTTCATACATGCCTTATACACCTGTCACAAATATATGTCATATGACTAAAATTTCGTCATATCCAGGGGTGTAAAAATCTCGGCGCCAACGGGCAGTCTCTAGCCACAAAATTTTATTCGTTATTTTTCGTCTAAATTTTTTGTGAGAATGCTAATAAAATTTAAGGGAAGAAAACTAATAAAATTTAGTGGTGAGAGACTGGGTACTGGCGCCTAGATTTTTACACCCCAGGTCATATCCATTATAAAAAGTTATGCACGTAAATTTTAAATCGTTTTAAATCCAAGAATTATTTTAAGCTCTATTTAATGTTGAAAGTACTGGGATGTTCAAATACATCATTTTAAGCATATAAAAACAAACATTAAATATTAAAAAATATTGGCTATAAGGTATATTTTTATGTTTGAAATAAACAGAAAATTACAAACTTCTCAATATATTGTCAGTTTTTCTAACTCAAAATTGTAGTACGAAAATGTGATTTTAACCAGATAGTTTTAAAAAGGAAACAAATGTGACTAAAATGCAATTTAAATTATATTATGGTATTATCCATCTGAATAAAATCGCTGACACAGAGTTGCCAAGCCTCCGGATTTTTGCACGCCACTATTATTTTAAAGAAAATGTCGTTCTTTTAAATCACCCAAATATTATAATTAAACAAAAGAACATTTTCTGTATTAAAATACTGGTATCCAAAAAGCCGGAGACTTAGCAGCTCTGCTGACATATTGTGATTTAGTTCAACAAAAAAACATTAAATTTATTAAGTTTATTGAATTGATAAAAGTTAAATTGATGACATTTATTGCTTTTATAACATGTTTTTACATGAAATTAACTAAAATCGTTATAAAAGAAAGCAGGAAAATAATTTTTACTTAAAAATTTCTTATCGTCTTATATCTATATTCGTCGTATCGATATTCTACATCGTTCTTTGTAACTCCATTTTGATAATAGGGAAAGTTTTCGAAGAATTATGTCCGAATCCAGTACAATGACATTGGCGATCTTTTTTTTTAATTAACGCCACTGGCACTGTATTTTTTCGGACTGGTATTTTATGTAAAATATCTCCTGGCCACAATCCTGTATAACTTATGTAAAATTATAAAATTCCGTACCAAATGTATACATTCATATCACAGGCCAGATGATCATATAATTCTCCAGCTGCCACCTCAATTTGAAAGAATAAATACACTGTTTCCTCTTCTGGTCACGGCAGACGATAATGTTTTATTTTATTTTATCGACAGATGTTTTATTTCATTTTATTTGTCCCCGTAGATTTGTAAGTTAAATGCTTAATACATTTATTAAAGTATCTCTAATTAAACTTTTATGTTTGAATACATATATATATATATATATATATTTGCATTTCATTTTTGCTTTCAATCAGTTTCAAAATAATTTAAGATAAAATGGGTTGTAAAGCTTTTCTTTTGTAAATTATAAAAATGATATAAGTCATACTTAGGGAATATGAAATAAAACATTATATACTTTTTTAGCGTATATAAAATCAATTTGGACAATAATGCAAGGCCTTTTAAAATAAAAGTTTGTATCACATGTAATAAATACAAAATATGTTCCTAAAAGATATAAAAAAGTTATCAGGGAAAGAACAGTTTTTCTTTATAATCATTTATTTCTTTTTCTTTAATTTCCTGTAGAATAAAACAGTTTGCAAAATAAGTATTTTTTTAAAGAAATTTCTGGGAAAAAATGAAAAAATGAATAAATATGTCATGCGTTTTGTACATATTTTGTATATTTTATTATATATTCAGAAAATGTTAAATTTATTCAAAAAATCAGAAATAAATAACATCATTTATTTTAAAAGCGTCAATTAAACTAGTTAAACATTAACAGAAAAGAAAAATATTATTGAAAGTATAAAAGTGATTTTATTTATTATAATAAAGTATAGTACAAAATCCATAATCTGATCCAAGCTCCCAAATGCACCAAGACGGCCTGAATAAAATATTTCTCTTCTTTTTCAAAGATTTTTGTAATTCACACTGTGACTATACAATATGGTGGTTTTTTTCCGTCATATATGTGACGTGACGTGCGTTACATGCAGTGACATAACAATAACGTCACATTTTTTTTAAATTGCCAGATAATTTTGTTTTACAGTAAATAATGTTTTGAAGAATTTTTGTAATTTTTTAAAGTTTTCTAAGAAATTCACATCTCAGTCACAATGTGACATCACTGAGTGGTGTCATTTTGGGCACAGATGTGACGTGACCACAGTGACTGACAGTGCCGTCACAATGACGTCACTGTGACCATATATACCGCCGCGGTGGGATGTATTTTATCCCACATACGATTAATCAGGACTTGCACCAGAAATATTTTAGGAAATTTTAGTTTTCTGACTTTAGTGTAGAAAAGTCGTAAAGTTGCATTTCGTTATTTTGAAATAAAATTCTTCTAAATTCCGGTGGTAATTAAGCATTACACAGACGCAATTGCTTGCCCTTCAAGGGTTAATCTTCATTTGGTACGTCACGAAATCAGTCCGGAGGCCTTGGGTATTGGGACGGTAATGGTTTAAGCGCTGGTGTATAAACTGTAGTTTACATAATTTCTTTGTTCTAATCATAAAAAATCAAAGGAAAATAAAATCAAATACTTTTTGATAAACAAAATGCATTTTTTAAAAGTCAGAAAAATATATTTTTTAATATTGTTTTGAAGATTTGTCATTCGCATTCCGTCATTTTCGACGGTGGTTATATACTAGTTCTGTTTATAAATTGATGAAATGATGAAGTAACACCAGAATTTGTAAACGAATTTATTAGAAAATACGAACTTGCTTGCTTTAAAGTACGTTATAAAAGGAAAACTTTAATTAAATATTCTTGGTGTCAGTAAAATAAAAATTAGGTGTCCTCTTTTTAGGACACCGCCCCCGAAAGAGTTAAATCCTGCAGTCTATTCCCCTCCAGTTATCTATAGTAATATTTATAATAAACGTTGCAGGGTTTTTTTTATGGTTAAATAGAGAATGCAAACTATACCAAAAATTGCTTTTAACCATCCGCCTACCAGGCAGGTACATTCAAAAATTTTATTTAAAGAGAAATTTCTTTAAAATAAGTATGTAAACAAGACGGTAATAAGTTTAAATAAATAAGTTAAAAAATTCTGGTGTAAAATACTTTTATAAAACTTGAGTTAAATTTCCAGCATTTCTACTGTTATAAGTGTTGGTCAGAACTGGGTCCATATACCGACACCGACTTAACTACCCAGACATACACGGGATTGGGGCCAGGGTAAAACCCCGATCTTGAAGGTGGGGGAAAAAGGATGGGGTAATAGTGAATTAATTACCCTAGAAATTGTAGGTTAACTACTCCTAAATTACTGTACCTGAAATATTATAGTGGGTATTTAAAAACATTATAATTTATAAACAAACATTTGTGATCGTAATAATTGAATCATGGTCCTGGCTATTCCTGATAATTAATCTAACCATAATTATCTTAAATTGAGGAGGGAGGAAACACATCTCCAAAACTGCCCCAAACTGCGTTGTGTAATTTTAGTGAAGAAATAGCTTTTAGACCGCGCAGTTTTATCTAAACAAAACCTATCAAAACTACGCATAAATAACATACCAAAGAAGATTATAATCTGAAATAAAACTTACATTAAAGTAAAACAATGGACTCATGTTGTATTAAAAACATAGACTAAAATTTAACAATTAACAAAAAGTTTATTTACTGTTTAATTAACATATTTACAAAAACAAAATAGAGTTGTGTCACAAGACACCAGCGTTCCAAAGAACGAAATTGAATTAACATTTGAATTAAGTTTACCTTTTAAATTATTATTATAAGAATTAATTAATTGCTTGGTTACCATAAATTGTACATCCCTAGCACAACATAGACTATTAAAACAATGGGAATACAAAAGTATTGAATAGCACATACCATCTGCACAATATAGTAGAAGCTTACTCATAGACGCCCCACCAGTGGCTGAGAGGTTCTGCTCTCGAAGCTGGTAGACGGGAGGTGCTGGGTTCGAGCCCAATCGCGCCCGTCGGCCTAACCGTTTCGGAGTTTTCGTGGTTTTCTTCGAAACCGTGGATTCCCATGCGTAAATACGGGTTAGGTTCCCTTAGAAAGACCCCCCACGAAGGGCACTCCTCCCCCAGGGCCCATATCCCACGTGTTGATAATCGGCCGTCACAAACCAAACCAAACTTACTCATAGACGTTAGTCACACACATATTCCGTTGGTTATTGAGGTTTTTCACATTCCCGGTAAAGTTCACTAATTATTTTGGCGATGATATCAAGTCCAAGAGCTGCCGATCATAAGGTCGTCCCTTAGCGGGAAAACACGACCCGAAAAACTCGTAGTCATCTCTAAAAATCACTGCTGATAGAACTTAGTACCTCTTCGTTTAACCATAATTTTTTTGAGAGCAGGAGCAACTCTCAATCTATTTAACCATCACTGTTCCTTGCTTACGACATCACCTCGTATTAACAATATGAAGGATGGTCCTTTGCCCCCTTCGTCAAATGATCAGTCCGTCTTGCCGACCCCCTCTTTTCCAGCCTTCTCGCAAACCTCTGATTTGATACTCCACTTTTTAGGGGTATAAAGCACTCCGCCCACTAAGCGTCAGTGATCGTGGGACATGAGAACCCCGGGCCCCTCCTTCTCGCCCGTGTGGCCCATCTTTACGACTTCTTTTATGAGGCCCAATGAATATTCTTACGTCCAGTTGTAAATTCTGTTTGGCATTTTATGTCAACCTTTTGTTAAGCTTGGAGCCTTCGAGTGTATCTGAAAAGTTCCCCTTCGAAGATAAAATCCGACTGTGCATTCGTTCTCTTTACTAAGGCTTTACAACGTAAATACATATATGAGCATATTTATATCAAATAACAATAATAATAATCGAAATAAATACATATAAGAACACGCTCTTTATATACATACACACTTTATAAAATAATAATAATAATAATAATCAAAATATATAAATAATAGTATATTTTATGGCATTAAAAAATAACAAAACCTGCTGAAGTGATATCAAGGGTGTTTATATCAGTTATATGATATTACTTCCAGCAATAAGATATTTGAAAATCTGTATAAAAGCGGACCAAATTACGCAATACCACGTCTAACTTTATGTCGAAAAATTTTAAATTGTTGGTGATTTCATTTTTATCACTTTCCAACATAGTTGAAAATTATTGATGAATTCGATTGTCTGCCTGCATTCCATCTGTCTGTTCCCTAACTCTCTTAAACCTGCTCGGATTGCTATGTAATAGTTATATATTAATGAAGTTTATTATGGCATGTTCTCTATTGAAAATGAAGAGTGTAACTTTTATAGTTCATTTACATTGACACACAAAAGAAATGTTACATTATGGTGTACGAGGAAAAAAATGTTTTAGGTGTATTTTAATGACGTTACTCAATTACAGGGGTGGCCAACTGTTGCATGTTTGACAACACTAAAATTTTATAGTAATCATTGCCTTATCTAATCATTGAATCTCTGCGATTCAAGAAGTCGACTTTTTCTGCAAAATGTTAGTGGCCATTAGTAGTTATGTTAGAGTTAGTGTAGTAATACCGCAGTTGGACATCTCTGCTCTATTACAAACATAAATTATTTGATATGAATTTCTTAGATGCACTTAAACATGCTTTCTGCAAAACATGGAGTGTAAAGCATTTACCATTCATTTACAGGGTCACACAATTTGGTTACATAATGGTTTACGGGTAAAAACTTTTCACAACGTATTTTAAATATGTTACATTAGTTCAAACGTAGTGAAATTCATAGACATTACTGAGGCTCAATATAAGATACTTAATGTAGAATATGATGTGACCAGTTTTGCCAGTGGGCTACTTTTTTTAAATTCAGATTTCTTGATTAGCACAACTTTCTTGAAATGGCAATATTACCCTTGTTTTCGCTTTAATTAATATGTCCTTTAATTAGGCGAATTTTACCATTTCGAAAGAGTGGTGTCAATTAAGAAATGTGAATTTAAAAAAAAGTAGCCCACTGGCAACACTGATGTGTTCAGCATTTATCGTTCATTTACAGACACATACAAAAGATATCGGATACAGTACTGTCTGTCAGCGATAATTGCTGTAAATGCATTTTCAGTTATAGTATGCGTTTTTAAGTTTAATCTATTAAAGACTAACGTTACGTTTTTGTAATATTATGTTTGTATTTTTTTTAATTTTATTGTGAATATTTTTTTCAACAAATTTATTATCACATATTGTATATACGACTTTTATGTTTAAGAAAAATATTGATAATTGATTCGAGTTTTAAAATATTAGAAATATGAATGAAGTAGAAAGAATATTTTGAAAATTTTTGTTGATAAATTTCGGATTATGTTCATAGATGTACTACATGCGTGTCAAACTGTGGCACGCCGGATGCCTCTAATTTTTAAAAGAAATAGTCGGCCTCTTGAATCGGAGAAATTCGAAGATTAAGCAAGGCAGTGAATTCTATAAAATTTAAGTCTTATCCGCCGGGCCACAGTTTGACATCCTGATGTACTATAAAGAATGAAATAAAATTCAGCATTTCCAAATACAGATATTGTAGCAGTCAAACTATATCTATGTGTAATAAATACAATGGCACTACAAACTAAATACTTCAAAGATTTTCATGTGGCTAAAATGTACTTTATTTGTACACGTTTTTGCAACAAATCATATCAGAAGCTCACAACCATAGTAGACCAAGTCCATTTTGAAAAAAAATGAGATACTCCATTCAGAAGGTGCATAAAATGAGTTTTATCCACTCCCAGAAAAGTCTGTTTTCGCATACTTCTTCATATATGTAATCTGTTTACAGACTTGGTTTACTGCGAGAGTGCATAAAACAGATTTTATGCTTCTTCTAAATGGGTTATCTCATTTTTTTAAAATGGACTTGATCTGCTATGGTTGTAAGCATCTCATACCTCAGATAAATATAAATAAAAATTGTAATATCGCTTTTTTTCACTTAAATAGTCATTTATATGTATAAAATAAAAATTTCGGCAGATTCCCAGAACAGCCGAGACACCCCATTTGGCGACTTTTCTGACAAGCGCCAAATACCACACATACGCCAATCTAAAATGCGGCAACCAGAAAACTAACGTGATTGGTCCGCTTTCCTGAATGCTTCTAGACTGTTTTTTACTACGTCATCACCCTGGAATCATGGGAAATACAACATTTATAAATAAAGACGTATTAGAAAACACAGGAAAGCTGATTTTTATGAGATTAAAAATAAAACAAACGATTTCAACATAAGTTTATTGAAAATGTGAAATTTTTAAAGTACTTTTCCAAATCAGAGTAACGTTTTAATGATTAAAATTTTCATTTCTCAACAACATTCAGAAAAAATCATGGCGTCATTTAATATTGTAAAGTACGTGCCTATATCAAAGTAAACATTGAACAATTCATTTCTAATTTACGAAATTATGAACGCGAAGCGTTCATAAAAAAAGTAATATATATCACTGAATACAGCAACCTAGTTCTACAGCAATTTGAAAAACGCCGGAAACTCGTTGAAGCGGCAATCAGTGAATATTGTATGAACGCTATGCGTTCATTAACCGAATAAAAACATCACTGGATTCAGCAGTTCTCCCTGTGCAGCAATCTCAAAATTCAGCAGTTCTCGTTGCGTAGCAATCTCAAAATTCAGCAATTCTCGCTGTGTAGCAATATCAAAATTCAGCAGTTCTCACTGCGTAGCAATATCAAAATTCAGCAGTTCTCGCTGCGTAGCAATATCAAAATGTACAAAACTCGTAAGGCCAGCTGGCCTCTCATGTATGCTAGCATACATGAGAAATATACAATAAACGGCTAATATAAAACACTATAATAAAGAATCCATAAAATTATTAACATACATTAACAAACATCTCCTTTCTTGAAAACCAACTCTATAAAATGTTGAATTGTCATAATTTCGTAAATTTCCAGTCGTCCATAAACTTCATTTAACTTTCCAGCACAAAAAAAAAAAAAAAAAAAAAAAAAAAAAAAAAAAAAATGAACAAATACTCACAATTTTAAACTAAATTACACGGTTACTTTAACTTTCAAATTTTACAACTAAAAACAGCAAAAAATATTAACAATAACAAACTTTTGCCTTACAGTCATTTAAATTTACAACTATAAAACGTCTTCCTTCTACACCTCGTTGTACACAAATTACAAAATATGCGGAGTTGAGTTGTCAAAGGTAGGCGTAGCCATCCAATACACAAGAAATCAACCAATCCATTTTCAAGATCAGACCACTGTAGGCGGGAAAAGAATTTACGAAACGAACTGGTAACAACAAAGATCGATTTATCGCCTCGCCAAAATGGACGATGCCAAGTGTTTCGGCTGTTCTGGGATTCAGCCAAAATTTTTCATTTGTGTCAAGTATAAGAAGGTGCAATACTTAATGGGTTAACTAAATCTTTACTTACTGCGTGGTGCGTATAAATTCTATAAATCATATACGTGGCTTTAAAAAGATTTCGTAAGAAGTGCTGAATATAGGTGTGAAAAGCTTTTAAAGAAAGAAAGATTTAAAATAAACTATGCATTTTAAAACGGAACTATATTTAGTATAATAAGAGGTGTTTGAAGAATACAAATAATTTCTTACACAGAGCTTCACAAAGAACTAAATACATTGCCGTCTGTAGATGGTAATTTATGATTGCGTGATTTTAGTAGTTTTAAGCGTTTTTTGCCTGAATTAAATTTTAGATTAATATGTGGCATGTATAAATATCTGTAGATAATATACAGGGCTGCACAAAAGAATTCGAGTACATTTCTGTCTATTTGCAAAAATTTGCCAAATGTGAAATGACTGTGCCTTGATTTTCTGAATAAAATAAATTTTAGCATACTATGTGGAATATATACAAAACTATAGATCATATACAGGGCTGCACTATAGTATTTGATTGTCTTTCGAGCTATGGACAGTAGATTCTGAAATTTAGATATTAAATATCTTATGCCCTGTCTTAATTGTTTAATTAGGCATCTTCTTTTACCTTATTAAAGGGTTGAGTTTTGTAAAGTATTATGGAATTTTCTGAAAGTGTTTTATAATCTATTCTTGACGTATGATTTTTCTTTCTTGTTAATACATTATAACTACAACAAAATGTAGTATTTATATGGTTTTGCACTTCATAAAATAACAAGGATGATGTTTAATGACGATGGTGTTTTGAATAAAAATGTAATTATTACCATGCTCACTTTGGCAGAATACAAACGCAGTAGTATGTGCAGGCCTTCAAGCGGTCTATTTTATAGAGACTAAATCAAAATTTTTATCACCATTATTTCCTTACGAAAATTTTCGTTTTAGATTTATCTTGTAAATATCGCAGAACCCGCTTCTTGATGATATTTAAATTTATATTCTTGTAGTAATGTGCCATAAAAATAATTTTATAAAATTAGTGTAGTACATAAAAGTCTCTCCGATGCCTAAAATAATATCTTCAACCTCCAAGCTACCATTATTTTACCGAATTTCTACAGGACATGGAGTTTCCTTGTCTTTAGGCGTTGCCACCGAAATACTCAAGGCCTGAGGACACGAGTTGTGACGTCATCACTAATCGACCTACTTCTCACTAGTGTTGGAATTCACACCGGAAAATTTTGAATAGCAATTTTCTTTTATTTTATTTGTGGAATATCTATCATCATATAAAACAATACTAACTATTTAAACTTACTGGTGAGAATTCAGAATCCCAAAATAAAAATTCGGCCACATGCGGAATGCCACACTGCGGCCGCATCTGACTGAATTTTTATTGGAGAATTCCAAATTATCACCAGTAAGTTTAAATAGTTATTATTGTTTTATAAGATGATAGATATTCCACAAATAAAATGAAATAAAACTGCTATTCAAAATTTTCGGGTGTGAATTCCAACACTAGTGAGAAGTCGATCGATTAGTGATGACGTCACAACTCCTGTCCTCAGGCCTTGAGCACTCCGGTGGCAACGCTTTAGGCCAGATAAACACCGGTATTTTCTTAGATAAGAACACGCCCTGTGCAATCACTCGATTATATTAGTCGGGTTTTTCTGCATAAAAATACTGATATTAAGGCTGACTGTATAGGAACCCTGTTTTCGTATAGAACTAGTTCCATGAGTAATTGTAGCGCAAGTCACATGCTGCGATTTTTAGCTAATAATATTTTAGAACGGAAAAATGTGACTTATTTTATTGGAGATATCTCATTAATTTAATAAGGCTAAGCAAACTTTTTGGAAATAAACCAACAAGCATAGCGGTTACCAGTTATGTAACTTACACTACAAAAACCCATGGAACTAGCCATAGAAAAATTGAACCTATTTAATTACAGATTCTTTCTTATCGACCTCTTTCGCTCTATGACGTATGCAGCACGTCATGATATCTGGCTGATTTTTTAATTAGACATGCCGAATTGTCACCAGAAATTTGTAACTCTTATTTTTGCTTTACAAGATGATTGGTTTTCCATAAATAAAGTAAAAGAATATTACCAATTAAATTTTTGTGGTGTAAATTCAAAACTTCTCTAAAAAAAATCACAGATGTGGCAACACTGGTGTTTAGTGACATACATCCTTTAACAGATCCGGACCGCAAGGGGTTAAATAAGACAAAGTTTAGCTTTTGGAATGTATGACCGATAACAAATTTCAGACAAAAAAGATTGAATACCCATTATCTAACTCTACGAAGTAAATAAAGTAATACTGGGCAAAATGAATGATTAGATTCATAAAAATAAGAGTACTGGTTTTTAAAAAAGAGACCGCTCCGAAGTCTGTATGTACCAGTGGTGTCACATCAGTATTATTAATACTAAATTTGCCGTTATTTAATATGAGAACGTTCTACAATTAAATAAAGCCAAATTAATTACATAATAATACTGGTAGTAAAGTAATCCAGCGCGTCCCCAGACGCTTTGACACTGATATGTATGGACCAAGATTAAATGTAGTTTCTCTTTATAATATGAAATCGAAAGGGCACAATCGCACTGTATGAGAGTCGAGTGGTTAAATATCAGATATAAGAAGTTTGGTTGGTTAAGGGATGGACCGCTCTTTTGGTTACCAGTATAATATTAGAGAATATGTTGTTCTGTTAAGTCGCAGTATTTTCTGATTTAATAAAATAACATTTTCTTTAAGATTATACTGGTGTGCGAAAGAGCGGTGAAATCTCATCCCTGTCGGTTGTTTGATTGGGGTTTTATGGCACAAAGCCCTTTTAGGGACATGCTGCGCCAAGAAAAAGTTAAAATTAAAACCGATTTCTATTTAAAAAATAATTAAATGCTTTTCATTAAAACATAATGAGTGAAAACAACACAGTTAAATGAATAAAGCAGTGTGATGATATAGATAACTGAAATAAAAGTGGAGAAATCTCATCCCTGCTGGTTGTTTGATGGCACAAAGTCCTTTTAGGGATATGCTGCGCCAAGAAAAAGTTAAAATTAAAACCGATTTACATAACAAAATGCGTTTCATTAAAACATAATGAGTGAAAACAATACTGTTAACCCGTTCGGGACCATGGGTGCATATATGCACCCTCAAAAAGTGCTTAAAACGCTTGAATTTGATACTAATAATTAAAAAAAATGTAAAATTAATTTCATTTAATTACGACATTTTCGTGATTTATAAAGTTAAGTAAAATAATTAGCAAAAAGGGGTGCCAAACGAATAAAATTTGTGTAAAAGATGCCGGTCCTGAACGGGTTAAATGAATAAAGCAATGTGATGGTATAAATAACTAAAATAATTCATTGAGTTCACAATACCATGCTAAAAAAGAAAACAAAGAAAATGTTTGCAGTTAAAATCAGTACAATCTATAAAGTAATGATTGGTCAATAAAACAAAGTATAAAATGTCCAAATACAACTTAAAACCATGTTTAATTAAATCACAGATTATAAAATAACCAATGTGCGATCACTTAGGCTCAGTTTCTTCAAACACAGAATTTCCTTCATCGACATCCGAGACATAGCTGTAAGTGTCAGATTCCAAAGCTTCCTCCACAAAGTGGATCAGGTGTTTAGGATTCATGTTTCTCGTAGTAAGTGATGGGCTAAACATGATTTATTGATTTTTTCTCTTCACACTATTCCACTGTGACGAGGCTTGAGTTGAGGATTTCCTTGACTCTTGTTTCTGCGCGTATGGTTTTTGTTTTGCTTTCTGTGTTAGGGAACCATCAGGTTTTGCAATTTGTTTACAATTGAAACATAATTTTCCTCAGTTTCCTGTTCATTCGGCTTTTTAGATGGCCTTGAAGGTTTTCGTGGCGCATTAACAAAGGTGTAATAATGTATAGCACGGTCATAATATTCTGTTTTAACAGGGTAGTTCCATGGGTTTTTGTACTATAAGTCACATAGCCGAAAGCTGCTATGCTTGTTGGCAACCTTTATTTTCGAAAAGTTTGCGTCGACTTATTGAATTAATGAGTGAACAGCCGGTGAAACAACTCACATTTTCCTTTCTATAATACTGGTAGCCAAAAATCTTAGCATGTGACTTACACTATAGTCCAGGCAATAGGGAATTTTACCTAGCAAAATTAATGGTAATTCTGGAAATCGGCTTACTTTATGTTTTTTGGGTCGCTGAATCCGAATTTGTAACTTCCCACCAAAATTTACCACCCCCCAAATTTTGGTAAAAAGCCCCCCAAAAAAGGTTTTTATTAAAAAATCAATTTTTTTATTGTTTTAGGGGAAAAGTATCTAAAAATTCAGAAAGTAGACAAAATTTGCAACAAATTAGATATATGACATTATGACTTAGGATGAAGGGGAAGGGGGATCTGCCTCGGAACATGCGCGCGGTGCTGCGTGGACTAAGTTGCGCAATTCCACTTAACCACTCACACGTTTACATTCGCCCTCCCATCTCCCCTCCGAACTTTCCTTATAAGGTTTACTTTAAGTTTTTTGGGTCGCTAAATCCGAATTTTTAACTTACCCCCAAAATTCCCCACCCCGAAACCCCCCCAAAATAGTTGTTATTAACTTAAATTTCTTATTGTTTTAGGGTAAAAGCATTACAAAATTCAGAAACTAGACAAAATTTACAACAAATAGGATAGATGACATTATGACGTAGGATAAACGGGGAGAGAGGGGGCTGCCTCGGACATTCCCCGCGCGCTTTTCTCAAAAACCAAATTTTTTCAAAAAATCAATTTTTTGGGAGGTTGCCGGGTGAAATTTTGGTGGGAAGTTACAAATTCGGATTCAGCGACCCAAAAAACATAAAGTGAGTCAAAATCCAGAACTAGTATTAATTTTGCCAGATAAAATCCCCTATTGCCTGGACTTCATAATTTAGTGCACGTAGCGCCGCAGTGCATGTTCAGAGGCAGCCCTCATCCTCCCCGTTCATCCTAATTAATAATGTCATATATCCTATTTGTTGCAAATTTTGTCTAGTTTCTGAATTTTGTAATGCTTTTCCCCTAAAATAATAAGAAATTTAAGTTAAAAACAACTATTTGGGGAGGGGGTTTCGGGGCGGGAAATTTTGGGGGGTAGTAAAAAATTCGGATTCAGCGACCCAAAAAACTTAAAGTAAACCTTATAGAGAAAGTTCGGAGGGTAGATGGGAGGGCGAATGTAAACGTGTGAGTGGTTAAGTGGAATCGCGCAACTTAGTTCACGCAGCACCGGGCGCATGTTCCGAGGCAGATGCCCCCTTCCCCTTCATCCTAAGTCATAATGTCATATATCTAATTTTTTGCAAATTTTGTCTAATTTCTGAATTTCTATATACGTTTTCCCTAAAACAATAAAAAATTGATTTTTTAAATAAAAACCTTTTTTAGGGGGCATTTTACCAAAATTTGGGGGGGTTGCAGCGGAAATTTTGGTGGGAAGTTACAAATTCGGATTCAGCGACCCAAAAAACATAAAGTAAGCCGATTTCCAGAACTACCATTAATTTTGCTAGGTTGAGCCCCTATATGGTCTCTATTGCCTGGACTACTACAAGTACTCATGGAACTAGCCAACAGGTTCCGATGATGGTGGCAAAAGTTCTAATTTTTGCATGATACTTGTACTAGCAGTATAGCGCACATTACGGTTTTTTTCTTTTTACTGCTGGATGATAGTGTTCCTGGTGAACTATTTGGTGGAAAATGAGGATTCAGTTTACGTGTTTATGTGTCTTGCGGATTTTGATTGTTGCCTGAGTAAACTAGAGTAAGAATCTCCGTCAGATGGGATTCTGGATCTAAAAAAATTTCAAAATTTAGGGTAAGAAAGTTTTGGAGTTATTTTAACAGCAAGAATTTATTTTTCAAGAATCCAGTTTGGAAAAAAGCGAGAGTAATGCTGTATGGTCGCTCTTACGGTTTGCGCAGCATTCAGAGCTTTTGCAAGATTTACCTTCGTGGCCGACTTCTGCACAACGTACACAGGTAACAGGTAAGCAGCTTTACCGTAATTTCCGGCGTATAATCCGCGGATAAAACAATTCTGTTTCGACCCAGAAATTTTATTGAGTTATTAAAGCCGAATATTTACAGCGATTTAAAAAGTTACATTTTATTTTTAAAAAATTCTGGGTCGATAAAGGATTGTTTGATCTGCGGATTATACGCCGGAAATTACGGTAATTCTAATTGGTAGAGTAGTGTTATTCAAAGTCAGAATAATGTGCGTTGTAGGAAGCACTTGCCCATTATGACGGGTAGTAATACGGCTTGCATCGATAATATTCTGATCTTTTAAATTTTGTAGAAGTTTTTCCTTTGTGGAGAATAAAAGTTCTGATTCGGATATTATACCTCGGCTTGTATTTAGATTTTGATGTACCTGAATACAAACAGAAAAAGAGTCTTTTGTATTGAAATTTGAGAGAAGTCTTCACCAGTTGGCTGAAGAAACCTCGAGAATCAAACTCCATACTGCATTTTCTTAAGTGAACAAGCATCTCCAAAAACAGAATGAACTGTTTTTGCAATCAGAAACGGTGAAGTTCTCTTAACCCCTTAACAGTCGCATTAAATTACGGTTTAAAAATTCAATTTGCTTACTGGCACCACTTATTTGAAGAAGAAATATTCACCTTATTTAATGACAGGTAAAATGATACCATAATAAAGCTAATTACACTAGTTTATAAAACTGGTGGGAATCAAGCGAATCTGAATAAATCTAAAAAATGACACAGCCCGTGAATATGACGGGAGCGAGAATTAAGGGGTTAAAAGAACTATCATACACATAGCTTCGAACTTTTCGCTTTTTAGTACCACAAAAATGTTATAGAAATTTTTGTGTTATTTAATCGGCAGATTACGACGATTTAAAAAGGCAAAATTTACTATAATTTTTTTGTGGTACAAAAAAGCGTAAGACGTTGGCAGCTATGCATACAGACTATCAGTGCCTTTTATGCCAACGAATCGAGTAAATGAATTATGTGGTGCAATTTTTTGCTTTCTACATGGGCGAGGAATAGAAGAAAGTGAAGTACTTTCACCCATATTAGGGAGAAAAACAATTCAGGTCACGGTTACATCACCCACTATCGAGCCCAACTAGGGGATGCACATTCGTGCACAATGTTAACCGGGGATCATATGTTCACGTTGCGCACGTATGCCAGATTCCACCCTTAACCCCTTAATTCTCGCTCCCGTCATATTCACGGGCTGTGTCTTTTACTCAAATTATTTGATTCGCACCAGTTTTATAAAAAAGTGTAATTGGCTTTATTTTAGTATCGTTTTACCTGTCATTAAAAAGGGTGAATATTTCTTTTTCAAAAAAGTGGTGCCAATAAGCAATTTGACTTTTTAAACCCTAATTTAATTCGAGTGTTAAGAGGTTAAGAGCCTACACTGGTCTATCAAAAAGACACGGATGATAATGTTAATCCTATGGGGAAGTTATTTTCAAATATCTCGCTTGAATTCTAATATTTTTGAATGATTTTTTTTTTTTTTTTTTTTTTTTTTGCATGGGGTAGCTGAGAACGATCTACAACCTGGCTAGTTTTTACTTAGACCGGTTCGGAAATTGAAACTATCCTAAAAAAAAAAAAAAAAAATCGGAAAAGTAAAAACTAACCCGATTGTACATCGTCCTCTGCTATCCTTTGCAAAGAAAAAACAAACAAAAAAATAACATTATATATGTCATATTGTTTTTTACTGCTCATGCAGTAATTATTGCATCCGAATATAAAATTACTGCTTGTTCCTGTATTTACAAATATTCTGTTTATCTAAATCTCCAACAATTTTATCAATTTAAGAAACTATAATTATAGTAAAACAACTCTAAATACAAAAACGTAATGTAGCCAACATTATTACTATAGTTGCCAGCATTTCTTAATTATTACGGAGTCTGATCCAATACAAACATATTTTTTATTGGAAATTTTATTTAAACGAAAATTTTAAAGTGAAATATAATAAAAACCTTATAAAAATAAGACTCATTTTATTATATACACTTTCCAGTTTTAACATGTTTGTCTTGGTTACGAGTGCGGAATAATTAATAGATGGTGACATCTAGTCAATTTCCCATAAATAAAAATGTTAATGGAAATGTTTTAATGTAATTTTGAATAAGACATAGAAATCGAATTGAGTCGTCATTTCGCGAAATACACGGAATTGTAATTTAGGCGAAAATATCATGGTGACGAATGATATGTCTGATACATAAAAAATGAATGTGAAAAGTCACTCTATTTGCTTGCTAATTTGTAGTTAAGTTTTTATTATATGATCAAAAAAATTATAGTTAAAATTTTATTTCTTTGATACTGAGGACATGTTTTGCTAACATCCTGCAATGCAGAAAAGAACGGGCACCGGAAGCTCAAATTTTGTTTTTGACAATGCCTTTTCTGCCATATAAAAATTGATTTAAAGCATAATTCATAACTTTTTAGCATGATTTTATCCATCATTTGAATAATTAAAGAAAAAAGGCTTTGAGTATGTTTGGATCCATTCAAGGTATCGTCAAATCCATACGTCAGGTTATGTGTGTGTAAAGATGAGACGGGCTCGGGCTCGATTTTCATACCAGCCTTCGGGCTCGGACTCACTTTTTTAATCTGAAAATTTTGTTTATTCAAGTATAAATTTTTTAATAATTAAAAATCTTACGATACTCGTCAGCGTACATGCAAATAAAAACTATATTAAAAATACATTACAAATTATTCCCAATGTTTCGTGCTCTTTCTAACGAGCCATCTTCAGGGGAGAGAGTCCTTGACCTCCTCGGAGCGAAGTTTCCAACTGCACTTTCACGGCATCACAACTAAAAACATTAGCATTTTTCTTATTATAATTTTTTTTTATAAATATAACAAGTAATCATATATTAATTAATATATAATCATCAAAATTCATTGTGTTCCCCATATTATTCTGTTAATGCTTTTTAATCCTTTCCGGGGCAAAGCAATTACATTGCTAATGTGTTGAAATTAATGAATGGCACTGGAATTTGAAAGCAATTTTTTTCTATAAATAAGAAAAAGCTGTACTTCGCATATATTATAAATCGAAATTATTTTTACAAAAATTCTTGTTCCATTGTGGCATTTGGGAATTGAAATTAAGTGGTTTCATAAAAATACCACCGCCCCTCAAGGGATTAAGGTGATTTAATATCTAAAATCTATTTATATTTCTAAAATAAATTCAATATTCCTTATTTTTATCTCTGTTAGAAAGTTGTTATTCTTGTAAAAGTAATTTAATTACTCCTTTCATAATAATCACTAATCTTTCAGTATCCTGCGGTTTCAATAAATAAATGAGGCATCTGTCTGTTATCACCTACTTTTCGTTCTTACGACTCCCGGGTTGAAAATTGCCGTAATTTCCGGCGTATAATCCGCAGATCAAGCAATCATTTTCGACCCAGACATTTTTAAAAACAAAATGTAACTTTTAGGATAGCGGTAAATATTTGGCTTCAGTTACTAAATAAAATTTCTGGGTTAAAACATAATTGTTTGATCCGCGGATTATACGCCGGAAAACATTTTCCATAAAAAATCATTTTGATGTTATTTTGATCAGACTGAAAGGAAAATAAAATCATTTTGATGTTATTTTGATCAGACTGAAAGGAAAATAGAAATAGTGTTTTTCTATTCTAGTATAAGAACGCTACTTAAAAAATTACTGCGTGAAAGAAAAGCAAATTATAAAAAAATATATATTTATTTATCCGTGAACATTTTACTGCTTGTTTATGAGGGGGAGAAAGTAGATTTTTTTTTTTGTTGTAAAATGATAATGTAACAGTTGATCATTTGGTAAACATTAAAAGGAATATTTATTAGCTGTATAAGAGATAAAGAGATATATATGTTTTTAAAAGGGAACAAAGTTTCAGTTAAATATATTTGAAAAAGGGGAATTTTGGTTTTAAGCTGGGTATAAATAATTATATGTGATGATTGATAAATGTTACAACATCAAAGCTATTTTAAAAGAAATTTGCTATATTTGCAGATTTATACCATTGATGATAACTAGATGCACTAGATAGTTCATAATGCACCAAGACAAATAAATAGTAGGATATTTTTTAAATTGTATCGTTTATTTTATTTTATTTTATTTTATTTTATTTTATTATTTGGCAATCTGGGCGAAAAAAGTAATCTCTTCAGTTAATAGTCAATGAGCGTTACAATCGATACACTTTTCCTATAAAAAGCATCGGATCTTTCAGATAACCGTGTTGAATTTTTAATTTAAGCTGATTTTCAAGAACATGAGAATTACGAAAGGTGTATACCTTTTATAGGAAATAGAAAAACGCTGTTCGATTCTTCTTCATATAAATAGTAATTTCTGCAAATTTCATTCATTCATTTATTTCTAAAATGCATTTCGTTGATGTTCCCGTCAGATTTGCTTGTTGCGAGAGAAAAGTATGAGAAACTTTTTAGGGGTTTATCGTTTGACAGATTGAATGTAAGTGTCATAAAATTAATTATGTGCTAGGTATTAACAGTTATTGTTATGTACGAAGTTGTTAAAAAAAAGAGATATTACATTTAGAAAAACTTTTATGCAATTTTTATTTTAAAAAAATTTCAATTTACTTTTTTGGTATCGGGCTTGGTCTCTAATGACAAAAAATGTTTCGGGCTCGGGCAGGCCTGGGCTTCGAAAAGTGAGCCCGAACTCATCTCTAGTGTGTATTATACTTTTACACTTAACAACTTTGTACTAAAATGTTATAAAGCCCAAACTTCGAAAATAAGCCTTTCTATCTTTATAGAGCGTGCCCAGTGTTGCCAGTGGGCTACTTTTTTAAAATTCAGATTTCTTGATTGACCCCACTTTTTTGAAACAGTAAAACTAACTTTGTTTTTGCCTTAATTAATATGTCATTGAATAAGGCATGTTTTACTATTTCAAAAAAGTGGTGCCAATCAAGAATCTGATTTTAATAAAAGTAGCCCATTTGGCAACACTCACCGTGCCTCAATAACTTTTTTCGTGGCCTTTAAATCAGAAATATGTTTTAGCTACCACTAATTAAAAAAACCCTATGTAGTTTATATGCACAATCTTTAGTAAGAGGCATCTGCCACGAAAAATCCAGTTTAGAAATCGTGGAAGAAAAATTTCAAAGATTTGAAGTGGTTAAGCATTTTTATTCCTAAGCCACGATTATTAGTCCTGATAATTTAGAGATGATTTTATACATTATCTCTATGCTGTCAAAAAATATTTATTTTCTGTTACGGGTGTGCAATACATGTCACAACCGCAACAATAGAAAATTATGCTTTTTAAAATATGAAAAGGATGATGTAGGAATCGATCTTTCTGTATTTACACTATAAAGTGGAGCAGGTGTCAATTCGACACCCACCAATGGACTAAGTGTCGATTCGAACCAGAAGTTTCTTCATAATTATAAATATAAATATGATGTATAATGTGAAAATATAATGATTTATAATTATAATTATAAATCATAAATATAAATTACACTGACATAAGTTAAACAATTAACTTAAATATTTCTAATTAAATTTTCTGGTTTAACAGATTTTTATAAAACTTACGTAAAATTTCCCAGCGTTCTGGTGTTAATATAGATAATAGGGTTGCTACAGATCAGGGATTTTCAATGATTTTAGGTGAGATAAACACCAGTAATTTCTTAAAGAAAAACTCGTCTTATGGTATTACGCATTTACATAAATCGAGTTTATCTGTGATAAAATACTGCTATTTATCTGAAACTGTAGGAACCCTAGATAAGTGTTCATTAAATATAAAACTATTTAATTTAAATCTTACCTAGCAAATGTCACCATATTCTCGACAAACAATTTTTAATGTTTAAATGTGTTCGTTTTTAATGCTAAAATTATTATTGGTTTAGAATCCATTTTTCTTACAAACGTTTTTTCTAATATTTAGATATCAAAATTTTGAGGTTAAATAAGAAGGAATTTTATGTGCAAGAATACTGGTTCCAGTTGAAAACAACACATTTGGACAATAAAACAGTTTTTTGCGAATATGGCAGCTCGTTTGATAAGGGTAAAATTTATGAGATTCAACCCTTTAATTTCAAAGCTAAATTAAGTGAAAAATTGTGGTAAATGCCCCTCTTCCCTCCAATGGATTGTGCAGTATCTCACCGACAACGAAAAGATTAAATTGGATGATTTTTTTGTAAGATATAAAGTTTGTCAAGTGAATTTAACATTAGCATCCTCAAAGTTTTATCTGTTATAACTCCATGAAGATTTCCCAGAAATACATAAAACTCGAAACTTTTCTGGGCTGATTTGATCCAAGTAAGACACACAAAGTGCCAAATGTGGGTGTTACTTTTTAAAAGTCTAGGACTGACTTTTTTTAAAAATCTGGACGAGCTTTGTTTCAATAATTTCAGTTATATTATGAAATTCTGAGTCTAAAGACATCTTTGGTGTGATTTTATCGTAAATAATCTCAAATAAAGGCAGGTGTGTCTTTTTTTACTGACTGTACACTTAGCATTTTTTTTAACACTTTATTTACTGAACTGTGAATTTATAAAAATGTTATCTTCTAAAAAAATTTTCGTGAATTTTTTAAACAAAATTAGAAGATTTACATAATCATTTAATAAATTTTAGAAGGATTTTACAAGTATTGATGGATTTAGAAGGATTAATTAAATTTTAATTTTTAGGGATTTTGTGCAATATTTATAACCCTATTCAAATCTTTTATTTTAAATATTTTTCTTAGTATTTTGTAGAATTAGGAAATGTACAAATATAATGTTCTTACAATAGAAATATAGAAATACATCGAATTGAAAAATTGCTCCCCTGTACCCCTCAGCGCTAGAAAGCTGAAAAGACGCAAAGGCAAAAAAAATCGTCCTTTTAACCCCTTGAAGGGCGCCGTTTGCAGTCTGCAAACGTTTAATTTTAATGCCCAAAATTTCAAGTGGACCCAGTAATTTGTTAGCACAAGTTCGATCTCATAATAAGCGTGAAAAAAAACTTTTGATTATTTGCAAATAAATTTGTTCGTATATTGCGGTGTGAATTAATTATTTGAACATAATCGGAGCAGAAAAGTCTTGCCCCTGAAAGGGTTAATATATTTTTGTTTTGTGTAACCCATAATGCTTTTGGAACAAGATAAAGTAATGTATGTTTAACTCATTATAAATAGTTTTGGTACTATTCGATGTATTAAATGAATTTTATAACAATTTATTTTAATGGTTCTTATAAGTACCGTCAGTAGATAAAGGGTTAAAGTAAACTTTAACCCCTTCGGATGAGTTGCTAAGAATCTTTGATTATTCCCACAAGTTATTTTTTATTGTAAATTTTCTTTTATTTAATCGGTGCATTTTCCTGATTAAATTATGCAAAAATTTCTCTTTTGAAAAACCGGTGATAAAAGATTAAAAATTCTGTAAAAGACGCTCTTAGCGAAGGAGTTAAAAGTAAAATTACAGATATCTGTGATTAAATAATTTAAATATTACAATTAATAAGATACCTTGTTCAATGATCGCAAACCATTAGACCGATAGTCGTTAAAAGCATAATTAGTTGTATTTGTAATATATTGTATCCTGTTTTTTGTTGTAATGTTATTTATTAACACGATACAGGCCACAAATCTGATTCACAAATCTGACGGGTTTTTTATTTAGAAATTACGAGTTCATACCAGAAAATTTTTAATACTAATTTTCCTTTATTTTATTCACGAAATATCTGCTGTTTATTTCTGAACATGTGCCATTTTAAATTTAATGCCATTTTTAAATTTTTAAATTGTACCACAGTTCTCGTAACTACAGCTATACTCTATTTTCAAACTTAATGTATTTTTATTAAAAAAAATTCTCATCTTTTACATTAGACTGTAAACTTAACTTAATTTTATTAATTTTTAAATATGTAAATTATCTTTCAAAATTCTTTAAAATTTTAATATTTAAAAATTTATTTCATTCATCATTAAAGTTATTTACATTTTAGTAGTTTAAAATTACTGTTTTACTTTTCCCAATGACTCACACAATAACAAGACATTTCACCATTAGACTGGGTGTTACATTGAGAAAAACTACGAAGACCCACAACTCCGCTCTACTATTTAGCCCTTCATCATTATAATAACCAAAAATAATTTTTAACTCTTTCAGGGGCAGAAAAACTCTGTTCATAAAATGATGAAATAATTCACTGACACCAAAATATGCAAATGAATTTGTTTTAAAATAAAAACCAGCTATTCTACAGTTTCATTATAAAAACAAAAATTTATTGACACATTCTTGGTGCCATTTGCCAGTTTTGGAATTAAAATTCGGTGGTCACGCTGCGTGACCACCACCCTTGCAAGGGTTGATACTAAAAGGGCCGTGAGGGGTCATTTGATCTCTACCAAATGAATATATTTCGTTTCAAACCAGAAATTATAAAATAAGTTTAAACGATAAGTAAGAAGAAAAATATTAGATAATAAGTTAAACAGTTTTGAATAAAAATTCCGGTGACAAATATGTTTATAAAACTTGAGTAAAATTCCCGGTCATTTTAGTGTTAAACTTTCTGGAGAGAATTTACAATTTTTAGCAATAGTTCATAGCCCCCAGAACAGTAGGCCTGAGCACTGACAGAAAAATGGCGCCTGACGAAGGCGGCTTTTTTCCAACGTGTGTACGGTCCCTTGAATTTCGGAGCCAGTAATTTTTAAAAGATTTTTTTTCGTTTTATTTTTCTGAGATTAAGCAAGTTACAGAAACCTTTTATGGAAAACTGATGTCCAAATTTATGGGACCGTACATGGGGCATTCTCACAATTTTTTGAATATCGGGAATAAAAGTATGGTGAAATTAAACTTGCTAAAATAACATTTTAATCTGATAGACGAATGCTTTAATGATTCAAAATAAAGAAAAAATAGTCAGCAGAGAAACATTTTTTATTTAACTGAAGTGTAAGTTAAACTTGCGACTTCAATTTTTCTTGCCATCTTACCACTAAAACTTTTTATTTTCTTCTAAATTTTTACTTACAATGAATTTGCATAATACCAGTGGTGGAAAATTGGCGCAGAGGAGGAGCCTATTGACACCACTAAATTTGAGTAGTATTTTTCGGCATATTTAATGATAGAATTTCTGAGTTTTTATTAAGGTGAAGCATACTATAAAATATTAGTGGTGTCAATAGGCTCCGCCTCTGCGCCAATTTTCCACCACTGATAATACCCACAGGACATTCAAATAAGAAATAATAATAATGTAGTATTTTTAGTACAAAATTTTGGTATAACATTGTTTCAAAGGGGTGTTAAAGAAGAGACGGTAAGGTTAAAAAAAAAGGAGACGGTATAGGAAAAAAGAGACGAAATGGGAAAACAAAGACGGTAAGGATGGAACGGTAAGGAAAATTACCACCTATTATAGGCAAATAATGTTAAGACTAAGTAGTAGCCACAATGTTCATTGATTTTTAGAAAAAGTTATTTACATTGGATTAAATTAAAAAAAAAATAATAATTTACCTCGAAAAGTGCAGGAATAAACCTTGGGGACGGTAAAATTACCCATAAAGCCACGATGCTTGAAATTGATATTTAAATGCTGATTTAAATTCTGCAGTCAATTTTCTGTTAAAAAATTTCAGACATTCTTTCTCTAGCATATTTCTGCACGAGAAAAAACTTGAAAAAAATTCTGTGGCTGCATCTGAAGTGATTTTCTGTATAATTTTAGAAGAGGGACGGTAAGGAATCTAAAACCCAGGGACAGAGTTTAAAAAATAATAACAACCCCAAAAATGTGTGCAGGTTAATTTTTTGCTACATATTTATATAAAACCATAGTTCCAGTTTCGGAAAAAATACATCGAATTAATTTTATTGAAAAAATTCTATACAGACAGCTCCAAACTTAAAAATCAGCATCAGGGACACGGGACGGTATAGGAGTTTCCCTAGTATTTGGACCCCCCAACATCTTCCAAAACTTATTTATCTCGTTAATATTGTTATGAAATCATGCAATGGGATATTCATGAAATAAAAAAAGCACAAGAACATGTACTAAAAGAACAATTATTATTCAGGGAGATAAAGTCAAAAGATTTTGAGAATGCCCCACATATGTTGAAAATAAAATCCGCCTACGATAGCCACAATTTCTTGTGTCAGCGCTCAGGCCTAGTATTCAGGTTGCGGTGGATAGCTTTATAAATGCGTCAGCGGCTGTACGACCAGCAGTTGTCATTCGACACAAGCCATATTATTAAATGTCGATTCGAACTATAAATATTTTTATAAATAAGTTAAATTTAAATCACACAGAAATAGGGTAAATGGTTTAATTAAACAGTTTAAAAAAAAGTTTGTGGTGTGAAATACCTTTTTTTAAAATTTGCGAAAATTTTCCTGGTGTTTTTATGTTAAACATAAATATCTATGTTTAATTACATGCTATTTACAATATGTATTAATAATTTAAAATGAAAATACATGTTGAAAATCTGATGTACTTAACGCTAGAACGCAGGATTTTACTAAAGTTTTATTAAGGTATTTTACAACAGAATGTTTATTTAAAACTATTTAACTTATTTATTTATCTTAATCATGAGTGGCTTTCATAAACTTATTTTATGAAAAATTTCTGGTTCGAATCAGAATTTAATCATTTAGTCGGTTTCAAATTGACTCCTGTTGAGTGTTTTAATGTTTAACCAAAGTATTATTAGCTTAAGAATAATTCATTTGCTCATAAAAAAGCTGTAGAAATGAATGCTTACAGCATCAGTGCATAGCATTTAACTTTCGAAATCCCAAGCATCTATAACCCTGTCAAAACTAAGCCCTTTAATCCTTTACTTCATGATCACAGAAAAGTACCAAAATGGAGAATTGCTTAATGATACCCTATAGAGCCAAATCTTAAGCAGAATTCTTAAATCATTTTCGACGTTTCTTTTTCGGTTTATTATGAGGGATATTATACGATTTCTTAATATTTGCTAATAACTCGTTGAAATTAATAATAGTTTATTTACGTTATAGATGGTACTTTCATTATTTTTAAATATACAACAACGATAGTTTTGTTCAAAAAATGCGTTTTTTCTGTAGCATCATTTAAAACTGTTTCGTCAATGTTGAAAATAGATTCGAATTACGTGGACGAATATAACTATAGTAATTAACTTCGTGATATACATCAGTGTTTCAATTCGTGACATGCAAAAGAAAGTTATATTTGATAAGTTAATTATGACTTTTAACATTTAAATTTTCATGCATTAAATAAATATTTCCTACTTATTGAAAGTATTTTCAAAACATTTTACAACACATTTTGTCTTTTCTAAGAAAATATGCATTGTTGTATAGTTTCCAATAGCTGGACTCGGAGCGGTCAATTTTTTAGTCACCACTAATTTTTTTATTTATTTTTACGGCCGATTACTACAAGAATTAATACAAAAAGATCACTACGAAGAAGGCTCCTGCGACATTTCCACAATGAATCTAAAACGGACATTTTCGCAAGGAAACAATTGTGGCAAAAGTTTTAATTTATTATTTATAAAAAGAGACCCCTCCGAGTGTATGCAATTATCCCATATTTTACATATCCTTACTTTAGAATAGAAAATCAGAGCACTGTGTTTTAGTTTCGCTAATTGAACGGGAGCCGGCAGCACAAACAACCATCTCATTGAGTTGGAGGCTGAAATTCCAGAATTAGCTAAAACTCGATTCCCATATTAAAACGCAATCGGTCTGCCAAGTCATATCTTGGTGGAAAACACCTAAAATCCCGATTTTTAGTTGTCGACACATAGGTTTACCATTGCGTTTTCCTGCACCCAAAGGTATGAAAACATGGCGGGAACAGGAAAACACAATGGTTAACCTAGGAGTCCACCGCTAAAATCGGGTTTTTATGTGTTTTCCATCAATATATGACTTGGCAGACCGACTGCGTTTTAATAATCGTGTTTTAGCTAATTCTGGAATTTCGGCCTCCAACTCGATGAGGTGGTTGTCTCATGGTTCGTACACCTCTTCCAATTTTGCAGACCAGAAAATTTTTCAGCACCAGTATTATCTTATAGAAAATCTCTTCTTAAAAGAAGGTGAAATTTTGCGCTTTTATCCAAGATTTCATTTTCTATAAAAGATAATGGTAGTTTTCCTGGAGTAATAACGGTATCCGTACGAACCATGTGTCTGTGCTGTCGGCTCCCATTCTATAAGCTTATTACATATCTGTCATATATTATTTGTAATATTTTAAAAAATTCTTTAAAGCAGTTTTGTTTGAAAATATTTTTGTTTATTGAACACGATTTAGCCGCGCGCAAGCTCACCGATTTTTTAAATTACCCATAGTTAATACATAAACCCCAATTAACCTTAGTTAATAAAAGAAACTTTACGAAGATATAAAATAATGATTACTTTTTGAAAATTGTTGTACTAAGAACAGTTTGCAAGAAATTAGATTGTGCATCAATATTTTAGCCCATTAACTCTTTGAGGTACGATGGTATGTTTATGAAACCACATAATTTTAATTCCCAATTGCCACATTGTCGCCAGAATTTTGGTTAAAAAAATTCAATTTACTATGTGTGTGAAATATAGCTTTTTCTTATTTGCAAAAAAATTGTTTTCGAATTCCTGTGTCACTCATTAATTTCAACACTTTAGCAATGGAATTGCTTTGCCCCTGAAAGGGTTAACTCCTTGACAGTTTCATTTTTTTAACACAATAAACTAAAATTAGAGAATATGTATACCACTTTTTCCATACTAAAATATTTACCTTGTACAGTGGTGGAAAAGTGGCGCAGCAGTTGAGCGATTGTCACCACTAAATTTTCATAGTATTCTTCGCCTTCAAAAATCAAAGAAATTATGTCCTGAAGTAAGATGAAGAATACTAATGAAATTTTTGCGGTGTCAATTGATTCTCTGCTGCGACGCAGTTCCACCACTGACCTGGTATAATAAAAAAATTTCTGCCAATTAATAAAACAAATTTAGAGCTAAAACTTAGTGATGTTCAAAAGCTTTTAGTTACGACTTAAGCAAACTCTTTTTGCGCGAGAGGTGCTCGTCAAAAACAGTCAAGGGGTTAAGAGCGGAATTTTGTTTTCTCTTTCAAATTTTTATCACTGACTAAATTTCATTTTAGAACATTATTTCACAATAATAATCTTTTACGGCAATTGTGTCCAATATTTTTACCTGCGGGCCGCTTGTCAACTCTTTTTCAAATAGTAATTTTCATAATAGTAATCATCTTATTTAATCGTACAGTTTCTATCATTATACACAGCTATTAAATTTTGCTATTTGTTAACTAGAGTTAGCTCTGGGGCCCGTGGGTCACAGTTTAAACAGCTACCATGGAACTACTATTTAAGTCCAGAAATTTCCGGACTTAGTTAATGTCAGAAATTCTGAGTTTAAATAAAGCGAAAATAAATCTTCTGAAGTAGCGGTTCTGAGTCGGTTGCACTTGACAAACACTAAATTACTGGTTCAAAATCAGGAACAGAGAGCGGAAATGTACTACCGTTGCAATTACATAAAACAGTATGGTTTGACTACAATCCGAGTGAAACCACTGTTTTCTTACGAATATTTTCACCTTATTTAAGCCAGAAATTCTGTGATTTAAATATTCGAAATTTTCTGTAAAAGTACAGTGGTTTAACGCAGACCGCAGTAGGACGACATCAATATAAATTTAAAATTAATATTTTGTGTCACTTTCACAATACATGAGTTTTTACCATCGTGCCATTTTCTTTTATATTGTATCGTAACGAACCCAATTTTGGTTAGGACTATGTTCAGAAATAAAAAAAATGTGCCCTTTTTTAAGCTTTTAGAAATGTATAACATAGTTTACGAATTGCATTTGATAAACCTAACCAATGCAAGTATTTTTATTGATTTTCTTTTGCTGTTTTGTTTCGTAGTTTAATTATATAATTTCTATTTTATCTAACAGAGCATTTCTAACAATCATTTTTTTAAATAAATAATACATTTTTAAAACATTTCAACATATTACGGATAAAATCAATAAATAATATTTTCCCTTACAGTGAAATTTTCAGTTGTAATTTCTAAACACAACTTTACTACATTGCCTCATGTCTCATTTAAAGTAATTATTTTTTTAGAACGTCAGTATAATAAAATTGATGAGACAATTATTCTGCAAGGCTTCCGTAAACATTTTAACAGTACAATAACATTCTTTTTTATTTTATGTATTCGTAGTAAATGAGTCTTTCAAACAACTTAATAAAATTACACATAGTTTCTTAAAATACGTTACCTAGTAAGCAAATCTAATTGTTTTAATTAACTACTTGTTTTGCCGGCTTATAGTGTTAATAACATAGTATCGAAATCAAAGCAAGCGTAAAATTTTCAGAAAAATCCATTGTAAACATACCGATTCCTTTAAATGTAATTACCTATAATAAACTCAAGTTAAGATACACTAAAACTCTTACAGTCCATGTACTTTATTAATATTGCTTTAGGATGAAAGTATCAGAATAACAAGACAAAGAACAGAAATGTTTCTGAAAATCCTTAAATGTAACACTATTATAATAAGTAAAAATAAAAGGCATGCTTAAAAATACTAATTTTTCTTTTAACACGTATCTTTCCACATCATTAACTTCTGACACCTTTAGAAAACGTATTACGCACTTTTTTCCTTTTAGTTGATATTTGTTATTTTGTGATAGCAATCTTCCAGAATGAAATAAATATTTTATTAAAAAATCAGCTTCGTAATTCCAGACTAATTTTTTTATACTTTTTTGGATGTAGATTTTTTTAGTTTCTAATTTTTTGTTACATACAAGTAATTTTTCTGATTATACATGTGCTTTTCTAACAAATTTACATATATTATTATAAAATCTGACAATAAAGTTATAGGAATACTTACCTTAGTATAAAATATATTACCAGAGTTGCGAAGTCTCCGGTTTTTTGGAAAACACTATTATCTTAGTGCAAATCTGGTTTTAATCGCACAAATGTTCCATTTAAATAAAACGGCAACTTCTGCATTGAGATACTGGTATACAAAAAGCCTGAGACTTGGAAGCTCTGTATTACCCATGGAACTATTAATAACTAGGAATTGAAATATCCTTAAAATAGTGAAGCTTCAACTGTAACCACTATCGCAGACGTTGTTTACCGCCGGTGGAATCTTCCACCAGTAGATTTATATAGAAATTTTCAACTTATTTAAACGCTTTATTATTACAAAATTTCTGTCCTAAATAATGGTAGAAACAGATTTTCATTTTTACTGGTAGGGATTTACTTTGGCGGTAGTTAGCTTTTGCATTTCCGCCATATTGTGACAACCAAGGTAACAAAGTGACATTTTTGAAAGGTATACCGACACGAGTAAAAACAAATAGAAATTTTTACGACATTTTTGAGAAAAATTTCCAGGAAAAAAGATGCTTAAATAAGACGAAATTTGCTATTCAATTTTACTGGTGAGAAGTTTGTCCTGTCGGTAATCAGAAATTGAAGATCCGATTTTAAAAAAGCAACCGCCATCTTGTGACAACCTCCTCAGTTACTTCACTCGCAACTGGTAGACAGTACACTATATGTCTCCTCCTCTTTATTCATAACTCCATTGTATTACCGTCGAGCATTCATCGGCTATGAGATTATTTCATTTCATAGTTTTTTTTTTTTGCTATTATTTTTTTCTCACCATAATTAGTGTTGAACGTCTGTAGCTAGTGTTGCCAAGTTTCCTCCCGGGGAAATTGGGGGCTCTAAATGCGTTGGACCGCTGCCATCCAAATACTCAAACCCAGGGGACACAAGTTATGTCGTCATCACTAATCGGCCGACTTCTCAATAGCGTTGGAATTCACACCAGAAAATTTTGAATAGCAATTTTCTTTTATTTTATTTGTGGAATAGCTATCATCTTATAAAACAATAATAAGTATTTAAACTTACTGGTGAGAATTCGGAATCCCTAAAAAAAAATTCAGGCAGATGCGGAATGCCATAATGTTGCCGCATCTGGCTGATTTTTTATTGGGGGATTCCGAATTCTCACCAGTAAGTTTAAAAAGTTATTATTGCTTTATAATGTGATAGATATTCCACAAATAAAATAAAAGAAAATTGCTAATCAAAAATTTCCGGTGTGAATTCCAACATTAGTGAGAAGTCGGTCGATTAGTGATGACGTCAAACTCGTATCCCGAGGCTAACGAGAAAAACAGGCTACCGCGGTGGGTCCCATTCTTCTTTTTTTACAGACCGCATGAGTCACGTGATGCTCTTTTCGCACACCTTCATTAGTGCATTCGAGCATCACGTGACTCCAGCGCTCTGTAAAAAAAAGAAGAATCGGACCCACCGCAGTAGCCTGTCTTTTTCGTTAGCCTCGTCGTATCCTCTGGCCTTGAGTATTTCGATGGCAGCGAATAAACTAGTAACCTTTAAAATAAAGTGAAATTGTCTATTCATAGAAATGGTGGAAATTTGCCCGTACGATAATGAGGCTCGTGTTGATAATAGTTATGTCCTATGATAAAAGTTTATTATACGACTATTTACAAATCTATTAAGGTCATTAACCCCTTGAGGGGTGCCGTTTGCAGTCTGCAAACGGTTAACTTTAATGCCTAAATATTCAAATGGTCCCAGTAATTTTTTAGTACAATTTCGACCTCATAATAAATGTGAAAATAAGGCTTTTGATTATTTTCAAACAAATTTGTTTGTTAATTACGGTGTGAATTAATTATTTGAACATTTTTTGAGCAGAAATACCTTGCCCCTGAAAGGTTTAAGGTATTAAGGTCAGTGTTGCCAGTGGGCTACTTTTTTAAAATTCAGGTTTCTTGATTGCCACCACTTTTTTGAAACGGTAAAAATATATTTGTTTTCGCCTTAATTAATATGTCATTAAATAAGGTGCATTTTACCATTTCAAAAAAGTGGTGCGAATGGCCCAAGCAGCAAATAATCCCTGGCCGAACCTCCACCGCATGTCCTAATCTGACTATTTTTCGCCCGGTCGACCTCATTTCCTGAGATCGGCAGTAAAGGCTTTTTGGCCGCACGGCAAATGATCTGAGGATCATATGATCCTGATATGTTGTGCATAGGTTTTGGACATATTGCCGACATCTTTTTGACTACTGAGTTCAGGCTGTTTTCTTGTTATTTTCTACCCCCCCCCCCCCAAGTTTTTTGCCCTCTTGTTTTCGTGGTATACTAGCTGTGAAAACCATACAATTTCAAAGTGCACTTTGTATTAAAAGTAATTTATAAAGAAATATAACATTTATTTTCATGTGAATTATTAATCTATGACGTTGAAATTAATTTTAAGCAATACACGTAAAAGTTATTTTTGGTGAATATAAATTGCTTAGCAAATTTTCTACACAAATTAGCAAACTCTCATCTAAAACAAATAAATGACAGCCCGACAAATGTTGCAAAATAAGTCTTAATATTAGAAGAAGCTTTTTTTACTGTTTTTTATGAATTATGAATGGTGAGTCATGCTTACATAATATTTTGATAAGTAAAACGCAATGAAATACACTGTTGTACACTTTAAATACTAGGGTATAAAAACTAGGTTATTTTTGGCGATTTAAATGAATAAATTCAAATAAAGTATGTAGATGTTAGCTAAAATTTTGAATATTAAATAATAAAACTATTATTTGCAATAAATGCGTTTTTAAAGCAAGGATAAAGATTTTATGACTTGAAATAATAAATTTAGCATTGCAAAGAGACATGGTGAAAGAATTTTTTTTATTATTATTATCAGAATAATTTCGAATATTAAAACTTTAATCAGGTCTAAATTAATTATACACTATTAATAAACTAAAATGTTTCATGTTTTGTGAAATGCATTTCATTTATAAAAGAAAGCATTATTTTATGCATAAAAATTTATTCCTAATAATTTTTCATAAATCCTGAAAAAAAATAAAGAAATTAAATTCTCCACCCTTATTACAGCCTTTGCAAGGTAAAAATATTCAGGATTTATATTATAACATCTCATTCAAGTAGGCTATTCCTTTCGTAATATTTCCAGTTTTCCATACTTTCCCTAATCCTAACTTAAAGCAAGAAACAAAAAAGAAAAAAAAACCGCAAATAATTGTTTAATGTTTTAATTTTATTATTAAATATTCTTTATTTTTAATTTATTAAAAAAAATCATAAAAACAATCTAGTCTTTGCATAAAGTATATAATTCATTTTTTTCTATTTTTAAAGCAAATTTTTAAGTTTGAGTAACTATTCGTAATTCAAAATAAATGGTGCACACTCCTTCTAATTTCTAGATCTATTTGCGGTATATATCGAGCGATCGTTTATTTTTGAAAGGTGAAAAATTGCTAACTTTTGAAAAAAAAAATGCTTAGGAATTTATACTCACTCTCTCTCTTTACGTAATGTCCTCGCATTCCCATATCCCTTCTCTGTCTGGTTAAAAATGACCTTGCTTGCAACATAAAAAGAGAAACAAAACCTTGAGGGGTTGGATAAGGTGGGTGAGAAAGACCTTGAAAGGGAGTGGGCAGTCACGTGATTCGGAAATACGCTGAAACTGCAGGGGGTATTGATGAGGGGACACACATTGTCGGGCATTAATCGCCACAGGAATGTCGGCCGATGTTATTTCCTGAGTAAATATTAACATTTCAAATCTATCAGTTAGTGCGATTTCGTGCCGATACTAGCATTGGACTACTGGAACAGAGCATGATCTATAGACATCATAATAATGTCAGTGGGCAATTACCGATATTTCACCGATAATTGGCCTAATTCATTTCGATATATTTTGCTGTCTGGGTGATGAATCTGAATTTAACCCTAGATCTACCGGGAATTTTATTCAAGTTTTAATAAAACGTTCTACACCAGAATTTTTATTTAAAACTATTTAACTTATTTATTTACCTTATTTTTGTCTGGTTTATATACTTAGTTTATTTTAAAGAAATTTCTGGTTTGAATGAATATTTTGTATGTACCTGTCGGGTCCAATGGACGCGTCTGGTAGACGGAGGGTTAAAAAAAGTAGCCTATCTGGCAACACTGCGCAAGGTGAGAACTAAGGTTACCAAGTGCCCGTCGTAAACCAGGACTCCAAATGTTCTGGACACCACAAATATTTTAAAGTATAATTCGCGATCTTTAATCGCATATAAATTTACCATTAGATAAGGTGAAGAAAACTACTGGAAAATACAGGTGTCCAGAGCATTTAGATCCCCGATTTACGCTGGAAACCTGGTAACGCTATTAATAGCGAAAAAAAAACGGAACAAAGAAATTTGAGAGCAGTATTGTCACACAAATGTCTTCGTGAGAGATTCCCGCGATATTTGTCTTGGAAATTTGCCACAAAACATAATGTTTAGAAGTAGTGGTGCGAAGTTTTTTTGTTCCTTTAGTATTTCTTCCTGGGAAAATATCAAACCATAATATTTCTACTAAAATTTCAGATAAATATGATTTCATGTTTGTAAATAGATAGCTGTTAACAGGCATGCGTTGGAATTCATAAACACTTTCCAACATACTTGAAAAGTGCTTATGAATTCGGGTTGTCTGGCCGTGCTATAACTAGTGTAAATATACCCGGGTTTAGATGCAATTGATATATGTTATTGAGATTTACTATGACATGTTCGGTGTTGACAATGATGTGTATAGATATAACAGTTAATTTATCGGGGTACTAAAAATAATTCCGTTGTATAATAGCCTATAATTAAAAATCGTTTCCAACGTATTTTGATGATGTTACTCTACAATAGGGGTGTCAAACTGTGACCCGCAAGATACCGCTGAAATTTTATAGTAATCTTTGCCTTATCAATTCATCGAATATGAGCGATTCAACAAGTCAAATTTTTCTTTAAAAAATTAGTCGTATCTCGTGGACTATATTTTGACACCCCTGCTCTACAGCAAACCACCGCCCCCTAGATATAAGGCCTGAGTGCTGACACAAAAAAGAAGTCTGTGGCAGGCGTTTTTTTTTTTTGGCATTTGTACGGTTCACTGAATTTAGACACGAGTATTTTCCAAAAGTTATCTCTGACTTACTTAACCCTCTCGCTGCGCAGCCCGAGATATGCTCGAGCATGCATTTTTCCGTCAAATTAATACTATTTGGTTATTACCACCAGTTATTTTTTAGCGATAGCTTTGTCTGCTTTATTCAGGACATTTTCCCCGATTACGATAGTAAAAAATGTCTGCTTTAAGGAACCGGTGGTAAACGATTAAAAATTCTGTAAAAGACGCTCATCGCGAAGAATTTCTTACGCAGAGAGAGGGTTAATACTAGAACGCCTAGAAATTTTACCCGAGCTTCACAAAAATATTTCACACCAGAATTTTTATTTAAAATTGTTTAGCTTATTTATTTAACGTATTTCTGCGTGGTTTAAATGTAACTTATTTTATGAAATATTTTCTGGCTCCAATTGGCATTTAATCATTTGGTCGGAGTCGATTCGATTCCTTCCGAGCGTTCTACTGTTAATCTGAGAAATATAAAGAAGAAAAAACAAAAAACAGAAATATTAATACTGAAATTAAAGAAATCTTACAAACTTTGAAAAAAATCCTCCTACGAAATTCGCCATTTTTATCTGAGCGCTCACAAGGAGAGGTCCTGAGGTTAGGGACACAGGATGCGACAACTCTTCAGTGTTGCCAATGGGCTACTTTTTTTAATATCAGATTTCTTGATTGGCTCCACTTTTTTTGAAATAGTAAAATTCGCCTTCTTTAATTAGATATTAATTAAGTAAAAGAGAAGGGGAAATTTACCATTTCAGAAAAGTTGTGCAAATCAAGAAATCTGAATATAAAAAAAGTAGCCCACTGACAACACTGCACCTCTTTGTCCATTGATGGAGTATAGTCACTAGATAAACATAGGGGAAGGTTAAAGAGCAATTTGCAGGGGGGTCTTAAAAAACAAGCCCCAAAGTCACACAAATTTGACACTTTAATACATAATCGGATAAATTACACACATTTCTGAATGGTTGAATGGTGTAGTTAGCTGAGCACCATGCTTCTAATTTTTCTCTTTCGGAACTTTGTGGGTTCTACAATCCAACAAGACTTTTTTTTCGCTATGAATTGAGTCTTCTGAAACTCATTATGCAGTATTTGGAAATCCAGAAACTTCTTCACTAGACATGTTTTTACAATTTAATTACATTATTACACTAAAAACCACTGTTTAATCTCCGCAAAACATTAAAAACAAAATGCCGTGCTCACTCAGTCCGTAGCAGATGACTTTAAAGCAAACAAAAGTAAACATTCTAAACCCTTCTTGTTTATTTTTAATACTGTGCACGTTTTGTTAAAAACCACCTGCAAATCTACGTAATTAATAAAAATTAATGCCCATCAAAAGATTTTTTAATTAGATAATTAAAGAAAACTACTAGTGGTTGCAATCAGGCAATCCGACTTTTAAAAACATAGTGAACTGGCAAAACTGGACAGCTGGAGGTCAAGCGCGATGTTTTGTAAAATTGGGCGTAAGAAGGCGCTACTTTAAACTCGTAATTAGCTGTACATGTACAATCAATATACAACAGCCGGGTCTTAAAACTTTCTAACATATTTTGATAGAGTATTATATGAATTAACATTTATGAATTAAATGTTTTAACATAGCATATGAATTTGTTTTGTCTGTCTGTCGTCTCGCTGTCCGTGATCTACCTTTCGTAAATACACTCGAATTGCCATATAATTGATATGTGTTACTGAGGTTTACCATGGTATTTGCGGTATTGGGTTGGGTTGATTTTTGACGGCCAATTATCTACACGGGGGATATAGGCCCGGGGGGAGTGCCCTCCGTGGGGGTCTTTCTAAGGGAACCTAATCCGTATTAACGCATGGAAGATCCACGGCTCGAAGAAAACCACGAAAACTCCGAACGATTAGGCCGACGGGCGCGATTGGAATCGAACCCAGCACCTCCCGTCTACCAGCTTCGAGAGCAGAACCTCTCGGCCACTGGTGGGGCTGTGCGGTATTGCAAATGGATTGTGTGGCATTTATAATTATTTTACACTGGCAATCAAAATAATTTAGTTACATTATGCTGTATGGGGAAAAATCATTTGAAGTGCATTTTAATGATAGTATACAATTTCAAATATATTGAAAGTTCTATACATCTTTAAACTGCACTACAAGGTGCTTACTATAGAATATTGTGTGCATAGCATTTATCGTTTATTTACAGGAACACACAAAACAATTATTTTATAGTACTGTATATGAAAAATATTCACTGGAATTGCGTTTTAAGATGTGGTATTTTTTTTAAATGTAACTAGTTTTTAATATTACTTGGTAAGTATAAATGGCTATAGTTCATAGACGGCTTCAGATTTGAATACATTTCCGCTTACCGACGGAAATTCCTGAAGGTTTCCTAACTGGAATAAATTTGTAGCTACTATGCAGTATATATATAGAAATCTATAGATCAAATACAGGGCTACACAAAAGGATTCGGATATTTCTTACAATAATTGTTAAAAGTGTGCTTTGAAAAGTGTTATGCGTAATTATCGTTGTTTTATTTAAATACAATTTTCTGTCATAAATAAAATGAAATTTTTTATTCAGAGAAAATGGCAGAAATTTGCACCTACGATAATGAGGCTCGTGTTAATAGAAGTTGTGTCCTATGATAAAAGTTTATTATACGATTAATTACACACAAGGTGAAAAATAGTGTTGCGAGGTATCCCGCGTAAATTAGGGCTCCAAATGCTCTGGACATCACTAATTTCTTACAGTTTATTTCGCCATTTTTAATCGCAGACAATTCTGTCATGAGATAAGGCTAAAAAAATCACTTTAAAATACCGGTGTCCAGAGCATTTGAAGCACCGATTTACGAGGGACACCTGGTAACACTAGTGAGAACACTGGTTCGAATTTGCAAGGAATCTGGCACCATTTTTTTTTTATTAAAAAATTTATTTTAATGTTTCAATCGCGGAATTTATAAGCACCGTCTGCAAAGGTAGATTTTATAACCTTTTTCTGAAATCAAAAAGGCAAAAATGTTTCGTATATACCTTCGGTACCATGTCAAACTACCCAATGTGAAAACAGTGGGCTACTTTTTTGAAATTCAGATTTCTTGATTGGCACCACGTTTTTGAAATAGTAAAATTCGCCTTATTTAACATTATTTAGTGGCCTATTAATTAAGGCGAAAAGAAGGTAATTTTATCATTTCCGAAAAGTGGTGCAAATCAAGAAATCTGAATTTAAAAATTGTAACCCGCTGTTTTCACACTGTATAGTTTGACATGTTACCGACGATATGTAAGCACCCTCATATTAAGTCTTTTTATAATTACTTCAAAAAGGTTTTCCTTGAGAACACGTATTTGTTTTTTAATTACACGCCAAATTTGTGCGTATGGATGTGGGTGTATCTCACACTTTGACACAAACATCAGGACTCGCACTCGCCGCGTTTTTTTAACTCTTTTTTTCAAACATAGATCTTCTTTATAATTTTCGTCAAAATTCACAACAAAACGTGTTTTTCTTACTATCGTTCCAAAACCTACTACGAGTTTTTCTTCTCTTCCAATTAAAGAATCAGTGGGAGCGCTGCCATCGAAATATCAAGGCCAAAGGACAAGAGTTGTGACGTCATCACTAATCGACCAGCTTCTCACGAATGTTGGAATTCACACCGGAAATTTTTGAATAGCAATTTTCTGTTATCTTATTTGTGGAATACATATCATCTTATGAAACAACAACAACTATTTAAACTTGCTGGTGAGAATTCAGAATCCCTAAATTAAAACTCAGCCTGATGCGGAATGCCACAGTGTTGCTGCATCGGGCTGATTTTTTATAGGGGAATTCCAAAACTCTTAATTAATTGAAGATCGAAATCTCTTAATTAATAATACAAAAATTGTTGAATTTTAGTGGTAACAAAACAGCGTAAAATTTCGAAACCATTTCATGAATTGGGCATATTAAATGCAACATTTGAATATATTTACTAGAAAAATTAAATTTACCCCTTAACGGTCGCATTAAATTACGGGTTAAAAATTCAAATTGCTAATTGACACCACTTTTTTGAAAAAGAAATATTCACCTTATTTAATGACACATAAAATGATATCATAATAAAGCCAATTACACTATTTTATAAAACCGGTGGGAATCAAACGAAAAAGACTAAAATGAATAAAAGACACAGCCCGTGAATATGACGGGAGCGAGAATTAAGGGGTTAAAATACTAACTTGTATAAAATTATAAAGACATAAATGAGTATTTAAAAATATTTTATGCCGGTGTGTAGCAGAAAATTGAGGAGATTTCCATCCTATTTTAGCTTATTAATTTTCTTATATTCACATTCATATTATAAAATGATGCAACTCCTAATGGCGCTTTGCGGAACAAACATATAAGTAGAAAGGTGAGAATAGAAAAAAAATAACAGCTCAATAATACGTTACAAGCTTATATTATGCAAACAAATATAAAAATTCTTTTGTTTTACTAAAAAAAGAATAAATGTGACTTTTTAGCAGTTGGATAAACATGCAATCTTTTCAATGAAGACTCGAATAAACATGAAAAGTGCAAAAATTAAAAAAAAAAAAAAAAAAAAAAAAACTAACCAGCGTATTAAACATATTAATACTTTTTTCATCTTTTGTTGTAAATCATTTTTTAAGAGCACAAGTCTCCTTGCCCTGTTCAGCTGTTTTGCTCTTAAATCGCGCTCAGCCTTATATCGACCAATAAAATAATATAATTTAAGTCCTCAGTTAGCTCAGAGGTTAATAGAAAATAACTCTGTTGGAACCTTTTCATACGGGGATTTCCACTCAACATTTAAACTAAAGATGCCAATACATAAGTATAAACCTTTAACAACATTTTAACACACAAATACATACAAACATGACACAAAAATCACATACAGCCGTTTCGAGGATACTTGGAACCCCTTCCTCAGGGCGAAAAAAAAAGGATTACAATGGGTCCAAAGAACCCCTCTGTTACACCCCCGACTACTGGCTAATAAAATGATTGAAAAAACGAAAGCAACAGTTTATATATCATAAAGAAATGACATAATTGACCGGAACTAACTGAAAAAAAGGGTCACTGCGCAGGATCCTCCCACAATATAGTAAGCTTCTTAAAAGTCTACGAACTAGAAAAAAAAGGACCACATATCATAGGTTAAACAAAATAAAACAGGGAATTTAGTCATGACTATATTCCGGTAACCCTAACCATTGAATACATGGTAACCCTTCCAGTGACTCAGCCAGGATGGTGTTTTTCAAGCTGAATGTACCACTATTTTCATACAGTTAACTTCAAAATTTACTTCAAGAATTTTTTGATTTAATGAAACAAAACAAAACTTTAAGTAAAAAGTGGTATCCAGTGCCGCTAAACTCCTACCCTGGCTGCGCCACTGAACCCTTCAAACGTCTTCTTGGAAAGATTTATCGATCGCATTCCAAAGAAACTGAATAAATGTGCTGCTGATAATGTATTGCTGTCTATACAATAGGGTGGAGTGAAATGCGCCAATTTTTTTTTTAATTTTAACATTTCCTGACTCAACAAATGGTGCTATTTGGCTAAAAAGACATTGTAAAAAAATTCCACCGCAATCACTCATCGTCTTCAGGTTCCACACAGGGGGCCAAAGAAAGGAATACTAACTCAATAATTAAAAAAATCAGTTTCTTTTATTGAATTTTGATGTTTACAATAGCTTTATTTTCTAACTTAAAAACAGTTCTAAAAATAAAAAGGAAACCAGAAGGCATTTTAATTCAACCAGTCTTTAATTTTGGATTTCACACATTTTACTTCAATCAGTCTTTAATTTTGGATTTCACAAGGGGGACAAAAAATTTAATTTTGGATGTTCCTTTCGTTACTTGATTGCACTCCGAATGTATCCATTCCTACCTTCTGCTCCACGTATTACCAATGGTGCTTGTGTTGCTAATCCCACATGACTCTCTACTGCATGAAAATGATAAGGGAGCTTCTCTATTTCAAATTATGAACCGTTTCTGATCATACTTGCTATGTCTTCGTCACTGAGGTTCATGGTAGCTGGTGGTTCAAAAGGATTGTCCAAGTGAATAATCTCAAAATAGTCCTTTGCTTCGAAAACTAAATTTGTAAGGTGAAATTGGCGTATATCCCCCTTCCAGTCAGTTTTTCTTGCTTTCAGTATTTTTCGGAGCCCAAGTTTTCGAATATGTGATCGTTCTTCTAACAGTATTGCCAACAGACTGCTTTTTGAGTGAACAAAATAAGAGTTCCTCTGAATAATTTCGTGAACGATTGACTTAAAGCCTTCTTACCAGAATGAGATTTCTTTTATCATTCTCCGCAGGTGACGTGCTCCATTAGTAGCTCCTGGTATTTTCTTTATTTCAAACCAGGATGGCAGGTAAACTTTCATGACATATTCTACTAGGAGCTTAAAGTTTTGTGTTAGTTCGGCAGTCGACACACACAGACGTAGGATTCTCTTGTCAGGAAGTAATGTCAGGTGTATTGAGCCATTTTGAATGAGACATCGTGCCAGGACTTCCGTTTGATTTATCTGGAAGGCACTCGCCCGAGGATACTGCCCTAGAAATATCAAAGAGATATTTTTTGTCTGAACTGAGATCTTTTTTATGAAATTTACGCAGAGCAACTGGAATAGAAACAAAACTTATCACAGGAAGGGTTTCGCACGTTTCCAGAGATTTTCCTATTGTTCCGGAAAACTGGTGTTGCCCAAATGCAATTCCGCCAATCTTCTGGAAAAGGCGGCGTTTAGGTAATTCAATAGTATGCCATAAGCATATAAACCAGTGTAATTTGTGGTCAACAAAGGATTCAAGCTGTCTAACTGCGCCATGTTTTGTCGCAACATTGAGGTTCGTTCCATCACAGCCAACGGCAACCTGTTCCGAAAGTGTAATCGACGTTCTCGCCTCATCTTAATCCATTCAATAACTTTGGATGGAGTATCTTTGGATACAATCCCTATATCACGAAGCATAGATGAAGCAATGATAGCAGCTGACCTATCCGATACTCCCGTTCTGTCACAAGAAACGGCTAGATTTGGCAGTGATATTCTCATTGGCCAGTCTTGCAGGTTGAGGGAGTATCATAGATGTTAGATTTCCGACATTTGGCTTCATGACAAACGTAACCGTCTTCATCTTCGAGTTATCTTCCATTTCTAAATCGGATCCTAAAACGGCGTTTTCTTCTAAACTCGTAATATGTTTATAAGCATTATTATTTATATTATATTTTATATGCATTATAGCAGTTCCTCTGCTTTAGATTCCTTATTTTCCCTTCTACATTGCCTTTCTCTAACACGCTTCAATTTTTGAGCTGCAGAAATATTAATTGATCCTGTTTTTCTATCATACCATTGGTCTGCTAAACAATTTCGTTCCATGCTCTTTTTCTATCCATAGGAAATGCTTCATTAAATCAACATTCGTGGGTAACACTGTCTCTTTCAATTGTACTGGAGATCCAAAAACACTACAAAATGTTTCATTTTCAGTTGAGGTCATGTTTAAATTAAACTTCCGTATTGTCTTGTCCAAAAACAACAAAAAAAAAAAAAAAAAAAAAAAAAAAAATTAGTGTCTACATATTAGTGGTTGAAACAAAGAGAAGCATCAAACAAAGACAAGCGTCGCAAAATTGAATCATTCCACTTAATAAAAGTCACGTGTCAGTCGAAGGTTTTAGATTAGAATACGCACCATCTATTAGATTTTGAAGTTTAATTTGCTATTTATGTACGAAATGCCCTTTCTAGCACCAACATCTGACAATAATGTTTTAATAAAGCCATTTATTAATAAAAACGTAAGTAATTGTTGTTTATTTAAAAATTAATTAATTATTCAATTACTTTTTGTTAAAAATGCATTAAAAACATTTTTAAAATGCTGTACAAATATACACTTGAGGTGTGGAACCTCAATGTGTCAATATTTTGAGCTGAAATTTGGTGACAATTTGTTTCAGCCAGTTTGGCACCATATAATGACTTAGGCAATATTAATTTCGAGAAAAAGTTTTTTCGTTCCACCCTACTATACAATCTGACTTGTGATACCGCTCAAGAGTCTGAAACAGTTGTAACCAAAATGCCTCCCTCTGTGCTCCCATTATTTCCGAATAGTGCAATTTGTCTAATTTTATGACAAAAACATAAGCGATTAAGTAAGGCAAATGTTATTATATAGATATACTGGTGATAAACGGTCAGCAGTCCATAAGGTTTATTGCCCCTGGTCTTAAGCAGCATTGGAACAGCTTCTCAAAAATAACCGTTAATTTTTGTTGCACAGTTGTAATCACAGTTTTCTACATCCCGATTTTGAATAACAATATTTTTTTAGGGAATTGTTTTTAATCATAAAAATTCTGCGATAATAAAAAGGGAATATTTCTTTATAAAAAGAGATATTAAAATTCGGAAGGATGCTTTCAGCACTTCTTTAAATCATTAACGGGCCATCGATTATACATCAGTTTATTGCACGTAATAAACAAATTTACTTGAAGTGGTAATCGTTTTTCAATAAATTTTAACAACCTAAATATCTCAGTTTAGATTTAGAAAATAGTCAACAAATAATAATAATATTAATAAATATTTGAATCGCTTCTCGTGTTATTTTGGATAATGTGGCACTAGAAAGGTGGGATGTTTTACTCATGTTTTATAAAAATATGAATTTTTATTTTAAACTGTTTAACTTATTTATTTTACTTCTTTCTTTCTTTCTTTGTATCTTTCAAACATTTTTATAAAGACATTTCTGGTTCAAACCGAAATATATTCATTTGGTACCGGTCAAAATTACGGCTCACCGTACTTATAGTGTTAACTAGATAATATTTGCTACTTAAAGTCATTTTAGAAAGTAACTCGATAAAATGCGCTTTTGAGTATTCGTTATGGTCGTATCAGACGGAGAACGATAAACATCAAACATTTCCCCAAATATTTACGAAACATGTTCTTCAAACTTGTTGTATGTTCGGTAAACAGGTTCTTCATACGTTTTGTAGGGTTAACGTCTATTATGTATTGATCTGGAAGGATTACCTGATACGTTTGCATATCTTCTTGCTATCCATTCGTATAAATCCCGTTTTCCTAGTTACGTTCCTATTGGCTCAATTGATCCACCGCTGAGTGAATATCAAACTTTTCTCATACGATGCCAGAAAAGTTCAGTGAGCAAGAATAGCCAGCAAAATTCTCCCCTTCATCAAGGTCAAGCAACTTAATGTTCTGTTGGGGGAAATGTTCGGCGAAAGACTGGTGTGTGATACAGCTGTTTTAATCGATTAACATTACTTCTTATATGAATTATAATATTGTATCTATTTTAGGGGTTTTTATTTAAACGTTATGTATGCAACTGCTGTATACAATTTTGTCTTTTATTTTCTATGTATCACAGGACTCACAAATGGTCCGCCAAACCAATACCAATATTTTTTAAAAGAAAATTTCATGGTAGGTTTCTACCAAAGCCATTAAATAATAAGCTTGATCAGATGAATAGAAGAAATTCCGCAAGTTGACAATAGCACCCTCTAACGTCTGGTGTTCATTTTGCATACTGTCAAATGAAAATTTGACATCAGAAAAATTAAAAGGAGAAATTATGAAATATTAATCCAAAAACATTTCGAATGCAAGTGGATCAACCGCAGAACCTAAATCACGCTGAGCAATGGTCAGTATGATGGAAAATGAAATCGGAGAGCGGATTATTATGGATGCTCGTGATTGGAGCTAGTGTACACAGACAAAATTTACATAATTCACGTTTTCAGGTCATCTTCTTTCATTCTCTTTGCACGCCGGCCGCAAGGTGGCGCAAGTGTGCGCTAACAAATTTAACACATACTGAGCACGCTCAAAATATAATCACTCTGGTTTCCAGTGTTGATAGCGGGCTACTTTTTTTAAAGTGAGATTGCCAGATTGTCACCAGTTTTTTGAAATAATAAAATACGCTTTATTTAATGTCATATTAATTAAGGCGAAAACAAGGCGAATTTTACCATTTCAGAAAAGTGGAGCCAATCAAGAAATCTGAATTTATAAAAAGTAGCCCACGGGCAACACTGCTGGTTTCTACAGTTTTTGAGCTAGAATTAACTTACGAAGGTTATTTCTGCAAAATTTGCAAGAAAAGTCTTTAAAAATAAATTTGTAAGAAAATACTGGTATTCAAAATGCGGACCATTTGGGAGCCCTGATATCACCTACGCATAAATTGAATGTATATTCCTATTTTTTTTTCTACAAAGTGCAATAGTCTCTATACATATAGTATGCTCACTATATCAGTGATACATGCTACACGGCCCGCAGAGATAGTGCTTAAAAAAATGAAATCCTCACTTTATTTTTAGGCAGAATGTATCTCATTCAATAACTCAAATATTATCTTCTTCAATTAGCTACTTCAAAAAGCGTTGTGAGATTATTTTTTTCCAAAAGGTTGGCAGTATCACCGCTCTACATTATTAAAATAAAATAAGCTTTTTCGGATTACACTTCTCACTTATTCATTTTTTTAATAACTTTCCGAAAAGTCTTTTTAAATATATTACTTGAAACTGCAGGCTAATTTCTTTTTTTACTAATTCTGTTTGAGAAATTTCCTCTTGTTGAACTGTCTGATTAATTGAAAAGTAATTGACTTTATTGATCGCGCAAAAAACCTTTCTATAGAAAAAGCTATTTATTTTTAGATTAAATGGTTAATCTTCTCTCGGAAGTAATACTTTGAATTGACCCTTTTTATGTCTAAAGTTCACTGCATAATGGCAGAAGATATAAGATAACTTTTATATGTGATAACGAGAATAATTGATAAGTTTAACCCCTTGAGGGGAGGTAGGATATATTATATCCCACCTAAGTTTAATCGAGATTAACACCAAAAATTTTTAATTAGGTTTTAGTTTTATAACTTTGGTGGAAAAAAGGTAAAAAATTACATTTGCTTATTATGAAACAAAATTTTTCGAAAATTCCGGTGTGAATTCAACATTACAGAAACGCAATTACGTGTTTCTGAAAGGGTTAAGGATATTTATAAAATTGGCTTCCATATATTTGCACGTAAGTTAACCCTTTGCACTCGAGGGCTCCGCTGCGCAGACAATCTTTCTTTGCAAAATTTGTTTTTGACACCAGTAATAAAAGAAAATAGAATGTACCTTATTTAATCAGAGCAGTTTTGAAATTGTGTACTTGAACGAAACTTCTTTTTAAAAAGTGGTGCCGATCGAATAAAATTTGTGTAAGAGACTCCGAGCGCAAAGGGTTACAAATCAAATAATAATGTAATATTTGAACAGTTTAGTGAAAGAATGTGCATTTCCACTGATTCGTTCTTTGAAAACCAGTATTTCTAACAAAAATAAAATTTCTAGAAAACTGAAGTGAAAGATTTTTGTTGTAAATTTTATTGATTTATTTTCTTTTTGGTAGCATTTATTTAATATGTTAATTTTTGGTATTAAATTTTCTTATACGGACTTATTATTCAGTTTTCAAATATGAACATTATACAGGCCGCGCTGACGCGTCATTTGTAAAACTATCGTTAAGACATTCTAAATTCTCCCCAGAAAAATTGAATAGTTATTTTTGGTTAATATAATGATAGATATTTCGTTAATAAAATAATGGAAAATTAGTACAAAAACTTTCTTGTTTTAACTCGAAATTTCTGAATAAAAAACCCGCCAGATTTGGTAAGAGAAGAATTATTAAATATATTAAAATTTAAATCATTAAAATATTATATTATTAACATTAATATTAAAATATTATATTATTTGTTGATACATTATTAATAAATAATGTCTCAGATTGCCAAGAAAACACAGATTCTTTGAATTTAGCTTTACCTAGTAATAAAATACTTTACATTTTTCATCCATTAAAATAAAAACAATTTTTGAGAAAATGTAACATAACGTGTTCTCCCTATAATCTCTTCAACCTAGTCTGCATTTTTTATTTAAATGCATTGCTGAAAACCTTACCTTACATTGTTGCGTAAGTTAGATAAGCGTATTTTGAAACGGATGAATAAAATCAAATAAATATCCGGGAGAAAACGTCTTTTATTCAATAAATAGTCTGGTTTAAAATATGTGTATTTCACTTTAAAAATCCGAAGGCTAGCGGACACTTAAAATACGGAACTGTAAAATATGCATAAAGAATTCTCAAAGATGCTTAAATTTGAGTATCACTATTTCTAAATAGCATAATCTGATGAAATATTTTTTGTAATTAAATAAGAAGATCTCAAGGAATCGTGTCTAACATTTTAACCCTTTATCTACTGACGGTACTTACAAGTACCACTGACTTTAAACTTTTATACCATAGTGAATATTACTAATATTCTAATGGTACTTTGCAAAAAACGCTCTTTTAACTCCACTTTATCCGAATACATGGCAGCAGTAGTTCCAGGTTCGTTATTTTAGAGAGGAATGAGGCTATCTTTGAAGCAGTCGATGTGTTTTGTGACGACATTTTGTACAGATTGCCACGCTCGTCTTTTCATTGCTGCAAACACAGTAAAGGATATAAGATAAGTGTTGGAATTTTTTTTATGTGTTCATTATGATCTTAGAATACAAGTTGACTAGTTATTTTACGTGAACGGTGTATATATTTGATTTAACAGTTGAATTACTGGGTGGTACTTATAAGTACCGTCAGTACACTGGGTATTGGAGAAAAACTTCTTGTTTACTCTTCGTCTGTGTAGTTGTCCATCGTTTTCATCTGCTTTAAAATGTAATTACTAAAATGTAGTGTAGTAATGATTTCCCTGGTACTTGTTTTCTGTTTCATTGTTATTTTTTATAGGAACGTTATATAGGAACCGGCTCGTTTTTGCTATGCTAGAAATGGCATATGTAAATTCATATATTGCATATGTGGAGATGCGAGAAAACATGTTGTCCCTGGAATATTGACGTCGCATAACTAAAGGACTGCTAACAAGATCGAAATCTAAAAAAAAAAAAAAATATATAGATTTTTTAACCCTTTCAGGAGCAAAGCATTTTCAATTCTAATGTGTTGAAATATATGAGTGGCACCGGAATTTGTCAAACGATTTATTTGTAAACAAGAAAAAGGGCCTAAATTTCGCATACTTATTAAATCGAAATAATTTTCTGGTGCCAGTTGAAATATCTTGTGGGTTTTCTGTTATGATATTTTTGTCATAATGTACTGACGGTACTTTAAAGTACCATTTTAATTAATTACCTCTAAATAATTAAATTTCTCACGTGTGAGTATTTCTTTTATGTTTATGTTTTAATTTTCATTGCAGTAACTGAAAAAAAAATTCCATGGAAAAAATTGCAGTAGATCATAATGCCGTAGATAAAGGGTTAACTGGAAAAGAACAGACAAATGGCATCTACCCAGTATGGCCTCGGATGCCCGTGTGATAGTCGGGACATTATTGTGCAATTTGTTGATTGATGTAAGTATAATAGTACTATATTAACACCAGAACCACCATTAGGGGTCATTTTGACCCCTGCCAAATTGATAACAGTCGATTCGAACCAGAAATTTCTTTATAAGATATGTTAAATGTGTGCAGCACAAAAGTAGGCTAATTAAATAAGTTAAATAGTTTTAATTAAAAATTCTGATCTAAAACACTTTTTATAAAATCTGAGTAAAATAGCCGGCTGTTCTACAGTGCGGCGCAAAAATTTATGCACAAGCTAAATATTTTTATAAAATGAAAATTATACATTGGAATGCTTTGGAATTTTTCCTGTATCTAAACAATTTGATTGCAAATTCATGTTTCGAATTCGGAAACAATTCATTGTAAGGAAAATAATAAATTATTAAAAATTGCTAATTGTGATGTTGCAAATGTTTATGCACAATAAGAACTATATACATTTCATAAGGCACAAAATTCTTTTAGTAGCCTATGAGGCTTCCATTGCACCTGATGAGATCGAATACTCGATTTTGCATTGATGATACGAGATTATGGAAGGTATTGAGAGCGAGTTTGTACCAGGTTTCCTTGATAGCTGACTTGAGCTTTTGCACTGGGTAATACTGCTTCTCATTCTTGTAGCCGTCACGTGAGTGGATTCCCCAGATGTTCTCTATAGGATTGCGATCTGGGATGAGTGCTGGCCAGTTCATAACACTGATATTCTGAGATATAAACCATTCTTTTGTGCAATGTGAAGTGAGTATTGATGCGTTGTCTTGCTGAAAGATCCTATTGGGACCACCTAGGAGTTCTCCAAACGGTCACAAATGCTCCATCAGAGTTTCCTGATACTTTTGTGAATTTGTCTGTCATTTATGAAGCAGAGAGACGTTTGTACATTACAGCCAAAAGCGGCCCATACCAGTAGCGAATCACCATGTTGTTGCCTGCTGAATATGCTTTTCAAATCTTTCCCCAAGGCACGCCAAAAGAATGAGAAGCCATTTGGACCATCCAAATTCCTTTTTTTCATCAGAAAAAATAACACTAATACATTCTCCCCGATAATACATGTGCTATTTTACCAATTAAAGTCTTGCTTGTTTGTGACACTGTTTCAGAAAAAGCTGACGAGATAATTTTTGTTTTTCAATGAATCCTGATTCTGTTACTGGCTGCATATGATGTCATGTGATATTTGTGAGCCAAGTTGATTTTTTATCTCATTAAGAGACAAATAGCTAGTTAAAGCCAATCTTTTAGTTCTTCTATCCTCACAAATTGTGGTTTTACTCGACGTTTCTGAGCAATATACATTTTTGAATTCTTTTCCACGTTCCTAAACACTATAAACACCATATTTAGACCGATTTAAAATAAGCGAGATTTGCAAAAAATAATTACCTTCACCTTTCAGCTTCCAAACTTCTACGACTTCTTCAGGCGAGAGCGGCAGAGATTTCGACATTTTGATATAACTCATACAGCAATAATCTCTACACTTTATACTTTAGGAAAAAAGTCTCTCCGATTTTCCGCCTATCATGTTTAAGGAGATATTTGCATAAAATCTCATTTGTGCATAAACTTTTGCGACATCACAAAAACTGTTTTCTTGTAATTTCTGATTTTCGTAACGATGATTTTTTTCGAAACTTGAGATATATATTTATGACCATACTATTCACCTAGAGTGGATATTTGAAAGCATTCCATAGTATAATTTTATTTTTATTAAAATATTTGCGTTGTGCTTAAACTTTTGCGCCGCACTGTAGTGTTAATAGTTTTATTTAAATATTTTTTTTCAATGTTAAAAATTGTGTAAAAATTTGTCAAAATTATATAACATAAACTAATGTAATCTTCAATAATTTTGGTGTTGGTTTCATTTTTTTAACTTATATATTTTTTTGAGAAAAACGAATTTAGAAAATAGTAACACCGACGTATACTTCCCCGATTATCTCATGGACAATTCAAGGTCAGAGGCTAAAAACAGTCTATATTGTAATTCTCACTGTAAGCCTTATTACCACATGTGTTATTTCAAACACTGACCGCGGGGTCCATTTTGTCACGCTTATCTGGCTAGATCATTTACTTGTCAAATTAGTAAAAGTTTCTGGTTGAGGTAGAAATAATTAAATATTCATTAAATTTTCTAAATATAGTCAAAATTTACGTGCATTCAAATAAAAAAATATGATTTATTTTACTGTGAAGAAGATAAAGAAATATATATACATTTAAAATAAAATAATTTTTTTGATTTAAAATTTATTTTTTAATAATTAGATACACGTAATGGGGATATGGTTTGCTTTATGCTTAACCCATTAATGCCGGTTGGTACAAAAATCTACCAAAACGAATTATTTTAATTAATTATCACTAGATGGCACAATCTGTCAAACAATGATGCATTTGACATCTTAGATAATCACAAATAAGTATAAAAATAGAATTCCCGCATTTTTGTGGAAAATGAGCGTAGTAGTAGGTGTAAAAACTGAGTGAATACGAAATCGATCACTATCTATCTACCTTTAAAAAGAAAACGGTAAGTTACGTATATTTTTTTTTGAAATTTTAATTATGTTTTTAAATGGAATCACAATTGTAATAGTGTACTTTAAACAATTGTGCTATTTAAAGTTAGTTTTACTTTTGTTTCGTTTTGTATTTTCATTTTTACTTTTAATGGTAGAAAATTGTACCAACCGGCATATATGTAGTCTCAATCTTACTTAGGGCGATCAGAAAATAAAAAATAGACGTCCATTTCAATGACTGCGCCCCACACTGATTTAGAAAATTAATCAATACCATTCGTTTGTACTGGTTTCTGCCAGAAAAATTCTCTTTTGTGCCACTTCTCGTTATAACGAACAAAATGGGTGGAGGCAGTGAAACGACACTCCCGCCCCATCAACGAAATCAAAATATTGTTACTGCATTCATTTACGTTTGTGCTGCAAAAAGTTCCGTTTGTGCCATTTCCGAATTATGTCGTTGTGAAGGCGCCTACCTTCACATATTAATATTAAGACCTTTTCTCTTTCCCCCCTTTAAAATTACATTTTTTTAAATTCTTAAATTTAATTATCTGTCTGCATTCGGATTCAATCTGCTTTTAGTGCTCTTTTCCCTTCATAAATTAAGCATTCAATTCTCAGTCTGTTTAATATTTTAACCGCAGCGCACTGCATTTTAAATGAAAAGAAATAATTTCCTCTTCTCACCTAGCAACTGGATTCTAATTTTCATCCTTCTGCCTTAGTTTTGATGATATGCAGAAATTAGTCAGACATATTACTTCTACATTTTTAGCCGTTGGTCCAGATGTAAGATATTAGTCATTTCAGTTATTAACCTTGTCTTTATTTTGTTTTGTTTATTAACGGGCGCTTCGGCCGCTTCAATCCCATGAGAACTTTGGCAAACCCTATCGAATGTTCTTTTGCGGTTTATGTGCTATAATTTCCTAAGTAATCATCTGGCGTTAAATATTTCTTATTAATCTTTTACATTCCCCATTCAATTTCAATTATTGTACTTTGACCACATGTCTCTCTCTCTCTCTTTAATCTCGCCATATATTATATGTATTTGGCGAAATTGTGTATGTACGCTTGCCAACACTCGAGCATTTTCGAGAAAATGTAATTGCAACACTTGCTTCTAAGATCTGATTCTGTGAGCGTAAAAAATGTAACTTTCTGCTCCCTTCTCCAACATCGGCCTTAGCCGTGTAATTTCGGCTATGTTCGAAAGGATCCCGGTGGGCAATAAAGATATTTAGATAATTTCTACCTTAGCAGTTTCTTGCCTTCCTTTTAAAATAAGTAACAGTTAATTTTTCAGCCTTGTATTCAGTATGGAACCTAAGCAAAAATGAACCACCTGTGCAAGACATCTTCAACACAAAAATATGGTGCATATAGCCGGCATACCGAAATTACACGGCTAAGGCCGATGTTGGAGAAGGGAGCAGAAAGTTACATTTTTTACGTTCACAGAATCATATCTTAGAAGCAAGTGTTGCAATTACATTTTCTCGAAAATGCTCGAGTGTTGGCAAGCGTACATACACAATTTCGCCAAATACATATACTATATGGCGAGATTAAAGAGAGAGAGAGAGACATGTGGTCAAAGTACAATAATTGAAATTGAATGGGGAATGTAAAAGATTAATGAGAAAGATTTAACGCCAGATGATTACTTAGGAATTATAGCACATAAACCGCAAAAGAACATTCGATAGGGTTTGCCAAAGTTCTCATGGGATTGAAGCGGCCGAGGCGCCCGTTAATAAACAAAACAAAATAAAGACAGGGTTAATAACTGAGTCGTAACACCAAACGGTGTTATTTATGACTACATTCACACACAAACACATACGTTTGTGTCACCTGTTGTGTAATGCTTATTAAATTTCATTAAATTTAATGTACATTTTTTACTTTTTTTTAAGGGGTACTTTCTCTGGAAAGTTCTTACTACCTCTTGTTTATACCTTACAGGAGTGCTATGTGTTTTAAAATACACTTTAGTTAAATTAGGTTCTCAGTAAAACACATTAAGTCTTTAGTTACAAGATAAAACGAGGGTAACTTTCAACTTTTAACAAATAATTTACCCCCATCTTCCTCTCCTTTACCAGTTATAACACCTTTGAAAACTTGTAATGTCACAAATAGTGCTGAAAATGTACACTTTTTATATTTACTATACTATGTAATGTTTGTTTTTATTTACAGTTCATGTCTCAAGAAAAATATTTTTATAAGTTGGAGTATAACCAACTGTTGTAGCAATTGTGAAAATTGCTCTTGCTTCAAGCGAATGTTCAAGCAATTTTATATTAAAATCTTCTGGAAATCATAAAAAAATATAATAACTGTGTGCACACGTTGAAAAAAAAATAATGAGAAAATAAGAAAACAGCTGTCCAGAAGTATTAACTGCAGTTCAAATAAATTTCAATATATTTTATTTTGGCAAGTCTTTGGTACCAACTTGCTTTGTCATGCTTATAGGCATGATTTTTATATGAGACATGATTTATTTGTTCTTTACGTATTTAGTATTTCTGTATATGTTTATAAACTGTTGGGGCACCGGGTTCCCACTACAAAATATTATATTTTTACATATTTCTTTATGTGTAATGTATTTGAGAGAAGACATGAGGTCAATTTTTTTTCTCTCGCGGTTCACTTCGTTATTTTTCGGCTGTTGGGGAGATATATGTGAAGGCGCCTACCTTCACATATTAATATTAAGACCTTTTCTCTTTCCCCCCTTTAAAATTACATTTTTTTAAATTCTTAAATTTAATTATCTGTCTGCATTCGGATTCAATCTGTTTTTAGTGCTCTTTTCCCTTCATAAATTAAGCATTCAATTCTCAGTCTGTTTAATATTTTAACCGCAGCGCACTGCATTTTAAATGAAAAGAAGTAATTTCCTCTTCTCACCTAGCAACAGGATTCTAATTTTCATCCTTCTGCCTTAGTTTTGATGATATGCAGAAATTAGTCAGACATATTACTTCTACATTTTTAGCCGTTGGTCCAGATGTAAGATATTAGTCATTTCAGTTATTAACCCTGTCTTTATTTTGTTTTGTTTATTAACGGGCGTTTCGGCCGCTTCAATTCCATGAGAACTTTGGCAAACCCTATCGAATGTTCTTTTGCGGTTTATGTGCTATAATTCCTAAGTAATCATCTGGCATTAAACATTTCTTATTAATCTTTTACATTCCCCATTCAATTTCAATTATTGTACTTTGATCACATGTCTCTCTCTCTCTCTTTAATCTCGCCATATAGTATATGTATTTGGCGAAATTGTGTATGTACGCTTGCCAACACTCGAGCATTTTCGAGAAAATGTAATTGCAACACTTGCTTCTAAGATCTGGTTCTGTGAACGTAAAAAATGTAACTTTCTGCTCCCTTCTCCAACATCGGCCTTAGCCGTGTAATTTCGGCTATGTTCGAAAGGATCCCGGTGGACAATAAAGACATTTAGATAATTTCTACCTTAGCAGTTTCTTGCCTTCCTTTTAAAATAAGTAACAGTTAATTTTTCAGCCTTGTATTCAGTATGGAACTTAAGCAAAAATGAACCACCTGTGCAAGACATCTTCATCACAGTCGTTATAACGAATTTTTATAATTCAAGGTCACTTTCAGAAAATCACTTATGAAAATCGTACAGAAATACGTGTCACGAAAGGAAATACGTAATTCTTTAGTGCTATGTAAATGTCGGTTTGTGACGTAAAAAGTTTCGTTTGCTCCATTCTGGTTTTCTCGATATAACGATTTTTCCATTTTTCCAACACAGAGCGGCCATTTCGGTGGACCCACGCAATCAACGAAATGTAAATTGTATTACGTCAATTGTTTATGCTGGTTTTTGTTGCAAAATGTTTCGTTTGTACCATTTCCATTCTCTCGTTAAAACGAATTTTTATAATACAAGGGCGCATAAAGAAAGTCGTCTATGAATAAATACGTGTCACAAAATGAGATGCGTAATTCTTTAGTCCTATATAAATATCGGTTTGGACTCACAAAATTCTCACAAAGAAAAATATTTTTGTGTTCTATATGTTTTATTAGTGTCTGGATATAACGAAAAAGTTATCATGTTGATTCTAATGCATAAATATTCAGTTTATTAAAAATATGTTACTATATTTTAAAGGCAATTGTAATTTTTAAATCTTTTTTTCTAAGTTTTAGAATTTGTAAATTACATATTTTACAAACTTTTCTTTTACAAATTGAATCGCAATTAAAATTTTTAAATATAATTTTAATAAAAAACCCTTATTATACAAGTATAAGTGTATTTTACTAGTATATAAATCTAGAAACTATTATTATAATTATAATAATTATTATTATTGCAATCAAACAATAAGTTCAAAATTTGCATTAAAAAGTGAGTTCATATTACACAAACGGCGGTTGGTACAAAAATCTGCCATTAAAAAAAACTTAGTAAATACAACGGGAAAAATAAAATTTATGTTCGATGTACTTAATAGACACAGAATGAACAAATATGAACAAAATTTCAAAATGGATCGATTATTTTGAATTCTATATTAATACATGGAAATTATTCCAGAGAAAAACATTCTCCTTGCATACTATATTTCAAACGAAAATCAAATTTCAAAGTTATTGCTTAAAAGGCGCAAAGGCCAACATAGTGAAAAGGATTCCAAGCCGGGACTCGAACCTGGGCCATCAGCATAGCGCACTGACGTTCTACCGACTAAACCACTTGGAACGATACCTAGCTCGGAAAATTTCTCACTATTATATGTTGGCAAGGCTACAAACGTAGCACAAGATGGAATATTTATCGTGAGCCACCGACCTGTGATCTCTATCTTGTGCTACGTTTGTAGACTTGCCAACATATAATAGTGAGAAATTTTCCGAGCTAGGTATCGTTCCAAGTGGATTAGTCGGTAGAACATCAGTGCGCAATGCTGATGGCCCAGGTTCGAGTCCCGGCTTGGAATCCTTTTCACTATGTTGGCCTTTGCGCCTTTTAAGCAATCACTTTGAAATTTGATTTTCGTTTGAAATATTTTGAAGTCGGCATTAATGGGTTAATTGCAAGCCAAAATATCACGAAAGATATATTTAATGTACCTGTAGTTGCATATAACAATTAATATTTTGCTACAGTTAGGCTTTGTTTCGCAGTGTATATTGCTGTTTTACGTTTAGTTGTCGAGATCCGGCTACCTTTATTTTTTTATTTTGTCTTTTTCTTGGATATCTGAAATATGAAGGTAAGGTTAATTACTCTTAATTAGTATTCATAACAGTTATTCTTTTCAAGCAACTTTACACTAGAAGGACGGGGAATTTTACTCAAATTTTATAAATATATTTCACATCAGAATTTTTATTTTAAATGATTAATTTATTTAAATAACTATTTTTTTTATACCTTTTAACCCTCCGTCTACCAGACGGGTCCATTGGACCCGACAGGTACATACAAAATATTCATTCAAACCAGAAATTTTTTTAAAATAAACTAAGTATATAAACCAGACAAAAATAAGGTAAATAAATAAGTTAAATAGTTTTAAATAAAAATTCTGGTGTAGAACGTTTTATTAAAACTTGAATAAAATTCCCGGTAGATCTAGGGTTAAACTAGCTTTTGAAGAAATTTCTTTTTCAAACCGAAATATATTCATTTGGTAGCGGTCAAAATGACTGCTCGCCGTCTTTCTAGTGCAGTTTTGCCAGTGGGCTACTTTTTTTAAATTCAGATTTCTTGATTGGCACTTTTCTGAAATAGTAAAATTTCCCTTGTTTTCGCCTTAATTAATATGCCATTAATTAAGGCGAATTTTACCATTTCAAAAAAGAGGTGCAAATCAAGAAATCGGAATTTAAAAAAACTAGCCCACTGGCAACACTGTTCTAGTGTTGAAACAATTACTATGAGCAAGTGCAGGAACTAAACCTTTTCCGACTTCTCCCATTCTATGTAAAAAAGAAATTACTATTTCAATTCTCTTGTCTTAAAAATGTTGGTAGAAAGTTACTATTAAATATTTAATTATTTACTTACCGTAATTTCCGGTGTATAGCCCGCGGATCAAACAATCGTGTTTCGACCGAGAATTTAAAAAAAATAAAATGTAACTTTTTAGATCACGGTAAATATTGGTCTTCAAATACTGAATAAAATTTCTGGGTCCAAACTGAATTGTTTGATCTGCGGGCTATACACCGGAAATTACGGTAATTTAAATGTATGTATTGATTTTTATGTTTATACTTTACAAGGGGAGGGTTTATTTTTTCAGGTCAAATTTTTCTGCTAATAATTTTTTGCATTAATACCACAAGTGTGTAGATCACTGTCCTTAAACGGTTTCGCGATTTTCCAATTTCTTATAATATTTTTTATTTGCTGAACGTAAGGTTTGGTAAAATTTTAAACATTTTTTTTAAACTGCGAGACCATTTCACTAGTGAAATATTCAACCGATTTTTTCTTTAAATACGGGAAAGAAAAAAGAAAGGTAAACATTTTTACCGGTGACTTTTTTTCCCTAATAATTTTATCTCTATTATATATTAAAATAAAAATAACATTTAACCCTCCGTCTACCAGACGGGTCCATTGGACCCGACAGGTACATACAAAATATTCATTCAAACCAGAAATTTCTTTAAAATAAACTAAGTATATAAACCAGACAAAAATAAGGTAAATAAATAAGTTAAATAGTTTTAAATAAAAATTCTGGTGTAGAACGTTTTATTAAAACTTGAATAAAATTCCCGGTAGATCTAGGGTTAAAAAATAATGGTGGAAGTTTTCCTCCATCATCCGCCCTCTGATTAAGTCGATGCCTATGTACATTTCTATACGATTCCGTTAATTTATGTTCTGCTCTAACTTTGCAGATATTAAATAACTTATTTTCTTCCTATGCCATACTTATTTACTGCATTGTTAGTGCAATTTATCTTAATTTTAAGTATTTATGAAGCCCCGCCCGATTAAAGCAATAAATTAGCATTCAAGAAATATCAACTCTCGCCAGAAAAAGTTTAAAAAAACATCGGGTTATATGCTCAGGGAAGCTTTGACTTACAAACCTCAACACTTGAGCTACCGGAAGTTTGTGTCAAGTTTTATAAAAATATTTCGCACCAGAATTTTGATTTAAAACTGTTTATAGTAGGAGAGCTGTTGAACATTTTTGAGTAGGTTTTTGAGGCACCCTGAAAATTTGTGCATACCTGTAAAATCTGTGCCAGACACGTGTCAAGTGCCATTTTTGGCAAAATGGCACTTGACACTTGTATGACACAGATTTTGGGCCGACTAATGTGTCTGTCATTTTCAAAACATTTTTTTCTAAGCATAAACATTATTCTGCCTCAATCTCAGCGTGCCTCAAATACCTTTTTTGGGTAGTCAAAAAATGGCACTTGACACGTGTCTGGCACAGTTTTTGGGCCGACTAAAGTGTCTGTAGTTTTTAAAATATTTTTTTCTAAGTATAAATATTATTCTGTCTCAATCTCAGCGTGCCTCAAATACCTTTTTTGGGTAGTCAAAAAATAGCACTTGACATGTGTCTGGTACAGCTTTTGGGCCACGATCCTTCAACCAGACATTCTATATTGTATTCAGCCATTACAAAAGAAGTGTTGCACAAATTTTCAGGGTGCCTCAAATACCTTCCCTAAAATGTTTAACAGCTCTCGGACTATTAACTTTGTTATTTAATGTTTTTCTTCTTTGTATCTTTTAAACTTATTTCATTATCAAATTTCTCATTTGAACCGAAATATATTCATATGGTAGCCATCAAAATGACGCCTCACGGTATTTCTAGTGTTCAAACAGCTGTTTAACCCTTTGCGGAGTTGTGGGATATATTATGTTCCACCTAATTTTAATGAAGATTCACCCTAGAAACTTTTAATTTTGGCGGAAAAAAGCAAAAAAATTGCTTTTTCTCATTTTGAAGTATTTTTTTTTATTGCGGTGTGATTTCAACATTACACAAACACAATTGCTTGCCCCTGAAAGGGCTAAATAATTTTTTAATGACTCGTTTTGAGACATGTGCAGATGAAAAATTGTATCAGCTCGGTGACTCAGAGAGGCGAAAACGCACGCTAAAATACTAGGTACTGATTTGACCCTTAAATGCATGATTTTTTATTTTGTTTCGAAACAATTATATATGATTCTCAGAAAGGCTTATTAAACAGGAAAAATAATGAAAAAAATCAGTAATACATTTTTCGCATAATACGTCAAACTTTTCTTATGTTCCACATCTTCAATACAAATAAAAACTACTGCCATAACTAAAATATTGCAAATTACTAAATATTTTAATAAGTATGGATCTAAATACCTTATTTTATACAAATTTTTATTCGGTAAAACTTAACCCTTAAATGTATGAGTTATTCTTTTAGAATTGTATTTTTTATTCTTATATTAAGGATTACACACCAAAAATTTTAAGATAGATTTTTAACTTTATTTAGTAGCATAGTTCAGTGTTGCCAGATAGGCTACTTTTTTAAAAATCAGATTCTTGATTGGCACCACATTTTTGAAATGGTAAAATGCGCCTTATTTAACGACTTATTAATTAAGGCGAATGCGAAGGGAATATTACCGTTTCAAAAAAGTGGTGACAACAAGAGATCTGAATTTAAAAAAAGTAGCCGACTGGCAACACCGGCATAGTTTTGTACTTTTTACAGGATTAATATTTCTATATAAATATACATAGCTGCCAACCTTCCATTAATCTTCCGTAACATCTGGATTAAATTGACCCAGGTTAACCACTTTCGAACCAGAAAATTTATTTCATGGGCCTTTATTTATTTTCTACAGAGTTTCTACGTGGAACATATTTAATTTCATTTCTTAAAAAAATTTCTGGTTCGAAACTCATTAAACCAGGGTCAAATTAACGCACGTATTACGGAAGATTAGCTTGAGGTTGGCACCTATGAATATAGTAGTTGCTAAGAGTTCAATAAAAAGTGATGCAGATATGCATCACTATTCCTTTAAGGGTTAAATAGCCTTCATTGGGGCTGTTATGTAGATTCTATCATGTATGGTCATTCCTTATTGAGTCACTATTTGCCGTTTGAAGCATTCGTGAAATTGTGATGAAAATAAAATTTCCTTCATTGGGCCAGTACTTGCCCTTTAATGTAAATTTATTAATGGCATTGGTATTATGGCATCTGCCTAGTAAAGGCCTGCATTTAACCCCTTGAAAGGTACCAGTATATTATATATACAACTTAAATTTAATTCCCACATGCCACATTGACACCAAAATTTAAGAATTAATTTTTTATTTGTATAATGTACGTGAAGAAGAGCTTTTACTTACTTTCATATATTTTTGTTCATAAATCCCGGTGTCACTGAATCATTTTAACATTTTAAAAACATAAGTACATTGCCCCTGAAAGGGATAAAGGTCAATAAATTAACCCTTTGTACTGCTCTGCGGAGACAATCTTTCTTTGCAAAATTTGTTTTTGGCACCAGTAATAAAGGAAAATAAAATGTACATTATTTAATCATCAGAGCAGTTTTGAAATTGTGTACTTGAATAAAACTTCTTTTAAAAAAGTGGCGCCGATCGAATAAAATTTGTGTAAGAGACCCCGAGCGCAAAAGGTTAAAGACGGACACGCTTTTAACTCTGTCATTACGGCTAACGGGTATTGGGACAGCATTGTAATTTTTGGTACTTACGCATTGGCCCATTACTAAGCTACGCTGGTCACGTTTGATGGGTTTCCATTTTTTTTCAATCAAATTACTTTCTATAACTTACTTAAATATTGAAAAATTCAAACTTTTCATTTTTTTTATTAAGCTTTCAGTTGCTTGGGTTTGAATTGGGATTCTAAAGCACTAGAGGTAAACGACATACCACATAGTACTAAGCAATCACTCTAAAACTGTTTAGAGCAAAATTTTAATTCACTGGCCTTCGCTTCGAAGATATTCAAAGTCAGTATGGTCTGGATATCTGAATCAGGCGAGCGAATGTGAAGGTTTCGGGACCTAATACGATTACGTATTGCAAACATGCGATCAGGCTGAGCTTCTAAACAGTTTCACGAAAACAAAAAAAGTACAATATTAATTAAAATAAACGAAGTATCATATGAAAACATGGTATATTTCATTATTTTCTGGTTCGAAACATATTTATTTGGTATGAAAAACCGTAAGAGTTGACAGCTCTAACCAGTAATACCAAATCTGGCGGGTTTTTTATCCAGAGAATTAGAGTTCACACAAGAAGATTTTTAATTGTAATTTCCTTCCATTTTATTCACACAACATCTATCGTTGTAATAACCAAAAGTAAATATGCAAATTTTCCGGCAAGAATTTGCAATTTCTGATTAAGAACGCCGCCTGCTCACGCAGATGGCCAACGCTAATGGAAATTCAAGTACATTTTGTGTAAAATGCAAATATCTAACGTAAATTTTTTTAAAATCTTTATAGAAGTCTGTATTTCTAATTTTTTATCATAATTTTCGGCAGGTAATTCTCTAATAAAATAAATATTATTAGATACAGGAACTCTGTTTATTAAAATGAAATATTTTTGCCTGGGTAATTGACTTTATTTGTAAAGTAAAATATCAGTTTGAATTTTTTTTTTTTTTTTTACCTGCAGATTATAAACCGGAAATCTCTTTATGCTCTTAGCTGACCAGGAACCATTACGAATTTTCGAGTTCCAATGTTTTCGAACAGAAATAATTGTGCTATTTAATCACACAATTTTTGCATTAAAATAAGCTAATATTTCTGATTGGAAATAGAGGTAAAAAAAAAAAAAATACTCACTGTTTACAGATCTCAATTATAGAAATTTAAACATAACCATTTGAATATTGACCTCTTTATAATGGTTTGATTAATATCGATTGACCGTTGTAGATGCGCATAACTTCTTCACTATAATCACACAAAAGCAACATAGCTATATTTAACTGCTCCCTCTGATGATTTATATAAAAAAATAAACGCAGATGTATTTTACATATAAGGTTTAAACATAAAACTCTCATTTTACATTAACCTAAACTAATTGTTTTTGGCATCAGATAATACAATTTTATTACCCTACATTAAAATAATAAATTATATCTACTTCCATCAAACAATTTTAGCTGAGAAACATTTTAATGCATTTAATCATGGCCTTTATATTTCACAATTCTAAGTGGTTTTAAAATATGACTTTTAAATACTAAGTTTCAAAATCTAATTTAAATGATTAATTTTAACTTCCATATATGTCAAATAAATGGTTATTTTTCTCGGTAAGTTGCCTTTTATTATGAATCATTAAAGTTAGATAAATTATTTACTAGTTTCAGATAACATAATTTGAGAAATATAAAAGCATGCTTATAAAATTACATTTGGCAGATTTTAATGTGAATAAAATTGTGAAATGGGAAAAATTGTATTATAAGTTAATGTGCATTCAACTACTTAAGCATATTAATTACCATTTTTCTTCTGTACTTTCGAATGAAGCTTAATTCCTTGAAGGGTGGTAGTTCATTTTTGGACCACTTATTTTTAATCCTTAAATGCCACATTGGCAACAGAATTCTGAAATTAAATTTTTACATTTATTAAGCACACACATAAAAGTTTATACTCATTTTCAAATAAATTTGTTTTTAAATTCTTGTGTCAATCAATCATTTCATCATTTTACGAATAAAAGTGCTTTGCCCCTGAAGGGGTTAATTAGGTTTTGAATTACTGCATAGTATTTCATGATTTCTTTACTTTCTAAATATATTGTAGTTATCCACCTGAGGGGCGGTGGGGTATATTATATCCCACCTAATTAAGATTTCACGAGAATGTTTTAGTTAAATTTTATTTCTATAACTTTGTTGGGAAAAAGTTGAAAAATGGCTTTTCCTTATTTTGAAATAAAAATTTTCAAAAATTCCACTGGGAATTCAACATTATAGAAACACTATTATTTGCTCCTGAAATGGTTAACCTTCTCGCTGCGCAGCCCGAGATATGCTCGGGCATGCATTTTTCTGTCAAATGAATACTATTTGGTTATTCCCACCAGTTATTTTTTAGCGAAAACTTTGTCTGATTTAATAAGGACATTGTCAATGCTCGCAGCGTTTCTAAAATTTTCACACGTCGCTACCACTATTTTAAAACGATAATCTTTAAGGTCTGGTTTCATTTTAGATGTTAAAGAAGCCACGAAGAATTTTTATTCAAAATACTGGTAGCAAAGTGGGAAAATTTTAGGAAGGCTGCGAGCCCTGCATTTTCCCCGATTACGATAGTCAAAAATTTCTGCTTTAACCCCTTAATTCTCGCTCCCGTCATATTCACGGGCTGTGACTTTTATTCAGATTATTCAAATTTGTTTGATTCCCACCAGTTTTATAGAATACTATAATTGGCTTTATTATAGTACCATTTTACCCTTCACTAAACAAGGTGAACATTTCTTTTTCAAAGAAGTGGTGCCAATAAGCAATTTGTATTTTTAAACCGCAATTTAATGCGACCGTTAAGGGGTTAAAGAACCGATGACAAACGATTAAAAATTCTGTAAAAGACGCTCATCGCGAAGAATTACATACGAAGCGAGAGGGGTAATACTAGAAGGCCCGTGAAGGGACAGTTTTTAAAGCTTTATAATCATCATAGCATGTGTCCCACCAGGGCTTGATTACTAACGGAGCGAGCTCACACCGGTAAAAATGAATAGAATTTTCATCCTTATTCATGGCAGTAATTTTATATGAATAGTGAGTTTACATAAGAAGAAAATTTCTATTGAAATTTACTGGTGGAAGTTTGATCCGCTGGTATTCTCGACTTCTGTCCAATTTTACTGTACTGTTTTTCAACACCACTGCACCCCTTCGCACTGGAATCCTACAGCATTTGGAATAGAAGAATATTAATGTATAAAAATACTGGTGTAATGTTTGTGGTGGTAATGTATAAAAAAAGTGGTGTATATGTTTGTAAGTTCTTGTGTCAATCAATCATTTCAGCATTTTACGGATAAAAGTACTTTGCCCTGAAAGGTTTAATTAGGTTTTGAATTACTGCATAGTATTTCATGATCTCTTTACTTTCTAAATATATTGTTGTTAACCACCTGAGGCCCGGTGGGGTATGTTATATCCCACCTAATTAAGATTTCACGAGAATCTTTTAGTTAAATTTTACTTTTATAACTTTGGTGGAAAAAAGTTGAAAAATTGCTTTTCCTTATTTTGAAATAAAAATTTTCAAAAATTCCACTGAGAATTCAACATTATAGAAATATTATTACTTGCCCCTGAAATGGATTATACTAGAAGGGCCTCGAAGGGACAGTTTTTAAAGCTTTATAATCATCATGACGTGTGTCCCACCAGGGCCTGATTACCAACGGAGCAAACTTACACCGGTAAAAATGAATAGAATTTTCTTCCTTATTCATGACAGCAATTTTATATGAATAGTGACTTTATATAAAGAGAAAATTTATATTGAAATTTACTGGTGGAAGTTTTTTCCGCTGGTAATCTGGACTTGTGTCCAATTTTACTGTACTGTTTTTCAACACCACTATATCCCTTCGTCGTGGAATCCTACAGCATTTACAATAGAAGAATATTAATGTATAAAAATAGTTGTGTTCAAAGGGAAACCTTTAGTACCTCCATATTATCAAAACGTATATTTCATGAAAGGTCTTACAAGGAATTTCATATCATAGGGTTTTATTTTTGGGTCGGTCGGAAAGTCGTGCCCGTTTGGGAAAATCAATTTGTACCGGAAATTTGTATCATTTAATTATTAGACAGTGATTCCGATATCTACTGTATAATAATTACCGGGCAGAATTTTCCGGTGCGAATTGATTTTCCCAAAAGGAAAAGACTTACCGAACGACCAAATATTTTCATTAATTTATATCTTAGAGAAACATCCGTTTGAAAATTTATTTTTTTATACCTTTCCATATGCAGCGTAAAATAATTTTAGAACAGAAATTAACACCTTATTTAATTACAAAGAAGTATTACATTTTCTTCGATTAAGTCACGCGATTGCGAATTTCTGGTTGTAAATATTAACCTTTCAGCGAGCGCGTTATAAATATTCTGAGGAATGGGCGTGCTATAAAAATTCTCAAAAGAAGGTCGTGTTTTTCATGGCATTAATGCATCATTTTTACACGTGCAAGATAGTTATGAGATTAATAAAGCAGGTAAGTTAGGTATCAAATTATACATATCAATATAGAAAATTATTTACGCGCGGAAACAAATGTCGAGACCTACGTTTATAGACGGAAAGTACTAATTATAATGGTAATATTGTTTCATAAATTAGTATATGAAGAATGACATAATATCGGGGTCTTCAATATTTTTGCCTGAAAGTCGTACAATGTTGCCAGTGGATTACTTTTTTATATTCAGATTTTTTGATTGGCACCACTTTTTTAAAAGGGTATAATAAACCTTATTTTCGTCTTATTTAATCGGTCATTAAATAAGGCGAATTTATTTTAAAAAGTGGTGGCAATAACGCTATCTAAATTTTAATAAAAAAGAAAAGTGCCCAGCTAAACTGATGGCATTGAGCTCACAGGCTATTCACACTAATTGTATATCATACTCTTATTTTAAAGAATAATGCCCCTCAAAAAAATAAGTGAAGGGGAATTAGCCCCCGTTTTCCCCTTTATACTTAACCAGTGAACCTCCAAATCTAATCATGGAAGCTCCTTATCATAGTAAACCGGTATACCAAATTTGGAGCAAACCGAATAATCCTGCAAAAAAAAAAAAAACATTCATCTAAATAAAGGGAGGACTAGCCTCCCCTTTATCCTTAACCAATGAATCCCCAAAACGAATCAAAGAAGCTCCTTAACATAATAAACCGGTATACAAAATTTGGAGCAAAGCGAATAATTCTGCATGAAAAACCCGTTTATATAAATTAAGGGGGGTGGGCTAGCCCCCCTTCCCCTTTTATCCTTAACCAATGAACCCCCAAAACTAACCAGGGAAGTTCCTTAACATAATAAACCGGTATACCAAATTCGGAGCAAATCGAATCATCCTGCATGAAAAACCCATTTATCTGAATTAAAAGGGGTGGACTAACCCCCCCTTTCCCTCTTTATCCTTAACCAATGAACCCTCAAACTAATCAGGGAAGTTCCTTAACATAATAAACCGGTATACCAAATTTGGAGCAAATCGAATGATTCTGCATGAAAAACACATTTATCGGAATTAAGGGAGTGGACTAACCCCCCCTTTTCCCCCTTTATCCTTAACCAATGAACCCCCAAAAGTAATCAGGAAAGTTCCTTAACATAATAAACCGGTATACCAAATACGGAGCAAATCGAATGATTCTGCTTGAAAAACCCATTTATCTGAATTAAGGGGGTGGACTAAACCCGTTTTTCCCCCTTTATCATTAACCAATGAACTCCCAAAACTAATCAGGGAAGTTACTTAACATAATAAACTGGTATACCAAATTCGGGGCAAATCGAATGATTCTGCATGAAAAATCCATTTATCTGAATTAAGGGGGTGGACTAACCCCCCTTTTCCCCTTTATCCTTAACCAATGAACCTCCAAAACTAATCAGGGAAGTTCCTTAACATAATAAACCGGTATACCAAATTCGGAGCAAATTGAATCATTCTGCATGAAAAACCCATTTATCTGAATTAAAAGGGGTGGACTAACCCCCTTTATTCTTAACCAATGAACCCCCAAAACTAATCAGGGAAGTTCCTTAACGTAATAAACCGGTATACCAAATTCGGAGCAAATCGAATGATTCTGCATGAAAAACCCATTTATCTGAATTAAGGGGTTGGACTAACCCCGTTTCTCCCCCTTTATCCTTAACCAATGAACTCCCAAAACTAATCAGGGAAGCGCCTTATCACAATGAACCTAGAAAAAAATTTTGAAGCAAATCGGATGTTTCTATCAAGAGTTATCGCGTTACGTACATATATACATACATACATACGTACATACATACATACAGAACGGGCGGGCACATTAGCTCTCAGGCTTTGATAGCCTGTGAGCTAAAAAGTAGCCAGCTGGCTCTGGCAACACTGAAGTCGTAAGCTACCACAAATTCCGAAGGGTAATTATTTCCGTAATTATTCACAAATCTGTCTGTAAACGAGACAAATTTTTCTATTCTAAAATAGTAGTAGTTTATTGGCCCACGAGGTACACATTGAAGACACCTAATTCAATTCAAAAAGATTTAATGAATAATGTCTTAGTTAAAACAAGGATCGGGTTTTCCTCTTTTATATTTTCCTAAAAATCTTTTATGCTAGATATGTCGGTACCAGTGTTGTCAGATGGGCTACTTTTTTTAAATTCAGATTCTTGTTTGGCACCACTTTTTTGAAATGGCAAAATGGGCCTTATTTCATGACATATTAATTAAGGCGAAAACAAAGTCATGACAGCAATTTTATTTGAATAGTGACTTTATATAAGGAGAAAATTTCTATTGAAATTTACTGGTGGAAGTTTTTTCCGCTGGTAATCTGGACTTAATGTACCGTTTGACTTGTATTACTGGACTTGTATTACCGTTTCAAAAAAGTGGTGCCAATCAAGATATCTGAATTTTTAAAAAGTAACCCATTGGCAACACTGGTCGGTACCATGTCAAACTATCCATTATGAAAACAGTGTTGCAATGGGCTACTTTTTTAAAATTCCGATTTCTTGATTGGCTCCACTTCTTTGAAATAATAAAATTCGCCTTATTTAATGACCTATTAATTAAGGAGAAAACAAGAGGAATTTTACCATTTCAGAAAAGTGGTGCCAATAGAGAAATCCGAATTAAAAAAAAAGTAACCACTGGCAACACAGTTTTCATAGTGGATAGTTTGGCATGGTACCAACGATATAACTTGCATAATGTACAACTTTTTGTTTTTCACGTCATGACATGTTCTGTTTTAACCCTTTATCTACTGAATTATGAATTCATGAAAATTTTATCTTCTAAAGCATTTTTTGTGAATTGTTTAAACTAAATTAGATGATTTACATAATCATTTAATAATTTCTAGAAGGATTTTAGAAGTATTGAAGGATTTAGAAGGATTAATTAAATTTGAATTTATAGCGATTTTGTGCAATATTTATAACCCTACTCAAATCTTTTATTTTAAATATTTTTCTTAGTATTTTGTAGAATTAGGAAATGTACAAATATAATGTTCTTAAAACAGAAATATATAAATATTTCCGAATTGAAAAATCCCCTCCCCCCCCCCCCCCCCCAACGCTAGAAAGATAGAAGATACAAAGGCAAAAGAAATCGTCCTTTTAAAAATATTTTTGTTTTGTGTAACCAATAATGCTTTTGGAACAAGATAAAGTAATGTATCTATAACTTATTCTAAACTGTATTACTACTAATCGATGGATTAAATGAATATTATAACAAGTTATTTTAATGGTATTTATAAGTACCGTCAGTAGATAAAGGGTTAAGCCATTTTGTAATATTATATTTAGGAACATAATTTTTTTTATTCCAACATATTCTTCTGGATCTTCAACAGGCGTACTTTGAATATCTTTCCTTTATTTTGTAGTTTTGAGCTATAAAGACAAACATACTACTGAATATTTTTTGTTTGATTTTGTAAAAAAGCAGTAATTCAGCACAACAACTGTCGACTTCATTATTACAGAAATGTTTAAAACGTGAAATAATTTATTAATATATGTACTAGGATGAGCGATGTGCTGTTCAAAGGTTCTAAAAGACATAGAAAATTGCAATAGAAATAAGAGAAATCGCTTCTCTTCATAAAGGATTTAATGAATTTGCAGGAGATGTGCTCCGATAAGGTTGGAACCGGAGAACTCACGGTCAGAAAGCGAGATCTTACGTGCCGAGCAAAAGGCTTGCTCGATCACTTCCTGCGAGAAACTCATTTTTTACTGACCGTGCAAGATGGAGTTGCCACAGTACTCCACCCCCAGTGAGAAGAACATCTCGTTGATGTTGTACGAGCGATGTGCACTCGTGTTGCGCTGGCGGTTGCCAGAGTGATGCTGTCGTGCTGCCTTGCGCATGTGTGTGCCCTCCGAAGATGCGCGGCGTGACAGGCTTTTGTGCTATGAGAGTTGTCATAGGCTTTGTGTACTGAGAGCGTTTCACAGGCTTTGCTGCTGGGGGTGTTTTCAGTGCTGCCATCTGTTGGTCTCGAAAGGAGATGATGATGTTTGTGAAGGTGCGTGTTCGTTTGTCCAAGGTCACCAATGCAGGTGGTGAGGGTGCTGAGAAGGATCGAACCGGAGAACACATGGTCAGAAAGCGAGATCTTACGTGCCGAGCAAAAGGCTAGCTCGATCGCTTCCTGCAAGAAACTAATTTTTTACTGGCCGTGCAAGATGGGGTCGATACAAATTGAAGAACAGCATTGGAAATCAGATAGATTTGATGCCGTATTTCAGAACAATTTGAAAAATGCACGCTTGTCGTAAAATATGCGGTTTAACCCCTTCAAGGGTGGTGGTTCATTTTTCGGCCACCTAATTTTGATCTCTAAATGCCACATTTACACCAGAATATTAGAATGAAAAAATCCCTTTTATTAAGTACATGAGCAAAAGCTTTTGCTTATTTTGAAATAAATTTGTTTGTAAATTCTGGTGTCACTCACTCATTTCTGTCGCTCACTCATTTCAGCATTTTGCGAATAGAAGTACCTTGCCCCTTAAAGGGTTAATAGAAATTTAATATAAGTTATGTTTAACCAAAATTGTTTTTCATGTTTATAAATTTTAAAGAATTGTACAGGAAATGTAATTGCGATTACTTTATGCTATTTGTTATTAGTAATGAGTGTATTTATGAAATATTCAGCTTAATATTTTAGTGCAAGGCTATCACCTATAGAATAAAACTGAATTTTGCAGTTTTTTTGCCTTATTTCTTCGTAGAATTTATGGGATTAAAGAAAGCGAAAAATACAATAAACATGATTGTGGTACTTCGCGCACGCCACGTCCGCGCGAAATTCAGTTCGTGTAACGATTCAGTGTAACGATTCAGTGTAACGATTCAGTGTAACGATTCATCAAGGATTTTTTGTTAAAATCAGTGGTTCGAAGCAAACCACTTATAATTATAAAAGTACTAATTATTAGTTATTGATTGTTATTATATAGTAATAAAAAATGTAAAAATTCTGCTATTTTTCTGTATTTAACCCCTTAATTTTCGCTCTCGTGATATTCACGAGCTGTGTGTTTTATTCAGATTGTTTGATTCCCACCAGTTTTATAAAATAGTGAAATTGGCTTTATTCTGGCACCATTTTACTATTCATTAAATAAGGTGAATATTTCTTTTTCAGAAAAAGTGGTTGCAATATGGAATCTGAATTTTTAAACCGTAATTTAATGCGATAGTTAAGGGGTTAAGATAGCTCTGTAGATAAGGGGGAGGGGGGAAGGGTAAAACAGCGTTTTTCTCAAAATAAACTTTCATCGGAATGGCAGAAAGCTGCAATTAAATTAGGTGGAAATGTCTCTTTAAAAGTAGTATCTACTCCCTTCTGGTAAAGCTAATGCTCAACCACTGTGAAGGGCTCTTGGATACTTTTTATTCCAATAAATTTTAATCAACATTTCTAACAGAATTTTTGAAAAAAAATTTACTACTACAACTTTGATGAAAAAATGCTGTAAAATTGCTCTTCATTATTTTCAAATAAAATTTTACGAAAACTGGTGTACATTGAACTCTGAAGAAACATAATTCTTGTCCGGAAAAGGCTTAAAAGATAATTACCGTCATTTTTGGAGTATAATCCGCGGATCAAACAATCATGGTTGGACCCAGAAATTTTATTTAATTATTGAAGACAAATATTTACCGCCATTTAATAAATTACATTTTTCTAAATAAAATTTCTGGTTCCAAACATGATTGTTTGATCTGTGGATTATACGCTGGAAATTATGATAAATTTAAATATCAAATACTTCAACAAATGTGGAAATCTGAAAGAAATTGTATTTATCGAAATATAGTAACAGTGAATTCTCGATAAGTCGAATTCAAAGGGACCGGCAAAAATATTCGAGTTATCGTAAGTTCGACTTATCAAAAATCATTAAATACACACAGAAAATGTTTGAAAAATAATTCAATCGCATACATAGTAATTGCAATTATACTGTAATAACGGAGTCTGCAAATTGAGCGCTAAGATATATATAATTTAATGTTACATATAAGGTACTTACAAACTCAAGTTTTCCGATAAATCTTGTTAATTATGACTGTTTGAAGAAACTTTTTTGTCTTTCACATGTCAAAAAGTATGCAGACAAAGGACAAGAGAATCGTCCACACCGTCTCTACTTTCGAGATATTGCTGTAGTGTCGTCATTGCCGCATGTGCTTCTTGATTGTTTGGAGATCCTCATCATCCTCAAACTCAGAATCGTTCTCTACCTTTTTCATTGCTTCAACTATATCCGAAGTACTAATTTCTCCACAGACTGCGATATTTTCGTCAATATTCAAAAACTCATTATCTTCATCTTCAGAAATAACTTGATCGTGTTAGATTTTCATTCACAACACATGAGTGCGCATTTCTTACAAAGAAGCCACATCTACAGAAGCGATTTTTGATAGTGATTTGTTACATGTCGTTGTTCCAGGGACTTCAAATCAGTCTAATTGCTTCTAACACATCACACTGTTGATTATTCCATTTTTGCCATCTTCGATAGCCTTTCACCCTTTTCTGTAAGAATGTTTTAAACATTTAATTATTCCTTGGTCTGCTGGCTGTAGTTTAGAAGTTGTGTTATAAGGGAGTAATTCTAACTTGATAGGTTTCGAGTTCAAAAATTGATAGTGAGCTGTACACGGATCAACGAAGATCAACATTTTTTTACGCATTTTTGCATGAAACACTACATCTAGCTTTCTGATGTACTTATTCCTCGAACAATATCAGTGTCATCCAAACCTTGTTATTGGATCTTTACTCTACCGGAAGTGACTTTTTATGTTTGAAACAGCGAGGATTTTATTATTTAGCGATGACCAGTAAAGGTAATTTTTCTGTTCCAGAAGCATTTGCTCCGACAAGCACATTTAAACGTTCTTTACTTAACTTTCCACCGGAACTTGATTACCCCTTAAACATCATTGTCTTTTTAGGAAAACATTTGTAAAAATCTTTCATTTCATCCATATTGTAAACGTCGTCCGCACTATAGCCGGCAAGAAGTTTGGGTAATGAAACTGTCTTCCATTCATCACACAACGTGTCGTATCAGACACATCTTTTGCTTCAGTGTCTAATGTCCGAAACACAATGTTGTGTCCAGCTTTAAATTTTTCCAATCATCCCGTGCTTGCAGGGAATCCTTCCACATTCAATAATTTTGTGAAATCCAATGCATTTTCATATAACATCGTACCACTTAAAGGAATTACACTCTTCTGTGTACTGCGAGATGTAAATCACTTTACTTTACGAGGTCTGTTTCGATAACTTGGAAGGCACACGTATTCATCCTTTTGCACTTTGGGTTGATACTTGACTTACGTCTTTTGAAAATGCGTTCTTGATCTTTGAGTATGGTAGATAGAGTGTTGCGAGGGATACCATATTTCAGGACTAGATCTTTTTCATTAAATTAGGATTGTTTTCAATATCTTTTATGAAATTTACTTTCTGTTCTAAAGTAAGAATTTCTAATTTTCGCTTCAACATTTTAAAAAACCCGACTAAAAATGTATCACGATGTGAAAGCAATAAACACTAAAATGACAAGACTCAACATTAAAACAAAGAATCCGAATGAAATCTCAATAATGGAATCGAAAAATGAAAAAAAAAAAATCCTCCCATAAAAGCGTGAGAAATTTGGCAAATTAGAATACACTAAGCCACCTGAGAGTTGAAAAAAGGGAATACGTATAGGAGAAATGAATGGGGGAGGGGGAGAAATTGCCACCGAAATTGCAAACTCGCAGACTCTTCTCACTGTCCAAGGTTGGAAGTAACAATAGCATCCTTCAAAGACCACGAAGGAGTTGATAAGTTTTATATAACAGAAAGTGTCAGCATTTTTGAGCTGTGGCTGAAAAATTAAGAAATTAGTCCAATTACTGTTTATTTGTCTTTCTGAAAGAAAAATCGACTTAAAAGACGTAGACTTCGACAAAACGAGAAAGTTTAACATTGATTTGTAGTAAAGGGGTCGGGACTTCGTGTAAATTTCGACTTAAACGAATATTCGACTTATCAGACTTCAACTTATCAAGAATTCACTGTATATTGCTTTTTTCAATGATTCATACGCATTTTAGGATAGATACAGAGCCTGATTACCAACCAGATAAATTTCTAACAGTAAAATAGAATAGAAAATTTTGCGTTATTCATGAAGGTAATTTTGCATGAATACGGTGCTTAAATAAGACGAAAATGTCTATTAAAGTTTTTTGTGTAACTTTGTCCCGTTTGTAATCTGGCCCTGGATAAACAGCTGTATACATTAAAATCTACAACTTATGAAATAAATTGCCGAAGAAAAGTTTTAAGTTAGTTTTCACTGACAGTGTTTAATTCTATTATTAATAAAACTAAAAATTTACTGTTGGCTTTTGTTTTATGAAACTGATTATACTTTAACCTTACACTGGACGATTTTATGCTTTTGAAAGTATTTTTTTTTATATTCATATATAATGTTTGATACCTCAAATTTTAAAGAACAGTTCTTTGACTTATAAAAAAAATAGACTTCTGTAATTACTAAAGGTAAATATTTTCTGTTAAATGTATTCGTAGCACTGAACTGACTTTAGTTATTAACCCCTTAATGGTCGCATTACATTACAGTTTAAAAATTCAAATTGCATATTGGCACCACTTTTTTGAAAAAGAAAAATTCACCTTATTTAATCACAGGTAAAATGATACCATAATAAAGCCAATTACACTATTTTATAAAACTGGTGGGAACCGAAAAATATAAATAAAAAACACAGCCTGTGAATATCACCGGAGCGAGAATTAAGGGGTTAAATCTTAAATTGTAACTCAGTCATATATGCATCGCTGCGCAATGTAGGGTTAACCCAACATCTTCTAAATACTAAGCCTGAGAGCTTACATAAAAATGGCAGCTGCCGAAGGCGGATTTTTTTCAGCGTGTTTACAGTACCTTGAAATTTGGCACCAATCATTTCTTTAAGTTTTTTCCGCTTTATTTTTCCGAGATTAAGCAAGTCAAAGAAAGCTTTTATAAAATACTGGTGCCTAAATTTAAGGGACCGTAAAAAACTCTGAAACATAAAAACATACCTTTAAAAAATCCGCATTCGGCAGCCATCTTTATGTCAGCGCAAAGGCGTAGTATTTAGGGGGCGGTGGTTAACCAACTGAAGGGCGGCGGTATATTATATATACCACTGAATTTTAATTTCAATTTTTACTTTTGCAAGCCCCCGCCCCACCTCGGTCCGTTTTTCCAACAACGCTTTTTTACAAAGATAAATCTCCTTTATAATGTTTGTCGAAATTTACCTCGAAAGGCGATTTTATTGCAAAAACCTTCCACGATTTTTTTCTCCAAAATAATACTGGTTTTCAAAAAACGGAGCAGTAAAAGCCCTACTTTTTCACCAAAATATTGGTACTGAATTTTTCTTTTTATTAAGGAAGCAATGAAGAGCTTTTACTTGCTTTCATATAAATCTGCTTGTAAAACCTGGTGTCAGTTAATTATTTAAACATTTCAGCAACAGAAGTACATTGTCCCTGAAAGGGTTAAGTGCTCTTAGTATTCGTAAGCTTACGTTTATTAAAAATAAAATTAACTTTATTTAATTAGAGCATACCAATAAATTTATTACAAGATTATTGTGTTTACATAGCATAGCTACCAATGTTTACGGTTTTATCATACTACTAAAATTGAATTTTTGCCTTATATATGAATTATCGCCGAAATTGGCCATCGCATGTCAAAAATTTCTTGTGAATACATTTTTTTTTTTCAAACCAACTTTACTGGTAAAAAATTGCGTAAATGTTGACAGCTACGAAAAATGCCGAAGAAAATTATTTACTAATTACGTTTCGAGTTTTGCACTTAACAATAAAAGGAAATTCAAAACAAGAAAACTCTAATATATTTTCCGTAACGATATCAGAAAATGCATTTGGATTATACTTGATCCTATCTGGAAAATTTATAGAAAAAACACGGATTGCATTTCAGGAGGTGTATCTTTCTTACACATTTTTCTAAAAAAATAGAAACAAATTAGATATTTGAGATAAACTTTATGCAATTTGCATACATAAGTTGTGAGAAAATGAGCAATTTCTAAACAAACCTTTTCTCTTTAAGGGAGCAATATCGTTTTGTTTTGTTTTCATTTATTAATTTTGAAAGTAACGTTCTAGAAATAAGCTATATTTAAATAAAATCTCCAATAAAATGTTTTTTCCCTTGAACTATATCCTTACTATATAAAATTTAATTATGTTAACAGAAATTTTAATTAGAAAAGTTTATCTTTTTTGTTAATTAATTTCAAAACGAATATTAACTAATACTCACTATTTGTTTATCTAGAAAGAATTATATGTTATGATTGGAATTTTGAATTTTAAATTTCAAAAAGTCTTAATATTTATAGGAACATTACACTCAAGGTTCGCACACTCCTTGGAATTTTCAAGAAGTCTGGCATCAGTATTAATGATAAGATAATTTCTATTTAAAAATGTTAAACACCGAATCCATTATCCCCCCCTCCCTCCGATTTATTCAAATAATTTATAGTATTAACACGTTCACGCCGGCGCGGTGGGTCACAACTCGACTGTCTCGGAGCTGCCAAGTCTCCGACTTTTGGATACCAGTATTTTAATACAGAAAGTGTTGTTTTATTCAATTAGAACAATTGGGTGATTTAAAGGAACAGCATTTTCTCTAAAATAATAGTGGTGTACAAAAGCTGGAGACTTGACAACTCTGAGACAGTCGAGTGCGACCCACCGCGCCGGCGTGAACGTGTTAAACTGTTAAAAATTTGTGGTAATAATGTGCGAAATATGGAACTATGAAAAAAGAGGAACTGACATATGCTCAGAATTGAAGAGCTAAGTGGAAAAATATGTTAAGTAATAAAAATTACATTTGAAGAAATCTCATGTGAAAGTTTTTGTTGTTAATTTTAATGATTTATTTTTTGTTTGGTAGCATGTGTTTAAAATATTAAAAAGTGGGGTACTAAACTCTATCAAAAAAAAACTTATTCATATTTAATTTTTAAATATTAAAAAATAATAATATTATTTGCATTATTAAATATTAAAATATTAAATATTAATGAATAATGTCTTAAAACTCCAAGGCTAAATAGAACTTTGGTATTTTAACTTTACCATTGTAAAGACCGAAAAACCCCGCAGCCTATTTTGTTTTGTAAGTTGCGAAACTGGTTTTGTCCAGCGGCTGTCCCTGAATCGCAGCCTAGAGTCAGATCTTGTCCACGGATCGCAGCCTAGAGTCAGATCTTTTCCACGGATTGCAGCCTAGAGTCAGATCTTGTCCATGGATCGTCGCCTGGGTTTCGGAGACTGATCAACCGTGCTCTCGTATCGGAGAGAAACTTTTTCGATATGCGGAAAGAGAGCTGAAGATGTTAGGTGAGAGGTCAAGTGAAATGAAGAGAGCTGGTCGCTTGTGAGATGAAGATGCAGTTTGAGAAAAGTTTGGCGGATAGGATACGAACTGATTTGTGTAATGGAAAATGATTTTTTTTTCCCCTTGTAGCCGGGGAACGAGTGTGGACATGGTGGTTTTATTGACTGTGTTTTTAAAGTGATAGATGTTTAGTGATGTGCTGAAAAGTAGTACCTTTTGTTTAAGAGTGACGATGTGTTTTTTAATGTTTGAAAAGATTTTATTTTGAAATATAAACTGTTAAATAAAGTTAATAATCGATGTTAAATCGTCGTTTATTTAGTGCTACTAAAGAACCAGACGACATCGTTACACCATGTGATAGAATACCTGATAACACTTTTGTCCAAAAGATAAAATTTTTTTTTAAGAAAATGTAGCATAACATGTTCTTCCACTCAGCTCTTCAATTGTGAACTTTCAACTGTATCAGGTTCTGCAGGTTGTGATTGTCACAAAAGCAAACTTCACCAGTAAATTTCAATAGAAAATTCTTCCTTATTAATTCATGCAATATTTATAGGAACATTACATTGAAGCAGTGTTGCCAGATGGGCTACTTTTTTAAAAATCAGATTCTTGATTGGCACCACTTTTTCGAAATGGTAAAAGGTGCCTTATTTAATGACATATTAATTAAGGCAAAAACAAAGTGAATTTTACCGTTTCAAAAAGTGGTGCCAATCAAGAAATCTGAATTTAAAAATAAAAGTAGCCCACTGGCAAAACTGCACTGAAGATTCGCCCACTCCTTCGAAATTTCAAGAAGTCTGGCACCAGTATTAATGATAAGAGAATTTCTATTTAAAAATTTTAAACACCGAATCCACAGTCCTCCCGTTTAGTCACAGAATTTATAGTTTTTTTCTGCACTTAAATAAGATTAAAAAAAGAGCTAAATATTTGTGGTAAAGATGTGCGAAATATAGAACTATGAAAAAAGAGGAACTGGCATATTCTCAAAATAGTGAAGCTTAAACTGCAACAGGTTCTGCAGGTTATGATTGTCACAAAAGCAAACTTCCCCAATAAATTTTAATAGAAATTTCTTTCTTATTAATTTATGCATTATTTCTATCAGGGTGGTATTCTTAACAGGGTGGGCCGAAAAAAACTTTTTTCGATTTTCGATGATGTGTAGTGCGGAAAAGTTGCCACTGGCGTTCCTAAGTTTACACAAAAAATTTGACATTTTTCGGACAATTCCTTCATTTGCCGCAAACGGCTTGAAGTTTTGCTCAAAAGCTGATTTTTGAACTTTTTTAGCAAAGATTTTAAAAATGTTAAATTGAAATTATTTTCACTGAATTTACTTGAAATGTCATGTTTAGTGTACTAAATGTTTAAGTAAGCTCTGATTATCTATTATTTATTAGTTATGTGTATTTTGAATTAAGCAATATTTATAGGCTTTTCGCGTATAACTGAGCAAAAATTGTAAATATTGTTTTGATCGTTCGTCGGTTTCTCTCCTTTGTCTTTATTATGTTCCTCACCTTTTCTTCGGTTTTTCGATGCGTTTAGAGTCAAGTATTTGTATGCCGGACCACAGCATGTCTTGACAGAAATTCTGGAAGGAGAGGAGAATGTGGAGTAGAAACCAAAGAAAACGCAATCAGTCATCATGAGGATGAGGGAGGAAATAGGAGATGGGAGTAACTGCGAGATGGGATGTTAATTACTTTACAGCTCTAAAATACAGCTATTCTCAGAAGGTTAAAAAAGTAGGACCTTTGAAACAGGCAGTTCGTTGAATCAGAATTTGAACCAGGACCTTCAAAAGCAGACACTCCCAAATGTATATCCTTTTCCCACACAGCTTTCGCAGGATTTAGAACTGGTATATCATATAGGTAAATTGTGTTAAGAGCTTCATCTCTGCTACAGGATGCAGGAATTGTGACAACCAGCAATAAGGATCTCGTCATCGATAAAGACTTGGTCAGGAGACAGAAAAATAAACTTGACAAGAAGATACGGGAGAAGGAATATCCTGGAGAATGAAAAATTAAAAACATATTTTTTATGGTAGAAATAATAACATCATATTTATAGAAAAAAGGGAACAAGCGGCACCATCGAAAGGAATACGAAGCACATGTCACTAATGGCGTGCGAAAATAAACGTGTCCATTTCTACGAGCCTATTCCTGTTTCATGGACATCAGAAATGCAAAAGGCTGAAGATTTGAGTACTCTATTAATCTAGCTCCGTTTCAGCTGGTAAAGGTTTTAGATCAAGTGGTTCTGCCATCTAGTTTAGACAGTTCATGTCGCTGTCAGAGTGGAAGCTCGTTCGTATGAAGAATACATATCAAATGTTGCAGTTCTCTTCTTGATTTTTTCTAAGGCAGACTTTATTCTGGCTTAGAAAATTATATAATGATTTTGCTATTTCCCCGAAGGGACCAGAAGGAGGTGTCAAGTAACACAGATAGTCCAAGAGCTGTTAAACATTTTAGGGAAGGTATTTGAGGCACCCTGAAAATTTGTGCAACACTTCTTTTGTAATGGCTGAATACAAAATCGAATGTCTGGCTGAAGGATCGAGGCCCAAAAACTGTGCCAGACACGTGTCAAGTGCCATTTTTTGACTAACCCCAAAAAAGGTATTTGAGGCACGCTGAGATTGAGACAGAATAATATTTATACTTAGAAAAAAATATTTTGAAAACTAAAGACACTTTAGTCGGCCCAAAAACTGTGCCAGACACGTGTCAAGTGTATTTTTTGACTACCCAAAAAAAGGTATTTGAGGCACGCTGAGATTGAGGCAGAATAATATTTATGCTTAGAAAAAATATTTTCAAAATGACAGACACTTTAGTCGGCACAAAAACTGTGCCAGACACGTGTCAAGTGCCATTTGGCACTTGACACGTGTCTGGCACAATTTTTGGGCCACGATCTTTCAGCCAGACATTCGATTTTGTATTCAGGCATTACAAAAGAAGTGTTGCACAAATTTTCAGGGTGCCTCAAACACCTACTCAAAAATGTTCAACATCTCTCCTACTAGAACCACGTTCAGACAACATGGTGATATTTGTTTCGTGTTTCAGAAGACGGTGTTGTTAGTCCCCTTCTTTTCCATGAAGATCGATTTATTTTTTCTACTATCACAAAAGATGCTTGTAATTTTTCTGCCTACAAGATCTTCCTCCTCCTGTACCTTCTTTTCAAGTTTCTTTTTCTGCCTTCTGACCATGCCTTTATCGATGACGAGATCCTTATTCCCTGTTGTCACAATTCCTACAATTTATGCTCACTTATACGCGAAAAAGCTATAAAAGTCAACTAATTCAAAATGCATATAACTATTGAATAATACATAATCAGAGCTTATTTAAATATTTCGTATAATGAACATGACATTTCAAGTAAATTCAGTTAAAATAACTTAAATTTAACATTTTTAAAATTTTTGCTAAAAAAGTTCAAAAATCAGCATTTGAGCAAAACTTCGAGCCATATGCCACAAATGAAGGAATTGTCCGAAAAATCTCAAATTTTTTGTTTGAACTTAGTGCGACTAGTGGCAGTTTTTCCGCACTACCCATCATCGAATATCGAAAAAAGTTTTTTTTGGCCCACCGTAATAATTAACCCCTGAACCCGGGAATGGTTGCGCATATCCAGGATATATACGTTTTATATTTTGCCACGAATAATTTCAAACAAAACTCGTCATTTTATTTAATCGTTGACATTGCTCACAAATCAACTTGAAGATTACTTTTCGAAAATTAGTGGTAAGAAATGTAATAACCGTGCGCACCCTGGGTATGTCATGCCCTGCGCGTGTAATCCCGAGTTAAATCTTGCGCGCATGAGATTTACGGGTAGTGTAGGGATCCTTTTTCCACATTGTTTGATTCCCACCACTTTTTTAAAATAGTGTAATTGACTGTATTATTGCATCATTTTACCTGCCATTAAATAAGGTGAATATTTCTACTTCAAAACAGTGATGACAATCAAACAATCTGAGTTTTTAAAAAAAGGAACCTACACTTATCGGTTAAGGCAAGAATATACACTGTAAAAAAAAAAAAAGACTGAAATTCGGAAATTGTACTGGCAATCGACACGCCAGTACTATTTCAGTATTTTAACAGAAAATTTCCCCCGTAAATTACAGAAAAACGGTATATTTTCTGTAATTTACGGGGGGAAATTACCATTAACCCCTTGAGGGGCGGTGGGATAAAATATATCCCACCTAATTTAAACAAGTTTCAAACCAGGAAATTTTAACTAAATTTTATATTTTTAACTTTGGACGAAAAACGGTGCAAAATAGCTCCTTCATATTTAAAAATAAAATGTTTCGATAATTCTGGTGAGAATTCAATATTTAGAGACACTTTTGCTCGCCCCCCAAGGGGTTAAAATACGAAAACAGTACTGGCGTCTCTATTGTCAGTACAATTTCCGTTTCTTAATACGTTTTTCTTACAATGTATATAACTTTCTACTGGTGGAAGTTTGTCATTGCGGTAGTCAGATCTCGTGATACCTCCATCATGTGACAACGTAAACAATTCCACTGTCAATGCCAGCGAATTAGATAACCGTCGAGCACTCTACATCCAGTAAATTTGTGCAAAAAAATTTCATCCTTATTTAAACCCCTTACTCATGTAGAATTTCTGTCATAAATATGGTAAACATTTCTATTGAATTTTACTGGTAGGAATTTGTCCCAGCATTAATAAGGCCCTGACCCAATGGAAAAAACGACAGTTGACATCAGTGTTGCTAGTTTGGCCTCCATTTTTTTTTTTACGTAATTTCAAATTTAAGCCGAAATTAAGAAAAGAATAATATTTAGCTTATACAAGGGGTCAGCTAGGTGGGGAGGCCTACCAAATGGCTTAAGCACTCACAAGCCCCACCCAACGGTTTCCATCTACTACCGCCGTCACCACACACACACACACACAAAAAAAAAAATAATAATAATAAATAAAAGGCCCGAAGGGACCTACAGGAAAGCCAATTGAGAATATTAAGATTAAATACAATATAAGTACAATATATACACGATGGAAAGCCCAATTTTTACTGGGCGTTTACGAGAGAAATTTAGATATTTGTAATTAATAAGATCATGAGATAATAGATAATAGGATTTTTAAACTTGTTGGAGCGGCAAAAGCTCAATTACTCTGCAAAGCTGGGCGTTCTGCAAAAATACAATAAAAGCTACGTATATGTATACTAAATTAGAAAGAGATTCATAATTTTAAAAATATTGTAGAATATAAAAAATAGGTAAAATAGTGAATAATTATGATGAATATTATATAATTATATACACACACAAAAGTTCAAAAGTCTATTGTTCTTGCAACAGTTCAATTATAGTTCAATCGTGTTGTTTGTGGCTAAGAGTTTATTTTGAATTGGTGGTATCTGTCTATTTGTTAAGATACGTTCTCATCATCATCTATAAATGGCAAGACATTTTGAAACAAATAATGGTTGTTTTCTAAAACTTTCACACATTCAATTATCTTTTGACAAAATGATGGATTTGACAAAACCACTGAGAACCACTGAGACAAAGAAATGTTTGGAGATTTTCTTATATGGTAATATGATGTAAGGGTACAGTTAAAGATATAATGCAATGATGTAGCTCGCTGACCGCATACACATAATGGAGAAGGAACCCTGTCAAATTTATACAGATATGATGAAAATGGGCCGTGGTTAGTGGCAAACAGAAAAAGATTTCTATGCAGCAGGATTCTATTTTCCGAGACTTTTGGGGCTAAAGCGTATGTGTACCGTCCTGTGGTACCATAGTCCCAGCGAGTCTGCCATTGTTCGTGTAGAGATGATTTTAGAAGCTTCTTCAAGTAAGAAGGAGGGTTGGGAAAGAATTTGTATTTGGCATGTGATGTGGCTTTGGTTGCTTCTTTTGCCAAAGAATCTGCATGCTCATTCCCCACATTACCCACATGTCCACGGACCCATTTAAAAAAGATCTTTTTTCTTGTTTCTTGGAGTAGTTTGATAATTTGTACTGCGATGAGATTTTTTGAAAAAACATCTTCTATTGCTAAGAGACTTGAGAGACTGTCCGAGTGTATTAATACTTCTTTATGAGGGGAGTTCCTAATCCACAGCACAGCCTCTTCTATGGCCAGGAGTTCTGCCTGAAAAACAGTATTTTCTTTACTTAACTTAGTTTGATCCTCGTGGATTAACTCTCCTCTCTGATACACACAGAAGGCATATGCCGTTTCATCTTCCATCTTGGAACCATCCGTATAAATGTTTATTTCTACATGTGGAGTATTTTCTGGATCTATTTGAAAGAAATATTCTTTAAATGGTTCAACTTGATCTGACTTCATTTTTGGTTGGTAAAATATTGGTTCTTGATTTCCTGTCGGGATTCCAAGACGTAAGACTCTTCCTGTTGTTGCTATATATTCAAGTTGAAGTGCCAGGGGCGGAATACCTGTTAAAACACAAAGGGCATCCGCCGAAGTTTTTCTGTAGGCACGTGAAACTAATAACAGGCATTGGTATTGTATTGATGAGATCAGACGAAGCCCATGGGCTTTGCTTATCCGGTGAAACCAAGTTGCTGCAGCATACGTGATTTTCTTCTCCAAGATACTATTGTACCAAATCTTCAGAATTAATTTGTTTACCCCTCCGTAAGCTGAGGCAAACTTCAATAGGTCTTGCGAAAGTTGTGTAATTTCCTGCCTTTTCTTTCGTAAATGGGGGAGAAACGACAACGTACTATCCAGAACGATACCTAAGTATTCTAAAGTTGGCTCACTTTTTAATGAATGGTTGTCAATTTTGTGTGTTGGAGCTCTTTTCAAAAATTTTGGTCTTCTAAGGTGGAGAATTTTACATTTATTGTAAGATATTTTCATGTTGTGATTTGACATCCACCTACTAATATAATCTAAGATGTCCTTTCCTAATTTTTCTAATTCTCGCCTTGTTTTACCATTTAATATAATTAAAATGTCATCTGCATAAGCTATTATTATGTAACCTAACGATTTTAAATGACGTAAGAGAGCGTTTAGGAAGATTCTCCATATGAAGGGCCCAAAGCATGAACCTTGTGGGCACCTCTTCCTAAACCAATGAATTTCTTGTGCTAGCCAATTTGGTTTCGCTCCTCTGTGAGATAAAAAGGATTTCAGGATATTAACATACGGCTCCTCCAACCCCAAAAATTCCAGTTCTTGGATTGTTGCGTCCCAAGGTAAGTTGTCAAAAGCATTTTGGATGTCTAATGATATTAATGAAATGTAGTTGTTTTCTTGTTGAAGTAAGTCAATTGTTGACAGAACTTCTTGTATCGCTGATTCAGCCGATTTACCCTCTAAGAATCCGTGTTGAGAACTCTGTAGAACTGTCGAATTTCGAAAATGATAATTTATTCGTTTTAATAATAATTTTTCAAAAATTTTCCCCAGAATTGGGAGTAGAGTTATTGGTCTGTATGACTGAGCAGATTGTGGGTCCTTCCCTGCCTTTAGAAAAAAGACTAGTTCTCCAATTTTCCAACTTTTTGGGAAGTAATTTAAGTTTAATAGAGTATTGTAAAGATTCAGTAATAGAGATTAATGTGAGTGGTAAATATTTCGTACAATCAGATGGTCAACATTATCAGGACCTGGTGCTTTATTCCGATTGAACGAGAAGATGGCAGCTTTTAGTTCTTGGAGTATAAATGGATTAACTGGCTGGGTTGAGCGGGGATGAATTTGATGCGGTTGCAAGTCCGAAGGACCAAATATTGAATTGGCAATTTCTGCATAAAAAGATTGTCTTGAGTGGGTTGCTGTAGTGGAATCAGAAAGAGCGTAGACTTCCTGTCTGTAAAAATCTCTAAATGCCGTCTTTTTTAGTTTCCCAAAGGGGTCTTTGGTATTTGAGCAAAAAGAACTCCACGCTGTTTTCTTTGCTTCCAGAATTTTCTTTTTATAGAGTGCTCTATACTTTTTTAATTTGATCATGTCTTCCTCTGATGCAGACAAAAGTTTTGTTTTCCTATAAAGTGCTTTAACAAAGCTTCTCATTTTCCTAAGTTCCGCTGTCCACCAAGAAACTGTTGGTTTAAATGTGGAGTTTTTTTTCTTTAAAGTATGGTCACAGGTTTGTGTTATTATTTTTATAAAGTTGTCGTACTCTTTTTCGAATGCCCCCGTCGTTTTTATATCCTGGAATGTTATATTATTTTCTTGCAATGATTTAGATAATTTTTTATTGAATTTTTTCAATGAGACATTCTTTGTCCGATATCTACGCTTTGGAAGCTTCGAGGTTTGGATATCCATATACAAGGTTATCAGCCTGTGGTCACCGTAGTGCATATCATCCTCAACAGTCCATAAGGAAACTTTTGGAAACAGTGGGAAGGATGCTAGTGATACATCTGGCCAACCTTTCAAATGCGTGGTTTCAAATGTTGGTTTTGAGAAAGGATCATTTAGGACTAATAAGTACATCATATTGAGATGATTGATGAGGGGTTGTCCTTTTTCGTTATCATTCTCATACCCCCACAGGACACTATGAGCATTCAAATCACCCAGCAACAGAAGTTTTGAACTCATACCCGACGTGTTCGCCCAATCTTGTAGATCTTCTTTTAAATTAGCCGATGGTGCGGAATACTGACTGCCTATAGTTATTTGTCCTTCTGTTGAGGAGATATTCACGAAGACTGAGTTATCATTTTGTTGAATTCTTATATGTTGTAACGATGTATCTATGATTATTATTTGGCAATTCCTTTTTTTTGAAGAGTAGCAAGGAAGTCCTGAGGGAAGGCCATGTGGTCTTCCTTTGACTATATTGGAGTCCTGTATGCATGCTATTTTGTAGTCTTCTTGAATTAAGAATTGAAGGAGTGAAGCTGTTGCACTTTTATTCTTTTGAAGATTAATCTGTGCTATTTTAAAGGATGATGATATTTGATTAGTTGTTGAAGGTACTTGCATGTTTTGATGTTGTCCTTGCGGAGAAGAGTTTGAGTCCGAGAGATGAGAAATTTGAGTAGAATTTGGAATTGAAGGTGAGTTTGAGTTTTTGTTTGTATTTGATGAAACGATTTTTGTATTGTTTAGTTGGTTGAATGTGGAGCAGATACATTTATGAAGGTTTTCCTCGATTGAAATCGAAGTTTAAATAATGGACATTCATTTGAATCCGCTCTGTGTGGGAAATCATGTTTTGTGTTCAGACAATTGATGCAGCATATTTTCTTAGGATCTTCTTTATTTGGGCAAGTTGTTGTTGTGTGATTATACGCACAAATAGCACAGGCAGCTTCAAATCTACAGTTGTTACCTGTATGGCCATATCGTTGGCATTGCGAACAGTGGATTATTGGGCGATAATCCGCAACTTTACAGGAATTAAATCCAATCAGGATACGGCCTTGCTTCGTCAGATGACGGGCGTAATTGATATCTAAATCCAGGACCAAATGGTAAATTTGTGATTTTTCTCGGTGAATTTTTTTATGTATCGCTATTGGGATTTCTCGATCATAATCTTTCAAGATTTTCTCTGTGACTTCTTCTGGTTGAGTAAATAAAGGGATTCCAAGAACAATTATCTTCTTAAAATTTATAGTTTTGTACGTTAATTCAGTGATATCTTTAAGTCTTTCAATTCCTTCTATTATTCGGAGGGTTTTTCAGTATTTTCTTCACTGTTGGATCTTATAATTAAGGTGTTTCGATCACGAGCTGTTTCACAGTAGATTTTAGGGAGGTCCGGAATGTTCTTTGTCTCCGTATTAAGAAGATTTCTAATTGTGTGGAGTGAAGTTTTTGTTGCCTGTGTCTTCTTTAAAAGTATGGCGGATTCAGAGGTGGTTTTTGGATTTTTATAAACCGCACTGATTTTCTCTGAATACAGAGGTTTTGATGATAGTGAATGTTGTTGGCTGACCGTTGGGATTTTTTCTAATGGGCTTTGAAACGAATTTTTTAAGAATTCTGTATTTGCTTCAATTGAATGTAATTTTTGGTTGATATCTTGAAGTATAGATTCATCTATCACCATTTCTCTTATGGAAGGGAGTCCTCCTTGTGATCTTTTTTGGGACTGGGTATATAATTTTTCTTTTAACTCTTTAATTAGTTGATTCTTTTCTTCTATCGTTAGGTGGAGATTAGAAATTTCTTTCTCTTTTAAGTTAAAAATTCCTGCTTCATCCTTGTTGGACAATTCATTGTATGATTTCAGAGAATCTATCTCCCGAGTTAGTTCTTGAATTCTATTGTCTTTTTGTTGTATATAAACTTCAAATTGTTGCTTTCTGTCTTTTAATTCTTGTTCCAGGTCGATTGCCTTGTTGTACCACTCTTCCTTTTCAGTTGTTATTTGTTTTAGGTCTTGGGATTGTTGAGATGCGTTTCGTAGCTGATTTTCAATGATTTGGATGTTTTTTTTTAATTAATTGCCAATATTTGTCGACTTCTTTACTGGATCCTGTTTCGTGTGATTTTAGAAGACCATTGTGAATTTCAAGCAGCTCTGTTATTGAAAGTGTCTTCGCTACTCCTAGGTTAAACTTCATTACATTTTTATTTGTTGGGGTTGACTTTAGCGCTTGTGAAGATTGACTGGAGTTTTGTCGTGTACGCTTTAGGGTGGATTTATTTGACCACTTTGTCTCCTGATTTAATAGTGGAAGTTTGTCCGGTGTCTAATTCGATCTAGGTTTTGATGATTTTTTTAGTGAACTTTTAATTTCATACAAAGTTTCTGTTTTGGAAGAGTTATTCAAATACTTATCACTTTCTTCCATGTCCAGGCCGGTTACTAGAGCATACTCGTGACTATATATTATTTTGAGTTCGTTAAGTCACCACAATAGAACAATTCAAAATATGTAAACTTGTATCATAACATAGAGTCATTCATTTTATATTATGTTAAAACATATAGCCCAAGTAATAAAGATAGTTGGTATTATTTTAACGGATCGTTCTGTATAATAGATTATTGTAAAAGTAAACGATAGATTGAGGCATCACTAGGTCCCCACCGTATATCGTAGAAAGAAAGGAATATAGATAGGAAAAAGTAAAAACCAATAGCCTTGACTATCGTAAATGACTTAGTGAAAAGAAGGTGATACTTTTGCTGAAGGACAATTTTGAATATTAAAATAAATAAAATAACATAAGTAAATGATAGTGATAGTCTATTATTTGCCAAATGAAGAAGGGGGAAAAAAGAGGATAGTTTCCTGTGCTTATTGAAGCTCATGTACATGTAGAATGAAGATATAAATATATATAAATATTAAACTAGTAGATTATAATATCTACACATGTATACCAGATAATTAAAAATTAGTTTGGAGCACATACACAAAACTTTTATTCACTAATTACAAAATGATACACTTAGAGAACCGATCCATCTCCCATAGGCAGAAAATGAATGGCTGGTAGAAAAAAAAAGCGCGCCATACAGAATGGTTCCCAAAACCCCCCAACCCATTTAGCTTATACAATCACGAAATGTCTGTTATTAAATAAAGACAGAAATGTCATTCTTAATTTCTGGTATGAACTCAGAATTTCTTATTAAAAATGGAGGCCAAACTGATATCCCTGGTTGCATATTGTGAGAACCTTTTCAGTTACTTCTTTCGCATATGGTAGATACTACACTATCTGCCTCCTCCACTTTATTTATAGCTCCATTGTGCGAAGCATGACTGCACTAGATTCGCTGCTAAGGGGAAATTTGCCTATAGTAGACCGAAAAAAAGGTGATTTTTAGCTTTTTTTATAAAAAAAAAAAAAAAAAAAAAAAAAAAAATATATATATATATATAGGAATCAAGCTTTTAACTTCTGGTATTTTGCATGTTGTTTATTATCATTTGAAGAACATTTCAAGAAATCTTTATTAAAAAATTGATGGTGTGGCTCGAGTTGCATGAATGGATGCCCCAGCATGCGCACCGTGCATTTCAATCGGTCGGGATCCGATACATCACCAGAGTCGACCGCAATCTATTTCCGTTAAGGATTATGAAAGTAGATAATATTGTCTGCAGCTAGAAGCACTTTTAGGTCAAAAAGTTGAAAATCAACAAGGTGGCTGAACATTTGAAAAAAAGGTCTATTTCTGACAATTTTATTTCGCACTTAGGCATGTTTCTAAAAATGATTTTTTTTTTTTGTAAAAATGGCTCGAATTGGTCCAAGTTCCAGTAAATTGTTTTGCCTTTAACTCTCCTAGTACCAGGTTATAGTACTTTGTGAGCATTCTTAATTTTACATGATTTGAACCAGAAATTTAATTTTATTATATGTAACTTCTTCCTAGGAGGTGTCTATTTAATTTCGTATATTAGGTGTAAATTATTAAATTTTTCCTGGTTTGAAAAATTAAAATTTTCAAAATAGAAAAAAACTGGGGTCAATAAAGTCCCCAATGGTACAAGGAGTTTTAATTAAAAAAAAAAAAAACTTAGCAAGATCGGTTTAATAGTTTTTGCGTTCTGATCCAGTGTTGCCAATGGGCTACTTTTTTTAAATTCAGATTTCTCGATTGACATCACTTTTTTGAAATGGTAAAATTCGCTTTATTTAATGACATATTAATTAAGACAAAAACAAGGGGAATTTTGCCATTTCAAAAAAGTAGTGTCAATCAAGAAATCTAAATTTAAAAAAAAGTAGTCCACTAGCAACACTGTTCTGATCCCGCCCAGTTTGAAGAAAGACATTTTGCGTAAAATGCGTTTATAATGTTTCAGAACGGTTTAAAGCGAGGATGCGCTGCGCTAAAGCCCTAAACAACTACGAAAGGAATTCGAAATTACGGTTTAAAAATTCAAATTGCTTATAGCACCACTTCTTTGAAAAAGAAATATTCACTTTATTTAATGGCAGGTAAAATGATACCATAATAAAGCGAATTACACTATTTTATAAAACTGGTGGGAATCACACAATCTAAATATACGAAAATGCCCACGGGGGCGAGAATTAATGGGTTAAACTTTACATCGTAACTTGTCTATTTTTGAGGTTGGACTTGACAAAACCAAAATAAATTAAACAGTACTTTGATTAATTTTAAAATGTTTTGAAATGAGATAATATATACTGCTCACCCGCAAGGAAAGTGACACATCTGGACAAAAGTAAATTTCACAGGTGAGGCAAAAGAAAATGTGCATAATTTTACCGTAAGACGAAATTGTAGCTCTGCATGCGGGAATAAAAATGTGCATAAACGCATAAAACCCTTAAGAATGAAGTCGTAGAATGAGGTTTGGAGGGTTGGTTAATTTTACCTCCCCACACAATGCACCCCTCTTCTGTGGTCATAAATGGACATATAGTATAATAAAAAGATTTTCCGTATAACTACATTTATGAAACTGTTTGTGTAGCAAGGCACAATTATGACAGCATTATTAGTGGAATAAAACGCAAAATTAATTTTTTGCGAGATGCGTCAGTTTTCTTGCGAGTGAGCGATGTATATTATACTCTTTCTAAGTGGCATAAGTTACGATATTAGCAAATAATAATAAAAATAATAATAGATGAAATAGGATTTTTTACAGGGGCATAATACTCTTATATCGTCAAAATTATGTATGAAAGAGGTTTCAATATATAAACATGCATATGAAAGAAGATCATTTTCTGCAAATTTTAAAACAAACCTCATAAAAAATCCCTATTATTTTATTAGTTATTGTCAGGGTAGCCAGTTCGCCCTCCACTTTTATCAAAAAAAAAAAAAAAAAAAAAAAAAAAAAAAAAAAAACTCGGATTCACACCAGAAAATGCAAAAAATATTTTCAGATTAATTTAATGTCCGATTTTTCTTTATTACTTAAAATAAAATTTTTTCTTCAAAAAGTTCCGGTCTGAGGTCGAAATTTCGGGATAAAAATGGAGGCCAAACTGGCAACCCTGGTTATGACTAAAAACTCATCACATTATCCAAATGTAAGCAATGCTTGGAAGAACACATTAACTTAAATTGTTGAAAATATTCTTTTTAAAAATCGCACGGAGGATTTCTCTTGAACGACTTAAAATTTTTACATTTTAGCTTCGCTGATTTAAAGATTATGTCTTAAGACATTTCGTAAACATGTGAATATTTTAACAAAATTTATATATTTAAAATAAAGTTGAAAGTATTTCATTTTTTCGGAATTTATCTGTGCATTATTTTTCTTTAGCAGTTGAAACATCAAACATATTTAAGTTTAATCTTGTGATACAAATATAAACTTTAACTTCCCAAAATATCAAATATTTCCAGAAATACCATCCGTGCAAATATGAAAGCCTGATTTTTAGATTTAAAATATGTTTTATTAAATCTTGAAATCTTGAATAAATTAGTATACTTTTATTTAATTAGTTTTGAGTCAATATAAAATATTCAATTTATGCAGCACATTCTTAAAAAAATTATTAAGAATTTCCATAGATATCTCACTTGAAATATTATTGACCGGCGATTTTTTTATTGAAACAACTTTTCTAAAAAAATTTATGAGCTTAGCTAGGTTTTCAGCTTTTTGCTTTTGGGAAACTATCACAGTATATAGATTTATTATAAAATTTGTTACGTCGCAATATCCGAATTTCTGCATTAATCTATTAACCTTGTAATTGCTTAAAAAAAGAAAGAAATTCAAATGTTAACAGGGGTTCAAAAGTTTCTTTCATACAACATATTTATCTTAATTTTGTATCGAATATATGGAAAAGATTAAACCCTTGGGTACATTTGACGACTGAGACTCGTCATGCATTTGGCCACTGGCGCCTATTTTATATTCTATTCATGCCACTATTTAAAAGAAATTATTTTTGTAGCATTTTTCTCTTACACATACTGTCAAAGTGTATATGAAAGATTTTTGTTTTGAGAAAGTAGTGCGGGATAGAATAATAGTAAAAAAACAAAAAAACAAAAACAAAAAAACAAAAACAAAAAAAAAAACGCCAGTGGCAGCCCTGAAATAAATCCGTACCGGGGTTAATATTTGAAAAAAAAAAAGTTGTTTGTTTTTAACATTGTCACTATTTTAATGTCATTAAATTAAATTGAATTTAAAATACAGGGGTTTTTACTATGTTATTTCATTTAAAATTTATTATATTTAATTTCTTAAGCAAAAATAATATGCTAGTTGATTTTCTGAGCATCTTATTTCAGTTGTTTAGAAATCATAAAAAGTTAGATACATAAAGTTGTTTAGATATTATGCTTTGCAGTAAAATTTTAACACTAGAAGGCCCGGAAGGAGTCGATCCGACTCCGACCATATGATTAAATGTCAAATGGGACCAGAAATTCTTTCATTAAATAAGTTAAACTTAAACAACGCAGATTTACGTTAAAAAAAATCAGTCAAATAATTTAAATAAAAATTCTGGTGTCAAATACTTTTTTGAAACTTGAATAAAATTTCCGGGCGTTCTAGCATTAAACATATCATGAAGGCTCCCATTGGTCCGTTTTTTCTTTTTAAACAGTAATTTTTAAGAAAAAAGTCCGTGGTATGTTTCTACAGCAGTTGGGCGGAAAATTTCTTTCCGGTAAGTTTCTATAAAATTTACAACGAAGATTTTGCTTTTAAAAATATTTGTTTTCAAAAAACGTACCGAGTGGGAGTCTAAATGAATTGTTTGCTTGCGAATGAAATATTTATTTATTATATTATTTTACGATTATTAACGTAATCCAGATTTCGGCTTGTTACCGCTATTTTTCTACAGATGTTTTCTCCTTATTTAATCGTATTAACCTACAGAATATTTGATAACACTTTCTCGAATAATAATTCTCGCGTTATGTAATCTCTTCATTTAACCCTAGAACTACCGGAAATTTTACTCAAGTTTTATAAAAACATTCTACACCAGAATTATTACTTAAAACTATTTAATTTGTTTATTTAACTTATTATTGTCTGATTTATACATTTAGTTTGTTTTGAAGAAATTTCTGGTTTGAATAAATATTTTGAATGTACATGTCGGGTCCATTGGACCCTTCTGGTAGACAGAGGGTTAAGTGTGGCCCAAGTCGAACCAATAATCTATTACAGAAATCTTAATCTTATTTATTAGTGAATGAATTCTCGCTCTTAGCTAAAGGAAATTTCATATAAGAAAATTAATGGTTCCGCGCAGAAAATTTCATAATCGCGAATGAATTTTTGCATTTAAATAGGGAAAAAATTTCTGTAAGAAAGCAGTGGTTCCACACAGACGTTTTTATAATCGCAAATGATCCTTTTCATTTAACCACTTAAGCACCACGACGTAACAGCGTACGTCAGGAACTCTTCTATTTGAAATACCAGGGCGCATGTGCATACGTATTCATTATTAATTAATTTAATTAATACCTACTCATTTTAATTTGTTATAAATTACTGGTATTCAAACAGCAAAAGCGTTGACAGCTATGATGTGACCATATGATAACGCTAGTCCTTAATGGGTTAAATTACTTTTTATTAAGAACATCCGTTTTCATAAATGAAACAAAAATTGTGTATCTAGAAATGCTTAATCCAATATATAAAGCTTTCGGAATTATTAAATATTATTCGTAATGCACTTATTTATTTCTAGAAAAAAAATAATATATTTAAAATTGGGTTCGGCAATCATGCTATTGGCAGCTTCTAACCACATTTTTCGAATTGTACTTTTGTCTTGAATAAAGCGATTAAATTAGGCGAACTATTCATAAAAAGTTATATAAGATAGGCATCCGGTTTCTGATATTAAATAATGCAAAAGTTACTGTACAGAAATACTGCTAACAAGCGGCAAGGCATTGACGAATCCTGGTTTACCGATTAAAAAAATTCTAATTGCCATTCCTTATTTAATCCTGGGTTCGTGCGCATCAAGGACTTCATGGGATTTTAGCTGTCTTAGTATCAGAAATTTCGAAAATTACTGGTGCTATATTAGAAGATAGAATTGTTTTCTTTAAATAAGGGAAATATTACTTTACAAAAATTCTGGTAAAAAGTGCTTGAAAGCAGTGTTGCGAGATTGTTGATTTTTACCGCTTTTTTGAAATGGAAATATTCGGCCAAAGTGATATAAGTAAGCGTCCTATCTTAAATGGGAGAGGTAACCGCAAGATTAAAGGCGAGGTCACATCAATCAAGGTCGCACGCCACGTAGCGGACGGGATTAAACAACAGGAAGATGCCTAACTGTTTTATTACTTCACAGCACTAAAATTGTAAAGTTTTTTACCGTGATTAATAGCTGAAATGTCTCTGATAAGGCGAAAAAACCTTCGCGGTGTCCAGTCATTACCGTGTCAATACTCAAGGCCTCCGGACTGATTTCGTGACGTACCAAATGAAGGTTAACCCCTTGAAGGGCAAGCAATTGCGTTTGTGTAATGCTTAATTCCCACCGGAAATTTAGAAAAATTTTATTTCAAAATAAGGAAATGCAATTTTACGACTTTTCTCCACTAAAGTCAGAAAACTAAAATTTCCTAATATTATTCTGGTGAAAATCCTGATTAATCGTAGGTGGTACATAATATACACCGCCGCCCCTTAACACCTTGAGAGGCGGTGGGATATATTTTATCCCACGTACAGTTAATCAGGATTTGCACCAGAAAAATTTTGGGAAATTTTAGTTTTCTGACTTTAGTGGAGAAAAGTCGTAAAATTGCTTTTACTTATTTTGAAATAAAATTTTTCTAAATTTTACGGTGGGAATTAAGTATTACACAAACGCAATTGCTTGCCCTTCAAGGGGTTAATCTTCATTTGGTACGCCACGAAATCAGTCCGGAGGCCTTGAGTATTGAGACGGTAATGGTCCAGTGCATCTTGACGCCCCTCTCGCTACTCTGTTATTTTGCAATAAATGTGGTAAACAAAATTCAGTTCCATGAGTGCCGAAAGATTTAGAAAATATGCGCAGATGGTAGATATCCTGTGATATATGACGTCACACTAAAAGCTCGCGTATGTGGATTATCACCCCGTCCACAAGATGGCGCAACTGTGTTAATTTACGCGTGATTCCAGTATTAAGTTTGTACGCTTACCTATATCGCTTTGTATTCGGCCTATTTGAAAATAGATTAAAAATTCTGAAAAGTAAGGCGAATTATACTATTTTAAAAAAGTGGTGACAGTTAAATAATCTGAATTGAAAAATTCCCCAACCTGGCAACACTGCTTAAAAGTCCTTGAAGCGTACGAACCGAGTAATCACAGAATTTTTTTTTTTTTTAATTTATCTTCTATAAAATAAGGCGAAGATCCCTATTCGAAAACAGTTTTCTCAAAGGATAGCATACATACTATTATTTTTTTTTCCAAATCTTATACAAATACATTTTATCAAAAATATTGTACTGTTCTCCGAAAGAATATAAACAAAGTTTTTTTTTCGGTGTTTTAAAGAAAACGTTTTTTTTTAAAAAAAACTTCGATTTTAAAAATGTTCCTTTTTTCCAATACTTTACATTTTAGTAAAGAATAGGAAGTAAATAAATCGAAATAAAATTCTGCAACGCTGGATAAAATTTTGCTATCTGATGCAAAAACATCGTCAGTAGTCAATCAATAAAATGATGTAATCTGGACGATTCTTTCTTCTTATTTTCAACGATGGCATAAAATGTATGACATATCCCAGAAGGATTGGTATTTTTTTCCTATTCCTCAAATTATTTCTTTTTTTGTTCAGATTAATTACTGAATGTTTTATACTATATGGAGAATGTGTAGCATTTAAATATTAAAGCACATTCTTATATTTAGGATTAGGATTACATTATTAGGTTAGTAGGATTCTAATTTCTTCTTACATCACGTTACAAAAGATTTATTAATAAAATTATCTACATTTTCATCAGTATTGTGCAATCAGGATGAAAAGAAATACAACTGTCTTTATTCTCAAACCTTTTACGATAAAATCCAAACAAATGAATCATTAGATGGAATACTGCCTTCTTTCATAATATGTGCGCGACTTTTGGAAACTGTACTGCATATTATATATTGTACCTTATTTATGTATTACATACTGTAACAACTTTTAAAGGTAACACACACTTTTGACTTTTTCCTAAGTTTCTCGTATAAAATCATCCCAGAACAGTACATAGTTTGTGTATTTTTATTAAATGTTCATAGAGCTAGAAGAGGTCAAAATTTGAGTATACTAATATTAAATTCACGTAGCAAATTTAAACTATATCTTCACAAAAAATATACACTTGCCTCTATACGAGAACCGTTTACGATGAAATCCCACCAAAGGTGTTTTTAGACATAGAATATTGTCTTCTTTCAGAATATCAATGCAATTTTTGAAATAAAATTAATGTACATGTTAAAATTTGTACAAACATTTCTTTCATTTATTTGGTAACACCTATTTTTGACACGAAATGTGAGTTGCTTGGAGGAGTGTAGCACAAAAGAGGGTATAGTTTATATACTTTTGATTGAATCTATATAGTTATAAATGAAAAGGGCATAGCCGGATAAGCATTGGAAACCTGTCTTTCAATGAAATGTTCTGTTTTTTTTATCAGATGTGGCAACCTATCGGACAATATATTTCCCCCATTATCACCTTCTAAATATTGATATTTTATGAGAGAAAAATGTTTTTTCGATTTTTTTTAAACCTGTTTTCTAAAAAACTGCTGCACCGAATTTGATGCTATTAAATTGAGGTTATATAGGTTCCAAAGATGCATAACTGGGAATTTTTGTATAATTTTCTGTTTATTAAAATTGTGTGAAATAGCGATAAAAATTTTACAAAAATGAAAATAATATATTATGGTTATACGAAAATTACCATTTTCTTGTAAATAATTCGTCATAAGTGCACGTATATTATATACAAATACTGAAAGTGTGCGTTGGGAATAACATATATATATTTACAAAAATATGTGTGAAAATACATAAAATACATTTAAAGGCGTTATTTGGGACGGAGCTACTCAAATTCGCATTCGAAGAATTTTTTGAACAAAGTCAGCGGACAACGTGTCAACTTCTGTATTTTAGATTTCAATAAGCATATATTCCATCATTTTCAACGCTGTCAATATTCTTTCGATATCGAAAATTAACGTTTTGTATCGGAAACAATAGATAAGAATATTTTTGCTTGGAAAAGAGCAACATTTGACTATATCGAAATGCAACGTATTATAATGACTTTTATTGAAACATTATTCTCACCACCTTTAATGAAAAGTAATAAGAGTAAGTAGTTATGTTACATTAAAGCGCGAATCCCCGCAATAAAATAAGGATGTTGCATAACAATAATTTAAACCAATTACCCATTTCTGAAATGTTACCAGGTTTGGGTAGAAATAGACATTTTTTTATTAAAAAAAACATACGATTATCAATTTTTGATTTATTTAGTGGTAGGTTTCTGTAGCTAATTCGAAAATGAATATTAGGAAAAACTGGTGCATATTTTCTGTAAAAAAAAAAAAAAAAAAAAAAAAAAAAAAAAAAAAAAATCCATAGCCGACAACACGGTATGATGCTTTGTATTTAAAAATATATGTCCTTAATTTTGAGTCGTTTATTTTTTGATAAGATAAACATGTTTTTATATGTAAATAAAAATTAGTCTAAAATGGAACAAACATCAAGAGAGTAAAATGTACTGTAAAGATATATCTATTTTTTTGCAAATATATTTATAAACATATATGCAAATACTTAGTCGGGTTCAGGGATTCCGTTCTCAGTTTCATGATTTCATGAAAAAGTGTTTTTTTTTTATGAGAAAAATGTTTCGTATATTTTCCAACTAGTAACAATACTGCCACTCGACATAAAACAAAAATATGTATTCTTTGTTTGTTTTCAATTTTTTCTGCAACGAAAAGTTTTATTCAAGAAACTTCCACAATAATAGCATTTCGGATTATGATTCTAAGATGACATCGTAGCAAATCTAATATAATCATTACAATGAATCAATTTCAAGGAGCGTCGGTAACCCTTTCCGGCGCGGTGCCCTTAAAAAAGGACACTTAATTTTAATTCCAAATCTGGAAAACGTCACCAAGAATATTTAACTAAAATTTTCCTATTATAATGTACATGAAAATAAGCACGTTCATACTTTCTAATAAATTCATTTATAAATTGCGGTGTCAGTCCATTATTTCATCAGTTTATAAACAGAATTACTCCGCGCCGGTAAGGGTTAATATCAGTTAGACCAAAGCGATATAAGTAAGCGCCCTATCTTAACCCTAGAACTACCGGAAATTTTACTCAAGTTTTATAAAAACATTCTACACCAGAATTTTTACTTAAAACTATTTAATTTGTTTATTTAACTTATTATTGTCTGATTTATACATTTAGTTTGTTTTGAAGAAATTTCTGGTTTGAATAAATATTTTGAATGTACATGTCGGGTCCAATGGACCCGTCTGGTAGACGGAAGGTTAAATGGGAGAGGTAACTGCAAGATTAAAGACGAAATCACACCAATCAAGGTCGCACGCCACGTAGCGGACGGGGTTAAACTACAAGATGCTTAACTGTTTTCTTAATTCACACCACTAAAATTGTAAAGTATTTTTCACCTTGATTAATAGTGTAAACAACTGTCAAGGCCAAGAAGAGTTCGTGGCGTCAAATGCATCTGGACTTTCGCAACGTCGTTATTTTGCAAAAAAATGTGGTAAACATACCTAATTCCCGTGAGTTACTAAAGTTTTAGAACACATGCGCGGATGGTAGATATCCTGCTATATATGGCTTTTCACTAAAATCCCGCGTAAGTGGATTATCACCCCGTCCACAAGATGGCGCAACTGTGTTAATTTATGCCCGATTCCAGTATTATGTTCGTACGCTTACTTATATCGCTTTGTGTTTTCTCGCCCGGTACCAACATACGGTGTAGAACGCAGGAGAAATATATATATGAACAATGATTTTGCGCTAAATATGCGCAGATGGTAGATATCCTGTCATATATGACGTCACACTAAAAGCTCGCGTATGTGGATTATCACCCCGTCCACAAGATGGCACAACTGTGTTATTTTACGCCCGATTCCAGTATTAAGTTTGTACGCTTACTTATATTGCTTTGCAGTTAGACATAAGCATTAAACATAGTAGAAACCAAAGCAAATTTTCAAAAGGTTGAAACTAAACTATAATTTTTCTTCATTAATACCGGTGAAGAAGATTTTCATTTAAATTGATTGTGATCATTGTCGTTACATTTTGATATAGAATGAATGTAGTTTCTTTCAGTGCCAAAGATATACTTCTCTATTGTTGTCTCCGAGAATTTTTGATATCAAAGCAGTATCGACAGCAGTAAGGAGGATGCCGTGTGTATATTTAAAATTAAATTCTGTAAGCGTTTATACCAAACATTCTTCGGATGTCAAATTTGAGTAGCTCCGACCTAAATAACGCCCTTAAATATATTTTATTGTTTTTTACACATATTTTTGCAAATATTTATATGTTAAACTCAACGTACACTTTCGGCATTTATCTACAATATACGTGCACATATAAGGGATTTTTTTAAATGAAAATGGTAAATTTCGTATAATAAGAAGATATGATATTATTTTCTAAATTTTTTTTTATCGCTATTTAACAAAGTTTTGATAAACAGAAAATTATACAAAAATTCCTAGTTATGCATCTTTGTTACCTATATGACCTCAATTAATAGCATCAAATTCGGTGCAGTAGTTTTTGAGAAATAATTTTTTTTTTTAATTCGTAAAAGCATTTATATCTCATAAAATATCATTATTTGTAAGGTGACAATAGGGGAAATATATTTTCAGATACGTAGACACATCTGGGAAAAAAATTAGAACATTTCATTGAAAGGCATGTTTCCAATGCTTATCCTGCTATGCCCTTTATTAGGGATAAATCCACAAAACTCACAAAAATCGAATTAACACAGCTTCCAAATATTCCGCTTTTTTTTACCATAAAAATTTAATAGAAAATTTTGCTTAATTTAATAGGGAGATGACGTCGATTTCAAAAGGTAAAATTTACCATAAAATTGTTGTAGTACAAAAAAGCGTAAGAGTTAGAAGCTATGAATTAAGATGGAAAAAGATAACTTCTAACAGCACAAGCTTGTGTTGCCAAGTGTCCTGCGTAAATCGGGGGTCCAAATGTTCTGGACACCAGTATATTAACCCTCTCGCTGCGCATCTCGAGAGTTTCTCGGGCAACGTAAAAGTAGCAAAATTTGCGCAACCCGAGATTTAATCGGGATGCATTTTTCCGTCTAATTAACCCACCTTGATCATTCCCATCAGTTATTTTTTATTGTAAATTTTACCTTATTTAATCGCAGCATTTTCCCGATTAAATCAGACGAAAATTTTTATTTTGAAAAACCGGTGACAAAAGAATAAAAATTCTTAAAAGACGCTCGTCGCAAAGGAATTAAATGCGCAATTTTTGAAGCTATTTTGACAAAACAATTACGCAGCGAGAGGGTTAACCCTTTCAGGGGCAAGTTCAATAATGTTGATATCTCACCGGAATTTTCGAAAATTTTCGTTTCATACAAAGAAAAAGCAATTTCTTAACGTTTCTCCACAAAAGTTATAAAATTAAAATTTAATTAAATGTTTCTTTAGCGAATCTTGATTAACATTTAAGAGGCCACACTAGTCACGGGAAAAAACGAAAACTCTAAGTCTAGGGGACTTACGTTACGTTGCTTACGTGGGTCTACGTTAAGTCTATGGGAGTGTTATTTTCAAATATCTCGCTTGGATTTAAATATTTTTAAATGATTTTTTGCATAGGATAACTGAGGATGATCTAAAACCAGGCTACATTTTACTTTTTCGATTTTGGTGTCAGATTTATTTTAAAAAATTACTTTCACTTTTGGAACCAGTTCTGAAATCGAAACTATCCTTATATAAAAAAAAACTATAACCAAAATAGAGAAAATAAAAACAAGCCTAGTTTGTAGATCACCCTCACCTACCCTATGCAAAAAAATCATTCAAAAATATTAAAATTGAAGTGCGATATTTTAAAATAACGTCCCCATTAACTTAACATTGGAGATTTCCTTTCTTATTGTGACTGAAGTGGTCTCTTAAGTGCATAGTGATGCATATCTGCATCACTTTTTATTTAACTTTCAGCAACCACTATATTTATATAGAAATATTAATCCTGTAAAAAATTACATAAATTTGCTACTAAATAATGTTAAAAATCTATCTTAAAATTTTTGGTGTACATTCCTTAATATAAGAATAAAATACACAATTGTAAAAGAATAATTCATGCATTTAAGAGTTAAATTTTACAAAATAAAATTCCCATAAAATAAATTACATATTCATGCTTATTAAAATAATTACTAATTTTGCACTATTTAGTTACAACAGAAGTTTTTGCTTGCGTTGCAGATGTGCAACATAAGAAAAAGTTAACGTATTATACAAAGTATATATCTCTGATTTTTTTATCATTATTTTCCCTATGTAATAAACTTTTCTTAGAATCATATACAGGGTGTTTCATAAAAGGTGGGCAAAACTTTTAGAGGTGATAGTACACATCAAAATAAACAATTTTTATCAACGAATGTATGGTCGAAATTAAAACGCAAATGTGCTAGAGGGACCCAAAGGAGATATTTATTGTTGCCAGTGGGCTACTTTTTTTTAAAATTCCTATTTATTGACTGACACCATTTTTTTTTGAAATGGTAAAATTCCCCTTGTTTTAGCCTTAATTAATATGTCATTAAATAAGGCAAATTTTACAATTTAAAAAAAGTGGTGCAAATCAAGAAATATGAATTTAAAAATAGCAGCCCACTGGCAACACTGGTATGTTGTTATGCGAGGAAAAAACAAGCAAAGAACGAATAAGTGACAAAAACAAGGCGAGGAACCTCTCTCCGTACAATCGTGGAGTCTCTGAGTCATTTCCATTTGCAATTCCGTAGATACAATGCATAGCAGCCTTTTCCCTATTAGTGAAAGGCAACATCTTCCGTTACCTTCCTACTGCGACTGACAATCGCACACTTGGATCAGCAGTTTTATGCATTAATTGAGGCAAAATTTTGCATACGTGTTCTTCTTCTTCCCCATATCACATTTGCATGCTACTAGTGTCATTCTTCTCCCGTTAACTCCCAATAGGAATGGAGCTTTAACGTTTACATGGACCAAGTCAGTGTTGCGAGTGGTCTACAAATAAGTGGCAGCAATCAAGTGTGGCAATCAAATTTTCGTGTGTGGCAATCAAATTTTTTGATTTCCACCGGTTTTCTAAAATTGATAATTCGCCTTGTTTTAACCTTACTTAATCTATCATTAAATAAAGTGAATTACGCTATTTCAAAAACTGGTGGCAATAAATAAATCTGAATTTAAAAAAAAATATCCCACGGGCAACACTGGACCAAGATTCCAAATGCGCCAGCAGCTTTGCGTTCTATTTCCGACCATACATTCTTTGACGAAAGTTGTTTGTTTGGATGAGCACTCTATCACCACTTAAAATTTTGCCCATCTTTTATGAAACACCCTGTATATTTTTTTCGAAACAAAATAAAAAAAATCATGCATTTAACCCTCTCGCTGCGTAATTGTTTTATCAAAATAGCTTCAAAAATTGCGCATTTAATTTCTTCGCGACGAGCATCTTTTAGGAATTTTTATTCTTTTTTCACCGGTTTTTCAAAACAAAAATTTTCGCCTGATTTCGCCTGATTAACATTTCAGAAGAGTGGTAACAATTAAGAAATCTAAATTAAAAAAAATTAGCCCACTTGCAACACTGTTTTCATATTGGATAGTTCGACATGGTATCGACGATATGTCAGTTCCTTTTTATTAATAGTTCCATGGCGTAATTAATCCTTAACGGACTGATTGCGCCATATAAGCGGCATTGGCACCCTTAACCAAATTTATTCGCTTGGCAACACTTTTTTTTACGAAACACTTTTACTTGTACTTTGACAACACAGTGTTGCCAGTGGGCTACTTTTTTAAAATTCAGATTTCTTCCTTGATACCACTTTTTTGAAACAGTAAAACTAACTTTGTTTTTGCCTCAATTAATATGTCATTGAATAAGGCATATTATACCATTTCAAAAAAGCGGTTCCAATCATGAATCTGATTTTATTAAAAGTAGCCCATCTGGCAAAACTGTGACAAGATGTGTAAGAGAAATTTACTAAAAAAATAACACTTAAAATATAGCATAGAAAAGGGGTTGCCAGATTGGCCTCGGTTTTTATTTAGTAATTTCGAATTCCCACCAAGACTTCCCAAAGAAGAATTTTAACATTAAGTAATCACGAAATGTTTGTCATTGTATAAAACAGAACATACTGTTGATATTTCCTGGTATGAATTCGGAATTTCTGAATAAGAATGGAGGCAAAACTGGCAACCCTGAGCATAGCTGCCAAGTCTTACACTTTTTTGTACCACAAAAATTTAACAGTAGATTTCACCTTTTTAAATCGTCGTAAATGGCGGGGTAAATACGGCACAAAATTCTATTAAATATTTGTGGTATAAAAAGCGTAAGATGTTGGCAGGTATGATATTATGGTGCGAATAAAATATAAAAATAGAGTCATGCATTTAAAGCTACGATCCTTTAAGGGTTAACACGTTGAGCACCACGGTGACTGACACTGAAGCTGAAAAATTTACAATGTTTTAAGTAATGATTAGGAAAGCATAATCCAGTAATAAATAAAAGGTAAGTAAATTTTAAATAAATTTTCAGTAATTCATTAAATCAATATATATATATATTTAGTTTTATATCATATTTTAGACCGCCAGTCACAGGTGACTGACGTGGCGCTTAACACTAGAACGGCGGCGAGGGGTCATTTTGACAATTGCCGAATGAATACATGTCGATTCGAACCAGAAATTGTTTTATAATATAAGATTAATATATGCTGCACAAAAATAACTTCAATAAATGAGTTAAATAGTTTTTAGTAAAAATTCTGATGTGAAATATTTTTATAAAACTTGAGTAAAATTTCCCGCCGTTCTAGTGTTAAAGTATTAAATATAATCTTATAATTAAATATAATATTATAACAGGGTTCGTACATTTTACGAAATTTTCCAGGTAAAATATCTGTATTTTTCTTACGCTTGCATTCACCAACTACTTCTACCCCAGGTTAAACCAAAAACCTCGGTCGAACGCTCAAATGGTATTCACCTTTAGTTCTGATTGGACGTCTCCTTGATAATGTCCAATTAAATGTTATCGTGAATTTCATTTGAGCGGTCGACCGACGTTTTCTAGGTTAATGTAGATGGTGAATACCAGCATCAAAGAAAATAAATCTAGGTTAAGGGCGCGAAATTTCGCGTTATTAACCCTTTCGGGGAGGCATCCCTTACAGAAATTTTATTTGAATGTCACCGCTTTTTTTAAACAGGTCCCTTTACTTGTGAAATACCAGTAAATGCTCCAATTAAAAAATTCGAATATTACAATCATGTGTTAATAGTGCCAAAAGCAAGTTCCCCGTGCGCCATTTGTCGGTGCATGGTGCGTCACCCGTCTCGAAAGGTTTAAGGAGAGATTATCTGTAAGAAAGTACTGGTACTGAAGAATTTCCTGGTCTGGAAATTTCCTGACCCGTACGATACCTGTATAAGGATTGTAAGATTGTTATTTCGTTTACTTTACTTTAGGTATGACTTATTAGTTAGGTCAGTGGTTTCCAACAACTCAACAGAGGGCCGTAGAAGTACCAGTAATTTCGGACAGTAAACTTCATCTTATTTAATCCCACAGTTTAAAATAAACGTTGGAACTTAAACAAGGCAATGAAATCTATACGAAAATAGTGCCTGTTTTTAAAGCTCCTGAAGAATTAGTTTATACTGATTAGCAGTCTTTAAATTTTATCGTGGTTATTGTTTTTCCACCACAATTTTCAAAAGACAATCTTTAATTTATTTTAAAGCAAATTTTCTGTCCTTAAATAAGAAAAAAAATAGACATTAATTTAGTGATAACACCCCTAAAATTTTTTTATTTGTTTCGTATAAAATGCATTGTAATAAAAAGGTATTCATAAATGAAAATATTAAAGTAAAATAGTGTTCGAATTGAATTTTTCGTAATATATTTTTTTTATTTATTAAATTATGTGCTTAATATTGTTTTCTGCGTTTCAATCATACATATTTATTAAAAAAACAAAAACAAAATCATCGTTCTATTTCCTAAAAATATCTACCGAGATATTATTTTAAAGTTTTATTATATTGCCGTATGCAACAAAAAAAAAGTGCTTTAATGAAATAAAAAATGATACATTCTCAATTGTAACTTAATACTTTAAAATTCTATTTTATAAAAGGAGGGAAAGTAAAGTAATCGAAATAAAATTCTGCAACACTGTATAAAATGTTGCTATCTGATGCAAAACCATCGTCTGTAGACCATCAATAACGAGATGCAATTTGGATTATTCTTTCAATGGTGGCATAAAATTGATGATTTATTTTGGAAGATGGGTGAATTTTTCCTATTGTAATGGTTTTGTTCTGAAATTAATGAATGAAAGTTTTAGCCTAAACGTATAATGTATCATTAAAGGATTTCAGTATGTCCTTATAATTAAATGTATTAGGATTTTGTTATTTCTTTTTTCCTCATGTTAGATTGAGTTTATTAGTTACATTATTTAGTTTTATATAAATTCTATTCTATATAAAAATGATAATGTATTTTATATATGAAGGGCAAACTGTGTCATTATTAACCCTTTACGGTGGAAGAACTCCTCCCAGGCACAGGTACCTCTTACGCGAATTTATTCGCTTGGAATCAAAAATTTTTAACCCCTTCACGGTCACTTAATATTTCGAAAATCCATCAAAAAAGTACCTATTTCCTTTATTACAGAAATTGAATAATTATAAGGTTTCTAAATAAAATATGCAATTAGTTCTTTTTAAGGCGAAAAATAGATGTTATAGAACAAATTCACATTTGTAGAAAAGTCATCATGCGAGAAATCTGTGTCTTCATGTTTGTTTTACACCATACAAATTAATGCGAATAAGACCTTTATTTTTCACATCTTAGATCTTTATTTATCATCATCACAAAAATTTTTACAAATAATATTTGAAATAATATACATACAATAAAATTTGATGATTAACCCCTTAATCGTCGCGCCTGATAAGTGTAGAATACCTTTTTTAAATTCAGATTGTTTGATTGCCACCACTTTTCTCAAGTTGAAATATTCTCTTCATTTAATGGCAGCTAAAATGTCGAGAGAATAAAGCCAATTGCATTATTTAAAAATCTGGTGGGAATAAAACAATCTGAATAAAAGAAAAGAAGACTACACCGCCCGTGACAGTCACGGGCGCGACGATTAAGGGGTTAATATTTTTTTTTCTGAGTGTTATATATTTCGAAACATGCAATACAAATCCAAGCATCACAATCACGCCAAAAGCCAAACCCAAACGGAAATAGTCAAAGACTTCACATGGAAATGCCAGTTAAATTTTTCTGGTTTCAGAAGTTTTTTACAGCAATTAAATCCCCAGCTCGGAAATATGACGTGCAGGAGAAATAACGAACGACAATTCAGCCGTTGCCATCGAAATACTTAAGGCCAGAGGACACGAGTTGTGACGTCATCACTAATCGACCGACTTCTTACCAGTGTTAGAATTGACCCCGGAAAATTTTGAATAGCAATTTTATTTCATTTTATTTGTGGAATATATATCACCATATAAAACAATAGTAACTATTTAAACTTTACTGGTGAGAATTCGGAATCCTTAAATAAAAATTTGCCAGATGCGAAATGCCACGGTGTTGCCGCATCTGGCTGATTTTTTATTGAGGGATTCCAAATTCTCACCAGTAAGTTTACATAGTTAGTATCTTTTTATAAGATGATAGATATTCCACAAATAAAATAAAAGAAAATTGCTATTCAAAATTTCCGGTGTGAATTCCAACAGTAGTGAGAAGTCGGTCGATTAGTGATGACGTCACAACTCGTGTCCCCAGGACTTGAGTATTTCAGTGGAAACGCCTCAGCCCGTGATAGTGACGGGAGCGAGAATTAAGGAGTTAACCTCTTAACGGTCGCATTAAATTACGGTTTAAAAATTCAAATTGCTTACTGGCACCACTTTTTTGAAAAAGAAATGTTCACCTTATTTAATGGCAGGTAAAATGATACCATAATAAAGCCAAATACACTATTTTATAAAACTCGTGGGAAACAAACAATCTGGATAAAAGACACAGCCCGTGAATTTCATGGGAGTGAGAATTAAGGGGTTAAGAAACATTTTCACTTGCACTTTGACAACATGTGCAAGAGAAATTTTCGAAAAAATGTACTTTTAAAATGTAGTGGTGCGAATATAATATAATAATACAGTAGACTCTCGTTTTTACGAACCTCTTTTTCACGAACACTTGCGATTTTACGAACTATAGAGTGGTCCCGAATACGCTCCCATAGAATCAATGTAATTTTTCGCTCCCATTTACGAACTACAGATTATGAAAATCTCTTTTTTGCGAACTCAATTTCCGTAGTTCTGATTTTTTTTTTTTTTTTTTTTTTTTTTTTTTTTTAAGTTTCGGAATGCAGTGTCAACGTCAGTTAAACTCTATACAGGTACAATGAGACATCAGGTACATTCCAAGAATGTGTTGATTTTCCCCAATCTCTTTCGTAGGGAGGGGCATAGCAACAATTTCAAGTAGTGGTTGTCAGGACTAAGGCACTTTTTTGAAGGAAACAATAACTGTGAAAGGTAAAGGTAGTAAAGGTTTCCATAGATAAAATGGGAACATGTCTTTTTCAAAATGTGATTTTTAAAAAAAAAGATAAGTGATTATTTCCATTCCTAATTTTTCATCTATGTTTTCATCTATGTATTTTCACCTACTAAGTACTAATACAGTCTACGTTTTCATATGCAATATTTTCAAAGCATGGTAACATATGTTTCTGTGTACTAAAATTATTTTTTGTGTATAAATTTGCATTTATTTCTTGTATATTTAAAAATACATGTATAACTTTATTAAATAATAAATAATCTTGAAATACTGCTTCAACCATGAAGAGGGGGCAGTTTGATAAAAATAGACATAAATAATGTACGTATTCATATCATTTTTGGTGTTTTTCTATTTTACGAACTTTCTATTTTACGAACTATTTGGGTGTTCCCTGCGAGTTCGTAAAAACGAGCGTCGACTGTAGTATCGTGTATATAAAGCTTGGGCGGCTATTTGCCGACATTCGACCGCAAAGCGTTAACCACGTAATGGGCACCGGTATATTATATATACCACTTAATTTTAATTCTCAAAAGCCACATTGTCACCAGATTTTAGGACTTATTTTTTACTTTATATAATGCACGGGAAGAAAAGCTTTTACTTACTTTCATATAAATTTGTTCATAAATGCCGGTGTCAATCAATCATTTTAACATTTTAGCAACATATTTACTTTGCCCCTGACAGGGTTAAACCACGTATGGACAATTCCAGGTGACTCGCGTTACCATTTGACACATTTTTCCAAAAGTAAATTCTATATACATCGAAGAAATATCACATTTGCTTTTAAAAATGTTCTTCATAGTATTTGGGGCGCAATAAGAAACTAAGAATAACAATGTAAAAAATATTTAAATGAACAGGTGGTATGCAGACCCTAATTTGGTACTGTGACTCACATTACAAAAAAAAAAGGAAGTCAAGTTTTATGGGTTAATGAAGACCTAGACTTTCTCCTCATTTAACACAACACAGTAAAAAAGAAGTATTTCAAAGAGTACAACACACTTTCAACTTATGATATACACAAAAATAATATTGTTTTAATAGTAATTAATTATATCAATCAATATTTTGAGTGTGACTCGCATTACATTTCCCTCTTTAGCCATTAATCCTTTCAAGCGCAAGCAATTGCGTTTCTGTAATATTTAACTCACACCGGAATATTCGAAAAATTTTGTTTCAAAATATGGAAAAGCAATTTTTTTTCCACCAAAGTTAGAAAGATAAATTTTAATTAAATGTTTCTGGTGCAAATCTTGATTAAAATTAGGTGGGATAAAGTATGTCCCACCTCCCCTCAAGGGTCTACACTATAGTTCCCCTGTTATGTGGAATTGCCCGTATGCAGGTTTTAAAGTAGGAGTCGTGTACATATTAAAATTGCACAAACTTCGAGTTTTCAAAAGGTAATACTAAATTTTGACAAAATATTCCTGTTCCTTGGATTAAGGCTGCCCGTGAATAGGCATAGTTTATATATTTTTTATTAAATCTTCGTAGACTTGTAAAAGAAAATTTATTAAGGTTGTGTCTTTTTAATTGTTAATAATTTTAAACCTTTGCACTCGAGTTGTGACTCTCACTCATCGATGGTATTGTCAGGTGTCCCGCGTAAATCGAGGCGCCAAATGCTCTGTACATCAGTACTTTAAAATAGTTTCCTTCGATTTACCTAATGGCAGAATTATCTGCGATTAAAGATGGCGAAATAAACTGTAAGAAATTAGTGGTGTCGAGAGTATTTGGAGCCCTGACTTACGCGGGACACTGGACAACACTATTGGGGAGTGAGAGCCATATCTCGAGTACAAAGGGTTAAAATTTAAATTCCGATAAAAAAAAAAAAATCTTCCAGGGTCACATCAGTTGTAGAGGCAATCGATGTATAAAATAATGAAAAAAAAATGTTCTTTGTTGAAATATTGGTATTAAAGAAACAGAACCGAACTGATTCAAATCTTTGTTGAAAGTTATCTTTGTCTTATTCGTTCACAAAAATTCTACAATTAAGTAAGATGAAGATTGCTTTTTCAAAATAGAGATACGAGAGTTTGTATGTGAGCAATTAAATTCATTGAAACATCTCGAGGTGCGTAGCACAACTTTCCAGCCCAAGTCTCCCAGCTAAGCCTTTTAACCCCTTGGGGACGAGCGATACGTATACGTGCCGCATGAAGCGCTCAGAATCCTTGTTTTACCTCACCAATAAAATTTTACTATAAAATTTGCCTAATTTAATCAGCGCATTTTCTCCATTCAATAAGACAAATTTCAGTTTTTAAAAAACGGTGACAAAAGATTAAAAATTTCGTAAAAGGCTCCCGTCCCGAAGGGGTTAATCTCTGAGCTTGTGCAGCTAAATACATCAAAGATTATTATGCGTAAACATTTCAAAGAAGCGACCCACGGGTTAACGGCCCAGTGCAGGGGATTTTGGATTTAATTTATAAAACAACTTAAACATCGCCAAATCCTTCGGAAAAATATTTAGAATTCCCATAAGTATTTTTAAAGATTACATCATAGGACAAAGGTGCCCATACTTTTAGCTCACAGGCTATCAAAGCCTGAGAGCTTATGTGCCGCCTGTTCTGTATGTACGTACGTAACGCGATAACTCTTGATAGAAATATCCGATTTGCTTCAATTTTTTTTTCAAAGTCATTTTGATAAGGCGCTTCCCTGATTAGTTTTGGGGTTTCATTGTTTTAGGATAAAGGGGGAAAAGGGGGGTTAGTTCTCCCCCCCCTAATTTAGATAAATGGGTTTTTCATGCAGAAATATTCGATTTGCTCCAAATTTGGTATACCGGTTTATTATGTTAAGGAGCTTCCCTGATTAGATTTGGAAGTTCATTACTTAAGTATAAAGGGGGCAAATGGGGGCTACCCCCCCCCTTAATTTATATAAATGAGTTTTTCATGTAGAATTGTTCGATTTGCTCCAAATTTGGTATACCAGTTCATTTTGATAAGGCGCCTCCCTGATTAGTTTTCGGGGTTCATTGTTTAAGGATAAATGTGGTAAAAGGGGGGTTAGTCACCCCTTAATTTAGATAAATGGGTTTTTCATGCAGAAATATTCGATTTGCTCCAAATTTCGTATACCAGTTTATTATGTTAAGGAGCTTCCTTGAATAGATTTGGAAGTTCATTACTTAAGTATAAAGGGGGGAAAGGGGGGCTAGTCCCGCCCTTAATTTAGATAAATGGGTTTTTCATGTAGAATTGTTCGATTTGCTCCAAATTTGGTATGCCGGTTTATTATGTTAGGGAGCTGCCTTGATTAGATTTTGATATTCATTAGTTAAGTATAAAGGGGGGAAATGGCGGTACCCCCATACCTTAATTTAGATAAATAGTGTTTTCATACAGAATTATTCGATTTGCTCCAAATTTGGTATACCGGTTTATTATGTTAAGGAGCTTCCCTCATTGGATTTGGATGTTCATTAGTTAAGTATAAAGGGAGGAAAGAGGGCTAGATCCCCCCTTAATTTAGATAAATGGGTTTTTTATGCAGAGTTATTCGGTTTGCTCCAAAGTTGGTATGCCGGTATATTATGTTAAGGAGCTGCCTTGATTAGATTTGGAGGTTTATTGGTTAAGTATAAAAGGGGGATGGGGACTATCCCCCCCTTAATTTTGATAAATGGGTTTTTCATGCAGAATTATTCGATTTACTTGAAATTTGATATACCAGTTTATTCCGATATAGCGCTCCCTTCATTTGATTTGGAGGTTCATTGGTTAAGTATAAAGGGGGGAAATGGGGGCTAATCCCCTTCATTTATTTTTTGAGGGCATTATTCTTTGAAATAAGAAAATAATATACAATTTGTGTGAATAGCCTGTGAGCTGAATGCCATCAGTTTAACTGGGCACTTTTCTTTTTATTACTCTTTTTGCCATTGTCACCGCTATTTTTGACCTGTAAACATTTAGTGTTGCTAGCTTGGACTTATTTTTAATTGAGAAATTTTGCATCCATACATGAAATTTCCTCTAATATTATTTGCTTTATATAATGACAGACATTTCGTGATTTTCAAGTGCAAATTTTTCTTTTAGAATTTCTGCTTTGAAGCAGAATTTTTTTTAATGAAAGAAAAAGCCAAACTGGCAATCATGTGAACATCCCTTTCTTCAATCGCAGAGTTGTTGCCATTAAATAAGCGAAAATTTACTATTAGAATAAAATAGTAACAACATGGATGCAGGTTGGTTAACCCTGGTATAGTATTGCCTTCAAATTACAAATGTTCAATTTTTGGTGAGTGTTCTTAGTTTTGTATGATTTGAACTTGAAATTTAAATCTATTAAACACACTTCATCCTACGAAGCAGGGTTGCAAGTTTCACCTCTATTTTTATTCAGAAAATACGAATCTACACCAGAAATTAAAAATAGTATATTTTCTTTTATTTAATGACGAAGGTTTCCCGATTAGAGTAAAAATGCTCCTTTCGAAGTTTCCGGTATGAATTTGAAATTTCGAAATAAAAATGGAGGCCAAACTGGCAAGTCCGCTTCGAAATGTCTGTTTGATTTGATTTATTAATAATATTTTTATTTTTTCTGGCTCGAAATTTGAAAAACTTCAATAAAGTGGAAAGCAGGGAAGTCAGAAATATCCCAGTGTTATTAGAATGGTTATAATAGCTAAAACGTAATCATTCGTTAGCCAGATATAGAAAGAAATTAGATTGTGATAAAGATAAGAATATCTTTCAACCTATATCTAGCATTTATTTCCAATATGTACCGTTTAAAAAAATGCGTTTATTATAGAAGCGAAAGGGTGAAATTTCGGATATTAAAAAATGCAACAGATATTCATGTAAAAGACACTACATTAAGAGGGACAAATATGCACAATTTTGAAACAATCAATTATATTTTCGATCATTAATTCACCTAGAGCTCATCAACCTGTGGCACGGAAGAGTTTATGAAAGACTCAGGTTTTGAGCGTCGTTATCACTGTGTACATCATGAACATAGAATAAAGAGGGACTTTTTATAAAATAGATTTGGACTGTAATTTACTTGACACTAAAGAGTATTTTAGGATTTCAGGGCTCCCACTCGGACTGTTTTTCGATGACCAGTTTTTTTAATCAAAGAACAAGCCTCTTTATGAATTTCGTAGAAACTTATCTCGAAGGGCATTTTTGATGCGATTGTTGCAGAAATATACCATGGATTATTTTTCTTAAAAAGTACTGTTTTTCAAAAAGAGGAAGTTAGAGGCCTGCATTTAGCTAATGTTAAGTCTACAGGTCACTATGCTGGGAACAAAATTACCCTACGTTAAAACATGTCTGTGTACATCAAACAATGGAATTTCCTGATATAAATGACAAGTAAAAACAAAATAATTTCTTATTAATTTTATGAAAAGACTTATCAACACTTGGTATGAAACTTCTGGAAACATTATTTATTTTTTCTGTAAGAAAGTTAAGCTATTATGTATAATAAAATATTTTAAAAAGTCGATCAATAGCCTTATCAATGAAAAATTTCAGAAAATTTACTTATTGGAATTATTTGACAACCAGTGGACGTCACGCGATATTTTAGCACATAGAAAATGTGAAGGCCAAAGGACCCTATGATGGGTACGATTACCTTTTTATCACTAATCATGTATATTTTAAGTTGTTTAAAGAATTTCCTTCGTAAAAATGGACAAATAATAAGCCTAATAATAGAGCAAGATGACGGACAAATCATTAGAAATTGTCAATAAAAAGCATAATATACGAGACGTTTTAGTGTAATGAAATTGTCACTACTTTTATAAGTGAACTAACTGAAATTCGCAAGTTTAAGCGCAAGTAAATTCTTTTTAGATCGATAATTGTTCATGAATAAAAAAAATCAATAAAAGAGCAAAAGTAATCTCTTTAATCTATGGGCGTATTTCTCACATTTATTCTTTAATCTAAATAAGCATTTTACTAAAAATATTTAAACTTGAAACTGTTAAATTAAATACTTCTACATTTAACCAACATTTATCTATTTTAATACTGCAGCATGGATTTCTATAATATCATTTTCATATATAAAAAGGCAGAATCTTCATGTGCTTCGGGGTGCAACAGAAAAAAAATATTTATTTTTTAAAGTCTGAAATAAATGTTAGAGAATCATCGCAACTATATTAAGGGAAAATAATAGTGATTAAATAAATATAAAAATATTTAATATAAAAGTTTGGTCTTAGTAACAAAGCTATTAGCTACTAGCTATTGGCTCTTAGTACAAAGCTATTTTATGTGTAAAACTTTCAAACATGCCTTCAACCTGACGCATGAATTTGGTATAAACGTATTATTTATAATATCCTAATGTAATTTTATAAATGGTCTATAACTTTTTGAAAACCCTCGGGAATTTTCACAATTTTCTCCCCTCTTTATTCCCGGGAAAAAGCCAAGTTTTTTCCGTTCTGTAGGGTACTAGATGGTTAACTTAAATTTGGGGGTTTTGAATGAGTGTAACTGCTCCCACGATCAATATTTTTGCATTTAATATACCGTAATTTCGGGTTATAGCCCGCGGATCAAACAATCGTGTTTCGACCCGGAAATTTTTTTAAATAAAATGTAACTTTTCAGATCACAGTAAATATTGGTCTTCAAATACTAAATAAAATTTCTGGGTCCAAAATGAATTGTTTGATCTGCGGGCTATACACCGGAAATTACGGTATTTTTTTTATTGTTTCTAAGAACATACACATTATTCGTATTTACTTAATGAGTGCACTATATACCGGGTGTCCATAATTAAACGACCCTACTTTAAATTTGTCTACAGACAAAACTATTGTTCATAAAGTTGTGAAATTTTGGGAAAGGCATGATAAAGGGATGGTAATTTGTTTAAGCTAAATATATATATGTATATATATATATATATATATATATATATAAACTAGTTTAAAACTTCACCACCAGAGGGCGATTTTAAATAAATTACATATTTAGCATTAAGATAGTTTAGAAATTTTATTTATAGGATGGTCATAATTAATCGACCCTATTTTAAAGTTGTCTACAGACGAAACTGTTGTTCAGAATGTTGTGAAATTTTTTGGAGGACGTGTATGGGAATATGTGTGAGCGAAAAAAAATTAGGGGACCATTTTTTAAAGAATTACACATTAAGCATACATTTACGATTGTTTAACAAATTTTGTTATAACCAAACATGTTCTGCATGATTTTCATCATTTTCAGATACCATCTGGAACAGTAAGATAGCATGTTTCACAGTTGACCGCAGTACGTTCAGGGAAAAGATAGAAAAATGTCGTGAAAAGCTGTCTTTAGAGTAAGGTTAAGTTAATAAATAAAATTTTTAAACTATCGTAATGCTAAATGTGTAATTTATTAAAAAGCTCCCTCTGGTGGCAAAATTTTGAATTGCCTTTATTTACAATTTTTTTAGCCTACACAATTTCCCATACCTTTATTATGTCTTTCACAAAATATTTCACAGCTTTATGAACAATATCTGTAGACAACTTTAAAGTAGGGTCGTTTAATTATGGACACCCTGTATATATAAATACTCTGATTACAAAACGCAAACATGTGTTTGTAAAATAAATCATAACGTATACATGCGTTTGTACGATAAATCAAAACGCAGAAATTTATTATTATTATTTTAAATGTTAAAGGTAACGGCCGTAAGTGGAGCTGCCTGTTTAATTCTTTCAAGGGCAAAGTACTTCTATTCGTAAAATTTTGAAATGATTGAATGATACTATAATTTATACAAACATATTAATTTGAAAATAAGTAAAAACTTTTCTTCACGTACTTACGAGTAATAAAAAGAAAATTTTCATTCCAAAATTCTGGCGTCAGTGTGGCATTACGGATAAAATTTAAGTAGTAGAAAAATGAACCAATGCTCTTCAAACTCTTCAAAAGCCAGTCAAGAATACCTTGATTAAAAGTGAAAGGACACACCAGATAGAATATATCCGCACGTTGAAAAAAAATATCATGTCATGAAGTTGATGCACATTTATCAACTGTTTTTAGTTCGTTTCTAGTGCTTGAATGCCTTAGCTGAGTAATAAGAAAAATTTTAAATACGTGTTATACGAGAATTTCTTTTAAAGGTTTCTTCCATTAACTTATGCTATTACGTACATTTCATTTACATACTGCAAATATATCTCAATTTTTTTTTTTGTTTTAAAATAATATACTCCCTGGAAAGAATTCGTATTCAGACATCTCATCTCTGTCTCGTGACAATTTGACTGATGAGATGAAAGATAAATTGGTTCTGGATTTTGTTTTTAAAAATCGCTACTTGATCGTTCACAAAATGTATCACGAGATTTATTTATTTACAAAACAGGAAATTAAGACAATTTTGCATCTTCGGTATTATAAAAAAGGTTTTTCTTTGTTTTCGAAATAAAAAGCATATCCGAGAACACTCGAAGTTGTCCAGGATATTTATCACATGGAACTATTAATGAAAAGGAACTGACATATTCTTAAAATAGTGAAGCTTCAACTGTAACCGCTTTCCCAGGGATTGATTACCGTCGGAAGAATCCTCCACCAGTATATTTAAAGAGAAATGTTCTCCTTATTTAATTTAAACGCCTTATAAATGTAAAATTTCAGTCATAAATAATCGCAGAAACATGTGCTTATATTTACTGGTGGAAGTTTACTTTGGCAGTAGTTAGGCCATCCGTTTCCACCACATTGTGACAAACTAGACAACCTCCTGTCAGTGTCAGTGAAAAAGATTTTAATACCTGGGCAAACACTGACACCAGTAATAACAAATAGAAACATTTTGCCATATTTGTAAGAAAATATTTTAATGGATTCGCTTAAATAAGGCGATATTTTCAATTCAAATTGACTGGTGGGAAGTTTGCCCTGGCGGTAATTAGAAACTGTTGATCCGATTTAAAAATACAGCCGACATTTTGTGACAACCTCCTCAGTTACTTCATTCGCAACTGGTAGGCAGTACACTATATGTCTCCTCCTCTTTATTCATAACTCCATTATTTACTAGTAAATCTGCAGATCAGGAGCCTCAACGTCAGCTCTGCAAGTCATTGTTTTTAGACACACTTTGATAATATTCAATTTCCTGCAAACCGCAATTTAAAGTTTTGAAATTATGTAATTATTTATAAGTTTAAAAATACGAAGTTTTCAGACATTAGAAGCATTAAATTAAAAACGTTATGGAAGGATATTTCGAAATTTTCATGAGCTGTTAATTCTGGTATTTTTTTTAATAATAAAGTAGATTTCATCAGGGGGCTCCGCTCCCCTGAACCCCCCGTGGTCTTATTAATTTACATACGTAACTTTTTATTGATTGCGCTAATGGTTAATGCAAATCTTAGATTTCTTTTTACACTTCCGATCCTTATTTTTAATACTGGTAACACAGAAAATGATTTACATTGACGCAATTATATTAAACGTTTAGGTTTTATGAATGAAAATACAATTTCCTTTAAAAATGAAACAATTTTCATTCATATTTTCTGAAATGAGGCGGCATTAAGAAGTAACACCCGTCAAAACATTTTTTCAGGCAATCTAGTAAATGCTTGGTTTTTAAGAATGAAAATATTTATTTCCCGATACAATGACGTCATTTTCGACCGCGATAATTTTGCGGTGCATAATTTTGATATTTACTATATATTAGCTTTTCAAAAGTTTTTTTTTTTTCTCATTGGAATTTTCGATTAAAACTTAACATTTCTGTTAGCTGTGTGCAGACGATAAACCATGAGATATTAGTAACTTTTTTTTTTAAATAATAAGAATTAATATCATAACCCAAGCCCCTTCTATTTCAACCTCAAAGCGTATTCGTTTTATTTTTGATATATGAGATCAAATTCACCTTCTTTTCGTATTTTCGCCTTATATCTAATATGAAGGCGTATTCATGTCTATTTTTTATTTCATTTTCCTCTTGCACATGAAAATCTTTCAAATCGAAATTAATTGTTTAGGATAAATTTTTATTCCGGGATTGAATTTTCTTGGCAACGGCAAAAAAAAAAAAAAAAAAAAAAAAAAAAGATTGTTAAATTTTATAGCAAAATGTCGATTTATTCCTTATGAAAATAATGAACTTTTTAATTTAAATGAAAAATATTTGAACAAAATAAATAGAACATATTCTTTCTTTATCTCTGTGGTAAATTCCATCTTTATGTAAAGACACAAAGGCATTAATTCGTTTCTTTTGACGTTGATTTAACTTCAAACAATTACACATACTTTCACATTTACGATATTTTTAGGTGTAGTTCGTTGCTAGGTAACAGTTAAAAGATAATAAAAACAATTAAATACTTGCTTAAAAAGAAAATTTATATTAAAAAAAATATTTTATATTATTGGAACGCATATATAAAATCCCTCCATAAGTTATACACCGAATTTAAAAACTCTGACAAATGTATGCACAAAATTTCAAACTAATATAAATAATGTATGGTTTTAATTAGGAAATTTCATCATCCTTAATTTACCATTTAAACCCTTCAATCATATGAGCCATTTCTTTTCAACAAATAAAAATGGAAAAATCGTCTGAATTGCTATAGGAAAGAATTAAGTCGCAAAATAAAATGTTCTATATATTCCAAACGAATGAACCAAATTTAACCCAAAACTATATAGCTAAATCCGGGGATTTCACCAACATGCATCCTTAATTTTAAGCTAATCGGATGCTTTTTACGGCAGTTATCGCGGAACAAACAGACAGACAGACAAACGGAAACCAAAACTTATCGTGTCTCCACAGTAAGCCTTCACTGACGTTTCAGCAATTATGTGCTTAAAAAATATTCTTATTTCAGATAGTAAACAAAGGATCTATAATTTTGCGTTAATACAGAGCTGCCAAGTCTCCAACTTTTTGATACCAGTATTTTAATATAGAGAATGTTCTTTTATTTAAATGGAACGTTTGAACGATTTAAAAGAAAAACATTTTCTCTAAGATAATAGTGGTGTGAAAAAATCCGGAGCTTTGGCAACTCTGCTTAACCCTTTCAGGGCCAATGTACATCTATTCGTAAAATGCTGAAATGATTGAATGGCACCAGGATTTACTAACAAATTTATTTAAAAATAAGCAAAAGCTTTTGTTCACTTACTTAATAAAAAGGAAAATTTTCATCCCAATATTCTGGTGCCAATGTGGCATTTAGGAATTAAAATTAAGTGGTTCAAAAATGAACCACCGCCTTTGAAGGGGTTAATACGATATAATTTTTATAATGAAAATAATGAATACCTTATTTAATTGTATTTATTTTCTAAATTATTTTTCAGTAATTTTTTGAGGGTTGAACAAACATATTTTGAATAAGAACATATTTGATTTAACCCTTTGACTACGGGTCAGGACATATAAGTTCCTATGGAATATTTTTTCGTTCTATTTGTAACACTTTTTGAAAAACAATTCCTGCCATACACTTATACTAGAATATTTTCAAGAGAAATCTACCAGAAAGAATATTATTTGTGAATTGTATTACAAATGAAGATATAATTAATATTGAGTCACGGCCCGTTGTCGAAGGATTAATCACTACAGAGTCGCATTACGTTGCTATTTCTCTGTTTTTCTTTGGCGAACCAGAAGTAGGAGGCTCCGGCTGCGCTTTCTATCATACGCTTTTACTACTAATGCAGAGTTCTCACTCATGCGTTTTTGCAAAACCAGTATTTCTGAAGAAATATTTGTGGTAGTTTTTTAAAAGATTTGCAATAGAAACAACTTTCGTTATAAGTTACTAGACATTCTGTCAGAGAAATCTTAAAAGAAGAATATTCAAGTATAATTTTGTAGTTATGAAATACGCTCCAGATATTGATTTTTTTTTAATTGCATGCATTTTTGCATTGCTAACTACGCCTACAAGCAACAGAGTGAAAATGCATCCAAGCCGGGAGCAAGAAAAATATTCGTTTAACCCCCCTCACGGGCGGTGGTTACTTGTTGGAACGCTTAATTTTAATACCCAAATGCAACATTGACACCAGACTGTTGGAAGGAATTTTTCCTTTAAATAAATACGCTAACAAAAGCTTTTGTTTTCTTTGAAAAAATGTTTGTGAATTCTGGTGTGATTCACTTATTTAAGAATTTTGCGAATAAAATACCTTGCCTCTGAAAGGGTTAAAAATGTACCGTAATTTCCAAAGTATAAGCTGCGGCTAAGATAAGTCATTTTCATACCGGAAATTTTATTTTAAAAATTAAGTTACATAAGTACCAAGAAGAAAAATGTTACATTGTATTGAAAGTAAATTCTGTAGGAATCCTATTTATTTGAGCCGCGGCTTATACGCCGAAAATTACGATGCTCAAAAACTCATGGAACTATTAATAAAGAGGAATTGACATATCCTTGAAATAGTGAAGCTTCAACTGTAACCGATATCGCAGGATTTGTTTACCTTAGGTTGAAACTTCCACCAGTAGATTTATATAGAAATTTTCAACTTATTTAAACGCCTTATCACTACAAAATTTTATAGCCATAAATAATGGTAGAAACAGATTTCCATTTTTACTGGTAGGAGTTTACTTTGGCGGTAGTTAGGCCCTGCGTTTGCGCCATATTGTGACAACCAGGGAAACAAACTGACAGTTTTACAATGCATACTGACACCAGTAAAAACAAATCGAAAATTTTACGCCATTTTTGAGAAAAATTTCAATGAATAAGACGATTAAGTAAGGCGAAATTTTCTACTAAATTTTACATGTGGGATGTTTGCCCTGGCTGTAATCAGAAACTGAAGATCCGATTTAAAAAAAGCAGTCGCCATCGTGTGACAAACTCCTCAGTTACTTCATTCGCAACTGGTAAACAGTACACTACGTGTCTCCTCTTTATTCACAACTCCATTGTTTACCGCCGGTGGAAACTTCCACCCGTAGATTTATATAAAAATCTTCAACTTACATAAACACCTTATTATTACAAATTTTCAGTCATAAATAATGGTAGAAATAGATTTTAATTTTCACTGGTAAGGTTTTACTTTGGCGGTAGTTAGGTCTTGCGTTTCCGCCATATTGTGACAACCAAGAAAACAAACTGACAGTTTTACAAGGTATACTGACACCAGTAAAAACAAATAGAAATTTTTATGACATTTTTGAGAAAATTTTCCATGAGAAAGACGCTTACATAAGAGGAAAATTTCTATTCAATTTCACTGGTGGGACATTTGTCATGTCTTTAATCAGAAACTGAAGATCCGATTTAAAAAAAGCAGCCGCCATCTTGTGACAACCTCCTCAGTTACTTCACTCGCAACTGGTAGACAGTACACTATATGTCTCCTCCTCTTTATTTATAACTCCATTTAAAAACTGACCCAGTGGTAGACCTACAAATGTTATGTAAGTTTACAAGAAATATATGCGGTAGCTGTATTTATATAAGGAGGATATTGTATATAAGAGGGCATTCATGTGTAAGAAGACACTACTTTTCCAGTAATTATTTTCCTTCAGATTGCTTCAAAATAGAAATATTCCGCTTATTCAAAGAAGGATTATACAAGTTAAAAATTAGGCAAATATCAGTATTGCCGACATGTGGTTGCAATCAAGCTATCTGAATTAAAAATGTAGCAGAAAAGTAGCATTTTCATACCCAGCGCATAGCTGTAGAAAAATACTTCAGACATTTTCTTTAATTGCAATGCCGGATTTTTAACTGTTAACTTTCTACATATTATTACAGTATAAAACCATTTATCCAAAGTATGGTTGCCATAGGAGTTTATTTTTGAATGCCACTATTTCCGAACAGTAATACTTGCCTTATCTAATTTAATAGTTTCTGCAAATCAGTAAGGTGAATAATGCTATTTGGAAATCGGTATATCATAAAGTAAAAAGCTATGGAAATCCTTTTTCTGGTTAAACGGTTTTACAGCGAATAGCCTTTTTTTCACTTGATAAAATGACTTACAAATAGGAGTTAACCCTCTCTCTCGCTGTGTAATTGTTTTATCAAAATAGCTTCAAAAACTGTGTATTTAAGAATTTTTATTGTTTTGCCGCCGGTTTTTCAAAACATAATTTTTTGTCTAATTTAATCGGGAAAATGCTCCGAAGGCAAAATTTACACAAAAAAAATAAATCGTGGAAATAATCATGGAGTGTTAATTAGACGGAAAAATGCATCCCCGATGAAATCTCGGATTCCGCAGCGAGAGGGTTAAAACTGTCATAAAAAAAGAAAGGCATAATGTTTATGCAACATTTATTCTCACCGTTGTCTTATATACAGAGTGCATATAATTTTACCCCAATTATTTAGCAGGATATTTCGCTTTGTTCAATCGCAGAAAGGTATCACAAATTCTTCGATTAAACAAGGTGATTGCAAATTCTGCTATTTGAATATTAAATTTAAATTTTCTAATTAGAGACAGTGTGCCAGATTCTTTGGAAAACAGCTCTTAGAATCCTCCATGGAGTGTACGCAGCTTGCTTGTATTTTCTTTCAAAACCATGAAAAGACTGCATCAGGGTAAGAAATATAAATTTATAAATTTATAACCGTTATCTAATAGCGTCTGATTCAGAAAGATTAAATTCTTTATGAAAACGGGAAAAATTGATATATCATTTCATCAAATATTTTCTCGACCATCATTTTGAAGTTCATTTCAGCGATTTTCGAAATTTGTTTCTGCTGCCATCATATTGGCATTTTAAATTAAGGAAAAATGTCAAGCGCTTGTCGGCTTAACCCTAGAACTACCGGGAATTTTACTCAAGATTTATAAAATATATTCTATACAAGAATTTTTATTGAAAACTACTTAGCTTCCTTATTTAACTTATTATTAATTGGTTTATATATTTAGTTTATTTTAAAGAAATTTCTGGTTTGAATAAATATGTTGAATGTACTTGTCGGGTCCATTGGACCCGTCTGGTAGGCGGAGGGTTAATAAGGTTATGATTTGATAATCTCCTTCAAAGTTATTGTGTGTGTAAAGCATGTGTAAAATGTAAGTTAAGAAAAAATGTATCTTTGACATATTTTAAAGTATTTCAGTTAATTATGAAATTGATTTGAGATTCAGTGCACAGGTATGTGTAATAGTATTGGATCGTTCGGAAAGTCGTGTCCGTTTGGGAAAATCAATTTGTACAGGAAAATTCTATCATTTAATTACTACATTTTCATTCCCATATCTAATGTCTAATGATTACCGGGTAGAATTTTCCGGCACGAACTGATTTTCCCAAACGGACACGACTTTCGAACGACCCAATAGTAAGTAGTGCAAAGGAAATTGATTTATGTTTAGTTGAATTGAGTGTATCGTCAGTGACGCCAGGGAGGAGGGTCCAAATGCTCTTCGTACCACTAATATTGTAAAGATTTCTTCGCCTAGATTAATAGCAGTAAAATCTCCGATTAGATAAGGCGAACAGATCATTTCAATATTAGTGGTATTCAGAGCATTCGGTCCCCCCCCCCCCCCCCCACCGTGGCTACGTCACTTTGTAATGTACGTTGTCCGGCGTAAGAATAAAGTTTTGCTAAAAAAATGGCAAAAAAATCCCAATGTTTTAAAATGTTACGAAGATATTGCAAGGATTTTATGTTTCTTCATAATTCTGTATTACAATTGAACTGAAAATATGTGTATTTATTCAATATTGTAATTTTTTTTAAGAACACCGAATGTATACATTAAGTCAGGGATGTCAAACTATGGTACGCCGCGTACCACTAAAAGTGTCTAGTAATCCCTGCCTTATTTAATCATCTAATATCTGAGGTTCAAGAAGTCGACTACTTCATTAACCCTCCGTCTACCAGACGGGTCCATTGGACCCGATAGGTACATACAAAATATTCATTCAAACCAGAAATTTCTTTAAAATAAACTAAGTATATAAACCAGACAAAAATAAGGTAAATAAATAAGTTAAATAGTTTTAAATAAAAATTCTGGTATAGAACGTTTTATTAAAACTTGAATAAAATTCCCGGTAGATCTAGGGTTAAAAAAATTAGTGGTGTCCGGAGGCCACTGTTTGACACACCTGCCTTAAACGATAAAAAAAAAAAAAAAAAAAAAAAAAAAAAAAAAAAAAAAAAAAAATGAAAATTTGTGGAAAGTTCCTCAGTTACTTTTGAATGAAAGAACACTAGATATTGTATTAAAAAATTTCGGTAAAACTGTACGTATTCTGAAGACGACAATTTTTAAGAAAAATGTCTCGTTGAAAGCGTGTTTATCCGATCCGAGGAATATATACTACAATATACAGTATCAAAGTGAAATATAAAAATTGTAGAACAAATAAAAAAACAAAATATAATGTAAATATTCTCTATTTAATAAGAAAAAAAAAGAGTACTCAATACTAAAATTAAATTAATTAATTATTTTTAATTTATTTTGCTTTAGCACTATGTACCTCAATTTAAATTTGAAATCAATAAATACAAAAAAAAATCACTTCATATTGTTCATCATCAAAAAGTTTGAAAAAAATGTCTTCTCGTTCATTTCCTGAAACAATGTCCAATTTATAGTTTATTGTAAATTCAGGTAGGAATTTTTTATAAACCTTGGAACATTATTTTAATGTGAAAATAAATGACATTATGCCATTTTTAAAACATGGAAACAAAAAAAAACATCTTTTTTGGAACGAAAGGGTGTGTGTGCTTATGATGGGCTTGAAAAATGTAAAAAAATATATAAATAAATAAATAAAAAACAGTAAAATGAATAATATTATTATTCATTTAAATGAACAGATATTATTAAAATAATATATTGTTTTCTAGAATTAAGTGACATATCTATATAAGGAACTTAAATAACATGTAAGGTTAGTTGGGGCAACTGGGCCATGATTTTAAAATGTGATTCTGGAGCTTCTGACAATTCAGCTTCAAAAAGCAAATGTTCATATGAATTAAAGTCTGAACTTCTGTAAATGTGTTAAGTTAGGTTCCTTCTATCAGACAGAAATGCTCAGAATTATAGTTTAACATTTAAAAATTTTAAAATAAGCATATTTCATCTGTCTTTCCTCATGGGTCCGTTGCCCCATAAAAATGGGGTAAGTGGAACAGGTGGGTCCGTGTTCCACACGCGTTTATTTTTTTTTCATGTGGGATATCAGGTCCTGTTTGAAAAAGTGTAAACAACTTTAAAAAATTTAAACTAGGCAGATCATGTAAATTATATGTCAATAAAGAGCGTTGTAAGGGAAATCTTTGCTGTCAATGTGTCTAAAAAAAGCACTAAAAGTGAAAATATTAGATTTATTTATACCAAAAACATAAAAATTAAGTAAGTACTTATGTACTTTACACTGTAAAAAATTTTCGTAAAATTTCGGTAGATGTACCGTAAATTTTACGGTACTTGTACCGTTTTCACTCTTTATGGTATGAGTACCGTAATTCTAAGGTATATTAAGCGTAAAAAAATGGTATATGTGCCATTTCGATTATAAACGGTATTTATACCGTAAAATGATTGTTTTTCAGCACAAACTCGGTATTTATACCGTAAAATAATTATTTTCCAGCAAGGAAAAACCTGGTAGCCCGGCCTCGGTGTATCGTAAAACCCCTGAATTGATGCTCTTGCTCTTGTTTCGTAATGCGTGTATCACTGAGGAGAGGGGAGGTGCAGCCGGTACATTGTTTCAAGGCCCAAAGAGCTCAAAGGGGCACAGCTCTTAAAATACACACTGTATATAATATTTTTTAGCTTACGGGCTATCAAAGCCTGAGAGCTAATGTGCCCGGAAGTTCTGTATGTATGTATGTATGTACGTAACGCTATAACTCTTGATAGAAATATCCGATTTGCTTAAAAAAATTTCCAACTTCATTCCGATAAGGCGCTTCCCTCATTGGTTTTGGGGGTTCATTGGTAAAGTATAAATGGGGGAGGGGGTGGAACGGGAGCTAATCCCCCTTAGTTTTCATGCAGAATTATCCGACTTTATTCAAATTTGGTATACCGGTTTATTCTGATATGACGCTTCCTTAATTAGATTTGGAAGTACATTGGTTAAGTATAAAAGGGTAGGAACGGGGGTTATCCCCCCCCACTTAATTTAGATAAATGTGTTTTTCATGCAAAATTATCCGATTTTCTTTCAAATTTGGTATACCAGTTTATTCTGATAAGGCGCTTCCCTGATTAGATTTGGAGGTTCATTGGTTAAGTATGAAAGGGAGGAAGGGGGACTAATCCCTCCCTTAATTTAGATAAATGGATTTTTCATGCAGAATTATCAGATTTTATTTAAATTTGGTATACCGGTTTATTCTGATAAGGCGATTCCCTGATAAGATTTGGAGGTTCAATGATTAAGTATAAAAGGGGAGGAACGGGGTGCTAATCCTCCTCCCTTTAATTTAGATAAATGGCTTTTTCTTGCAGAATTATCCGATTTTATTCAAATTTGGTATACCGGTTTATTCTGATAAGGTGCTTCCCTGATTAGATTTGGAGGTTCATTGGTTAGGTATAAAAGGGGAGCAACGGGTGGCTAATCCCCCCCCCCTTAATTTAGATAAATGTGTTTTTCATGCAGAATTATCCGATTTGCTTCAAATTTGGTATACCGGTTAATTCTGATAAGGCACTTCCCTGATAAGATTTGGAGGTTCATTGATTAAGTATAAAAGGGGAGAACGGGGTGCTAATCCCCCCCCTTTAATTTAGATAAATAGGTTTTTCTTGCAGGATTATCCGATTTTATTCGAATTTGGTATACTGGTTTATTCTGATAAGGCGCTTCCCTGATTAGATTTGGAGGTTCATTGGTTAAATATAAAAGGGGAGCAACGAGTAGCTAATTCCCCCTTTAATTTAGATAAATGTGTTTTTCATGCTGAATTATCTGATTTTCTTCAAATTTCCATACCGGTTTATTCTGATAAGGCGCTTCCCTGATTAGATTTGGAGGTTCATTGGTTAAGTATAAAAGGGGAGCAACGGGGGGGGATCCCTCTTAATTTAGATAAATGGGTTTTTCATGCAGAATTATCTAATTTTCTTCAAATTTGCATACCGGTTTATTTTGATAAGGCGCTTCCCTGATTATATTAGGAGGTTCATTGGTTAAGTATATAGGTGAGGAAGGGGGCTCATCCCCCCCCCCCTTTATTTCGATAAATGTTTATTCTGATAAGGCGCTTCCCTGATTATTTACCGTTTTTCTCAAAAAGAGTGAGTTCTATTTTATGAATATAGACATAAATAAGAGTATAATATACATATATTGTGAATAGCCTGTGAGCTCAATGCTGTCAGTATTTAAATGAAGACTTTTCTTTTTTCTTTTTTATATATTTATTTTCTATGTATACCATAATTTAAAACAAAGAAAAAATGTCTAATTTATTTTACTTTTGTAAAGCAGTATAAATGTCTAATTATTACCCTTAAATGCTGGAAAATAAATAATATAATTTATGAGAGACGAAACAAGTGGTCGCCGAAGTCGGCTAGGTATTATTAAAGATTCCCATGCTTTTTATGTTTCTCGAGAGTGTGCTTGTGTGTGTGTGGGAGGGGGAGGGTTGTGTGGTTCATCCTGGACCCATCACGACTCTCGGTGGCCTTTAATACTAGTTGGAACTTCCAGTCTAACATGTTGAATTATGTCAAACCGATCTTTAATCTTCATTCAAGAATTATGACATTCGAACACTGTAAAAATATGTCCTGAAATTAACTGGCGCTATTCTGTGAATTTTTCTTTATTTGCCTAAAAATTTCCGTTTTGTGAGAAGACTGACATTTCCTAGAATTACCGGAAATATTCAGTCTAGCGCTAAGCGCTAGCGAGAAACTGAAACGCAGTGTTGAATTCAGGGGTTGGCCCGGGGGGGGGGACATCCCCCCCGGAGCAATGAGATATCCCCCCGGCAGATTTGAGATTTTGTGTTTTCAATAGTCAAAAATTGCAATTTCTCCCGAGGGGTCTACAATGTCCCCCTTCGGAGCCACAGAAATCCCTCCCGGAGAAAAGTGTCTGAATTCAACACTTCTGAAATGGAAAAGCTCCTCTACGGCGAGACCGAGGGGTGGCGAGACGTCCTGAGTCCGAGGTCGAGGATAATACCTCTCTGTTTTCGAGAGTATAAACGACCTTGAAGTCTCAAGCAGCGTTTACAGAGTACAGAGGAATCAAACTGGTTCTTAGAAGTCTGCACGGGCCGAAATTTCCAGGCCCGGGCCCGGCCCGACTCATAAAAAAAAATTCGGCCCGGCCCGTCGAAAAGTTAAAAGTTTGGCCCGGCCCGGTATAACAACTAAAAGTTTGGCTTCAGCCCTGCCCGGTCCGAGTGAATTGCTACGAAACATTGATTTTTACGTCGATTTGGTTAAAAATTTGACTCTTACGAGGAATTCTGACAAAAAATATTTTTCTTAACTTTTTTTTCATGTTTTTAAACTTCTATGTAAATATTTCAGTTATCATTAATATTGTTAATCCATATTCGGGGCTATGCATATATAACGTTATCAACATTTTGCTAATTTTAGACCCCCTGCCCCCCCCTTACGATATCATAAGTTATCATTCGTCCAACCCATCCCCCCCCCCCCCACCTTAAGATGTTATCGTTATCAATGTCTAACGTTTTTCCCTTTCTTTTTATACGCTGCGACACATGATACAGGTATATAATTATACATTTATTAGTCGCATACTTTACGGATTCAAGAAGACAATAAAATATCAATACATGATATAAATTTATATCAAATAATATCTAAAAAAGTTAGTTACTATTTAAAGGTACTTAATAACAGCTTATTGTTACATAATGCATTCAAAAGTGATGTTGTCTTCTAGCACTTGCCCCCTGCCCTGGCAGAACTTATCAACAAAACAGTGGACAACACTCTTTGTCTTTCTTTACTGCTAAACGCAAGTATCACTTCCTACATAATTATGCTCCTGATTTCTCTAACAGCGAATTATATGTGCATAAAGCAGAAGAACAGCAATGCAAACGTTGAAGTATTCCAAATTTTGGAATGAAATGATTTTATAAAAATGTAACGGCTTTAACAACAGCTTTGTATTTTCATAAAAACATATAAAAATAGTAATAATAAAAAAGGTAACAGACTATTTGGATGTAAAAAAAAAAAAAAAAAAAAAAAAAAAAAAGAGTTACTGAAAAAAGAAAAGTTTGGTTGGATCAAAAATGATATCGATATCAAAAAGCAACCCCCCCCTTTTCCCCAGCGATATCTTACGATATCAAGTGCCAGACCCCCCCCCCCCTAAAGTGATAACGTTATATATGCACAGCCCTTTGCATGCATTGAATTGTTAAAAATCTGAAAAATGCTATACAGTAAAATCTTCTAAGACTCAATTACATAGAAAAAAAAAAAAAAAAAAAAAATGCGTTAAAGATAAGTTTCCTTTTTAGCAAATGTAAATGCATTATATATTCTTTTGTTACGTATTAGTATATCCACTTTGCACGTATCAACACGTTTATCAGTTTAAAACAGGATTCCGTAATAGGCAGGTTCCTTTTCACACGTTTTACTATATTTTAATTTAGCAATATTTTAACTAGTGTAGAAATTTACTACTCTCCAAAAAGAATAAATGTTAATGTTTAATTGTAGAATAATGGCGATTCAAAAATGTATGCATATTTTGCAAAAATCTTTGGGCCAGGCTTAATTTTACTAACCTTTGAACGGACAGGTCACGCCGAGACAATGATTTTCATGCGGGCTGGCTCAAAACTAGGACTGAAAATTTTGGGCTGTGAAGAATAGAAAAGAAACCAGTCCCGGCCCGATTCTTCCGGAAAAAGGTAAGACCCGAACCGATCCGGTCCGTAAAGAGTAGTTACTAGGCCCGGCCCAAGCCTTCAGAAAAAAAACATCGCCCGGGCCCGGCCCGAGTGCCGCAAATGAACATAGGCCCGAGCAGTGTTGATTTCAGGAGGTGACATCCCCCCCCCCCACACACACCGGAGCCACAGAAATCCCTCCCGGAGAAAAGTATCTGAATTCAACACTGGGCCCGAGCCCGGCCCGTGCACTGGTTCTCTACTGGTTCTACTACTATCGAGCCTGCTTTCATTTTGTACCCATTTACAAACGCAAGCATAAAACCGGAGATAAAACCTATCAGCTCCAAAAATCCGGAAGCTGCGTAATTTTCCCTTCTGAATTATGATTGGCTGATTAGTGAACTGCCGTCGTACAGACTTCCGGTGTAATCATAAACAGAATACGCCTGCAATCGTTTTGGCGCGTAAATCTTTGTTTTTTACATTTCCTTTTGAGAATTAAAATTGCTGACCGATTATTGCTTATGCAAAGTTTTTTTAATGTCTTTTTCACACCCGAACCTAATATTCGGATTAGGAATTTGCGGCGCAGATATTTTCGAAAATGAAAACAATGCGTTTATGTTCTTGCAAAATCTTCAAGGAATACTAATGCCTGGATTCCGCGATCGCCGATTGTGGGCAAAGTGCGAACATCAGATTGGTGGGAGAGTCTTGTTGTGAAAGATTTCAAGGACCCTGATTTTAAAAATGATTTTCGCGTTTCAAGGTAAGACAATTTTCTTTTTATAGATTATGTGTTTTTTATGTACTCAAATCAGGGTTGCAAAAAACCCACCTACCCCCCAAAAAACCTGGGTGGGTTTTATTGGGTATTTTACAATCCATGAAATTATTATTTAATTATCAGTAACTTTTATATTAGTCGTGTTAACCTTTGTGTTTAAAGAGTTACACTATCCTATTAAAGCATATTCTGAGCCTACTGCCAAATGTGACAAAGTCAAAAAGAAATAATTTGCTTAAATCTTTTAAAAGCATGCTAATATTATGAGGGGGGGGGGGGGGAGCCAATATCAGTGTAGTCAGTGTCTTTGATTAACTAGCTTTTTTATGGCGAAAAAAAATTGTCTAAAAAATGTGTTCTTAGTGGGGAATACAGATAAAAAGTAATCTATTGAAATAACTTTTAAATATGTTGCTATATAATATTATATGATGACAGCCTTTTACACTGATTTATAGGTATTTAAACTGATATTACTTGTATATTAAGTTAATTAACAAAAATATAATAAGATTTATTAATTTAATACATACTTTCTAAAAATAAATAAGCTATGTTTTTTGCAACTCTGATTAAAAATTGTGTGTCGTTTATTTCATATGAGTTTAATCGCAGGCCTAACGATAATAACATATCTTATATGTAATAAAGTATTTTATTATAAGGAGATTAAATTATTAAGTTGGCTTGCACCCAGTATGTGTGTGAAGAGAGGGGCGGGAGAAACAACGCTACATGCGCGTTCATTTTTAATTACTATTAAGACACAATTTTATTTACAGAAAAGAGGTTCCCAATTGCAGATATTATGCATTAGGCCTATTGCATAAACATGTAATTTGTTTCTTCGCATGTCATTTTCCGAGTAATTTTGTGTATATCGGTGTTGAATTCAAGGGGGGGGGGGGGATACTCTCCAGCAGGAGCAATGAGTACCCCCCCCCCCACGCGAAGATTTGAGATTTTGTTTTTAATGGTCGAAAAGTGTCTGAATTCAACACTGGTGTATTTAATGTATTAATTGTAAATTCACTTTAAAACTGTGAGAACCTTTTCTATGTGTAAGTAAATTTTCATATAGGACCAAATATTTATAGTAAAGCCAATTTTTTTTTTAAATATTCAAGATTGGTGTTGGAGAAAAATTTTAATTTTAAGATAAATAAATTTTAATGTTTCTAATTAATACAGAATTTTGCTAAAAGTTATTGTTTTTATAAATAAACACTTTTATAGATAAAGGATCATCATTTATTAGTATTTTTAGCCATCAGTCATATAAATATAGTATATCATACTAAAGAGACCCCAAAAATTTAGATTGCATAAAGTAATATTTACATAGGGGAAGGCGGGGTACAATGAAACAAAATTTACTAATTTTTTTTTCCTATCCAACATTTTGCATGCACAAAAATATAATTAATGCATATTTTTAATCTTGTATTTTCCCCATCTAAATAAATTTTTATTAGGTTCTAAACAATATCTTTATGCTTGAAAAATAACAAAAAATAAATGTCTTACAGTGTTTCATTGTACCCCGTATGCCGGGGTACAATGAAACACATACTGGGGTACAATGAAACACTCCAAATGATGGAAGCAATTTTCACCCGGTATAGTTTATTTTATTAAAAATGAGATAAATACAAAAACAAAACTTTATTAATATGGAACTTGATAAAAATATTATAGTCTAAGATGAAAAATAAGATAATTCTATTAGTTTAAGAAATACCTTTCATTTTATATTAAATTGGCTCAAGTCAGTTTCAAAAATTAGCATTTCTACTTATATTTCAGTTGCTCCTGAAGGAATATGGGGTGGTAGTTTCAACACAATGAGTTTTTTTTTTTTTTTTTTTTTTTTTTAATGTAAGTTTAAAAAAAAAAAAATAAATAAATAAAACTGGGTTGGAGTCTTTTTATATCAAGTATTTCACATTTGACTTCATTTAAATGTATGATTTCTCCAACGGTATATATTTCCTTATGTTTCCATTTATATGGATACTGCTTGTGCCATACATGTGTGTGGATATCTCATTCTTAGTACCTCGATGACCAGCTGGACCTAGAAAAAAAAATCTGGATCATCATTAGAGTCTGTAGCAGGCAGAGTTTGTTTTCAAAACAATCCCTTCTTAGCTTTTTTTTCTCTTTCTGATTTTTAATTGCTTAACAAGAGCATTTTTTACTGACCTGGTTAAGAACAAAACTCTTTTTTTTTCTGTTTTCCTACTCTTACTTCTAATATATTATATTTACTACTTTTATTACTATAATAAAACATGTTTCATTGTACCCCGTCTGCAAGTGTTTCATTGTACCCCGCACTGAGGTTACTAAGTAAAAATTTATTTTCAAACTTCTAATATTTATTTTTTTTAGTTTGGTTTTGGAGGTATGAAGACAACAACCCAAAGATAACAATGCACAGAAAAAATAATTATTACATATAAAAACAAGGAAAAAGAAACAAAATTACTTTTAGTAAAGAAAGTTACTTTCAATGGTGTAAAAGCAATAATCTTCTATTGCTACTGTTGTAGAAGTGTAAATGCATCCAAATCACATCAGTAATTGGAACATATAGTTGTATAACATATATATAAACTGCAACTCTCTATGAAAAATTTGATTGATTTTACAAGTAATGTTTCATTGTACCCCGTCTTCCCCTACTATATAATAATAACAAAACATGTTAAAACAAATTTTGGTACTTTTCAGTATACATACATACAGGGGCCTATCCAGACTTTTCTCTCATGGTCCTGTTTTTGTGAAATTGTGAACAGCTTTTTAACATTTTGTGAAATATCTAGTCCTAATTTTGTGAATTTAAAATGATTGTTATATTAAGGTTCTTTTTTATATATTTTTTAGAAGATATATGTATGTAAAATACATATATTTTCTTTATACTATATGTAAAAGTGACAGGTCAGATTTTACTTTTAAATGATTAAATTTGTGAAAAGTTTAGTCTAAAGATGGAAAAATTTTGTAAAAGGCTTATTTTTAAGCCGAAAAGTTTTGTGAAGGGTCCTTTAATGGGCCCAATTTCTTCCTAAACAGATCCCTGATGTACATATATTGCATATATACACATATATACAAATATCCACATATATATACTACATAGACATACATATATGTATATAACACTGGCGTCCGGCTAACCGAAAAGTACCCAAATTTTATTCTGTCATTTGTTCATATCTTTCAAACCAAAATTTCATTTAATTTCTTTGAATTAAAATTTGTCAAATTGTATTTTCTAAAATGTTTATATATATAGATCTTTCAAATCAAAATTAAATGTTATTTTTTTAAGTAAAATTTGTCACTGAATTATTGTTATTATTTTAAATGAATTGGGCCTGAAAATTAAATTTTCTATTTAGTAGCCAAGAAAGCATTTGGATTTTTTTTAGCTTAGTGATCTTCATTCATTCTTAGTCTTAATTATTGTTAAATTAATTTACAATTAAATGTTTTAAAGTAGTATCTAATATATATAATATAGGGTAGATGTGCTAGTAATGGACACCCTTAAGGAATTTCTTTAAAAAATATTTTTTTATTAATAAGCTTTTTCAATATTAATCTATCAACAATATTTAACCATTCTAGCCTCATTTCCCAATATGAATAGAAATTTAATTTTAAAGAAATAATCAATAAATTTTTACAGAAATAATCAAACGCCCAATAGTGGACACCCCATAAAAAGCAATAAATATAATTATTTTTATGGCTGTATTTAGATAGAACCAGAATTTAATGAATACATACTAATGAAAAAGAAATAGTTATTTTCAAATACATTTAACAATTAGGATACCAGTAATTAATAAAATATTTGCGATAATCATTTACTGTTTGCATCAATTATTGTAATTATCCGAAGATCGGTGTTTTAATTATTTTAGATGGATAGTTTGAAATACTAAATATCAAGCAATTACAGCTATCAAATTATTGAAACAGTGGGGGGGGGGGAGGTTGTTTAAAGGGTAATTAACCCGGGAGAACTCGCTGCATGAGATTTTCTCTCACTGTCATACTTTTTTAAAACTCTTATTTAAACCATTTTTTATTTTAATTAAAATTTCAAAATGTTATTTCAATTATTTTACCTATTTTGTGAATAAAAGTACTAAGCCAACCAAAAAAAGTTGATATTATATGAATGTAAAGTAAAAGAAAAGCAATTGGGCATTCTCACTAGCAAGTTCTCCCAGGTATTTTTTTTTTTTTTTTTTGGAATATTAATGTTTAGTTTTGTCTCACTATTTTTAACAATCTTTCAGAGACTACTTGATATATCATTTATAATAATTAATATTACAAATATGAAATAAATGATATTGTGAGTTGAATATTTTGAATACTAAATAAAATAACTTCAAAATAAAACTGTAGAACTGATGTTTGAGGCCACTGATCTGCAGATTTACTAGTTTCATGAATATTACCTAACTTTCATTAATAGTGTACATTTTTTTTTTTAAATAAGGAAACATTTAAGGCAGAAAATAGATTTTTAATAGCTTCTGTAACTTAATTATTTTTATTTAAACGGAGAGGAATTAAGCCCTATGAGCCCCTCTTTGACTGTGCTCTTAAACAATATTTTCTGCTTCCTGGCTGGTTTGATTGCCAGATTATAAAATATGCAAGGTATATGTATGTACTACATTAAAAAAAATAATAATAAATAAAATATTGAAATTTTATTAATCACATAAAATAACTTAAAAGCAGCTTTTTATAAAAGTTTTGGTGTTATTACATTTTGGTAAGTATAATTTAAAAATTAAATTTGATTATTTAGGTTTGCAGTTAAGCCAAAGTATTTTATGCACTATAAACATTAGGTACTGAAATTGAAATTGTTAGCAATGTCTACATGGGGTGTCCAGTCCATTACTGGAAAATGACTAATTAATCATCCCAGTAATGGACACCCCCTATTAAAACCTTAAAAATAAATGAAATTTTGTAAATGGTCATTTGTATATAAAATTCAAAGTTTTCTATTGCTACTCAAACAAAAACATTCAAATTTTGCAAGATAAATAATACATAAATTAATTAAACAAAGCCAACTCTTAGCCTCGTCATTAAGATTTTCACAGAAAAACAGCGAAACTTTGAAACATTATTTTCTGCTTCCTGATTGGTTTGATTAAAAGTGTCAACAATAACCCAGTTTTATCAAACATGCAAAGGGGAGTTATAAAAAAAAAAAAAAAAAAAAAAAAAAAAAAAAAAATATATATATATATATATATATAATAATAATAATAATAATAATAATAATAATTAAAGCTAAATATTTATTAGTTATATTTTTATGAACCAAAAACATCAAGGGGTGTCCATTACTGGCACATCTACCCTATAATATGTATTTAAACTGGTTATATTTTTATTTAGCAGACAAATATTTTTTCGTTTAGTTGCCATTGCCATGTGGCAAGTAATGCATGAGTTCCCAGATCTATAACAAATGTTTATTGTAGGGGTATTCAAAGCATGCAACTCTCTAAAATCATTGTTTTTTTTTTATATGTTAAAGGTAAAATTTAAATTAAGTATTTCTATGCCATAACCCACTGTTCATCATATTTTTTTTCATCATGATTAATAAATTTTATGTACAAATATTTTTTTTCTAAAATATATACATTTAAAAAAAAATGATTGTACAGGCAATGCGAATATGTTAATGCTTTCATGTTTTGAAAGTGATCGCCACATAGGAAAATGCAATTTCTTTGTTGATTGAGAATTCAAAAATTCATTTTTAAGCACATTATCTTACAAAAACAATTGGAAATTAACTAAAAAAATATTTATAAACAAAGGTTTGATTTTTTTAAATTTGTTGCAGGGTTGGGGGGAGTGTCTGCCCCATGAACTCCTGTTATTTCTATTAAATTTAGCTTTTAAATATAAAAAATCAGATTGTAAAATTCATTTGATAAAAAAAATATTTATGTTTTGAAGAGGATTTCTTGGAATTTGTTATGTTACAAAAAAAGAGTAAAAACTGAAAATTTGATTCTAAGGGGTGCGGTTAGGATTTAATTTCTATATTTGTGTACCTGTACATATGTCACATTCATATATATATATATATATAGAGTGTAGAAGGAAGATATTAGAAAAATTAAATTTCACTGTAAGGGAAGGGGGGGGGGGGCAGGGGAGTTAATCCAAATGCAAAGACTCAGAATATAAGCCAAAATTATTTTGCTGATCGTATAACAACAAAAAGCGTTTGAAGTGGTGCTATGTTGTTTCAATCGTATTAGTGGTTGTTTGTGCCACAATTTTCTATTTTTTGTTTAGAATTTAAATAGTGAAATTTTTATGGGAGTATAGTTGACTTATCATTTTTTTCTATAATGGAAGATACCCAACATTTGAAATAATCTCTCAAATTAATTTTTTAAATAATTTAGAAAGTGTAATCTGCTGGAATATAACCTTCAAATGATGTCAGCAATGTTTTGCTTTCAATATATACCTATGCATTACAGGGGTGGGGAATTACATCATTCTACTTCCACTATTCACTGCCAAGTAATAATTTTTTGACAGGGTGACTGAATTTTCAATTTTGTCTTTCAAAAACTACCGGCTGTAGAAAAGAAATATTTAATTATTTATTAGTCACATTTTGAAACTTTCCAGTTGCCTCAATTTAAACATGGCACCGAGTTCTATTCTATACAAAACTTTCTTTTTTTATATATTTCTTATTTTTATTTAAAATTATAGATAGAGACAGAGATATCTGGTCTCCCAGCTAGGACCAACTCATCATTGCCCAAGTATGTGGTTGCACATAAGAGAAATCTGAAACTAAGAGTATGAGACTCCAACCGAACAATTACTCTACCAAATTAGCACTAGCATTATTCAAAGGTATTTATTTTTCTTCTAAATATTTGTGTGGTAAGAAGTAACATTAGTGTTATTTTTACAATTTTAGTACAATTATGTAACAAGTATGGGAACAATTGAGAAAAAATCTGGAAATTTTAGGAAGTAAACCAGTTTTCCTCCGAAGGCCTATTTTTCCAAATTGGAAAAATTAAAATTTCATTTATAAAATGTAGTATTTTATAATAGCTACATTCTGATACTTTTATTTATATATTTTCATGTTTAATGTCCTACATGAAAACATTAACATGTAAATTCTTATCTGTAAGCAGGGATCTGTTTAGAAAGAACTCGAGTCCCTTAAAGGATTATTTACAATTTTTCCACCTTAAAACATGTAACCCTTAAGGCTGTTCTAAACAGCTCTGCTCAACAAGCGCAAAACGTTTTGACACATTTACAGATTTATTTTTTAAAACAAAGATATAAAATTGGAAGGCCTGACAATGGAAGTGATTTAGAATCGAACTGTGTTTTCCATTTTTTTATCCATAAATTACCTATTGGGTTATAAGTGATTTTGATCATGTGACAAAGATGTTTTCTCCCTTCGCTGACCGGTTTTTCTGCTTTTTTCGGGAACTTAGGTTCAAAATGTCAACTTTGATACTATTTTCTGAAAGATCTATTACGTTTGCAAAAAATGGAAAAAGCAGCTCGATTACATAGTTTGTGAACTACAATTCCAGCTAGTTTCATGCATTTCCGACTAAAAATAAATTAAAACTTATGTCAGAAAGTTGCCCTTTTGGATTTGAGCAGCCTTAACAAAATTCTTTCTCTTAAAAATAGACATTTCAGAAAATTTTTCATCTAGAAATTGAGTCCTTCCCAAATGTAATGATTTTAGAATTTAAAAAACCTGTTGCATAATAGTTGAAATCACCAATGAATCTGTTATTTAGCTGTATATATATGTACTAAAGACCTTCTCAATAATGTCTAAATAAGAACTGAGATATCATTTCTAATTCACAAAATTCTGATTGCATTTTTTACAAGTACCTACAAATGTTCACAATTTTGCAAAATCAGGATCGTGTGAGAAAAAAAAATCCAAGCAAATCATTGGTAAAATAATTAAATGCAAATTCTCTTCTTAAAAATGAAAATTCATTACAAAATTATTTCAATAGATATACCAATTAATAAAAATGGTCAGGTGGAAATTTAATATAAAATTTGAAACATATATTTATTTTTATTCACATAGCTGTAATTTATCACTATTATTAGGAAAAATTCTTTTCATAATAATATGCAGTTGAAATTATTTATTCTTTTCTTTCTTTTCCTAAAATATAGATTCTTAGAGTTATCTAACTGTATTTTTAAAAATATAAATTTATACAAACAAACTTTGCAAAAAATGTAAGTAAATTTTCTGTGAAAAACTTAGTTGAAAACAATTTTTAAACACATGAAAAAATTCACCTGTTTTAAAACTTTCATAAAAAAAATTACCACTTTCAATATTAATAATCTTAAACTAAAACATAGCTGGGTTTACACTGGAAAGCTGTACTAAAACTAAATACACAGTAAATGAAGATTATAATTTTAAGGGAAGTGGGGGGATGTAATATTGTAAAATGCCAGTTTTTAAGTAATATAAGATTTCTTTTACACTGGCATTATTTATGTAGTATTTGAAAAACAGTAGGGGAGAGGGGGGCACATGTGAACAATTTTTATATTTTTGACTATTTCTCAAAATTGTTATGAGCTATTGAACAAAAAATTGATTTATATGAATATTTAGAATTTGTTTGCTCTTTTGCTCAAGCTTTTGGATGCATTTATCAAGAATTTCTAACTTATATCATCATTCTAAAAATTGTCTAAATTTGTTCACATGTGTCCCGGTGGAGGGGTAGTTGTGAACATAGCTGGGGCACATGTGAACACATGCATAAATAAGACAAATATTTTTTTGTGAATAAAAACTGTGATAAAAACTAATTAGATGCCCTCTTTCTAGTTGTGTGAATAAATCAGCAAATGTTTCAACATAGATACAAGAAATTATTCGTAAAATTGAACACATGCTTACTCCTTTTGAGTCACTTTTAATTGTTATCTAACTTCCAGTAAATTAAAACTGTGAAGCAATCCTAAAAACATTGAATATATAGCTCAATATTTGACAAGGGTAATTAAATTTTAAACTTAAAAAAAAATGCATTCACAGACTTAAAAAATACACTTGTGAACTGTTCACATCTGCCCCCATATGTTCTGTTCACAAATGCCCCATCTACCAACTTCAGCCTAACTTATGAAAAAAAAAAATATTTTAAATTGAAATAAGGAAACAAAACTTTTTGTAGACTTACCTAATTAATGCCACTAAGAAAGAATCAACCTTTCATTGGTCTTTATTTAATAAATAAAAATAAATATTAAGTATACTTGGATATAAAAATATAGCGTTCAAAAAATTAATTTAAAAAGTATTGAAGAGATATTACTAAATCATTATTTATAATTATACAAAATGCATTTAATAACATTCATCAGATTACCCATTATTTTGTAAAAAACGATTTTTGCTTTATTTGTCTGTAACATACTTTCTCAAAACTAGTGCAAAGCCGCCAAATCTGGTTGAACAACATGCTGGATACTGAGCAACCAACAACCAATAAGATTGCGAGCTTCGGTTCGGAACGACAAACTCACTTGGAAAAAAAAATTATGCTGCCAGGACAACACATAAGCAGGGTTGACAAAAAAAAAAAAATTAATAAAAAAAAAAAACTGTTTATTTGGTTTAAACCAGGTTTTTTTTAAAAATATCATTTCCTAATACATGTAGATGCATATTTGTTGATAAAAATAAACATTGTTATATATTATTTAATATAACTTCATTTGAAAATATCCTGATTAAATAATTAGTCTGTTATGTAGAAAATTTAATTCATTTCTATTTTAAACATTAGTAACCTATGTCTTATGTTGAAAGAATAAACTGCTCTACACAGTGTAGCTTTGATATCTTGAAAATCTTAAGACGAATTTTTTGATTAATTATAGATATAATATTTTATGAACATTTTTTCTACCTTGATACAGTCAAACCTCGTTAACACAAACACGCTTAACGCGAATTACTTTTAGCACGAACTGTTTCCTGTTACCTCGTCCAGCTGTATGTAATGTAGTTAAGTTCTGATAACACGAACATAAAAAGTTTCCCCTTGAGTGTTCGCGTTAACGAGGTTCGACTGTATTAAAAATCTTATTGAAGTCTAAACTAGTTCACTGAACATTTTAATATTTTCTTCTTCACCTAATCATTAATTTAACTATAAAAAAATATTTTGAAGGTAGTATCTTCAAATGGTTAACTTTTTTATATAAATATCAGTATCTGTGGTTGCTAAAGAAATTTTTTTATATATATTCGAATACTGCTGGTTATTTTCTTCTAACATTTTTGGCCATTAAATTCTGTAACAAAAAAGATTGATATTATTGAATGCTATAACTGACATATAATTTTTGCATGTCGTCTCATTCAACTTCATATCTTGAAATTCTTTTTTAAATTCTTAAAGGATAATCTCCCCAACTGAGAAAATTTTCTTTTACTACTTGGCCAAAATCTTAAAGGTCATTGTGTTATGTTATTAACTGCCATAAATAATCTGTATTTTTTAATTGATAATATTTTATGCTGAATACTGAATATGTTTTATCTCTGTTAATATTGACGTGGTTTAAGATAACTCTCTTAGTACATCAACTCATTCTAATTTTTATCCTACATTCACACAAACATGACCTAAACTCATTATGTCTCATGTAGACTGCTTAGATAAAGTATTAAAAGTAGAAATTATTTCTATCAATAATTTAAAACACTTAAATTACAAAAAAGGAAAATATTACATTAGATTTGTTCTAAAAAACCCATTTGGTTTAAACCATGCCAACCCTGCATGGTACTGACAAACATGATGAATTTTTATGCTGCTTATATGAATTTATTTATTTAGTTCTGTTTTTTATGTGAATTTATTAAAAAAAAAAAAGAACAAAAGTAAGCTTCAATTAAATTTACCATCTAAGTATAGAAAATCAGATCATAAAATTAGGTTATTTAAAAAATAATACACAGAATTATTTACATTGTGCAGACAATTTTTTAAAGTAAGTTATGAGTCAGTATACCAGATTATTTTTAAAAAAAGAAAAAATTAAGTGGAGGTTTTTTTTACTGTAATTTTATTGACCCCAAACTGAAGATATGTTAGATAGTTTCTGTTTAGAGATTATGGGGGTATCACAAAATGGTGTATACTAAAACAACTATTAATCATTATTTACAGTCTTATCACAGCAATATGGAGATGTTTTTATTCCAAAAATTAAATGTTTACTGCAATATTAAGAGAAATTTATAGTTTAATTCTTGATTTTTAAATGTGCTTTATTTTTAATTTTTGTATAATGTTTATTTGTTCTTTTGTTTTAAAAGTGTATAATTTTGATTAATATAAAAAACAGATTGTGAAAGTGTATAATTTTCAAATGTTATGTTTAAGTGATCACTTTACCTTAACAATGTTACTTTTTTTTTTTTTTTTTTTCAAATTTTCCCGATTGGTACCAACTATATTGCTTGGCGATAATGGCATTGGTTTAATGGAAAATATCCAATAAATAAAAATATCCAGAATGTAGTCAAGGGTGCAGGGTTTTCTGTCTGAAATCAGTTTTTTGAAAATATCCAAGTAATGGAGAAAGGGGAGGGGGGGGGGATCTTCCACTCTTAGATTTACTATCAGGATTAATAACTTCTCGTTTAATATTTTAATATCTGAAAATACTTTCTATATTTTTCTAAGCACAAATCTTACATGTCAGGATTGAAATAATAAAATTTCCATTTTTTTTCTCCTTCTTTTCCCTCTTGAGTTTTTGAAGGATCTAAGAGCGTGTTTGGAGCATTAAGAGTGTCTTCAATCTTGTGTAACTCTCATAAACTTTAACCACACTTTTGCATGAATCGCTCAAATTTGATGCTAACTTTTGGCTTTGGACCCAGTTACAGAATATATATTATTCCTATGCTTTTTGCAATGAATAATATAGCTGTATCTTATTTTCTAGTGTGTTAAAATGCTTTGCTGTATAAAAGCCAATTATGGCAAAAAAAAAAAAAAAAAAAAAAAAAAAAAAAAGCCAGTTAAAACCAATAAAAGCCACTGGGGTGACCAAAGAGGTTTTCCTTTCAATCCATAATTTCATATTTTCTCAATATTGGAAGTTTTATGGGAAGAGTAAGTTGTAATTGTCATCTGTTCGAAATCTTTGAAATCACAATGACTGCGTAATTTTGTGCTCTAAAATATTAATAACTGTGTTTTCAAACTTATTATTTAGAGTATGAAGCAAATGATGATGATGTTTTGTATTTTCCTTTTTGCATGTTTTCCTTTTCGGTAATGAGTAATTTTGAAATATGCTGGAAAAGGGAGGGGTCTTCTGGTTAAAAAATTGTCATTATCGTCCAGACTCTTTAAAATCTTTAGGAGTTAAAAACATAATATTTTCATAGCTTTTGAGAAGCAATCCAGAAAAAATATTAATATTTAGGGATAAAATGGCTTGTAAAAAGCCTTTTTTTTTCATTTGGTATATTTCAGTCCTTAATAATATGTATTTAATTTCCAATAACAGAAAATTTGGAATGGAGGAGGAATATGGCTACACAATTTTATCTTTGAAGTATGGTGGAGGAATAGACCTGAACTATCATATGCATTCGATATCCCAGTAGTAGAAAATTCTCAAAGTGTCTGCAGGAGCAACTACAGAGACAGAAAATAATCTGCAGGTAAATTTTTTGCAATTGCAGTGTTAATTAAACACCTACCTGTAACGTTTTTATGTCTTTTATTCACATTTATTAAAGAGAAACTTAAGTTTTTGCATTAAGTTAAATATAATACAAAGCAAAATAATGGTTTGATGGAAAAATAATCTGCAAAAGAGAAAAGAAAATTTGTGACGCTAGTCTCCATTCTTGAACTTTTTGCTACCGAACTCGCTACATGGTTATATAAATAGTGGATTTGACTGAATATGAATTTTTTTTTTTAAATTACACATACACTGATCATAATTTCTTTTTTTAAAATTTCATAAATAAATAAAATTTAACACAAATTAAAATTGATATTTTATCACTTTTTTTTAATTAACAGCTTGATTTATTCAGTGTAATATTTCAAACACCATAATGCTAATAATAAAATAATGGCTTTTGCTTATTACTAATAGTATAATTTTATCTGTAGATGCATTTAATTCACATATAATTTAGATAAAATAAGGGGTTCATTATTATGATTGTTAAATGTACTTTTTATTTCTTTCCAGTTAGAAATTTTTAAAAAAACTTTTTAACCCCTCCCCCTGAATAATCCTTTTATATATATATATAATATATATAAAGAAAAAAATCATGATTCCCTGCTCCTCATAAGTGCAGATTCACAGTCACCAGATGTCACAAGGCGACTAAACTGTTTGCTGTTACCCCTAACTTTCACCGTCTAAGTCGCTAAACGGTAGAACTGAGAAATTGAAATTTCATTAGTAGCCAGTAATAAGAGTTTTATAAGTCGCCACTTTTTTATATAAAAGTACTAAGCAGTAAATTTTTGTTAAAATTTATATTGGTATTAAGCTAAAATTAAATAGCCCATATAAATATGTTAATATAAACATAATGCAAACAAGAAAAGTACAATCCATAATAAAATGCAAAAAAATTTTAGTCTGTCCTTGTAGGAAAGTGACCATAAGGTGGCCGGTGACAAACAATTCTTTAATAGCCACTTTTTTGTTTTTTCTCATTTAGTGGGCCGGTGGCTAGTGTTAATTTGGCCTGTATAAGTCGCCATATATATTTATATTTTTTTTGTAAGATAATCTCTCCTTATAGCAAAACAAATGACTGAAAATTTTGATTTTTATAGTGTTAAATAATCGGACACATTCTCAATTTTTTGTATGACAAAATCAAAATAAGAAATATTGTTTTCCTGATATTTCCTACTATCAGTTTTGCTTATTTTCTACATATCTTGCTCAACTTTATCTTCTGACAGTACGTAGTTTAAGATTTATATTATACTTAATATACAAATTTCCAGAATTTTCTGCTTAATTAAATATACACATTTGAAGTAATTAGTCTGTTTGTTGTTCAATTATTTTTCATCATTTTTAATTCCTGAGTTTTTTTTTTGTTTAGTTTTCTGTATATAAATGCTGTTGTATGTATGTGTTTGTTTCACAATGTGGCGACTGGATTTTTTTTTTTTTTTTTGGGGGGGGGGATTTAGCAGCCACTAGCACCTTACTGATTTTGGGAATCTGCACCTATACTCCTCATAGGACTTTAACTGTTTGAGTTGTTTGAATAATTTTTAATAGTAATTTATAAATTCCCAGTACAACTGAGTAAGGTATTAGAGAATGAATTATATAATTGCTTTCTTCATAGGCCTTTGGTGGTGTTCCCTTCCTTAGAGAAATCCACCTTTCTCTGCAGGAGGAGGAGGGGGATATCAGAATGCAAATAATTTCACAAGATGACATATAGCTTTTTTATTTTTTTCTAATCAATAGTGTTGTCAATTTGTAACATATTTTCCACTTTATTAGCGTTTGAAATTTTGCTAAAAATGTGTTTAGCTTTGTGTTTTTAGCAACATGATTTAAATAACTTAATTTTATTTTTATTTATTTATTTATTTATTTTTTACAAAGTTCTTGCTGATTTTTTTTTTAATAAAAAATATTTAAAATTTAAGTCAAAATATGTTGTAATAAGTATAATGGTGTATCAAAAATATATATTGCATATTTTAGTACTGTGTATTGTATGGGAGGGGGAAGTTTTTTATTTCAATGTTTCATCTTAAAATTATATGCTCAGTTAAAAATGGTAAATTTAAGCTAAAAATTATTAAAAGATTAATGTTAAATTAAATTTCTCTATTAAAAAATATCTAAATCTGTTAGGATGCACATTTTTGAGTTATTAGTGAAAAGGGGGAGTTTCTGCTACTATAAGGATAACTGCCTAGGTTAAATATAACCCTTTCTAATGTATTTTAATCAGAGTCTGAAAATATAAACCAACAGGCAGATCAGTTTAAAAAATCAGAATTTACAGGATATTTTGAACTAAATAAAATACCCCCACCCCTTTTTTTCTTCCAATTCGTCAAATTTTAAAAATATTACTAGGTAATCATAAAACCAATAACTTTTATGCTAATCAATTCGATAGTCGGTTTCCTTTAAAAGCTATTAAGGATTTTGCTAATTCTTAATCATTTAACAAGCTAATAGGCGATTTCTTCTATCAAAGAATTTTTTGCCTAATTCTCACTCCTACTAATTTTTAATGTTGAAGATTTTTTTAAAGTTGTATATGTATAAATATATAACTGGAAATTTTTGTAATATTTTTTAATTACTTTTCAAAATTAATTCATTAACTCAGTTGAAAAATTAATGGTATAACTGTTCTTCAATCAATTTATAAAATACTTATGTTAGTTTTGAAGTAATTAATGCCTGCACCAGTACTTCAAGGGAAGAAAATAATTTGCAGGTAAAATATTTTACAACTGAAGTGTTAATTAATCAATCTGTTACCTGTAATGTCTTTATGCGCTTATTCATTTTTATTAGTAATAATTTTAAGTTTTTGTGTATTAAGTAATAAAGCAAAATGTTCAGTGGAAAAAAATCTACAAAAAAAGAAAGAAAAAGTCTGTGATGACTGTCTCCTCCTGTCTTGAACTTTCTGCTACCGGGGCACCAATTAATCAAATATAAAAAGTTTTCAAGGTGTTTGTAATTCAACACAAAATTAAATCTGAAATTGTACTCGTGGGGGGGGGGGGGGGAGGAATCTATTTAATTTATCAGAGGGCTTCTAGAATATATATCTATATACTTTAAATAGTAAATATATTTAGCTCTAGATATCGCTGGAAATGGAAAAACACTTCAGGAATAAGAGGATAATTTTTTGTAATTTTCAATTGGAGATTGTGGATGCAGACTTCTGAGAAGGACTCACAAAATCAGCATTCACAATATATTTCTTTAAAATAATAAATATTAATACTTTTAAAACAAATAGCCCAACTAGGACCAGGAAAGTACCCAAAATAAATGGGTATTTTTGTCATTATATGTATATTTTAAAATCTGATATGGCTGCTTCAAAATACAGAATGATTTCCCGAACTTCTTTTCTTGTTGCTTTTGGCGCCTGCTCAACAACACAAAACTTTCCGGCACATTTTGTAGTTCATTTTTAAGCGTAAAGGTATAAAATTGGCAGGCTGAACTATTGAGCTGATTTGGAATTGAAATGAGTTTTCCATTTTTTTTTTTTTTTTATAAACAAATTACTTATCCAGTTATAAGCAATTTTAGTTGTGTGACAACTGCTTTTTCTTTTTTCTCTCACGCAGTACCAAGCCTGGAAATTCTCCTCTAAAGGCAACTTTGACAGTATTTCTGAATTATTTTCTGCCTTTACCAAAAAAGGGAAAACATCTTTTGATCGCATAGCTTTTGAATAAAAACACCTGCCAGTTTCATGCCTTTCTGGAAAAAAAAAGAATTACAAGAATACATTAGAAATAAGCTCTGTTAGATTTGAAAAGAGCCTTAAAGAAACTCTGAGATGCTGTTTTGGACCAGACAGTTATGGCAGCATACCATCTTGTAATAATCATTATGGTTTATAAATTTTAAGATGGAGTGAGTGAAAAAGAAATCATTAACTATTGCAATGATTTGAAATTACTCTGTAAAAGTTGTATAAATAGTAAAAAGAAGTGTGCTTTGTTGAGAGAATGTATAAAATTAATGATTTCAGCTCTGACATTTCCATTTTTGTTTAAACACATAGCCTTAAGAGTTTAAACTAGGCACAGAAAGAAATGTTCAAGCTAATGTTAATGCTATGGCACTATTCTTTACAGATTCCTTGTTTCCATTTTAATATTTTTAAATGATTCTCTCTTTTTCTTTCTTTTTTTGTGTGTGTTGCGGGGGGGGGGGGAGCACAGGGTATACATTTATTGTGCATTTCTACTTTTTCGATGTTTCTGAGTTTTTTTAATATGTGGATACTTCTACTTTTGGAAGTGGTTCTGCAAGTGAAATTATTCTCGTATACAGAAATTGCTATGAAAATTGAAAAAGTACATACACACAACAACAGGTTTTGACTTCAGGTATCGCATGCAAAATAATTAAGCCTTACAAGCCTAAACTAGGCACAGAAAGAAATGTTCAAGATAATGATAATCCTATGGCAGCCTTCTTTACAGATTTCTTGTTCCTATTTTAATATTTTTAAATGATTCTCTCTCTTTTTTTTTTGGGGGGGGGGGGGGGCGACAGGGTACCTGAGGTTAACATTTATTGTGCATTTCTACTTTTTCAATGTTTTTTACAGTTTTTTGATATGCGGATATTTCTACTTTCGGAAGTGGTTCTGAAAGTGAAACTATTCTCGTATACAGAAATTGCTACAAAAGTTGAAAAAGTACGTACACAACAATAACAGGTATTGCATGCAAAAAACTAATATAAAAGTATTGAAATACAAGTAAGAAATCTGTAAAGATTTTTCCCATAGGTTTAACATTAATGTTTGCATTTATCCGCGTGACTGGCGTAGGCTCTTAAGAGTCCACACTAGTCATGTGGAAAAGCAAAAACGCTAATGTTAAGTCTATGAGAGCATTATTTTCAAATATCTCGTTTGAATTTTAATATTTTTAAAAGATTTTTTGCATAGGATAGCTGAAGACGATCTACAACTGGGATAATTTTTACTTTTTCAATTTTGGTTTTAGATTTTTTTTTTTTTTTTTTTTACTTTCAAAACCGCTTCTGAATTTGAAACTATCCTAATATTTAAAAAACTATAACCAAAATCAGAAAAATAAAAGCTAGCTCGGTTGTAGATCACCCTCATCTATACTAAATACAAAATAAATAAATAAATAAATAAAAAATCATTTTGAAATATTAAAATCAAAGCGAGAAATTTGAAAATAACACCCCCGTAAGATTAACATTAACCTTTTTTTTCTTGGTGTGACTGAAATATCCTTTTAAGATGATTTTATGTAACCTTTTCTACAAGTCACTTTTGTATTTTCTTCGAAAATTTATTTTAGTGCTTACATCCATGTTGAATGAACCACTCTTTTTCTTTAAGGTACTTAAGTTGATCAATCCTGTGTGTGGAATAAACTACAGAGCAAATCAAATGACAGAGATAACATAATGCTGTAAGATGGCCAAAACTACTGGAATTTGTAATTAGTAAATGGAAAAGAAAACATTGTATGCATAAATATTAGAACTGTGTACATTAATGTAATTTAATCATTGTAATAAATTTCTTTCTATATTTTAATTGCTTGTTTTAAATATTTGTAAATCATAAGGAAATTAATTTATTTTCTAAATGTTCTAAAATATTTATGCTTGAACTTTAATATGGTTCTCAAATACCCTGCTTAATAACATAAAACTTTGACACAATTTTAAACTCATTTTTAAACATGAAGGTATAAAGTTGGCAACCCTGACTATTTAGTGATTTGGAATGAAAATAAATTTTCCATTTTTTGATAAATTATCTTTTGAGTTGAAAGCAATTTTGCTCATGACAACCAATTTTCTTTACTTTTCTTGACCTGCGTGGAGAATTCGGCTGAAAGGTGTATTTTAATAGTATTTTCTGAAAGATGTTATGCATTTACCAAAAAAAAAAAAAAAATGTCTTTCAATTATAGTTTCTGAATTAAAAAAATTGTACATTGGAAATTTCATGCATTTCTGAATGAAAATTGATTAAAAAAATGTGTCAGAAATTAGCTCTTTTGAATTTAACGACAGCTTTAAATGTTTTTTTTTTTCTAAATAAATATGCAGTGATAATTTTACTGCCTTTTTTAAACTATTTTAATAAAAGAAATATTCTTTGGTGATTTTAAGAAATATAAGTTTTTATTTATTTATTTTTGCTATAGAAAATTGTATTTTATTTAACAGTTTTTGACCTTTAAACCTCCATTTTCAAAATCATTCATGATAGAAATATTTTCACAAAATTTTAAAACAATAACTTGGTTAACAATGTCACGAGACATCATGCATAGTGAAAATCAGTGCAAACATAAAAAAATCGTATTTAATTTTATGTTTGCATATGCATGATGTCTCATGACATTGTTTACCAAGTTATTGTTTTTAAATTTTTTGTGAAAATATTTTTTATCATGAATGATTTTGAAAATGTTGCCATTTGTGCGATGAAATGTTCGTCAATCTAAATAAAGATATTTTATCACTTTTTATCGCATCATTTAGCTTAAAAAAGATCATGTCGAGTCAGACTCGACATAGAAGTACGAAGGGTTAAAACAAAAAAATTCTGATCGATAATAAATTTATATTGCAGAAGTTATGGACATCTGCATTAAAGAACATCAATGTTTCATTCTCAACAAAAATGCAGAAACAAAAATTAAATACATTTCTTAAATTTCTAAAACTGTTAATTTTTTTAAATAAATATTTAAAGTTGGAGTATACTTAAAGAAATCCAAAATATTTATGATATACTCATTACATCTTTCATTTTCCTATGGATATCCGATACACTTTTGACATTTTTTTCTTACAAACTACTTTTCTAAATTTAAAGTAACATTACCTTTAGGATTTTCAGTAGATTGATTTCAAAATTTCGGGAGGGAAAAGCTATTAAAAACAGCAGAATTTGAATAGTTTTTAAATAATAAATGGTTGTACTACAACTAATTGTGTCATTTATAGAATAAAATGTGAATATTTAGAAATTGTTTAATTTTTATACAGGTGTATTGTTTGTTAAAAGAAACAAATAACACAAAGTGTGTTTTTGAATTTTTAGGTATTTAGAAATTTTTTATCGGGTAGAGCTTTGTTTAAAAAACCTTGATATGATTTGTGTATTTTTCTATATCAACCAGAAATCTAAATATTAATAACTCATTCAGCTAAAAACTTATTCTAAAACCTAATTAATGTCTATTATTAATATTCTAAGTTTTAAACTGTATATTAAGTTTTGAAAGAATAATGAAACACCCATTTTGCCATAAAAAAAATAAAAAAATTACATAAGTGGCGATTTGCTTGACAGTGGCAGTTTTAAACATTTAACTGAAAGTAAGAAAATTTAGATTTGTATGTTGAGAAAAAAAAAAAAATTCTAATTTCCAAGTACGTAACAAAAATCTCAGAAGAAATTATAAAATTTTGGCCAATTACTAATTTTTCTTTATTCGTTGAAAATGTAATTTTTATCCTCTTCAAGCCCTTGGCGACATATGTGGATGTTTAGTTTTTGTAAATATAATTAGTCAAATAATAAAAGGGACAAAAATTTGGTAACTGATTCACTACAGAATCCCTCAAAAAGAGTAGTAAAAATTTTATGGTTTGGCTGCATCAATGTACAGTTTAATAATAATAATAATAAAATGTGAAGTAATTTTTTGGCAGTTAGTGTTGTTAAATTATTTGAACAAATCGTTAATATTTGATAAAAATATCAAATCTATTAAGTATATTAAGTTTAAATAACTTATAGAAATGTAAGAAAGAAATTTAATGTTAGTTTTTTTATTTTATAAGAAATCATTTCACTCATAAATTACCATTAATTGTCATAATGTCCACAAATGTGGGCACTATTTTTTTGTGAATTTCTATTGTTTTTTTTTTGTTTTGTTTTTTAATCCTCTAAGTGCATAGCTGCCACCTACTGTACCTTTTATATTATTTTTATATTGCTATTTTGAAATAGTAATTTTCGTCATATATTTAAACCTAGAGTATGACAACAACAACTGTTTTAAAATAGTGTTATAAAATAAGTATAAAAAGGTGTAGTAGTTGGCAGCTATGTAAGTGTAATTGTGCACTTCATTGTTCTTAGTTACATTTTAAACCATAAAACATTGTTTTTAAACATTTTCTTCTATTTCAACAATTGATGACAGATAAAATTCCTTTTGAAACAAGTACAGAAAATTTAATATGTTTGAAAATAAAAATAAAATGGATTTTGTATACTTTTCATATGCTACATTGTTTGCTCTTCATTATATAAACAATGGCCATTTATTAATCCAGAGTAAATTTAATTTTACTAAAAGGTATTTTTCATTACATCGTTATACAAATTGATAACTTACAAATGGCCTTATTAAAAACTTTATAAAAGTATTTAAATGTATCCATACATATCTAATAATAATTTTCTCCATGATAAATTTTTATAATAAGGATAAGACTTTGTGCTTTCCCTGTATATCCGTCGATTTTGATTACAGAATAACCCATAAGAATCTCCCACATTTGACAGGATAATATAAAACAAAAAGGATTGGAGAGCGAAACTATGATTGTTTTAAAATATACAATGGGCATGACAAGAGATTAAAATGACTATGTTTTATAACTGATGTTTGGTAAATGTTGTCCATTGCGAGCAATACACAATTCAAGACGATGCCTGAAATCTATCATCATCTGACATATCATGTCTTGTGGAAGCTGCTACCTCTGCTTGAATTACTCTTGAGGCATAAGACCTACATTTTCTCTGACCCCAAGAGACTAATATTCAGGTGGAAGTAGCAGGTATTCTACAAGACGAGGCGTCTGTGGTGATAGATTCCAGAGATCACCTTGAATTGTGTATTACTCGCAATGGACAACACTTACCAGACATCATTTCTGAAAGATAGTCATTTTATACTCTCGTCGTACCTATTCTATATTTTTGAACAAACAAATTTCTCTCTGCAGTCCATTTTTTTATCCTGTCAAATGTGGGAGCTTTTTTGGGTCATCCTGTACTTTTACGGTATATATACCATATATTTCATTTACGGTACATATACTGATTATAAATGCTTTTACGGTACATATACCACACATTTAATTTACAGTATATATACTGTATATATGCTGTATAAATATTTTTACGGTACATATACTGTATATTTAACCTATGGTATATATGCTGTATAAATGTTTTTTACGGTACATATACTGTGTATTTAACATACGGTATATATGCTGTATGAATATTTTTTTACAGTACATATACTTTAAATATTTTACGGTACATATACTGTCCAGTTAAATTACGGTATATGTGCTGGTCACAAAGTTGCCAGTATATGTACCGTAATTTTTGACCAAAATTTTTTACAGTGTAGTATGGGTAACAAGTATAAAATTCACATGGGTATTTTAAGGAAAAAAATAGCAAGGTAAATCTATGAACAAACGGCTACGTAAGTACTTAAGTACTTTATCTGTATCCAGGAGTCGCATTATATAGTGAAAATTTTATTGTTGCAACCACAACCCTTAATGAGTTAGCTTGACGATCATTTTATTTAACATATTCTAAAGAAAGGTGCGATGAAGATATTATTTTCAAAATAGTGGCAGGAGCAATAAAAGTTTCCCTATAGAATGCGACCATAAAGAATGTATTTAAAAACAAGTAAAAGTATATTTTCGCGTACTTAATGAAGGTGAAATTTTCATTATAAAATTCCGGTGCCATACCAATGTGGCAATTAGAAATTTAGATTATGTCATGCCATAACGGCATTACCGCCTCTCAAAGGGTCAAGAAATTTGGTTTGATATCATTCAATATGCTTTTTTTAATTTTATTACCTAATTTTAATTAGGTACTCTATAACTTTTTTTATTGTGAGCAAAAAACAATGGAGAAATTTACTTATCGTTGTAAGAGAAACTCAAAAAAATTATTTATAACTATTGGGTTAACTGGATCCAGCATGGCCCAGTTACCCCGGATACATGTCCCAGTTACCCCATTCTTGGAAAATTAATGGGGTAACGGGGACGCCGGGCTTACATGTGAAACATGAAGTAATATGTATAGAAAACTAATAATATTAACGTAGTTATATACCTAATCTAAAAAAAAAAAGATTGTTTAATAAAATTCCTTACAGTATTTTAATAAAAAGCCGAGGAAGTTGAACCAAATTGACGTTGTTTTTAAAAAAAGAAACGTAAATTTTCGACAACTTATCACAGCAAATAGAGAGTTATGATTGAGTGGACACACGTTGTTTTAGGAAGTAGAGGTTAAGGGGCATTGTTCTCAAAAGCTAAACCTTAAAATGCATCAACGGTTTTTTATAAAATGGCCTATGGCCCAGTTTCCTCGTGGGCCCAGTTACCCCAACTAACCTTAACTATGGAATCAAGTCTAATGAATTTCTGTCCACATCCGGTAATGTAAGCAATTTCTTATATGCAACCCTGAATTCTACATATTGAGTATATATACACCTCACCTAATAGACTCAAAATCTTATAGGTTTAAAAAAAACATACCACCGCGGTAAACGCACTTACAGCGATTATCGATTATAATCAGTCCTGTTACTGAATTATTTTGCGTATCTCTTTTACCCGCTCGCTGCTTAATTATTTTATCAAAATTGCTCCAAAAATAGTGTATTCAAGAATTTTTATTCTTTTGTCACCGGTTTTTCAAAACAAAAATTTTTGTCTAATTTAATCGGGAAGATACTCCGATTAAATAAGGCAAAATTTACAATAAAAAATAACTGGTGGGAATAATCAAGGAGGTTTTATTAGACGGAAAAATGTATCCTCGAGGAAATACCGGGTTCCGCAGCGAGACGGTTAACACTTTTGTTGGCGCAGAGATATATATGTCCCACTTAATTTAAATTACCAGATGCAACAGTGACACAATAAATTTTAAACAGAATTTTACATTTATAATGTATTTGAAAAAAAAAAAAGCTGTTAATTATTACGAAATAAATTTGTAAAACCGTAAAACCTTGTTTTGTTCAGTCATTTCGACATTTTAGTAGCTGAAGTATGTTGCCCACGAAAGGGTTAAATAAACGTGTCTCTGCAAATGCTATCCACTTCAAAATCTACCGAAAACATTTTGTTGTGCACATCACTAATTTATTATGTTTGAAGCATCACAAAATAATTAAAATGCATCGAAAATTATATTTACTCAAATATCTTAATGTAAAGGAATTATTTTGTGCGTCACTGTAAAGGATCTATAAATGCTACTTTTCTATACTCTTGAGAAAGCACGTTGAAATCATGGAGTTATTAACAAAGAGGAACAGACAAATTCTTAAAACAGTGAAGCTTTAACTGTAACCGCCTTCGCAAGGGATAATTACCTCCGGTGGAAACATCCATCAGTAAATTTATATAGCATTTTTTCTCCCTGTTTAAATGCCTTATTAATGCAAAATTTCAGTCATAAATAATCGCAGAAACATATTTTCAATTTTACTGGCGTAAGTTTACTTTTGCAGTAGTCAGACCCTTCGTTTCCGCCATATTGTGACAACCGGTGATACAAATTTCCAGTTTTCCCACTCAAACTGACACGAGTAAAAAAAAATAGAAGTTTTTGCTTTGTGAGAAAATATTTCCATGAATAAGACGCTTAAATAAGGCAAAAATTTCTATTCAATTTTATTGGTGGGAAGTTTGCCCCGGCGGTATTCAGAAACTGTAGACTCGATTTAGAAAAAGCAGCCGCCATCTTGTGACAACCTCCTCAGTTACTTCACTTGCAACTGGTAGACAGTACACTATACACTGGTGCACTATACACCTCCTCTTTATTCATAACTCCATTGTTGAAATCCATCTTAGCCCAGGGCTGTCCAGCCTTTGAGCGGGCACGGGCGCATCTCATCTACTTGAAAACATCTAAGGGTGTCATCATTCACATATAAGAAAACATAAAACAATATTGCTTAGCTATAGCAGTGGGTGGGTTGCCAATTTGACCGACATCTTTTTTATTAAGAAATTCCGAATTTCTACCGGAAACTCCAAAAGAAGAAATTTTACTTTAAGTATAATGCTAAAATGTCTGTCTTTAAATAAAGTAAAAAAAAAATCTATCTGGAATTTCTAGTGTGAATTCAGATTTTGTGAATGAAAAAGGAGGCCATACAGGCAACCCTGAGTAACAGCGTGCAGACATCTCATACGATGCACAGACACCTCACAATGTGCGTCCCGGCTATGCATAGCTGGATGTGAAAAATAATTGCAGAAAAAAGCATAAATCATAATAAATTCATCTCACAATGTTTTAAATAGCGTAGAGAAAAGCATTAATTTTAGATGCGTTAATTGTATCTTCTATTTCTATTATTTAAGGATCAAAGGATATATTTTTATTTGAAATGTAGAATATTGAAATAACAAATCAAAGCATAGCCGAGTTAGCAAAGTGCATCTCAACACACTGAGGGTTGAGACATCGCCACCTGAATACTAGGCCTGAGCACTGACACAAAAACGGCGGCTGCGGAAGGCGGATTTTTTGCAACATATGCACGGTCCCTTAAATTTTGACACTAGTATTTTATAAAAGATTTATTTGACTTGCTTAATCACAGAAAAATAAATCGGAAGAAACTTAAAAATTGGTACCAAAATTCAAGGGACCGTACATACGCTGAAAAGTATCAGACTTCGGCAGCCACCATCTTTGTGTCAGCGCCTAGGCCTAGTATTCAGGGGGGCGGTGTTTGAGAACTAGAAGCACTTTTTCTCCATAAAAACATTTGTATATAATACAGTCAGTAAAAAAATAAGTAAAAGCATCATTAGCTTATTTGACAGGAAATGCTGCAGCAAATGACTTTACAAACAACAAATATTCCAATGGAAATTACAAGTTTTTATTAAAATAGAATTTTCAAGATTAATAAGAATTTTGCGTTTTTCATTTATCATTTATCTTTTTTTTTTTTTTTTTTTTTTTTTTTTTTTTTTTTTTAATAGACGAAATTTTTATAAAAATTGAAGTCATGCCTGATACAGATAAATGGGAAATAAATCTTTTCTGTAATTCCACTTTTTTCTTATCCTGGGCGATAGAAAGAGGAGAATAGGTTTTTCAGATGGTCGTTGCTGCTTATCGTGCTAGTGTTATTAATTTTGTTTTGCAATTCACAACAATTTTGACTGCCGACGGATAAATAATTTTATAATTATTTTTTTTACACATGTAAGCTAACTTACAGAATACTTTTGCAAAAATTATAAATAAATAAATAACAAGGTTCGTACGCATCAAGGGATTCATGGAATTTTAGAAGCTTTGCTGCCAGAAATTTCGTAAAGTGCTGGTCTCTATTTCTGAAAATAGATTTTTTTTTTTTTTACATTAAATAAGGCAAATATTACTTTACAAAAATTCTGATAGAGGGTGCTTGAAAGTTCTTGAACCCTACGAACTCTGAATAGAAGCGGACTTATGTAGTTTTTAAAATTACTGGTTAAAATCTTAAACTTTGGGTCTTCAAACGTATCCTGGAAATTGTTTTCCAACACAATTTCCAAAAGGTTATCTTCCCTTTATATAATTGCAAAGTTTCTATTCTTAAATAAGGCAAATTTTTCTTTTCTAAAATAGCGGGAGCTTGGCTACAGGTTAAAAGGCCCTATGACATGGTTCGTACGCCACCTTGAATTTTGCAGACCAGAAAATTTCTTCCACTAGTATTATCTTATAGAAAATCCCTTTTAAAAAGGGCGAAATTTCGCGCGTTTAATCTAGATTTATTTTTCTGTAAAAAGATACTGGTATTTCGCCTGGAGAAATAACGGTATCCGTACGAAGCATGTATGAGCAATATTTTCCCTAGACGAAACTAAATATCTTTGTGATTTTGATTAAATTTTGTTTAGTGAACCCTTTGAGCTCTGATGGGTGAATTTCTTCCCACTTAATTTTAATCTGCAAATGTCACATTGGTACCGGAATATTCAACCAAATTTATTTGAATATTGATTAATGTATATTTTCGTCTATATTATAAGCAGAATCTCTTGTTTATAAAATACTGGTGCCAATGTGACATTTGGGTATTTTAAAAAAATTGTCCCCAGAGCTCAAGGGGTTAAATCAATATTTTATAAAACGCATCATGTACGTTACATTTAAATCGTTACTTTTATCTAACGTATTAGAATATATTTTGTGGTGAGATTATAAAAACCTGCTTATGTTTATTGTATCCTTTAAATTTTTTTCCACGTCAATGTTGATATTTTGTAAACATTTTATTTTATGATAAGCAATTCCTAAATAAACAAATTGAACCTGACTTAAACCAGCAAAAAGTACTTTAATATATCAAGCAAAATTTCATTCTTATCTGTTATAATGCAGAAATGTTTTTCATCTTTAATTCAAACGCAAAGCATGTTATTTTTATTTTTAATTTTTAAATAGCAAGATTTTCTTTGCCATACAATTTTAAGATTAAATGCTTTAAAAAAAGTATATTATGAAAAGAATAACTGCAAACGGAAATTATGTTATGGAATTTGTTAACAGAAAGTATGAGAAACGTTTTATAAGGTTTCTTTTTAAAGAAATCCTTTTAAAGTTTGGATGAAACTGCATTCAACTATATTTAATTTAAAAACCCTTCATAATTCTAGAAAACGATAAAAAAATTTCATAAATTTTTTTTGGAATACATATTGATAATGGCTGCTATTCTGTTTTGTTACAATTATTCATAGGCGGTAATCTCAGCTTTTTAAATCAAAAAAATTGTGACAAAATAAGCCTATTCAAAAATACTAGTAACAAGAAAATCCAGCAAGTACCACCTGTGAATGCATAACTGTCGTGTTATTCTTTAATAATATCTGTATTGCATAAAATTAAACTAAGATTAATGATTCTACATGGATTATAAAATAAGGAATTTCTATCACGGCACTACCGGGGCATCCACCGGCCGTTTTTTGGAAAACAGTATTTTTAACAAACAAATTCGTGGTAGGTTTTTGCTTAGTAACAAAACGCACTTCGAGGTAAAATTCGAAAATTATAAAGAAGATTTTCCTTTGAAATAACTTGTGTTCAAAAAAGGAACCTTGTGGGAGCCCTGCTCGACCCATCTGCTTGTGAACCAGTTAGGGAATATGCTTTACATAACGAGCACTAGGTCCGAATCAGGATGTAGATCTGGATGTTTGTATTCCAGATTCCTTTTTAAACAGAGTTTCCAGTCGGTTTATCTTCCTTGTGTAAAAGTTGGGTGCAACGATTCAAACCAACAATAATTGAATATTTTTAAAATCGCTTGAAAACAATTTTTATGCACAGTAATCTTTGACTTATTTAATCATAGAATTTACATAAGTCGAATTCGGTTCATACGAGAAGCAAGGGAATTATAAAAGTTAAATGTTATAACGTTTAGCCACTCGTAATATCCCTGAAGATATTAAAAATCTTAAAACTACACACATTATTAAACTACTTACTCCTATTAATTGTTCTGATTACCTCAAACCTAAAGTTAACTGACTATAATAACGTTTCTCGGAAAACTCGGCAACTATTGCAGTAGTCAATAGTAATTTTCGAGCTATTGATTCCACATATTCTTTTTATTTTAACAGTGCAAGATGAGGCACGAAAAGACAGCTCAATATGGCTCAGAGTCCAGATTTAAAGACGGTAGCCATAAGGTTTTTTCAAGACCTTTTTCCTTCCTATGACTGAGTTGTAAATCATGCAGAAGGGAGGTATTTCGAATGTCTTTAAATCTGCTTTATTTCTTTGATTGCTTCAAGATATCGGGCATTTCTTTGCATTTTCTTTGGTATATGTGCAAGGCTCGCAGCATTCCTAAATTTTTCTACATTTCCTACCACTATTTAAAATCAAAAATCTTCGTGGTAGATTCATTTAACATCTACAATAGAAGTCTGCAATAAAGATTATCGTTTGAAAATAGTGGTAGCAAAGTGTGAAAATTTTAGGAACGCTGCGTGCCCTGTGTGTGTAGGACGGAGGGGATTCCCTTTAATACTTTCATGGGCAAAGTGCTTCTGTTACTAAAAGGTTGAAATGACTGACTGACACCAGGATTTACACAGAAATTTATTTGAAAATATGTAAAAGCTTTTCTTCACACACTTTATAAAAATAAAATTTTATTTCAAAATTTCGGTGTGAACGTGGCATTTGTGGAAAAAAAATTAAGTATGCTATATAGAGGGATTAAAAGTTGAAATTTTGTCTGGTAAAACTAATAAATTATTACATTCTGGCAGACGCTTGTAATGTCGAAATACTATCACTCATAAAGAGCTGTGTTCTGTAAGAAAGGGATTTATTTTCAAATTCTGTCCTGCTTTTAGCCGAAAATCGCATTGAAATAAACAGATGTTTTGCTGGTATTAGCCGCGATTCTGTTTATGCCGCTTGCAATGTTGCCAGTGGGCTATTATTTTAAATTCAGATTTCTTGATAGGCACCACTTTTTTGAAATATTAAAATTCGCCATTTTTAACCCATTAACCGCCAAAACTATGAGGTTGAAATTTTCAAATTTTTAGCTGAATGTCGTTTGCCACCACAAACTCAGAAAGGTAATTTTCGCTTTATAAGATCTCAAAATTTTGTGTCTTTAAACAAAGCCAATTTATTAATTGAAAAATAGTGGTGGGTATCAAAATAACTTAAATATGTGCATTTATTTCGACTGTTGCGTGAACGCAACATCAGCGGTTAATGGGTTAATGACACATTGATTAAGGCAAAAACAAGGGGATTTTTACCATTTCAGAAAAGTGGTGCCAATCAAGAAATCTGAATTTAAAAAAATAGCTTACTTGCAAAACTGGCAGCTTGTAAAAAGAGTAACAATCTTCATATAGTTTAACCCCTTGAGGGGCACCGATATATATTATATACCACCTACGATTAATGAAGTTTTACACCAGAAAAATTTTATTAAATTTTACTTTTCTAACTTTGGTGGAAAAAAAGTCGTAAAATTGCTTTTACTTATTTTGAAATAGAATTCTTCAAAGATTCCGGTGGGAATTCAGCATTTCCCAAACATAATTGCTTGCCCCTCAAGGGGTTAACCCTCTCGCGTGCGGTTTCCTTAAAAAAGGACACCTAAATTTTATTTTACTGGCTCACAGAATATTTAATTAAATTTTTCCTTTTAAAGTAGTTGAAAATAAGCAAGTTCATATTTTCTAATAAATTCTTTTATAAATTCTAGTGTCAGTCCATCATTCCATCAATTTTTAAACAGAATTACTCCGCGCCGGAATAGGTTAAATGTTAGACCATTCTTAACACAAAAATTGCTTATTTTAACCGTGTCTTCGACCGTGCTCATATTAACCCTTTCAGGGGCAAAGCCATACCTGCCAACATCTTACGCTTTTTTGTGCCACAAAAATTTTATAGTAAATTTTACCTTTTTAAATCGCCGTAATCTGCCGATTAAACAAAGCAAAATTTTCTATTATATTTTTGTGGTCTGAAAAATCGGAAGAGTTGGCAGCTATGGGCAAAGCACTTCTATTGCTAAAATGTTGAAATGAATGAATGACACCAGAATTTACAAACAAATTTATTTCCAAATAAGAAAAGCTATATTTTACATACATGATAACACGAAATGGTTTTTACCAAAATTCCGGTGCCATTGTTGTATTTGGGAATTGAAATTAAGTGGTTTCATAAACATACCACCGCCCCTCAAAGGGTTAAATGAGTTCGACTACTATATATATACAATGTATCGACATATTTGTTTATGTTTTATTTGATTGTTTGTTAAATGCCATGAGTAAAATAAGTTATTGTAAGATATATTAACGCTACACAAGCCATAAACAGTGTAGCCAAATCTGGAGGTTTTTTAAATTCAGAAATTTTAATTTGAAACCAGAAAATTTCTGATACTAATTTTCCCTTTATTTTATTCACGAAATATCTATCATTATGATAACCAAAAATCACTGTTCAAACTTTCTGGAGAGATTTTAGAATTTCTTAACGACATTTTTATAAATAGGCATAAATGCGTCAGCGCGGCCTGTACAATGTTAATCAAAATATGATGTCTTAAAATTTTATTATTTACGATATTTTTATTTTTAGATAAAAAATAAATGTTTAGTTTCTTTCTTTTTGTCTTTATATCTTATCTCGACATTTTACATATCACTGTTTAAAACAAATAAAACAAACTCTTTAAAAGAAAATAAATTTATTTACGAAAAAATTCCGTATTATGTATTTTCATTACACTAATTGCGGGAATCTATTGTTCTCAACAACCATTTAGTTAATTTTTTAAGCTTCAACGCTTTCGCTAAGCAATACGGAAAATTGAAAATACGTGTCATAGGAGAATTTCTATTTTAAGATTCTCATTTTAACCACTCTTACATATTTTCCTTCTTTTCTTTATACGTTCTAAGCACATTATTTCTATTGTTTTCTCTTCTAAGGAAATATACTGGTCAAAAAAACTTTTTTCGTAAATAAGGAGATCTCAGACTACTCAACCCTTGCTTCTGACAGTTTGATTGATAAGAGGAATGATAAATTGCTGCATGTACATATTCTAAAAAAATACCACTTGATCTTTTACGGCATGTTTTACTGCAAGATTTATTCCCATTAAATACTTTAAATTGAACCCATTGTCAAATTTTAGCACATTTTAAAACTTATTGTTACTTGTTTTCATTAATAAAATGTACATTCAATTTAATCTTAAGAATGTTTAGTGTATAATTTGATGAAGAGTTTTTACGTAATTATAAATGTAATTTAATATTTCTTTGGAAAATGCGTCACGTTTTAATGTAAGTAATAAACATTTTAATATGATCTTATTTCTTTTCTTAATAATATAAATTTAATGCGGTTGTCAAGATATCTTGAAATTTGTTTTTCACATCATGTATTTTTTATATATCACAACGATTATGAGTATGCGTTGACAGTTTAAACTCTTTTTTTTTTCAGAAATTCCGAAGTGTAATTTTTTTTTATTTAATGACAAACATTTAGTGCTTAATTAACGTAATAAAACATATTTCAGAAGTTCCGGTATGGATTCGGACATTCTGAATTAAAAATGAGGCCTAACTGTCAATTCTTGTATGAATTGCTTTGCTTTTCCACTAACTTAAGAAAATGGTCTTTTTAAATGCCTATGTAACTTTCGGTAATTTTACGTTTAATCAGTGCATTGCTTTGCTTATACCAGGGTTCGCACGCTATTAAGCCACACCTCATTTTGTAAGGACTCCACCACCAATATTATTATAAAGATAATTTTCTTTACGATTCATTAGCTAGAAAATAGATTTATGCGATTACTGGTGGCAGAGTGCTTACAAAATGGGGCCTGGCTTAATTGCCGGCGAACCCTGTTATACTGCAAACGAATAACTCGATGCTGACGGGAGAAACGGATTCACGTCTTTTGTACTTACGTTATTCTAGCCACTTGCAGTACCTTTTTCATTTTGTGTTACATTATTTCTCCAAAACACATAGAGAATTAGTATATTTACAATTAGAGTAGTATATATATAAATACTTCGATTGGAAACAACGCTATTATATATATCCATTTAAGAAATGAACATGAAAAGACAAAAAATTCTTTTGTATAATAATGTAACTTGCAAGTGTGGTTCCAAAGTAAGCACCACGTATTCCACTTAGAAACCTGAAATTAAATAAATAAGATTCATCAAATAAATTTTCGGATATGAAGCGTTATTAAAGTGGGTCAGAATAAACCACATATTACGGAAAGTTATTGGGAGCTTGACATCTCTACTTAACAAATCAATGCCGACATATTCGTGATACTCAATTTTTACTGAGCAAATAAATCGTTTCTTCAAAATCATATATTTATTTTTCAACATAGTCACCGTTAAGGCTAACACATTTCTCCCAACGTGCATTTTTTCCGTCAATGAAAATTTCTTCTTACTTTCCTTGAATCCACAGCTGCCTTCACCCCATCGTCCGAGGTGTAATGATTACCCTTAAAACGTTGAGTGCCACGGTGACTGATACTGAAGCTGAAAAATTTACAATGTTTTAAGTAATTATTAAGAAAGTATAATCCTGTAATAAATAAAAGGTAAGTAAATTTTAAATAAATTTTCAGTAATTACTTAAAACAATGTATATATATTTAGTTTTATATCATATTTTAGACGTCAGTCATCGGTGAATGACGCGTTCTAAACGTAAATTTCAGTGTCAGTCACCGGTGACTGGCGTGGCGCTAAACGAGTTAATACATAAAATGAAATGAGAATAACATATAAATTTAATTTCCTAAATGTATATTATTTCAAATTAAATTTCGCAAAAAAAAAAAAAAAACGTAAACTATGAATTTTTTAACAGAACTGGGTTTCCCGAAGCTTCAAGCATCTGAATCCAAATTTAGAGCTCATTCCGCTCCGTAGTTTTGACGTTATGCTTCAACTTGCACTGCAACGGCAGTTTTTGTAATGATTTTAGAAGATTTTTGAAGTATATAAATTTATATATTTTCTCATCGTACCATTGCAGATTTAAACTGGCTGTAAAATTCTTGCCATTAATCTACATTTTCTTCGAATTTGTCAATGTTCAAATTAGGCAGGTTAACGCCAATTTTATGTTTCAGCCAAAATTTGATTTCATACCACTCAACCCTTTGCGGTCGAAGTACGCCTAACAGGCAGTGTTGCCAGTGGGCTACTTTTTTTAAATTCAGTTTTCTTGATTGGTACCACTTTTTTGAAACGGTAAAGTTTGTTTTGTTTTCGCCTTAATTAATATGTCGTTAAATAAGGCGTCATTTCGAATTTGCCATTTCAAAAAAGTGGTGCCAATCAAGAATCTGATTTTCAAAAGGTAGCCCATCTGGCAACACTGCTGCAAGGCACAGGCATCTCTTGCACGAAGAGTGTTGCCAGAGGTCTACTTTTTTTATTCAGATTTCTAGATTGGCACCGCTTTTTCTTGAAATAGTAAAATTCCATTTGTATTCACCATAGATAATATCGCTCACCCGCAAGAAAAGTGATACATCTCGACAAAAATAAATTTCACAGGAGAGGCAAAAGAAAATTTGCTTGATTTTACCATAGCTGCCAGCATCTTACGCTTTTTTGTACCACAAAAATGTTATAGTAAATTTTACCTTTCTAAATCGCTTTAATCTGCCGATTAAATAAGGCAAAAGTTTCTGCTAAATTTTTGTGGTACGAAAAAGCGGAAGATTTGGCAGCAATGTTTTACTGTAATGTGAAGTTTCACCACTTTGCACATCCTGCAAGAGTAAAAACTTGCATAAAAGTGTAAAACCCTTCAGAAAGATGAGGTTTGGGATGAGGTTTGGAGGTTTGGGTAATTTTACTGCCCCACACAATACACCCCTCTTCTTTGGACACAAATAGACATATAGCGTAGTAAAGTGCTTTTCCGTTTAACTACACTTATGAAACTGTTTGTGTAGTAAGACGTACAGTCGTGGAAAAAAACAAAGGATACACCCCCTACTAACTCCTCAACAAATTATCGTAGACGAAAGTTACTGGTACCGAACGATTGGAAATAATGTCTACTTTTAAAGGATGTGCATAAAATTTGCTTAGAAGGCCATCTACATATTAAAACGAATCCAAACTTCATTTTTTTCAATGACAATACCCAATTATAACGAGATATTTCAAATCTTCGGTTCAATGTATGCTTAGACACCAAATTTCAAGTCATTTGAATGATAAGTTTTTGAATTATAAACATTCAAAATTGAGTGCTTCTAATGTTAACCCCTTGAGGGGCAAGCAATTACGTTTGTGAAATGCTGAATTCCCACCGGCATCTTTAAAAAATTCTATTTCAAAATGAGTAAAAGCAATTTTACGGATTTTTTTCCACCAAAGTTAGAAAAGTAAAATTTAATAAAATTTTTCTGGTGTAAAACTTCATTAATCGTAAGTGGTATATAATATATACCGGGGCCCCTCAAGGGGTTAAATTACATTTTCATATTTTTATTTATATCTCCTGAAATTATGCTTCTAATGTGCTCATTTTTTGTGTAGCAATAATACTAATATACCCAAACATAAATACGTTGAATTTGCAATTTTTATAATTTTATTATATGAATTATGAATTATGAAATTAATATTCGAAAAAATTATGAATTGCAACCTACAGTTTTTTTATGGATTTAGATTTATTAAGTCCTGCTTTATGGAAATCCAAAATTTCACATTTTTCTTCCAAACAGTTTTCAAATTATGCTTAAAAAAACGGCAAAATGATGGTTTAAGGGGCCGTCAATGATAGAAGTGACAAAATATTTTGAAATTTCTTCTGCTGTCCTGTAATCTAGCAGGCTTCATTGACTGCTTAAGGTGCCTTGATCAAGAAGGGGACTCTTTCGGTTAACAATCCAGTACCGAACTTCAATTTGGATACAGCTCTTAAAATACGGTGGTTTTAAAATAATTAATTTCTCGGAAACTTATCGTACGAATTGCATAAAAACTTGTTTTTAGGCTAATTGAAGGGTGTAGAGTTCATTTATGCTGTCAGAATTGTATACTGCTATTGAAAAAAACAAAGTTATGGTTCGTTTCAGTATGTAGATGGCCCCATAAGCAAATTTTATATACATCATTTAAAAATAGACTTTATTACCAATCGTTTGGTACCAGTAACTTTCTCCTACGATAATTTGGTGAGGAGTTAGTAGGGGGTATTTACTTTTTTTTTTCCGCGACTGTACCTATGACAGACCTATTCGTGGAATAAAACGCAAAATGGATTTTGGCGAGATGTGTCACTTTTCCTGCGGGTGAGCGATATGTCATTAAATAAGGGAGATTTTACGATTTCAAAAAAGTGGTGCCAATAAAGAAATCTGAATTTAAAAAAAGTAGCCCACTGGCAACACAGTACATGAATCTATTAGCTTGGCACCTTCTTTTTTTAGAGACATATTTTTACTTGCACTTTGACAACATGTGCAACAGAAATTTACTAAAAAATGTACTTTTAAAATATAGTGGTGCGAATAGAATATAAAAATAGAATCATATATAAAAATATTGGGTGTTTATTTGCCGACATTCGACCACAAAGGTTTAATTTAGTTTTTACGAGATGAATATTTCTCTATATTCTTAATTAGATGAGAAATTCCATTCAAAACGTTTTTAACACTTGAATTTCTCCCTCAGTAGAGTTACACAATTTAAGAACTTTGTCCAATTTATCTTTAATTTGTGACAATGAAACCTCTAACGAGAATATATTGTACTCATACATCATTAACCCCTTGGGGACGAGCCACCGGTCTACGTGCCGTGTACGGTGCTCAGAATCCGTCATTATTCTCACCACTAAATATTTATTGTGAATTTTTCCTTATTTAATCAGAGCATTTTCCCGATTCAATCAGGCAAAAATTCCTGTTTTCTAAAACCGGTGATAAAAGATTAATAATTCTGTAAAAGACGCTCGTCCCGAAGGGGTTAATACTATTTATGAGTTTCATTGCATTCGATTTGGCAATTTTCAATTTCGCCTTCAGTGCATGTAAACTCCATTTTAATACTCTCAATAGTAATAAATACTTATCAAAACAGTATTTCAATCAAAGAAAGGATCCCCTGTTTGCGCAAATTAAATAAAATGAATATTTAGTATAATAAATAAGCATAGGTGCCAATCTCAAACTAATCTTACGTAATACGTGCATTAATTTGACCCTGGTTTAATACGTTTAGAACCAGAAATTTTTTTAAGAAATGAAATTAAATAAGTTCCGCGTAGAAATATTAAATTAAATAAATAAAAATTCATGAAATAAATTTTCTGGTTCGAAAGTGGTTAACCTGGTTTAAATTAATCGAGATATCACCAAAGATTAGTGAAAGGTTGGCAGCTATGAATAAGTTCCATCTACTAATTTTTATCTCATTTTAATAAAAAAAATATCATCTTAATTAAAAATAAAAATCCCTAAAAACACTCCTAACTTGTTGTTGAATTACGAACGCCTTTGATTATTGTCAATTTTATTGGTATTATTAAAATTGAAGATTGCATCATTAGAATAAAAACAATATAATTTCACATTAGACGAAATCTAGCACTAGCAAAACAATAAAATATATACAAATAATCAAATTCTGCCCATTATCATTATGTTATCAAACTTCTTACTCAAATAAATAAAAAGAACAAATTAATATACAAAATGTTCTTTTCAGTTCAATTCATATATTTTTCTTCTGTGCGCCAAAGAGACTGCAATAGAGTTAGAAACTACAAATGTTAGGTATCCTGTTATGGATTGAGAATTAGGAAATTTAAAATAAAAATCTCTATCTAGTGTTATATTTTTTGAGATGATTGAAGAGAAAGTCGCCAAAAGAACGAAAAATGGCAAATTCAGGCACTTGAACTTGATCTTCCATCGATGAACGTGGGCTTCTAGAGCAGGGTTGACAGTTTAGCATTTTTTTATTCAAAAATTTTCAACACATAATCTAAATTCTATAAGAAGAATTTTTGCCATAAGCAATCGTCTTATGTTCGTCTTTTACTATAAGCAATCATATAAATGTAAAATTATGTTTAAAATTTCTAGTGCCATTGTATCATTTGGTATTTTACATTAAGAGGGACATATATGTCCCACCGCTTATGGTAGGTTTAACTCATAAAGTCTTCCTAATTTCGTCCCTAAGATCATTCTATTTCATTTAAAAGATAAGAACTCGTAAATTGAATGAAAAAAAAAGATTTTGAAAATGAATTTATCTACAACTTAGGTTTTAATTGAAACATATGTATTTTCGTGAATTTTTATATTAGTAAAATTATATCTTGAATTACCTTACTGATGTTGTTCAGCGGCAATCATTAGTCCCAAGATTTTATGAACTCTGCTTTGATTCATTAAATACTCAAATACACAGGAAGTGAATTTTAAGATATGTTTTGAAAAGAATAGACTTCAGACAATATTTGTAAAAGAGCCACAGGCAAATTAGCATTTTAAATTGAGAGCTAAATGTCAAAAGTTAAATTCAAATCTGCAGTCTAAAGTTAATGACGTATTTGAGTTAACTTACTTTTAGATAAAATATATTTTTGTTATATATCCCCTTTCAAGTTTCATCATTTCTCGGAACTTCAAAGTTTATGCAAAAGTTTCGTCATTTCAAATATTTATTTCAGCAAACAAGGATTTATTGACTGTCATTTTAAACGGATGGACTTTTAAAAATTGCTCGAATGATGTTTTTATTACATAATAAAATTGCATGAAAATAACCTGTTAAAAAATATTGTATAGATATCTTTAATTCTTTAAAAATGCCGTTATTTTAATCTTTAAAATATTCAGTTTAGTATGTACATGACATTTGTCGTATGAAATAGAATTCATAATCTAATTAATCTATGAACTGCATAATGTATCACAAACGAGTGTTATTTGGATCCTGGGATACACAAAAAATGTTTGGACACAAAAAGTGTTTTAAACTCTACTGCCGGCTCAGTACAAATAATCACAAAATCGAGCACAATGTGCATGATTGGCAGTTGTACAAATCTTAAATTTATATCCAATTAAAAATGTATATTTGTAAATTTCATAATTTCATAACCATATCAGGGGTCGTACACTTAAGGGATTTTTTCAGGACCCATATCAATATTTTTTTATCAAAAAGTATGTCTAGGTTAAACTTGCGGAATTTCGCCTTATTTAATAAGAGATTTCCTATAACTAAATACTGGTACCGAAGATTTTCCCGGTCTTGAAATCTCAGGAATAGTACGACCCCTGCCATATACACATGTACATTTTGAAATATAACTGCATTTAAATTTAAATTAAAGAAAAAGTCCAGTTTAATCACCTCTACAAATATTCCGATTTTACCAATTTAGGTAGTAATTGCCTCTTTTTTTCCAATCACCTGCATAGTGTCATAGCTTCCAACTCTTACGCTTTTCTGTTGTCACAAATTCTCTATGGATGTATTATCTTAATTTATACCAGAAGCCAGTGATTAAATAAATCAAAAAATCTAAAGAATATTAGTGTCGCAAAAAAGCGTAAACGTTGGCAGTTATGTCGTCTAATTATCTGTCATCTAGTTGCACAACATATGTTTATGCCCTAGAACGAGTTATCAGCAGTAGCATTCCAGCTTAATACGTAAATGAGTTCAGTCATTCTTACCACTATATCCGTAGGTGTATCTGCTATTTTTGAATAATTCTTCTGGCTGCTGAGGGCATGAACTTATAAATTACGTGAATAATGCATTTTAGAATAATATTAACAAGGACATGGAACTATTAATAAAGAGGAACTGACATAGCCTTAAAATAGTGAAGCTTCAACTGTAACCGCTATCACAGGAGTTGTTTACCGCCGATGGAAACTCACACCGGTAGATTTATATGGAAAATTTCAACTTGTTTAAACGCCTTATTGTTAAAAAAATTCAGTTATAAATAATGGTAGAAACAGAATTTCATTTTTACCGGTAGGAGTTTACTTTGGCGGTAGTTAGGCCCTGCTTTTCAGCCATATTGTGACAACCAAGGAAACAAACTCACAGTTTTACAAGGCATACTGGCACCAATAAAAACAAATAGAAATATTTACAACATTTTGGAGAAAATTTTCCATGAATAAGACGCTTAATTAAGAAGAAATTTTCTATTCAATTTTACTGGTGGGATGTTTGCACCGGCGGTAATCAAAAACTGAAGATCCGATTTAAAAAAAGCAGTCGCCATCTTGTGACAACTTCCTCAGTTACTTCACTCGCAACTGGTGGACAGTACACTATATGTCTCCTCCTCTTTATTCATAACTCCATTAACAAGGGACGGTGAACTCAAGTTGAAGAAGGCCATTTGTGTTCACTATTTTTTCTAAAAAATATTCTATGAGTTTTTTGATGAAACAAATTCCGAGATTAACTCCTTCAGTATCGATCCCATTACTATGACGGGTCGAGGTAGTGTTCTCTATTTCTCGAGCCCCTGATATCGTCGGTACCATGTCAAACTATCGAATATGAAAACAGTGTTGCCAGGGGGCTACATTTTCAAAATTCAGATTTCTTGATTTGCACCACTTATCTAAAGTGGCAAAATTCCCATTGTTTTCGCCTTAATTCATATGTCATTAAATAAGACGAATTTTACTATTTCAAAAAAGTGGTGCCAATCAAGAAATCTGAATTTTAAAAAGTAGCCCACTGGAAATGTTTTTTTCATATTGGATAGTTTGACATGGTATCGACGATATTGCCGGACTGGCGATTTAAAAGTGTTTCACTGCCAGATAAAACTTCTGAAACCAGAAAAATGATGGTGGAATTTCCATATGAAATCTTTGATAAGCAGCGCCGTCTTCTCAGATTTACATTTGAGTAAGTGTGGATTCAGGTGAATAAGCATTCCTGGCTATAATTGGAGTGGCTGTCAATCGTGCAATGGTTTTTATGGTGTATAATAACCATTTAGACGCTAAAGCCCCGTATTATGTTCTTTCCGCAAATGGGAATGTATGCCTTATAGTATTTTTTTTCACCTACAACTAGTTGATTTTATTTTAATAGAAACTTTATATTTATTCAATTTACACAATAAAAGAAATACGTATTTTCTTTTATAGTTTTTAAGTGATCTTTAAGGTGTTAACCCCTTGAAGGGCGTCGTTATATTATATGTACAAGTAAATTTTATTTCTCAAATGCTAGACTGGCACCAGAATTTTAAGACTAAATATTGTCATATATATTATACTTGAACTCAGCAAACACAGAGCTATCGGTAAGCAATCGGCCGCGAGCCGCTTGCCACTACCGGTGGTATTGGCAAGATACCGGTTACCGATACCGGTTCCATATCTTTTTTGATACGCCGCGCGAATGCGGCCCGATTCATGAGGCACGCAGCCGGTCCGGTATTGGCATAAAACTATGCCGACAGCACGCCGATAGCTATCCATATGCATGCCGGCCGCAGCCCGACACTAGCGTAAATTGAAAAAAAAATCTGTTTTGATGGCGCCATCTATGAGCCATCGTGGAATGTATATTCGAAAGGAACGTGTTACGGCGTTGGAAGAGGCGGGGTTTGATCAGACATACCCAAGGGCAGGAAATAGACGCTTTAACCACTTAGTCAGTCTGTGCTTAGGCACTGAGACTTGGTGAGGGGAGGATTCCATGCGGTAATAAGAGGGAGACATATAGATAAGTAATGGTTGTCGTTGAAGGTAAGCGGTAGATGGGAAAAATTACAATTTTGAAGTGTTTTTATTTTATTTTTTATTTATTTATTTGTAATTGTCTTACGCGCATGTATTTAAAAGTTAATTTAATATTTAAATGAATGAAATAAATATCTTAGCGAATTCGTTAAAGCAAACGAATTTAAGAATAATTAAGATATAGATATAATTAAGAATAATTAAGCATATATATAAATTTAAGAATAATTAACTATAAAAATTTATTTTAGAGGTTTTGTTCTGTTAATCAAATTTTCTTTTTAGGATTTTTAATATAATTACATGCGTTGCGTTAATTTATTATATATTTTTAACATGGAAAAATTTATTTTAACCCTTTGTTGCATACTGTCCACTACAGTGGACAAAGTTGCCAATTTTTTCTTATCCAACCTATTTCATTCACAGTTCCTATTTAAAGCTTATGCTACTTTTTGTCATTCATGCTTGAAAGGAAAAAATCGAGATGGCGAAACAAGTCAGTTAACTTACTTCTTGAGATAGAATTAATGTGGATGTCCCATCAAAATGCCTGTAAGTTGTTCAACATGAACTAAAATGTTTCTAAACCTATGATAATATTATTTAAATTATACTTTGTTCATTAATTATTGTTTTTAGATGTCTTGGCCTAATAGAAAATTGTAAAACAAGTATAAAAATACTTTTTTGTTTATTTTATGGAAGGTTTTACATAATATCCACTATAGTGGACGCCATGCACAGCATCAACATTATGACATTTTACTTTGCCAACTAAAGAGTGTGAATGCGTGATGAGTGTGAAGAGTGAAAATTTTAAAATATAATTTTGACGTGTTTATGTCATTTTAATATTATTCGGGCATATTTTATATAATTTTTCATCTCTTTCACATTTTTAGAAGTTATAATTGCCTGACTTCATTTATTTACGCAATTTATTAGTTTTAAAAAAATTGCACGTGTGTTCTGTTTGAAATAGATTTGTATGAAAATATTGAAAAACAATAAAATAACAATAAGCAATTTAAAAATTAATATCTATGGAACATTTAAAAAAATATTTTTAAAACTTTTAAGTGAAAACTTATTTTAATTAAAGAAATTTTGTTGTATACAGAAGCTTGTTTCCAAATTGCGACTTACAATTTGGAAAATTTAAACTGGCTCTAGCAAATGAACTCATTCAGTCTGTGACGCGACAATCTGGTGACATTTGATTCCAGACTCTGAAAATGTGATGTGCTGGAAAACAAACAACTAAGACATTTGACAGTAAGAGCAAATTCTGTAGGCAAGGACACCAGATATGACAAGGTGGAACACTTTCCCCTCAAACATCCTAAAGTGCACAGCGATGCAAGATGGGAGCTATGTAAAAGGAAGTCAACATATTCATGTGTAAAATGTAAAATTTACCTTTACATCGATGCAAAAACTGATTGATTTTACAAATTTCAACATCAATGAATGTTTTCTCAATTTTAACCACAATTATTTTAAAAATATGATAATATTCTAGAAGAAAATTATCTTAAATCTTATTTTCCTAACAGCACTACATTTCAATTCTGTGTTCATAGTGTCCACTATAGTGGACAAGCTGTAACTCAAATAATAAAAAATTATTACACATAAAATAATTTTTTTCTCTTTCAGCATGATCCTTTTAGTAGGAAAATACTAAATTTAACATTGGAGATTTGCCAGTTTTAGAGTATGCAACAAAGGGTTAATAAATAAAAAGTTGGTAATTAATAACTTTTAATTAGAATAAGAATTCATTTTATGTCGTTTTGATGATTTAATGTTGAACATATATTTAATAAGTATGTTCGAATATTAATTTGTCACTTATCAATAGTTTTAATTTAAAAATAAAATAAAAATATTAATTTACATTTTTTTTTTTCTTTTGGAAGATAACTTTAAATGGGGAATATTTCTGAATCTTTCTCATAAATTTAAGAATGCTTATTGAATAAAATAAGTGAATTTCAGAGGTTTTTCTCTTAATACAATTTTTTCTTTAGGAATTATAATGTAATTAAATGTGTTATTTCAAGAAATATACATTTGAACATAGAAAAACTAATTTTAATAAAAAAATAAGTTGGTAATTAATTACTTTTAATTAGAATAAAAGTTCATTTTTTGTCATTTGATGATTTAATGTAGAATATATTTTTAGTGATTATGTAGCAATAATGATTATTTTATTATCAATATTTTTTAATCATCAAATAAAATAGAAATATTAATTTATCCTTTATTTTCTTTAGAAGTGGGAGATTTCTGAATCTTTCTTGGGCCCCACCAGTGGCCGAGAGGTTCTACTCTCGAAGCTGGTTGACGGGAAGTGCTGGGTTTGAACCAAATCGCGCCCATCGGCCTAAACGTTCGGAGTTTTCGTGGTTTTCTTTGAACCTTGGATTTCCAAGCGTTAATACGGGTTAGGTTCCCTTAGAAAGACCCAACGAAGGGCACCCCCACTTAGGGACTATATCCCTCGTGTTGATGATTGGCCGTCATAAACACAACCAACCAACCTGAATCTTTCTTTTAAATTTTAATGCTAATAAGTTGGATAGTTTTTTTATATATAATTTTATGGCTTGTAAAATAATTTTAAACAGTTTTTTAATTATTTGATTTTTTAATAAAATAAGAAACATAGCTATTGCTTTTAAAAGTAATATAAAAACTAGAAAATAAGTTCAATTAATTTATGATTTTTTTTTTCTACGATTAAATTTATAATGAATAATAATTTTAAGGAGCGATTTAAAAAACTCTTTTGATGATTCAAATAATTGTAAGTCCTTTTTAAAATGAATTCAATAAAAACTTTTTTAAAATAATTAAATATAGGCTATTTTTGACGTTCTTTTTAGGTGCGTTCGTAATTATATAAATACGTAGCACCTATAGTCGTCGTTCAGTCCGTCCGTCTGTCCGTCCGTCTGTCCGTCTGTCCGTCCGTCTGTCCGTCTGTCCGTCCGTCCGTCCGTCTGTCCGCATGTAACAGAGCAAAAACTACCCAACCGAATAGTCTTAAATTTCAAATATATGATTGTTGCAAAATTTTGTCGAGCCATTTCAAATTTTATGAAAATCGGATGTATAGTTTAATTACAGGGACAGTCAAAAGTTTTTCTTTACATTACGGCCAATGGGAAAAATTATTGCAAGTGGATTTTAATGATATTAGAGCCTTCCGAATGATCTGAAATTTTAAAGATATAATTGTTGCAAAAGTTTGTCGAGCCATTTCAAATTTTAGGAAAATCGGACGTATAGTATAATTACAGGGACAGTCAAAAGTTTTTCTTTACATTACGGCCAATGGGAAAAATTATTGCAAGTGGATTTTAATGGTATTAGAGCCTTCCGAATGATCTGAAATTTTAAAGATATAATTGTTGAAAAATTTTGTAGAGCCATTTCAAATTTTAGGAAAATCGGATGTATAGTTTAATTACAGGGACAGCCAAAAGTTTTTCTTTACATTACGGCCAATGGGAAAAGTTATTGCAAGTGCATTTTAATTATATTACATCCTTCCGAATGGTCTGAAATTTTAAATATATAATTGTTGCAAAATTTTGTTGAGCTATTTCAAATTTTAGGAAAATCGGATGTATAGTTTAATTACAGGGACAGTCAAAAGTGTTCCGAAAAAATTATTGGAAGTGCATTTTAATGATGTATCAGACTATGCACGTTATGAAGTGCAAAAAATTATACATTCAGTACAATATGGGGTGCAAAAAATAATTTTTAAAACTAGTTATAGTACGAACGCACCTCATCTGCCACGTTTGACGAGCAATTTCCAACTTGTTTTGTTTATCACTGTTAGAATTTTATATGAAAGACATGAAATATACATATCTTATCAAAACTCAAACTCAAACCAAATTAAGAAAAAGAAAAAAAAATGTCGGCTAAGACTAAAAATTCCTAATTCGGGCCGATGTTGGTAAATCTAATCGGGCCACTATCAGAAATCACATGTCGGTCCTGCGTCACTTGCCGGTGTATGTCGCTTGCCGATATATAACCATAAGAGGACCGATTACTGTAACCGGCAGTCGAAAAAGCAGGTTCTTAACTTTCAGTTGCCGACATGGCGCCGACACTTCATCGAAACCACTGTGCCCATGCCAACACTTAACCGACAGTGACGGCTGCGGTCCGATCGTGTGCCGAAAGGTATGTGTTTGCTGGGAAGAAATACATTTCCTTACTTCCACATAAAGGGTCTAGCTAGATAAGCGTAGGAAAATGGCCCCCATGGCCGACATTTGAAATAATAAATGTGGTAATAAGGCTCACCATGAGAATACAATATACAGTGTTTTTAGCCTCTGACCTTCAACTGTCCTTGCGATAATCGGAGAAGTATGCTCCGACGCCACTATTTTTCAAATACGGTTTTCTCAAAAAGTATATAAGTTAAATAAGTGAAACCAATACCAACTATTGAAGAAAGCATTAGCTCATATTATATATTTTTTGCAGATTTTTACACAGTTCTTAACATTATGAAATAAACGAATATATTTTTAAAAATATTTTTTAGTATAGTAATATTATACTGACACCACTCAAAAAAATTCACAAATCCGCATTTCATGTTTTCACGCATTTTCATCGATTGCTGACCTTCTCGCTACTGAATAAAATTTAGCAGGTAATTTTTAGGTACACAAAAATGAAAAATTATTAATTAATAAACATATTTAATACAGTGAAATCTATTAGCATTATTTATAAACTATAAAAAAACAGTTAAAATTGAAAAAAAAATTGCTTTTTCTAAAAGTTCCTTAATCCGACGGAATGAGCCTGCCAGAAGAATTACTTTTAACCCTTTCCGGCGCGAATTAATTCTGTTACTGATGAAATAATGGACTGACACCAAAATTTATAAACGAATTTATTTTAAAATATGAACTTGGTTTTTTCACGTACATTGAAAAAGGAAAATTTTAACTAAATATTCTTGGTGCCGTTTGTCAGTTTTGTAATTAAAATTAGGTGTCCTTTTTTAAGGACACCGCCCTTGAAAGTGTTAACGGACGTCTTAGAAATCCAGTCATGATATGTTAGTTACAACTAACAAGGACATGACAAAATAGCAATCTAGACAGGTTGTTTAAACATTTTGGTTACTACGGACCCTTCTTTTTTTTGTTTTCGCGAATAACTGTAATTAAAACTGAAACTACCCATATGTTGTAGAATATCCTCTTTAGGATTTATACACTAGTACAGATATATAAACTATAAAAAACTGCAATATGCAAATTATATCTTTTTATTCCTAACTTTTAAACAGTACTCTGAGTTTCCTCTTTCATGTTACTCACAAACTTTCAAAATTTTATATAGATCGCAACTCGAGGACGCCTTGGGATCCGCGGACCACAGTTGAAAAACTGTTGATCTAGGAAAAAGGTAGTGACACGTTCTGGATCACTTTGTCTTCGTCCATTTGGTGGCGGTGTAGAGTCGAACACGTAAACGGTGTGGATGTTAGATCGGTTGCGCCAGACAGTGGATTTAATTAGACACCTTTATATTTTGTTGAGAGCTCTGACGCAATTCACTAATACACTATAGGTGACAGCACTAAATAGTATCACAGTTCACACAGGAATGCAGAGCCGTACACAGAAATCGGGTCTGCCGAGTCTTCAAAGTACCATAATTTCCGGCGTATAATCCGCGGATCAAACAATCAATTTTGACCTAGAAATTTTTGAAAATAAATTGTAGCTTTTTAAATCGCGGTAAATATTTGGGTTCCATAACTAAATAAAATTTCTGGGTCAAAACAGAATTGTTTGATCCGCGGATTATACGCCGGAAATTACTGTAGGGCTCTACAAGATGTGCACAGCGTGCGACCAATCTATCACTCTATTAGGCACTGTAGCCCAGTTGTTAGGGAGTTAAATTCGGAATTAATTAGGGGAAAGCTGGAAATTGTTTTAATCCCTTCTGTTTAGGTTTAGAATGGATATGCTATGTTTTCCCCGTTGTACTAGGTGAGCGTGAGGAAATATGTATAGATTTATTGTAAAAAAACACTTTTTTGCATACCATAACAATATCTCAAAACAGCTAACTCTGTCAAAAATATTGTCAATACAAATTTTGTAGAACTTAAAATTCTGAGTAAAATGAGTACCTACACTTAATATTTTTGTTGAACATTAAGGTCACAATTCTACTTTAAATTTTAGACCCGTGCTCAGGGAGTTGAACTCAGAATTAATTTGGAGAAAACTGAAAATTGTTTTAATCCCTTCGGTTTAGGTCTAAAATGAACGTACTATGTTTTCTTCCTCGTACTTGGGTGAATGTTAGAAAATATGTACATATTTATTTTCGAAAAACACGTTTTTTTAATTACCTTAAATGCTGAATAAAATGAGTACCATCATTAATATTTCTGCTTAACATTAAGGTCGCAATCCTATTTCAAAATTTTGACTTAATCGCTAATTAAGAGCTTGAAGCCAGGAGAGTCCAAGTTAACTTAACAATATCTCAAAACAGCTAACTCTATCAAAATAATTATCAGTACAAAAGTTGTAGAGCCTTAGAATTCTGAATAAAATAAGTACTTACACTTAATATTTTTGTTCAATATTGAGAATGTTGTTCAATTTTGAGATATTGTTAAGTTAACTCGGTCTCTCCTGACTTCAAGCTCTTGATTTGACAAATTTTGAACAAAAATATTAATGATGGTATTCATTTTATTCAGAATTTTAAGCTCTACAACATTTCTATTGACAATGTTTTTTATAGAGTCAGCTGTTTTGAGATATTGTTAAGGTAATTAAAAAAAAACGTGTTTTTCGAAAATAAATATGTATATATTTTCTAACATTCACCGAAGTACGAGAAAGAAAACATATTATTTAGACAATTCCCTACATTTTAGACCTAAACTGAAGGGATTAAAACAATTTCCAGTTTTCTCCTAATTAATTCTGAGTTCAACCCCCTGACCACGTGTCTGAAACTTTAAAGTAGGATTTTGATCTTAATGTTCAACAAAAATGTTAAGTGTAGGTCCTCATTTTACTCAGAATTTTAAGCTCTACAACATTTGTATTGACAATGTTTTTGGCAGAGTTAGCTGTTTTGAGATATTGTTATGGTATTTAAAAAAAAACGTGTTTTTTTTTTTTTACTATAAATCTGTACATATTTTCTAACGCTCACCTACTACGAGGGTGAAAACTTAGCATATTCATTCTAGACCTAAACTAAATGGATTAAAATAATTTCCAGCTTTCCCCTAATTAATTCCGAATTTGGCCTTTTTTTACCTCCTCTACCACTGGGCTACTGTTGTCAGTTTGGCCTCCAATTTTAATCCAGAATTTCAAATTCATACCGTAAATATCGAAAGAGGAATTTTTACTTTATGTGACCGTTAAATGTCTCTTATTAAATAAAAAGCTATTTTTTATTTCTGGTATGAACACTAAATTTCTGAATGAAAATGGAGGCCATGCAAGAACCGTGGACAAAACTTAACATTGACGATCTACAACCCTTCATTCAATCGATGCCACACTGCTGCACCGCAGTACTTATTGCTAAATGTATGAATACAAAATACTAATTGTAAATGTTGTTGATCACTGTTATTTTCTGTTATAACATCATTTTTTCCAAACTTGCCAAGGTGGCCGAAAACTTTTGAGAACATGCGTTTTCTTTTACAATTAATTTTGTCAATTAAATTTATTAATATTTATTTTTTATTCCATAAATAAGTTCTTAACTGTTATGTCAATAAAGTGTATAAGTATCACTTTGATATTCCTCTTCATATGGGTATACTTACAAATTAACCAAATACTTTATGCTGGCCGGAAACATTTGACCGCCACTGTACATTCCGCACAAAATGATGTTGTCAATGTAAGCGCTTGTAAATTTTGATGAAACATCAAATCTCAAAGTTACGGTTTCAGCAACGGAATTTCAAGAGACTAAACCAATAATTTCACATTACGTATGCAGTGTTGCCAGTGGGCTACTTTTTTTAAATTCAGATTTCTTGATTGGCACCACTTTTTTTGAAACGGTAAAATTCACTTTGTTTTTACCTTAATTAATATGTCATTAAATAAGGCACATTTTACCATTTCAAAAAAGTGGTGCAAATCAAGAATCTGATTTTTAAAAAAGTAGCCCATCTGGCAACACTGTACGTATGGTCACGACATTGTCAACTACCATCATTTCCAGTTTCCGTACTCAGCATAGGCATTCAAACACATTCTAATATATTTTGGTCCAATCGGCTATTTAACCCATTAAAGACGGAACTATTTTTTCTTTTTAAAACACAAAAGTTGACTTTCATAACACTTTTCAGAAAAGAAATATTTGTCTTATTTTATAGCAGAGATTCTGTCGTCAAAGAAAGAGAAAATTTTTGTTCTAAATTACTGGTATTAAAACAGCAAATAGGTTGACAGCTATGCTGTGACCATATGGTAACGCTAGTCCTTAATGGGTTAACCCAATTGCAGCATTAGCGCATGCATGCATTTCGTGAATTTCGTTTCCATTCAGAAATTCAAAATTCATACTGAAAATTCTAATTCTCATATCGTAATTTCTGAATAAAAAAGTAATTCTTGAAATGCGCAGCATATTCGCTAATGCTGCAAGTTTGTTAATCTCTTGAGACGTTGTGTACATATGTATACAATTTAATTTTAATTTGCAAATGCCACAACGGCATCAGTTTATTTTTTTGTAAATTTTTCAAATTTTAATGTAGGCGAAGAAAAGCATTTATGCATTTTAAAATAAATTTGTTCGTAAATTCTAGTGTCATTCAATCCTTTCAGCATTTTAGCAACAGAAGTTCTTTTCCACTGGAAGGCTTAAATAACTGAAGATACATAAATAATGTTAGTTGGGGTAACTGGACCCACGAGGTAACTGGGCCATAGGCTATTTTATAAAATACTGTTGATGTTTTTTAAGTTTTAGCTTTTGTGAACAATGCATCTTAATCTCGACTTCCTAAAACAACGTGTGTTAACCCAATCATAACTTTCCCATTGCTGTGATAGGGTGTCAAAAATTTACGTTTCTTTTTTTAAAAACAACGTCAATATGGTTGAACTTCCTCGGCTTTTTATTAAAATACTGTAAGTATTTTTATTAAACAATCTTTTTTTTAAGATTAGGCATATAACTACATTAGTATTAATAAGAATCTATACATATTTACTGCATGTTTCAAATGTAAGCCCGGTTTCCCAGTTATCCCATAAAATTTTCAAGAATGGGGTAACTGTGACATGTATCCGGGGTAACTGGGCCATGCTGGATCCACTTACCCCATTAATTATAAGTAATTTTTTTGAGTTTCTCTTACTATGGGAAATAAATTTCTCAATTGTTTTTTGCTCACAATAAGGAAAATTATAGAATACCTTATTAAAATTATATAATAAAATTAAAAGAAAGCATATTGGGAGGTATCAAACCAAATTTCTTGACCCCTGGAGAGATGGTGATGCCGTTATGGCATCACATAATTTTAATCCCAAATTGCCACATTGGCACCTGAATTTTATAATGATAATTTCACATTTACTAAGTACGCGAAAATATACTTTTACTTGTTTACAAATAGATTCCATTGTAAATACTGGTGTAACTAAGTTATTTCAACATTTTACGAATGTATATACCTTGCCACTGAAATCAAGATAGCCAAACCTTGAAATTGTACGATACACAGGGGTCGCATTCTATAGGGAAACTTTTATTGTTCCTACCACTATTTTGAAAATAATATCTTCATTGCACCTTTCTTTAGAACATGCTAAATAAAATGATCTTGAAAGTAAGTCATTCAGGGCTCTGGTAGGAACAATAAAATTTTCCCAATATAATGCAACTCCTAGATACAGATAAAGTATTTAAGTACTTACGGAGCCGTTTGTTCATAGATTTATCTTGGTATTTTTACCCTTAAAATACCCATGTGACTTTAATACTTATTACCTATACTAAAGTACATAAGTACTCACTTAATTTTTTTGGTTTTTGGTATAAATAAATCTAATATTTTCACTTTTAGTGCTTCTTTTAGCACATTGACAGCAAAGGTTTCCCTTACAACGCTCTTTAGTTGATATATAATTTACATGTTCTGCCTGGTTTAAATTTTTTAAGTTGTTTACACTTTTTCAAACACGACCTGATATCCAATATGGAAAAAAAAATAAACGCGTGTGGGACATAGACCCCCCTAGTCTACTTATCCCACTTTTATGGGGCAACTGGACCCATGAGGAAAGAAATATGAAATATGATTATTTTTATATTTTTAAATATTAAAATATAATTTTGAGCATTTTTGTCTGATAGAGGGAACCTAACTGAACACATATACAGAAGTTCATACTTTAATTCAAATGATCAATAGCTTTTTGAAGCTGAATTGTCAGAAGCTCCAGAGTCACATTGTAAAATCATGGCCCAGTTGCCCCAACTAACCTTATACTGGAATGTGTTTGGGTTCCCATAATGACTACAGAAACGCAATTGGTGGTAGATGCAGGGCCTGGTGATCAACAGGACAAACAATCACGAGTAAAAAGAAATAGAAATACAGTGAAACCTCCCTATGCGACCACCTCCATTAAGCGACCACCTCCCTGAACGACCATTTTTTTCATGGAACGAAATTTATTTCCATAGGCTCAATACTAATTTTACCTTCATTCAGAGTCCATCCCAGTTGAACTCCCTCCATGAACGACCCATTTCTTTGAAGAAAATGAAACAAATTCCGTTTTTTCTTGTTCGCTTGTAGAAGGTTTTATTAGAAAAATAATTCCGAAGAGCGCATTATTCATCAAACTTCTAAAACAAGTTAAAATTTTATTTTATATTTTATTCCGGTAACTTTTAAGTGTTTAAACCTCTTTGTGCCTTTAGTCAATGAAACTCTGATGACAAATTAAGTATGACGGTCAATAATCTCCCCTGCCCTATTCTGTCAGGAAACTCTCAAAGAAATAGATAAATTAATGAAATCGTCATTATTTTTTCCCGTCCAAAACAAAATTACATTTATTTACTGAACTTCGAAAGGACTTGGAAATAAAATTTATAAAAGACAAAACCGTAAAATCACAACAAACGTCAATTTATTCATTTTTTAAACTCTGCAGTAATTAACTTCTGTAATTAACTTTTGTTTTGATACTTAAATTTTCATATTTTTTTTCTAATGTGAGAAATAAATTTTACTAACATTAATTGTTACCGTTTTCAACAATTAAAATCTAGATTTAAACATGACCTCCATTAAGAGACCAACTCTCGGAGCGACCAGTTTTTATGGGAACGGAACATGATCGTTTTAGTGAGGTTCTACTGCATCTACCTTATACATGATAGAAATTTTCGTGAAGACGGTATTGAAATATGTCGAAAATTTCTTTTAAAATTTGAAAGATTAACCCGTTGGTAAACAGACCTAGATAGATGAAAATATCATAATCAAATAGGATGTAAAGAAAAAATTAGTGTTGACCTTAGAAGTTTTCAAAATTCTGCCACTCTAATCGTAACTTTGAGATGTGATTTGATATTTTCTTCATATTTGCGTGATTTAATCTTAAAAAATTTTCGACGAGTGGTCAGAATGCGTGACACGCGGGCAAAGCAAAAATCTTCAAAATTCTATAGAAGTATTTTCGAGCAGAAATTTTTCGCCTTACTTAATCACACAGTTTAAGCGATGAATTAGTCTAATAATTTCTATTAAAAAAATGTAGAGCCTAAATTTGAAAGAAGTGTATTTGAAGCTCGTCGCGAAGAACTCCTGCATCTAAGTTTTCATCTCGATTTTTTTATCACTTTGTTCCCTAGAGCCCATACAACAGGCCATTTTTTATATACTTACTGTACGTCTTGTACAAAAAAATTGACTATAACGAAAATTACACTAGATTAATATTAACACAATTATTCTAATTGGTAAACAAATCACATTAGATGTAAAATTCCAACTGGGCGAAAAATGTCCGGACCAGGATTCGAACCCGGGACCTCCTGGCTGAAGCCGCCAGTGCTCTGCCATCTGAGCTATCCCGGACGATTCTGGTCGAACTTTTTCACCCAGCTAACCTTGAAGATTACACCATTTGGTCTGAAACCTGGTTCAGCTCAACAGAATAAATCTCAGGTAATGGAACTCCAGAAATCGCTGGATACAAATTACACTAGATTAATATTAACACAATTATTCTAATTGGTAAACAAATCATATTAGAAGTAAATTTCCAACTGGGCGAAAAATGTCCGGACCAGGATTCGAACCCGGGACCTCCTGGCTGAAGCCGCCAGTGCTCTGCCATCTGAGCTATCCCGGACGATTCTGGTCGAACTTTTTCACCCAGCTAACCTTGATGATTACAGCATCTGGTCTGAAACATGGTTCAGCTCAACAGAATAAATCTCAGGTAATGGAACTCCAGAAATCGCTGGATACGAAATTACACTAGATTAATATTAACGCAATTATTCTAATTGGTAAACAAATCATATTAGATGTAAATTTCCAACTGGGCGAAAAATGTCTAGTGGCGGCTTCAGCCAGGAGGTCCCGGGTTCGAATCCTGGTCCGGACATTTTTTCTTTTATTTACACTAGGGGATCGTACCCGGGCTACAAAATATTTGGGTTGAAAACATTTATTTAAATTAAAAACTAATAATATATATATATATTTTTATTTTTTTTTATTTTTTTTTTCAATAAATTTTTTAGATTGCCCACTTAAATTAAAAAAGCATTTTTCATATGAAAAATACGAACTATACAATCAAATAAATTTTTGAAATTTATCAAAAGCAATATTTTCTTATTTGCCGCATACTAAGAGTTATTTGACCAAGATTTTGCTACTTACGGCATCCTTTTATATTCTGATAATTTCAGAGCTTATACATGTCTGTTAAATTTGTGTTTTATTTATATTATTTTAACTTTTTATCCATAGGGAAGTTTTCTTAAATGGATATTAGCCGTGAGAAAATGATGAACTCTTTATTTTGATTAAAGGGCAAACGGATTAATCTTTCGTAATCGAGCTCCACGCGATAGAGATAGATAAATTAAAAAGTATTTCATGCTTTAAAATTGTTTTTAAAACCATAGACAATCAGTAAACTGAGATGAACTTTGTAAACAAATTCCGTCTGAAAAAAAAAAATCCTATTTGATGATCTAAAAATTTAAATTGTACGATTACAAATATGTTAGATTTGTGTGTTTTTTGTATATTATTCTTTTATTTGTTTATAAAAGAAGTATTAATTTCGTTAATTTGCCTTTCACAAATATGTTAGATTGGTGTCTTTTTAATATTATTCTTTTATTTATTTATAAAGGAAGTATTAATTTCGTTACGCAAAAATAGTCAGAAACAAATGCTGAACAATGTTTGTTGCTTTATGTGCAAAATGTTTATTATTATTATGTATTGAAACCGGCACATGATAAGATAAACTTAAAAAAATTATGCTTAAAAATTATTTTAGAAAACATAATACATCAATCAGTTAAGATACAGTTTTTAAACTAATTGCATTTGAAAGTAAATTTTTTCCCTATGCGACGAAAATTGAAAATGTACGATGGTCAGAAGATTAAAAAATTGCAGTAGCGAAAATTTCAAGACCGAAATTTGATCGTGAAGTGTTGCCATTCGCAAAATGGCGTCAGCGTTACGCACAGATACGTTTGTTCTTTATAACATAGATACTTAATCAGTAAAATATAATAAAGATCAGTTATTAGGATGTGGTTATCTATTGAGGCTCTTATGCTTGGTATTCCGGAATGAAAAACAGCAATTTTCACCTTCTCAAAATTTGCATACGCACTTCTCATGTCCATATTCATCATTTAAAAAAAAAATTGTATTTTGTTTGATCATTTTAAAATCTTTCAAAATGAAAATCAAATTTCAAAGATTTTGAAATATTGTATGCAAGGCGAGTGTTTCTCTCAGGAATAATTTCCATGTATTAATATACATTTTAAAATCATTTTAACTCAAAACTTGAAGTCACAATTATCAGCAACATCTTTTATGTGAACAGACGCTCTCTTTACTTGAGATTCTAATCTCAATGCCGCACAGTAAAAATTTCCGTAATTTATGTTTTTTAGACGCAATTGTGTTAAAATTTTAAGTTTTATCTAAGAAAATGATCGTTTTCTTTTAAATATGACTCCATTTTCACTTAAATAAGCATTTCGCCTAGTGTATGAAACTTAGTATCAGTGCATATGCAGAAGGAAAAACAATATAGAAAATTTATGAGAAAAAATGCGTGTTTTCAAAAGCAGTATGTCATTTTCCGTTATTATGCCCCTAATATAATATTATATGCTCCTAATGGGATTTTGCGCCACTAAACCCTATAAAGACACTCTAAAGTTTTGTAAAATATTGCGTTTTATCAGTGTGTGATTTCAATTACATTATTTTCAAAAGTAAAGCATTTTCACCTATGAAAAATTTCAAAGCAGCTGGGCTGTGAAAATGAAGCACTTCTACAAAACATAATTCAGGTTTAAGAATTAAAATACACGTTTTTTTATAAAATGACGTCATTTGCATCCGCTAAAGCAATCCACTTTTACAACCCAGTCTTACTTGCTCTATAGAAAAGTAATGCATATGACGTCATTATCACGGAATAACAGGCAGTATTCTTAATTTCAACTTTTTTTCAGGTTTTATGAGGAAATGGCAACAAAAAGATACAGTATGTCCTAATTTCGACTATTTTTCGTTAACTTTCAATAGAAATGAGATACTTTAGTTGCCACGATTAGAAAAATGGCATAAAAAACTACAAAAAAATTAATATCTCAAAAATAAATTGAGATACAGCTTTCAAACAAATTGCATTTAAAAAAGAATTTTTTTCCTTATACGACGGTATAAAAATTTAAAATGTGCGACGTTTAGAAGTTTAAAAATTTGCAGTAGAGAAAATTGCAAAACCAAAATTTCATTTTAAATTTCAGAGTGTTGCCATTCGCAAAATGACGTATGCGTTACGCACTGATATGTTTGTCCTTTATAATATAGATAGCTGTAAACTTATATGCCTTTTTGTAACCTCTAAAATTTAACAGAATATTTTTCTGTTATGGAATTGTAGATTTTTGAGATTCAATAAGAGCTTATTATCATTAACCCGGGAATGCTCGCGCATATCCAGGATATGTACGATTTATACTTTGCCACCAATAAATTAAAAAAAAATTGTCATGTTATTTAATCGTTGACATTGCTCACAAATTCTACGATAAAGTAATTTAACATTACTTCTCGAAAAATAGTGGTGAGAAATGTAATAACCGTACGCACCCTGAGTATGTCATACCCTGCGCGAGTAATTCCGGATTATAAATGTAATAAAAATGTGGCATAAACATACAAATAAGTAATTTGTTATTTTATTATTTCTTTTTATTTAAAAATAAAGTATAAAATGAACCGAAATATTGCTATTTTCTTAAAACTATTTAACCCCTTCACGGTCGCTTAGTACTTGGAAAAACCATCAAAAAAGTATCTATTTTTTATTACAGAAATTGAATAATTATAAGGTTTCAAAATAAAATATGCAATTACTTTTTTTTTTAAGGCGAAAAATAAAGATGTTACGGAATAAATTCACATTTGTAGAAAAGCCATCATGCGAGAATTATGTGTCTTAATGTTTGTTTTACACCATACAAATTAATGCGAATAAGACCTTTGTTTTTTACATCTTAGATCTTTATTTATCATCATCACACAAATTTTTACAATTAATATTTGAAATAATATATATACATTAAATTTTCATTATCAATATTTTTTTGAGTGCTAAATATTTCGAAGCATGCAATACAAACCCCAGCACTGCAATCAGCGCCATAAGCCAAACCCAGGCGGGAATATACAAAAACTTCACATGGAAATGCCAGTTAAATTTTTCTGGTTTCAGAAGTCTTTTACAGCAATTAAATCTCCAGCCCGGAAATATGATGGGCACGAGAAATAACGAACGACACCTCAGCCCGTGATATTGACGGGAGCGAAAATTAAGGGGTTAAATTTAAAGCTATTATTATTATTTTTTACATAATAAGTATAATAATGCTATACAGAAACTAAACTATTTTTATGACAATAACATGCATATTTTAAAAGCTATAGGTATAAGCAGACAAAGAACGCTTAATAATCAGGAAAAACGGTAATATTTTGTAAATTAAAACTGTGTAACTAATAAACATTTAAATAAATCAGCATACGAATAGTCTATTTCCTTTGAAAAGTCATTTAAAGTACATCATAATTTAAGGCATGCAATCCGCGGATCAAACAATCATGTTTCGGAAATTTAAAAATAACATGCAACTTTCTAGACCGCGATAAGTATTTGTTATCAATTACTGAATAATATTTCTGAGTCCAAACAGAATTGTTTGATCTGCGGATTATATTCTGGAAATTACGGTAATTTAAAAATTTTGTGGTAAATGAACTATTATTTATTGATATATGATGATTTTTAACACTATTTTTAAAAAAAAAACTTTTGAGAAAAGACAACTTTCAACTCAGTTACTTTAAAGTTTGTAAGAGATATAAAAGTTTAAAAAGCTCCTGGATAATAAAGAGTACCCACTTAAAAAAAAAGTCAGTTTTTGAATAGAAATTAGAATCGAAATTGACGCTTGAACCCCTTCAGAGGCAAAGTACTTACTTATGTTGCTATAATATTGAAATGATAGAATGATACCAGGATTTACAAACAAACTAAGTAAAACCTTTTCTTCATGTGCATTATAAATACAAAACTTAATTAAAACATTTTAGTATCATCGTGGCATTTCGGGCATTCCTCTTATAACAGCGGCGAGAGTTTAAAGACATAGCAAGAGAAATTAGTAAAAGTGGGCAGCTATGTAATTGTAAGAAATATATTTAAATAATTCATATGCGCTTTCAAACTGTAATACCTTTTCAGTTACAGCGGGATTATAATGTAATTAAATGCGTTGCATGTAGAAAATAAGAAAATCCTGATATACTACTCAATAATTCAAAACATGATGAATGATTATTTAAAATTCCAAAAACAAAATGAAAATTATAATGTTTGGCTATTTGAAAGTATGATCACTTATAATATCATTTTTGTTTTCATTTCACATTTTTATCATTAAAGTCTCTAGAAAGTAATTTTTCAAGCATGCATTAATATTCCCTAAATGATGTTATCCAATATTAGATGATAATTTATTTAATTTTACTGATCCTTAATAAAAGGTGTCTTGCCGAGAAAAACAGCCATTTGTTTGACATTTTCAAAAGTTAAAATTAATCATTTAAATTAGATTTTAAACTTTGCATTTAAAAGTCATATTTTAACAATCTTAGAAAAATAAAGCACAAATGCCATGATTAAATACGGTAAATTATTTTCAGATAAAATGATCTGATAGAAGTAGCTATATTTTCTTATTTTAATGGAGGAAAGGAAAGTGTATAATCTAATTACGAAAATAAGTAGTTATGGTTGATGTAAAATAGGAATTTTATCTGTCAACATTAAATGTAAAATATTTTTGTATATATTTTGCATCTTGATTATCTCAGAGAAGAGAAATATAAATGACACTTTGCACTCTTTAACACTTTACTCTTAAGAGGTGACTCTCACTCACCACTAATGTTGCCAGATCTCTCGAGTAAATCCGGGCTCCAAATGCTCTGGACACCAACATATGAACCCATTTTAGGCCAAGCATAGACATTTTATAAAATGTGGCATTATTTTCATTGAAATATGCTTAAATTACATTCATTAAGACAAAAAAAAGTTTTGTGCATGAAAAATAATATTTTATTTGAGGAATAAAATGCATTCGGTCAATGGTACGCTAACGCACCATAAATTTAAAATTAATATATTTTTTTTTAATTTTTTTATGACATTTGTTTTATTATTATCATTTTATTAACAGAACTTGCAACTTTAATCCATTATAAAAACATATGATTAATCTCAAGTGGAATAATTATACACTTTCAAAAAGTCGAATTTGTTAATAACCGTTTCAATTAAAAAAATAAATAAATAAAAAATAAAAAAAATAAAACTAGCGTATTTTGAAAATTTCTCGACAGAAAGTGTTTACGCCAATTGAATTACTGATATTTTATAAATGTCTCCAGAACCCTTAAAAATAGCAGAAAAATAAAATTAGTGAAAGATATTCGTCACAGTGTTAAAAAAAAAATATATATTTATTGAAATGGTGCGTTTACGTACCTTTGGCCGAAAATGGGTTAAAGTAATTTTCTTCAACTTGTATAATGGTAGAAATATCTGCGATTAAAGATAGTGAAATACACTGTAAGAAATTAGTGGTTTCCAGGGCATTTGGATCGCTGATTTAAGGGGATTCTTCACGCACTTGGGAGCACCCGCTCCGTAATGTTAATCCTATGAACAGGTTAATTTCGAATTTCTCGTTTCAATTTGAATATTTTTAAACAATTTTTTTGCATAGGATATCTGAGCTCAATCTTTAATATGAATTTTTTTTTTTACTTTATCGATATTGGTTGCAGATTTTTTTTAAAAAGGTACTTTCAGTTTCCAAACCAGTTTGGAAACTGAAAGTACCTCTAAAAAAAAAAAAAAAAATCTGCAACCAAAATCGAAAAAGTAAAAAAGAGTCATATTAAAGATCGACCTCATCTAGTCTATTTAAAAAATCGTTTAAAAATATTCAAATTGAAACGAGAAATTCGAAAATAACCTGCCCATAGGATTAACATTATGGTGTGGGTGTTTTCAAGTGCGCGAAGAATCCCCTTAACCCCTTGAGGGGGGCCGGCATATACTATATACCCACCTACGATTAATGAAGTTTTACACCAGAAAAAATTTATTAAATTTTACTTTTCTAACTTTGGTGGAAAAAAGCCGTAAAATTGCATTTACTTATTTTGAAACAGAATTTTTCAAAGATTTAGTGTGAGTTTAACATTACGGGAACGCAATCACTTGCCCCTCAATGGGTTGAAATCTTCATTGTAGCTTAATATTTGGAAAAACCATCAAAAAAGTACCTATTTATTTTATTACAAAAATTGAGTAATTATACGGTTTCTAAATAAAATATGCTATTAGTTTTTTTTTAAGGCGAAAAAAAAGATGTTATAGAACAAATTCATATTTGTAGAAAAGCCATCATGCGAGAATTCTGTGTCTTTTTACACCGTACAAATTAATGCGAATAAAACCTTTATTTTTCACATCTTAGATCTTTATTTATCATCATCACACACATTTTTACAAATATCATATGAAATAACAAATATACATTAAATTTTGATTATTAATAATTTGTTACTGTTGCATATTTCGAAATATGCAATACAAAGCCCAACATTACAGTCAGCGAAAAAGCCGAACCCAGACGGCAATTCAAAGACTTCACACCGAAATGGCAGTTAAATTTTTCTGGTTTCAGAAGTTTTTTCCAGCAATAAATCTCCAGCCCGGAAATATGACGGGAGCGAGAAATAACGAACGACACCTCAGCCCGTGGTATTGACGGGAGCGAGAATTAAGGGGTTAAGCGGGATATTGGTAGCATTAGTGATGAGTGAGAGTCACCTTTTGAGTGCAAAGTGTTAAATCACATGACACCCATGTTTCTTTTTGTAATTTTGCGCGTTCTAATAAGAATATTTTCATGCGGTTTGAATCGTATGATTCAGGAAAGTTCAAATTTTTGAAAAATGTCGAAAACTTTTTTTCGATTTTTTGAACGTTTAACCCTCTTGCTGCGTAATTGTTTTATCAAAATACCTTCAAAAATTGCGCATTTAATTAGTTCGCGACGAGCGTCTTTTAAAAATTTTTATTCTTTTGTCATCGGTTTTTCAAAACAAAAATTTTCGTCTGATTTACTCGGGAAAATGCTACGATTAGATAAGGCAAAATTTACAATAAAAAGTAACTGGTGGGAATGATCAAGGAGGGTTAATTAGACGGAAAAATGCATCCTCGATGAAATCTCGGGTTGCGCAAATTTTGCTACTTTTACGTTGCCCGAGAAACCCTCGGGTTGAGCAGCGAGAGGGTGTAATTGTTTTATTAAGATACAGGTGGTTATCAAAATAATGGAAACACTTGTGAATGAAAGGGACATTTAAGAATTCCCTTCGTAAGCATTAAAATATAATCTTAGCTACAAGATTTTTTTTTTAATATAAAAAGTACATGTATTAGGTAGTATGAGAGAGCTCTAGAAGAGTTGTCTACGTTTTGATTTTTTTTGTCAGAAGCGTAAAATGTCAGACCTCACAGATTTTCAAAGAGGCCAAATTGTAGGAGCCCGACTAGCTGGAGCAACGGTGACCGAAACATCCCAGCTTATAGGCGTTTCTAGAGGTACGGTGTCTAAAGTCACAACAGCATACACACAGCGCGGAAAGACAAGCTCAGCAAAGCAAAATAGTGGACGGAAGGAGAAGCTGAGTGAAAGAGATCGACGGGTATTGAAGCGGATTGTAATGTCTAAAAAGAAAACAACTGCAGCCAAAGTGACCGCAGATCTCAATCAGCATCTGGATTCTCCAGTGTCAACAATTACAGTTCGGAGATACCTTCATAAAGAGAACATTTACGGCAGAACAGCAATTCCCAAGCCACTTGTCACAGATGCTAATGCCAAACGTCGTGTAGAGTGGTGCCACAACCACAAAACCTGGTCGATTGATAAGTGGAAGACTGTTATATGGTCAGACGAATCATCTTTCACATTGTTCCCCACAACAGGACGGGTACATGTCTGGAGAACACCTGCACAAGCGTATGATCCTGATTGCCTCCGTCCAACTGTCAAGCATGGAGGTGGATCGGTCATGGTATGGGCAGCCGTGTCATGGTTTTTTGCTGGTCCAATCGTAACCCTGAAAGGAAGGATCACTGGGGAGAAGTATAGAGAAGTTTTAGCTGACCAGGTCCATCCCATGATGCAAATTTTGTTTCCTGCAGGAGATGGAATTTTCCAGGATGATAATGCCCCTATTCATGCAGCCAGAGTTGTCCAATCATGGTTTGATGAACATGAGGATGCGGTGGAACATCTACCTTGGCCCGCACAGTCCCCAGACCTCAACATAATCGAACCGTTGTGGTCTATTATAGAGCTTACAATCCGGAATCGATATCCTCCACCGGCATCTCTCACGGAACTTTCACAATATCTCCATGAAGAATGGTACAACATTCCTCTAAACACTATTCAGAATTTGTATGATTCGATTCCCAGGCGAATCCAAGCTGTATTACATGCCAAAGGCGGTCCTACGCCATATTAATAAAGAATTCCTTCAAAATCTATGGTGTTTCCATTATTTTGATAATGGAATGGATGCTTAGCGACGAGCATCTTTTAAGATTTTTTATTCTCTTTTCACCGGTTTTTAAAAACAACAATTTTTGTATAATTTAATTGGGAAAATTCTTCGATTAAATAAGGCAAAATTTACAATAAAAAATAACTGGTGGGAATAATCAAGGAAGGTTAATTAGACAAATAAATTTATCCCAAGAACATCTCGTGTTGCGCAGCGAGATGGTTAAAGGTTTAATCTCTCCTTAACCCTTTCCGTCACAGAAAAATTCTGTCCGTAAAATCATGAAATGATTGGAAGACACCGGAATTTACAAACGAACTTCTTAGAAAGTAAAAACTTGTATTTTTAAGTTTTCTTTACAAAAGCAAAACTTTACTAAAATATTCTTGGCGCCATTAGTAAGTTTGGAATTAAAATTATAGGTGGTCCCGCAGTGGGATAACTGTGCCGGAAAAGGTTAAAGTAAGTGAAGTGAACTAATATTTGGGGCTTGTAAAAACCATTTTAACAATACTTAGGCATGAATATAAAAAAGCCAAACGTTGGAAAATTTTCAATGTGCAAACGACAGAGCAAAATGTGCTGCATATAGGTAGAGGATTACAATTCGGCATAAGTATGGATGATACAAATCGTTTACGCTACCATTAACCCTCTCGCTGCGTAATTGTTTTATCAAAATAGCATCAAAATTTGCGTATTTAACTTCTTCGCAACGAGCGTCTTTTAAGAATTTTTATTATTTTGCCACCGGTTTTTCAAAACAGAAATTTTTGTCTAATTTAATCGGGAAAATGCTCCGATTAACTAAGGCAAAATTTACAATAAAAAAATAACTGCTGGAAATAGTCATGGAGGGTTAATTAGACGGAAAAAATTTATGCCCGAGAAAGTCTCGGGTTGCGCAAAATTTGCTACTTTTACGTTGCCCGATGAAATCTCGGGTTGTGCAGCGAGAGGGCTTTTGTTACTCACTGATCAGGTTTACAGTTTGGCCTCCCTTTTTCATTTCAAATTTTAAAATTCAAACCGTAAATTGCGAAAGAAGAATTCTCACCTTAAGTGATATCTAAATGTCTGTTATTAAATAGAGCGAAAAATACTATTTCTAAATTCTGGTATGAATTTGGATTTTCTGAATAAAAATGGGGGCCAAACAGGCAACTCTGCCACAGATAGGTTGGTTTTCAAGCGAGGTTGAAACTCTGTACTTTATCACTGTGTATATACAAAAATCATAAAATCCCACAGCTTTTTGAAGGAAAGACTGTCTATCTTGACTTGCAAGTGCTTTTATTTATTATCTGTGAAATAATTTCACTAACTTAAAGTCGCCATTTTTATTGATTTGATTGTCTGTTACCAAGCAATTTTTCGAAATCTAAACTGGTGCAAAAATTACATTTCAATTTATCGGGTATTGATGTCCATTCTGACAATTTATTGAAAGATTTATTTTGACAATTTCCTTTATGACAAAAATTTACCAATTTACGATAATTTGAATTTTAGGAATTTTAAACATTTAAAGACAATAAAAGAATTTTGTTCAAAATTCGGTGAAAAAAAAATCTTAATGTTCAATAATAACATTTGAATAAATTTTCCAGTTTCATGTATAACTATGAAAATGACGGTTTAGAAATTAGTTAGTTGGGATTGATGGGCAATGAAAGAACTATAACATATAGTCCAAGAGCCGACAGCACAAAAACCTATGTTATCAAGCACAAGAAAAAAAAAACCTTTATTTTATGACAGAGTAGAAGTAGGGGAATCTAATGATCCAGGTCTGAAAGAAGTGAAGTGGTGCATAAGCCAAAAATTAATACTACCAGTGGTTGATTCGTAGGTTTATCATTGTGTTTGTCCTACAACTGTCCGCCATGATTTCATACATTTGTTTGTAGGACAAACACAATGATAAACCTACGAGTGAACCACTGGTGGTATTAATTTTTGGCTTATGAACCACTTCACTTCCGGCAGACATGGATCATTAGATTCCCTTACTTCTACTCTTCCATAAAATAAAAGTTTTTTTCTTGTGTCTGATAACATAGGTTTTTGTGCTGTCGGCTCTTGGACTAATAGTTTTAGTTGTTATCCATTTTTTATATGTTTGTCATGTACTGGAAATCGATTACTTTCAATTACTTATCATATCGAAAGGCGGACACATAGATGCTAATCTGCGAGTAATCTTCTGTTATATGTGGGTTAATATGATCCATGCTTAATACGTTTCGAACAACATTTTTTTCAAGAAATGAAATGAAATTAGTTTCACGTAGAAACCTGAAATTAAATAAATAATTTTTTCTTGTTCAAAACGTGGCAGCCGTTTCTAGGTCGGAGATCACAAAGCGTGGTCATAGACGCCGACTGTACGGGGGTAGTATTGCCAGTTCGCTACTTTTTTAAAATTCAGATTTCTTGATTGCAACAGCATTTTTAAATTGAAATATTCGCTTTATTTGATGATGGATTAAATAATGCAAAAATAAGGTGAATAATGCTATTTTAAATTAGAGGTGGCAATCAAGTAATCTTAATAAAATTAAGTAGCTAGCTGGCAATACTGTACGGGGCCAAATAGCGAATGGCAATAGGATGCCAATAGCGAAAACCTCAACCACTCATTATAAAATGTTGTTTTTGTGTTCATTAACCGTTTCCGGTGCAGTGGTCTTACGTTGGGACCACCTAATTTTAACTACATAAATGACAGCCTGTCCCAAGAGTATTTTAATAAAATTTTGCTTTTTCAATGCTAGTGTACAAGAGCAGGTTTTTATTTTCTAAGAAATTCATTTTAAAATTCTGGTGTCATTCAATTATTTCATCATTTTACGAACAGAATTTTTCTGCCCTGAAAAGGTTAAACTGGGTGAAATTTATCCGTATATAACGGAACGTTTGTAGGACTTAGGCAGCTATGTGAGAACCATATACCTGTAATTTCCGGCGTATAATCCGCGGACCAAACAATCATTTTTCGACCAAGAATTTTCATTTAATATTTGAAATCAAATATTTACCGAGATTTAAGAAGTTACATTTTATTAAATACAATTTCTCGGCCCAAACAAAATTGTTTGATCCACGGATTATATGCCGGAAATTACGGTATATAATTTTAAAAATGTCTGATATTGCTATCCCATTTCTGCATGCTCATTCCCACGAATTTGTACGAAAATATTCCCAGCTTTTTGTAATTGTAAAATCTTCTCATGAAACTTATTAGGAAAACTAACTGGAAAATACTGGTGGAAAATAGCATAGACAGTTTGAATAATTCAATACACCTCTGGAATTCAGCAAATTGATATTAGACATTTGAAACAAAAGAAACATATACATTTGAAAATGAAATTGATCATTTAAATTTGATACATAAGATTTTAATATAAACAATTTAAAAAAAATTTAATTTCAAAATACCTCAACGATATTACACATTATTTGTACAATTAACATCATTATTAAAATAATGTGAGACTGTTATATTAAAATACACGTAAAAACTTACCAATGTTAAATTAGAACTTCTTTCATTTTTCCCCTATAACATGCAATATGCGAATAAACAAGAACACAGGATCAGACATACCAAGTGTCCCAAAAATGATAAACAATTTTAAAATTCAATAACCTGCAAACGGTGACAGACATTAAAAAAATTCTTGCAGGAGGGTTATGTATGATGTCAGGAGATTTTTACTGTGATTCTTGATTTTAGTTCGAGTTTCAAACAATAGATGGGGCTGACAGCGATTGGCGCCCAGTCCAAGCCGCAACTGTCGTCACTCAGCACTGATGCGAAGGAAGGAGATTAAAGCTATGGAGTGGGTCTCATTCGCAAGTACAATTTTGCTCTTAGGCCCCGATTCTGAACTCATTCAATATGAAAGAAAATAAGTTAAAACTGGTGTGAATGACTAAGAACAAACAATCTTCTTGAAACACCATCAAAAATTTGTAAATGCGCTAGGCCTTTCGAAAGATCTGAGTCTTTCTTCATCAGGCGCAAAAAAGACGTCCTTCTACTATGAAAGCAGAGGCAAGACTGAAATGAGAGACGAGAGAAAGGAAATAAGCTGAAGAAACAACCAATAGGAAGTTAGAAATCAACAGCCAATAGGAAAGTAAAAGACAACAGCCTATCACAGAAGAGAATAATCAAAACAAAAGAACACAAACGTTTTACTTTTATGTCTTTTCATAGTTTAATATTCTATATCTGTATGTTGTTTATTCTTTATTTATCTTATTGATTAATTTATTATGTCTTATTTATAGTTTAGTATTCTATATTTGTATTTTTTTTTCATTGATTAATTTATTTGCCAATTTATTTTTTATGTCTTATTTATAGTTTAGTATTCTACATTTGTACTTTGTTTATTTTTGGATTGCTATTATGTTTACTGCTCAATTTAACAGATTTACTAAACTCAGACGTAAGCGTGTGAAATTTCTTAACCACTTAAATTTTCTTCAAAATTGCAAGAAAAATAATGTTATTCCCAATTTTATTCAACTTAAATGTTCTGTTAGTAGCTCTGTTAGAGTTTCAAAAGCTATTGTTCGTTCACATTTTATTATTTTAAGAGCTTGTATTCAAGATGTTCGGCATACTCTCTCCAAAATTGAAGAAGAGCTTTATGACCTTCATTTGTTCCTCAGTAAAAATCTTGACAATTTCTGTGATATTGAAAATAAAGGTTGATCTTCTCTACTTACTTTCAAAACTGCTCATCAAAATAAGCTTGATAAAAAGTTTTCTTCGTTGTGCAATAAGCAAAATAAGTCTCAATTTTCATATAAGAGCCTATCAAATGAGAACTGCATCGTTAATCTCTCCTCTCACATGTTAACTCCTGAGCAAAAAAGCATTTTAGATCTTGGTTTAAATTTTTCTCAGTCTTGCAAACCTTCTCTCACTAAATTGATTGCTCCTATTGAGTCTTCCTTTAAACATAGTAAAGTCACTCCTTTTCAAAAAGAAACTCTTCGTCACATCCTTGCGGATACTATTTCTTCTAATAATTCAAAATTTAAACCTAATCTTTCTCGTTCTCAAAATATCGCTCTGAATGAGCTTAAGTCCAATGATAATCTTATTATTACTAAAGCTGATAAAGGGGGTCAAATTGTTCTTATGGATAAAAAAGATTATTCTGATAAAGTCTATGCTCTCTTATCTGAAGGTCCTTATGTTGAAGTTAAAAAAGATCCTACTAATTTGCATCTTTCCACTCTCAAAAAAGCTGTTAAGAATTCTGTTATTTTAAATGACAATACTAAATTTAGTGTTATTCCTTCTTCAGCCATTTGTGCTCGTTTTTATGCTTTGCCTAAAGTTCATAAAACCAATGTCCCTTTAAGACCTATCGTCTCTAATGTTGGTACTGTTACTTATCCTCTTGCCAAATTTTTAACATCCATTTTTTCTCCGTTATGCATTTCTAATACTCATACGATAAAAAATTCTTATGATTTCGTTAGTAAATTAAAAAATATTAACCCATCCAATTGTTCTATGCTTTCTCTTGATGTCAAATCTTTATTTACGAATGTTCCAATTGAAGGTGCTCTTTCTTGCTTGGAAAAAAGGTTACGGGATTTTCATTTCTCTGATATTGAAGTCCAAGATTTTGTTAATTTAACCAAAATTTGCATCACTCAAACTACTTTTGAATTTGATAATAAATTTTTCAAACAATCAGATGGCTTAAGTATGGGTAATCCTTTATCTCCAATTCCTTGTGATATTTATATGCATTATTTTGAGGAAAAATTATTAAATCTGGTTAATTTTAAATGTTGGATGCGTTATGTCGACGATACTTTTGTTTTAGTTGATAATCCTTTTGATATTTCTACCATTCTTCATACTGTCAATTCTATTGACCCACATATTCAGTTTACTTTTGAATTAGAAAATTGTAATAAACTTCCTTTCCTTGATGTTTTAGTTACCAAATGCGTTTCTTCTTTCAAAACTTGTGTTTATAGAAAACCTTTTTCTGTTTCTAATCCACCTCATGCTCTCTCAAATCATCCTGTCAACCAAAAAATCGGTGTTTTTTACACGTATGTAAATCGTGCTCTCAAAATTTGTTCCGATTCTGTATCCCTTAAGGAAGAGCTTAATTACTTAAAAACCGTTGCTGTCAAAAGGGGTTTTAATCCTTCTGTTATCAATAATGCTGTGAAGAAATTCAATAGACCATCTAATAGTTCTACTCTTTCCAAATCTGTCAAAAGCAAACCTGATAATTTGGTTGTCCTCCCCTTTTATCCTCCTTTATGTTTCAAGTTAGCTAAAGTTTTACGGCGTTTCAATTTTAACATTATCTTTAAACCTGTCAATAAATTCAAATTCCCCTCCACTAAATCTCCTGTTCCTGATCTTCGTAAATGGGGAATTTATAAAGTTCCTTGTAATGGTTGTGATTTATCTTATATTGGTCAAACTAAAAGGAATCTCGAAATCCGCTTAAAAGAACACTCGCGTTATGTAATCAATCAAGAATTTTCTAAATCTTCTATTGCCAAGCACTCTTGGGATTCTGGCCATAGTTTTAATTTTCAAAATGCTAAAATTATCTCTAATGCCAATAGTATCTCTGAATTGGACTTTCTTGAAAATTTAACTATTTATCTTAATCGTGATGTTATTGTTAATGATAAATCTGATTCCACAATGCTCTCTGCAGCTTGGAAAAACCTTTTCAGTACTACCATTTAATTTATTTTTGTATTATTATTAGTCTGTTTTTTTTAAATATATATTATTCATTTATTTATTCATTTTTAATTTCATGTGTTCCCATATTGGATTGTATGTATTTTCCCCCTCCCATTTTTTGCCCCTCCTCCTTTGTGTTCTTTTGTTTTGATTATTCTCTTCTGTGATAGGCTGTTGTATTTTACTTTCCTATTGGCTGTTGATTTCTAACTTCCTATTGGTTGTTTCTTCAGCTTATTTCCTTTCCCTTGTCTCTCATTTCAGTCTTGCCTCTGCTTTCATTGTAGAAGGACGTCTTTTTTGCGCCTGACGAAGAAAGACTCAGATCTTTCGAAAGGCCTAGCGCATTTACAAAAAATTTTTGATGGTGTTTCAAGAAGATTGTTTGTTCTTAGTCATTCAATATGATTTCAATGGAATGCCTTGTTGCCATGGAAACAACGAATTCTTGGATAGTGGAATACAGCGTTCAGAACTGCTTTTTTCGTGTATTTCGATTTGGCCGTGGTCCGCATGAAATAACCTTCATTTTTAAATCAGATTTTTTTCTTCTGGAATTGACTATTTATGGATGAAAAACAAGAATAAAATTTCATATTTAAAATCCAAATTCATCGAATTTCAGTTTTTATTTTTATGCATTCTTTTAATGAAAAATTAATTTTTTCATATATTTGGGTAATATTTTAATATATATTCTTTAATTTCTATTATTCTGTAAATCCGGTTTGACATCCAATTTCAATGCCAGCCACGTGGATTGAGTATATTGCTGAAATTGATTCACTATTTATGTCTGAAAAGAAAGAAAGTCTTGAGGTTAAAATCCAAATTCATCCATTTTTTGTTTATATTTTTATGCATTATTTTGATAAAAAATTAATTTTCATATGTTTATGTAATATTGGAATATTTTAGATTTTATTTATTATTATTTTGTAATTTATTTAAAAGAGTTCTGTAATGAGTCAAGTAACTTGATTTTCACAGCAGAATTGTTGAGTGGTGGAGTGGGTATTCATTAGATTTTTCTGCAGATCTGCAATTTTCTGCTTTATCGACATTTTGATATCATTAAAAAGAAATATATTTAAAGATTTTATTTTATTACAAATCTTAAAGGGTGCCAACACTCGCGAAAAAATTCAGCAATTTCAAAAATGTGCTCTGAGGGTCACACTTTCAATCCTTCTCCATCCACTATACGAATGTCAGATTTTATGTTAAACAAATTTTATTATAATCTAAAAGTTAAAAAGAAATGAAAGTGCACCTTATTTCTAATACATTCATACTTTTTTTTTTTACACTTTTCTCATGATAAATATACAGTTAAATTCATCATTGAATACGTTGAATCTGGTTCGTTTTTACCCCAACAAGTTCTTAATTTTGTGTCTGTAAAAAAAAGAAAAGAGTGTTTGTCTTATTAGCAATGAGGTGCTATTTGGGTAAACTAGAGTAAGCCTCCCCCCCCCCCCGTCCCATTAAGGAATTTAGATTATAGCGACCATAACGTATCAGACCAAAAAAAAAAAAAAACTTTTCTTTTTTAATATTTCTTAAAGAATGAGTTTGTAAAGTGTATTAAAATGTGTCACTAATTTTTTAAATTGAAAAAATCTGAGTGTTTTGGGGCATTCAAAGATTTTTTATATGTAAAATATTACCACTTTTCAAAGGTATTTGAAAATGAAATTCTACGTATGCTAAATAATATAGGAGGGGGGTGAAAAAAGACCGCATTTTGTTACTTAATATTGAAAAATAGGCTTCCATATTCTAAATGACCAAATCTGATAAATCGCGATTTAGTGCTAAATCGCAATGTTAGATGGATGATAAATCCATTTAAGATATTTCTATATCGCCCAGTCCTACTGCTTACCAAAGCCGAATGCAGCAAACCGTACATTTCTATTGCTATCCGTTTTTCTTTAATTGATCTTTCAAATCGTCGGTCATTTTTTGTACACCCGGTACATTCTAAGAAATTTTAGATCTTTTAACCCCCTGAGAGGCACCGGTATATATTATATACCACCTACGATTAATGAAGTTTTACACCAGAAAAATTTTATTAAATTTTACTTTTCTAACGTTGGTGGAAAAAAGCCGTAAAATTGCTTTTACTTATTTTGAAATAGAATTTTTCAAAGATTCCGGTGGGAATTCAGCATTTCATAAACGTAATTGCTTGCCTCTCAAGGGGTTAAGGAAGCTCTTCAGTAGACTTTTATGAATGTTGAAAAATAATCGTGAAATGGTTAACAGTATATTGTTGTTCAAACTAACTTACCTCAAAGCAAATAATAGAATGTGTCTTGTTTAACCAGTTCTGAACGCTGTATTCCACTATCTAAAAATTTGTTGTTTCCATAGCAACAAGACTTTAAATTGAAATCATATCGAATGAGTTCAGAAACGGGGCCTAAGAGCAAGATTTTACTGACGAATGAGACCCACTCCATATCCTTAATCTCCTTTCTTCGCATCAATGCTGAGTGACGTCAGTTTCGAACTCGATTGAGCGCCAATCGCTGTCTGCGCCATCTATTGCTAGGAATTCGAACTAAAATCAAGAATCACAGTAAAAAAAAAACTCCTGACATCATACTTGACCCTCCTGCAAGACTTTTTTTAATGTCTGCCACCGTTTGGAAGTTACTGAATTTTAAAATCGTCGGTCATTTTTGGGACACCCGGTAAATTGTTAGTTCAAATTCCTTATTTAACTTGATTACTGCAAAGCTGCCAACATCTTATGCTTTTTAATACCACAAAAAATTATAGTAAATTTTACCTTTCTAAATCACCGCAATCTGCCGATTACATGCGGCAAATAATTCTATTGAATTTTTGTGGTATAAAAAAGAAGAAGAGTTGGAAGATATGCTGTTGAATGCTTTGCCCTTTCAAGCACAAAGATCCCACTGCGGAACCACCTAATTTTAATTCGAAACTTACAAACCGCACCAAGAATATCTAGTCAAAACTCTAATATAAAATTTTGCTGTTACAATTAAAGCTCAGAAGAACAAGATTTCACTTTCAAGGAAGATCGGTTGTGAATTCTGGTGTCAGTCAATCACTTCATCATTTTACGACCAAAATTTTTCTGTGCCGGAAATGGTTAGATTAAGTAAAAGGAACTATTAGCAAGGACTTGTAACAATAATTTTAATAATATCAAAGCCTGAAAACAGAAGAGCCGAACGTTGAAAATTTTTCAATGTGGAAAAGACAGAATCGGAAACCGCTGCAAATAGGAAGAGGATTAAATTCGGCTTAAGTATGGATGATAAAAATCGCCTACGCAATTATTCGGATTTATATCATCAGTACCGGGTCAAACTATACAATATGAAAACAGTTTTACCTTTGGGCTTCTTTTTTTAAATTCAGATTTCTTGATTGGCACGACTTTTCTGAAATGGAAAAATACCCCTTGTTTTCATCTTAATTAACATGTCATTAAATAAGACGATTTTGACTACTTAAAAAAATGTGTTGCCAATAAAAAAATCTGAATTTAAAAAAAGTAGCCCACTGGCAACACCGTTTTCATTTTGGATAGTTTGACACGGCACCGACGTTATTTCCACCGTTAGTCTTTTTTCAGACGATGTTATAATTCGGGGTTATTCCACACACTATAACTTTTCCAGACATAAAGTACCACAGTCTACCGAAGGAAAGACTGCGTATCTTGACTTTGAACATCCAATCATTCAAGAGAGCTGTAGTTCGGTTTCACTAACTTAAAGTCACCTTTTTTACTGAATACTTTTTCTGTTACAAAACAATTTTTGAAATTTAAACTTGTACAAAAATTAAATTTCAATTATCGGGTATTTATGCACAATCTGGCAGTTTATTGAGAGAATTATTTATACAGTCATATAAGTATTTTCCATTGTTTCTATTTACCCACTGTAAGTAATATTTAAGTGGTAAAAAGTTCCTATCAACTTTCCCATTTATATTTAATTAAAATTTTTCTTGTCGTGGAAACTATAGCAATTTTCACATCTTTCTTTAATCAGTTTAAACATTTTCTTTTCCACCACCTCATTTTACTGTAACTTTAAGAATAATTTTGCATTCTTTTTTATATATAACCATTAACCTTTCATTATGCACAATGTACAATAAAAAAATTTCGAAAACTACTTAATAAAGGGACGCTTGTGCATCTGGTCAAGGCCCCTCACATTGACTGGGTCAAGCCTTCTCACATAACCCTTTTCTAAAGAATAGCACATTCTTATGATAAGCCTAACTTACTGTACAGTCTTTATGCCTGGAATCAACGATCGATATTTTTTCCTTACTTAAATTTCTATGATATATTTTATCTGAAAAAAGCTTACAAAATATTTCTATAAAACACAACTTTTATGTTGAAAACACCTCACAATTGATTTTTTACTCACCTATTTTGATTATCTGTGTGAAACAAAGACTGTTGTTTGAGCATTCCAGTAGATTCTGTTGACACCTATTGATATAACAATGAAATTCTTGTAAATATGAAAACTAATGGGTGGATCAAGCCTTCCCCATGCTCCACCCTCCTTAGTCTCCCCTACTTGAAGAATATGCGATTAATTAATGACAGAACTGTTGCGATTAAAAAAGGTAAATATTATCTTTGAACCATCAGAATGAACTGCTATTGCCAGAAATTCTTAATAATATTTTTTGCTTTATTAATGATACATTTCTTTGTTACATAAATTTTAAATTATATCAGCATTTTCTGCTATGAATTCGGAATTTCTGTAAAAAAAAAGGTCGCCAAACTGGTAGCACTAAGATAAGCGGTCACTGTATTAGTGATGTAAAATAAAGATTTTTTTAATAGGTAATTTTACTTATCATTAAAATATATTCTGAAATTAAACATTATAACTCTGACCTAATGCTTTCTATTCATTTTTATACAATAAATCACGTAAAATTTATGCATTTATACCAGTGAGTTCAGAAAACATTTCTTTTAGTAAAAATAAATTAAAAATCCCCTTGTATATATTTTACATTATTATTTATTAAAGAATACCACATACTACTACCATGAAATATAAACGGACAGCTGCAAGCTTATTCCCAATTTTTTCAGTCAAATATACTATATCTTGTGACATTGACATGTCATACGATCCCCAAAAGGAAATAAATGACATTCATTACAGACAGTCAGTGTTGCTTCTGGGAATGAGAGTATTTATACTATTCTCGAGAGTTTTGAAACAGAAGGCAAAGGGAATTATTCCATGTTATTTTACATTGCTTATGTTTAATTCGTAATTATTTACATTAAAGGATATGACATGTTTACTGAAGAATATATTACTACTGTAATAAAAGAAAAAAAAACTATTATAAAAAGTTACGGTTGGAAAAAATTGGATAGTCATCAGAGAAAAATCATTATTATGTTGTTTAGTATTTATTGTTTAAAATTAAATTGCCATAGATATTTTAACTTGAGTATTGGATAGTCTTGGTATATAATTAGATAAATCAATAAGAGTTAAAAATATTAAAGAGGTTTGCTGTTTTAACACTTTAAGGGGCAAAGCAATGCCATTCGTAAAATACTGAAATGATTGAATCTCACTAGAATTCAGAAACAAATTTATTTGAAAATAAATAAAAAATTTTCTTCACTTACTTAAACGGATAATTTTCATTCCTTATTTCTGATGATTAACACATTCACGCCCAGTGTTGCCAGATGGGCTACTTTTTTTAAATTCATATTCTTGTTTGACACCACTTTTTGAAATGGTAAAATGCGCCTTATTTAATGACATATTAATTAAGGCGAAAACAAAGGTAATTTTAGCATTTCAAAAAAGTGGTGGCAATCAGGAAATCTGAATTTAAAAAAAAGTAGCCCACTGGCAGCACTGTTCACGCCGGCACGGTGGGTCACAATCGACAGTCTCAGAGTTGTCAAGTCTTCGGCTTTTTGCACACCACTGTTATTTTAAAGAAAATGCTGTTCCTTTAAATCGCCCAATTGTTCTAATTAAATAAAACGACATCTTCTGTATTAAAATACTGGTATCCAAAAAGCCGGAGACTTGGCAGCTTTGAGACAGTCGAGTGTGACCCACTGCGCCGGCGTGAACGTGTTAAGTGACTTTAAAATACATTTTTGTTTGATTTATTTTTAATTATTAACTTAATTACAGATATAGTAATCTTTAACTCACAATACGCATTTTACCCCATATGATGTTGTAAAGTAGTTACTTGACAATATGTTTTTAAATAGCATTATTAGTACTAATTTGCATCTTTTCTTGTGTGAAATAGTTCTTCAAATTTTGTGAGTGAAGTTCATTTCCATATTCTATGTCCTTATTTTACCGATTCAATTAACACTAGAACGCCCGTAAATTTTACTCAAGCTTCACAAAAAACGTTTCACACAAGAATTTTCATTTAAAATTATTTAACGTACTTCTGCGTGGTTTAAATAATGGAGTTATGCACAGAGAGGAGGAGACATGTAGTGTGCTGTCTACCAGTTGCTAGTAAAATAACTGAGGAGGTTGTCGCAAGATGGCGGCTGCATTTTTTACAATCAGTCTCAAGCGTCTTATTCATGGAAATATTTTCCCACAAATATTTTCTGGTGTGAATTTGACAGATAAAACAGTCAGATTGCATCACCGGTTGTCACACTATGGCAGAAACGGAGGACCTGACAACCGCAAAAGTAAACCTGCACCAGTTAAAATTAAAATATTTTTCTGTCATTACTTATGACTGAAATTTTGGGTTAATAACGCCTTTAAATACGGAGAAAGTCTCTATATAAATTTACTGGTGGAAGCTTCGACCGGAGGTAATCAGCCCTTGCGAGAGCGGTTACAGTTGAAGCTTCACTATTTTAAGGATATGTCAGTTCCTTTTTATTAATAGTTCCATGGCCACCCCTGTACTAGGCTTTAAAAATAATAATTTTTTAAATCATATAAATTTTATATAAGGATGATTATGTCATTATGCATAAATAAACGATTTTTAAAAATTCAATCTAATTTTTTCTTTAAAATGCAGTTTTAATTTATTTTAATTGCAAAATATATCTTTCATCCATTTTCAAATGATTCATGCAAGAGAGGGCTAACTAATCATAAGATAAATGTCAAAATTTCTGGACTTCGTAACTTTTAAATTATTTCAAAAACAATTATTTTATGCAAATTAAATAACTTCAAAAACACTATATTTTGAAGCAGAAGAAAAAAATATTAATGAGAAAAATGTATTGGTTAATACAATGTGTAAAACAAGCTCTCTTTCATTTAGAATTTAAAAAAAAAATGTGTACTAAAACTTTTATTACTTAAAATGAATTCCAGAAATTATCTAGAATCCATCTTTAATTATATTAACTTTAATTACATATTGTGTATAAATTCTTTGTTTTGACATGCAGATATGAGCACACTTAACTTTTACATATTCATGTAAATGTAACTGGAGAATACACGCATTTAAATATAAAAGATAAGGTAAAACACTTCGGCTAATGAACCCCCTTATCAAGTGAATTGTCATAATGTGCACCGACAGATAAAAATCTCACTATCTACGTTTGTGCATAACAAGCACAATGGAGTTTGTGAACCGATTATATTGCGGTATAATAGTACTGTTGTGAACACAAGTTTTGAGTGATGATAATTTATCTGCGCAGCTTTTTTTTTTTTTTTTTTTTTTTTTTATTCTAGTGGATAATCAAGCTAACAATCGTGTGAATATGATTAAATGTAAAAAGTAACGGAAAGTAAAGGAATTATATAAGTGCAATTCTGCTTAAAAATTAATGATACTCAATGCATACAACTATTTCATGTTGGAATATACAGTGACCTATAATTTATACACAATATGCTGTATTGTGTTTTAGTGGCAGTATTTCTGTAATGCATATTCAGTGTTGCCAGTAAGCTACTTTTTTTTAAATTCAGATTTCTTGATTGGCACCACTTTTTTGAAACGGTAAAATTCACTTTGTTTTTGCCTTAATTAATATGTCATTAAATGAGGCACATTTTACCATTTCAAAAAAGTGGTGGCAATCACGAATATGATTTTAAAAAAGGGAGCCCACCTGGCAACACTGTGCATATTTTTCCTTATTTAATCCCAGAATTTATATACCGAATTTAATTTTTTTTAATAATGATTGTAAAAAAATATTTTTTTAACATCGCGTTTAAGTGATAGACCAGTGTACTTTCAAATTATTATTTTGATAGTGTTAACTAATAACTTAGAAGTGATTAGAGTATAGTTGGGGGAAAAAATCACATTTCTGGTGCACAATAAAGATTTAATTAAAAACATTTTGAAAAAATTGTAAATGATTCCATTAACAAAAGAACGCCCGGAAATTTTACTCAAGTGTCAAAAAAATATTTTACACCAGAATTTTTATTTAAAATTATTTCACTGATTTATTTAACGTAAATCTGCGTTTTTTAAAATCTAACTTACTTTGTGAAAGAATTTCTGGTTCTAATTGACATTTAATCATATGATCGGAGTCGAGTCGTATCCTTCCGGGCGTTCTAGTGTTAAAAACGATTTCTTAAAACTACTATTACGACTTGTGGTATTATAAAACACTGTACCATGGCTGCACAGGCAACTTTTTTTATATTCTGTTCGCACCACTATTTTAAGATAATAATTTTTGTAAGATATTTCTATTGCAGTTGTTGTCAAAGTGTATGTGATAAATTTTCGTTTAAAAAAAAATTGGTGCGAGATAGAATTAAAAAATAGTCGCAAGTGGCAGCACTATTGTAATTTACAATAAAACTATTCATTTATAAAAATTTTAAAAGCATAGTTTTAAACATTAAAGATTATAACGGAAACGTTATACTTTAAACAAACGTTTTCTATACGGACTCAGGATATTTAGACCCTCTGCAGCACTTGAGTTTTGAACCTTAAAAACAAAGTTTTTGTTATTCATACATTTTTAAAATATGCACAGTTCTTACTTAAGTAAAAAGAAAAGAAAGTTGGGTTGATTTTTGACGGCCAATTATCTACACGAGGGATATAGGTCCGGGGGGAGTGCCCTCCGTGGGGGTCTTTCTAAGGGAACCTAATCCGTATTAACGCATGGAAGATCCACGGCTCGAGGAAAACCACGAAAACTCTGAACGATTAGGCCGACGGGCGCGATTGGGACCGAACCCAGCACCTCCCGTCTACCAGCTTCGAGAGCAGAACCTCTCGGCCACTGGTGGGGCAAAAAGAAAAGAAAGAAAAGCATGAAATTTTGAAAAAACGTTTAACCACTTAACAGGTTTGACCGTACACCGTACGTTTAAAAAGAGTTTGCCTGTTTCGTTACTAAAATCTTTTCGATACCACTAATTTTAAACTGCAATATTAGTTTTATTTAATGGCAGACATATATCGATTATATGAACCAAATGCCATAAGTCAAAGTCGGTAAAGATGGTATATGTACCCTAATTTTAGTTTATTGTGTCTAAAATCATAACCACTTAACCCTTAAATGCATGATTTTTTATTTTATTTCGAAAAAAATATATATGATTCTCTGAAAGGTTTATAAGACAGGAAAAATAAGGAAAAAAAATCAGACATACATTTTTCGTATAATACGTCAACCTTTTCTTATGTTGCACATCTGAAATCTGTGTTGCGAATGGGCTACTTTTTTTAAAAATTCAGATTTCTGGTTTGGCACCACTTTTCTGAAATAGTAAAATTCGCCTTATTTAACCTTATTTAATGACATGGTAATTAAAGCGAAAATAAGGAGTAATTTACCATTTCAGAAAAGTGGTGCCAATCAAGAAAGCTGAGTTTTAAAAAAGTAGCCCACTGGCAACACTGTCTGCAATACAAGAAAAAACTAGTGTCATAACTAAAATGTTGCAAATTAGTAAATATTTTAATAAGTATGAATCTAAATACCTTATTATATATATATATATATATATATATATATATATTTTAAACTTAACATTTAACCCTTTCATGGCAAGACATTTCTGCTCCAGAAATTTTTAAATATTTACTTCACACCGCAATTTACGAACAAATTTATTTGAAAATAATCAAAAGCTTGTCATCACGTGTATTTTAGATCGAAATTGTATTAAAAAATTACTTGTGCAATTTGTCAATTTGAGAATTAAAATTAACCGTTTGCAGACTGCAAACGGCGCCCCTGAAAAGGTTAAATGCATAAATTATTTTTTTAGAATTATGTTTTTTACTCTTATATAAATGATTATTCACCAGAAATTTTAAGAAAGATTTTAAATTTATTGCTTTTGTAATTTTTACAGGATTAATATTTCTATATAAATATACTGGTTGCGAAGAATGAAATAAAAAGTGATTTTGCTATGCATCACTATGCATTTAAGGGTTAACCCGTTCAGGACCGGCACCTTTTACATGAATTGTATTCATTTGGTACCACTTTTTGTTAATTATTTGAATGAAATTTATAAATCACGAAATTGTCGTAATTAATTAAAATCAATTTTACTTTTGTTTTTTACTGGTATCAAACTCAAGCGCTTTAACACTAGAACGCCCGGAAGAAGTCAATTCGACTCCAACCACATGATTAAATGTCCATTGGAGCCAGAATTTTTTTCATAAAATAAGTTAAAATTAAGCGACGCAGAATTACGTTAAATAAATCAGTTAAATAATTTTAAATAAAAATTCTGGGGTGAAATATTTTTATGAAACTTGAGCAAATTTCAGGGCGTTCTAGTGTTAAGCACTTTTTGAGGGTGCATATATGCACCCATGGTTCCGAACGGGTTAACCCTTTATCTACTGACGGTACTTATAAGTACGATTAAAATAACTTTTTATAAAATCCATTTAATACTTTGATTAGTTGTAATGAAGTTTAAAATGAGAAATGGCTACATTACTTTATCTTGCTCGAAAAGCATTATTGGTTACACAAAACAAAAATATTTTTAAAAGGATGATTTCTTTTGCCTTTGAATCTTTTCAGCTTTCTTGGCGTTGGGGGAGGAGGGGGGAATTTTTCAATAGAACTATTTCTATATTTCTATTGTAAGAACATTATATTTGTACATTTGCTAATTCTACAAAATATTAAGAAAAATATTTAAAATAAAAGATTTGAGTGGGGTTATAAATATTGCACAAAATCCCTATCAACTGAAATTTAATTAATCCTTCTAAATCCTCCAATCCTTCTAAAATCCTTTTAAAATTTATTAAATGATTATGTAAATCTTCTAATATAGTTTAAACAATTCACGAAAAGTGCTTTAGAAGATAAATTTTTCATGAATTCATAATTCAGTAGATAAAGGGTTAACCCTTTCCGGCGCGGTGTAATTCTGTTTATAAACTGATGAAATAATGGAGTGACACCTAAATTTATAAACGAATTTATTAGAAAATACGAACTTGCTTCTTTTCACGTAGATTGCAAAAGGAAAATTTTAACTAAATATTCTTGGTGCCGTTTGTCAGTTTTGTAGTTAAAATTGGGTGTCCTTTTTTAAGGTCACCGCCCTCGAAAGGGTTAAGGGGTAAATACTTAAAATGAATTCCCGGAATTATCTAGAATACAAACTAAATTATATTAACTTTACTTACATAATATGTGTAGATTTTTTGGTTTGACATGCAGATATAAACACATTTATCTTTTATATATTCATGGAAGTTTAACTGTAGATTAGAAACATTTAAACAAAGAAGATAATTTATAATCTTTCGCATAACAGCAAGTAAATCGAAAAATGTGCTTCGGCTTATAAAAATTTCACTAGATCCTCTTGAATATCACATGCTCAACGGACTTTATAAACCTACTGTAATGCGATATAATAGCACTGCTTTAAATACAAGTTTTAAGTAATTATATTTATATGTGTAACTTTTCTTTTTATTTATTCCAGTGGATAACAATGATAACAATGTGTGACTTACAGGGTGCGTCAGTCATTTAAGAACACACGCTATAGGTGAAATATTACCCTGTATATCATAGTTACAAATATTTTTCGATTACACGTAAACATGTAAGAACCTTGACTAGCTGAGGAAAATTTAGAGGCATGCTGTAATTGGTTCATTGGCTGAATAACACTTCGATTTAGATGCTTCCACATTCTTGAAACTCGCCAGGTGATTCGTCTTTAATATAGGAAGAGAACTGAAGACTGTCAGGTTTCATGTTGCAAACTTTTCATGTAGGAAACGATATTATTAGCATTATGAAATCATCTAGACAGTGGAATTCGTTAATCAAGTCGATGAAAATCCTATGACGTCGAGAAGGACACTCGATAGGGAGATGCTGGTTGATGAGGTAACAATCTGATGCGTGATTCTTGAGGGTCTTTGTTAGAGGTCGTATGTGATGAGTAAAGTACAGTTCTTGCCCAAAAGAACGAGGGATAACCGTCTGACCAAAAATGTTTGACTCCTTAAAAAGATGAATCATCAAGAGGAACCAGGGATGTTCTTGTTTCTTTCCAATAAGAAAATTTTTTCGCAGGTCAAGAAAGTGAATCGCAAAAAGATCGGTGATGGTGTAAAATCCCCGAAGAGGTTCTAACAGACATGTGCAAAAAATTTCCAGCCTCTCTGATGATTCTGTCAGGTCCTGAAGACAATCTGATGCCTACACGTTTCTTTCTTTAAGTTGTCAGAATCAACGCCGTTGCTTATACCGAGGTTTTAAGGCACTATTTTTTTTCTGTAACACGTGGGAGGCCGTACGTTTTCTAAAAAGACTCTGCACTACCCCGTGCAGCCCATACAAACTAAAAATGGATGGCCAAAGCACTCATGACGATGTCAACTTCAACTTGTTGCCCCCCGACCCCCAGCAACCCAGATATTAACCGAATGGCCTATTAGGTATGTTGCGTAGTTCAGAGGGACTCCAATAGTGATCCACACAACAATGCCGAAGCATTCATGACGATGTCACCCTCAACTTGTAGCCCCCACCCCCACCTACACAGATATTAACCGAATGGCCTATTGGGTATGTGGCGTAGTTGAGCGGTTCTCCAATGGTTATCTGCACAACAATGTTGTGGCTCTCAAGGAAGCCGTTATGTATGCAGTGGCAAATGTTTCCAACACTCATCTGATCTTTACCTGAAGTCAGTTTTGACTGCCTGTAGAGGCGGTTATTGCGGCTGGCAGTGGTTTGAATGAATGATGTCATCCAGTGTGTATGTAGTCACCTGTTCAGAACGTTCAAATAAAGAAAAAATGCTCTATCTCTAGTGTATATTCCTATTTGAAAGCCGCCGTTGACTTTTTCTCAAACGCCTCACGCACCCTGTATAAGTAAATATAAGACGTAATGGGAAACGTAGTTTATAACTTATGTAAGTATACTTCTCACCACCCCGTGAATAGTAGACCTGAGCATGGAACTATTAATAAAGAGGAACTGACATATATTTAAAATAGTGATGCTTCAACTGTAACCGTTTTCGTTGTGGTTGAGTGCCACATGGAAAAGTTCTACCAGTAAATTTAAATGGAAAATTTCTCCTTATTTAAACGTCTTATTCATGCTAAATTTCAGTCATAAATAATGGGAAAGACGTAACTTCTTTTTTACTGGTATGCGTTAATACGGATTAGGTTCCCTTAGAAAGACCCCCACGGAGGGCACTCCCCCCGGGCCTATATCCCTCGTGTAGATAATTGGCCGTCAAAAATCAACCCAACCCTTTTTACTGGTTGAAGTCTCTTTCGGCGGTAGTCAGGCCCGCGTCTCCGCCATATTGTGACAACCTAGACATCCTCCTCTCAATGTCAGTGAAAAAAAGTATAATACCTGGTCAAATGCCACCGGTAAAAACGTTAAAAAAAATAACAGTATTTATCAGAGAAGTTTTTAATGAAAAAGCCGCTAAATTAAGGCAAAATTTTCTATTAAAAATTTACCGGTGGAAGCTTTCTCCAGCGATAATCAGAAACTGTTGATCCAATGTGAAAAATCAGCCGCCATCTTCTGACAACCTTCTCAGTTACTTCACTCGTAACTGGTAGACAGTACACTATATGTCACCTCCTCTTTATTCATAACTCCATTGACCTGAGCGCTGACACAAAAATGCTGGCTGTCGTATGCGAATTTTTTTCAACGTTTGAACTGTCCCTTAAATTGAAATACCAATGATTTTTTTCCACTTCATTTTCCTAAGTTTAAATAAGTCAAACAAAGCTTTTGGAAAATACTTGTGTCAACATTAAGGGGACCATCACTAAAAATCTGCTTACGACAGTCCTCATTTTTGCGTCAAAGCTCAGGCCTAGTATTGATGGGGGCGGTGACACTTTTAATGAAAATTGTATGATATTCCATGCATTCAATTATTTTATGCTGCAAAATACAGTGATCTCTCCTTTAAACACAATGTACTTTAATACGACAACTACCGGAAATTTGAGTCCAGTTTTATAAAAATATTTCACACCAGAATTTTGATTTAAAACAGATTAACTTTATTATTTAATTTTTTCTTTGGCTCACGGTAGTTCTAGTGTTAATTAATTTTTACTAGCGTTATTTCTAAAATGCATTTTTGCCTTGTTTAAAATGCAGAAATTATATGCCTAATTCTATTTTTTTTAATAGAAGTAGTAAAAAACAATTTTTAATATGGCGTATAATGAGATATCACTTTATTTTCAATTTAATATTTCGATAATTCTTATCAATAAATTAGTAGTGCTTAAAAAATTACGGAAATTTTCTTATTTATGGTTTACAAGATAAATTCAAATGCAAAATATTTTGAAAAATTGTAAAAGATTCCTTTCTTTCTAAAACAAGTGCGGTTAAAAGTAGTATTACAACGTGGAATAAGAAAATTCTGAAATTTATAATAAAACTTTTCATTTATAGGAATACTAAAAAGCATTTTTTTAAAGGTAAATATTATAACGGAAATATTACATTTAAACAAATGTTTTTAAATGTACTCATAAATTTTAAACCTTCAAAAGTCACCCAGCTAAAAATGAACTGTAGTTTTTTTACAGAAATGAGGTATTTTTCAAGTTTTTCTACGGTCAACTGTAGTTTTTTTGTAGTGCAATATCAACAGTAAAAACACTTCAGTTATTTTCCAGTTATTGACAAGTATTTTTTCAACCCAAAATTTAAAAAAATAGTAAGACTTTATGTCTACAGTAAAACGGCAGTGAATTTCAAGTGATTTTATAGCAATTAATTCACAAAAATTTTCGGTGATGTATCTGCAGTCTGACTGCAGTTTCTGAAGAACTTCACAGGTCTTAATTTTGTAAGTATGATTATTATAATAGTAACTACAGTATAACAGCAGTTACTGTAAGATTCTTTTGCAAGACACAATGCTGTATGGTTGTGTGATATTTCCCGAATTTTCTAAAGTGTTTAAAATTGTTTTAATTTTGTGAGAGTTGCATGATATGAAACACACTTTTTAAATACTAATGATAATTAATACTCTTTCCAAGACTTTTAAGGACTTAATTGAAAGTCACATTCCTACCTAACGCAAAATTTTTAGTTCCTCTTTCATTTTAAGCTAAGATAAAAAAAATTAAATTTCACTATGATTTTCAAAATCAGAGAAAAAAAATTAGTTAAATTTCAAAATCGAGGGAGGGGCAGTGGCATCAACCCACCTGTGCCCCTGCCCACTACGGAAAATTCTTAGATTTTTTTTAACTTACTCTAAACGAATAAATTTTGCTATTTTTTTTTTTTTTCAAAATCGGAGAAAAATATTTTAATTAAATTTCAAAAGCCAGGGGGGGGGGGGTGGCGGGAAATGAGAAATTTCTTCATTTTTTTATTGTAAGTTACTCGAAAAGTATACATTTTACTATGTTTTTGAAATAGAAGAAAAGGAAATTTTAATTAATTAACTTTTGAAATCCAGGGAGGGGCAATAGGTTTCTCCTACCCCCTACCCTATCCCTAACTGAAAATTCTTAATTCATCTTTTATTCTAAGATAATTAAAAAAAATTCAGTATGTTTTTCAAAAGCGAAGAAAATAGTTAACATTTAAATTCAAGGGAGGGGCAATCGCTCAGCTAGGCCCCTTCCCCTAACAGGAAATTCTTAGTTTCTTTATTTTTAGTTAGTCGAAAAGAATAAATTTTACTACTTTTCAAAAGTGGAAAAAAATTAATTTTTATTAGTTACATTTTAAAATCCAGGAAGGGGAGGGCAATGAACCTCTCAACCCCCCCCCCCCTCCCTCCCTCTTAATGTAAAATTTCTCATTTTTCTATTCTAAGTTACTCGAAAAGTATAAACTTTACTATGTTTTGAAAACAAAAGAAAAAGAATATTTAATTAATTAAATTTTTAAATTTAGGGAGGGGAAATGCTCTCTTCTAACTTCGTTCCCCTAAGAGAAAATTCTTAGTTATTCTTTTATTTTAAGATAAGAGAAAAGATCAAATTTCACTATGTTTTTCAAAAATCAGAGAAAAAAATAGTTACAATTTAAAATCGAGGGAGGGGCAATGACTCACATATGCCCCCTTCCCCTAACAGAAAGTTCTCAGTTCCTTTATTTTAAGTTATTCGAAAAGAATAAATTTTACTATGTTTTTGTAAATTGGAGAAAAAAATTGCTAATTACATTTCAAAATCCAGGGAGGGGCAATGAGTCTCACCCCCCCCCCCCACACACACACACCACCACCACCACCACCACCCCTTAACTGAAAATTTCTTATTTATTTTCATTTTAAGTTACTCAAAATATTTACATAATGTTTTTGAAAACAGAAGAAAAGAAATTCTTATTAATTAAATTTTAAAATCAAGGGAGGGGCAATAGGTCTCCCTTGCTCACTGCCCCACTATCTTCATAACTAGTTTTTAGTTCCTCTTTTATTTTAAATTACTCGAAAAAAATTTACTATGTTTTTCAAAATCGAAGAAAAGGGAAATTTAATTAGATAAATTTCAAAATCGAGAGGGACAGTGGCCCAACCATTCTTTTATATGTCGCCCATGATTAGAAATTAGAAACACAGGTGGGTTTACTCATTGCATATTGTATAAATTGTCTTTCTTCCATATCGGACATACATATAACTTCCAGTTTTCCACTTTTACCTCATAAAAACAAAGAAGAACAACAAAAGAATAGTATAATTTTCTTCCTTTATTTTATTTAAATTTCTCATTTGGACATATGATTTATTTTTCAACCCCTTACAGCTGAATGTCTAACCCCATGGTTTCGTTGCAACTGCAGGAGAAGCATTAAAGAAACACCTCAACTCACGGAAACGCCGGCTTGTTTATGAAAATCGGCGCGGAGTACCACGTTGATTTGCTGAAAGAAGATCATTTATTTTGCAGTTTGGCGAAAAATATCACCACTGTTTATTGAAATGAAGTGGCTGTATGGGTATTTTTACATTCTCAATCGAAAGAAATTAATTTCAGATCCACACGATTGAGTTAATTTGAATAAAGTGATAACGATTTATAAACCGTCGCAATTTTTGTACAATCATCGTTAGTATTTCAAATCCAGATGAGATTGTACTATTAACGGTTAATGCATGCGAAAAAAAAAATTAGGTCCATTTCATATTAACAGGATTAATTAAATTCAAATGTCATCCAAAACAGTTGATAAAATTTTGTTTCTGACAATCCAGATAGTTCGATTTTACTTGATTTAGTGCACTTATCTATTTATTGTAATTAACAATGTTTTATTTCAGATTTACACTTGCTTCAATCAGTATGTTCTTTTAGATTAGGAGTTTCAGAATTTTTAACTATCTTACCAAGATCTTACACAGATACTTATCTGTGCTTTGTATTAAAGTATGTTTTGATGTTCAGTTACACAAAAAATCAGTACTGAACTTCAAATTATAACTTGATGCCTGTCTAGGATACCTACAATAAGTGCATAACATTTCACAGGTAAGTAACTTATTTTCTTTTTAGGAATGAAACAGTTTTATGTAATACAAAGCGGTTTGACACATTGTGTTAATAACATAACATAGAGTTAATAATATTTTTTATTTAATGAGTACGTACTCACTAATTATGTAAAATATTAAATTTTTTAAATGAAGCAATCTTTTTTTACTGTCATATGAATTGTGTTATTGTAAAAAGAAAATTTACACTTCTGAATGGTAATAGGGCCAAATTAGTTTTTTTCGTCAATTATGACACTTCTCAGAATCAAATAATAAAGGCAATATTTTGCAATATTATATTTCTATTCTACCCACTGTTAAAATTTAGTTTTTTCTTGATACTGATTTGTGAAACTCGTGGGATTTTTATCATATGGTCGATGAATGAATTTAGACTTTCAGAGCACTTTTTTGGATTTTCCCTGCAAGCGATCGAAGAATTATTTTTTTTCCACATGACAGAGTTTTCATATGCGTTTAAATTTTTTAAATAATTTTTTCATTTATTAAGAAGGATATTGAATGAGCTTAGTACACCGTCATGTTACAATACACACAAGCTAATGTTAAACCACTGAAAATATCCTTAATTATTTTAAAAGATTTTTTTTTTTTTTTTTTTTTTTTTTTTTTTTTCTTTTTGCATAGGAGGACATTGAATGAGCTTGGTACACTGTCATGTTACAATACTCACAAGCTAATGTTAAACAAATGACAATATCCTTAAATTTACGTTAACACTTTGGCTGCCGCCCATTTTTCAAAATCTGTTCACAGGCATCGAATGCGTGACTTAGAGATCTGCACGGGCAGACCCGTGGCCCCAGAGTTGATTTCAGGGGGGGGGGGGACATTCCTTCCAGAGCAATGAGGCCACCCCCTGAAATCAACTCTGGGGCGTGCAGATCTCTAAGTCACGCATTCGGTGCCTGGGAACAGATTTTGAAAAATGGGCGGCAGCCAAAGTGTTAAGGTGAATTTTTGATCAAAATCCGCAACTAAAGGATTTCTCTTTTTTGTCCAACAATCAACTGGCAAATTTCACAAATTTTTCTGATGACTTAATGACTATTTTCAGTTTTTTTTTCATGCAACTGATTGACAAATTTTGCAATATTATATTTCTACCCACTGGTAAAATTTAGTTTTTTCTTGATACTGATTTGTGTGAGCTTAGTACACCGTCATGTTACAATACACACAAGCTAAAGTTAAACCACTGAAAATATCCTTAATTATTTTAAATGTTTTTGCATAGGAGGACATTGAATGAGCTTGGTACACTGTCATGTTACAATACTCACAAGCTAATGTTAAACAAATGACAATATCCTTAAATTTACGTTAACACTTTGGCTGCCGCCCATTTTTCAAAATCTGTTCACAGGCATCGAATGCGTGACTTAGAGATCTGCACGGGCAGACCCGTGGCCCCAGAGTTGATTTCAGGGGGGGACATTCCTTCCAGAGCAATGAGGCCACCCCCTGAAATCAACTCTGGGGCTTGCAGATCTCTAAGTCACGCATTCGGTGCCTGGGAACAGATTTTGAAAAATGGGCGGCAGCCAAAGTGTTAAGGTGAATTTTTGATCAAAATCCGCAACTAAAGGATTTCTCTTTTTTGTCCCAACAATCAACTGGCAAATTTCACAAATTTTTCTGATGACTTAATGACTATTTTCAGTTTTTTTCATGCAACTGATTGACAAATTTTGCAATATTATATTTCTACCCACTGGTAAAATTTAGTTTTTTCTTGATACTGATTTGTGTGAGCTTAGTACACCGTCATGTTACAATACACACAAGCTAATGTTAAACCACTGAAAATATCCTTAATTATTTTAAATGTTTTTGCATAGGAGGACATTGAATGAGCTTAGTACACTGTCATGTTACAATATTCACAAGCTAATGTTAAACCAATGACAATATCCTTAAATTTACGTTAACACTTTGGCTGCCGCCCATTTTTCAAAATCTGTTCCCAGGCACCGAATGCGTGACTTAAGAGATCTGCATGGGCAGACTTGTGGCCCCAGAGTTGATTTCAGGGGGTGGTCCGGGGGGGGGGACATTCCTTCCAAAGCAATGAGAGACCCCCCCCGGGCCACCCCCTGAAATCAACTCTGGGGCCACGGGACTGCCCGTGCAGATCTCTAACTCACGCATTTGGTGCCTGGGAACAGATTTTGAAAAATGAGCGGCAGCCAAAGTGTTAAGGTAAATTTTTGATCAAAATCCCCGACTAAAGAATTTCTCTTTTTTGTCCAACAATCAAGTGGCAAATTTCACCAAATTTTCTGACGACTTAATGACCATTTTCAGTTTTTTTTCATGCAACTGATTGACAAATTTTGCAATATTATATTTCTACCCACTGGTAAAATTTAGTTTTTTCTTGATACTGATTTGTGAAACTCGCGGGATTTTTATCATATGGTCGATGAATGAATTTCGACTTTCAGACCACTTTTTCAGATTTTCCCTGCAAGCGACAAGGTACAAGTGTGCTGTTTTTTAAACATTTCCGCCCAGTGGCCCTTTTTATCTAGAATCAACACTAGGATAGTGATGATTCTAGAAAAAAGGACTGCTGTGTGCGAATTTTTAAAAAAGGGCACTCGCAGAACAGAAGTGTAAAAATCTAGGCGCCAGCAGGCAGTTTCTCACCACTAAATTTTATTAGTTCTCTTGACTTAAATTCTTACAAAAAATTTAGGTGAAATATTAGACAAAAAATAACAAATAAAATTTAGTGGTGAGAGACTGCCCATTGGCACCTAAATTTTTTTCTTGCATTCGTGTACCTTGTTCACAAAAAATAATTTGAATTGGTTTTCTTAGACTCCTTTTTTATTAGTGGTGTACCGAGTAGTACTTTGGCTGAGTACCGAGTACTCGGCCACTGACTACTCGACCGAGTACCGAATACCGAGTAGTTGTGTAATAAGAAAAACTTACTTTTGTTTGTATGTGTGAAACTAAATTTTAATCTTGAATTATTTTATGAGGGGTTTTTGCTTAACTTTTTTTATATTTTGTACACATATTGTTAAATACTGAGTAAATAGTTTTATGAATTATTACATATATTATACATTGATATTCGAATAACTTTTTACTGATCAGTTTGAAATTCTTACAACTACTCGGTATTGGCCGAGTACCGAGTACTCGGCAAATTGGCCGAGTATGCCGAATACTCAGTATTTACCGAGTACTCAGTACAGCTCTATTTTTATCAATAAAATTTTGCAATGTTTTCCTGTGACAGATTGAATTTTGCGATTTTTCCCCCATTTAATGTTATTATGCATTCCTTTTTTTAAATATTAATATTCAATAACTATTTTTCAATTATCAGTTAATGTGACTTATTTAGCAGTTTTTCAGCTGCAATCGGTCAACAAATTTCACATTTTTTCCTGCCACCAACTGAAGAATCTTGTGAGTTTTGTCTCGATTGATGAATTTCACGATTGATTTCTGCAACAGGTTGACAAGTTTCACAATATTTTAAAGCAGCCGACTGAAGAATTGTTCTGTTTTTATTTTTTTTTCAATAATGGTTGTTGGTTGTGTTTATGATGGCCAGTTATCAGCACGAGGGATATAGGCCCTAATGGGGGGGAGTGCCCTCCGTGGGTGGTCTTTCTAAGGGAACTTAACCCGTATTTATGCTTGGAAAACCAAGGTCCGAAGAAAACTCTAAAAGATTAGGCCGACGGGCGCTATTGGGATCGAACACAGCACCTCCCGTCCTACCAGCTTCGAGAGCAGAACCTCTCGGCCACTGGTGGGGCTGTTCAATAATGGACTGGGGAATTTCATAAATCTTTTCATTGAGTGAGTAATGATTTTTGAAATTTTTTTCACGCTACCAATTCTCGAGTTTTGCAATATTTTATTTCTACTGATCGGGGAAATGTGCGGGAGCTTCCTTGCGATCGATTTGCAAAACTCGTGCGATTTTTTTCATATTGTCGATGGATGAATTTCGCAGATTTTCACCACGTCCGATCGAAGAATTTCATTATTTCTCTCACTTTTTGAACTTTTTTAATATTTTCATCCTTTTAGATTGGATTTTTTTACAGAGCCCTCCGATAAATGTCATTTATAATATATAAAAATTTCATAGAGGAGTGAGGGTGTATTCCAGGTGGTGCAACCCCCACTTTTCAAAATTTTGCCGACATCCCTCATGTAACTTGTTAGAAAGGCCCCATCACCACTTATTTATGTTATGCACATCCGGCTTTCCTCACCCGCTTTGCCCGCCCCCCCCCCCTCCAAGGGGAACTTTTCTAAATTTTGCCAACATGCCTTGTAACATATTGTCGGAAAGGCCTGTGAGCACTTATTCATGTTGTGCACATCCGGTTCCCCCCCCCTAGGGGGCACTTTTCTAAATTTTGCAGTCACCCATCATGTGACATATTGTAGGAAAGGCCTAATACCACTTATTCATGTTATGCACATCTGGTTTCTCCCCCCCACTTTGCTCCACCCTGAGGGGGCACTTTTCTAAATTTTGCTGACACCCCTCGTGTGACCCATCGCTGGAAATGCCAATGACTACTTATTAAGTTATGCACATTTGGCTTTCCTACCCACACTTTGCCCCCTCCAAGGGGGAGCACTTTTCTAAATTTTGCAGTCACCCATCATGTGACATATTGTTGGAAAGGCCTAATGCCACTTATTCATGTTATGCACATCCAGCTTCCCTCCCCCACTTGCCCCCCCTCAAGGGGGGCACTTTTCTAAATTTTGCAGTCACCCATTATGTGACATATTGTTGGAAAGGTCTAATACCACTTATTCATGTTATGCACATCGGCTTCCCTCACCCCACTTTGCCCCCCCCAAGGGGGGCACATTTCTAAATTTTGAAGTCACCCTCATGTGACATATTGTTGGAAAGGCCTAATACCACTTATTCATGCTATGCACATCTGGTTTCTCCCCCCCACTTTGCTCCACCCTGAGGGGGCACTTTTCTAAATTTTGCTGACACCCCTCGTGTGACCCACCGCTGGAAAGGCCAATGACTACTTATTAAGTTATGCACATTTGGCTTTCCTACCCACACTTTGCCCCCTCCAAGGGGGAGCACTTTTCTAAATTTTGCAGTCACCCATCATGTGACATATTGTTGGAAAGGCCTAATGCCACTTATTCATGTTATGCACATCCGGTTTCCCTCACCCCACTTTGCCCCCCCCAAGGGGGGCATATTTCTAAATTTTGAAGTCACCCATCATGTGACATATTGTTGGAAAGGCCTAATACCACTCATTCATGTTATGCACATCTGGCTTCCCTCACCTGATTTTGCCCCCACAAGGGGGGCACTTTTCTAAAGTTTGCAGTCACCCATCATGTGACATATTGTTGGAAAGGCCTAATACCACTTATTCATGTTATGCACATCCGGTTCTCCCCCCCCCCACTTTGCTCCCCCCTGAGGGGATACTTTTCTAAATTTTGCCGACACCCCTCGTGTGACCCATTGCTGGAAAGGCCAATGGCTACTTATTCAAGTTATGCACATTTGGCTTTCCTCCCCACACTTCCCCCCCAAGGGGGGCACTTTTCTAAATTTTGCAGTCACCCATCATGTGACATATTGTTGGAAAGGCCTAATACCACTTATTCATGTTATGCACATCCAACTTCCCTCACCCCACTTTGCCCCCCCCCAAGGGGGGCACTTTTCTACATTTTGCAGTCACCCATCATGTAACATATTGTTGGAAAGGCCTAATACCACTTATTCATGTTATGCACATCCGTCTTCCCTCCCCCCACTTTGCCCCCCCCAAACCGGGCACTTTTTCTAAATTTTGGAGTCACCCATCATGTGGCATTTTGTTGGAAAGGCCTAATACGACTTATTTATGTTATGCACATCCGGCATTTCTCCTCATATTTTCTAATAAATTTTTAAAAGGCTACAGTCAAACTGCAAAAAAAATGTAGTTGGGAGACTGCGGTGATTTGGCACAAATCCCTGCAGTTCTTTTGAAGTCGACATAACTATAAATTTACTGCGGTGAGTGTGTAGTTATCAACTACACATTTACTGCAGTTAATTTATAGTTATGTCGACTTCAAAAACACTGCAGGGATTTGTGCCAAATCACCGCAGTCTTCCAACTACATATTTTTTAAAGTTTCACTGCAGTTCATTTTTAGCTGGGTAATTTTAAGTTTTTTATATATTTTTAAAATATATAATTAATTCTTAATTAATGAAAAAAACCCCCATCAAAATATTCTATTTAGAACCGGATAAATTTGAAATTGATATATATATAAATGTACATAGATTCTTTTTTATTTTAAACATCACAGTCGCTTCTTTGAGGAATGTAAGTTTTCCACTTGTGCGGATTTTAAAAGAATCGCAACCAGATAGATAATTTATTTTGCACAGGCAGGTATAAAATATCAAACCTACAATTTTAAACTACTTTTTGTCGATTAAATTATGCAAAATTATTTGACGAGATTTGCATAGCCTCCAGCGTCTTACCCTTTTCTGTACTACAAGAATTTAATACAATTTTTGGCCTTATTTAATCGGCAGATTACGACGCTTTAAGAATGTAAAATTCACTATTAACCGTAGCTGCCAACTTTTACCCTTTTTTGCTACCACTTAAATTTAATAGCGATCTTTGTCTTGTTTAATCGTGAGATTTCGATGATTAAATAAGACAACATGTACAATAAAATTTTAGTGGTGAGAAGAAAGCGTAAAAGTTGGCAGCTATGCTATTAACACTTAACCCTTCCAGGGCTGTGGTATGTTTATGAAACCACTTAATTTTTATTCCCAAGTCTCACAATGGCACCAGAATTTTGATATAATTTTTTTTATTTTATTATGTATGTCAAAAATAGTTCTTTCGAATTTTCAAATAAAGTACATGACGTCTACACCAAGTAAGCAAAATTCAACTTCTTTATAGAAAACCTTTTGGTTACTAGAAACATAGTCGCCTACTTCAGTTTTGAAATAGGCAATCAGACTTTCTTCTACCATAAATTTTACAAAGATTTTAAATAATATTTAAACACTATATTTTGATTAAGATAAAAATATAATTTTAAATTTAATGGTGGGAGTGTACCTGATTTTCCGGCGTCGTCTCCGTTAAGTTGGCGCCTTTGGCTTTAAAGAGCATATTCATTCATTGTATTCCTGTTTTGCTATTCCAAATGTAAACGTAATGAGGAATTTTAACTTTTTACTTATAGCAGATTTGCCAGTTGGGCTAAATGTTCATTACGTGTGCTTGATTGCTACTACTTTTTAACCATTTGGAAAAATGGTTATTGTTCTCGTCAGGATGGAATATCAAAAGCATATCTCATAACGGCCAACTTTTACGCTTTTTTCCTACCACTATTTTTAATAAGAGAAATTTGTCTTATTTAATCATCGAAAACATAGGATTGAATAAGTCACATTTTTCTGCTAAAAAATAGTGGTAGGAAAAAAGCGTAAAAGTTGGCAGCTATGATATCTGAAGGTTTTTATTGGTTTAATCCGCATTTTATTTGTTTTCTGATTGGTCTTTCCAGAATTCTGTATTCCCCTTTTCTTTCAACAGAGATGGATACCTTCTATTGCCACTATGACAAAAAAGTAATAAAAACTACAAAAAAATTAATAACTCAGAAACAAATTGAGATACAGCATTCAAACAAATTGCATTTAAAAGTACATTTTTTTCTCTATACGACGGTGTAAAAAGTAATATTGTGGGATGTTTAGAAGTTTAAGAATGAAATTTCATTTAAAATGTGTCTTCAGATTTCCTGTAAATCTGACGATGGAAAAGACTTTTCCCAAACAGCCAATGAAATGCTTGGATAATACATAACTTTCAGGTGGATAATACGTCGCAGGCGATTTTTGTCGCTTGGAATTTTTACGTGCAATAACACTATTAATGTTTAATTCATGGCGTACGTAATGTATGATCAACTCCGTGCAATTTTTTATATCTTAAATTATAGTCTTCGAAAAAATCATTTTCCAAATGGTCGTTGTAATTTGATAAATTGCTTTTTTTTTTTTTTTTTGAAGTTGCATTATTTGCCTTATTTAATGTGTCGTTAAAGAAGGCGAATGTTTTTATTTCCTAACGTGGTAGAACAATAATCTAAATATAAAAATTTGAGCAACTGACAACACTGCCTTATTACATACATACACTTGATATAATAAATGGTATTTCCCAAAACAAATATTATTTTTTAAACACAATCGAACATCACATTTTAAAGAATTTTTCCCTGTACAACATTTGTAAGATCATACTTTGTATCTGAGTGTTATAGACTGTGAGTTATAGCTAAAAACGTTTGGAAGGGTTGGAAGGAGGTATTTTTGCATCTTATATTTGTCCTTTATTTAAGCTCTTCTTCGGTCCTACTCGGTGTTTTCAAAGGTTTCAAAATCTCCTTTCCGCTAAAAGAGAAAAGACTGTCAGCTAGACGAATTCTGAACTCATTTTTGAAATATTCAGACCGCTAACCAAAGCATAAAAATGACCCTCTATTCACTATTAACAAACTTAGTAATTTTATCATTAGCTAAAAAAATTAAATACTATTCTTATGTTATTAAACCCATTTTACTAATAAATTACGCAGAAATAAATTGTTCATATTTGTTTCTATTTCATGCATTCCGTGGAATACACATTGAGTTTTTCCCAGCAACTTAAAATTGTCAAAAATATGTAATATGTAATATTCTCAATTTAAAGAAATGTGTTACTACGGATATCCGATGCAATTCTATTTTTTTTTATGTGACTAATTTTAAGATATTCTTCTATTTTAAAAATATATAAATAAATAAATAAAATAAACACCTAACAAAAAATCAAGTCTTTTATTCTGAATACAAATTTTTTTTAAAAATGTGTTATAAAAATAAACTCATATTATTAACCCTTTGCAGTCGATGTCATCACAGTGGATTTAAAGCCATAAATGTCACATTGACACCAGTATTTTTAGACAAAATTTTCGGTTTCTTGTGTACACGAATAAATGCATTTACTTGCTTACTAATAACTTATATTTTAAATTCCGGTCCCATTGTGACATTTGAGGACTAAAATTAAATGCCGACACTATCGCTTAATCGACCGCAAATAGTTAATAACCTACGAAATAATGATTTTCAGATTAAAAAAAATAATGCAACACTAGTCTTATTTCCAAAAAGTTAACAATCGAATGCTTTCTAAAAGACATTTCCATAAATCTTTTATACAATGAAATAAAGTGATTGATACAATGTCAGTAGATAGAAAAAAATATTCCAATTTCCCGGTAGTATTTTTTTTTAAATGTTACTGACTATTTTTAAAGTGGAATATTGTATTCTCTAAATCAAGATTTTATTATACTTCGACAAGTTATAGTAAATTTCAAATGCGAACTGAAAGTGGGACGAGTAGCCATATATTTTAAAAAAGCGAAATAAGAATATTCCTTTACATTACAAATTTAAACAAGAAATAAAAATCAAGCGTCAATCATAGATTATGAATCTCTTTCCTACAAATTCGGTATACTGTAACAAAACGTCCCCGTTTAACAAGGTGAAAGATGATATCCAAGTAAACTTTTGAAAACACAATTTCAATAATTACCTTGTATAATCGTAAAAGATTTAAAATTCTTTTGTTAAGCCCTGTATATGAACTAAAGATTTCTATGTATACTTCATAGTATGCTAAAATTTAGTTCAGTTAGGAAACAGTTGAAAATTCATTTTCAGCAGTTTCCGTCAAAAAACTGAAATGTACTAGAATTATTTGCGTAGCCCTGTATATAATAATAAAAAAAATGTATGCACAAAGAAATGTGCAAAACACTAGTTACATCAAAAGCACATGCCAGAACTAGAAGCGCAATTTCAGCAATTAAAGCTAATACAGAGAATTGTAACCTAATTCCTTTGTGTTTCCCTGAAAATGAATGATAAAAGGCTATACACACCATACTCTAAAACAGGCGTGTCCAACCTGGCTTTCGCGGATCACCAGAAAATTCTTACAGAAAATTTTGCCGTATTTAATCTTCGAATAATAATAATGTTAAGTAAATCAGATATTTCTGTAACAAATATTTGATGACGAAAAGTAAACAAGAAGTTTTTCTCCAACATCCAGTGTACTGACGGTACTTATAAGTACCACCGAGTAATTTCACTGTTAAATCAAATACATACACCGTTCACCTAAAATAGCTAGTCAAACTGTATTTTAAGGTCATAATAAACACATAAACGAAATCCAACACTTATCTTACATCCTTTACTGTGTTTGTAGCAATTAAAAGACAAACGTGACAATCTGTAAAAAATGTCGGCACAAAACCCAACGTCTGTGTCGAAGATAGCCTCCTTTCTCGCTAAAATAACAAACCTAGAACTACTGCCATGTATCCGGATAAAATGGAGTTAAAAGAGTGTTTTTGCAAAGTACAATTAGAATATTATGAGTAATATCCACTATGGGATGAAAGTTTAAAGTGAGTAGTACTTATAAGTACGGTCAGTAGATAAAGGGTTAACCCTTTCAGGGGCAAGTCATTTGTGCTCAAAAATTTTTCAAATAATTAATTCGCACCGTAAGTAACAAACAAATTTATTTGAAAATAATCAACAGCTTTTTTTTCACGTACATTATGAGATCGAAATTGTACTAAAATATTACTGGTGCCATTTGGCAATCGAGGCCTTAAAATTAACCGTTTGCAGACTGCAAACGGCGCCCATCAAAGGGTTAAAGCCGGTTGGCAAGTAAACTTGCCAAGCAAAGCGAACAAAATTTTTAAATTTGTATACCAGTATTTTAGTTTGGAAATTTTCACATTATCTAATCTAAGACTTTGAGCGATCCATGGAACTATTAATAAAGAGGAACTGACATATCCTTAAAACAGTGAAGCTTCAATTGTAACCCTAGTCGCATCGACAGATCGTATTTTTCTCGGCCTTTCATCAATTCCTCGAAATGTGCTCGAGTAATAACACAGGTATATCCTTGCGAGCAGTACCTGAGAACCGGTTTTCGATGGGCACTATTTCCTCGGGTAAAAGGTATCATTATGAGCATAATTACCGAGGAAAATGTGCTAATCGCATAGTCATGTGCAACATATAACGGCCCGATATCAAATCACGGTGAAATAAGTTAGAAAACGCAGTTTTTCTGGAAGCGTGAATCTGATTGGTTGAAACACGAGAGCTACGAAGATCCCGGATGAAGACGATGTTGTTGTTGATGGCTGTTCGCGAGGAAGAAGGAAGCGGTCGCCATTGCTACACTGCATTATCCGTGGAATAAATACATTTTTTCCGGAAATATGTAAGTACCTATTTCATTCTTTCTGATGTTATTACCTTTTTCATTTGACAATGCTTCTGATTTACACACGTTTTCCCGTGCTCTTGATTGTAATGCACCTTTTTTAATAGTCTGTGTAATTGTTTATATTTAATCTTATATGACAACAAAGCGCAATTTAAAACTGAAAAAAAAAATTGATTTCATTTCTGATTTTTGGATTTCGGAGCTTGGCAAGTCTGTATGTAGTAGGGTGTCAACGATTTAAATCATGATTTTAATCAAGTGATTTTTTAAAAAAAATCATTGATTAAAATCAAAAAAATTCTAAATGTTTAAAATGACGTAAAAAGTATTCAAATCTAAGATGAACATAATTTGGAAAGTTTCTACAGGTATTGTGACTTATGAATACACAAAACAAAGCTTTAAATAATTGTTTCTAAGCATAATTCCTGAGTATTGTGAAATTTTAAGTACAGTAAGTTTGTAAAAAGCATGGTTTTTATCTAACAAACATAAAAAGCATTTAATTTAAAAATGATATTTCAATCTAATATAATTTACAATGCCATAATTTCCTTTTAATAATCAAGTTATTCATTCTTTTATACTATACAATAAACATAGCAATAGAGTGTCAATGATTTTAATCAATTGATTTGAATCAGATGATAAAATCACATATTTTCTGATTTTTTAAAATAGTGTGAAAAAGCATTATAATCAGTAATGAAAGCGATCACTAAATCACTTGTAAAAAATGTAATATTTGTTATTGTTAATTATAAAAATATTAAACTGTGTAAAAAGAAGTATTATACATTTAAAAAAAAAAATCTAACTAAATGTTAAATAACTTCAAAACATTATAATATTTAGTAGCTATTCAAATATTTTAATGTTATGGGGAAAAAAATCCGATTTAAGTTTCAAAAATACAATTTTTGTAATCTATTTTTAAATTATGTGTGAATTTGCTACAATTTTTGATCGATTTGATATACATACGCTTTAGAACCTGTGTAAAATTACTGGCTGCTTTATGTATTTATCAAACTATTATTTATCACCTTTTTTCAATCACTTTTTCAAAAATGTAGATTGTGTTCTTAAAAAGTTAATTGTTTAATAATTACAAAATTTAATCTGTATCATCAATTTAAAATTAAATGCAATTTATCAATAACTTTAAAATGTAAGCAGTATTTAATATTGGTTTACATAATTATTACAAAATATTAATGCACATAATGTTGTATGTTACTAAAGAAATTTTTAATTTGCAGTTTTTTGTAAATTTTATAATTGCATAATTAAAATTTTATTAATTAAAGCAAAAAAACATAGATTATGTTAGTAACTGAAGGGTTGTTCATTTTTGAAATGCTTAATTCTTGGTAAATGTTTAATATTTTAACACAGGGAAAAAAATAAAAAAAATCTGATTTAAATTAACAAAATCTGATTTTTAAAAAAAAATCGGTACAGATGTCATATTCGCCCCATATTGGCGCGATTTTTTTCGCTTGCCAATTTGGCGAAAACATCAACAGCATAAACAACATAATCCGGGTTACCACATCAAGCACTTTGGCGCAAGTTAAGTAGGGGAAGACGGGGTACAATGAAACAAAATTTACTAATTTTTTTTTCCTATCCACAATTTTGCATGCACAAAAATATAATTAATGCATATTTTTAATCTTGTATTTTCCCCATCTAAATAAATTTTTATTAGGTTCTAAACAATATCTTTATGCTTGAAAAATAACAAAAAATAAATGTCTTACAGTGTTTCATTGTACCCCGTATGCCGGGGTACAATGAAACACATACTGGGGTACAATGAAACGCTCCAAATGATAGAAGCAATTTTCACCCAGTATAGTTTATTTTATGAAAAATGAGATAAATACAAAAACAAAACTTGATTAATAAGGAACTTGATAAAAATATTATAGTCTAAGATGAAAAATAAGAAAATTCTATTAGTTTAAGAAATACCTTTCATTTTACATTAAATTGGCGCAAGTCAGTTTCAAAAATTAGCATTTCTGTTTATATTTCAGTTGATCCTGAAGGAATATAGGGTGGTAGTTTCAACAGAATGAGTTTTTTTTTAAATGTAAGTTTCTAAAAAAAAAAAAAAAAAAAAAAAAAAAAACCTAGGTTGGAGTCTTTATATCAAGTATTTCACATTTGACTCCATTTAAATGTATGATTTCTCCAACAGTATATATTTCCTTATGTTTTCATTTATACGGATACTGCTTGTGCCATACATGTTGTGTGTGAACTGTGAATATCTCACTCTTAGTACCCCGATGACCAGCTGGACCTGGAAAAAAATCTGGATCATCATCAGAGTCTGTAGCAGGCAGAGTTTGTTTACAAAACAATCCCTTCTCAGCTTTTTTTCTCTCTCTATTTTTTAATCGCTTAACAAGAGCATTTTTTACTGACCTGGTTAGAACAAAACTCTTTTTTTTTCCTGTTTTTCTACTCTTACTTCTAATATATTCTATTTACTACTTTTATTACTATAATAAAACATGTTTCATTGTACCCCGTCTGCAAGTGTTTCATTGTACCCCGCACTGAGGTTACTGAATAAAAATTTATTTTCAAACTTCTAATATTTATTTTTTTTTAGTTTGGTTTTGGAGGTATGAAGACAACAACCCAAAGATAACAACCCAAAGATAACAATGTATAGAAAAAATAATTATTACATATAACAACAAGGAAAAATAAACTAAATTACTTTTAGTAAAGAAAGTTACTTTCAATGGCGTAAAAGCAATAATCTTCTATTGCTACTGTTGTAGAAGTGTGAATGTATCCAAATCACATCAGTAATTGGAACATATAGTTGTATAACATATATATAAACTGCAACTCTCTATGACAAATTTGACTGATTTTACAAGTAATGTTTCATTGTACCCCGTCTTCCCCTACCTGTTGCCTATATGATATTGGCGACAGAAAAAAATCGCGCCAATATGGGGCGAATATGACATCTGTTCCAAAAAATCATGCTTTTTTTACACCCTAGTATGTAGTAGTATTTTGTTTCTGAAACCAAGCAGTCTGGCAGCCAAAATCCAAAATGCTTTAGTATCATTCAGTCAAGATTTAAGGATACTAAACAAAAAACATCTTTTAACGCTTTCGTTTATTAACACACAAAACAACCCCTACTGCTGGGATATTTAAAAAGAAAAAAAAACAGGCAGAGGGGGGGGGGGGTGATATTAAAATACAAAAAAGTTCATAAAATACTCTTATTTTTATCGCTTATGATAAAAAATAAATTTTTGCAGGGTCGCAAATATCAAAACAGCGGTAGAAATGATTAAAAAAAAGTCACTGGTCCCAAGGACCAGTAAACATCAGAGTTTACTGGTCCGCAGACATCGTCACTGGCCCTCTACATAAAATTATATTAAGTACTTTTAACCCTTTGACTGACACCCCCCCCCTCTCCTCCTCCGAGAATATAAACCAAACTTCCTTTCAGTTACCCAAAATTTTCGGCATAATAAAATGTAAAATTATAATTTGCTAAAAATTAAATAAGTAGTACATTATCAAAAACTGAACTTATTAATTATGTATTTTATTTTCGTTTACTTATTTTAACTAACTAAGTTTTTATGCTTATTGTAATGTTTGGTTGCGGTTTTTGTCAGGGATGGGGTAATTTAAGTTTACCTGTCAGAGAGGGAAAAAAGTTACTTGCTTCATCGGAATGTTAAAAGACATATTGCATAGATTTTTTTTTTTTTTTTACCAAAATTTTTCTAATTTACCAATGTTTTTGAAGACAAAATAATATTTTGTATTTATCGCTAATGCTGCGTGGGGACAAGCATTAACAAATGTTATTAAATACAAGAATATTGTTTTGAATTTTTGCTTTATGGGCATGCAGTGCTCATACATGCAGTATTTTTTACTTACTGCACATGCATGCACAAAATTTTTTGTTTATTTTATTACTATTTGCTTTTTACAAATTCCCTTTCCCCTCTCTTTTTTTAGAAATAACGTTTGGAAAATTTTGGTATTTTGTTTTGAAAACATCATTGTTTTTTATTGGGCTTAGATCAATTTTAATATTTATATGAATCTCAGAATCATTATCATTACAAAATTTTATACTATTTGCTTTTTACAAATTTCTCGCCCCCCCCCCTCCCCCATCTCTCTCTCTCTCCTTTTTCATAAATAACATTTGGAGAACTTTGATATTTTGTTTGTAAAAGCATGTTAAAAGATAGATTGAATAGATCTTTTTTTTTTTTTCTTAACCAAAATTTTTCTAATTTACCGATGTTTTTGAAGACAAAATAATATTTTGTATTTATCGCTAATGCTGCTTGGGGACAAGTATTATAACAAATGTTATTAAATACAAGGATATTGTTTTGAATTTTTAATCTTATCATCTGTTAACCTTATGTTAATTTTTATAATGAAATTGAATGAGTTTTTGTATATCCCTTGCATATTCTCCCTTGATCGTCTGTCATCTTTTTTGTTATGACCGACATTTTTTTAGCGATTTTGCAACCCTGACTATTTTCAGCGGTAGAATTGATTAAAAAAAAAATCACTGATCACAAGGAACAGTAAACATCAGAGTTTACTGGTCCGCAGACATCGTCACTGGCCCGCTACATAAAATTATATAAGTACCTTAACCCTTTGAGTGACACCCCCCCCCTCTCCTCCTCCGAGAATATAAATTAAACTTCCTTTCAGTTACCCAAAATTTTCGGCATAATAAAATGTAAAATTATATTTTGCTAAAAATTAAATAGTACATAAACAAAAACTGAAATTATTATGTTTTTTATTTCCGTCTATTTATTTTAACTAAGTTTTTATGCAAATTTTATGCTTATTGTAATGTTTGGTTGCAGTTTTCTCAGGGATGGGAAAATTTACGTTTACCTGTCAGAAAGGGGAAAAAGTTACTGTTAGTTACTAAAATTTAGTGGTCCAATTGAATTTTTAGTGGTCTCGGACCTGCGGACCACCAAGGATTTCGAACGCTGCAAAATAGTCAAATACTTATTGCTGATTATAAATATTTTGAGATTTAATATAAATTGGAAACTAAAATATATTGCACCTAAAAAGAACACAATCTTTTTCTTTCTATTTACACCAAAATTGACAGTCAACTAATTGAAAACAGAAACAATTTGCTTTTCACAAAAAACAAACATTCACTATCAAGGGAATTTTTATACACAGAACAAAATATATTTTTTACTGAAGAATTTGAATGCAAATGTTAGCATGCCTGTATTTTTATTGCCTAACCTTTTTAAACTAAATTAAATGAAAACCAGAAAATATTCTTTCTCTAATGAAACTATAAGTAACTCATTGTCTTCTAAATTAGGCAGTTTATAAATTAATATTGCTCCACATAAATATTCGTTCTACATTTACAAATCAACATTCAGAATCCTTGGTGTTCTGCTGGTCCGCGACCACTGAAAATTCAACCTGACCACTAAGGGACAGTCCATAAATGATGTCACACTTTTTGGCCCCTTCCCCCCCCCTTTGTCACACTTCACCTTACCTCTTGCCCTCCCCTCTTGTCGCATGTCATGCTATATTACATAACATATACTTGCAGTTCAGAAACAAAGCACTGCTTTATAGATCATATTTAAAATTTTAACTTTATAATTAAACTTTCATATTAACTTTAACTATTTGTTTTCACGACATTTGTGAGCATAACTATAAAATATGATTTGTGTATTTATTTTGTATGAAATAATATTAAGGTTTACGACAAAAAACATAAATTAATATGCACTAGTCATAAAATATTAATATGAAAGAGCATTTGAAACCAGTAGTATTTTGGAATTTGAAATGGAATTTAATATATTTGGCTTTAAATCTTATCCTTTAGCGTTGACTCTAGAAAAAAAGGGCCGCCGGGGAGTAATTTTTCAAAAAGGGAACACTATTCTAAAAAAAGGGGAACACTATCTAAAAAAGGGTACATTTCTTCAAAAAGGAAACATTGTTCTAAAAAAAGGCACATTTTTTTTTTCAAAAAAGGGACACTTAAACCTTGTTCAAAAAATTTTTTGAACTAGTTTGTTTAGAGAGCCTAGAATTTGTGATATTTTTTCGGGATCAATGAAAAGGGCAGCTGGGAAAGGGAAATGTTGAAAAGGGCAGCTGGGCGTATCGGGAGGGTTTAAAAGAGCTGCCGGGCACAAAAAAGAAAAAAAGGGCCGCCTAGCGCTGCGCCCTGCTAAAAAGCGGCTTAGAGTCAACTCAGTACTATCCTTACTTTATTAGTATAAAATACTTTCAAGGATCGATGCAGGTTTTTATTCTTGGGGCCCATTTTGTGAAAAGTAAGTTATTTTTGCGAATTTTATAATATTTTTGTGAAAAATAGCATTTTGTAACGAAAGTGGAAATCCAGTTACTCATTCGAACCAAGAATTTATAAACAAAAACTTCTTTAAATCCCCTTGCTAAATTTTTTGTTTTTCGTGATCTGGTTTTATTTACAAATTACACATTTTAAAACAGTTTTTATGAAAAAGAATGTTATGAAAGGGGCCTGTTTATTAAAAGGAATTTTGTGAAGGGGTCTCTTTTATTAAATAGATTTTTGTGAAAGGGCCGTAAATAGGCCCCAAATTTTGCATGGATCGACCCCTGATTTTAATTTCAAAATAACTTCAAAATTTAATCTGCTGATTTTTAATGCTTTTATTTTAACCAAAATGTGTGATGTCACATTTCTTCTTACCCCCTCCCATCCCCTTGTCACAATTTCACGAACCCTACTCCAAGCATGACATTAGTTGTGGGCAGCCCCTAATTTGAAAAATTTAGTTGTCCGCAGAACCAGTAACTTTTCTGCCCTCCCGATCGCAAATCACAATTTTATTTTATTTTTAACAAATTAAAATTTCAATTTTATTAATGCTGAAAATTTTGGATAACTGAAAAGTGAGTTTGGTTTATATTCTGGGGAGGGTAGAGGGCTCAAAGGGTTAAAGGTGCTTAATAGAATTTTATGTTGTGGACCAGTAAATTCTAATGTTTGAGTCCTTGAGACCAGTGACTTTTTATTAATCAGTTCTGACACAGCAAATTTAGCTCGAAACATAAAGATTGGGGGATATATATATAATAGTAGAAATAAGCAAAAAAAAAAAAAAAAAAAAAAAAATGCAATTTTGTACCAATCATTCTGACAGCCATAGTTTGGTTATCTTCACTGCAGTCTTGATTGGTTGTTGCCATACTTTCTTAGCAATCTTCTATAATTAGAATGCACAGACAAGATATTTGACTGTGGTCCAAAAATGATAAACATGTAACAAATGTGATCATATTACACTTATGAACTTTATGGTCTTAAATCACATTGTTTGGTGACTTTTTTTTCTTTTTTTTTCTTTATTTTTAATATAATATATAAGTGAACTATTAAATACAGTCAACTCTGTGAAATCCGCTGATGTATAATCCGCCAATGTCTATTATCCGGACTACATGTTGAAATGTAAACAATGAAAATTCCATTAACAGTTAAACTCTTAGATAAAGTTAAATTTGGTATTTTTTTTTCATAAGTTATCAGTTCTCCAATGAATAAATATTTAAATATAAATTGGACATAAATGTTTAAATTTCTCAGGGCAACAAAATTTTATCTCAGAGCAAAAAGTAATGATTGTTCATAGACTATAGAAAAAAATTATTGACAACAAAGCAAAACTGAAATTACCATTATGTTGTGTCAACGTTTAAAAAAATTAATACAATTAGTAAAATAATAATGCATTATGTTTTTCTTTTACATTGTAATTATAATTTGTGTGCAGTTGTTTCTAATTTATTGCCAGACTCTAAAAAGTAAAATGTAAACAAATGGATGATCTATAATCTGCAAAAATGTGTAATCCGCAAAACTCTCTGTCCCTAAGTGTGCAGATTTCACAGAGTCGACTGTATATAATTTTATTTTTATTTTATGAAAATCAAAAGGGTTTTGTCGTAAAGATGAAAATAAGCACTCGCCACCCGGCGATTAAACTTGAAAGACTGGCGACTAAAAATATGGAAGGAACCGGTCAAATGCAGGATTTTGTAAAAAAAAAAAAAAAAAAAAAAAAAACTCAAATTTCATCAAAAATCACGAAAAATGCCGCTAATTTTGTCAAGAGATCGCGAAAGAAGCGTAAATTTCGTCAAAGGATCGCTAAAAACTCGAATTTCGTCGAAGGATCGCGAGAACTCAAATTTCTTCGAAGGATCACAAAAACTCAATTTCTTTGAAGGATCGTGAAAACTCAATTTCTTCGTAGGATCACGAAAACTCCAATTTCTTGGAAGGATTGCGAAAACTCAATTTCTTCGAAGGTTCGCGAAAACTCCAATTTCTTCGAAGCATTGTGAAAACTCTCATTTCTTCCAAGGATCGTGAAAACTCTCATTTCTTCGAAGGATCATTAAAACTTGCATTTCTTCGAAGGATCATGAAAACTCTCATTTCTTCGAAGGATCGTGAAAATTCGCATTTCTTCGAAGGATCGTGAAAACTCGCATTTCTTCGAAGGATCGTGAAAACTCGCATTTCTTCGAAGGATCGTGAAAACTCGCATTTCTTCGAAGGATCGTGAAAACTCGCATTTCTTCGAAGGATCGTGAAAACTCGCATTTCTTCGAAGGATCGTGAAAACTCGCATTTCTTCGAAGGATCGTGAAAACTCGCATTTCTTCGAAGGATCGTGAAAACTCGCATTTCTTCGAAGGATCGTGAAAACTCGCATTTCTTCGAAGGATCGTGAAAACTCGCATTTCTTCGAAGGATCGTGAAAACTCTCATTTCTTCGAAGGATCGTGAAAACTCCAATTTCTTCGAAGGATCGTGAAAACTCTCATTTCTTCGAAGGATCGTGAAAACTCCAATTTCTTCGAAGGATCGTGAGAACTCCAATTTCTTCGAAGGATCGTGAGAACTCCAATTTCTTCGAAGGATCGTGAAAACTCCAATTTCTTCGAAGGATCGTGAAAACTCCAATTTCTTCGAAGGATCGTGAAAACTCTCATTTCTTCGAAGGATCGCGAAAACTCAATTTCTTCGTAGGATCGCGAAAACTCAATTTCTTCGTAGGATCACAAAAACTCCAATTTCTTGGAAGGATTGCGAAAACTCAATTTCTTCGAAGGTTCGCGAAAACTCCAATTTTTTCGAAGGATCGTGAAAACTCCAATTTCTTGGAAGGATCGCGAAAACTCAATTTCTTCGAAGGTTCGCGAAAACTCCAATTTTTTCGAAGGATCACAAAAACTCCAATTTCTTGGAAGGATTGCGAAAACTCAATTTCTTCGAAGGTTCGCGAAAACTCCAATTTTTTCGAAGGATCGGGAAAACTCCAATTTCTTCGAAGGATCGCGAAAACTCCAATTTCTTCGAAGGATCGCGAAAACTCCAATTTCTTCGAAGGATCGCGAAAACTCCAATTTCTTCGAAGGATCGCGAAAACTCCAATTTCTTCGAAGGATCGCGAAAACTCCAATTTCTTCGAAGGATCGCGAAAACTCAAATTTCGTCGAATGGCTGCTGAAAAATCGTGAATTTCATCGAAGGATCATGGGGGGGGATGCAAATTTCATCATAGGGCATGGAAAAGTTCAAATTTTGTGAATGGTTCGCAGAAAAGACTAGAACGGGCTCTGTGACAGACTGACAGAGGAGCGAGACGAATAGGGTTTCATCAGATGAACGAAACCCTAAAAATTGAATTTCAAGCCCTGTCTTCAGCGGTTATAAAATTTTTGCGACGATTGATAAATCCTGCCATTTCATTTTACGATTGATTGACAAAATTTACTCTGTTTTTCCTCTGTTGAATTGAAAAATTGCATGTTTTTTTTCTGAGATGAGTAGAGAATTTGATATTTTTTCCCATTAATCGATCACAATTAAAAGATTTCGCAGTTTTTTTCTTGTGTGGAGTTGACATATTTCTTGATTTCCCCCCCCCCCTCTTTACAATCAATTAACAAATTTTGCATTTCCCTTCCCTATTCGATGAATTTAGCTGGGTTTTTTTCTCCTTCGGCCAATTAGTGAAATTCAGATTTTTTTTGCAGCTGATTGATGTATTTTTCGATTAAATTAAATAAAAGGGTGAATAAAAAAAAGCAGTAAGGACCCCTGGGTGCATAAAGTAGTTAGTAGTAGGGCCGCCGGGCTTTATGCCCTGACAAATAAGCCCATAGTCAATACTATTTTTACATTACCAAAATTCCTTTTTAGGTGCATTCGTAATTATATAAATATGTAGCTATAGTTGTCATTCAGTCAGTACGTCTGTCTGTCTGTCACTCTGCATATAACTGAGGAAAAACTACCCAACCGAATGTTCTGAAATTTTAAATATATAATTATTGCAATATTTTGTTGAGTCATTTCAAATTTTATGAAAATCAGATCTATAGTTTAATGACAGGGATAGTCTAAAGTTTTCCATTACATTACGGCCAATGGGGGAAAAAAAAGTGCATTTTAATGATGTTACAGCCAACAGAATGAAATGGATATGCACTTATTGAACCGTACTAAAATATACATTCAGTGAGTACAATATGCGGTGCAAAAAATATTTATAAAACTAGCTATAGTACGAACGCACCTCATTAGCTACGTTTGACGTGCAATTTCCAACTTGTTTTTGTGTATCAGTACTTTAATGAAATCCAATATTTTTTTTACATTTCAATTACTTTTTTTTTTTTTATCCTTAGGATATACCTAGAATTCCTGAGAGTCCACTCTGAGAATGCAAACAGTGTTCCCCTTGCAGCGTGACTTTTTAGAGAAATCTGTTTAACGGTAATTATAATTATGTTTATGCTAAAGAAACTACTTTTTGCAGTAGATGCTGCTTAATGTGATTATGTGTAATATCAGCCTGTTAGTGTTTTCAAAATCATCATGTCTCGACCTAACGCATCATGCTAAAAGCATCGCTTTGTGTGAAAAATATTTTGAATTATATTAAGAATTATATAAAAAAATTCAGTTGTAGTTGGTTCAATATATTCTTAATGCAGCAAACCAGTCCCATGAGATACAAATGTACTTTTTAAATTAACTTAATTTTTTATATATATATTTTGCTAAATCATACTTTATTAATGCAAAATTATACCCAGGTTTCACTGATAAATGTATATGTATTATGTAGAAGTTTAAAGTGTTCTGCAAAAAAACTCAATAAAGTCCCCCCCCCCCCCACCCTTTTTTTTTTTTTTTTTTTTAAGAAAACCCCGAGTTTTAGACCAGTGTGCTGGGTGTTTTAAAACCCTGTATATTGTTATCAAAAACTTGTGGCCCCGAAGTAATCACATTAAGCAGCATCTATACTATACAGTGAAACCCCCGATCCATCGTTTTCCCACATTGATCGTTTTACTTCTATGGTCCCTGCACAAATTATACTTAAATAATGTTAACGAAACCTGCATTCATCGTTCGTCAAGAAATCTTTTTCCCGCATTCATCGTTGTAAAATTTTTCTCCCCACCGAAATGAAATTGAAGGTCAAGCGGATCCATATGACATACAAACTGGAATTACTTCTTTTATCCTAAAATAACTCATTTGAGCTGTTTCGGGAGGGGGGGGCAGAGATTATCAAGAGGTCGTACATCTTCTTGATGCCAGAATAATCAATTGTTTTAAGCAATTTTACAGGAGAAAGCTAGTGAAATACGTTTGTTTCATGGAATAAGCAAAAGAACGTACTCCAAAAATAGAGCTTCTGCAGGCTATTCATTTTGTACTTTCAGCTTGGCATGGAGTAACTTCTTCATTCCATCCAGAAGTGTTTCGTGAAATGCAGTTTTTTTGCGAAAAACTCATGAAGAATGCTCAACAGAAGGGAAAGAAAATAATGAATATGCTGACGATAATGCAAATGAAGAGTGGTTGCGTGTAAAAGAGGATGTCTCTGTTACAAAATTTAACGATATATTTCTATTGATCGAGATGTTGCGACATGTGGTGTCCTAAGCATAGAAGAAATGTGTGATGATGCAAAAAATGAAAATAATGGCGAAGAAGCAGAGGATAATGTTCATGCCGATGAAGCTAAGCCTACACCAGCGCAAAGTCTGTCTGATTTAATTACGGCATTTGAAACTATACGAACTTTTTTATATGTACATGAAATTACAGAAAATGACCAGAAATATGTTGTACATCCTGAAAATTTGTTGTTTAATTTAAAAAATGAACGAAAAACTGAATATAAAATTACTCATTTTTAGAATAAATATCCATTTTCTACAACTTTGATTTATTTATTTTACAATTTGGTCTGTAACAAATTAGTATTTATTAATATACTGTATACATTGCATGTATTAGTAAGTAATGCTTAAACTTTTTTTTTTTTTTTCGTGTTTTGACGTTAAACCACATTCATCGTTTTCCTGCATTTATCGTTTTTTCCACACACAACTTGAAAAACGATGGATCGAGGTTCTACTGTATTTAAATATTAATAAATTTGTATGTGTTCAAACTGTTCAAAGCAAAAAAGACAGTATTTATATGAAACATTTAATTATAGACTTTTTTCCATAATTGTATTAAAATATGTATTACTTTCCTTTCTCTTCAGTTTGTAGAATTTTTTTGTTGTTGGATTCGTATTGATTTTAAGCGGAAAATTCGTGTTTTGGTTGGTATAAACTGATCCATGTTAAACGTTAATGTTTTTGAGTTACCAGACGTAACTTGACGTCTCTTGCTACTTCAAAGAGTATGTTAAGTTATACACTAATGTAACAAATACTTCTTTATTATAGGGGCTATGACATAACTCAGTCATGACCGAGTTAAGTTTAAGAAAGTGTGATTTCTTGGCAAATATTATAAACTGTCGTGAAAGTGAAATTGCGACCAATAAAAAATGTCTAACTATATATGGCTTATTTCTTATTATATATATATATATATATATTGTATTAATTGTTATGTTTTATTTATGCATAAATTAAACTAATAGTTTTTTAATGTGTATATTAAATGGTATCAATATAAAACAAATAATTGTTTGTGCGTTTGATACATTGATAACTATTTTATAAAGATATTTCAATCTGTGAATGTTTTTAAAATGTAAATAAAGGTTGCCACAAAGTGATTTTGAAAATGTTGATAAATTGCCAAATAATTTTTGCAGTTGTAATTATTTATGAGTACAAAAACAACGAAGATAATGTGTCAAATGATTTCTGCCAAAATATGCCAACTGACTGTGAATCTGCAGTAACAAAATATTTTAAGCACTAAAAAGTAGAAAATATAAATAAATAAATATGTATTTAAAAATATTACTTTTTTATCATTTCAAATTTTCAAATAGTTTAATATTAATATAATTATGATTACACATTGAGTAAACAGTTTAGAAGAAGTGTAGTTATAATTGTTTATGAGTACAAAAACAATGAAGATAATGTGTCAAATCATTTCTTCGAAAATATGCCAACTGACTGTGAATCTGCAACAACAAAATATTTAAACACTAAAAAGTAGAAAAGATAAAAAAAATAATGTATTTAAAAATTTATATGCCTACTCTTTTTATCATTTAAAATTTTCAAATGGTTTAATAAATATAATTATGATTACACATCAAGAAAACCGCGTAGAAGTCTATTTTTAAGGACCATTTCATGTTTTTTATCCAAGTGTCAATCAAAAGGATGAATTTTCAATAATCGGGCCCATGCCAAATTAACGTGTTGTAATGAAAAAATTTTTTTAACTACATAAACTTGCAGTTTTGAAAGGTGTGATTTTTAAAGATAAACGTTGAATGCTTATGAATTGTTTTTTAAATTGTTGTTATTTTTTTTCACCCCTCCCTTTTTTCCCCTCTTCTCCCTCATGTCTGTGGAAACATAAATAATTTCGAAATTGGAAACTCCTTCCCCCCCCCCCCCCCAATTGTGAAAATTTGGCTTTTTTTTTCCTCCTCAGGTTTCCAAGAATAAAAATTATACAAAATTGTATTTTTTTTTTTGTTTTTTTTGCTTGGTTTTATGCACCTTGGACCTGAAATAAAACAGATGTTGTAAAATTATCTGTGTGACTGAAAATAAAGCCAAAATGGTAAATTTTCTCTTCAATCTGCGTGCAGTCTGCCTCAAATCGAAAGGTCTGTGTGACATAAAATAACGATGGTGGTGTAAACTTTTTACAAATTTTACAGCAGTTCATTGAAATTTAATTTTTTTTTGGGGGGGGGGGGCGAAATTGTTTTCAGAAAAAAAGTGTCATCTTTTTTCTGAAAACTTTTATCTCTTAACTTCGGTGTAGCTCAAAGAATATATTATAATTACATATGTAAAAGGCTGATGGGCCCGCAAAATATTCTGCTATTTCCAAAAAGAAAAACATGATTGGGTGATCCATTTAAACTGTATTTTACATGTCATGCTAAAAATGTTGTATATGCAACTGACAATATTGCCATCAGTTTTAATAGTTGTTGTCCCGGTAGCAGAATGTTCGAAACAGGAGACGAGCTTCGCAGATTTTCTTTTCTCTTTTGCAGATTCTTCTTCGTCAGACCTTTATTTTGCTTCATAGTATTATGTTTAGCTCTTTCTTTATTACTTAATACAAAAAGTTAATATTGTTATTAATAAAATATTTTAAAATGTCTAAAAACGTTACATGTAAGTGATTGTTTGATTAATTAACGCTTCAATTGTAAAAATATTTTACCTGCAGATTATTTTTTGTCCCTGAAGTATCTGTCACAGGCACATGGAGAATTTTCTGCTACTGGGGTTGTTGTATAATAAAAAATATCTGTTATACTACAAACTATGAATAATAACTGGTTAAATTCAGTTTTTGTGGTACTTTATTCTTTCTATGGGGGGGGAGGATGAAATTGACCTACTTTTTCGGCTCAATGAATGGTATCCTGCCTTTAAAGAAAGTTATAGAGGATTCCATGAAGTCATAAAACCACCTTTTCTTCATAGCAAAAAGCTGGTTTTTGTTGTTTGAAATAAGATTTTGGGTGAAATCTGTAGGGTATACTTGATAAGTACCAGGTTTCAATCTGAAGAAAATCTCCAAAATTGGCCCTTTGTAAAATGGTTATTTAAACACTGAAACTGTTTATAGAAACAAAGTGTAATTTTGTATATGAAGTCTTAATTTTTTTTTCTTTGCAAATTTGCCGGTTCCTATTTGGAAAGTTTTATGTTTGTTAATTTTAACTTGTATATAGAAAAATTAACTGAAATAACAGTAGACATTAAAGGTCTGCACAGACTAAAATTTTCAGGTTTGGCCTTAACAAATTCTATCTTGGCTTAAAATTTTTACAATTTTGCTGTTATTTCAAATTGTGCAGACCCAAAAAATCCAAGATTAAAAAAAAAAATACTAAGCTGGGGCCAAAATCCCAAATTCACCTTCAGTTTCTTTTTTGAATAAGTATTCAATCCTTTTCAAAAGATATTTTTTCTTTCTTAAAAATTTCAAAATGGACTTTTTTGAATGACCCCATATATCTCTCATTGAAATAAAATACAAGGGTACTAAATAAAGCTTACTGAAATAAACCACAGTTTTATATGTATATACACAACACATGATTATGCACAACAATTTACTATTTTTTTCTCTTTTTGTCTAGCTTTGTGAACTGCATTTTACATCTGATGACATTCATGATATCCCCTCTCTACACTGCAGAAAATGAAATATTGTCAGCAGTTTTGTTAGCTACATTTAAGAAAAGATGGCATTCCGTCCTGATAATTTGGCTAGAACACTTCTAAAACAAGATACTTCATGTAATTACCCAGATGACTGACTTGAAATGGAAAATACAGATCAACCTTCCCTTGCGATTTTTTTTTCCGAAGTTATTTTAAATGCATTAGTTTTTGTTTGTTCCTGTTGGAACATTAATTATAAACAGTGTAATTGATGCACTTATATATTTAAACTTACCTTGAGTTTCTTTTGATGTGTATGTTATATTATGTGTTATTTAAAAATAAATAAATCTTAAATTTATATCAGAGTTAATTAAAGTTTGCTTTTGAAATTATTAGCTATATTTGAGGACATGAGTTTCAAAATTCGCCTTATCCAGAAAATCAAATTTTCAGAAATCGTGAAAAACCTCTGATCACGTCCATTGGTCTTCATTCTAAACCAAGATTTTACAATGCCAGAAATACACAGTAAAGCTAGTGTTTTGCAGATTGTATTGTTTTCTCAATTCATGTCCACCAGTACCAGTAGAATAGAATGACAGAGAAAACTCGATTTTTTAACTTTTAGATAAGACAAGTTTTGAAACTGACGTCCTCATTTAATTCTTATGCATGAATATTCAATAAATATTTTATTACTTCTACTTTTTTATGGGATGTGAATGTACATAGCCACGTTTGAATCATTCTGTGACAATAAATTGCTTCAGAAACTTATTTAACTTAGAAGATTTGTGTTTAGATTTCTATGAAGAGTTACGGGAAGAAGCAACAATTTTTTTTTTCTGCCATTGTTTAACCTTAATAAAACTTTCAAATAGTACATTTATATGAAATGAGCAAGTTAATTGAACAGAATTTAAGTACTTTTTGTGTACTCTAATTTCAGATGTACATAGTTTGCAGCCGATCCAATAAATTTTACATCAAGAAAGTTTCTTTAAATATGTTGCATAATATGTAGAAAATAGAAATAAGATAAATCTTATTTACTAGTAAATCTGCAGATTAGGAGCCTCAACGTCATCTTTGCAAGTCATTGTTTTTTAACACTCATTGCATAATATTCAACTTCCTACAAATCGCTTTTTAAAGTTTTCAAATTACATAAATATTTATGAGCATACAAGATACTTCGTAAAGTTTCAGAAATTAAAAGTGTTAAACAAGTGGTTGTACATTGATGTTCTGAAATTCTGATGAGCTACTTATTCTCGTAACTTTTTAAATCAAAAATTGCATTTCTTCAGGGGGGCTCTGCCCCCCTGAACCCCCCGTAGTCTATTTAAATTTACATTCGTAATTTTTTATTGATTGTGCGGATGGTTATAGTATATCTTAGATTTTTTTACGCTGTGATTTATAAGGATAAGCATAAGTTTTTTTATAAATTAATAAAATTTAAATTTAAAGTAAAATATTCATGTTAACCGTACACAGGCAACAAATCTTGAAGTGACGCCAAAAATGTAACCCTAAAATCCGCTACATTCGGCACAACACAACGACGTGCTTAAACGGATGAAGTCAAAGAATTTGGTCCCTGTTCCACGTGCTTGTTTTGTTTGGGCCGAATGAGGGCATTTAAATCTGAGCGATAACGCACATCGTATTGCAAACTGTTTTTACGGCATACTGCATCTCCATCTATCTCTTTCCTCCGTGAATAATAGTTAATTTTATTTTACCCAAGATCTTTTTATTCCAGCATCTTTGTTTTCGATAAATGACGTCTAATTCACCTCCTATGCGTACTTACTCAAAACTTTTCATCCTGTTATATTAAGAAATACTCGAGAGTTTTATTTTTATTTTTAATATGCCGCCATATTAATTTTTCTAAACTTAATTTTATTTTTCATTTTCCTGTTTCACGACAGAACATTTCAATTGAAAATTGTTTAAAAGAAAATATTATTCCGGGTTTTGATTTTCTTGGCAACAATTAAAGAAATATTGGTAAATGTTATGGGAAAATGTTACGTTATTCTCTATGAAAATAATGAACTTTTGTATTTTTAAGCAAAATATTTCAATAAAATAAATGAAATATTGCCTATTATTATTTCTGGGCTAAAATCCTTCTATATGCAAAGATACAAATGCATTAATTCATCTGTTTTGACGTTGGCTTTACTCAAGCATTATACACGCAATTATACTAATATTATTAGGACCAAATTCGTTGCTAGGCAAGAGAGAAAGAAAAGGAAAAAAATGAAATATGCATTATGTCAATTTGATAAAACAAAATCCTTTATATTATTGGAAAACATGCATAAAATTCCCCCCAATATTATAAACCTAATTAAAAAAATCTCGCAAATATATTGACATAATTTATTGGAATAATTTAATGTTATTTAAAAATTTCAGCATCAAAAATTTGCCATTTAAATCCATTTTTCATATGAGCCATTTCTTTCAATAAATGAAAATCTGAAAATCGTCTGACTTGCCATTGAAAAGCATTATAGAGCAAAATAAAATGTTCCATATTTCCCGAACGAATGAACCAAATTTAACCAAAAACTATACAGCTAAGTCCGGGTACCTCCTCAACATTCCCAGTGAATTTCAAGCCGATCGGATGCTTTTTGCGGCAGTTATCGCGGAACAGACAGACAGACTAACAGAAACCAAAACTTTTCGTGTCTCCACAGTAAGCCTTCACTGACGTTTCGGCAATTAACATTTCTGGATCTAAACATGTTTGTTTGATCAGCAGAGTATGCACTAGAAATTGGGGTATTTTATTAATGTAGTAATTAAAAAATGCAGATAGTATATGTAGATTCTTAAAACAACACTTCAAGTTTAGAAACAATAAGATAAAATAGCTAACATTAATGTGATGTTTTATGTAGGCATAGAGATATAAAACTGAAAAAAAAAATGAATTAAGATAATGTATTTTTTCAGTCATCTGCCCTAATATCTAAACAGCATAGCTGCCAACTTGTACGGATTTTTCATACCACTAAAATGTAACAGAAAATTTTAGTTAATTTAATCACCGCAATTCAAGCAATTTTAACGTTTAAATAAATAAAAAAATTCTATAAAATTTTAGTGGTAAGAAAAATACGTACAAGTTGGCAGCTATGAAACAGAAACTAACAGGAGATGGATGTTGCTATTAAACAACAAAAAGTACATTCAAACCTCATTAACATGTACAGAATTAACCTGGTATACTTTTAATATGAATTGTTCCTACAATGCCTGTCAAAATTAATACAACGATTTTGTTACTAATAATATAAACTATTGATGATAACATGAGGGAAAAACTTTTAATTTGCCTTGAAATTTATGTTAACGAGGTTTGACTGTATAACTACTACAGTAGTATTTTAAATTTTGTTTCAGTCATGAAATTTATGGATTAATAAACAAAAACAGTTAAACATTTTAAATAATATCACGAGCATTAAAGCCTTTCCTTATTCCACGTTGTGTGGATTTGTTCGCATTCAACTATTGTGACCTATGCATCTGGATGCGTAAGTTTAGGTGTTGAAAATTTTTTTCCTACACTTCCAGAGAATGTTGATCCTGTGCTAATGAAACCCAATTCCATAATGAATATAAATTTATGTAAATTTTTTGAATGAAAAAAATCATTGCAGCAGTGTTTTGGGAAAAAAATTATCAGAAAGGCTCAAAAAGTTATTTTCAAATAAATTGGACAATTAGATTGATCAATAATTATTAAAATATTAATTAAAATAGTTTTTCTATCTATTTTTCTTAAATCATATTAAAGATACAAATATTTCAGAGGGGGAAAGACCTACTTTGCAGAAGTTTTCACAGACAATACAGTCTTGAAGTATCAGCGTGACATAAGATTTTTCCTTAAACATCTAGGTAGTACTAATAGAAAAGAAACTAACCGTAGACGTGAAAGTTGTGAATATTAACCCCTTGAGAGGCGATGGGATATATTTTATCTCACCTAAGTTTAATCAAGATTTGCACTGGAAACTTTTAAATAAATTTTCTTTTTGTAACTTTGATGGAAAAAACTTGTAAAATTGCTTTTCCTTATTTTGAAACAAAAATTTTCAAAGATCCGGTGTGAATTTAACATTACAGGAACACAAACACTTTCTCAAGGGGTTAAATGAAATGGATTTGAATTAAAAATGGGACTTGCAAAGCTGAACCTAATTCATACATTTGTTTTAGAAATATAATCTGTTATTACGGTGTGCTTCTTCAAGAGTTTTATTTTTTATACTTTACAGATATGAATTATGAAATATTTAAGAAAAAAAATATAAGCATACTTATTACCACCTTCCCACGTAATGAAAGAAGAAAAAAACTTTAAACCAGAAATTTTATTTAATGAAATAAAGTATATTTCAAATCTCTACCACATAGAGGCAAGACACATTTAATTAAATAAATTTTCTGGTTCAAAGTATTTATTTTTGGGAAAAACGGCTTATTGGCAAATATGGGTATGTGTTTGGGACAGTTTGTGTGATAAAAAATGGTCTTTATTTAAACGAGGAGGGTGTGAGGGCCTTTTTCTTTTGTATGCCTCTTGTCAAGGATCTCCGAACAGACCTAAATTGTACCTAATTAGACACCTGAATCCCACCTTAACCCTCCCCCCCTCCAAAAAATGCTTATTTAAAAATATGCACTCTTGTGAGTTATGAGTGTTTATACAATAGTATAACTTACTGAATTATTCATATGTACCTTGGTAGAAAAAAGGCCCAATGCATTTTTCATCTCTTAAAGTCGAATAAAATGAAAGAAATAACCTTTCACATTTTAAAATGAAAAATTTAAAGGGCCAAAACTTATCAAAGCAGAACAATAATTTAGAATTAACAAAAATTTTTTTAAATATTTCTATCAAACAAAATGATAAACAATAACAGTGGTAATTGTTAGTCCAATATTAATACTTAAAAAATCCCTTTTTTAAGTATTAATATTGGAAAATCCCTTTTTTAGAGCCTTTTTTTTTTTTTAATAAATCAGTTTGAGTTCAGCAAGCAAACTTTATTTAAAATAAAAGGCTCTAGGAAGAGGATAAATAATAGAATTTAATAGGATTATTTAAATGAAGGAGTAGTATTTCTTCAGAAATAAACTAAGAAAATATGGAACTTTAATTCAGCCCCCCTCCCCCCTCAAAAAATAAAACAAAATTTGGATATTTTTGTTTAAATATTTTGTTTCAAATGATTGTAGTAAAGCTAATAGAAATTAAAAGTGAGCATATTTAAATTTCTAACTCCTAAAATTTTAATGTATGTATATTTCGCAAAATCTGAAAATAAATATTCTGAAATCGCTTTCATTTATACACCCAACCAACCAATCTATAATTCATCGCTTTCTCATCAAAATTTGCTTGATAACTCATCTAAAAGTCATCGGACATTCATCGTCATGAAATCGTACTCATCGGGGATTCATCATATTTTTTTCTAAAATTCATCAGGTTGCGATCATCCATTGATCTAAGGCCAATGAGACATTTCTGAGTAATTGCCGATGAAAATCATCCCTGTCCGATGAGAATACGATAATCGGCCACTTATCGTGTAATCGGATTTCGATAAGAGGCCATTCAAGGGCCAGACACAATTTGCTACTAGGGAACCCCCTATCAAAGGGGTTGTTTATCGACGGTGGAAGCTCCCACCAGTAGGTTTATATAGATATTTTAAGCTTATTTAAACGGCTTATTTTTACAAACTTTCAGTCATAAATAGTGGTAGAAACAAATTTTCATTTTTACTGGTAGGAGTTTTCTTTGGTGGTAGTTAGGCCCCGAGTTTCCGCCATATTGTGACAACCATGGATACAAACTGACAGTTTTATAAGGCATACTGACCCCGGTAAAAACAAATAGAAATTTTTATGACATTTTTGAAAAAAAATTCCATGAATAAGACGCTTGTTTAAGACGAAATCTTCTAGTCAATTTTACTGGTGGGATGCTTGACCTATCGGTAGTCAGAAACTGAAGAACCGATTTTAAAAAAGCAGCCGCCATATTGTGACAACCTCCTCAGTTACTTCACTCGCAACTGGTAGACAATACACTTTATGTCTCCTCCTTTTTATTCATAACTCCATTGAGCGATCAGCCCTTAGGAACGAGCGACCGGCATTCGTCCCGCGTAAGATGCTCAGAATTGGGGATTATTCTCACTAGTAAATTTTGCCTTCGTTAATCCGAGGCCCCACCAGTGGCTGAGAGGTTCTGCTCTCGAAACTGGTAGACGGGAAGTGCTGGGTTCGATCCCAATCGCGCCCGTCGGCCTAATCGTTCGGAGTTTTCGTGGTTTTCTTCGAACCATGGATTTCCATGCGTTAATACGGGTTAGGTTCCCTTAGAAAGACCCCCACGAAGGACACTCCCCCCCGGGCCTATAACCCTAGTGTAGATAATCGGCCGTCACAAAATCAACCAATCAACCAATCAATCGTTAATCCGAGCATTTTCCCAATTCAATTAGGCAAAAATTTCTGTTTTAAAAAAGCCGGTGATTGAAGATTAAAAATTCTGTAAAAGACTCTCGTCCCCAAGGGGTTAAATAATTCAAAACTACAAAGTCGCAAAAAATGGTGTCGAAGAATAAAAGTAGTGCAAAGGAGGCTCATCGTTTATGGGGCAACAATCGGCTTCCAAACGCTACAGATGGATTAGCTTCCGCAAAGCAGGAAAATGCAGGAACGTCCCTTGAAAATGACGGCCGGTTGCGTTCCCACGAACCCATTTCAAACGTACGTCTGACAACGGCAAACCACTACTCGGAAAAGTACCATTTATCTTAAAGGAACACACTAGATCCTGGCAAAGTTAAATCTGAACATGTAAGGTAAATTTATATATCCACGTTGCTTTTGGTGGAAACTGGCGGCGATGAAGTTTTACATAAGCAGATTAAAAACATCCCATCATAAGCATATTTGAAAGCAGGCAAACATTTTAACCTTTTGACTCAAAAACAAATGATAAAGTTCCACGTATATTTCAAAGAGGTTTGTTCTTTTGAAGCTTTTTTATGTAAATTGCAGCATTTCATAATATTCTGTTTTTTTTTTTTTTTTTTTAAATTTAGTTCCATAATTTCTGTCATTAAATAAATTGCTCTTCAGAAATAGTGATGATAGTTTGTCCACTAGCAATGGGTTCGCCACCCCTGCCTTACAAAATACAGATTAGTTTTATGAAATTTAAAATTTTTAACAACTTTTGAAATTGCTTACGATGTAATAATTTTGCCCGGATTTGACTAAGAAATAAAAATTTTTATTCCCACCTGTTTACACTAAAATCATTGTTCGTATATATATTTCTCCTGCAGTGTTGCCACATGGGTTACTTTTAATGAAATCGGATTCATGATTGGCACCACTTTTTTGAAATGGTTAAATATGCCCTATTCAATGACATATTAATTGAGGCAAAAACAAAGTTAGTTTTGCTGTTTCAAAAAAGTGGTGACAATCAAGAAATATGAATTAAAAAAAAGTAGCCCACTGGCAACACTGTTCTCCTGCGTCCTACACTGTTTGTTGGGGCCGGGCGAGAAAACACAAAGCAATGTAAGTAAGCGTACAAACTTAATACTGGAATCTGTCGTAAATTAACAAAGTATCGCCATCTTGTGGACGGGGTGATAATCCACATACGCGGGCTTTTAGTGAGAAGCCATATATGACAGGATATCTATCATCTGCGCACACAAGTGTTGACAGATGGTCTACTTTTTTAAAATTCTGATTCTTGTTTGGCACCGCTTTTTTTAAATGATAAAATGCACCTTATTTAATGACATATTAATTAAGGTGAAAACAAAGGTAATTTTACAGTTTCAAAAAAGTGGTGGCAACCAGGAAATCTGAATTAAGAAGAAGTAGCCCACTGTCAACACTGCGCGTAAATTTTCTAAATCTTTAGCCACTCACGAAACTGAATTTTGTGCACCACATTTACTACAAAATAACGGCGTAGTGAGAAGGGCGTCCAGATGCACTTGACATTTTCTTCGCCTTGTCTGACGCTTTTCGGGTATTAATCAAGGTGAAAAAAATTTACAATTTTAGTGATGTAAAATAAGAAAACAGTTAGGGATCTTCCTGTAGTTTAACCCCGCCCGCTACGTGGTGTGTGACCTTGATTGATGTGACCTCGACTTTAATCTTGCAGTTACCTCTCCCATTTAAGATAAGACGCTTGCTTATATCGCTTTGAGAAAAACACTTCCTTAGTCCGTGAAAACTCATTTTGCAACGCGAATTGTTTTACTGTGGGTGTGTTTTCGTTGCGATTTATGTCTATGTTTAACCCCTTGAGGGGCAAACAATTGCGTTTGTGTAATGCTGAATTCCCACCAGAAATTTAGAAAAAAAATATTTCAAAATAAGGAAAAGCAATTTTACGACCTTTTTTCCACCAAAGTTAGAAAACTAAAATTTCATAATTTTTTTCTGGTGCAAATTTTCATTAATAGTAGGTCTGATAAAATATATCCCACCGCCCCTCAGGGGGTTAACTCTTTAGTGCGCAGCTTTGCATATTTGCAAACAACACTGTTTTGAATTTAATAGATTTTTTTTTAATTCGCATAGACCTAATTCGCACCAGAAAATTAAAATAGCAATATTTGACTTAATTAAATTCCGTATTTAAATAAAGCGAAATTAACCACTGAAACTTTCTGGTGTAAAGTCAGATTCTCTGAACTACGTAATTTCTAGAACGTATTCTATTATGGGAATTAAAGGGTTAAAGGTTAAATTTTATAAAATAAATAATTATATAAAATAAGGTGTTTGCAGACATACTTATTAAAGTATTTACTAATTTGCATTATTTTAGCGTAAAACATCCACACGACAGAAGATTTTATTTGTATTGCAGATGTGCAACATAAGAAGAGGTTGACGTAGTATACGAAAAATGCATCTCTGATTTTTTTCATTATTTTCCCTCTGTAATAAACCTTTCAGAGAATCATATATATTTTTTCGAAAAAAAAAAATAAAAATTCACTCATTTAAAGGTTCAAAAACGACAGAAATGTTTTTGAACATTCTAAAAATTTGTTAAATTATTGTGAAACTTTGTACTGAAAAATCTGCAAGCTTCCTGTTGGATGAACAGATACATTGGCAAAGAATGCGCGTGCTAGCGAGTTAATTGTCAGCAGGTCATACGAGTAGTAGGAATATTTCAGAAAATTTTGGATAATTTTTCCTTCATTGGATAATTTTTCCTTCAGTTTCAGGCAATTCGGGGAGGCCTGTCAATATCGTTTTAGTTCAAGAAGCCTCGCCCAGCAGAATAACTACCATCATCAATCGCTACTGCCGGGCCCGGAAAAACCTTCGTTAGCCCGGGAATGCTCGCGCATACCCAGTACGATATGTACGATTTATACTTTACCACCAATAAATTCAAACATAAATCGTCATTTTATTTAATCGTTGACATTGCTGATAAATTCTACGCTAAAACAATTAGAAGATCCCTTTTCGAAAATTACTGGTGAGAAATGTAATAACCGTGTCACCCTGGGTATGTCATACCCTGCGCGTTTAGTCCCGGGTTAAATGAGACCCCTATGTATTAAAACTTAGAAAGTTATACAAAAAGGTACAAATCGCAGCCCAGTTTTATCCCAGGCGTGCAGGACTTATCATAATACAATCTTATGTAATTTTTTTCCTTCAGTTGGAAAATTACATCTCGTTTTCTTTATTCACTGAATAGAGTAATTGTGTTAAAATTAATATAATATGTACTAATTTAGACCACCGCCCTCTGAACGGTAGGCCTGAGCGCTGACAGAAAAATGGCGGCCGTCGTAGGCCGATTTTTTTCGGCATTTGTATGGTCCTTTTGATTTAAATACCAATATTATTATTTTTAATTTCTCCGCCTTCTTGTTCGGAGATTAAATAAGTCAAATAAACTTTTAGAAAATATTGGTGTCAAAACTCAGAGGACCGTACAAACGCTTATAAAATCCGCGTACCACAACCGCCATTTTTCTGTCAGCGTGTAGGCCTTCTATTCAGGGGGGGGGGGGGAGGGGGTTGATTAGACTTTTATTGTCAACATTTCCTTAGGTTTTCGCTGTTAATACATTTCCCCCCTACATTTTAAACAAAAGTTTTATTACATTTATTGTTTTACGTAAATTGTGGAAGAAAACTCTCAATACACTTTAAATATAATAAACATTCTTGTAAGACAGATGAGGCGAACTAATGATTAGAATTTGCATGGGAGCATTTAGCAATAGAAATAGCTTAATTATTTATTTAGAATTGGAAATCTTAGAGTTTAATAAAATTTAAAGTATATTAATCAATGAATTAGAAAAGAGATATTTAATAAAGGAAAGAGGAGTTATTTAAAATCATATGTGGTTTCACATCACAGTAATTACTTTAACTTTTTTTGTAATCTGCAATGAATTTCATTTCTAGCTTATTATCGATGAAATTTATAGAATTGTTCATCTGAAATTTTCCTATACAATACATAAAAAAGACTAAATTTGCGAGTTTCTAATAGAGGTATTCAGTGTAGTGTATAATTAATAATTTCAATTTCAAAAATTTTGTCAGCAAAGTACTATTTTCTTATTCAGTTTGAAGAAATACTGTAGAACTTTTCATTTTTAATGAATAATTTTTTACTCATCTTCATTTGATAACGCACTAATTAACCCAATTAATTGTTTGAGTTGCATTTAACGCTGAATTGAAATGAAATATTTTATTTCCATTTTATCAATAAAAGAAATTTATGAAATAAAAATATTTGAAATCCTATCACGAAGCTGTAATTTTCTGAAAATTTAAAATAACTGATCATACGTTTCATAAAAATTTTTAAAACTTCGATTTAAATTCTTTGTATTTAAGTATCAAATACTAATAATAAAATACTTTTCTCCTTGCAAAATATTTTTTGCTTTTGATTCGATGGCGTATTAATGGGATTTAATAAAGATAACGTTTTATATTATTCTAGTTCATTTTTAACACTTTCCAACAAAGTTGAAAGTGTTTATGCATTCGGTTTGTCTGTCCGTCTGCCCGCCTGGCCACGCTCTATCTCCCGTAAATATACTCGGATTTTCATGAAATTGATAAAAGTTATTTAGGGTCACAAAAGCATGTTTGGTATTGTATATGAAGTATGTAGGATTAATCGTTCATTTACAGGGGCACTGAAAAGTATTCCATTACATTGTGTATATGGGGAAATATCGTTTCAGAGTATTTTAATGACATTACGCTATTTCAAACGTATGGAAACTGATATAAATCTCCTAATTTCACTACGATCACGTTAGAACAGGGCATTCATAGCATTTTTTAATCATTTACAGGGACACACCAAAGAAATAAGTTACAGTACAGTACTGTCTTTGCCTAATAATTGCTGGAGTGTACGGTTTAAAATTCGGTATGCGCTTTTAAATTTAATTAATTTTTTGTATCTTACTCGTTATTTATAAATTGTATACCTCAAATACAGGGCTGCACGCAAGTATTCACGTACCGTTCTCCTTATTACAGGAATTTGCTGAAGGTAAATTTTCGACTGAAATATATGTACCTCTTATTTGAAGTAAATTTTGGCATGCATGCAGTTAATAGATGCAAATCTATATATCATATACAAGGCTGCTGAAAAAATTCGCATAATTATCAGATTGTGGATGGGACCAGATTAAACGGGTTTTGAAATTTATTATGCTTTTTCATATGGTTGAATTAGACGTAATACTTTAATTTTTTTAACGGTGCAGTTTTGTTACATTATTCTGAATGTGTTGGAAAGTGTTTCATAATCTATGCTTGACGCATGATTTTTTCTTACTTGTTATTTTTTGAATTAAATAATTAATAATTTACAAAATAATATATAAACGTAAATTAGTACCATTTGCTAGATGCGTACAGTTTTAATACAATTTTAGGATAGAATTATTCGCAAGATATTATTAAAAACCTTCGATTAATCGCAATAAGATTTTTAGTCTGAAGAAAAAAATAAAAAAATCTGAAAAAAAAGCGGTGGAAAATTAGTTGTAGAAAATTATTTCTGAAATAAAACAGTGGTGCCTCTTGGAAATTCTACGGAGTGTACATACCTTGGATTATGCAATACAGAGTGGCCATGATAATTTCCAAGTAAAAAAATTTAATAGTAAGAACTGTAACCTTTATAAAATGTTGGTTCAATGTCACAAATAAAGAGTAACTCAAACAGTTTTATATGAGCGCATGCACGAGTGCTGCTTTGTTATTTACTAGCTTGCAATTCTACATACGCAAAATGGCGACTCCTGTGCGTAAATCGTTTTGTGTTCTGCAATTTGCTAAGAGTCAAACTGTAATTTCAGCTCAACGTGCCTTTCATTTAACCCGGGAGAACTCGCTGCATGAGGTTTTCTCTCACAGTCGTACTTTTTTAAGACTCTTATTTAAATGATTTTTCATTTTAATTAAAATTTCAAAATGTTTTTCAATTATTTTACCTATTTTGTGAATAAAAGTACTGAGCCAACCAAAAAAAGTTGATATTATATGAATGTAAAGTAAAAGAAAAGCAAATGGGCATTCTCACTAGCGAGTTCTCCCGGGTTAACACTAGAACTACCGTCAGCCATCATTTTGACGGCTAACATATGAGTATGCTTCGGTTCAAACTAGAAATTTGATTTATCAAATAAGTTTAAAAGAGGCAAAGTAGGAAAACGTTAAATAATAAAGCTAAACTGTTTTAAATCAAAATTCTGGTGTGAGGTATATTTATAAAACTTGACTCAAATTTCCGGTAGATCTAGTGTTAACGTTTAATTGAAGAGTTGAGAGGAAGAACATGTTATGCTACATTTTTTTAAAAATTATTTTATCTTTTGTACGAAAGCGTTATCAGGTATTCCATCACATGGTAAAGCTAAAATACTAAAATTCTATTTAGTCTTGAAGATTTAAGACATTATTCATTGATATTTAATATTTTATTATTTAATAATGTAAATACTATTAATATTTTTTTATATTTAAAAATTAAATATGAATAAGTTTTTGTTGATAGAGTTCAGTACCACACCTGTTAATATTTTAAACACATGGTATCAAACATTAATCATTAAAATTGACAACAAAAATATTCACATCATATTTCTTCAAATGTAATTTTTGTTACTTAACATGTTCTTCCACTTAACACTTCAATTGTGATCCCCATGTGGCAAAAACATCCGTCGATGGTACAGGCAATTCGGAATGGGCGGGTGTGTTTATAAAGGGAAAAGCGAGTGGGTACGGACTTTAGTGGATATCCTGTATTTTTATTTTATGACATTGTTGTTAAATAACCACATATTCGTCACTGTTTGAGTATTGTCTAGTGATGCATTAAAAAACAGCAAAAACTAAATAAACTTCAACGAAAAAATTTTGCCCACCTAGATCGTGAAAGCGTCCCACTGTTGGGCGGTGGGTAGATTAGTGATGACGTCACGCTCACGTCAGTTGGTCTTGAGGATTTCGATGGCAGCTCCTCAGCGGCTGCTATCGAAATACTCAAGGCCTAGGGACACGAGTTGTGACGTCATCACTAATCGACCGACTTCTCACTAATGTTGGAATTCACACCGGAAAATTTTGAATAGCAGTTTTCTTTAATTTTATTTGTGGAATAGGTCTCATCTTATAAAACAATAATAACCATTTAAACTTACTGGTCAGGACTTTGATTCCGCCATTAAAATGTGTCAACACTGTGGCATTCCGCATCTAGCTGATTTTTTATTGGAGGATTCCAAATTCTCACCAGTAAGTTTAAATAGTTACTATTGTTTTATATGATGATAGATATTCCACAAATAAAATAAAAGAAAATTGCTATTCAAAATTTTCCGGTGTGAATTCCAACACCAGTGAGAAGTCGGTCGATTAGTGATGACGTCACAACTCGTGTCCTCTGGCCTTGAGTATTTCGGTGGCAACGCCTCAGCCCGTCATATTGGCGGGAACGAGATTTAGTCGGTTAAAAAATTGAACCTCAACTGTAACCGCTTTCGCAAGGGATAATTACCGCCGCAGGTTTGCCAGATTTGGCCTTTTTAAATTCTGAAATTTTATATTCACACCAGAGATTGTATATTGTATTAGTTTATTTATTTAATGACAGACATTTCGTGATGACTTAAAGTAAATATTGACATTCATAATTTCCGATGTGAATTCGAAGTTTTTAACTAGAAAGCAGAGGCCAAACTGTCACCAGTAAATTTAAATGGAAGCTTCTCCTCATTTAAACCCCTTAAACGGAAAATTTCTGTCATAAATTAGGGCAAAAACACATATTCATTTTTACTTCGGGGTTGGTTAGGCCTTGCATTTCCGTCATGTCGTCGGTGCCATGTCAAACTATTCAATGTGAAAACACCGGGCTACTTTTTTAAAATTTAGATTTCTTGATTGGCACCACTTTTCTGAAATGGTAAAATTACCATCTTTTCGCCTTAATTAAGATGGTCATTAAATAAGGTTAAATAAGCCAAATTTTACTATTTCACAAAAGTGGTGGCAATAAAAAAAACTGAATTAAAAAAAAATAGCCCACTGTTTTCACATTGGATATTTTGACGTGGTACCGACAATATTGTGTCAACCTAACCAACCCCCTGTCTGTGTCAGTGAAAAATATTATAATAACTGGTCATACTGTCACCAGTAAAAACAAATTCACTATATTTATGATAGAAATTTTGGATGAATAAGGTGCTTAAATAAAATAAAATTTTCTATTTAAATTTACTTGTGGAAGTTTATCTCGGCGGTAATCAGAAATTGTTGTTCCGATTTCAAAAAATAATCGCCATTTTGTGACAACCTCCTCAATAACTTCACTTGAATCTGTTAAGAAATTTATTATATTTCTCCTATTCTTTATTCATAACTTCATTCTTTTAACACGTTATAACTTTCGTTTAATGATAATAAGTGATTTTCTTAAATAAATTTATATACATATTTTTTTATATATATTTTATATAGGTATTCCATTTCGAAAATACTGGGTAAGAAAGAAGCTTGAATAGTAGACAACTAAGATAAGATAAATTTAATCTAAAGTTTTAAGATCAAACATTGAGATACAATAGAAGAAAGGATATGTAACAAATAATACATATTATTCACTGAAAAGTTTAGTTAAAATACATTATTAATATTATCCTGTACATTTGAATTTCAATTTTTACATTTAACTCTCAATTTAAAATGCTAATTCGCTTGTTCGCTCACTCACAGATGTTGCTTGAAAAATTTCCTCTTCAAAATAAATCTTAATATTCTACTCCTTATTTGAGTATTTAATGAATCAAAGCAGATTTCGTAAAAGGATAAGAATAGAAATTTCAGTTGAACTACACCTTTGAAACGATTTAGTTATTTTATTTTAATGATACATAGGAATATTGAATTTAATATAAGTGTGTCAGTTTAAATACGTGTTGTACAACTATATATTTATGAAAAGAATAGCAACGATTTATTCATTGTGTTTATCAAGGAACTCTTCCGTTTTAATTGAATTGAGAAAATATTTAATTAGATAAAGGAATCAATAGATAACGTTAGCTACAAACATTCAATGTTAATAAATTTTGAAAAAAGGAAGCTAATTTATATTTGTGTGTGAAACTCATAATACTAAGAAAGGTATCCATAGCTGCAAATATACGATTTGAAACAGAAGCTTTGTATTATTGGATAAAATCTTTCTAAATTAAACTATTCAAAACTTTACATAATGTAACTATTTTAAAATAAGTTGAATTATGAAAGTGGTGAATATTGTCTGAAATTTAACCTTTAAATGCATGTTTTTTTAATTTTGTTCCAAAAAAATTATGAAAAAAAATTCAGAGGTACATTTTTTGTATGAAACCTCAGCCTTTTCTTATGTTGCACATCTGCAATAGCAATACAAGTAATAAAATACTGTCATAATTCAAATATTGTAAATTAGTATATATTTTAACTAGTATGAAACTAAATACCTTATTATTAATTTTCATTTTGTAAAACTTAACCCTTAAATACGTGAATTATTCTTTTAGAATTTTAATTTAATTTAGAAGCATATTTTTTGTAATTGTTACAGGTTTGATATTATTTCTATATAAATATAGTAATTGCTAAGAGTTAAATAAAAAGTGATGCAGATACGCATCACTGGGCATTTAAAGGTTAATACTTAACACGAGAAACATAATTTGTCTTTATTGTTTTATGAATGCAAATAAAGAAACACAGAAGATATACACATATTTACTATTTGCCGTATTTAATTACCTATAGGAAAAACGAGAAAACACATGTATCACGCATATTGCGCACCATAGCATTTGAATGTAATAAAATCGAGGAATTTGAAAACAAATTTGCAGAAATGATATTTAAAAAAGTCTCTCTTTGTAAAGATGGTCATTAGAACTTTCAATCAAACAGAAATGTCCAATATGGCGTACAGAAATTAAGATGATATTATGTTTGAAGATAGACTGTGCTAGTGAAGATTCCATCAAGAGTAGCAATAGTCACAATGCATAGATGCCAACCTTCCACTAATCTTCCGTAATGTCTGGATTAATTTAACCAAGGTTAACCACATTTCGAACCAGAAAATTTATTTCAGGAATGTTTATTTATTTAATTCACGGTTTCTACGTGGAACACATTTAAATTAATTTCTTTAAAAAATTTCTGGTACGAAACGTATTAAACCAGGGTCAAATTAACTCAAGTATTACGGAAGATTAGTTTGAATTTGGCACCTATGACAATGACATGTGCTTGTGATAGCTTTGGTTAATTGCATAGCTGCCAATTATTACGATTTTTTGTTACCACTAAAATTTAATAGATATTTTTCAGTTATTTAGTCTCAGATTTTGGCTTTCAAAAAGGAAAAAGGAAATATTGAATATATATATCCAGCTGATGTCAAATCAACACCGATCAAATGATAAACTGTCGATTCGAACCAGAATTTTTTTCGTAAAATCATTTAAATGTTAACTTGAGAAAACTCAGTTAAATAAATAAGTGAAATAGTTTTAAATAAAAATTCTGGTCCTAAAAAGTTTTTATTAAGGTTGGGTAAAATTTCCGGACGTTCTAGTGTTAATAGAAAGAAATAAGTATAAAAAGTTGTAGCTATCTTAACCCTTTGTACGCAGCTTCGCATATACGCAAACAACACTGTTTTGAATTTAATAGAATTTGTTTATTCGCTTATAACTATTTCACACAAGAAACTTAAATTAGCAATATTTGCTTTAATTAAAGAACAGACATTCAGTATTTAACCCTAGATCTACCGGGAATTTTATTCAAGTTTTAATAAAACGTTCTACACCAGAATTTTTATTTAAAACTATTTAACTTATTTATTTACCTTATTTTTGTCTGGTTTATATACTTAGTTTATTTTAAAGAAATTTCTGGTTTGAATGAATATTTTGTATGTACCTGTCGGGTCCAATGGACCCGTCTGGTAGACGGAGGGTTAAATAAAGCATTGAAACTTTCAGGTGTAAAGTCAGATCCTCTGAACTACGTAATTTCTAGAATGAATTCTATTATGGGTATTAAAGGGTAAAACGTTAAATTTTATAAAATAAATAATTATATAAAATAAGGTATTTGGAGACTTACTTATTAAAATATTTAATAATTTGCAATATTTTAGAGTAAAACAGCCATACAACAGTAGTTTTTACTTATCTTGCAGATGTGCAACAGAAGAAAAGATTGACGTATAATATGAAAAGTATGTCTCTGATTTTTTTCATTATTTTTCCCCCGTAATAAAACTTTCAGAGAATCATATATAATTTTTTTTAAACAAAATAAAATATCACGCATTTGAGGGTTAAGGCTATGCCAGTTCCTCTTTATTCATAGCTCCATGGCAGTGTACGTCCTCGATTCTCCATGATTTTTATTTTCAAATGAAAATCTATCCAAACAAAATTTAGAGTCGGCGCCCTATTTCCTTCGGCAGCGTACACCGGGCGTGCTAGTCACCAATCTGTATTCATTTTATATTTTTAAACGAAAGACCGGCTGACAGAGCTGCCAAGTTTCCTGTTTTTTCGATACCAGTATTTATATACGTAATTTTTTTTTATTTAATTGGAACATTTGGGCGATTTAAAAGAATAATATTTTCTCTAAGATGATAGTGGTGTGCAAAAAGCCGGAGAATTGGCAACTCTGGCCATAGTCCTGTCTTTAAATGCACCTAAAATTAGTGTTAAAAAATTTATATATATTTATGCGAAAATCCTTCCCAACGAACCCAATATTGAGGGTCTTTTGCAGATAACATTTTTTTCCTTCTCACTTTTGTTTCCCGCATCAGGTCATTTAATATTAAAAAAGTAATTCTCACAGTTCAAACTCTTTGAAATTTTTGAGCAATAAATATTATATTAACGATGTCTATGAATAATTTTCGTTCTGTAATATTGATATTTAGATGTAAAAAGTAATGTTTTCATTCTAAACTTTTTGTTCATACATGGAAATCCTACGAGGATTCTTTTTGTTTTTCAAACTGAATATTTTATCCCTAAATGTTATTATATCTAAACCAAAATTTGCCTTAAACAACAGCTAAAAGATTAGTTTAGTGTATTATAATTTTAAAGCAGTAATGCAAAAATAAGTGTATTTTATATGTGTAAATAAACATATGCAATGTTAACATTATGGGAAATGTTTTATTTTCAAACGGATAATCCCTCCGCCTAAATCTCAAAATTTCTAAAATAATTTCATACTGCATCATTAACTAAATGGTTAGTACATTGCATTAAAATTTCAGAGTGGCTGTATAAAATTAAATGTGATTTTAATGTGCGTAATGCGAATGGCAAAAGGGAAAAAGAATAAAATTGCCCAGTTAAACTGATGGCATTGAGCTCACAGACTACTCACACTATTTGTATATTATACTCTTATTTCAAAGAATATTGCCCCTCAAAAAATAAATGAAGGGATTAGCCCCGTTTCACCCCTTTATACTTAACCAAAGAACCTCCAAATCTAATCAGGAAGCTCTTTAACATAATAAACTGGCATACCAAATTTGAAGCAAATCAGATAATTCTGCATGAAAAAACCATTTCGCTAAATTAAGGAGGGTATTAGCTCCCCCGTTTCTGCCTTTATGCTGAACGCATGGACTTTCATATGTAATCAGAAAAGCTCCTTATCAGAATGAACATAGAAAACAAATTAAACTAAATTAGATAATTCTGCATGAAAACCCATTTATCTCAATTAAGAGGAGGGGACACTTGCCCCCCTTTCACCCTTTTATACTTCACTAATGAACCTTCAAATCAAATGAAGAAAGCCATATCGGAAGAAACTGGTGTATCATATTTGAAGCAAATCGAATAATTCTGCATAAAAAACCTGCTAGCCTTCGTCCGCCCTTTATACTTAGCCAATTAACCTCCAAATCTAATCAAGGCAGCTCCTTAACATAATAAACCGATACACGAAATTTGGAGCAAATCGAATAACTCTGCATGAAAAACCCATTTATCTAAATTAACGGGTGGGATCTAGCTCCCCTTTCCTCCCTTTAAACTTAACTAATGAACCTCCAAATCTAATCCAACATGATGAACCGGTATACCAAATTTGGAGCAAATCGAATAATTCTATATGAAAAACCCATTTATCTAAATTAAGGGGGGGAGTCTATCCCACTTTCCCCCCTTTATACGTAAATAATGAGCTACCAAATTTAATCAGGGAAGCTCCTTAACATAATAAACCGGTATACCAAATTTGGAACAAATTGAATATTTCTGCATGAAAAACCCATTTATCTAAATTAAGGGGGGGGACTATCCTCCCTTTCCCCCCTTTATCCTTCACCAATGAACCCCAAAAACTATTCAGGGAAGCGCCTTATCAGAATGAACCTGGAGAAAAAAATGAAGCAAATCGGATATTTCTATCAAACGTTATCGCGTTACGTACGTACGCACATACAGAACCGGCGCACAGTGAAGTATTTGACCCAAAAACCTGGCCAAAAATGCAAAAATTAAAATTTCGTCAACAATTGTAAAAATCACATTTTTTAATAGCTAACTAATTGTTGCATTGATCTATGTCTATTTTAAGACCCTGAGTTACATCCGGTGGTTCCTGGCGTCAGCTGAAGAGGAAGTTTCTTTCTGAGAAGACGTGATTTTTTGTTGTTTTTTGGAGTTGTTGTTATGTTTAAATATAATTTTTTTGTGGCTCAATGAATTGTTGAATTGAAACTAAACAGGGCTTACGTGTTTAACAAAGGTCAGAGCTTAGTGTTAAACTATGTGTTGATTTAAATAGTTTCGTTTTTAGTGTAATAAAAAAACATTAAATGTGTAAAAGGGTTATTTTAATGCGTTTTTGGCTCTAATTTATACATATCGAAAGCTTTTTAAATATGTGCCGCGCTTTGCCCCGACATGTTTGAATTATAATCGTATTAGTTATAGACTTGAGTGTCAAATTCTGCAAAAAAATCTTCCGCATATTGTTGCCATTTTTTTTTTAATTTTTTTTTCATAATGACTATTTAAATGCTCTGTTTTGCGGCCACAGAATAAAAGAGATAAGAACTATATATTTACTGTCGTATTGCAGGTTTTTAACTCACCGGAGAGCTTTTGCACCTACATATTCTGTCTGTATGCATGTACGTACGACATATGTACGTATGTAGGTACGTACATACGCACGACACTCGATATCTTTTGATTGAAATATCCAATGCCCTTCTAATTATATATACTTCTTTATTGAAAAAGGGTTCCCTAATTAGTTGTTGGGGCTCATGTGTGTAACATAAAGAGAGAAAGGAGGGAATTAACCCTTTCGAGGGTGGTGTCCTTCAAAAGGGACACCTAATTTTAATTCCAAAATTGACAAACGGCACCAAGAAAATTTAATTAAAATTTTCCTTTTATAATGTACGTGAAAATAAGCAACTTCATATATTCTAATAACTCCGTTTATCAACTAAAAAGAGCAAGCCATACAGTAGAGAGACCCTACAACTTCTTCTTCCAGCAAGATCTGATGGTAGTCCCGATAAAAGCCAAGAAGAGAGTGATGAAAAAGATGAAGAAGAGTTCTGAAGAATCATTTTGAAAATGGTAATGTATTAAATACATTCAAAAACTAGCAATCTATATTATATAGACTCCACTTTACTGAACCTACTATTAAATATAGCACTATTAAACATAAATTAAATGCAATAATTATTATTAAATGTAATAAGCATTCTTAAATGTAAGTAATAAATTTTACATATAGTAAAATTAATTACATTTAATTAAACATTAATAGTGAATAAGACAAACCTATAAACAATTACTTTCATCTTAAAAACAGTAAATAGTTAAGGTTGCAAGTCGTTTAACTTCCAAACTCCCTTCGGTAATGTTAAAGCAATGGACATGTGATTTATTCGTATTTTTAAAATATCTACTTAGTAAATTATTATTTTAACTTCTTTTTAGGGTTTTTTCTTTGTGCTCTTCTTAAATGATGACTCTTTTTTTTTTCTTAATTGACAATATATTTATAAAATGTACATTTATTATTATGTGAAGTGTTAAAATCTTACGTACACTTCGTGAGCTTTTAAGATATAAAATATTAAACTAAGCTATGGATTTGTATGTATACTTCTTAGTATGCTAAAAGTTAGTTCAGTGAAAAATGTTAAAAATGTCCATTCAGCCATTTCAGTGAATAAACGGAAATGTACTCGAGAACTTTTGTTCAGCCCTGTATATGATCTATAGAATGTATCCACACCAAGTAATATTTAAAAAATATTGTTCTATTTTAAAACGCCTATCACAACTACAAACGCATTTCCAGCAAATATTGGTCATAGACTTCAATAGTTTAATTTAATCTTCAGCCGTATTTTTTTGTGTGTCCCTGTAAATGAACGATATATTCAATGCACACCATATTCTACAATAAGTGCCTTAGTGCACCTTAGTGATGTATATAAATTTCAGCACGTTTAAAAGCACGATATCATTAAAATACAGAGCAAACGATTTTTCCCCATAGACCATAATGTAAGGCAATTCTTTTGGGTGTCTCTGTAAATGAACCGTAAAGACTATAGACTTCATTTACAATACCAAACATTTCATAGTGATACCCAATAACATCTAAGAATTTCAAGCCAATCGGACTATATTTACGCCGAAAAATATTTTTGACCAGGATTTCGGGTTAAATACTCCACTGTGCGGCGGGCACATAAGCTCTCAGGCTTTGATAGCCTGTGAGCTAAAAACGAAATTAAGCAAAAGTGACTTTCGGAACTGAACTGTTTTGAATCGGTTAATAATAATATTTTTTGAAATAGAAGACCTCTTTTAACCATTTCAGGGGCAAGGCATTTCTGCTCAAAAAAATGTTCAAATAATTAATTCACACCGCAATTAAAAAACAAATTTATTTGAGAATAATCAAAAGCCTTTTTTCCCGTTTATTCTGAGGTCGAAATTTAATAAAAAAAATTACTGGTGCCATTTGGATATTCAGGCATTAAAATTAACCGTTTGCAGACTGCAAACGGCGCCCCTCAAAGGGCTAAAAACTGAATGTACGCTCAATAAGCTTGGGTATTTGTTTATTTATTTATTTATTTGTATTTAGATTTAAAGGGTAAAGCCGGGTTTCTTGGTAATATAAGCCTTGAGTCAACCAAGTCGAGTCCTACATGACTCGATAGCCCTTAAAAAGAAATGAATTTCTCCCCAGTTTGAAGATTATAATACCTCAAGCCCATGGGTTGTTATGACCCTTAATGTCCGTTTTGAAAAAGAGTCCATTGTGACGAAATTGCTGGTCGGATTTCAACGAAAAGAATAAGGGATGTATAATATTACCACGCAAATAGTGGATAATTTTTTCAGATATTTTTCAACAAAAATAACAAGTTTTGTTACATTTTTCTTGTTTTTAATTGAACATTTTAATTAAGAATCTATTGAAATATTTCTGTTTGTGTATTTTTTTTTTTTTTTTTTTCAGCAAATACTAGGGGTATGATGTATATTTGGAGTCAGTTTCAACTTTCTACGCAGTGTGCATCATATAAAAAAATTAACCCTTTAAATCCTAAAAATTAATCATCTTTCTTTGCAAAATTTGTTTTTGGTACCAGTAATAAAGGAAAATAAAATTTGCCTTATTTAATCCGAGCATTTTTAAAATTATATGCTTAAAGGAAACTTCTTGTAAAAAAGTGGTGCCCACCGAATAAAAACCGAGTCCAAAGTCTTAAAAACTTATTCCGGGAGGGGGGGGGGTAGTGCCTCACCCTAATCACACATTTATTTATAAATCAAGTGTGTTTCGTACTAGTTTCAAATCAACACAGGTTGCACATAATATTACATAATATATTAATTATGAAATTCATAACTGATTGTTATCGTTAACTACAAAAAATATTTTTTATAAAGTATAACAAACTTTTTCAAAAAGTTCGTTTATTATGCCGAATAGCTCTTTTTAGTCAACAGATTAGCAAAACGTATGAATTCAGACGCTAGCTTGGAGAAAGAATTTATTGAACATATGGAACAACAGCAAAGTGCTGTGAACACACTGGCATCTCAAGTCAATGAATCGTGTTTTAATAGACGTAACCGTCCATTTGCAAACTTTAAATCTACGAATATTCTTGATTTTCCAGAAAAGACAGAAAAGGGCTTAAAAATTCTTTTTACTGGCTCTTACCAGTTGTCTCAAGCTGTCTGTTATCTGTCCAAAATGATGGATGAAGACAACACAATTCATCTGCAGTACCTAAAAGAAAATAATGCTGCTATAAAGTTCTAAGTAAGAACTCGACACATATCCAGCAAATCGCATCGATGTTACGTGGTCTACACACCAAACTTGATCGGATACTCGGGCATTAAACGTCATTTCTGCGAATGCGAAAACGGCAATACGGTTGTTGTCCGGTTGTACGGTCGGTTGTTGTTCTTATGTTCCTGCTATACAGTTCTATCTTTCGCATGCCCGGTATCTGTCTAAAATTGTCCGTCCTGTACAGATTTTAAGCAGGATTTTCGATGTTGAAAACATAAATCCTGTTATTAACGAAGACTGTGATGAAGATTGTTAATTATTTTCTAAAAACAGTCAAAACAGTCAATGTTATTTCTTTTTTTATAAGAAATATTTTTTATAGTTAACGATAACAATCAGTTATGAATTCCATGATTAATATATTCTGTAATTTTCTGTGCACTCTGTGTTGATTTGAAACTAGTAACAAAATGCATTTCATTTATAAATAAATGTGAGATTAGGGTGAGGCACTCACCCCCCCCCCCCCCTCACGGAATAGATTCCATTTGAACTAAAGTGTCTCTTACACAAACTTTATTTGATCGGCACCACTTTTATAAAAGAAGTTTCCTTCAAGTATACAATTTCAAAAATGCTCGGATTAAATAAGGCATATTTTACCTTCCTTTATTAGTGGTGCCAAAAAACAATTTTGCGAAGAAAGATGATTAATTTTTAGGATTAAAAGGATTATTTTTTTATATGATGCACCCTGTGCAGTAAGTTGAAACTGACGCCAAAAGTACCCCGAAGTATTTGCTGCAAAAAAATTAAGGAGGTCAATGAAATATTTCGGTAGATTCTTAATTAAAATGTTCAATTAAAAACAAGAAAAATATAATAAAACTTGTGTTTTTGTTAGAAAAAATCTGAAAAAAATATCCACTATTTGTATGGTACTACTATTCATCCCTTATTTTGTTCGTTGAAATCCGAGTTTCGTCACAATACGCTCTTTCCCAAAACGGACATTAACCTTCCGTCTACCAGACGGGTCCATTGGACCCGACATGTACATTCAAAATATTTATTCAAACCAGAAATTTCTTCAAAACAAAGTAAATGTATAAATCAGACAATAATAAGTTAAATAAACAAATTAAATAGTTTTAAGTAAAAATTCTGGTGTAGAATGTTTTTATAAAACTTGAGTAAAATTTCCGGTAGTTCTAGGGTTAAGGGTCACAACCCCCCCCCCCCCCCCCCCCCCATGGGATTGAGGTATAAGCTTCAAACTGGGGAGAAATTCATTTTTTTAAGGGCTATCGATTCATGTAGGACTCGACTGAGAAATCCGACTATACCCTTTGCGGTGGAGAATGTTAAATCTTATGTTGATATTATTAAAAACCGAAGGCGGCTTTGGAGACAAAGATTAAAGTAGATATGACTTGGTATATTTCGTTTGTTCGTATTTTGAATTCTGAAGTCAATACCGATTTTGAAACATGGCATAAAAAAACGAAATTCGCGTAAATGACTTTCGGAAACGAATTTTTTTCACAGGATTAATATTCATATTTTTTCAAAACAGATTACAGATTTCGAAATATAAATGAAAGTAGATATGACGTGAGATTTTAAATTGTTTTTATAGCTTTAACCCTTTCAGGGGAAAAGTGCTTCTATTAGTAAAATTCTGAAATGAGTGACTTACACCAGAATTTACAAACAAGTTTATTTCAAAGTAAACAAAGCTTCAGTTCACGTACTTAATCAAAGGAAAATTTTTATTCTAATACTCTGGTCTAACGGGGCATTTAGGGATTAAAATTAAGTGGTCCAAAAATGAAACACCGCCCTTGAAGAGGTTAATAGAAAAGAGGATTCGGATTTTTCAAAATTGCAGAAATTTTAAAACATCGTGAAAGTGACTTACTGAAAAGAACGTTTTGAAATGAATAATATTAATATATTTCTAAACCAAAGACAGGATTTCTAAATCAAAGACACGCAGTGAAAAGTAAATGTTATTAGGAATGTTTGATTTGCTTGTGTTTTCATTTATGAAACAGATATACAATTTTAAAAACAGCAGAAAAGAGAAATTTGCAAAAGGAATATTTGAAAATGATTTTTTTCAGTTTATTCAAAACTGATTGAAAATTTACAAATACGAATTAAAGTAGATATCGTCTGGCTTTTTTTTTTTTTTTTTTTTTTTTTTTTTTTGTAACTTGATTAGAATCGGTGATATAGATTTGTAAATTTTGCGGAAATTGTAAAAATCGCAAAAAGGTGTACGAAAAATAAAATTTTTAAGGAGATTAATATAAATATTTTTTAAAGTCGTAAATGGCTTTCGAAAGAACAACTTAGAGTCTTTATATTGGTGTAATCAGTTTTTCTATATATGTTTTAGTTCGGCGGTTGCAAGGTTTGTAAAATGCAGGACACCCAATCGTTTGTACTTTTAAAACTAGTATATTTTCAGAAAAATATTTATGGTAGACTTCGCAACGAGTTAAAAAAAAAAAAAAAAAAAAAAAACGTGCCTCCCAGCAAGTTTCTACGAAATTTATAAGGAAGATTTTTCTTTTTAAAAAAGTGGTGTTCAAAAAACAGACTCAGTGGGAGGCCTGAAAAGCGGAAAAATAAAAAATTATCAATTCGATGTTTCGAATTTTTTATTTGAATGAGTTAATGTCAGAGCTGCCAAGTCTTCGGCTTTACGGATACCAGTATTTTAATACAGAAAATTGTGGTTTATTTTATTAGAACATTTGGGCGATTTAAAAGGACAATATTTTCTCTAAGATTATTGTGGTGTGCCAAAAGCCGGAGACTTCTTAACTCTGGTTAATGTTAATAACTTTTCGGATAATTTGCGGCGTGCAAAACTTAAATGTTTAAAATTTAAGAATATCTCATATGTTTTTGTACAAGAAATTTTGTTAAGCGATACAATTAAAGAAGTTCGACATAAAAAACCTGAAGTCAAATAAATAAATATTCATCAAATACATTTTAAAAATCGCAGAAAAGAGACATTTGAAAAGGAATATTTGAAAATTAATTTTTTCAGTTTATTCAAAATTGATTGAAAATTTTTGAATAAACGAATCCGAAATTCGAACCCGATAATGATTATCGGGTTCGAAACGTTGTTAACTCTTATAACTCTGGTGGTTGAATTTCTTCCCACTTAATTTTAATCCCGAAATGTCACAATGGCAATGGAATATTTGACCAAATTTATTTGAAAATAGATGAATGCATTTTTTTTTGTTTATATTGTAAACCGGATTTTTTGTTTGCAAAATAGTGATTTCAATGTAACATTTGGGAATTTTAAAGAAATTTACCCACCATAGCTTAAAGGTTTAAACTGGATCAAATTAATCTACATCTAACGGAAGATTAGTCGGAGCTTAACACTTTTGTTTATGGACAGTGGATGTACTATTTTTTAATATTTATTTTCATGTTATTTAATCACAGAAATCCTGTATAAAATATGGCGATAACTGGCTGTTAAAAAAAATTTGGTCTTTAATATCTGTCAAATATTATAGTCTTGTAAAAGCAGAAAAAGCAAATACTGTGCAGCAACAATTATTAGTCATTAATTTCAAGCAATTGGTACAAGTAAAATGTTTATAAGAATTTTTCGGCTGAATTATTATGGGTTGCTTTTTGTTTTACGACTGTATGTAGAACTTAATTTACAATACATACAGCCCTCTGAACATTCACGAATATACGAGTCCAAATTAAAATTTTGATCACCTATATTTACTTACGAAAATTTTTGTTTTATATTTATATTGTAAATCAAATCGCTTCCTGACGGGCTTTTTCTGGGAATTTTTGTAGTAATCTGGGACGAAAATAATTTTTAAAAATTCCTGCGGCTAAAAATAAACCTATCCGTGGCCTGCACATATTTACCAGCCTTTCGTGTTTTAAGCGAAATAAACATGCTATGAGACAGCAGTTTTCTTTATTAAACATTTCATTGAACTTCTTTTACAATACTTCAGCAAAGGGACTATATTACGTTATATCAGTGGCGCAGATCAAGTAAAGCTGGACCATTTTACTACAAATATAATAAGATGCTAGATCTGGTCTTATTTAATTGTATAACGATGAAGGATTAACCCATTACCCGCTGGTGTTGCGTTTACGCAACGGCCAAAATAAATGTACAGTCGTGGGAAAAAAAAGTAAACACCCCCTACTAACTCGTAAACAGATTATCGTAGACGAAAGTTACCGGTACCGAACGATTGGAAATAAAGTCTACATTTAAATGATGTATATAATGACATATTAAAACGAATCCAAACTTCATTTTTTTCATTGGCAATACCCAATTTTAACGCGATATTTCAAATCTTCGGTTCAAACTATGCCTAGAAACCGAATTTCAAGTTATCTGAATCCTAAGTTTTTGAATTATAAACATTCAAAATTTAGTGCTTGTAATGTTAAATTGCATTTTCATATTTTTATTTATATCTTCTGGAATTATGCTCATAATGTGCTAATTTTTTTTTTGTAGCAATAATACTAATATACCCAAACATAAATACGCTTAATTTGCAATTTTTATAATTGTATGATATGAATTAAGAATTATGAGATTAATGTCCGAAAAAATTATGAATTGCAACCTACAATTTTTTTGATGGATTTAGATTTACTAAGTCCTGCTTTATGGAAATCCAAAATTTCACATTTTTCTTACAAGTAGTTTTCAAATTATGCCTAAAAAACGGCAAAATGATGGTTTAAAGGGCGTCTATGATAGAAGTGAGTAGATATTTTGAAATTTATTCTGCTATCCTGTAATCTAACAGGCTTCATTGACTCCGTGAGTGGTGCTTCAGGTGCCTTGATCAAGAAGGGGGCTCTCTCGGTTAACAATCATGTACGGAACTTCAATTTGGATACAGCCCTTAAAATACTCTCGTTTTAAAATAAATAATTTCTCGGAAACTTGTACGAATTGCATAAAAATTTGTTTTTGGGCTAATTGAAGGGTGTAGAATTCATTTATGCTGTCAGAATTGTGTACTTCTTGGGTCGTTTTAATAGGTAGATGGTCCCCTAAGAAAATTTTCTACACATCATTTAAAAGTAGACTTTATTTCCAATCGTTCAGTACCAGTAACTTTTTTCCATAATAATTTGTTGAGGAGTTAGTAGGGGGTGTTTACTTTTTTTTTCCACGACTGTACATTTTTAAGTTATTTACATACCCACCACTATTTCTGAATTATAAAATTGGCCTTACTTAAAGACATAAAATCTTAATCTTAAGATCATATAAAGCGAAAATTATTTTCAGAGTTTGTGGTGGAAAACAACCTTCAGCTAAAACGTTGATATATTCAACCTTATAGTTTTGTCGGTTACTGAATTAAATAAGGCCGAATTTATCATATACCGTAATTTTGGGAGTATAATCCACGGGTAAAAAAAATTACGTTTGTACCCAGAAATTTTATTTAATATTTAAAACCAAATTTTGCCAATATCTAATAAGTCACTTTTTATTAACCTTCCGTCTACCAGACGGGTCCATTGGACCCGACATGTGCATTCAAAATATTTATTCAAACCAGAAATTTCTTCAAAACAAACTAAATGTATAAATCAGACAATAATAAGTTAAATAAACAAATTAAATAGTTTTAAGTAAAAATTCTGGTGTAGAATGTTTTTATAAAACTCGAGTAAAATTTCCGGTAGTTCTAGGGTTAAATAAAATTTCTGGGTCTAAATATGATTGCTTAATCGGTGGAATATCGACGGCCGAAAGTTACGGTACTAATACTGGTATAAACCCTTTATCTACTGACGGTACCTAAAAGTACCACTCACTTTAAACTTTCATTCCTTAGTGAATATTACTAATATTCTAACGGTACTTTACAATAACACTCTTTTAACTCCACTTTATCCGGATACATGGCAGTGGTAGTTCTAGGTTTGTTATTTTAGCGAGGAAGGAGGGTATCTTTGACACAGACAAAGTTTTTTGAGTCGACATTTTGTACAGATTGTCACGCTCGTCTTTTTATTGCTGCAAACACATTAAAGGGTATAAGATAAGTGTAGGATTTTTTTATGTGTTCATTATGATCTTAGAATACAATTTGAGTAGATATTTTAGGTGAACGGCGTATGTATTTGTTTTAACAGTTGAATTACTCGGTGGTACTTATACGTACCGTCACTACACTGAAGTTGGAGAAAAACTTCTTGTTTACTTCTCGTCTGTGTAGTTATCCATCGTTTTCATCTGCTTTAAAATGTAATTACTAAAATGTTGTGTAGTAATGATTTCCCTGGTATTTCTTTTCTGTTTCATTGTTATTTTTTATAGGAAATCGAAAAAGTTGTGACACAGGCTCGTTTTTGCTATTCTAGAAATGGCATATGTAAATTCATATATTGCATATGTGGAGATGCGAAAGAACATGTTGTCCCCGGAATATAGGTGTCGCATAACTAAAGGACTGTAAACAAGATAGAAACCTAAAAAAAGCAGTTTTTTAACCCTTTCAGGGTCAAAGCATCTTCAATTCTAAAGTTAGTTTTGAAATAAATGATTGGCACCAGAATTTGCCAAACGGTTTATTTGTAAATAAGAAAAAGCCTATGTTTCACGTACTTATTAAATCGAAAATATTTTCTGGTATAATTTGAAATACGTTATGGGTTTTCTGTTACGATATATTAATCATAGTGTACTAACGGTACTTTAAAGTACCACTTTAACACTAGAACGCCCGGAAGGAGTCGATTCGACTCCGACCATATGATTAAATGTCAACTGGAACCAGAAATTCTTTCCCAAAATATGTTAAATTTTAAAAACGCAGATTTACGTTAAATAAATCAATTAAATAATTTCAAATAAAAATTCTGGTGTAAAACATTTTTACGAAACTTGAGTAAAATTTCCGGGCGTTCTAGTGTTAATCAATTACCTCTAAATAATTAAATTTCTCACGGGTGAGTACTTTTTTTATGTTTATCCTTTAATTTTCATTGTAGTAACTGAAAAAAAATATTACATGAAAAAAATTGCTGTAGATCATAATGCAGTAGATAACGGGTTAAAGTGATCTAGTGTCTCCTGGCGCTACGCAACTGATGAGAATAAATTAGTTGTTATTTAATTTAGCGCTGGTCGGAAACTGACATTTGAAACCTTCAGCACGCTCCCATCCGGAAATTGAATGATTAGCAAATATTCCACAAATTATGCTTTGAACTGGAAGTTCTCAATCTTTTCAGAATTCTAAAAAGAAAGAGCTTCAATTGTTTTCAAACAGTTTATTTTCAGATTCATTTTGAGACATTTTGTCCGTCATTGGGTTCATTCGCTGCCATCGAAATACTGAAGGCCAGAGGACGCGAGTGTGACGTCATCACTAATCAAACGACTTCTCACTAGTGTTGGAATTCACAATAGCAATTTTATTTTATTTTATTTTTGGAATATCTGTCATCTTATAAAATAATAATAACTATATTTAAGGCTGGAGTAGAACAGTTGAAGTTTATTCAAACAGAGCGAAAAATGTCCAGACCAGAAATCGAACATGGATACTTGGCGTGCCGAGGCAATGCTTTACCTGTTAAGCTTACCGGAAGATGCCTGGCTGACATAATTCACTCTTATTTGTTAAGAGGTAAAGTATTGGCTCAGCCGTTGCCATCGAAATACTCAAGGCAAGAGGACACGAATTGTGACGTCATCACTAATGGACCGATTTCTCACTAGTGTTGGAATTCACACCTGAAAGCAATTTTCGTTTACTTTATTTGTTGAATATCTAGCATCGTATAAAACAATCGTAACTATTAATACTTACTGGTGAGAATTCGGGATACCTAAATAAAAATTCAGCCAGGTGCAGAATGGCACAGTGTTGCCGCTTCTAGCCGATTTTTTATTAGGGGATTCCAAATTATCACCAGTAAGTTTAAATAGTATTGTTTTATAAGATGATATATATTCCACAAATAAAATAAAAGAAAATTGCTATTCAAAATTTTCCGGCGTGAATTCCAACACAAGTGAGATGTCGGTCGATTAGTGATGACGTCACAACTAGTGCCCTCAGGCCTTGAGTATTTAGATGGCAGCGGCTCGGCACGCCAAATATCTTGGTTCGATCCAGTTCTGGACATTTTTCGCTCTGTTGAAGTAAACTTCAACTGTGCTACTCCGGACCTGAATATGATTTAATCCAGTTGGGAAAAATATTCGTTCTCCTCATTATGGCAATAATTTCTATTTAAACTTACTGGTGAGAATTCGTAATCCCTAAATAAAAAATCAGCCAGATGCGGAACGCCACAGTGTTGCCGCATCTGGCTGATTTTATATTGGGGAATACCAAATTCTTACCAGTAAGTTTAAATAATTATTATTGTTTTAAAAGATTATAGATATTCTAGAAATAAAAATGAAAGAAAATTTTATTCAAAATTTTCCGGTGTGAATTCCAACACTAGATAGAGGTCGGTCGATTAGTGATGACGTCACACTCGTGTCCTCTGGCCTTGAGTATTTCGATGGCAACGGGTCATTAGACTAAAAAAATAAAACGTTTTCTGTACACTTGTTTATTAACAGAGTTTTCCTTTTAAATGTTCGTGTTAAGATCAAAACTTTTACGATTATTTGTCTTTTGCAGGCTAGACTCCCCTGCGGTATAATTTCTTCAAACATTTCCTTCATTGGACTTAGAGGTGCCGACTTCATGCACGCGGAAGAGTCAATCAGGTATAATGAAACCATGCAGGTCTGAATGAATAGGAACTGGCATATCCGCAAAAAGGTGAAGCTTCAACTGTAACCTATTACATAGGGCCAAATCTCCGCCGGAGGAAACTTCCGCCAGTAAATATGAATAGAAATTTCCTCCTTTGTTAAACAATTTATTCCTGCGAAATGATGCTGTTATAATTAAATCATGTTTTTTACGTAGGCTTTGAGGTAGACATATACATATCAGCACATATGATATATATCATTGTGAATCTTGCTACTAAGATTAGCACGTTTTTTTTTCACCGGAACTATAGTATTCTTCGTCTTCTGTCAGGAAAAAAACGAACAGACACCGTCGCTTAACTTAACAGTAGAACTACCGTGAGCCTACATTTTGACGGCTACCATATGAATATGTTTCGGTTCAAAACAGAAATTTGATTATGAAATATGTTTAAAAGATACAAAGAAGAAAACCGTTAAATCTTTTATCATAATTTCTTCCTTTTTTATGAGTTTTTAAAGTTTTAACGAATTTTTGGCTTACCCGGTATATATATACAGTAATACCCCGACTTACGTCACCCCCAGGCATGGGAGCGTTCCGACCCAAATGACCGATTATTACCACTAAATTTTAATAGCATTCTGTGCTTTATTAAATCTCAGAAATTTTGTCAGTAAATAATGCTTGAAATACTATTAAAATTTAGTGGTAATAATCGGCCATTTGGGTCTTAGCGCTCTCATCCCTGGGGGTGACGTGAGTCGGGGTATTACTGTATATTATATTACATTATAATATTTTACGTGGTGTTTTAGAAAAAATCCACGAAAGCTTATAAACATATTTGAAACCAGAAATGTTTTTAACAAAATGTAATTTATTTCATTGGAGTACGAGGTTAATTTCCGTTGCTAAGAAGGGGGCCGCATATAGCCTAACAGGTGGCTAACATGGAGCACATTGATTTGGATGATTTTAAAGTATGTTGCCCTCACCATGGTGGTGAAAGGTTCCTTATATTTTGAGAAATCAAACGTTAACCCTTTTGAGTTGGGCGTCTCTTACGCAAATTTTATTCGGTTGGAACCACTTTTTAAAAAGAAGTTTCCTTCAAATGCCCAATTTCAAAAATGCTCTTATTAAATAAGACAAATTTTATTTTCCTTTATTACTGGTGCCAAAAAAAATTTTTGCTAACAAAGATAAAGTCCAGTCAGAATAGACATACGCGTGCAAAGGGTTAAAGTTCAGCACACTTTTAGAGAGTGGTCTTCATCGCGTAGAGGTAGCTTGCTTGCTCGTTGGTCAGAAGGCCAGAGTTCTGTAATACCTTCCGAGAGCTTATCATTTTTAATTAATCTTATATTTTTTAATGTAACAAGCTTCAAGCAGAATTATGAATTACTGCAGATTTGTAGTTTGCAATATTTTTCGAAAAAATTACGTTTTTTCAAAGAACATAAAAAAAAAATAAATAAATAATTTCTGTCTAATTATCCCATCGCTTTAAAACTTTTTATTGTAGTTTGCCCTTATATAAATATTTATTTTTATATTATAAAATAATGCGTGTTTTTTTTTTCCCTTACATTTCCCACATAAAAATATTTAATTAACTTAAACAAATAATTTCATATTTCATTTGTTCTGAATATATTAGATTATGTTAAATGATGAATAAATAAAATGTTTATCGTTACCGGCACCGGCATTTAACTCAAGTAAACATGCAACTGATGGATGATGCATATCGCAAAGATACTTAAAATATAAATGACATTAGAAGAATCACAATAAATCCTTTTTGTTATCAGAAAAATAAAATTTTATTTATATATATATTAATGTGAATATTCAGCAATCAATTTCTTTAAAAAATATTTTTATACATATCGTAAGTTTTATGTTAGCTTCCTGAGACTCATTTTATATTTACAATTTGCTAATTTTTTTAAGTATGACGTCTACATTTTTTTTATTTGTTAGAATGAAAAAAATATTTTAAAATGAAATCTTTCAATTTTTATTCGTGAAAATAAAAACAATAGTGTGTTTGAACTTTACAGATAAATGTATAATAAAGCGACTGCATTAAAGAATTACACAACTGGTAATTACATATAGGAGTCACTGATTTATTATTACATTACTCTTTGGAGATATTCTGTTAGAATTATATAAACATAAATATGGTTATGATATTCGACGTCAGAAATATTATTTATAATTTTTGTGAAATAATAATAAATTTTTAATTAAAATTCTACAAAGTAAAATAAAAGTGCAAGATTTATTATTTCATAACTGTCTTCAAAATATACAATTTTATAAATGTAAATAATAATAATAATAATAATAATAATAATAATAATAATCTGGACTTAAATTAATTTGGGTTTTCACCATCAGAGATATAAGGTTAAAATTTACAGCGAAAATATAAAATTTTATGGAAAATTGAGAAACGTAAATGTATCTTCTTTTAGGGGAAAAAAATTCCAATCTGTAGCAATTTATAACTATGCTTAAAACTTGTAACATGTGAAAGATATAAAATAACTTAAAAAAGAAAAAATGTCAGAATGTAGGACAGAACACAGAAGGCCTAACAAGCAAGCAAGCAATTCATCCTGAGGCCACCGACACCTGAATGCTAGGCCTGAGTGCTGACACAAAAAGAGCGGCTGTCAAAAGCGGATTTGTTTCAGCGTGTGTACGGTCTCTTTAATTTTGGTACCAATGATTTTTAAAGGTACCGTACGTTTTATTTTTTTAAGATTCAACAAGTCAAAGCAATATTTTATGTAATACTGGTTTCTAAATTTAGAGTATCGTACATATGTTACAAAAAAATCCGCTGTCGGCAACCGCCATTTTTGTGTCAGCTCTCAGGCCTAGCATTCAGGGGGCGGTGCTGAGGCCACGAAGGTCTCGCGTGTTGCCAGCCCGGCCTTTTGTTTTATTTAAAAATTCCGAAAGTTAATTTTTATTATATTTAATGTACCACGTTTTGTGATTACTTGAAGTAAAAAATAAATTTTCGGAGAAAATTTGGAATATCTGAACTAAAAACGGACCAACTAACAACCCTTGCCTCGTTGATTGATGCAAACTAAGAAGTATGTAAACTTATGCTTTATTTTAACATCCTATTTGTCCAAATCGAAGGATTATTCGTACAAAACCTACTTTAATCACAGTTAGTGTATAATAACATACTCAATAACGTACTTTGAAATTATCAGAATCGATTTTCACCATGTTAGGTAGTACCATTGTAAGTAAAATTTCGTGTTTATAGCAGATTTTCCATTCATCGATTAATTCCGAGATGTTATGGATCACCAAAAGTGTACCGGACTCCAGTGAAAATTTAATTTTGAAGAAGATTCCGTTAAAGTAATGCTTGCTTATTTTTTCAGAGCCCCATTTATAATGCTTGTGATGATGTTTTGCAAGGATGCTACTTGCTTCCTTTTGTTTAACCCTTTCCGGCGCGGAGTAATTATGTTTATAAACCGATGAAATAATGGACTGACACCAGAATTTATAAGCGAATTTTTTAGAAAATGCGAACTTGCTTACTTTCACGTACATTATAAAAGGAAAATAATAATTAAATATTCTTGTGTCGTCTGTCAGATTTGGAATTAAAATTAGGTGTCCCTTTTTTAAGGACACCGCCCTCGAAATGGTTAAAAGAATTTCTAATAACTCTCTACTGCCCATGGTAGCATATTTGCTACTATCAGTGTTCAAGGTTTAGTGGATTATTTTATTCAGATATTCCGTATTCACACCAGAAATTTAAAATAGGAATTTAAAAAAGAGTTTATTTTACTTTATTAATAGCAGACAGTTTGTTATTAACTAAAACGAAAGCTGCTATTAGATTTTCTGGTACGAATTCCGATTATCTAAATTACGCAATTTCTGAAACGCATTCTAACCTGGAAATTAGAGGGTTAATACCCTTCTTAGTATATATCTGTCTCTAAACCACATTAAATAAAGATTATTGTTTGGACTTGTAAGATACCTGCATAATGCTAATAAATAACTGTTCCATCTGTTTAGATTTCAAGATTATTATGAGAAATTGTAACTGTATGAGAAGTTGTCGAAAAATTTTCCAGAAGTTTTTCTGAATTACGAAACGTAATCTTCGGTTGCTTCAATCGGAAATTTTCTGTCATTTAAAAAGGCAAATATTTCTATTCTGAAATAGTGGAAGCTTGGGTCCAGGGGCACATATTGAAAACTGCTATTTTAGATTTTTTCGGAAATTGAACTTTTTATTCTATTTACATTTATAATATGCATTTTTTCTGTTTTAATTTTAATAGAAGGAAAATTATTTGATAATTATTGTACCTGCATCAAGATGTATGATTGGATAGGTAATGTACTATTACAACTGTAATCTTAACTGTCCTACCCGGAATTAACCTCAACCGAATTACTTATCAAATTAATACTTTAAAAAAAATTATGCTTATATTATAAGCATACGTCGCCAGTGTTTATAGTATATTACTTCAATTGCTTAAATTAAAAAAAAATAAATTGCCATTATTTTTATCATATCGGATCATTATAAATTATGAAAGAACTTACATCTATTCACCACTTTACCCCTATTAAAAGAATTAGTACAAATACGTTTAAAAATTCTCATTTATTAGACTTAATGAAGGATGAAGTTCTAAGATATAAAGATATAATTTCATTTTCTCCGAGAGTAATAAAAGTTATTGACCGACTGCCGAAAAGAAAGGTGCAAAAGAATAAAAATGGTTTTATTAATGACATCGTAAAGTTATTAATTTTGCATTTATTTCAAAGAATAAAGTTTACTTTTGAAATTTTAAATATCTTCTTTCTTATCCTAATATAAGCATAAAACATACAGAATTCCAATTTAAATAATTATTTATATTCCAGTCATTATAATTCAAATTATCCTAAGTTTTTTCCTCTTTAAACCCTTCAAAGGCGGTGGTTCATTTTCAGGCCACTTAATTAAAATCCCAAATTTTCACATTGACACCAGAATTTTGGATCGAAAATTTTCCTTTTACTAAATATGGGAAGTAAAGCTCTTTCTTATTTTAAATAAATTTGTTTGTAAATTCCGGTGTCAATCAATCACTTCAGTATTTTATGAATAAAAGTACTTGGCCCTGAAAGGGTTAGTTCGATTTCATGGCTCAAATCTATGGTAGATAATTTTGCGGGATTTTTTTATTCGGAAATATAGTACGATCAGTAATATTTGCGTATAGTAATAATAGTATATTTAATCTGCCATTAAATAAGTCGATTGCCACTATTCGGAAATAGTGGTATATTGCTGAATAAAAATTCCACTAAATTGACAGCACTGTGCCAAATAGTGTTGCCATGTGTATGTGATTCGGATTTTTTCATTTCTACCACATTTTTCATTAAGTATCAATCGCCTTATCTAATAAATTGTTAACGTTTCTGTAAAAAATGAAATAATTCTTTGTATTTATAGCACAAAATTTTTCAATCAAATTTAATATTACTTTCCAAAAACTTTAAAAATAACATTAGAAACGTATGCTGCAATTAAAACATGAATATATTGATTATTTGATATGATACCTACATTAGTAAAAAATAACCTTAACTGCGCATGCATAAATGATTTCAAAATTTTTATTTCATTTGATAGTCAGATATTTGGAGCAACTTAAATAAAAGATTCAGTGAAATATCACGAAAATTCAGAAAGATTCCGGCGATATTTTGAGTTGCTCTTTAACCCCTTGAGGGGCACCGGTATATATTATATACCACCTACGATTAATGAAGTTTTACACCAGAAAAAAATTATTAAATTTTGCTTTTCTAACTTTGGTGGAAAAGAGCCGTAAAATTGCTTTTACTTATTTTGAAATAGAATTTTTCAAAGATTCCGGTGTGAGTTCAACATTACAGGAACACAATCACTTACACCTCAAGGGGTTAAAAACAGCGTTGACAGTTTGGCCTCCACTTTTAGTCAACAAATTCGGATTCACATCAGAAAATACAAATAGTCCAGGCAATAGGAAATTTTACCTAGCAAAATTAATGGTAGTACTAGAAATCGGCTTTCTAGACGTTTTTTGGGTCGCTGAATCCGAATTTGTGACTTCCCACCAAAATTTCCCCCGGCAACCTCCTCAAATTTTGGTAAAAAGCCCCCCCCCGCCCAAAAAAAAAGGTTTTTATTTAAAAAATCAATTTTTTTATTGTTTTAGAGAAAAAGTATCGAGAAATTCAGAAAATATACAAAATTTCCAACAAATTAGATATATGACATTATGACTTAGGATGAAGGGGAAGGGGGGATCTGCCTCAGAACATGCGCGCGGTACTGCGTAAACTAAGTTGCGCAATTCCACTTAACCACTCACACGTTTACATTCGCCCTCCCATCTCCCCTCCGAACTTTCTCTATAACGTTTACATTAAGATTTTTGGGTAGCTGAATCCGAATTTTTAACTTTCCCCCCAAAATTCCCCCCCCCCCCAAATAGTTGTTTTTAACCTAAATTTCTTATTGTTTTAGGGAAACACCATTACGAAATTCAGAAACTAGACAAAATTTGCAACAAATAGGATATATGACATTATGAATTAGGATGAACGGGGAGGTTGAGGGCTGCCTCTGAACATGCACTGCGGCGCTACGTGCACTAAATTATGAAGTCCAGGCAATAGGGGATTTTATCTGGCAAAATTAATACTGGTTCTGTATTTCGACTCACTTTATGTTTTTTGGGTCGCTGAATCCGAATTTGTAACTTCTCACTAAAATTTCACCCGGCAACCCCCCCAAAAAATTGATTTTTTGAAAAAATTTGGTTTTTGAGAAAAGCGCGCGGGGAATGTTCCGAGGCAGCCCCCTCTCTCCCTGTTTATCCTACGTCATAATGTCATATATCTTATTTGTTGCAAATGTTGTCTAGTTTCTGAATTTCGTAATGCTTTTCCCTTAAAACAATAAGTAATTTAAGTTAAAAACAACTATTTGGGGGGGGGGTTCGGGGGGGATTTTGGAGGTAAGTTAAAAATTCGGATTCAGCAACCCAAAAAACTTAAAGTAAACCTTATATAGAAAGTTCGGAGGGAAGATGGGAGGGCTAATGTAAACGTGTGAGTGGTTAAGTGGAATTGCGCAACTTAATCCACGCAGCACTGCGGCGCATGTTCCGAGGCAGATCCCCCTTTCCCTTTATCCTAAGTCATAATGTGTCATATATCTAATTTGTTGGAAATTTTGTCTACTTTCTGAATTTCTAGATAATTTTTCTCTAAAACAATTTTTTTATGATTTTTTTTTAATAAAAACCTTTTGGGGGGGAGCTTTTTACCAAAATTTGGGGGGTTGCCGGGGGAAATTTTGGTGGGAAGTTACAAATTCGTATTCAGCGACCCCAAAAACATATAGAAAGCCGATTGCCAGTACTACCATTAATTTTGCTAGGTAGAGTCCCTATACGGTCTCTATTGCCTGGACTAAAAAAGTATTTTCAGATTTTAGTAATGACAGACTTTCTTTGCTTACTTAAAGTAAAAATTCTTCTTCAGAAAGTCGAAATCGGAAGACGTCTGAAGTCGGAATTTCGGGTTAAAAATTTATGCTAAACTGGCAACCCTCTTTAAAAGTAGTTTGAAGGGCTGCCACTGGCGACTGTATTTTAATTCTACCTTGCACCCCTTTCTCAAAACAAAATAATTTTCACGTATAATTAAGGCGGAGAAGAGACATGGGGAAGAGTCTGTTGTCAGTGGGCTACTTTTTTCAAATTCAGATTTCTTGATTTGCACCACTTTTCTGAAATGGTAAAATTCCTCTCGTTATCGCCTTAACAATAGAACGCCGGGAAACTTTACGTAATTTTTGTCAAAAAAAAGTACACCAAAAATTTATTTAAAAATATTTGTGTTATTTGTTTAACTTATTTCAGAGAAATTTATTTTTAACTTATTTTATAAAGAAATTTCTGGTTCGAATCTACAGTCAGTCCATTGGCCGACGTCGAATTGACACCTGCTCGGCGTTCTAGTGTTAATTATATGTCATTAAATAAGATGAATTTTACTATTTTAAAAAAGTGGTGCAAATAAAGAAATCTGAATATAAAAAAAGTACCCTACTGGCAACGGTGACTTACTCCCTTTCCCATGTCAACGTCTCAATTCAAGAACATAGGCAAGAGAAATATACTATAATTTTTTTTTTTTTTTTTTTTTTTTTTTTAATACGGGTGCCAATATAGTATAAAAAAATTCACTAGTGGCTGCTTGCCATCTATTTTCAGAAAGTAACTCACTATATCGCCAGAATCTTTCCGAAAATTTCGCGATATTTGAGTGAAGTTTTATATATTTTTCTCTTCATTGCTAGATACCAAATTATGAAATAAAAATTTTGCAATCTGCCAAGTATGAGTAGTAAAACGTATTTCACACAAATCCTCATATCTAATCAATTATTGAATGTAATCATGTTTTAATTACAGTATGCTGTTTCTACGCTTCTTTGTCAAGTTTCCGAAAAGATGGGTTAAATTTGGTTAAAAACTCTATATTTTCTAAACTAAAAACTTTTGAATTTTTTACAGAATCGTTAGCATCTTCACGAATAAGAGTGCTATATTTACAAAAATGCACACAAGCGTTGAGCATGATCCACATACTCATTTAATACAGTGATGGTTCATTTTGAGCATTTTCTGTTGCATGGGTAATCGCAAATATTACATTAATTTATTTTATAGTTGGCCCTCTAACTGTCCTCGAGACTAAATCTTCGCTGCCAAATGTGTTCTTTACATTCGAGAAGTTCAAAGACAATTCGTCAAGAATTTCAGTAGGTATTGGAAAACACGTGTAAAATTGAAAGTGGCTGGTTACTGCCCTTAATTTTTGGACATCATTGTATGTGTTGTATATTTATAGTTAAAACATCAATTATTTAATATTCTAAAAATTAAATACATTAAAACCATTTAGGATCAAAATTCGAATGATTACTTTTTCTAAAATCAAATAAATTATTTACTATCACTCGATCTCATTTTTAAAATTTTTCCACGCAGACACATTCCCACTTTTTCTTATACTCAGGGGTGGCATTTATATAGGGGAAATTTTATTGTTCCTACCAGAACCCTTAATCAGTAATCTTCATGATATTTTTATACAAGATATTACGTAGAAAGTTACGAGGAAGATAACATTTTCGAAATAGTGGTTCAAACAATAAAATTTTATCTATATAATGCGACCCTGTGTATTCCATATTTATTTTATTTACAGATCATTGTAGGTGATGTGTTAATCATATGGGTTGTAAACGCAATACGCCGAACTAAGAATTTAGTAATATGGCCGGACAGTTTCGCGGATTAGATCAGAGGTGTCAAACTGTGTCTCGCCGTTTACCACTATTCTTTTTTAAGAAATAGGAGACATGACATTTAACTCTTTAGTGCGCATATATCTTTAGTGCGCTCTTTGCATATATCCAAACAAAACTGTTTTGAATTTAATATATTTTTTTAATTCGTATATACCTAATTCACACCAGAAAAATAAAATAGCAATATTTGCTTTAATTAAAAAACAGACATTCCGCATTTAAATAAAGCGAAATTAACCATTGAAACTTTCTTGTGTAAAGTCAGATTCTCTGAACTTCGTAATTTCTAGAACGTATTCTATTATGGGAATTAAAGGGTTAAAAATTAAGTTTTATAAAATAAATAATTATATAAACTAAGGTATTTGAAGACATACTTATTAACACCTTGAAGGGCACCGGTATATGTTATATACCACTTAATTTTAATTCCCAAATGCCACATTCACACCAGAATTTAGGAATTAAATTTTGTTTCATTTAATGTACGCGAAGGAAAGCTTTTACTTCGTTTGATATAAAATTGTTCATAAATACCGGTGTCAATCAATCATTTTAAAATTTTAGCAACAAAAATTCTTTGCCCCTGAAAGGGTTAAAGTATTTACTAATTTGTATTATTTTAGCGTAAAACAGCCACACGACAGTAGTTTTTACTTGTATTGCTGATATGCAACAGATGAAAAGATTGACGTATTATCTGAAACATGTATCTCTGATTTTTTTTTTTCATTATTTTACCTGTGTAATAAACCTTTCAGAGAATTATATATACTTTTTTCGAAACAAAATAAAAAAATCCCGCATTTAAGGGTTAAAGGGATGACGTTTAAACATGACACAGAGTGGATCATCTTTACACGGCGATTAGTACAAAGTCCGTCGTTTTGGGCCAATCGCCGTGTAAATATGATATACTCCGTGTGGCGTTTTAAAAGGCGTGAACTGTCCTTGTATGTGGTAAGTCGCGGTCCAATGGCTAATTCCTAAACCATTAGGCATAGACATGTTGTTCCAATTACAAAAACATTTTAAATAAGGTAAAGAGGTATTTAAACCTCTTCAAGGGCGTTGGTTCATATTTGAACCACTTAATTTTAATCCCTAAATACCACATTGACACCAGAATATTGGATTGAAAAATTTCCTTTTATTATGTACGTGAACAAAAGGTTTTGCATTCTTTGAAATAACTGTTTTCGGGAATTTTGGTGTGATTCACTCCTTTAAGCATTTTGGGAATAGGAGTACATTACATCTGAAAGTGTTAAAAGAGATTCGTCTCAATAAAAGTATTTTTTAAAAAATTAGGAAATTTAATTTCTTATAAGGTCTCCCGATCATATAAGTTACATTTAGTAAAAATATCCTATTACACTAAGAAGTAAGACAAAAATGTCCCATTCTTCTGCGATTAAAACTGACCGAGTAATAGCTGTTTAAAATTGAATCATGTTTTTACTTTGAAATTGGCGTCATTCAAAAATTTACTAGAAATATAAATAATCGTGAGGTATAAAAAATAATAGTTTAGAGTAAAATTAATATTACAATATAAATTTGAAATCTATTTTCATTCTTAAACATTAAAGAAAAACATACAATTTGTATTTAAAATAACAGAATTTTTGTTAACTCTTTAGCGGGCGGTGTCCACAAAAAATGACACCTAACTTTAATTCCAAAACTGACAATCGGCACCAAGAATATTTAATTAAAATTTTACTTTTAGAAAGTACGGTAAGATAAACAAGTTTTTAATTTTTAATAAATTCTTTTGTAAATTCTGGTGTCAATCCATCATTTCACCATTTTACAAACAGACTTACTCCGCGCCGAAAATGGTTAAATGAAATGATGAAAAGCAACAGTCGCAATTCTTTACAAAATGATACATATTTAAAATTGCTATTAAATTATCTAATCTAAAACTTAATTTATAAAAATTAAAGTTATCTTAAAACTTACTCGAAGTGACCCTTTAGTCTGCAATGCAGAAATGTAGACGCAAAAGAAATCATTCCAATATTTTAAGCACTTTGTGTACGATCCCTCGAAAAATGGCCAAATTCAACTGTGTTGAGAGGCAGAAAATTAGCATAAGTCATGCAATTCAAAGTTTTATAACTCGTCAATTTTAGTGTTACATGAATGGGACATTTTTTGATTACTTGTTAGTTTAACACTTTCATCGCAAGGAACGATATAACTCGTCTTCCAGGAATATTCGCTATGCGCGAGGGACGAGTAAACTAGTCTTCCAGGAATATTCGCTATGCGCGAGGGACGAGATAACTCGTCTTCCAGGAATATTCGCTATGCGCGAGGGACGAGATAACTCGTGCTTAACTCAAGATTTTTTTTTATTATTGCAGCGTATGCCGAGACTTATTTTATAAACATTTTAGCTTATAGCGGACCCAAATATTTTCTCTTTACAACATTTCTACAAGGTGATGTCAGGACCACAATTTATAGTGCTTTCATTTTTATTACGTTTCTTGTAGGTTATGCATATTTGTACGCTTTTTTGACCAAAATTAAACTGAGTATCTGTGCAAAAACATGCACATCAAAGCCAGTATTATGTATAGTACCTCGTTTTGAAAATTATCACAGTTCAGAGACATCCTAATTTATGCAATATTTAGGATTTTTATTTTTTATTTTATAATTATTTTTATGTTCGTAAGCACAAACGAATCCTTAGCGTGAGAATTGTTATTGATTATTATTTTTCAAAATAAAATAAACAAGTTTTAAATGAATTTGTGTTTTGTTCCAATTTGAGCGTTGTGAGGAGCGGTTCAGGGTCTTAGAGTAGAGGATGGGACAAAGGCGCGCCATTGCCGCGATGAAAGTGTTAACAGGAAGTTTTCACTAAATATCACTCACGGGACAGAGTTTTAATTATTTTTTTAATAATTAAAACCCTGTTATAATATTTTTTTTATTTAATTTATACAAATATAAATTTCTTAACTTTTTTACGAAATGACAACTTTTGAGAAATTTTTTTAACTCTTTTAGAACATTTTTGTAATTGGAAAATTTGTCTATGACAAAGGGTTTCGAAATTTACCATTGGACACCGTTGAATGTCGACACCCTGTATAACGACTATCTCGTTATATATGTTTGCATTTTATTCCCCCCCCCCCCCCCAGACAGTTTCAATTAAAATTCTGTTTAATAACTTATTTATTTTGCGCACTATAGTCTAACAGTGCAGCCCCTAAATTAAATGCAACATTTAAAAACTAAATCGATTGTATTAACAGCCTTTCTCACTTAAATTAAATTATTCTAACTACTCATCTCTTTAATAAAATAAAATCAGTGAATCACTCTCCATTTTCACTTTCCAATTCTTTCACACATACGCTTTAACCTTGTACAAAATTCGTTACGGCTGACTGTTAGTTATTTTAACTTCGGTCATTTCCTTATTTGGGCATGAATATAACTCATCATTCAAAATCACTTTACATGCAATCTACTTATTAGAATTATTTTCGCTTCACACCCTTTTGTTCAGATGTATGGCATTTCTACATTTTTTGTGGTAAAGCGGTGTATCTTTGATCTAACATCTGGTCTAGAAAAATACAGTCTCATGCTTTTTAGCCTAACGAACTCTGTCTGTTACTATGCCCTTTCCAGATAACACTTTTTATTTTTACATTTAACCGCAGCTGTATCAATGTACAGATGAGGCTCAGTCTATCATGACTCAGGAATGTATGCAGCCCACAATCTGCCCCCCCCCCCCTACACAATTAATATGGTAGAAGCCTACCGTACATTTTTGGCGAACATACCAGCCAATGTTTCTATTACCCCCTGTGCATGGCGCAAAAATACTTTTAGATTGGCGATATTGTAGTCCGCCAAGCAAGAAAGTTGTAACTGTATATTATCATCATTCCTGCTTTCTCGCTAGCCTCGTGATGACGTCTTAAAAGAGGCTACTTATGCTTCTCCCCTGTACCTCTCCCTTCGACTTTCATCATGAAAATAAAATAAGTCTTCGTTTACCGAATTGGAGTTTTTTTTAATAGGACCTGGTGTTTTTTTTAATCCTCGCAACCTTATAAACGCAAACGGCCATCTCTTCTAGCAAAAAGTCATCATATAAAATTGGTCTCCGTGACCAGCTTTTTTCTCCAGTAACAAAAAAAAAATGTAAGGGAGAGGTACTTGCTTCTAAGCCTTTTTCTGCATGGATTTCTGGCAGCGATGGATTCCCCCCGGCTGTCACACCGTGCCCGCTACGTGGATTTCATCATGGAGTGAACTTTCGCCCTGGACGACTGCTCTTCGCCGTAAAATATCTGTGCCTGCCTGCTTCTCTGCTTTTCCCCTTTGCCAACCCCCGGAGTTGTGGAATCAGCTGCTCCCTTCCCGTCGCCTAAGAAATCTGCCTGCCTTACCTTACATCCTCCCGTACCGAAGTTTTCTGCCTGCGTGCAAACTTATCTCTCGGAACATTCCCCCCTGCCCTTTTTGTTGCATCGACTTTACGTTCGCTTATACACCGGACAGTGCATTAATCGGCTGATAAATCATCCCTACTAAGGAAACAGCTTTCAACTCAATCACATAAAGGTGATTCTTCAATTAATTGTGTGCTCTGTTGTCTACTGAGGTGTGCGCGTGTGTTTTGTGCAATCATTCGACTGTGCCTACAAGTTTCCAACAAATTGATGTGCAATTAGTTTCTTTTTTATAATCTTCTGTTTTCACAAGTCCTACAAATTCTACAAAGAAGAGAAACCCTTCTTGAGAAACCTTTTGAATCTGTGTGAAAAATACTACAAATTATTCAACAGTTAAGTGCAGTGAAACACTAATTTCAAACCAAAAAAAAACCCTGCAAAAACGTGTGATACCCCCCTCATGTGTAAAGAAAAGGTGATAAGAGAATACTCGCCTTAGCGAGTGCTAAAATTTCCCTTGTTTACTTTCTGTTTACGAAAAACGAAAGGAACGTCCGAGCGAGTCAGCGATTCAATGAATGAATCTCGCTCTCCAACCTCCTCAATATTCTGGAAAAGTGTGTTTTGTTTTTTTACCATACGACACCAACCAGTTTGTGAAATAATTTTGTGAAGTGCTCAATTAGATAGTAACGTTCTGTTGTGAGGTTTTATAAGTTGTTCATCTTTATTCAAGAGGCAGTTTGCGATAAAAAAAAAATCTCTCAAAAAAGTCTTTTGCTGCCAAAGAATCGTTTTAAAGATTCATTCAAACGCATACATAGATTTGTAGCAAATGTTTATGATATTGACAAAGAGGTCATGAAAGTGCAAAAAAAAGTGAAAATAAATACTGCACCAGTCCCTTAAAATAGCACATTTTTAGAGTACGAAAGCATATTTTAATTCCCCCATTTAATTGCTTTCCTTTCGCTTAATTTCCTTTTCAGTTAGTTCTGGAAACCTTGTTTTAAAATTTTTAAAGTTGTTTCATTCCATTTGTATGCTTTCTTACTCCATAAGTACTCACAAGTACTTCTTAATTTATTTTATTAATATTATTGTGTTTTTGTACAAGATACGAAAACACAGTGATATTGCTATTTTTGATATTTTGTGTTGTCTATTATAATATATATAAATATAATATAAGTAGTTCTTTCCATTGCATTGAATGTTCCACTATCTTTAGTTATTAAGATACACATTCACCTCTGCTTAACTTTTAATGCATATTAAAATATATTAAATTTTTTTCTCTCTCAAAAAGAGTTAACGAAGATTATATTTTGTCCCATATATTTTTTTCTGGTTCGCCTTTTGGCTTGAAAATATTTTAATTTGAGAAATATTTTTTTAATTTCTGTCCTTTTAGAGAAATAAGGACAGATAGCAAGTTTTTTTTTTTCTTCTCTGCTAAAAAGGATAAAATAAGTTTTTAATTCAGTTGCTTGCTCCTACCAGTTTTATTTTGAAAGACTTACATGTTTCATTCATTTAAAAAAAAAAATAATAAAATAAAATAAAATAGGAGCTATTACGAAATATTTTTCTGTTTCTCTTTTGCTTAAAATAAGCAACGGTATTATTTTTACTTTGGGAAACACAATGTTGTCCCTGGATAAGTTTTCTTTCTCTCTATTTTTTTTATATAAGGTTTAAAAAAAATAAGACCTTTTGTTTATTTTTAAGTTGTGTATTGGTTTTTTTTAATGTGATTATTTTTTCATTATTTTATTTGCTTTGCATTTTTATCTGTTATATGTGTGTTATATTTAGATATGTATGCAGAATTTCAGTAACAATTTTTGATTAGAGAATTTGTGTTAGGTAAAACATTGACCATGTCCGCTAAACAAGTTCAAATCAACATTAACCAATTTGACGGAGATCCGGATTTGCTTAAATTCTTTTTTAACCAAATTAGGTCGGTCGCTGAAATTAACAAATACAGCCCTCAGACTACCATTGCTGTACTTGTAGGCAAGTTAATTGGTCCCGCTCAAAAATTTTATGCTCAAAATCCGGAAATTCAAAAAATTAATGATCTAGATACGCTTGAAAAAGAATTTGCCGCATTTTTCTCACCCCCCAGCAAGTGCGTGGCTGGCGTTGAACTTTCGAGCTTATCTCTTCTGCCAGCGGAGTCAATTAAAAACCTGGCACATCGGTTAAACGTGTTAGCCGCAACTGTCTATTCAGATATTAAAGACGAAAATGCCCGTAACACGATTAAACTTATGAAATTTATGGAAGCTGTGCCAGCTAACATACGAATAAAGTTACAAGAAGAAGGCGTGAATGAATATCGTGCTGCTGTTGAAAGAGCACAGATATTACACGAAATTCTGCATAACGAAAAGATTCTACATTCCTTACCCTCTGTCAGTAAATCTCAAAATAACATTGAAGAGCAATTGAAGGAACTCTCAGAAAAAATAAATGCATTAACACTCGCACCGCCTGGACCCAAAACTGAAACTAAAAAAAATGACATGCAAGGTAGCCCAAAGTATAACGCAAATGCGATGCGCTATAGGAAAAATTTCAAAACGCGAAATTTCCCAAAACGTTTTTCCCCTCACAAATTTACACAAAGAAAAGTTGTGACTTGTCAACTCTGTTTCCGTAATGGCCACCAGGCACATCAGTGTTTTAAATGGAAAAGAGTTAATACACAGAGAAGGGAAAATTTTAACAGACGCAACAATTACCAGGTTCAGGAAAACTAGAACAGAGACACAATTTTTATGCTGATGATTTTGTGTCTCAACCATGTGACTTAACATCAGCAACATTTCCTATTGACCCTACATTACCAAAGATCTCTAAAGAAAGATTAGTCAATTCAACCGGGTCACAAACTTCTGATCACATTAAAATTGCAAGAAATATCACTACTCAAACAGAAAATGAAGGCGATAAAATTGTTCACATCATTTGTAGTGTTAATACGCATTCACCATCACTCCCTCTTGTAAAGGCCACTATTGCAAACCATAAAATCACCCTATTGGCTGACTCTGGAAGTAGCATTTCGTTACTTTCACAAAATTTATTCAATGAACTTAAACCTGTATTAAAATACAAGAGACTATCAACAGCCATAAATATTAAAACCGTCAACTCAGATGTTTCTTTTTCTTCATGTATTAGAGCATCCATTAAATTAGAAAAAAAATCATTCTCGCACCACTTTTATATAGTGGATATTCCTGAAACCTCCAGTTTTGAAGGCATTCTTGGTTTTGATTTCATTAGTAAATTTAACATTATCATCGATACTTTCAATAAATGCATTCACATTAACAACAACTTGACTATTCCACTAGAAACATCACACACTAAGTCGAAAGTCAGTGAAAGTAATCAATGTAACACCTTATGTGATGTAGTGACAAATCAAAAAGTTTTCTTAACCCGTAAAGTCATTCTAGAACCCCAAGAGCAAACATGGTGCTCAGTTTACACAAACAATAATATCAAACATGACATAAATTATCTATTTGAATATGTGGCAGATAAAAAAGAAGTAATAAGTCATGATGCCATTATTCAAATGAATAAGAAAACTATACGCAAAAAGAAGCCTGTACAATTAAATCATTTCTTTTCTATTTCACTTAAAAATAATTCTGACACTACCATTCATCTCCCTAAACACACAAAAATTGGACATTTATCTGAAGTTGAGGAAATTCTTGACTACCCCTCTGATAATTTGGACAAGCATCATAACTCAGAACAACACTTCCTAAATTTTATTCAGGCATCTAATGAAACATTAAAAAAGAGGAAAGAGGATTTGGCAGCTACCGATTTTGATCTTACACATTTAAGTTCTAATGAAGCAAATACAATGACTAAATTATTACTTAATTACTACCCGGCCTTTTCAAAATCATTAAATACACTTGGACATACTGATAAGATTGTACCTGATTTGAAATTTATTAATGACTACCCTATAAAAACTCTTCCATTTCCCCTTCCTCAATCTTTGCAAAAAGGTACTTTAGAACAAATTAAAGATCTGCTTGATGCCAAAATTATTGAACGCCACTGTTCAGAATGGGCTTGCCCCATGCTTTTAGTCAAAAAGAAACCAGACGGAACTGGTAAACAAAAATTTCGTCTCGCCTTAGATCTTCGAATGGTAAATACTGTAATTCAAGGATCATCTTACCCTCTACCTAAAATTCAAACCATCATTTCAAATCTTTCTCAGTATCGATATTTTTCTTCTCTTGACTTTCATCAGGCATATCATCAAATTGATTTGCCAGAAAAATTCCAAAATCAGTTGACATTTACTACTATGTTTGGTTCTTTTAGATACAAGAGATTAGTGTTCGGATTAAAAAACAGTGCTTCTATTTTCCAAGCTTTAATGGACTCTTTGCTTGATGAGTTACAATTAGATGGTGTATATACATATCAGGATGATTTCATTGTAGGTGCAAACTCTTTTGATGAAATGTGTAATAAATTAAAAAAAATTCTCTCTATCCTAACCAAATACAACTTAACCCTGTCTCCTAGCAAGTGTACTTTTCATAAATCTAGTATTGACTATTTGGGATTTCATGTAGAAAATCAGTCCGTTTCCCCGATTCAGTCAAATATCATAAAAATAACATCTTTTCCCACACCTACAACTAAACGTCAACTAAAAAGACTCATTGGTGTCATTACATTTTATAAGAGTCTAATTCCATCCTTTTCTGAGTTAGTACAACCACTGATAAACCTAACTACTCCAAAAGTTAAATTTAAATGGACAGTTAAACATCAAGAAATCATGGACACAATACAGAAAATTTTCTTTAATTCTCCCATGGTTAGATTACCTGATTGGAACAAGACATTTTATTTAAATACAGATGCGTCAAATGTTGCTATTTCTGGTGTTTTATTACAAGAACATGATCAACAACTTTTACCAGTTGCATATTTTTCTAAATCTCTTAAACCATCAGAAAAAAAATACCCTGCACTTAAATTAGAACTCATGGCAATTTATAAATCTGTAACCGCTTTCAAATATTATTTATATAACAGACAATTTGTAATTCTTTCTGACAGTAAACCCTTAGAAAAATATAACAAGACTACTAATCCAGCTGATATTATCTCTCGTTGGCTCATGGAGCTTTCAGAGTACTCATACACTTTTAAACATATCCCTGGTAAGAAAAAAGTTCTTGCTGACTATTTATCTCGCTGTACTTTTGAAAACAATCAACAAACTCTGGATACTAACCCTGAACTTATCCATGACCCTCAAGCATTACCTATTGTTGACTATGATACACCAGACAGTAATAATTCATGTTCAAGCGCCACTAAGAAATATGTAAACTATCTTGTATCTGGTAAACAAACAAATCCAGATCCTTTATTAGAAATTTCAAATGAAACTTTCTGCATTGAACAAAAAAATGACACCACCTTGTCCACTGTTTACAAAGATATTCTAAAGAAAGGACCTTCTCAAAAATATCCTAATTACTTCATACACCCTGATTCGAAAGTTTTAATGTTAAAAAAAGAAAATAATCTTAATAACACTTTTTCATATCACATTGTTGTTCCTAACTCTCTTAAAAGCAAAGTTTTAACAATCTCTCATTTATCTCACTTTGGTTTTAATAAAACTTATGAGTTTCTATCATCAAGATATTTTTGGAAAGGCATGTATGTTGACACTTTAAACTTTGTAGCTTCATGTGTCAAATGTCTTCAATGTAAACATCATCAAACCCCTCCTGCACCCTTACAACCCACCTACACGCCCAGATATCCTGGCCATACTATTAGTACAGATCTCGTTGGACCTTTTTCTAATGCTAAACATATTTTAACTATTACAGATCACTTTTCAAGACATGTTGAACTTTTTCCACTTAATGATACATCTGCAGCTAAAGTCGTTAAATGTTTATTCTCTTACATAACCACCTTTGGGAGACCTTCTGTTGTCTTATCAGACTTAGGACCCCAATATACATCTCAAATATACAACATTTTTAATGATACTCTAGGTATTAAGGTACTTCACAGCTCTGTTTCGAGACCACAAAGCAATGCTCTTTCGGAGAGAATAAATAAATCTATCAAATACTCTGTTAATATACTTTTGCAAGAAGGTCACTCATTTGAAAATGCAATATTTATACACAAGTCGCTCTATAATGGTTCAAAACATTCAACTACATTATTCACTCCTAATCTTCTCCACTTTGGACGTGAACTTTCATTAATTTTTGACACTTTTGATCAGAATACCAATCAACCTTTTCTAGATAAACATACTGAAATATATAAACTACTTGAAGATTTACACAAAATATATGACAAGGCTTACAATAACATTAAAACAGCACAGGATAAGAGATATAAACATTACGGTCAGAAAGCTAAATTAAGAACCATTTGTCTCAAAGATATTGTGTACTTAAAATCTGTTGATAAATTCAAACCTAAATACACTGGACCATATATTGTAACTTTCAAACATTCACCTGTGTCATTCTCGATCAAGAGATTGTATGCTGCTGATAATACAGCATTTCGGGTGCACATTGATAGGTTACTTCTTGCACCACCTCGATATGGACATTTATTCGATGCTACAAGTCACTTAAACAATCACAACTTCCCTAATGTTTATCAACCTCATACATACAATTTAAGAAACAGAAAATAATATACTTCTGTTTACATTTTTTTCTTATGACAGGTATTGTGAAGCTAAGTGTACAACCAGAGGCCTAGGTTGTATGTATGTTGTTTACAACAGAACTTTGACAACAATATGGCTGGCCCATGACTGTTTTCTTCGAAGATCTCTTGTGAACAATATTTTGAATCACTTTACACTCATTTCATTTTACGGTACACTTTTTATGTTATTTACATACACTTAACTATTATTTACAGTTTAACATTTATTTTACATTTCATTCTTTTACGATTACATTTCAGTTAAAACTGATAGCTAACACATTTAATAGTCGCAGTTAATAAAAAAAAAAAAAAAAAAAAAAAAAAAAAAAAATTTTCACATGTAATTTGATAACATTTTCTGTAAGGCAACCAGTTAGTTACCTTCTAATTATACGACTTGTGCATTATTCAACCTGATTATGACTTTTTCATTTTTTTATGTCTCTCTTCACTCTAGGATTGTCTACTCCTTTTTGATTTGATATATATGTGACATATATCTATTTTTTTTATTTTTTTATTTTTAATTCTCCCTTTCGAATGTTTTGTTCCCGTTCAAAATTATTGCCCTTAGGGTCCAAAACTTCATTGTGTTGAGAGACAACCCCTTGGAATTGGTGTGCCAATTCACAAAAAATCAATTTTTGCTTGTAAACCGACGTGTGCTCCTTTAGAGGACCGCTAGTGTCTTCGGAGGAGCAGGGGCTCATATAAGCGGGCGCTGTATGAGTCTCAAAAACTCCCTCCTCACATAAGGCTGAAGCCCTAAGCTGACGCCATAATACTTGTGGTCTACACAAGATTCAGGGTGACACCTTTTTCATGGGCGTGCTTCAGGCACCTCTTTTTTTTTGTCATCCTATGCTGCATGCATGAACATTACATTTTTTTTTAAACCATGTCCAATTTCTTTTAAAATCATATTACAATTGATTATTAGTTTACAATTACACATTTCACTTATTATTATTTACTCTTTACTTCTAGTGTTGCATTTGTGTTTATATATATATTTTTATTGTTAGTACTTGTATTTTTCATAAAATGATCCGAATCAGGATCAATATTTTGATGATGTGCAGCCAAGGGTCTAGTTACATGCTGCTTAAATATTTGCTGTCAGAGTCGACTCAGTCAAAAAAAATATACCATGGTATGCAATTTTGAAGAAAATTTTACTGAAGGTGGAGATCCATAAACTTAATTTAGAAAATATTAATTCATAAAATCTCTTAGGACTGTTGAACTATTGATGAAAGAGATTTTTTTTTTTGGTTTTCATGACAGCAACTTGTTTTAAAAAAAAAACTTTTATGTTTTGAAGATATATTTATATGTGTAACTATTTTTTCTTGCTGTTTTGCCCATGCACACGGGTCAACAAAAGTTTTTTTTTTGCGGTGTCCCAGGTGATATATATAACGACTATCTCGTTATATATGTTTGCATTTTATTCCCCCCCCCCAGACAGTTTCAATTAAAATTCTGTTTAATAACTTATTTATTTTGCGCACTATAGTCTAACAGTGCAGCCCCTAAATTAAATGCAACATTTAAAAACTAAATCGATTGTATTAACAGCCTTTCTCACTTAAATTAAATTATTCTAACTACTCATCTCTTTAATAAAATAAAATCAGTGAATCACTCTCCATTTTCACTTTCCAATTCTTTCACACATACGCTTTAACCTTGTACAAAATTCGTTACGGCTGACTGTTAGTTATTTTAACTTCGGTCATTTCCTTATTTGGGCATGAATATAACTCATCATTCAAAATCACTTTACATGCAATCTACTTATTAGAATTATTTTCGCTTCACACCCTTTTGTTCAGATGTATGGCATTTCTACATTTTTTGTGGTAAAGCGGTGTATCTTTGATCTAACATCTGGTCTAGAAAAATACAGTCTCATGCTTTTTAGCCTAACGAACTCTGTCTGTTACTATGCCCTTTCCAGATAACACTTTTTATTTTTACATTTAACCGCAGCTGTATCAATGTACAGATGAGGCTCAGTCTATCATGACTCAGGAATGTATGCAGCCCACAATCTGCCCCCCCCCTACACAATTAATATGGTAGAAGCCTACCGTACATTTTTGGCGAACATACCAGCCAATGTTTCTATTACCCCCTGTGCATGGCGCAAAAATACTTTTAGATTGGCGATATTGTAGTCCGCCAAGCAAGAAAGTTGTAACTGTATATTATCATCATTCCTGCTTTCTCTCTAGCCTCGTGATGACGTCTTAAAAGAGGCTCCTTATTGCTTCTCCCTGTACCTCTCCCTTCGACTTTCATCATGAAAATAAAATAAGTCTTCGTTTACCGAATTGGAGTTTTTTTTAATAGGACCTGGTGTTTTTTAATCCTCGCAACCTTATAAACGCAAACGGCCATCTCTTCTAGCAAAAAGTCATCATACCCTGTATAATTTTAGAGGCAGTAACTCTGTTATTGCCAAGATGTGAATAGCAGCCTATTGGAGAATTTTTTAAGTTTAGTTGCGTTAGGAAATTTATTTCACATTGTTATGAAATTAATCTTTCTATCCTGTTGAAATTATACTCAACTTCATAAAAACATTTCAAACCAGAATTTTCTTTAAAAACTATTCAATGCATTTATTCATGTTAGTTTTCGGTGCCCTTTATTTATCTTACTTTACGAAAATATTTCTGGTTTGAATCGAATGAAATGAATTATAGAAATGGATCGATTAGACCCATTTAGAGTAGGACGGTTAACCCAACGTAAAAGTAGCAAAATTTGCGCAACCCGAGATTTCAGCGGGATGCATTTTTCGGTCTAATTAACCCTCCATGATCATTCCCACCAGTAACTTTTTATTGTAAATTTTGCCTTACCTAATCGGAGCATTTTCCCGATTAAATCAGGCGAAAATTTTTGTTTTGAAGAACCGATGACAAAAGAATAAAAATTCTTAAAAGACGCTCGTCACGAAGGAATTACATACGCAATTTTTGAAGTTTTTTTTGATAAAAAAATTACGCAGCGAGAGGGTTAAGAGTTAAAGCGTTAACTGTCACATTTTCTTTAAGACCAGAGAGCCGTAAATTTTACTCAAACTTCATAAAAATATTTCACAACAAAATTTTTATTTAAAATTATCTAACTTATTTATTTGACGTTATTCTGCGTGGTTTTAACCTCTTCGGGACTGGAGTCTTTTACGAAATTTTTAATCTTTTGTCACCGTTTTTTAAAAACAGAAATTTGTGTCTTCTTGAATCGAGAAAATGCGCTGATTAAACAAGGCAAATTTTACAGTAAAATTTCACTGGTGAGAAAAAACAAGGATACTGAGCGCTTCATGCGGCACGTATACGTGTCGCTCGTCCCCAAGGGGTTAATTTAACTTATTTTATGAAAAATTTTCTTGCTACAATTCACATTTAATCATATGGACGGTGTCGAAATGACCCCTTCCTGGCGTTCTAGCTTTCATATATCTCATGCGTTTTTTTTTAATTTATTTGTTTTGAGAGATATTGCCACAGTATCCATTGCCATCATTGAAATTTCAAAGTTTATCCATCTAACTTCCCATGCTCAGCAGCAGCAAAAATTTTCAACCGCACGAGATACCCACTGATTTCATCGAACATGCATTTCATGATTTTCATAAATCCCAACACATTTACGAGTTAATGCAATTAGGGTGGGATTTTAGTGGGCTCTGTATGCACATATTCACGTAATATATATATATATATATATATATATATATATATATATATATATATATATTTAATTTTAACTGTATTTTTATATTTACTATTAAATAAGCTAAAGAATATGATACAAATTTTTTTTTCAAAGTTTAGGATTATTGAAATGTAAATAATTTTAAAAAGTATCACAAATACAGAAACATACTTACAAACTTGAAAAAAATATATCAGGGCTTTTTTTAAGAAAAAAAAGTAGTATTGCAGAAATAAACATTAGAAAATTAATTAATTAATAAGTAACAATCATTTTGTAAATTTTTAAATGTTTGATTTACTTAACTGAACATGGCGGAGGAACGAAAAAAAAAAAGAAAGAACTGAATTTTCTCCGCGTCCAGATTTTTCCGGAAAATCCTGTAAACATAGAATCACAAGCCTGTCCCAGAGGAGAAAAGATAAGTTAAAGAAAATACAAAAAATGTTCATGGTCGTTAAATACTGTCCGGGCTGTCTTTCTTTTTACGAAAAAATGCTTGGGACGTAGTTTCAAATATAATCTTTGTTAAATAAAATTACATTTTTTATTGGTACAATTTAATTAAAAATATATTGCTCTTAATATCTTGAATGCCGTTTATTGATCTTTTTCGCTCATCTACTTATAAAGTATTTTAATATAAATGGAGATTCAAGCTTTTAAGATTTACAAATTAGGGTTACTACGGGTCAAGGAAGTTGAATACCGGGGTTTCCGAACAGTAAAATTTTCCTTATTTATTAGTTGACTTCTGAAATTACATATACTGAATAGTAATATTTAACTTGTTGTATTCAAATCCCATTAACACTTTGCATTGGAGAGATTATTCTGACTTACCAATAGTGTTGCCAGGCGCACCGAGTAAATCGAGGCTCCAAATGCTCTGGATACCTGCATTTTAACCCTTAAATGCGCGATTTTTTATTTTGTTTCGAAAAAATTATATATGATTCTCTGAAAGGTTTATTACACAGGAAATATAATGAAAAAAAAAATCAGAGATACGTTTTTCATATAATACGTCAATCTTTTCTTCTGTTGCACATCTGCAATGCAATTAAAAACTACTGTCGTATGGCTGTTTTACGCTAAAATATTGCTAATTAGTAAATATTTATGAAGTATGTCTCCAAATACCGTATTTTATATAATTATTTATTTTATAAAATTTAACCTTTATCCCTTTAACCCCTTGATGGGCAAGCAATTGCGTTTGTGAAATACTGAATTCCCACTGGAATCTTTGAAAAATTCTATTTCAAAATAAGTAAAAGAAATTTTTCGGCTATCAAAGTTAGAAAAATAAAATTTAATAAAATTTTTCTGGTGCAAAACTTCATTAATCGTAGGTGGTATATAATATATACCGGTGCCCTTCAAGGGGTTAATTCCCATAACAGAATACGTTCTAGAAATTAATCAGTTCAGAGAATCTGACTTTACATCAGAAAGTTTCAATGGTTAATTTCGCTTTACTTACATACGGAATGTCGGTTATTAATTAAAGCAGATATCGCTATTTTACTTTTCTGGTTTGAATTAAGTATATACGAATAAAACAAATCAAGTAAATTCAAAATACTGTTGTTTGCATATATGCAAAGCTGCGCACTAAAGAGTTAAATTAATTTTATTAGCCTTATCTAATGACAAAATTATCTGAGACCAAAGATGGCGAAATAAACTGTAAGAAATTACAGGTCTCCAAAGCATTTGGAGGTACGATTTCCGCTGGAGACTTGGCAATACTAGTGGTGAGTGAGAGTCACCTCTCGAGTGCAAAGGTTTAACACGTTCACTCCGGCGCCTATATTCATGTTTTTCACTGTGAGGCGGCGCTCGAATTCATTTTTGCTTCATCTGGCGGCGCGGTACTTTCGCTTATCCAGACACTGAATGTAGTGACACGCCCATCTCATACTTATTAAATTGAACTCGAATATAACAAGCAGAGCTGATTGTGAATGTTTGAAAGTTCGTAAGGAGTAAGCAAATTACTTAGAGACATGATTTTATTGACTGCATATGTACGAATTTAATATAAAATGCCTTAAAGTCTAAAGAAATATGGACAACATGATATAAATGCATTTTCTGTAAGGTAGAAGCCACGCCCTTGGTCTATGATATCTTTTGAATGAAAACGAGAATTCTCGTTTCCCGTCGTGAATGTGTAAGATTTAAAATATTGAATTGTTTTCACAACTGAATTTTAGAATATTCAAGTGTCACCCACCTGTAGTGCAAACCGTCTATGGCATAGTCGACTGTGACCCACCTGTAGTGCACGCCTTCTATTTAACAGTGGAGTGTGACCCACCGGTGATGCACGCTGCCCGGTGCGGCAGTCAAGCGTGACCCACTGGCGATGCACGCCATCCGATAGGACAGTCAAGCGTGACCCATTGGTGATGCACGCCGGCGTGAACGTGTTAATATATTATAATCTGGAGAATGTGATACTAACACCTTGCGTTCTTTGACGTATGCAGTCAGAGCTGTTCACAGCAACAGAAAGCTCAATTCCGTATTTTTCCCAAAATAGCAGTGTACGTCATGCTATTTTGGTTATTTCCGATAATAACGTCATGATATCTGGTTGTTTTTTACTTAGCAATTCCAAATTCTCACCAGAAGGTTTTAACTCTTATTTTTGCTTCACAAGACAATTGGTTTTCCATACATGAAGTAGAAGAAAATTACCTATTAAATTTTTGTGGTATGAATTCAAAATTTCTAAAATAAAAAATTGCCATATGCAACACTGGTGGCTATTGCATACACTATATGGCCAAAGGTGACCGGTCAATTGCAATTTTAGACGTTTTGTTAAATATCCAGAAAAATACATGAGGAATTAACCTGAAACTGCAGGTGTGTAAACAGTATAGTATAGGTCATATTTTTCCGCGAAGATTTTTTCCAGAATATCAATAGGGGACCGTCAACAAATTGAAAAAGAACGAATATCTTTTGATAACCCTGTAAAAACTAATGTAGCAAAAGCGTTCAAACTCGAAATTATTTATAAGTGGCTTATTGTAATATACTGTTTTCATTTTTATGAGGATAGCATGCATTCTCGTAGAGAAATTAAGGTTTTTATAAAAACAATCCCAAATTTACCCAAGTTTTTTGCTTATAATTTGCAGAGTTTTTAATATAAAAAACTTCTTTTCAGAAAATATGACGAACAACAATGTACTCTGCAATCAGAATTAAAAGAAATAAGAATTGGATGACAAACGAGCAGGTTTACTAAAACATGTTTCACTGCGCATGCGCGAGTGCAATCAAAATATAATGTGCATAATGTGTTAGCTAAAGGTATAGAGCAACTTTGAAAGAGTCTCAAAAACATAGTTTGAAAAGTCTGATAATAATCGTTGATAGAATAAGCACAAAATCCGTTGTTCCCAAAATGAATCAAAATGATGAGGGGTTGTATCCATATATCCATTGATTAGTGCCAATATAGCATACACAATATTGCACTTACTACTGTATTTGGATACAGCCCCTCATCTTTTTGCTTCCTTTTAGGAATAACGGATTTTGAGCTTATTCTATAAACGATTATTATCAGACTTTTCAAACTATGATTTTTAGACTTTCACAAAAGTTGCTCTATACATTTAGCTAACACATTATGCAAATTATATTTTGATTATGTTCGAGCATGCGCAGTGAATCTTTATTTAGTAAACCTGCTCATTTTTCATACATTTTTTATTATTTTTTCATTCTGATTGCAGGATTTTGTGTACAATGTAGTTTGTCATATTTTCTGAAAAGAACTTTTTTTATATTAAGAACTCTGCAAATTATGAGCAAAAAAACTTGGCGAAATTTGGGACCGTTTTTATAAAAACCTTAATTTCTTTGCGATTATACATGCTATCCTCATAAAAATGAACACGGTATATTACAATAAGCCACTTATTAATAATCGCGAGTTTGAACGCTTTTGCTACATTGGTTTTTACAGGGTTATCCAAAAGATATTAGTTCTTTTTCAATATGTTGACGGTCCCCTATGGGGTTTTGGCAAAAAATCTTCCCCGAAATATATGACTTATACTACACCGTTTACCAACCTGCAGTTTCAGGTTAATTCCTCATATATTTTTCTAGATATTTGACAAAACGTCTAAAATTGCAATTGACCGGTCACCTTTGGCCATATAGTGTACTTGCCAAGTGTCCCTTAAACGTCCGCAAAATGTGAGTGAAATTGACACAGGTTAAACATGCTTCGAACCAGAAATTTAATAAGGAAATTAATTCGAATAGATTTCATAGAGAAACATGATTTTAAATCTATAATGATACATCAAATTAATTTTCCGGTTAGTAATACGCGTAATCTGTGTCAGTTTAACTCACATTTTACGGAAGTTTAGTTGAATATTGGCAAGTATGCTATTGACCTACATCTGGTAATAGCTCTAGAGCTCAAGGAGTTAAGGTATATAATAATTAATTTATTTTTTAAATTATTATGTCTAATTTCGGCGTGTCGCATTTCTCATTTCTTGTTGTGTTCATTTATGATTTGTCTTGCAATTTTTATAGGAATCCATTTATAAGTTGATTTGAATTTAAGCAGTTTTAGATATATACATTGCTGCCAAATCTTCCGCTCTCTTGTACCAATAAAGTTTAATAGAAATTTTTGCCTTATTTAATCGGCAGATAACGGCGAATTACAAAGGTAAAATTTACTATAAAATTTTTGTGGGACAAAAAGCGTAGGAGTTGGCAGCTATAGATATATACCATGAAGACTTGTAAACTGTGATACTCAGAAACATGATTGTATTTAAACCTTTGAGGGGCAAGTGATTTTGTTCCGGTAATGTTGAATTCACACCGGAATCTTTGCAAAATTCTATTTGAAGATAATTGAAATCAATTTTACGACTTTCTTCCACAAAATTTAGAAAAATAAAATTTAATAAAATTTTTCTGGTGCAAATCTTCATTAATCGTAGGTGGGATAAAATATATCCCACCGCCCCTCAAGGGGTTAACCATTTCAGGTGCAAGCAGTTTTTTTTATTTAATGTGGAATTCAAACTAGAATTCTCGAAAAATATTCTTTCAAAATGAGGAAAAGTAGCATGAAATCATTTTGCCAAAAAGTTAAAATGAAAATTTAATACAAAATTTCTGGCGTGAATATTGATTTAAATTAGATGAAATATAATAGACCCCAAAGCCCCTCAAAGTGTTACTGAATTCGTTTGGGTACCTGCTTTTGAATAGCAGTTTTTCGAAAAGTACACTTTGTCTTATTTAATCGCAAAATATAGAATTTAAATAAAGCGAAAATTACTGTTCAGAAGAAGTAGTGTTCAAAAATAAGCACACCTAGGATCCCCGGTATATTTTCAAAAGAATAACGCAATTTCCAGCTTATAATATCGTGTAATGTATTAATATAGATTCTATCGATGCTGGATTTAATTATGTTCCGTGTTTGCCCCAGGTCGGTGGCTCACGTTGAATATTCCATCTTGTGCTGCGTTTGTAGCCTTGCCAACATATAATAGTGCGAAATTTTCCGTGTTGGGGACCGTTCCAAGTGGTTTAGTCGGTAGAACGTCAGTGCGCTATACTGATGGCCCGAGTTCGAACCCCGGCTTGGAATCTTTTTCACTATGTTGGCCTTTGCGCTTTTTAAGCAATTACTTTGAAATTTGATTTTCATTTGAAATATTGTATGCAAGGCGAATGTTTCCCTCTGGAATAATTTCCATGTATTAATATAGTTTCTATCGAAGCTGGATTTAATTATGTTCCGTGTTTGCCCCAGATCGGTGGCTCACGTTGAATATTCCATCTTGTGCTGCGTCTGTAGCCTTGCCAACATATAATAGTGAGAAATTTTCCGTGCTGGGTACCGTTCCAAGTGGTTTAGTCGGTAGAACGTCAGTGCGCTATACTGATGGCCCGGGTTCAAACCCCGGCTTGGAATCTTTTTCACTATGTTGGCCTTTGCGCTTTTTAAGCAATTACTTTGAAATTTTAATTTTCATTTGAAATATTGTATGCAACGCGAATGTTTCCCTCTGGAATAATTTCCATGTACTAAAAATTACATTTTATTTTAAAAAATTTCTGCGTCGAAAAATGATTGTTTGTTCCGCGGATTATACGCCGGAAATTACGATACTTAGAAAATGAAAGGAAGCGACATATTCATAAAAAACTTATTTCAAAGGAAGTGTTCAAATTTTATTGCATTTTGTATGTGTAAAATGCAGAATTATGTGTTTAAACTCAATGCAATTTTTGTTTTATATTATAAAAAAAAAAAAAAAAAATCTCACCACCTAGCGGAAAATTACGGAAACCCTGACGAAACTAGTGAAAACAATACTGCCCCCAGAAAACTAGGTTTGCTCACTGGCGCAAAAGTGGCGGCTGTCGTAGGCGGTATTATTTGAGCGTTTGTATGATCATCTGAATTTCCACACAAGTATTTTCTAAAAGTTTTCATTCATTAATTTATTGATCGAAAAATAAGGCGAAGAAAACTTAAAAACATTATTGGTGTTCACATTCAAGGATAAATATAAATGTTGAAAATACAGGGCGGTTCAAATTAAAGTATCCCTGTTTGGGACGCTCTAGCGAGAGAAGCAGTGAATCTAACGTTTTCATATTTGGAGGATATACTTATCAGCCCATGGGAAACTGATTAGTGCAAAAAAAAAGTTCAAATAAAGGCCGCTAGGGGAAAATGAGGCGCTGCGACCGGTTTGGAAAATGTAATATGACCAAGGGTGTACACATCTAGGTGCCAATATGCCGATTCCCACCAATAAACTTTATTAGTATTATTCGTTTAAATTTTATTATTATATGCTCCGATTAATTTTGTTAGTGTTCTTATTCGGCGAAGAATAGGGGAAGTTGGCCTAAAATGATCCGAGCGGGCAAAACGATCCACATAGGTTTTCTTCCAGACGGGTCGCGTTATCTACAGAGTAACACATAAACTAGTTGCGTCAAGTGAAGAAGAAGCAATGGCTGTATTCAAACGATCGCAGTCTAACGCGTCTGAAAAGAATTCTTCGAAAAAGTGGTTTTTATAACATCTGCTATAAGATAAGCACTAACTTTCATATTTATTTACATATACAGTTTTTCATTTACAGAAATATGACTTGGTTTACTTAATAGAGTATGTTTTTAGATGTGAATTGCACATGCTAAGTTTGTTATGTTTCTCGGCGTCATCTAGTTATATGACCTAAAATGGACGGTCATGTTGCCGGGTAAAATGATCCATTTTGTGGATCGTTTTACTACTATTTTATTGGCTGAAGAAAATTTGGTACCGCTTCCTAGTCATCATGGGTGCCAAATGTGTGACTGCACCAAACCTTTCTCTTTGAGTCCACATGTTGTCCTAGCGTCTCCAAAGAAAACGGAATTAAGCACTTCGAGAAAAAGGAAATCGATGAAAAGTGTCATTTTAACGAGCAGTCCTTATAAGAATCAACTGCTCTTGGAAACGAAAAATAGAGAACAAAAAGAGAAGATAAAAGTGTCTGCAGCTAAGAAAATCCAATTAAAATATTACAAATCTAAAAAAGAAATAGCCAGAAAAAGCAAAGAAAAGAGCATGAAGTCAAAGCAAAGACGTATTCCCATCAGTGTTGCCGGTGAGCTCATTTTTTTAAATTCAGATTTCTTGATTGGCACCACTTTTATGAAACGGTAAAATTGCTCTTGTTTTCGCCTTAATTAATATGTCATTAAATAAGGCGAATTTTACTAATTCAAAAAAGTGGTGCCCATCAAGAAATCTAAATTTTTAAAAAGTAGCCTACTGTCAACACTGGATATGTTGTTATGGGAATCAGTGTTACCATCACTGATTCCTATACAGAAGAAAAGGGTGCCTAAAAAACAATATTTGGAATATAGTGAAACAGATTCAGAAGATGAACAAAAGTGTATTTATTGCGATGAACTGTTTGCCTCCTCTGCAGAAAAAAAGGTTCGATCCTGTGTCACAAATGTCGCAAGTGGGCGCAAAATGCATGCGGAGGGACAGATGAGAATTAGGATTATGTGTATCTTTGCGATATGCATATCTGCCAAGTTTCCGGCTGTTTGGGTACCAGTAATTTAATACAGAAAATATTGTTTTATTTAATTCGAACATTTGGCTGATTTAAAAGTACAACTTTTTCTCTAAAATAATAGTGGTGTGCAAAAAGCCGGAGATTTGGTTACTCTGGATATGTGCTTAAATATTCCTAGTTTTCGGATGGAGCGGAAATAGGCGTTACTTTTCGATCATAATTTTCAAATATTCCATTTTATTTTTTTTCTTTTCGAAATTATTTGTGACACTTTTATAGTTTAAAATTTACATTAAATCAATTATGTATGCAGGCTCCCAAATGGTCCGCCAACTGAATACCAATATTATTTTAGAAATTTTTTCTATTTAGATTTTTCTTATAAACCGCCCCGGAATCACCTTTGAAAATTAATTCTAGCGCAAACCTACCATAAAATTTCCTGTTAAATTTTATTGGTATACAGCTGGCGGACCATTTGGGAGCCCTGTGTATGCTAATTGATTGTAAAGCTTATTTTATTTCATTATGTATTGTCATAATTACTTTTATATCCCTTATTTTGTCGATAAAAAACAATTTACAATAATTTTTAGATGAAGGATCATTTTACCCTTGGGTGAGGGTAAAATGATCCTTAGGACACATTTTCAAAAATCTATTTTTTTCATTAATCAGTTTGTGCTTAATATGTTATTAAAGTATGTTTCTGATGCAAAATATAGTGTATAACATATTAGCATAGGACCAAAGGTTTATTTAAACAGTTATGTTACTTTACATAAGTTTTCCCCTTAAGGGGATCTTTTGGGCCAACTTCCCTACCTTTTTATTGCCTATCTCAAAAACCGTATTTATCGGTTATATCCGAAAATTCCTGTTCCTTGTTCTAAATCAGTTAAATTTGAATCTCTTTCTGCTAAGAAAGAAGACAGAATGTTACATTGGCATCGGAGATATGGTCATATTAGTCAGTCTCTGATAGCACATACTAGTCGTAAACGGGGTGTACGAGGGTTGCCGGGCTTAAAGGAAACAGATTTGTTTTGTGAATCTTGCAAATTAGGTAAACTGAAAAGTGTGTTTCATAAGTATAGTAAAAACGTCCGCTCTAACCATCCTCTCGAGCTGCTGTATGCAGATCTGTGGGGTCCTTGTCTTGTCGAAGGTAGGAATGGTGAGAGATACTTTTTATCCATTATTGATGATTTTTCCCGTCGTGTGTCTGTATAACCTCTTAAATTTAAATCTGACACATTTGATGCAGTCAAGAGACATATATTAAGACCAGAAACATATATGAACCGGAAGGTCCAAAGCTTTAGAACATACAACGGCGGAGAATTTGATAATATTTCCTTCAAAAAATTCTTCGACGACAAGGGCATTCGTCATGAATTTACAAATGTGTACACTCCACAGCAAAATGGTGTTGAGGAGAGGTTTATGTTGACAGCAGACGATGGAATGAGGACACTTCTTATTGACAGTAACCTTGACCCTAGTTTTTGTCCCAAGGCCCTTAAATATTTTGTCTACTCTTGGAATAGAGTGTGTCCTAAGTTGTTGGGGGAAGACGCCCTTTGAGCTTTATGGAGGAAAGAAACCTTCAGTTCGCCACTTAAAGCCCTTTGGTATCGTTTCATATGTTCTTATTCCTAAACAAAGGACTTGGAAATTAGAGGCTAGAGCAAAGAAGGGTTTTTTAGTTGGATATGCTTTTAAAACGAGGGGATACAGGATTTGGATTCCAGAATCTGACGAAATGGTTGAAACTTCCAATGTTTCTTTTAACGAATCATGTTGTGGTCAAGGAACAGTGGAGCAGCACTATGCCCTCTTCTCTCCTAATGCTGAGGCTAATCTAGATAAAGTTGTTGAAGTTGTACCTGAGGATATCTCAGGTCCTTCCAACGATTTTCTAGATTTCCCGCATGGGAGGGGGAGGACAAAGACTTGGGGTCAAGATGCGTTACTCAACCCACTATTCCCCCGTTAAGGGATGCTGGTTGGGTTAGAAAGCCTTCAATTCGTAAGACAGGTGATCGTACTGACATCTATTACTGTGAGTCTGGAAAGACCGATCGCTTGAGATCCTTGAATGAGGTTAAGAAATATTGTGATGAAAACCATATTAATTTTCAGCCTGATCTTTTTGACTTTAAGGCATCTAATCGTTATTCTGGTATCGTACCTGTTCCTAATAATACTTCTTCATCTGACGACGAAGACACTGATTCTATTGATTCAAATTTAGTTTACCCAAGAGCATGACTAGTACATCAAAGTGACAGTCCCAGAACTTTCAAGCAAGCGTGTAAATCGGAATAGAGTTCGGTATGGTGGAAAGCAATGGAGCTTGAGATACGGGTTATGAGAGAACGAGGGGTTTGGCTCTTAGCGGAATTGCCGGTAAATGTCACATCAGTAGGTTGCCGGTGGCTTTACACGACGAAACGGAATGAATTTGGACGGATCGCCAGGCTCAAGGCTCGACTTGTTGCCCAAGGGTTCAAACAGATTAAGGGCGAGTCCTATGATGAGACTTTTATCCCAGTCGTGAACTTTGGCGGTATCCGATTCTTTTTCTCCCTTCTCGTTTCGTGTAGCGGGTGGTCACACACTCAGCGTGACGTGACCTGCGCCTACTTGTATGCACCACTGAGTGAGGATGTGTACATGCTACAACCTCCCGGTTTCGTAGAGCCTGGGAAAGAGCACCTTTATTGCAAACTGGACTGGGCGCTGTACGGTTTGCACCAGAGTGGAAGAGATTTGTTTTTCGAAACCCACAAAGCATTAATTGAAATAGGTTTTAGAAAATTGGAATCATGTAATTGTGTTTATATTATTTAAATCTGGAATAGTACTTTTATTATATGTTGATGACATCGTGATTTTTGGAAAGACACAGAAGTTGATTGACTACATTTTGACCAGCATTAAATCAAAGTTTGATGTTAAAGAGCTTGGTAGAACTAGAAAGTTATTGGGTGTAGAGTTCGAGGATACTCCATCCGGAGTTGTCATACATCAGTCGAGTTACATTGATGAAGTATGGAACACGTTTAACAAGTTTAAAATTCATTTTTCTACTTTGCCTATTTGCAAAGGGGTCGTCTTTTCTAGAGCCAATTGTCCTGTTTCTAATCACGATGTTGAACAAATGTCACATTTTCCGTATCGCAGTGTTCTGGGATGTCTTTCATTTTTAGCCAATCGTACTCGTCCGGATATTAGCTACGTCGTGAATGTTCTAAGCCAGTTTCAGTTTAATCCAGGTATTGTTCACTGGCATGGTCTCATGAGATTGCTTGGATATGTTAGGTCTACAAAGCATTACAAGCTTAGACTCTCGTGCAGCTCTAATAATTTATTAGTTTATTCCGACGCCGACTTCGCGGCTAACCGCAACGACCGGACCTCGATCGGCGGCCAAATAGTCATGATCGACGAAGCTCCTGTCGACTGGCGCACTTTTAAAGAAAAGTGCGTCTAAGGTTTGACCGGAAAAAAAGGTTTGACCTGATACGCCGCGAGTGTATGCATGAGGGAATTATTTCTGTACTTGGGGGGAAAGCTGTAATGAAGGCTGACAACCAGGCAGCGATTGATTTTATCAAGTCTCCAGTGGAGAATTATAAATCGAAGCATATTGACGTTAAGTTGTTCTTTAATTAGATCTTTATTATAGAAACGAATTTGTGTTGTCTCACGTGCGTAGCAGATCCAACTTTTCAGATATTTTTACAAAGCCGTTGACCAGGAATGAGGTTTTGAGCTTCATTAAGCTACTGTTTAATGTTTAATAGTTTTCTCTCATATATATATTTTGCATATTGTACCTCATATATATATATATATATATATATATATATATATAAATTTTTCATATTGTACTTTAGTCATATATAAATTTTTCATATTGTATTTTTTATTGAATGTTATGCTGGTAAATTCTTTTGAGACGTATTGTACTTGCACTTTTTCTAACTATTGTATTAAGTATTTTTTTAAAGAAAAGTATAGTCTTTTGTCATTTAAATTGTTAATTTTTCTAATGTATTATAGTACCAATGATTCATTACAAGCAATCTTGATCGTTTCCTAATTTTTATGACTTAAATTGTATTTATTTAAACTTAAAGTTAAGAGAGACTTACCTAAAGCGACTTTTCTATTAGTGATTTATTAGTATTTAAATTGATATTGGTTTATATTGTTGAATTTTAATGCAAAATATTTGCTTATTGTTTCTCTCTACTTCTAGGCATTTAGATCGCCACCCTCTTATTGTGAATGTTTGTTTCTGATGCATCAGAAGACTGAAAGGTGTATGCATGAGCCCTTTATTCATTCTTGTGATGAATGCGTTAGATAGTTTTATGTCAGAGCCGTTGTATTGTCTCACGATTCTACATGCCTGGAGCAATATTTTTCATGATGTTCTTGAATTTTTACTTTTCAGTTTTGGACTTTAAAAGTTTTGGCTTGCACATTTTTGAGATTGTAATAAAAAAATATTTTTCTTGTATTATATTATGTTACAATGTTGATTTTCGGAGATGATCAAGATGTCATTATTTGCTGGTTGTAACTTTTCTAAATTGGAAAACGTTACTTTATTTGGTACGTATTTATTCATGTATTTTTGTAAATTGTATTGTATTATCTATATTTAATGGAGTCCTGCATTGGGAACTGATTCTTTTATTAGGCTTGTTACCTTTAGGTCTAGGTTATACTAGTCCCTGCCTATAGACTTAGGGGATCTCTTTTGATAGCCAATATCTTTTAAGATTTACGTTTCCTTTTGGTGGACTCTCAATAGAATGCTGTTGAACTTTCGAAATCACTTTTCAAAAATTTTCTAGTTGCTTATTAAAAGCGTTAAATGTTTAGTAGTTTAAATTTTTCTCATCTTTGGAGTATTTTGACTTCATTGTTTAAAGTTTTTGATTTGTTAACCTCTTTTTGGATCATTGAATTGATTCATTTTTTGGTTCAGTTGAATCGTAAAAGAATTTCTAGTTTTTGTTTTGGTAAGTTTGAAAAGAGGGAAGAGAAATAAAGAAGAAAAAAAAATTGCTGCTTCAAAGATTAATATTTAACATTATCATTATTTGTTAATTTGGTTAATTAAATTTTTAAGGAAATGTTTTTGATATTGGTTCTTTAGACCTTTTAAAATCCTTATCCTTTGAGTCACTCATCCAGGCGCAGACCAGACTGTCCCGATTGAGTAGCTTGACTCTTTTTGTTAGATGAGGCAATGAGGGGGGCATTTGATAGAAACCTTCAAACATTGTGGTTCTCATCGCCTCCCTTATCTATTTATATTATCATTTCATTCCACTTACATCATTTTTATTTCTAAGTTCATATTTCATAAAGTGCTTTATTTACTTTTATTTATTTCATTATAATATCAATAATAGTCATAAATTAACTTAAACTTACCTTTCTATATTGTTTATAGTTAATATCCAGTTGATTTATGTTCCTCTTTAATCTTTTGACGTTCGTATTAACTTCCGCCATTTTCCGTTTCACTACTCCCATATCTTGTCATCCTACACCGGCAAAATTCAACTCCCGACTAAGTTTAATTTTCCGTAATGATATTTTCTCCGCCAGATGGCGACATCGCATATCCCTTCTTTAATCGATCTTTTCATCGAATCTCTGCTTGCATCGATTCGATGATCGATTCGATCTCTTTCTGATTGGTCCGTTTGATGGGTGTCGCTCCCAAACGATGTTTTCAATCCGAACCATTTTAGTTAAATACGCGATGCAAACACTGTAAGGTCGCACTTTTTAGTCTTCCGAATGGGAGCTAATTTTCATGATCTGGATAGAGGCTGGGACTCTATCCTGGAAGTATGTTTAGTATACTTGTTATTATAATTGCGTTTCGTAGATTTTAAGTGTTTTTAAATAGTTTATCATATGCAAATCAAGTATGTTCTCATGTGTGTTTAAATGAGATCGCCATGTTTCCTGATTATTGTATTGAAGCCTAAAACGATGTGCATTACTGTGAAATATTTTGCTGTCAAGTTCTTCATCTTGTTTCTTAATAATCTGCAGTCTTCATTTGAGTAATATGACTTTGTTTTACTGAATCACTTTCTCAAGTTATTTTCCTACATCCACGACATGCCCATTCTTCCGTGTGTTTACATCTCCAGCTTTAGCTTACCACGGCGTAAATCTGCTTCTTTAAATTTACCATTGTTAGGTATATAATTATTTAAATTATATATCGTATATGAAAAACGTCATTCTACCTGCCCTTATTATGATGAGCCAAGTTTCATCTTAATAGTAATTATCCGTAAAGCCAGATCATGGAACTATTAATAAAAAGGAAATGACATATCCTTAAACTAGTGAAGCTTCAACTGTAACCGCTTTCATAAGGGCTAATTATCTCCGGTTGAAGCTTCCACCAGTAAATTTAGATTGGAATTGCCTCCGTATTTAAAATGTTATTAATGCAAAATTTCAGTCATAAATAATGACGGAAAAGGATTTTAATTTTAACTGGTATAAGTTTACTTTTGCGGTAGTCAGCTCCTTCGTTTCTCTCATATTTTGACAACCGGTGATGCAATCAGACTGTTTTACCTGTCAAACAGAAAAAAAATTTGCGACAAAATATTTCCATGAATAAGGCGCTTAAATAAGACAAAATTTTCTATTGAATTATACTGGTGGGAAGATTACCCCGGCGGTATTTTGAACCTGCAGATCCGATTTCAAAAAAGCAGCCGCCATCTTGTGACAACTTCCTAAGTTACTTCACTCGCAACTGGTAGACAGTACACTATATGTCCCTCCTCTTTATTCGTAACTCCAATTGCCAGACATCCACCTATCTATTTATCTATATATTAATTTATATCTTATATACCAATTCATATGTATATATAAATAATGGAATCGACATAAAATTCCTTCCATCCTTCTTATACAAACTTAAGTTTTAATTCATCCTAAGTTTGAAGGAAAATTCAGGTTTTTGAAAGCATGTGTATATTAACACTAGAACGCCCGGAAGGAGTCGATCCGTCTCCGACCATATGATTAAATGTCAACTGGGACCAGAAATTCTTTCATAAAATAAGTTAAATTCAAACAACGCAGATTTACGCTAAATAAATCAGTGAAATAATTTTAAATAAAAATTCTAGTGTGAAATACTTTTATGAAACTTGAGTAAAATTTCCGGGCGTTCTAGTGTTAATCATTTGCGATAATTTCTTTATATGTTGCTTTTATTCTTGTTTAAGTGCTCTTTGAATAAAAGAGCTATTTTAATGCTAAACAGTCTCTGGATGCTACATTCTCGTCATAGTGTTTAGAAAAGTACATGTAAAATACTTTTGCAATAAAAAAAAAATGCTAAAATACACAGGATACTTTGAAGTAGTTTTCTCGGATAGTATTAATCTCCAACTTAAATAAATCATATTATGTGAAGTATATTGCGCCTTTAGATAAATATATTACTCATGGCAAGAAAAAACTATTATCGACTGTTCTAAAGAAATAACAGATTTCTGAAGTTTGTGTAGTAAATTCTTCTACTATAATTTGTTCTGTAAATTGAAAAATATTGATTAAATTTATACAAAGAAAATTCAGTGTTATTAGAAACGTTTAAACTTATTTTAGGAATTTATTTTTCAAGTCCAAACAAATATTTTCTCTTCCTTTATGTGACATTCCACACAAAAAAAATCATAAATGTCTATATTACCCCTTTCACGGAAAAAATATTCATTTGGCTAAAAGACTGAAATGATTGACTGCCACCAGAATTCACGGTCCTAATGATTTTAAAAAATCGCTTTTCATCACGTGTATTATAAAAGTAAAAAAAAAAAAAAATAAACCTCTGGTCTAAATTCATCAGTTCGGAATTAAATTGTGTGGGAAGAATACTTATTACAGCTTTTGAAATGGTAAATGAAATTTTATGCAATTAAAACTTTAAAAGGTTCCGATAATAAAAAATATTTTTTTAAACATTATACGTTATTTCATAGCTGTCAAATTTTATGCTTTTCTGGTACCACTAAAATTTAATAGAGATTTTCGCCTTATTTAATCATGGGATTTTCAACCATAAAGGTAAGACAATATTTACTTTAAAATTTTAGTGGTAAATAGTAAGCGTAAAAGTTTGCAGCTATGTTTTTATGTTATAATATATATTATATTATTATACATTATGCACGTTATACCTTATTCTGTATATACAATTTTAATAAATAAAAATAATAGATCAATGATTCTGAAATTGCTTGTTTTACTGTGATATTATCACCGCGTTCAATAATTATTATTTTATACAAACTTTAGATTTATTTTATACATGATTATTGTCATTTTTTAGGTTTATATCTTCCTACATAGTTGAAAACTGCTTCATTGTGATATACGCGCTCAGTTTAATGTATGTATATATCGTCGGTACCATCTCAAACTACCCAATATGAAAACAGTGTTGCCAGTGTTCAACTTTTTTTAATTCAGATTGATTGTTTGGTACCACTTTTCTGAAATGGTAAAATTTCCCTTGTTTTCACCTTAATTAATATGTCATTAAATAAGGTTAAATTAGGCGAATTTTACTATTTAAAAAAAGGGTGCCAATCAAGAAATCTGAATTTTTAAAAAAGTAGCCCTCTGGACACACTAATTTCATATTGGATAGTATGACATGGTACCGATGATATTATCGGTTGAAAATGCTTGACAACAAAAAAAGCTGGATTTTAGATTAACTAAGAACTATATTACAGAACTATATACATAAATATTTATAGAATACAAGAAAGTTAAAAGCTTCAGCATTGTATAAAGGTATTTGTTGACAACAGACTGCCTGGTCCTCGTGGCAGTACGCAATGTCGCAGCCAGGGTGGGGGTTTAGAAGCACTGGATAACAGTTATTTTCGAAGAGTTTTCTTTGCTTTATTAAACAGAAAAAAAATTTGCAATTGAATTACACGAATTTCACTATATTAAAATAGTGTTATACTGAGATTCAAAATCCCCACACTGGCTGCGCCACTGGCACTGGCAGTACATCTTAGAGGATTAGCAGCATACCTCGTCTCTCTACATTGTCTTTGGCTACCACTAACTCTGCATAAACGTGTATATCAGGGGTGTCAAACTGTGGCAACGCGAAATACTACTAAAATTTTACAGAAATCACTGCATTTACTAATCAATGAATATCTTCGATTCAAGAAATCGACCATTTCTTTAAAGAATTAGTGGTTACCAGCGGGTCACAGTTTGACACCCCTGGCATACTTGCCAACATTCAACTTAACTTTAGAAAATTGTCGGTTAATTTGATCGAGGAGAAAGACTTCCTAATGAGAAAATTTATTTGATGTAACATTATATATTTAATTTCATGTGTTCGCTAGGAATCTATTTGAATTCATATCTCAAAAAAATTGCTGGTTCAAAACGTCTGTAGTCTGGATCAAATTAACCGACATTTTACGGAAATTAAGTTGAAGGTTGGCAAGTATGCCCTGGTGCAGATGCCGTGATGTAAGTGATCACCTCTGAAAGCTTTGGTGCTGTCATCTATGAAGAGTATCCGGAAACTCTCTGAAAATTAAGAAAATCGGCTGTCCTAATAAGTCAGTGGTCCTCATTCGACCGCCAGCAAAGGCAGTTGTATTTCAGGGTTGGTAATCTGAGAAGATAAGAAAAGAATCAGCAGAAAAAGAGTTTTTTAACCTTCTAATACCCATGGCAACATTTGTGCTAACATCTCCGTTATAGACCTAATGGATTATTTAATTAAGATATTCCTAAATCATACTAGAAATTTAAAATAGAAATATTTGCTTTATTTAACAACAGAAACTCCGTCTTGAAATAAAGCGAAATTTATCATTCATATTTTCTGGTATGAATTCACATTCCCTGAATTATGGAATTTCTAGAAAGAATTCTAACCATGGACATTAGGCGGTTAAAAAAATAATCAAAACTCAGTTTGAACTTTGTTTTATCTTCAGGAGGTAAAAGTGTGCAATTTTTTGGGGCATGTTTCACGGATGTACATGCGATTGTTCTTTGTGTTTATCCAACTTTGCTATTTTTCTGGAGTTTATGAATATTTTTTGCAAACTACGCTTGCAATATTACTGTTGATTCTAAAATTTAAAAACGCCTGCAACTTCAAAATGTATATTATTTGGAAGTAATTCTATATTCTAAGCATTTAATTTAAAATGTTATTAGAGATTGTGATGAAAAAACACGTATCAGGAGAGTTATTATTTCGGTTTTTCAGGTATGAAAGCAAGTTAGCATGCTACATGGAATTCTTCTATCTACAGTGCGTGTCAATAGTTTAAGCACAATAACAATTTTAAAATAAAACTTTAAATATTCACTTTATTTCAAAATCTGTATTGTATATGTTAATAATCGCAGTTTTAACACCATATTCAAATCTTTTAAATTTTATTTCAAACCTTGGAGTTTAAGAATAGAACAAAAATAACCGTGTCAAAAGTTTAAGCACGAAATCGTTTTTATGCAAATTTTACAAACTGGTGTAAGCTGTTGCGCACGCAATCAATTTCTGGGTGTATAAGAAGCAGTCAGTTGTTTTTGGGTTAGTACAAAATGCCTAAGTTAAAGAATTTTCAGAGGAGGAGGTGATAAATATCTCGAGTATGAGAGTCAAACATAAGTCTGTTTCTGAAATTGCAAGCGCATTAAAAAAAATCAACACGAGGTATTCATCAAGCTGTGGCTCGTGGTAATGATTTGAAACGAAAATTCCGTTCAGGAAGGCCACAAGTGACTACTTTATGCAAAGACCGCCGCATCAGAAACATGACTTCAACTGGTAATTACTCTCTTTCGCAAATAAAACATGTAGTTAGAGGACAAATAGCGAAAAAAACTGGTTATAGAAGAGTTCTGGAATCGGAATACATCAGAAACCCTAAATTGCTCAGTTACCATGTCTGAAACGACACCATAAATAAGGTTGATCACAGTGGGCCAAAGAGCATAGGTCATTTGGTGATAAGTTGCTGAATGTCATATTCTGTGATGAAAGAAAATTGAACCTCGATGGCCCTGATGAGTTTAAGTACTATTGGCATGATCTCCGCAAAGAACCTAGGAATATATTTAGCCGACAACGTGCAGGGGGTTGTGTAATGGTATGAGGGCTATTCCTTTCAGTGGTCAGACCTCTCTAGCATTCATCAGTGGTCGAGAAAAATCTGAAAGCTATCAAAAGACACTTGACAATCATTTGCTCCCAGTTTCCGAGGTTTTGAGGGAGAACAATGGTTATTTCGACATGATAATGCTTCGATCCATATTTCAAACTCAATTTCAGCGTGCCTGAAGTCGAAAAAAGTATCTGTTTTGAAATGGCCGGCAATTAGCCCTGATTTAAACCCCATAGAAAATAAGTGGGTTATTCTAACTCATACAGTTTATCCAAATGGAAAGCAGTATTCTTCCGTTAAAGATTTGAAAGATGCAATTGAGAACGCGTGGTTAAAAATTGATTAAGAAACAAAACAGAACCTCAATTTATCGATGGAAGACCGATTATTTAAAGTGATGCAGCAGAATGGATCAATAATCAAATATTTTATTTCCTTGTTCTACTACAGACTATAAAACTACTGTGTTTAAACTTTTGACACGCTCATTTTCGTTTTTTTGATAAATTCTATTATTTGAGATAAATTTTAAAGCATAAATCTGTTAAATATTTTTGTAACTACAATTCGTAGGTCATGTGAAACGGAAAGCAACTTTCAGTCAATAATAAAATTTTATGTTGTGCTTAAACATTTGACACGCACTGTACTGTATACAATATTCGAAAACAAGCAAATAGCGAAGATAATCCTGTTTGTTTCACTGCAGGAGTAACAAAAACGAAAAATCATCCATCCAGCAAAGATTATGTAACACTTTCCAGCACATTCAGAGTACTGAAACAAATCTTCACAGTTTATAAATGTGAAAGGAGATGTCTAAATCAACAATTTGAAAAAAGCATAACGCATTTGAAAATCCAATTTCTGCTAGTACCAAAAAATTCGGAAAAATATCTGATTTTTTTTGTGCAGCATTCTATTTGATCTATAGATTTGTAAGTATAGTACATAGTATGCCAAAAGTTACTTCAGTAAAACGAAGAGCACAATTTAAAATGTCTATTCAGCAGTTACCGTGAATAATCGGCAATGTACTTGAGAACTTTTGTGCAGACCTGTATATGACATATAGAATTTATAACCACCGGGTATTATTATTTTTTTAAATAGTTCAATTTAAAATCGCATAACGCGTTCTAAAACTGAATTTCTGCTATTACAATCAATAATCGAAAAAAAAAACATCAGGTTTTCTTTTTGTTCAGCCCTGTACTTGATCTATAGATTTGTATGTATGGAGGGTTGCCACAGCCGACAATTTTTTTCCTTCTATTTCGCGCCACTTTAAAAATAAAATATTTTGCATATGCTTGGACAACTTTTACAAGAGAAATATACTACAAAATGTATTTTTGAGAAATAGTGGTACGAACAGAATATAAAAACAGTCGCCCGTGGCAGCCCTTTGTATGCTTCATAGCATTCTAAAAGTTTGGTCAATTAAACAAATAGCACAGTTGAAAATTTCCATTCGGCAATTTCCGTGAATAAACGGAAATGTACTTAAGAACTTTTCGTGCAGCTCTGTACATGATCTATAGAATTTATACACACCAAGCAGGGGAAGTTGGCCTAAAATGATCCTAGCGGGCAAAACGATCCACATAGGTTTTCTTCCAGACGGGTCGCGTTATCTACAGAGTAACACATAAACTAGTTGCGTCAAGTGAAGAAGAAGCAATGGTTGTATTCAAACGATCGCAGTCTAACGCGCCTGAATTGAATTCTTTGAAAAAGTGGTTTTTATAACATCTGCTATAAGATAAGCACTAAATTTCATATTTATTTATATATACAGTTTTTCATGTACAGAAATATGACTTGGTTTACTTAATAGAGTATGTTTTTAGATGTGAATTGCACATGCTAAGTTTGTTATGTTTCTCGGCGTCATCTAGTTATATGACCTAAAATGGACGGTCATATTGCCGGGTAAAATGATCCATTATGTGGATCGTTTTATTACTATTTTATTGGCTGAAGAAAATTCGTTACCGCTTCCTAGTCATCATGTGAGCCAAATGTGTGACTGCACCAAACCTTTATCTTTGAGTCCACATGTTGTCCTAGCGTCTCCAAAGAAAACGGAATTAAGCACTTCGAGAAAAAGGAAATCGATTAAAAGTGTCATTTTAACGAGCAGTCCTTATAAGAATCAACTGCTCTTGCAAACGAAAATTAGAGAACAGAAAGAGAAGATAAAACAGTCTGCAGCTAAGAAAATCCAATTAAAATATTATAAATCTAAAAAAGAAATAGCCAGAACAAGCAAAGAAAAGAGCATGAAGTCAAAGCAAAAACGTATTCCCATCAGTGTTGCCAGTGAGCTCCTTTTTTTAAATTCAGATTTCTTGATTGGCACCACTTTTATGAAACGGTAAAATTGCTCTTGTTTTCGCCTTAATTAATTTGTCATTAAATAAGGCGAATTTTACTATTTCAAAAAAGTGGTGCCAATCAAGAAATCTAAATTTTTAAAAAGTAGCCTACTGGCAACACTGGATATGTTGTTATGGGAATCAGTGTTGCCAACACTGATTCCTATATAGAAGAAAAGGGTGCCTAAAAAACAATATATGGAATATAGTGAAACAGATTCAGAAGATGAACAAAAGGTATTTATTGCGATGAACTGTTTGCCTCCTCTGCAGAAAAAAAGGTTTGATCCAGTGTCACAAATGTCGTAAGTGGGCGCAAAATGCATGCGGAGGGATAGATGAGAATTAGGATTATGTGTATCTTTGCGATATACATATCTGCCATATCTCCGGCTGTTTGGGTACCCGTAATTTAATATAGAAAATATTGTTTTATTTAATTCGAACATTTGGCTGATTTAAAAGAACAACTTTTTCTCTAAAATAATAGTGGTGTGCAAAAAGCCGGAGATTTGGTTACTCTGGATATGTGCTTAAATATTCCTAGTTTTCGGATGGAGCGGAAATAGGCGTTACTTTTCGATCATAATTTTCAAATATTCCATTTTATTTATTTTTTTCGAAATTATTTGTGACACTTTTTTAGTTTAAAATTTACATTAAATCAATTATGTATGCTATTTGATTGTAAAGCTTATTTTATTTCATTATGTATTGTCATAATTACTTTTATATCCCTTATTTTGTCGATAAAAAACAATTTACAATGTTTTTTAGATGAAGGATCATTTTACCACTGGGTGAGGGTAAAATGATCCTTTGGACACATTTTCAAAATTCTATTTTTTTCATTACTCAATTTGTGTTTGAAATATTATTAAAGTATGTTTCTGATGCAAAATATAGTGTATAACATATTAGCATAGGACCAAAGGTTTATTTAAACAGTTATGTTATTTTACATAAGTTTTCCCTTTAAGGGGATCATTTTGGGCCAACATACCCTACTGAAAATGTTGGGAACTTTTTTTAATGTTAATTACCGACACCTTGTATTCTTTGCTTATTTGTTTCGCTACATTTTCCTTACCTTAAGCCGATCGCAGTGCCTCATTTCTCCCTAGCGACCATTGTTTGAACTAAAAAATGTTTTGCACCAATCAATTTCCCATGGTCTGATATGTATATCCTCCAAATATGAAGACGTTACATCCACTGCTTCTCTCACTAGAGCGTCCCAAACAGGGATACTTTAATTTGAACCACCCTGTATATCCGCCTAGAATAGCCACTATGTTTCTGCCAGCGCATAGGCCTAGTATTCAGGGGCGGTGGAAAATAATGCAGTAATCCTTTAAGGGGGCTGGTCAATCAGCTTCCGATTTCCCCTCACTAATGTAAAGTCTACGGGCATTTGATTCATTCGCATATATAAAATATCTCATTGGGAAATTAATATTTTTAACTTCTATTTTTTGTGTACACTTCATGAAAAATGTCTCGTTTTTCCTTAGTTCTCAAAATATTTCTAACGTATAGACTTAATTTTATAGGAAGTGTTAAAATCTTATTGACAGTTCGCCCGCTTTTAATGCATAAAATATTAAATTCAGCATAGATTTTAGAAATACCTTCAAATCTAAGAAAAAAAGATACATTCTTTAAGAGGAGTACACAGAAAAAAGATGTTAAAAATATGAATATCCCGAGGAGACAGATTAAATATATGAATGCATTAAAAGACTACAGACTTCACATTATGGAGGAGAATTCCAAATTGAATGACCAGCCCTCTTAACATTCGCGTGGTTAGGTTCCGCGAGTGTCAAAACCACCACCGCAAAACTACTATTTTTATATTCTGTTCGCACCACTATTTAAAAAAAAAAAACATTTTATATAACACTTTTCTTGCAAATGTTGACAACGCGTATGTAAATGATTTTTCTTTTTAAAGAATGGTGCGAATGATGAAATGTTCTGCATTTTATATTTCAAAACCCGCGAATGTTAAGGGATTACTGTACTATGAAGATTAACCCTTAAATGCGCGATTTTTTATTTGGTTTCGAAAAAATTATATATGATTCTCTGAAAGGTTTGTTACACAGGAAATATAATGCAAAAAATCAGAGATACATATTTCATATAATACGTCAATCTTCTCTTCTGTTGCACATCTGCAATATAAGTAAAAACTACCGTCGTGTGGCTGTTTTACGCTAAAATATTGCAAATTAGTAAATATTTTAATAAGTATGTCTCCAAATACCTTATTTTATATAATTATTTATTTTATAAAACTCAACATTTAATCCTTCAATTCCCATGATTGAATGCGTTCTAGAAATTACGTAGTTCCGAGAATCTGACTTTACAACAGAAAGTTTCAATGGTTAATTTCGCTTTATTTAAATACGGAATGTGTGTTATTAATTTAAAGCAGATATTGCTATTGTAATTTTCTGGTGTGAATTAGGTATATATGAAAAAAAAAATCTAAATTCAAAACACTGTTCTTTGCATAAATGCAAAGCTGCGTACTAAAGGGTTAAATGGACATGTCAATATCTCAATACCGCCTGCCTAATTTTTTTTTAGGACGTCAGTACTTTGACTATTATGAAGATATTTATTTATATTTGATTTTTATCCATTCTGCTTATATTTAATCACTTACATTTCTTTCTGCTTAAATTAGCACTTTCAGGGGCAAAGTACGTCTATTACTGAAATGTTAAAATGATTAATTGACACCGGAATTTACAAGTAATTTTAAAGTAAATAAAGTTTTCCCTTGCATTCATTATAAAATGAACGGTGTAATTTAAAAATTCTGGTGCTAATGTGGCTTTTGAGAATTTCAATTAAGTGGTATATATAATATACCACCGCCCTTCAAAGGGTTAAATACCTAAATTTATAAATTTAGTACTGAAAAAACCTATAAAAAGCGGAAAAAACAGTCAACTTTTCATTTTTACCGTGTTTATGTAGCGATAAATTCAAAAATTTGTTTAATTTTTTTTTATTCGGATTGCTCATACGCTGTTAAAACTTTTGCAGCATTCTGGCAGGTCATTCGACTGTTTTTTGAAAAAACGGTTTTATAACCATAATTTAACTATATTCTGACCATAAAATGGCCAATAATATGGTCAGAATAGTGTTAAATTTACCGTTGTGTAACCGTTTTCGGAAAAAAACGGTCAAAGGACCTGCCCAGGGCTCCCACTCGGTCCATTTTTTGAACACCACTTTTATTTAACCCTCTGTCTACCAGACGGGTCCATTGGACCCGACAGGTACATACAAAATATTCATTAAAACCAGAAATTTCTTTAAAATAAACTAAGTATATAAACCAGACAAAAATAAGGTAAATAAATAAGTTAAATAGTTTTAAATAAAAATTCTGGTGTAGAACGTTTTATTAAAACTTGAATAAAATTCCCGGTAGATCTAGGGTTAAAGACAAATCGTCTTTATAGATTCCGTAGAAACTTACCAGGAAGGGCGTTTTTCTTCCAATTATTCCAGAAACCTACCACGGATTTCTTTCTAAAAAATTACTGGTTTTCAAAAAAGGGACCAGTGGGAGCCCTGCCTGCCAGGATGCTGCAAATTTTTAACAGTGTATAATGCTTTTATAAAAGAACTAGGTTACCAGTTTGGCCTCTACTTTCAGTTTAGAAACTTCGACTACACATCAGAAATTCTGTAAGAAGAATTTTTACTTCAGTTAATGACTAAATTCTGTCACTAAATAAACGAAACAATGATAAACAGAATTTCTGGTGTGAATGTAAAATTTCAGAATTAAAAAAAGGCCAAACATCCAACTCTGTAAAAGAATCGCATAAAAATCCTAGAAAAATATTAAAATAGTTTGCCAAAATTATATTTTTCAAACCTTACATTTTGGTGTTTGCAGTTGATGGTTTGATAGTTCGAAGACTTAAGAGGCCACTCTAGTCACTAAAAAGACCCGGATGATAATGTTAATCCTATGGGGAAGTTATTTTCAAATATCTCGCTTAAAATTTGATATTTTCGAATGATTTTTTTTTTGCGTAGGATAGTTGAGGACAATCTACAACCGGGCTGGTCTTTACTTTTTTGATTTTGGTTTCAGATTTTTAAAAAAAATTACTTTTACTTTCGGAACCGGTTTGAACCGGTTCTGAAATTGAAACTATCCTGATATAAAAAAAACTATAACCAAAATCGAAAAAGTAAATACTAGCCCGGTTGTAGATAGTCCTCAGCTATCCTATGTAAAAAAAAAAAAAAAAAAAAAAAAAAAAAATATATATATATATATATATTTCAAAAATATTAAAATCAATGCGAGAAATTTGAAAATAACTCCCCCATAGACTTTACATTAGCGTTTTCCTTTTTTGCCGTGACTGAAATGGGCTCTTAATAGGATAAAATATATATGTTGTACAATCGTGGAAAAAATCAGTAAACAACCCCTGCTAACTCTGCAACAAATTATCGTAGAAGAAAGTTACAGGTACGATTGGATATAAAGTCTACTTTTAAATGATGTACATAAAATTTGCTTAGAGGGCTACGAATCAAAACGAACTTAAACTTTGTATTTTTCAATAGTAATACCCAAGTTTGACATATAAATACAGGCGAACCCTGTCATAATTCGTATAATAAATCTTTTTAAATTACAAATTCAGTGTATGTATGTTTGGGTTTTTTAGTATTATAACTACACACAAAATTATCACATTAGGGTTATAACTTGCAGTAGATATTAATAAAAAAATGAAAATATGATTTAACTTTAAAAGTTCTAAATTTTGAATGTTCATAATTCCAAAACCATTCAAATGACTAGAAATTTAGTTTCTTGGCATAGTTTGAGCCAAAGATTTAAAATATATTGTCAAATTTGTGTGTTGCCATTAAAAAAACAAAGTTTGGCCTGGTTTTTATTTGTAGATGCCCCCCTAAGCAAATTTTATATACATCATTTAAAAGCATAGCTGCCAACATCTTACGCTTTTTGAACCACAAACATGTAACATATATTTTTGTCCTGTTTAGTCAGCAGATTACGACGATTTCACAGCACTGTTAAAAATTTGCAGCATTCTGGCCAGTCTTTTGACCGTTTTTACCGAAAATGGTTACACAACCGTAATTTAACGCTGTTCTGACAATATTACTGACCATTTTATGGTCAGAATATAGTTAAATCACAGTTATGAAACCGTTTTTTCAAAAAAACGGTCGAATGACTGGACAGTTTGCTGCAAATTTTTAACAGTGAAGGTAAAATTTACTGTTAAAATTTTGTGGTAGAAAAAAGCGCAAGAGTTGGCAGCTATGTAAAAGTGTTCTTTATTTCAAATCGATTGGTACCAGTAACTTTTCTCTGTTATAATTAGTTGCAGAGTTAGTAGGGATGTTTACTGTTTTCTCTCTGACTGTACATACACAAGGTGTCCGAAAAGTCTGGAAACGTTCGAATATCTCGAGAAATACAAAGCAGATTGAAAAACGAAAATATACGTGTTAAATATTTTTTAAAAAGCTACTCAGTGATACAAATTTGACCCTCGCAACCGACCCCCCGGGGGTCAGAAGGGGTCCAAATTTTAAATCTTGAATAATAACCCCCATTTTTTATTGCAAATTCGGATTCTAGGGAGAAAATTACGTAACTTTTGTATTTAACATTTTTTTCTAATATTCGTTGATCACGGTGTAATCGAGCAAATAAAACAGATAGATATTTCGGTTTTCCCAACCAAGTTTTGACATCTCGAAATCTGATTGGACAGAACTTTCATTGTCAATGTAGCCGTCTTTTGCGGGATTAGCGTTTCTCGAAAAACCATCAGTGGTGGTTGTTTCGATGACGCTTTATATGCTTTGTTCATAAAAATTAATAGAAATATATTAAATTAGTACTGTAATTGCATATTTGTATATCCAGTCAATCATTTCAAAATAATAACCTGCGTATTTTGATATTTTTAAATGTAAATATACACCTTCCCTCCCGGGCAGAAAAAGGATAATCTTCATTATTTGGGGTCGGAGTGTGCAGATATTCTGCGTTTTGATGGCTTCTGTTGTTTTTTTTTATTATCATCTAATTCAGGAGGCTGATGCTGGTGTACAGTTTTAAAAATTATTACTATAGAACAAAATATAGGACAAAATATAAAAAAAAAAGATATAAAAACTTTTTATGCTGTCTGAGCAAAGGATGGGGAAGTAGCGTAAATTTCAGTGGCGGTGGAGTTATATATTTTGATGATTGATTAGTTACTGTAACTCCAAAATATCAAGTCGGGCAGACAATAATTCTTATAAACGTAATAATTCATTGCGAATTAAAATATTTTCCAATTTAACATTTTTTTCATAATTTTAAAATTAATAATTTTAAACAATTGAAAATTTTTGATCTTTTAAACTTTTTCATTTAAAAATTAATTAAACTCTTTAAGTTCTCATGATTATTTCTGGGGAAGATGACGCTTTAATTTTCATAGTAGAACGATGATGTAGGCTATTGTTTAATTATTTATAAATTACTACAATAAAATATCAAATGTGACAATATACAGGGTGTCCGAAAAGTTTGAAACGGTCGAATAACTCAAGAAATTCATATAAGATTGAAATACAAAGAATTACGTGTTAAATATTTTTTTTAAAGCTATTCCGTGATACCAAAGTTCACACCCCATCCCGACCACCTGGGGATCAGAGGCGTTCCAACTTTGAAATTATAAATGATAATCCCCATTTTTTATTTCAGATTCTGATTCTACAGGGGAAAATGCGCAACTTTTGCTTTTAACATTTTTTTTTCGAATCTTTGTAGATGACGGTGTAATCCAGCAAAATGTGTCAGATACATATTTTATTTTCTAAACTATGTTTTGCATTCACGGAATGTGATGGGCCAAAGCTTTCGTTGCCAAAGTGGGTCGTCTTAGCAGGAATTGTGTTTGTCGAAAACTTTCAATGGAGGTTGTTTCGATGGCAAAAGGGCTTTATATGCTTTTGCCATGCACATTAACACAAATATATTGAATAAGATTTCTATTTGTGTTTTTATTTTATCTATTCAGCCCATTCTAATCAATTAACGTGCGTTTTTTTTTAAATATTTTGATGTGTAAACATGCCCCTCCTCTTCCGAACAGAAAAAAATATAATCTTCGTTATTTGGTAGTTGTGGATATTCGGCATTTCGATGGCTTCTGCTGTTTTTTCTTTAATACTCTAAATCGTGGTCAAAAGGTGGGTGTATGGGATTTTTTTACTATTACTACAGAGTAACATATAGAACAAAATAAAAAGAAGTACATATAATTTTTTTTTGTGTGCGGGCGGAGCAAAGAATGGGGAAGTAGTGTAAAATTCAGGTGATGGTCGGATTGGAGATTTAGATCATTGATTAGTTACTACAACCAGAAAATAACAAGTAGGGCAAAAATATTTTCCATAATTCTAATAAATGTAATAATGTTTTGTAAATTAACATATTTTTTCAATTTAACATTTTTTTTTCATAAATTTAAACAATAGAAAAATTTTGATATTTGAAAATTTTTAATTTAAAAAATAATTTAACTCTTTAACGCTGTCGGGATTTGTGAGGCACATATATTCATCGTCAAAAGGTGCATGAGGAATTTGTTTTGGGCATCATTAATAAATGAATAATATTATTTAATTTTTTAATTAAATGATTTTTTGGTATTTCACAAGTAATGGGGACAGTTGAAAAAACACGGTGTATTCCAAATAAAATTTGTGTGCGCGATGCGGTCTCGAAAGTGTTAAAATGTAATGAATATTTGCTGGGGTAGACGACATGTTAATTTTCATAATAGAAGGATAATGTAGAAAATTGTTTGTTTATTATTACAATAAATTAACTTATGTGACAAAAAATATAATCTAAAACATAATTGGCAGAACAAATTTAAAACAGATCAGTTTATTTTCTTCATTTTTTAAGCCCTAGAAGGGGCATTTATTAATATATTCATTCAGTTAGTTCTACATTCTTAAATTTTTATAACAAATAAGTTAAACCAATTGAACGTTTAAAAAAATCAAACAATATGATACACAAAACCCATTAAAAATTTAGGTTCCGTTAAAAATAAATCTAAATAAATTTTAAACTTTTTTTCCTTTTTAAGTTGCAAATATTTGTATTGTAGATTTTGTATTATGCTTATGATGAGTGTGTACAAAATGATAAGGCACATGTAAAATACAAAAAAAAAAAAAAAAAAAAAAAAAAAAAAAAAAAAAAAAAAAAAACATTTTTTAAAGTCTAAGATCTATTTCGATTTAATTTGAAGGGAAATTTTAGGGATTTTTAGGGTATTTAAATTATCATATTGTTTAAATTTTGCTTTTATTTTTTAATGTTAATTTGGTTTAACCGTTATCGGCGCGGAGTAATTCCGTCTATAAACTGATGAAATGACAGACTGACATCAGAATTTATAAATCAGAGTTTATTGGAAAATACAAACTTTCTTATTTTCAAGTACGTTATACGTGGAAAATTTTAATTAAATATTCTGGGTTCCAGTAAAATAAAAATTATGAGTCCTTTTCTAAGGACACTGACCGCAAAAGCTCTAAATTATTTGTTACAAAACTTTAACATTAAACATCGAAGTAACTGAATGAAATATATCAATAAATGTCCCTTCTCGAACTTAAAAAATGGTAGGAAAAAACTGATTTGTTTTTAATTTGTTCTGCAAATAACGTTTTTGTTTATTTATTTTTTCACATTTGTTATATTATTGTAATAATTAATAAATAATTAAATACTTTTCTACATTATTCTTACCCCATGAAAATCAAAACGTCTTCTCTCCCATTAAATTATCAACAGTGCTTAAAGTGTTAAATTATATTTTTAATTCAAAAGTTTAAAAGATCAAAAATTTTCAATTGTTCAAAATTATTGGGTCTTTCGGAAAGTCGTGTCCGTTTCATAAAATCAATTCGTACCGGTAAATTCTATCATTTAATGATTAGACATTGATTCCTATATCTAATGTCTAATAATTACGGGGAAGGATTTTCCAGTGCGAATTGATTTTCCTAAACGGACACGACTTCCCGAACAACCCAATAATAAATTTAAAATTAGGAAAAAAATGTTAAAATTGAAAAATATATTAATTTACAAAAAAGTGTTACATTTATTAGAATCTTTGAATGTTTTCTGCCCTACTTGCTAGTCAGTAATTGCAGTAACTAATCAATCATCAAAACCTATCATCCCACCTTCCTCCACCTGAAATTTACGCTATTTCCCATCCTTTGATCAACCAGCACAAAAAGATTTTATATGTTTGTTTGTTTTTTTTGCTCCTTTATGTTATTCTATAGTAATAATTAAAAAACTTATACATTCCCATCTGGCCCCAAATTAAGTTTTTTTTTTGTTTTTTTGTTTTTTTTTTTTACAGCAGAAGACATTGAAACACAGAATATCAACACACTCCGCCATTAAATAATGAATACTCTAATTTTTCTGTTCGGGAGGGGAGGTGCTTATTTACTCGTTAAAATATAAAAATACGCAGTTTATTATTTAACCCTCTGTCTACCAGAAGGGTCCAATGGACCCGACATGTACATTCAAAATATTTATTCAAACCAGAAATTTCTTCAAAACAAACTAAATGTATAAATCAGACAATAATAAGTTAAATAAACAAATTAAATAGTTTTAAGTAAAAATTCTGGTGTAGAATGTTTTTATAAAACTTGAGTAAAATTTCCGGTAGTTCTAGGGTTAAAAAAGATCGACTTGATAAAAAGACATGCAAATAGAAAACTAATTTAATATATCTCTATTACTTTTTATGGAAAAAGCATATAAAGCGCCATGAAAACAATCTCCACTGATGGTTTTTGAGAAATACTATTTCCGCAAAAGACGGCAACTTTGACGTTAAAAGTTCTGGCCAATCAGATTTCGAGATGTCAAAACCTGGTTGGGAAAAGTGGGGGTTTTATTTGCTCAATTACACCGTGATCAACGAGGATTAGAAAAAAATGGTAAATACAAAAGTTGTGTATGTTTGTTCGTAGAATCAGAATCTGCAATAAAAAATGGGGGTTATCAATCAAGAGTTCAAAGTTGGACCCCCTCTGACCCCCGGGGGGTCGATTGCGGGGATCAAATTTTGTATCACTGAGTAGCTTTTTTAAAAATATTTAACACGTATATTTTCGTTTTTCAATCTGCTTTGTATTTCTCGAGTTATTCGACCGCTTCCAAACTTTTCGGACACCCTGTATATGAAATCGCAATGTAACGCAGGTTTGCCAGTGGGCTACTTTTTTTTAAAATTCAGTTTTATTGATTGACGCCACTTTTTTGAGACAGTGAAACTAACTTTGCTTTTGCCTTAATTAATGTATCATTAAATAAGGCGCATTTTACCATTTCAAAGAAATGGTGCCAATCAAGAATCTGATTAAAAAAAAAGTAGCCCATCTGGCACTGATGTAACGATTTACGAAATTTTTTTTGAAACGCTTAACACTAGAGCTACCGTGAGCCGTAATTTGGACGGCTACCATATGAATATATTTCACTTCAAACCAGAAATTTGATTATGAAATAAGTTTAACCCTTTATCTACTGACGGTACTTATAAGTACCAATCACATTACACTTTTATCCCATAGTGAATATTACTACCGTAATTTCCGGTGTATAGCCCGCGGATTAAACAATCGTGTTTCGACCCAGAAATTTTTAAAAATAAAGTGTATCTTTTTAGATCAAGTAAATATTGTTCTTCAAATACTGAATAAAATTTCTGGGTCCAAACTGAATTGTTTGATCAGCGGGCTATACAACGGAAACTACGGTAATATTCTAATGGTACTTTGCAAAAGCACTCTTTTAACTCCACTTTATTCGGATACATGGCAGCAGTACTTCTAGGTTTGTTATTTTAGCGAGGAAGGAGGCTATCTTTGAAACAGTCGATGGGTTTTGTGGCGACATTTTCTGCAGATTGTCACGCTCGTCTTTTTATTGCTGCAAACACAAAAAAGGATATAAGATAAGTCGTAAAATCCATCGTTTATGTCTGCTTTGAAATGTAATTACTAAAATGTAGTGTAGTAATGCCTTCCCTGGTATTTTTTTCTGTTTCATTGTTATTTTTTATAGGAAATTGAAAAAGTTGTGGCACTGGCTCGTTTTTGCTATGCCAGAAATGGCATATGTAAATTCATATATTGCATATGTGGAGATGCCAGAGAATATGTTGTTCCTGAGATATAGACGACGCATAACTAAAGGACTGTTACAAAGATCGAAACCAAAAAAAAAAAAGAAAATAGCTTTTTAAACCATTCAGTGGCAAAGCATTTTCAATTGTAATGTGTTAAAATAAATGACTGGTACCGGAATTTGCCAAAAGATTTATTTGTAAATATTTCACATACTTACTTGTTAACATTTCACATACATTCTGGCCATTTGAAATTCTTTGTGTATTTTCTGTTTCGATATTTTTGTCATAGTATACTGACGGTGATTTAACCGTTACCGGCGCGAGGTAATTCTGTTTATAAACTGATGAAATCAGTGTTGCCAGTAGGCTACTTTTTTTAAATTCAGATTTGTTGCTTGGCACCACTTTTTTGAAATAGTAAAATTCGCCTTAATTAATGACAAATCAATAAGGCGAAAACAAGGGGAATTTTACCATTTCAGAAAAGTGGTGTCAATCAAGAAATCTGAATTTTAAAAAAAGTAGCCTACCGGAAATACTGGATGAAATAATGGATTTACACCACAATTTATAAACGAATTTATTTTAAAATACGAACTTGCTTATTTTCATGTAGGTTTTAATAGGAAATTTTCAGTTAAATATTCTTGGTGCCGTTTGTCAGTTTTGGCATTAAAATTAGGTGTCCTTTTTTAAGGACACCGCGCCGGAAAGGGTTAACACGTTCACGCCTGCGCGGTGGGTCACACTCGACTGTCTCAGATCTGCCAAGCCTCCGGCTTTTGGATATCGGTATTTTAATACAGAAAATGTTGTTTTATTTAATTAGAACAATTGTGCGTTTTAAAGGAACAACATTTTCTCTAAAATAACAATGGTGTGCAAAAAGCCGAATACTTGACAACTCTGAGACAGTCGAGTATGACCCACCGCGCCGGCAAAGTATCCCGATTAAAGTATCACTTTAATTAATTACCTCTAAATAATTAAATATATCACGGGTGAGTATTTTTTTATGTTTATCCTTTAATTTTCAAAGAAATATTACATGAAAAAAATTGCAGTAGCTCATGATGCAGTAGATAAAGGGTTAAATGATACAAAGAATAAACACGTTAAATAATAATGTTAAGCTGTTTCAAATCAAAATTCTTGTGTGATATATTTTTATAAAACTTGACTAAAATTTCCGGTAGTTCTGGTGGGTTTTGAAGAAAGCTCACTGCAATGTAATTTTAGTATGCTGTTACAGATACCTACATCATATTTCTTCTTGTAAACAGCATCTATAGCGCTTATAGTTAATTTAATGTACCGAACGAAATATTCGATTAGACCACCGTCTATTAGAGGTAATTATTTAAAAGGCAGTTTAGTGGCATTATATTTTTTGAAATTTCTGAAAAATTTGAATAAGTTACTACGTCTTACAGCAGCATGTTATCCATCGAAAATATGTGGTGGTTTCGAAAATTTGGATTTTGCAGGAAATCCCAACTAAAAACTCCGATGCATTACTTCACTGGAAATTACTGTTCGATGAGTTATCTTCTATGACCTTTATTTAGCTTCTTATGCTTCATATATCTCTATGTGTATAAGGGGCCTTCAACTAACTTTTCGAAGTCATTTTAATCTCATTTTCGACGAACTAATTTCGCTAAAATCTTCAGAAAAAGCTTACGCAATTATCAAATTTATGTATGGATAAAGTGTTCCTCATTAGTTGTTATTTTTACTAATTTTCCTTTGGTGGGAAATTGAATAACTAATTTTAAAATTATATTCTTTAAGGTTTTCGCATATGCAGGGCTGCCACTGCTGTCTATTTTTATATTATATTCGCAACACTATTTTAACCCCTTAACGGTCGCATTAAATTACGGTTTAAAAATTCAAATTGCTTATTTGCACCACTTTTTTCGAAAAGAAATATTCACCTTATTTAATGACAGGCAAAATGATACCATAATAAACGCAATTACGCTATTTTATAAAGCTGGTGGGAATCAAACAATCTGAATAGAAGACACAGCCCGTGAATATCACGGGAGCGAGAATTAAGGGATTAAAAAGATAAACTATTTAGCACATTTCTCTTGTACATTTTGTCAAAGCATATGTGAAAATTTTTTGGTTATAGAAAGTGGTGCGAGATAGAATAAAAAATAGTCTCCAACGGCAGCCCTGCATGTGACGGGCTCACATCAATAGTACACTGTTAAAAATTAGCAGCATTCTGGCAGGTCATTTGACCGTTTTTTTTTCCGAAAACGGCTACACAACCATAATTTAACGATATTCTGACCATATTATTGGCCATTTTATGTTCAGAATATAGTTAAATTATGGTTATGAAACCGTTTTTTCAAAAAAATGTCGAATGACCTGCCTGAATGCTGCAAAATTTTTAACAGTGTAGACCAAGTCCATTTTGAATGAAATGCGATAGTCCATTTAGAAAGTGCATAAAATCTGTTTTATCCACCCCCGCTGTGAACTAAGTCTGTTTTCATATACTTTCTCATATATGTCATCTGTTTATAGACTTGGTTCACTGTGGGAGTGGAAAAAACAGATTTTATAGAGCTTCTAAATGAACTATCTCTTTTTTTTTCAAAATTGTGTTGGCCTACTATGGTTGTGAGCCCCTCATTATGACAACCGTACACCTATTTCAAATTAGATACGATAGTTTAAACTAGTGTTGCCAGGTGTCCCGCATAAATCGGGGTTATCAAATGCCCGGGACACCCGTATTTTAAGGTAATTTTCTTCGCCCTTATCTAATGGTAGAATTATCTGCGATTAAAGAATGCGAAATAAACTGTAAAAAAATACTGGTGTCCTGAGCATTTCGAGCCCTGGTTTACGCGAGACCTCTGGCATCATTACAGGGCTCCCAAATGGTCCGCCAAATGGATACCAATATATTTTAACAGAAAAATTTATGGTACGTTTGCGCTGGAATTAACTTTCAAAGGTGCTTCCGGGCCGGTTTGTAAGAAAAATCTAAAAAGAAAATTTTTCTAAAATAATATTGGTATTCAGTTGGCGTACCATTTGGGAGCCCTGTATTTACTATAAACTCAATATTTTTTATGCCGATAGTGTCCCCTAGCGAGAAATAGAAAGCAATTTTTTTTTAATGTTTCATTTTACTATCCATTTTCTTAAAATTTTAGTATTCCTATATAAGTACTGTCAGACAGATCCAATAAGTTACATTTTATTAACTCATTAACCCCTTGAAGGGCGGTGATGCTGTCACGGCATCGCATAATTTTAATCCCTATTTGCCACATTGGCACCCGGATTTTTTTATGAAAATATCACTTTTATTAAGTACGCGAGAATATACATTTACTTGTTTACTAATAAATTTTATTTTAAATACTGACATCATTCAATTATTTCAACATTTTACGAATAAAAGTACCTTGCACCTTAAAGGTTTAAAGCCGGTTGGCAAGAAAACCTGCCTTTGCAAGGCGAACAAATTTTTTCAATTTCTATACCAGTATTTTAGTTTGGAAATTTTCACATTATCTAATCTCAGATGCCGAGCGATTAAATAATGCACAATTACAAAGTCGCAAAAACTGGTGTCGGAGAATTAAAAGAAATGTAAAGGAGACTGGTCGTTAACCCTTTGAAGCGTAAACAATAATGTCTCTGTAATATTGAATTCTCACCGGAATAATCGAAAAATTTTATTTTTAAATAAGGAAAAGCAATTTCTCAACATCTTGCTCGCAAAGTTAAAAATATAAAATTTAGTTAAAAGTTTCTTGTGCGAATCTTGTTTAAATTAGATGGGATATTATTTATCCCACCACCCATCAAGGTGTTAATGGGTTAAATAAAATTTCTGAGTCAAAACATGATTGTTTGATCCACGGATTATAAGCCGGGGATTACGGTATAAATGTGTACTGTAGAAAAAGTTCCTTTATGGATTGTAGAGTCGTAGGTTATTTTTTATTGCAGATAAATAATCTTCGCATTTTTGTAAATACAGAATATTATGCGATAAATTTTTTAAGTAAAAATAGAGGTAACGTGTTGTCCTCAGTCCCGTAGGTCGAATAGCCAAGACATAGACCTTATTTTTACTCAAGAAAGCATGTATAGGTATTCGTACATCATCCCCTTTATTTCTGAATAAAATGTAATACATATTTAACTTGTATGAAAAGTAAATGAAATATAAAAATCATGATTCAGAAATTTAAAACTCTTTTATACATGATTTCGTTAGAAATACATCTTTAAAAGGCTCTTCCAAAAATTATGCAATCTATACATAATAGACTGCTCTATAAGTAAGTCCCTATAAAATATGTAGAACTTGTGCCACTCTAATCTAAAAGTACTTTACGTCTTATTAAATCTCAGCACTTATCCTATTAAATAAAATAGTTATTTCTTTTAGAAAACACTAGGAAAAAATCAGAAAACTTATAGAGCTCTATCGATAAGAAATTAATTTGATTAGGCTGTTTTTTATTTCTGTTTCAGGAGAAATGAAAATCAAAATGAACATTTTTGCAGAAATACGCAAACAGAAAATTGACAGAATAAGTATTGTTAAAGAAACAAATTTCATTAAGAATATTTATTTTTACACACAGATTTATTTTATTTATTTTACAGAATAAATAAATAAAGAAAGAAAAAGGATTAAATGATAATGTAAAAAATATTTATACTTACGCGGAAATAAAATTTCATGTTCCTCAACTTTCAAAATATCGAAAAAATCAGAAATTTATAAGCTCACAAAAGAAGCATTAAAAATATTATAAAAATAATAAAATATATTAATAAAGTAATTTTTTTTAAAATTAAAAATAGCTTTAATACGAAGTACTTTAAAATAAGCAATGAAAAAATCTAAAATATCCTTAACAGAACTAATAATTTGACTGTTAAATAAATTTAGAAAAGACGACTGTAATATCTAATGTTCTTTTATGTGTTTTTATCACATGACCATTAGAAGTATCGTATCAAGCAGGGGTATCAAACTGTGGATCGTCGGATATTACTAATTTTTGAAAAAAAACACTCGACTTCTTGACTTGCAGATAATCAATGATTGGATAAGGCAGTGATTACTACCAGGGTAGACTGAAAAGAAATGCACACATGCTTGTAGAATATTAATAAAAACAAATAGCAAAACAAAAAGTACATCAACACGTTCACGCCGGCGCGGTAGGTCACACTCGACTGTCTCAGAGTTGTTATGCCTCAGGCTTTTCCACACCACTGTTATTTTAGAGAAAATGTTGTTCCTTTAAATCGCCCAATTGTTCTAATTAAATAAAACAACATTTTCTGTATTAAAATACTGGTATCCAAAAAGCCGGAGATTTGGCAGACCTGAAACAGTCGAGTGTGACCCACCGCGCCGGCGTGAACGTGTTAACACTAGAACCGCCGTAGAGGTAATTTTGACCGGTACCAAATGAACATACTTCGATTCGAACCAAAAATTTCACACAAAAAACACATTTCTCCCAACGTGTAACAAGTTTTTTTTTTATTCCGTCAATGAAAATTTCTACCGACATTTTTTGAATCCAGGACTTCACAGCTTCCTTCACCTCATCGTCCGAGTTGTAGTGACTTGCTGAGTTGTAGTCTTTAACACTAGAACCGTTGAAAATTTACTCAAGTGTTATAAAAATATTTTACACCAGAACGTTTATTAAAAATTATCTAACTTATTTATTTAACTTATTTCCCCGAAGTACATATTTAACTTATTTTAGTAGCTGACGTCCGAGTTGTAGTGACTACCTTAACACGCTGAGTGCCATGGTGACTGACACTGAAGCGCTGCTGAAAAATTTACAATGTTTTAAGTAATTTTTTAGAAAGTATATACCTGTAATAAATAAAAGGTAGGTAAATTTTTAATAAATGTTCAGTAATTAGTTAAAACAATATATATTTTTTTAGTTTTATATCATATTTTAGACGTCAGTCATCGGTGATTGAAGCGTTTTAAACGGAAAGTTCAGTGTCAGTCACCGGTGACTGACGTGGCGCTTAACGTGTTATGGTCTCACTTGAGTAGAGGAAGAAAATAAAAATCGCCAGGCACAAGATAGGGAAAGTAAGGAGAGTGTGGAATCTGTTCAGACCATGGAATTATTAATAAAGAGGAACTGACATATCCTTAAAATAGTGAAGCATCAACCGTAACCGCTATCGCAGGCGTTGTTTACTGTCGGTGGAAACTTACACCAGTAGATTTATATAGAAATTTTCAACTTATTTAAACGCCTTAATATTACAAAATTGCAGTCATTAATAATGGTAGAAACAGATTTTCATTTTTACTGGTAGGAGTTTACTTTGGCAATAGTTAGGCCATGCGTTTCCGCCATATTGTGACAACCAGGGAAACAAACTGACAGTTTTATAAGGCTTACTGACACCAGTAAAAACAAATAAAACTTTTTACGACATTTTTTAGAAAAATTTTCATGAGTAAGCCGTAGAAATATGACGAAATTTTCTATTCAGTTTTACTGGTGGGATGTTCGCCCTAGTGGTAATCAGAAACTGAAGATCCTATTTTAAAAAAGCCGCCGCCATCTTGTGACAACCTCCTCAGTTACTTCACTCGCAACTGGTAGACAGCACACTACATGTCTCCTCCTCTTTATTCATAACTCCATTGTTCAGACTTCGGGTTTCGCAGAGTCTCCGCAGTTCCGGATACTACGGTATCCCAATTGTTAAGTAATGAAGAAGACATGTTTCTTGGATATCCCAATGTGGTTTGCGATACACTTTTGAGTGATTCGCCGGACATTGGACTTTTTTATCCCCAGATTGTTGATTGTCACCGTGTTTTGGAAATACAAATGTTCGGCCTATTTAGAAATAGAATAAAAATTCTGAAAAATAAGGCGAATTATACTATTTAAAAAAAGTGTGACAGTCAAGTAAACTGAATTAAAAAAGGTCCCCAATCTGGAAACACTGATTGTATGCGAGTTTAGGATGGTTATCGTCTGGGCAGTGAACTGACGTCCGCTTCGTTTTTCATCAACAATTATCGCTTTTCTAGGCTTCCAATTGCAAAATTTTACTGTCGATCGATTTACAGTAGAATTATCAACAGCATCGTCATCATAAAAAGACGATGAATTTCTGCATAAGCTACTTCTTCAGCAATTAAAAATTCGATAACAGCAGGCTGTTTAACTCGTGTTGACATAGCACTAGAACACGTATGCATACTTCCGCTTCTCAATATACACTGGATGAATTCAACGACTTCAAGTCTGCACACGTGTATAGAGAGGAAATGTTACTTCCGCATGCCAGCAGGTGCGCTTCTGGAGATCATTTCGTTCGCGCTCTACAAGTATGTGTGCAGAGTTGCCAAGTCTCCGGCTTTTTGCACACAACTATTATCTTAGAGAAAATGTTGTTTTTTGAAATCGACCGATTGTTCCAATTAAATAAAGGAACATTTTCTGTATTAAAATACTGGTATCCAAAAGCCGGAGACTTGGCAGCTCTGTGTGTGCATTACTTATCAGCCTACCCCCTATAAAATTTTAGTGGTATCCGTCCGGCCACAGTTTGGCACTCCTTGTATAATGTAAGAATTTATATATTATTTCCTTTCTCTTATATCAATTTTATCATCTGAGCTCTTCATTTTTCTAAGAAAGAAATCTTCACCTTATGTTACATTTGAATTTCTGTCAGTAAATAAGCTCAATAATACGTTTTGCAAATACTTTTTAGAAAAAAATAGTGGATAACATTGATCTAAACATTCTGCATTTTTAACACTTTTCAACAAAGTTGAAAAGTGTTTATGTCTTCAGTTTGTCTGTCCGTCTGTCCGCGCTCTAACTCTCGTAAATATAGTCGGATCGTTCTGAAATTTTTGGATGTTAGTGACTTCTACCATAGCACGATCCCTATTTCAAATAAAGTTTTTAGCATATTTAGTTCATTTACAGGGACAGTCAAAAATTTTCCGTTACATTACGGCCTATGGGAAAAAATCGTTTAACCCTTTATCTACTGACGGTACTTATAAGTTCTAGGTTTGTTATTTTAGAGAGGAATGAGGCTATCTTGGAAGCAGTCGATGTATTTTCTGCCGACATTTTCTACAGATTGCCACGCTCGTCTTTTCATTGCTGCAAACACAGTAAAGGATATAATATAAGTGTTGGAATTTTTTTATGTGTTCATTATGATCTCAGAATACAATTTGATAAGCTATTTTAGATGAACGGTGTATGTATTTGATTTAACAGTTGAATTACTCCATGGTACTTATAAGTAACGTCAGTACACTGCGTGTTGGAGAAAAACTTCTGGTTTACTTTTCGTCTGTGTAGTTATCCATAGTTTTCATCTGCTTTAAAATGTAATTACTAAAATGTAGTGTAGTAATGATTTCCCCGGTATTTCTTTTTTGTTCCATTGTTATTTTTTATAGGAAATCGTAAAAGTTGTGGCACCGGCTCGTTTTTGCTATGCTAGAAATGGCATATGTAAATTCATATATTGCGTATGTGGAGATGGGAGTGAACGTGTTGTCCCTGGAATACAGACGTCGCATAACTAAAGGACAGCTAACAAGGTAGAAAATTGAAGAAAAATAGTTTTATTAACCCTTTCAGGAGCAAAACATTTTCAATTCTAAATTGTTGAAATAAATGATTGGCACCGGAATTTGCCAAACGATTTATTTGTAAATAAGAAAAAGCCCATATTTTATATACTTATTAAATCGAAAATATTTTCTGGTGCCAGTTGAAATACCTTGTATTGTCTTCTGTTATGATATTTTAGTCGTAGTGTACTGATGGTACTTTAAAGTACCACTTTAATTAATTACCTCTAAAAAATTAAATTTCTCACGGGTGAGTACTTTTTTTAAATTTATCCTTTAATTTTCATTGTAGTAACTGAAGAAAAAATATTACATGAAAAAAATTGCAGTAGATCATCGTAGATAAAGGGTTAAAGTGGTTTTAAATGATGTTACATGCTTTCAAACATAATTAAATTCATATGCATTTATCAAGTCCACTAAAATATACATTCTGTAGAATAGTTATTATTCATTTACAGGGCCACACAAAAGAATTCCTTTCATATGGTATAGGGGAAAATGTTTGCGGTGTATGTGAAAAGATTTCAGATACAATATTGTATCCGAGTTTTTGTATATTAGTAATGATTGATCGAAATGCATTTTAAATTATGATATGCGCTTTTTTAGGGTTTCGTTCATCTGGCGAAACCCTATTCGTCTCACTCCTCTGTCTGTCTGTCCGTCTGTCACAGAGCCCGTTCTCAGAAACTATACATATTGGAGACTTGAAATTTTGCATACTTATAGCTGAACACCACACATCATACGACAAATCATAAAATTTTGAAAAAGTCGTAATTTTAACCCTTTGGGCTCCCACATGTGTAATTTAATCAATTCTTTCTAAGTGAGCCCTAATTAGGTTGGAGGCGTAAATTTTACATACTTATAGCTGAACACCTCACATCAAATGACAAAGCACAAAATTTTGAAAAAGTCGTACATTTAATCCTTTAGGCTCCCACATGTGTAATTTAAACAATTCTTTCTAAGTGAGCCCTAATTAGGTTGGAGGCGTGAAATTTTACATACTTATAGCTGAACACCTCACATCAAACGACAAACATTAAAAGTTTGAAAAGTCGTACATTTAACCCTTTGGGCTCCGACATGTAAATTTTAAACAATTCTTTCTAAGTGAACCCTTATTTAGGTTGGAGGCGTGAAATTTTGCATACTTATAGCTGAACACCACATATCATACGACAAATCATAAAAATTTAAAATAATCGTACCTTTAAACCTTTGGGCTCCCACATGCATATTTTAAGCATGTGGGAGCTAACTGAGCCCCTTATTAAATTGGAGATTTGAAATTTTCATACTTATAGCAGAACACTTGAGGCCAGGCGACAAATCATAAAATCTTGAAAAAGTCTTACGTTTAACCCTTTGAGCTACCACATATGTATTTTAAGCAATTCTTTCTAAGAGAGCCCCTAATTAAGTTGGAGACATGAATTTTGCATACGTATAGCTAAATACCTCAGACCACACGGCAAATCATAAAATTTTCAAAAAGTCTTATGTTACTTACTCCTCCGGGCTCTAACTTGTGTATTTTAAGCAATTTTTCTAACCTCCGCCCTTTTCACCCGCGGAGCACTTTTCCAACTTTTGCCGACACCCCTTTGACCATTCTTTCATATTATACACCATAGCCTTACATATTTTATTTCCACTTTTTACCGCCAGAGGGCAACTACTTATCTCGGTTGCTACCGGCCAAATCCCCTCGACTAATATATCTACGGATAGTATATAAAATGGAGTTTCGTTCGGATAGAGGTTTTTTTAGAATAGAGTGCGCCCCTGGTTGCGAAATGTGGAACTAACAGATTTTTCAAAAGGATAAAGTGTTTTGAAAGGAATATTAAACGAAACCATCTGTGCGATCTGTGATCACACTTACCTACTTGTTCACTATATTTATGCATAATATAAAGTGCGTATAAATGCTATAGTTCATATACAGAGCTACAGAAATGAATTCGTAAAGGTTACTGAGTATGAGCTTAAATTGCTTAAAGGTGGGTTTTAAAGGAGTTATGTATTTTTACGCTGAACTGATTTTAGTGTACTAAGAAATATTTGTAGAATATAGATAAAATGATATACAGGGCTACGCAAAGAGTTGGGTACATGGCCGTCTATGGGTGATGATTTCTGGAAATGTAATTTCATTAGTTTTAAGCGTGTTTTAGTTTGAATTAAATTTTAGCTAAATAGTGGCATGTAATAAAGTTACTAGGTAAACTACAGGGCTGTACAAAAGTATTCAAGTATGTTTCCATCTATTAGCATAAGTTGCTGAAAGATGATTTTCAACCTGTTATGCATTTTCTTGCTAAATTAAAATTTCCCATTATATAGTATATATATCAACCTACAGATCGAATACAGGGCTGTTCAAAAGAATTGGAATACATATTTGTCTATGGGCGGTAACTACTGAAATCCGATTTTTAAATGTTTACTTAGTTATCATATTTACCTTATTTCCCTAAATAACGAAGTTTCGTTAAAGCTTTCAGGAAGTTTTGGAAAGTGTTTCATAATCTATGCTGTACGCATGATTTTTCTTACTTGTTTATTTAGAATAATATTCAATGTTATTATCTTTCTATTCTGAATAATTTCTTTCGGTCGATGCTAAATGTTTAAAAAAATATTTAAAACTAGAGTTTCTTATTAATAAAATGTATAAATGTATAAAGCTTTTTAATGTAAGGTATATATTAAAAAAATTATGCACAAATTAAAAAGTCTTATAATTTATTAATGACAAGTAAATGCGTTCTGCTTAAAAAAATAATAATAATAGAAACAGGAGATTCGGAAATTTCTTTCGCTTGGGTATTTCTAAAACTCATTCGTCAAACTTTTATAGAACGGCAAAATTTTCACTCAGGTTTTATAGAGATATTTTAGAAACGAGTGAAAGAGCATTAGTCAATTTTAACCCATTTGGGACCACTGGTTCATATGCAACTTAATCCCCTTCAAGGGCGGTGGTTCATTTTTGGTCCACCTAATTTTAATCCCTAAATGAGACATTGACACCAAAATTTTTGTTTGAAAATTTTTGTTTTATTAACTACGTGAAGAAAAGAATTTGCTTATTTTCAAATAAATTTGTCTGTAAATTCCGGTGTCATACATTCATTTCAGTATTTTACTAATAGAAGTGCCTTGACCCTGAAAGGGTTAACACTAGAACGCCCTGGAAGGAATCGATTCGACTCCGACCATATGAATAAATGTCAACTGGAACCAGATATTCTTTCATAAAATAAGTTAAATTTAAAGCACGCAGATTTACGTTAACTAAATCAGTCAAACAGTTTAAAATAAAAATTCTGGTGTGAAATATTTTTATGAAACGTGAGTAAATTTCCGGGCGTTCTAGTGTTATAAGGCGCATGCAACATTAGTTTTCTGCACCAGCAATAAAGAAATACAATATTTGCCTTACTTATTGAGAGAATTATCGCAATTTTGTAATTAAACTTAACTTTAAAAAAATGGTGGCAACAGAATAAAATTACTTAAAAGACGCTGGTTCTGAAGGGGTTAACGCGATATTTGCTGTGTAAAAATACTCGTTTACCAATCCGAGGTTTTTGTATGAAGAATGTAAAATATCTGTGAATTTTTACACCAGTATTTTTGACAAGAAATTTCGCTTTATTTAATGTCAAAATTTCAGAAATGGAGTTAAATAAAAAATTGTTAGAAAACGTGGCACCGTAATTTCGGGTGTATAGCCCGCGGATCAAACAACCGTGTGTCGACCCTGAAATCTTTTAAAATAAAATGTAACTTTACAGATCACGGTAAATATTGGTCTTCAAATACTGAATAAAATTTCTGGGTCCAAACTGAATTGTTTGATCTGCGGGCTATACACCGGAAATTACGGTAACAAGAAATAATAATTGGAAACATTAAGCTTGAACAATGAAAATAGGTTGTCGTTAATATGGCAGCATTAGCGAGCTACTGGTGAATAACGTGGAACTATTAATAAAGACGAACTGGCATATCCTTAACCCCTTAACGGTCGCTTTAAATTACGGTTTAAAAATTTTAATTGCTCATTTGCACCATTTTTGGAAAAAGAAATATTCACCTAATTTAATGACAGGTAATATGATAATATAATAAATCCAATTACATTATTTTATAAAACTGATGGGAATAAAAACAATCTGAGTAAAAGACACAGCCCGTGAATATCACGGGAGCGAAAATTAAGGGGTTAAACTAGTGAAGCTTTAACTGTAACCACTTCCGCAGCGGTTGATTATCGCCGGGCAAATTTCCACCAGTAAATTTAAAACAAATTTTCTCCCTATTTAAACACCTTATGAATGTAGAATTTCAGCCATAAGTAATGACAAAAAAATATATTCATTTTTACTGGTGGAAGTTTACTTTGGCGGTAGTCAGACCCTGCTTTTCTGCCCTATTGTGATAACCTAGACAACCTTCTGTAAGTGTCACTTAAAAGGATTTTAATACTTTGGCAAACTGCCATCATTAAAAACAAATAGAAATTTTAACCCTGTCTGTGATAAAAATTTTCCATGAATAGGGCGCTTAAATAAGAAAAAAAAATCTATTCAAATTTACTGATGGAAGTTTGCCCCGGTGGTAAACTGAAAATGTTCATCCGATAAAAAAAAAAAAACAGCCACCCTGTGACAACCTCCTCAGTTACTTCACTCGCAACTGGTAGATAATACACTATATGTCCCCTCCTCTTTATTCATAACTCCATGTGAAATATTGGAGCTATGAAGAAAGAAGAGGCGACACATAGTGTAATATTTACCGGATACGAGTGACATAACTGAGGAAGTTTTCGCAAGATGCCAACTGTTGTTTGTTTCCACTGGATCAGGGCCTTATTAATGCCGGGACAAATTCCCAGCAGTAAAAATGAATGGAAACTTTTGCCATATTTAAGACAGAAATTTTGCATGAATTTAGGTGTTTAACCCCTTGAGGGGCACCGGTATATATTATATACCACCTACGATTAATGAATTTTTACACCAGAAAAACTTTATTAAATTTTACTTTTCTAACTTTGGTGGAAAAAAACCGTAAAACTGCCTTTACTTATTTTGAAATAGAATTTTTCAAAGATTCCGGTGGGAATTCAGCATTTCACAAACGTAATTACTTGCACCTCACGGGGTTAAATAAGAATGAAAATTTCTATACAACTAGTGGAACTTCTATCTTACTGGTGGAAGTTTGCCCACCCGTAATCTAATTATCTAGCATTAACAGGAGGATTGTTGAAGAAGTCTCAATATGGCGAAATCTCAATGTCTGACTAGGGAAGAACACAAGCTGCGAAGTCTACGACGTTTTTGATACCGGCATTTCAATACAAAAAAAGTTGTTTTATTTAATTGGAACATTCTATGGATTTAAAAGAACAACATTTTCTCTTAGACAATACTGGTGAGCAAAAAGTCGGAGACTTGGTAACTATGTAGGAACATCTTTCACCAATAAAAAGGAATAGATATTCTTGACTTAATCATGACAGAAATATTCACCGAATTATTAAAGAAGAAATTATCTATTCTAATTTTCTGGTGGGAGTTTGCTTTTGTGGTAATCAGAGCCTGCAGTACCGGTTGAAGCTTTACAATTTTGAAGATATGCCCAGTTCCTTTTTATTCGTGGTTCCATAGAATGAAACATTGAAAAACAGATTGCAGTGCAGGTAGTTATTGAAGTATAACTCAAAACTACTAATTGGCGGAATGAGCTATAATTTTGGATACGCGTATGTAAAGACTTGGACTGTCTGGCAATATTCAATACAGAAAACCCCTTAGTGGCACAGATTCACTAGATCGGTAAAACTGATGTCTTTCCAAAGCAGAGCGAAAATACGGCTAAGTTCCCAAATCCGGCCAATAAGATGAAGAGAACCAGTCGATCACAATCGATCTGAGACGTATGACAGTCGATGACAGTCACTAATGCACGAGACCACCCGGCCTCGTCTTTGATGTATTGAGAACGCAAATAGCAGAAATATTTTCCCACGAGATATTTCCTCTCGTAGGTGCTGTGTGTAACAATGGAGGCGGTCCTCGCCCAGCCATTCAGATAGAACAGCTGTCAATGGTTTTTGACAGGAAAACATGGTGAGTGGCAATAGACTCCACATTTAGAAAAAGATAATTTGGAAATATATAGGAGACGATGATGATCTTCTAGGTAGTTAGTTAATTTCTAAACTCAGGTGAGTAACAACAGGTTGGACCTGCAAGAGAGAAATATCTCTCTTGGGTTTACTCAAGGTTCTCGTGGGCAGACGACTCGAGTGACGGAGGAAGACTTGTGGCACTCCGACGGCAACTAGGCCGGGACTGAATAAGAGGAAACTGCGGTGTTGGCACAGCCAAAGGTTTTGATTGGTACCAGATTGATTGGTACCAGAATTTACAAACAAATTTATTTGGAAATAAGTAAAAGCGTTTTTTTTTTGTTGTTGTTTTTGCGTAGTTAGCAAAAGGAAAATTTTCATTCCAAATTTCAGGTGCCAATGTGGCATTAAGAAATTAAAATCAAGTGGTCCAAAAATTAACCACCGCCATTTAAGGAGTTAAAACAGATAATAAAATACTGAATTAAAAATAAAAATAATACACTACACACCGGGTATGCATATATCCATTTGTAATTTAAGCACGAATACGCATACATATGTCAAATTCTATGCTTCGGTATAACTATTTCAGTAAAGTTAATTTTGTCTTTGTTTAATCGCACGATTTATGTGATTAAATAAAGCAATAATTACTATTCAAAAAATGTTGTATCAGAAAAGCATAAAGGTTGACAGAAATGATGTCGACTGGTGACTAATTTTTACTTTTTTTGTCCCACTACTTCAAAAAAAATTATCCTTATGGTAGATTTTTGAGAAGGATTTTTTGAAAATTGTAGTAGCAAAATATTAAAAGAAGACAGTCGCGAGTGAAAAAGCACTTTGTTAAATAATGCATTAAATTTAGATTATTTTGTCAAATAATCTAAAACGTACATACGTAGGGGTTTCTTTTAAAAAGACAAAAAGACAGCTACGAACATTTCAATATTTTACTGTCGCTAATGTTAATGAAAAAACGATAAAGTAGCACCTATGCGAAAACGAAGTCTCAAATGTATTAGGTAGGCTATGTTTACATCTTCAATTTTACGGCAAAATGTAACGCGTGTAGGAATAAAACTTTAACCCTTTCAAGGTCAAGGTACTCCCATTCGTTAAATTCAGAAATGAGTGATCGACACCAGAATTTAAAAACAAATTCGTTCCAGAATACGAAATAGCTTTTGTTCACGTACTTAGTAAAAGGAAAAATTTCCTTTCAATATTCTGGTGCCAATGTAGCATTTAGGAATTAAAATTAGGTGATACAAAATGAACCACAGCCCTTGAAGGGGTTAAAAATAACAAGTGTGTGCATTCCTAGGATACCCAACAAATGTAACACATTTACTTCCAAAGAGAAATCTTAGTTTATTTAATCGCTGTGAAGCCCAGTAGTTTAGTGGTGAGCACGCAAGTTTTCCGCGCTACGGGTCGAGAGTTCGATTTGCGGCTGTACAAGGTTCACACAACCTTTCATCCCTCTGGGTTGTTAAAATGAGTATCATGCTTGCTTCGGAATTAACCCCGTAAAGGGCGCCCGTATATTATATATACCACTTAATGTAAAGTCCAAAATTCCACATTGTCACCAGTATTCAGGAACTAAATTTTTCTTTGTATAATACATGCAAAGAAAAGCTTTTAGCTACTTTCATATAAATTTGTTAATAAATCCCGGTGTTGAGTAATCATTTTAATATTTTAGTTACAGAAGCACTTTGCCCCTGAAGGGATTAACACCGAAGGTGTCGCGTTAGGCTGACCGTCTGAATGGGACATATGCTTCATAGCACCCCAGGGCCCAGGGTGAAGTAAACAGGTTCAGGCACTAAAGGCACTTACCCTTCATGGATCGTTTTGCCACAACAAGTTTATTTTTCGTTTAATCCTTGAAAGTAGAATAAGGTGAATATTTCTATTCTGATATTCTGTTAATAACTCATTAAAAATGTAGTATACACACCTTGTAAAAGATGAAAAATATTTATTTAGAAATCAAATAATACGTGCATAGCTGCCAACTTTTACGCTTTCCCCTACCACTAAAATTTTATAGTATATATTGCCGTATTTAATCTTCGAAATCTCACGATTAAATAAGGCGAAAATCTCTGCTAAATTTTAGTGGTAGGAAAAAAGCGAAAAAGTTGGCAGCTATGTACGTGTAATGTTTTATGTATATCTTTCCTTAAATAAATAAATATATATTTAAAACTTTCTACATTTGTAAATTTTTTAATACATCTACTTTCAGAAAAATAAAAAAAAAAGTATTTGTGGAATCTGTTTACGAAAATATAATTTTAGTACTATTATTAAAGTTTTTAAAGTTTATTGAATTTTGTGAATCTTATTTATGTTTCAAGAAAAAAATGAATTCGAATTAATATTTTCACTCAAAAGGAATACGTAAATAATTGGCAGAATAAAAATTTTCAGTGAAATACAGTAAAATTTGTTTTTTTATCTTTACTTTCCAGAAACAGGCAGATTATGCAGAATTTACTTATTCGAGTAAATCGAAATAAACATAATTAGAATATAATTTTTCAAGGGGATATTTTGAAAAGAAAAACAAAAATAAACACATCTTAATATTTCAAAATATTGAAAAATGCTAATTTTGTTACATTTATAAAAAAGTTTCAGGAAATAATATAAATAAAAAAAACCCTTTAAAATTATACATTCTAGAATGAGTAAGTAAAATACTACTAATATGTTTGATAAAACTAATCTTTTGACGAAGCGAAAATCTTAATATGTTATTTAATATTTGTTTATCTTCACTGAAAGCTTTTTTACATATCTTTATATTTTTCTGTTAAGAATATAAAGTTATAATTTTATTGCTTTTCTCTTATTTTACCAGCTTGTGAAAATGTTAAACAATATTTTATTCGTCCCAGAATTTCATGCTATATTTATTAAATAATTAATAGTAAAAGTAAAAGAAAAAGTGATTTAAATTAATGAAAAAAAATCGTAAAAAAATAACATTTATATGCATTTGCAATAAAAAACTTTTAAAAATATTAACTATTCTAAAATAAAAGGGGTACATCTATATGTCAGCACCAAAGCCATTGACACTTGAACGCCCGGAAATTTTACCCAAGTTTCATAAAAAAATATTTCATACCAGAATTTTTATTTAAAATTATTTCACTGATTTATTTAACGTAAATCTGCGTAGTTTAAATTTAACTTATTTTATAAAAGAATTTCTGGTTTCAATTGACATTCCGAATTGCACGGTGTACGTGTCCTGACTTGCCAACCAATCTTTAGTTTTTATAATCAGCACTTTGCTGGCTCTTGACAGTTTTAACGCACTCGAAAAAGATGCGGGATGTTCGATATTATAATAAATGCTTTTCAATAAGACTTCCACTATTTGTGTACTATTGTTTTTGCTCCCCATATTATGGGAGTTTCGTAGATTGAACGAGAATGAGGACTCACGCTCCTGTGTCTCTTTCCCGAAACTCTAACAGGCGACTGTTGATCTTTTCGCAGATTCGAAGGCGTGGACGGACTCACATCATCAAAATTCAGTATTTTCAAAAGCGTTTTATTCCCGATCCAACCGCAAGGATTATTTATTTCCCAAATCACGTCTAAATATGCTTGAAACACTCAAAGTTCCGACTGTGCTTTGACATTTCTGAAAAGATATAAGAAAAAATCCACGATGCGAATGTTTTTTAAAGGAACGTCGTCTTTTAGCGTTTCTTCTGCCTCATTCCACACATAACCTCGCGTGTTCAGTTTTTCAACAATCAAAGGCACATATTTAGTAAACTTTTTAGGTACTTTTAGGTAGAACTTAGTTAGGTAGAACTTAGGTTAGGTAAACTTTTTAGATATTAATATATCTTGTAGAATTCGATCAGTATCTACTTGTTTTTCCGAATCTTTTTCTTTTTCTTGAGTATCCAATATTTTCTCCCTCTCTCCTTCTTTTGCAATGCTGATTCTTACGGGTTCTGAGGGTTCACTGACGATATTGTCATATCTGGTAATCAGTTGACTCAAAAGTTTCACTTTCATATCATCCATCAACTAACCATGATCCAACAAATTTATCTTGTCGTCTTCCACCCTTATTTCCAGTTTCTGTAAATGGTATGTGGACACCAGTTCTTCCGGAATAAGAGCCACTCTCCTCGACATCGATTCAGTTATTAAAAGGAGGAAACAACCTCCCTATCTATTCATTTGAATTACTTAAAACTTGACCCAACATGCTCGACAAAATAGGTCCCACCGCGCGGAGTATTAAGCGCAAAAATCCTCCGCTTTGATTTATATATATATATTGTGTTATGTTTAATTAATGGTTATATATATATATATATATATATACATATATATATATATATATATATATATATATATATATATATATATTATGACTGAACTTTGTGGATTTTTTTGCAACTTTTTTCAATATATTACGATATTTGCGTAATTTCTTCACATGGCAAGGCTCATTTCCAGAGTGTACATTTAAACATACTCCACAGAAAGCTAATATTTGTCCTTTATTTGCCGTGCGTAGCAAAGCTCGCTTCTGCGTCGGAGAAGAATGAGACAAAACGCGTAAATAAGAATAATTTTGTTTTAGTCTTTTCATCTTTTATTTCGGTTCAAAACACTACCATTAGGATCTGGGAAAAGTCCACCTCTCACTCGGAATTCCTCTTTTGTCTGAGGATGCAGATCCAAAACTAAATACTTATAAGGTTTGGAAGTTGCTTTTATATAGGCATCTAACAAAAATCGCGGATGTTGTGGGTACAGCTGTCGCCCCAAACATTTAATCACGTTCACGTCGCGATGGTTCTTAAACAATATTATGTATTGTGCATTCAGACTGATGTCACGCATCACTTTGCAGCGATAAAATAAATTTTGTAAAATCAAAATTGCACTGATATTACAATGATGAGAGTCTCCACGAACAATTCTACCACATTATCATTCAGTTATCTCATCAGATCATCCAGAATAATAAGGTCTCCATCTTCATAATTTTCCGGCAAACCATGTAGAAAATGGAATTTTCGATAGTTTGCGAACCATTTCGCGGGATAGCTGTAACACCATATTACTTTTCGGAACTTGATATTGTAGGGGAAGTAGGGGAGGTATGATACATTTTTTTTACTAATTTTTTACAACCCTTAGAAAGCTATTTTTAAAAAAAAATTTCTTGTTTTCTTATAAAGTGACCTTTTATTCATTTATTAAAATATTGTGAATTTAAAAAATAGTCATTCAAAAAATATATCCCAATTATTTTGAATGTTACTACTGTATCAAATCTCCCCATTACTGGGGAGGATTCATACAGGTCCAAGGGAGGTTTGGTACATTGTTATGTATATTGAAAAAAAAAATGCAGACAATTCAATTTATGCGTCATACATTTTTTATGATAAATCTTGAAAAATTTAAGTAAAATTTAAAACGAAATGACATTAACATATTTTTGTTTCAAAAATGTTTTTTACAAAAATATTTAAACTATTGCTGTTATAAATAACAATCCTATTAACACACTTTTTAGAAAATAAATAATAAAAACCCCCTAGAGATCTAGCTGCAAGGAAAAATGAAGTGAAAATTGCGCTGATTTGCAAACAGTTTAACATAAATTTAGGACATTTTAAGATTCCTTTAACCGTTTTTGGGGCAAAGCATTTTCAATGCTAAAGTGTTGAATAAATGAATGACACCGGGATTTGCCAACAAATTTCATTAGAAATAAGAAAAGGGATCTATTTCACTTTCATGGTAAATGAAAATTGTTTTACCAAAATGCTGGAGGTAATGTGGCATTTGGGATTTAAAATTCAGTGGTTTAATAAATATACCACACACCTGAAATGGTTAAAAGAAAAACTAATAACTGTATCAATTTGACAAGTAAAATTGGGTAGATGTAATGTTTTTTCAATTTGTCCTTCGTCAATTAAAGAAACATGTTCGCTTTCAGGCCATTTAAACTTTTTTCCTTCTACATGATGAGCAAAGCCAGCTAACTATCTATCATCGCACTGCTTTTCTATGTAACCTACATAATGAATAGGAATAGTCTCTTTGTTCTTCCTTACCAATTTCAGTAGCTGTTGCTGTAAAACAATAATGAATATTATAGTCCTATATTAGTTTAAATGTTAAAAAAACTATTACATTTCAAATATACAAGTGTATCATTTCTCCCCAACACTAATGTATCATTTCTCCCTATCATGCCTTATTGGATTTTCAATTACTTTGTATAAATGCAGTTGCAAAATGCCAATCTGCTTTCTTGTAAAACTCACACTAACAATGTGCTTTACAAATAAAAAATAATTACAAGACATTATCTTCACTGTAATAAGAGTTATGAAATAAAATTAGTATTTAAAAAAAATTGCATTAACATTCAAAAATTATTCAAAATTAAAAGAAAAAAAGGTTGTCAGTTCTTCACTGCTAAGTGCAGCTAATGATGGACTCTGCTAATAAAAGAAGCCTTTACATCTGTTACAATTGCTGTTAATGCCATTTGTCGAGAAAAGTTGTCAATGTATCAACCCTCACTATGTATCAAACCTCCCCTACCTCCCCTACATATTTTTAAGAATATTATGTTTTACGAGCGTTGATTTACCAATCTGACTCGGACAAATTACAAGCGCGCATCTAGGATGTTTAAATTTGAATATTTTTCATTTTTTCCCTCTTTTTACCAAATTCTGAAGTTTTACTTAATTTTTCCTTCGGGTCATTCCATGTCAAATCACCCAGGGCATGGCACCCACCATCACCAATTTTGATAAAATTCAGTCAATTTTCAGAATTTTTAATGCTGATTCCAAAAATGTCAATCATATTGAAATTGATCAAACGGTTTTTCAGATATGAGCTTTTAAATGTCTTCCAAGATGGCCGATTTGCCGCCATTTTGAATGGCACATGTGACAACATAAAGGTATATAACTTCTTTCAGGTTTAAGCTAGAACTTTCAAATGCTTTTAGTTCTGTTCAGAATAAAGTAAACTTTCATCTAAACAGATTTTTGTGCAATTTATTCCATTAAAATGCTGTCAGAAAATGACTTTTTGCCATTTTTTTAATTAAAAAAAGGTATAAATTCAATGGCCTATTTCCCGCATTGTTCCCCCTTCAATTTTCATCTAATTGCATAAATAGACAGCTCAAAGTGTGTTTTGATGCCTGATAAAAAAATTTTAATGGGCAGTTGGTAGGTTTTTTGTTTAAACAAGAATTTTGATTCTACCGATTTATATAAGTAACGGAAAGTACAAGATAATGCTCATATTTCTTTTATTACCAAAAGTATGCATATTTACATCTAAAAGTTCAGTAGGGTTTTATCTTTCATAAACATATATATTTTTTTAATGTGGCTAAAAAGAAGGGGAATCCCTCAGGAATTATAAATAGGAATGCTAATAATGAATTCCTGCAAGACATAGAAGCATTTTCATGGCAAATTGAAATCTATTGCAAAGTTTCAGTAAATTTTAAATAAAAAAGAAATGATGGAAAAAATTCTACAAATTGTCACATTTTATAGCAAAATCATACTTGTATATTATACAAAATGATAAAATTACAATTGTAAACTAAATACAATAAGTAAACATTATCGTACTTCAAAATTATACAAAATAACGTTTAGCACATACATGGTAAAAATACTATTAAAAATATATCTACATTCAAAATAAATATAATTAGTTAAAAAATTAACTCTGTTGTATTAATATTGCAGCTCAAAGTGTGTTTTGAGACCTGCTAAAAAAATTTAATGGGCGATTTAAAAATTTTAAATTTAGTTCAAAATAATAAAAAATTACATACTTTATTTCACATTGGTTCCTTTTTTTAAATTGTAAATAACATTAAAACTGTAATTATTGTTGAATTATAAATCAAAAATTGCTGCCAAAAATATGAAATTTCTAATTAATTGCTAAAATTATCTGATTGGGTTAATTTATGACCAGAACTTTCCAGAAGACAGAATTTTAACCAATAATATCACTTTGGTTTTCCAGAAGGGGTTTTTTCAACCAACCAGATAGATGTACTTACCAGAAAGAGATTTTCAACGAATCGGACTAAAGTTACTTCCCAGAAGATTTTTTCAACCAACCAGATTAAGCAGAATTTTACAACTTGTTATGCCAATCTGTTAAAAAAGATTAAAGTTTCTCTTTTGATCTTATAAATGATGCTGCTATGTTGTATTAAGTTAGATGTTTTCTTATGGATAAACAAAAAATGTACAATATTAGTTTAAATATTAATAATCCAAATTGTGATTTAAATAATCCTCAAGCTATCCACCGTCACAATGAGTTATCCACCAAAAATAAAGAACTTCTTGCATTAAGATGCAATTTAGAAGATAGCGAAAACTAAACAATATGCTTTGCTCACAGAGAACACTTTCCATATGTAAATTCAGCAAAAGAAATTCATTTATTTAATCTTCATCCTAACAAGACCAAGAAAAGTATCCTTACATGTGATAAGTGTGGATCAAGCTAAGAATTACAGGCATAAGCTACATAATGATGCCATTCCTGGTAAGAAACTATGTTCAACGTGTAGGGAAAAAAAACAAGAGCTTTGTTGGAAGTATATGTGGAAAAACAGAAAGATTTGTGTTAGTCCACAGATTTTTCTGAAGAAATTACATCAAACATGGATCAGAAAGAAAAATATCACGTAAAGCTTAATGGAAGTTCACCAGTAAGGTTACGTGCAATTTCTGCACACAGGAAAGTGTCTGCTGAAGAAAGAAAATTACAGCAAATGAAAATTGCCTTGCGAAAGATGATTGCTTGCACCCTTGATTTGGAAGAGAACATTCTTCAGAGTGAAAACAGTAGCTCTGACGAAGATAATGTGAATCAAAAGAAAAGCTTCAGAATTCGAAAGATTAATGGAGATGGTGAAAGAAAAGTTTCCACAAATTTGTCCCAGAGAAAAAATTCAGTTGTTAACTTTGATTCCTGAGTCATGATGGTCAAGAAAGAAAATATTTGAAACCTTTAGTGTAACTGAGTACCAAGTATAGACTTTATACTTGGGAAGACACTATAAAATCTGTGAAAGAGTTTCATGAAAATAATGAATTTTCATGTCTCATGCGTGGTTTGGGAGATACAGTCAGCATAAAAAAATGTCCGCCTATGTTCAAAAAATGTTTCTTCTTTGTAAATCTGTTAACTGTATATCCAATTTCGATTGAAATTTCCTACCAATAATAAAATTGGGTTTTCAAAATTTGCTGACCTGCGATCTAAGCACTGCGTCTTAGTTGGGAGTTCTGGCACACATTCTGTCTGCATGTATACAATACATCAGAAAGTTCAGTTGCTTATTGCAGCAACAGGGATTGAAGAAAAAATATGAAGATTTAATCCAGAAATTGGTTTGCAGTTCTAACAATACAAATTGTATGTTACATATATGCAGCAAATGTCCCAAGAAAGATGTTCTTGAAGATTTTTTTAAAGTTAAAATTTACGGATTTTGATCCTGAAGACGCAATTGAACATAAACAGTTGGTATCAACTGACGGAGTACAATTAACATCACATACATCTACCCTGTATGATTTCATCCATCTTATTTTTAAAAAGATTGAAAACCTCGTACCCCATACACACATATCCAAGTTCCAAGCGTGTGTGGGGGGGAAAATATTAAAAGACTTGTGACAAAAGCAAGTCTGCAAAGGCTGTTGCATGATCAAATTGCAAATGTAGCTATGATGTATGAATATTGCAGACAAAACATTGATGGTATAACATTTTTTATCATCACAAAAAGTGGCATGTTAAAACTGCGCAACATCATGTCTCATCGGATGCAACTTGCTACGACAATTCCTGGAACATGCAGTATGCATTATTATGGATCTACAGAAAACTTATTAAAAAGTGGAAAAAGAATAAATACTGGTGAAAAATTTTCTGTTTGTTCATCTTTTGATAGGAATATTAAAGATACTTTGGATATTCCATCGCTTAAAAGTTATGTAGCATGTATGTATGAATGGAACTGGTACATAAGCTTAGTGTAAAAAGTCCACAAAAAAGAAGGAGATGCAACTGTTAAATTCATGCATCCACAATGGCCGATCGCCTTCATATTATTGGACAGAAAATGACAGTTGTATTGTGCCTTTCAGTCATATCCTTTCTGCATGTGACATCAATATTACAAATGGTAGAATATATAAACTTGGTGATGCATCCAGTGCTTTAATAAACACCTAGTGGACAAAACATAAAATTAGAACAAAATAAGATCGAAATATAAAGAGAACAAATTTTATTAATTATCTTTATTTTTAATTGTTATTGATGAAGATATATTTTCAATAGCATTTTTATTGTGTATGTGCTAAATGTTATTTTGTATAATTTTAAAGTACGATAATATTTACTTAATGTATTTTTTAAAATAATATTTTGTATTATATACAAGTATGATTTTGCTATAAAATGTGACTATTTGTAGAATTTTTCCCATTATTTATTTTTTACTTATAATTTACTGGAGCTTTGCAATAGATTTCAATTTGTTAGGAAAATACTTCTATGTCTTGCAGGAATTCATTATTAGCATTCCTATTTATTCTTGTGGGATAACCTTTCTTTATAGCCACATTAAAAAATATGTATAGGTTTATGTAAGATAAAGCCTTATCAAACTTTTATATGTAAATATGCATGATATTTCTGGTAATAAAAGAAATATCAACATTATCTTGTACTTTTCGTTACTTAAGGAAGGTCAGTAAAATTGAAATATTTCTTTAAACAAAACACCTGCGAACTGCCCATTAAAATTTTCTTATCAGGCATCAAAACACACTTTGAGCTGCCTATTTATGCAATTAGATGAAAATTGAAGGGGGAGCAATGGGGGAAATCAGCCATTAAAGTTACGCCTTTTTTAATTTAAAAAATGACAAAAAGTCATTTTCTGGCAGCATTTTAAAGGAATAAGCTGCCCAAAAATCAGTTTAAATGAGAGTATCCTTTATTTTGAACAGAACAAAAAAAATTTGAAAGTTCTAGCTTAAATCTGAAAGAAGTTATAGACCTTTACGTTGTCACGTGTGCTATTCAAAATGGCGGCAATTCGGCCATCTTGGAAGACATTTAAAATCTCATAACTCACAAACCATTTGTCCAATTTCAATATGATTGACATTTTTGGAATCAGCATTAAAAATTCTACAAATACACCAAAGTTTATCAAAACTGAAGGTGGTGGGTGTCATTTTTAGAAAATTCTGGGTGATTTGACATGGAATGACCCCTTCCTTATTTCTAGAGTCTACAAAGCACGGTGTTACTTTCTAAATCTTCCAAAGAACGGCATGCATCTATTGATATATACTCGTCATGAAGCAGAACGATATTTCTTAAAACAATCACCCTACCAAACAGAAGAAGCTACTTTCTGTCTTTTTTTTCGTCCCACCAAAAACAGAAAGCCACTACCTTCAATTTGGCCTGTAAGGGGATTTTTCAGGGAAAATCTTTGTGATTGAAACAATTTTTCTGTTAAATTCACCCAGCACGCCAGCGAACCCTACATGTCGACAAACATCGTTTTACGCAACTGATAACTAATTCCATTGACCGAACCTGCGTCCTCGGAATTCTAACTTCATATTTTTTTTAATTATTAAAAACAGCCAGCTTGCATTCCTCGCATTTAAAAAAAAACAGCAACATACTTTTATTTATTAAAGTTGATTGATCTGAATGAAAACACTTTTTTCTCAAGTTCTAATCCTTTAGGTCTTTACCTTTTTTTTTAATGACATACAAGAGTAAAGTATATTGACCGAACCGGCGTCCTCGGAATTTTAGCTTTTTTTTTTAAAAAAATAGCAAAGTGCGAGCTTTGAATTCCTCGCATTCAACAACTTTAATATTTAAGACATAATGCCCCAAATGAAAGGTTATTTCTCTCAAGCCCTGCGTTCTTGAGATTTCTAACTATACTTTTCTATTAAAGTGTAATAAACCCCATGCCAACGTCCTTGAAATTCATACCTATTTCTGCACAATGTATGCTTGAGGTTAATATCAACCCTCACAGGTTGAAAAGAAAAAAACAATCCTGTTGGGTCGACTATTTATGCGTTTGTGTATATGCTTTCAAACTCATGTTTAGTTTACTTAATAGGGTATTTACATTTTCATCTGACCATACAAGGGAGACCCCGGACCCCTATGTATTCCGTACCATGCTTGACATCCCCCGGAAGATTCAACTAACAAGGAGAGGGCCAACCTTTTTAATCACAGATTTTGATTATTGTAATATATGTTGTAGGGTAGAGACCCCTTAGTCTCAGGTTCAACGGATTTTACCCAACGCTCCTTAGTTCTTGAGAAACCGGGGGGTCTAATAGTAGTACACAACTTAAATACTTACTTTGTAACTAAAAGGATAGGTTGGTCGTAGCTGAGTTGGTACGGCGTTTGCCAGCTAATCCGCGGGCCCGGATTCGATAACGGGACGCGCTACATTTATTTTTCTCATTTTTTTGTTTTATAAATATCCTTGTAAGTATAACTGAATAATCTCATTGTCAATTAAAATTTATAATGTTGTATATCAATTATAATTTTAACCTATTTATTTTTTTATTTTTAACTAAATAGTTGTATAAAACATTATAAAACTGTTAATTTTTTTAAAATCACTTTTAAAATGTATTTCATATATTCTTTATCGATGCTTGAATTCGCTATCGATCATTGCTTTAACAAAGGAAGTCAATGCGCTAATACTATTATTCTGTTTTTAACTCTCTAAAGACCAGAGAGCAAACTTCCCTTATGCCTCAAAAGACCAGAGAAACGGCCCACAGCCTTCGAAAATTTCGCCCCCATCTCATCTGTCTAGCGTAAATCAGTGGGTGGGATTTCTGTTCAGAAGTTCTTCACCGCCTGTGTTGAGAGGGAAAATGCGACAGGATTTTTTATCGGGGTTGTGGGCAAAGGGAAAAAATATCCATCACGGTTATCAAAGGAAGTAATAGTTAATTGATGATGCTATAGTCTGACCCTTCTCAGCAGTGCTCAAGTAATTAAATGATAAAATTAAATAAATGATAAAAACATCTAAAATTGTATTGTCTGTGTCAGATTCCTTTCGATTATTTTAAAAAGAAGTGTTTTTGTTCATCAGAAATAATGACAACTTGCTACATGGCAATTAGATGTGTTAAATTTAGGCTGCATGAAACCAATGTAAAAAAAAAAAAAAAAAAAAAAAAAAAAAAAAAAAAAAAACCTATGTAAAAAAAGAAAGAAAGAAATGAATGAAAATTGGAAATAAATTTTATTTCTTTCTACATTTAGAAAATATTTATAATATTAATTTTAAACATGGAATCGTATTTCACTGAATGTAATTTAGACAAAAATTGCGAAATTTACCTTGCAATTTTTACAATTGATACATTTACTTTGTAGTTTTCGCAATAAAAATGCACATTTTTAATAATGCTATTTTCATTCGCGAAAGTTTTTGCCTTTTAGAAATTCACTCACTAATTTTTGAGCCGATTTAATATATTTTGTATCTTTATTAATTGATCGCATTTGTAAAATAATATTTCTCTATTACCAAGTACGCTTTGTTTTAAAAATCATGAAAATTTTATTCGAGTAAGTATGCGCTTTTACGACGATTAATTAGCATTATATTCATATTAAAAGTACGTTTCCTTTTTTTCCCCTCACAAAATGGCATGAATAAATATTTAATAATCATTATTATTTCCTCTCGCCCTTAAAAAATAAAATGAAACTGTTGCAACCATTTCAGTTTATTAAGAAAATATCATTAATAAAATTTTTGAACTCATATGTAATGTTGAAAATAACTTTTTAAATTTGTAGAGCTATTTTGAGATAGCTGTTCTCTTGCAAATAAATAATGTTTGTTTAGAATCACAATTCATGCTATTTTCCCAATCAAGGTATAAAGGAGTGCATCTATAGGAAATACATACCTAAACTCAGATTATACTATTTGTATGCTTAATGATGCTATATTAAACATGATTATTTATGACTATTTAGCCCATTATTAGTGCTTTATTACGCATGATTATTTATGATTATTTAGCACATCATTTATGTTATATTAATTTATACATAAAATTATGTTTTCAGGGTTTAATTTTGTAAGGTGTAATTCACACAAAAACAATTTTATGTGAAAAAGTGCATGGTTCAAATATTTTTTGGCTCTTCAATCCAAGAACATATACACTGCAAAGATGATTTTGAAATGTGTGAGATGGTGAGATCAAAATATTTTGATGTTTAAATTATTGAATCCGGATGATACACATGATTAAAAAATGACAAATTAAGGAAAATATTTCTTTAAAGGCATTTTTTAAATCAAGAATTTTAATAAATTCAAACACTTTATTATTGTTAAGACATTAAAAATATAACTTCATTGATCTCTTATCTCATATAAAAGCTTTGCTTAATTTTGTTTTTGTTTTTTATCTTGTGATGCAGCGCGAAACGTCATCTGAAGGAACCTTTAACTTCATGTATCTCAGAATGAATTTTTTCATGATTTGCCAACTTTGAAACATATATCTAAAATGTCTTATAAAGTATTTGTATGAAATTTTCAATAGAGTTTCTGTATTATATTTCTAATAAATTGTCTTCAGGATTTATTATTTTGAGTGAGAATTGCAAAAATATGCTAATTTATGCAAAAGTTACGCGTGAAAAAAACTTTTTTTTTTTTCACTTTAAAATTTATTATGAACTTTATAAGTATTATTTTTAAGACTTCTGACCATTAGTTAAAACTACACATTATCTGTATACAATAGGGCAAAAATTATGCAAATCAGGCAAGTGGTTCAAGAGTTATATATAAAAAAAATTAAACATGTTTAAATTCTTAAATTTAAAATTTTTTAATGTTTTAAAGTTTTCAGTATTTTTTACATGCAATAAATTCCTTACATAAACACATATTTCACACACACACACACACACACACAAAAAAAAAAAAGGAAAAAAAAAAGATATTCAAAAATATCAGGTGCATTCTCACAATCTTTTGACTTTCATGTCCCTGAATAATAATTTTTATTTTAATACACTTTTTTTATTATTTCATATACTGGAGAACACCCCATTGCATGATTGCATAACAATATTAGCGAGATATATAAGTTTTGGACGATGTTGGAGGTCCAAATACCAGGAAAACTCCTATACCGTCCTATGTCCCTGATGCTGATTTTTAAGTTTGGAGCTGTCTGTATAAAATTGTTTCAATAAAAGTAATTCAATGTAACTTTTTTCCGAAACTGGGATAATTGTTTTATATGAATATGTAACAAAAAATTAACCTGCACACATTTTTACCGTTGATATTATTTTTTGAACTCTGTCCCTGGGTTTTTCATCCTTATCGTCCCTCTTGCTAAACTTATACAGAAAATCACTTCAGATGCAGCCACATACTTTTTTTCAAGTTTTTCTCATGCAGAAGTACGATAGAGAAAGAATGTCTAAAATTATTTGATAGGAAATTTACTGCAGAATTTAAATCAACATTTAAATATCAATTTCAAGATCGTGGCTTTATTGGTAGTCTTACCGTCCGCAAGGTTTATTCCTGCACTTTTCGAGGTAAATAAATAATAAAAAAATATAATTTAATCCAATGTTAACAACTGTTTCTAAACATCAATGAACATTGTGGCTATCACTTAGTTTTAACATGATTTGTCTAAAAATAGGTGGCAATTTCCCTTACCGTTCCATCCTTATCGTTCCCTTTTTTCCTATACCGTCCCCTTTTTTTACCTTACCGTCCCTTCTTTAACACCCCTTTAAGACAATGTTATGCAAAAATTCTGCAATTAAAAGTACTACCACATTTTTATTATTTCTTATTTGAATGTCATGTGGGTACTATGCAAATTCATTATAAGTAAAAATTTAGAAGAAAATAAAACGTTATAGTGGTAAAATGGTAAGGAAAATTAAACTCGCAAGTTTAACTTAAACCTCAGTTAAATAAAATACTTTTCACTGCTGACCATTTTTTCTTTATTTTGAATCATTAAAGCATTCGTCTATCTTATTAAAATGTTATTTAAGGAAGTTTAATTTCACCAGATTTTTTCCCCCGAAAGTCAAAAGATTGTGAGAATGCCCCATCTACACATAAAGAAACAGAATTTTGTGCCCCGCATTCCTTAGTCTTATTAGCATGCCAAGTAGACGTAAAATTCAACTGTTTTCAACTTTCAGTTATACTAAAACATCAAAGGAAGACAAAAGTCTTCCTTTTAAATGCCATTTTGTTATTAACCACAAACGGTTGCAGAAGAAAGGGTGATAATTGTAGTTGCAGAAGGAGCACTTTTTCGCCTTAACTTAGCCTTATGATATCCAGTTGCTCCTTAAAAGCTCTGAATGCTGTTTTAATTTAATTTTCTTGATTTTTTTTTTTTTTTTTTTTTTTTTTTTCAAGCAGTTTAAATCTTTAGAATGTATTATCTTTTGGTTCCGACATATTTTAAAGACAGATTTCTTAAACATCCTTGTATTATTTATTTATTTTATTTATTATTATGAAAAAAAAAGTTAGAATATGTTATCACATATTGGTTGGTTAATTCTGTTTTGTAATTCAATGCCGTCATAGGATTAAAAAGTCAAATAAATTTTATTGTGTCATTAGGTAAATAATTCCCTTATAAGATAAGCTCTGATAAGATGAGAGGAAATTTTTTTAACGATGAGATTTTTAGGGTTAAGTAATTTAAACTGCATTTAAAAAAATAAAAATATTCCAATTTTCTCAAAATTATTGTGAAATACACACCTTGCACTTATTAAAAGAAGTTTTGTATTTTCTTGGAGAGGAAACTCTTTTTTAAAAAATCGTAATCCAGAAAACAATAGTAATATCTTTGTAATCATTAAATTGTCAAATGCAAGAGTTTAAAATTATTGTCTTTTATTTCAAAATGGTAGTGGTGAAACAATTAAAAGAAAATTAAAAATTCATCTAATAATAGTCTATGTTTTATCCATGGATATGCTTTCACGTCAAAGATACAGCTTAACAACAGCTTCATTTAAAGTAGGCATTTGTCTCAGACTTTTATTTCAGTATACAGTTTTTTTTAATTTTGTTATTCATATTAGTTAGAAGGATGCAAAAAGAAAAAAAAATAAAGCAAGCCTATTTTTATTTGAATGACTGATTTCTTCTAATAGAAAAAATAATGCTTCATTGGGGTTTTTGTGTGCGTAATATTACAAATATATATATATATATATTCTCATTCCTTCCAAATTATCAAAACATTTTTTTTCTTTTGAAAAAGAATTGCAGTAACATTTATTAAAAATAGCGTCTAACCTTTAGCTTCTGTAATGCATTTATTTAAACACATTGACAGTATTCACGTAGCAGCTCACACATATCTACTTTAGTTATCAATTTATAAATTAAAAAAAAAAAAAAAAAAAAAAAAAAACATATTTCTGATATTTTTTTTTTTCAAATAAATTTATGAAAGACTTGAGATTTTTAACCGTATGACATGTTGACGCAGCATAAATGTTATATTATAATATTATACAAGTATTATAATGCGTTTAAATTTGTATTTGACTTTGGCAGAAAATTAACAGATTAAACGATAAACATTATTTCTGGTTTTGCGAGAAAATTTTTGTTAACCAGTCAAGCGCACATCCATGGGTGTCATGGAGTATCATGACGCCCATCTAAACGAAGAAAGATACAAAAATACATTAAAAAAATTGTGAAGTTAGTTTAAAGACAATCTCGCCCAACACCGCAAATTTTTCTGACGCACAGAATGTAATTAAAATGGAAATATATAAAACTCGTTCTTTAATCGTCAGCAATCGATCAGCGTTTTTCACTTTTTTTATACATTTTATGCAGCTTCAATTATAACTAATTGCTCCCTTTTAATAATATTTTTGTGACTGTAGAGTCGCAAAAATCAAACAAAACAGCTAGCTTTTTTGAAACTTATCTGAAAGATCTTGCAATCTTGAAACTTTATTCGATTTCTTAGTATCTGAATATAACTTATGAATTTTATACATTTACGAATATATCTCCAAATGTTATTAATTTACGAATATACCTGAAAATTTTATGCATTTACGAATGAAAATATAACTTTGTTATGTGTCATGAAACAGAGAGTTTAGAATTGTAGATTGTAGCAAACATAAGTTATAAGAATTTATATTATAGTTATGAGCTTTCCGACAAATAGACATGACCCCCACCCCCCGCTCTTTTTTAATAGAAAATTGGATTCGTCCTTGTAACGAGTACTGCAAGAACACCGTATTCGAGAAAAACTAAGGAATTCCATTCTGTGATGCGCACTGCATGGGGTCCAATCGGCCGTCTTCAAAAAGATTTTTGATAAAAGAGAAGAAAGTGAAAACAAATAGGTACTTCGCTTCGAGCCTTTCTCCTTACAAAGCGTGGGAAAAAATGTCACACGGCTTACATTTTGTTTGAATAGTGATTCACTTAAAAAAAGGAAAAAAAAAAAACCATTTTTTTCATTTTTCTTAAATTTTATGAATGAATAATTTCAAGATTGATAACTTTTAAGAGAATTCGAATTCATAAATTGTCGAACAATTTTATAATATTTTTGCATGAACATTTTATGAAAAATTAACAATATTACATTTTAAAAATAAATTGATATTTCTTTATTGATATACTTTATCTGTAAAAAAAATGTAGAATGTGATCGAACTAACTTTTACAAAATTTATTTGGATTTATTTATTTGTTATACAAGGGGAGTCTGCTCCATAAGATATCGCTTACTCACATCCAGATCGGAACGATCGAAAAGAAGGTAATTTTTTATGTTTCAAAAACAGTACCTGATTACAGAAAATTGAATGATATTATCAAGAACGTTGGGGATCTTCTGTTATCTTTTTGCCATGTACATGGATATTTTTCAGTTCCCAAGGCCGCATCCACCACTATCATGACACCTGACAGCTGTTTTCGTGATAAAGTAAGATAAGTTTCAAATTTCAAAGTCAGCTTGTAGAAAACAGTTAAGTAAAAACAATGTCGCTTCTTCTCAGACTTTTATAATAAAGCTACAGACAATCCTATTCCTTTGGCTCAATGCTATAAGAAATGAATGTGTTGAGGGAAAAAAAAAAAAAAAAACCTTCAGTACCGCGCTATTCAAAAACACTGCAATTAGATGTTTATGCTTATATTATATTTTACCTCTAGTTTTAGATATTTTCAGGAAGTGGTATAGGATATACATGAATTCTTTTAATGCAACTTCATACATATTGTTCCATATTATTTATAAAATGAAAGTTGTTTATTTTAAATAATAAGCATATATAAATTTTGTAATATGTATTTATCGAATAATAATTTGTACAAACAAAACCTAAACTATTTTTCTATTATTACTAACTATTTTATTTAGTATTAGATGGAAAAATTTAGACTTATAAAAGCAAGACTTCTGAAAGAAATTTTTATCGAAATAAAAATTTCGAAACTATTTTAGAGATACAACTGCAGGAAGATGGTCATCAGTGAGCAATTGAAGATTTGATAAATTTATTGCTAAATGAAAAACACTATTGATTAAAACGCATTTAAATAATAATTTTTACATAATTTTACATATAAACTGGACTTTGTAGATTTGACAGAAAGATCAGCTTTGTTGAACGTAATTTTTTTCTTTTTCTTTTTATCATTATAAGATAACAAAAGAAATTACACTTTTGTTATTTTTTAGAGTTATTTTCATGTATTCACATGCACAGATGCAATTTGAATATGGTAGACTCACTTATTTATTGTACATTTGTCTTACTTCTATTTATTCCTGTGTGGTTTTCGTTTATAAATACTTATTTACATGATTGCACTAATTTAGAGCTTACATAAATTATAGATTTTACACAATTAGGTTTTTTTTTTTTTTTTTTTTTTTTTTTAATAACAGTTATTATACCATATTTATTTTCTGGTAAATATTTCTGCAGTCTTGAACACCATAAAATTGTTTACGCATTGTAATAAATTTATCAGGCATTATAATAAAGTGTCGAAATTCTGATACAGTGCAAAATATTCATGATTTTACAAAGAAAAAAAAAAGAAAAGAAAAAAAACCTTTTTACATGCTTACACCAAGATTAAATGGTATATAACCCCCCCCCCCCCTTTTTTTTATGATGTCTACTTGCATCTAAAAAAGCTCTCAGTATAAAACGCTAATATATTTTAAGTATCTTAATGCAAGAATATATTAAAGCCACATAATTTCAATGAACGGTCACATAATTTTATAAGAAACAGTAATAGTTTTTATAAGAAAGTTTGCGCGGCATTGTAAAATTTACTGAAAAGTTATTGCAGTCTATAAAAACAGCTATTTTAGCAGTTAAAGTAGTGTTGTTTAAGATAATATTTAAACGACAACTATTCTTAATCAAAATAAGAATCACTAATAATAATCATCTTCATCTTCCTGAAGTTAAAAACAAATGTTTTTAGAATTAATGCAAGCATGTTAAAGCTATGCATAAACACAGATAATAAAAATTATTATTCTCGAGGCAAAAGGCCTTTCTTTTTCTTAAAATGGCATAAATTATAATGAATAATTTTTGCCTTATTTAAAAATTAATTATTATTTATCTATATATATATCAGGTGTCGATTCAGGTAAATTTTTGGGTCTCTTTACAGACCCTTCACACGCATACAAAAAAAAAAAAAAAAAAAAAAAAAAAAAAGAATAATAATAATAATAATAGTAATAGTAATAGTAATAAAGCCCATCACAAAATTACTTTTAATAAAATAGTTTCCCTCATAAAATTCCTTTTTTATAAAATAGCTCGATTCACAAAAATTCAGTTCTATAAAACCACACTCTTCATTAATTATTTTCATTTTATTAGGTTTTGCAAACAAAACAAGTTGTTCAAATTTGACATTTGGATGGCTTAATTTCATCTTTCATTACAATTTTTTTTTTTTTTTTTTTTTTTTTTTTACAAAATTATATTACATTTTACAAAAACAACTTTTATTCTTCACAATATGGACAAAGAAACGAAAAAAAAATGCATCGACTTATATATACATGCATATTATTTAAAAAAAACTTAAGAAACATTAAATCGTAAGATATAATTTCTCATTTCATGAAAAAATATCTTTATATATATATATATATATATACACACATATATAACGCGTAATTTTCGTTAAATGGCTGTAACAATTTTTAGTTTAAAAAAAGCTCTTTTAATGGAAAAATCTCTTTATACGTTTAGAGAATTTCCTAAAGTAAAACTTTTTTATCAATAAATTTATATCGTTTTATACATTTAAAAAACATGTATTAACTATATTAATACATACAGACTTTTTAATATAATAAATACATATAGATTTTTTTTTAAATCTAATAAATACATATAGATTTTTTAATCTAATAAATACATACAGATTTTTTAATCTAATAAATACACACATTATATTAATTTTAGAAAGCTCAACTAATTAAGAAATCAGCGTATATTTAATAGTTTGTTATGCTTTACAATATTCAGCTAATGAAAGTTTTCCATTGAAAAAATCCCTGCAAAACTACCGCTTTTAGGGAAAGTCAGCATGAAAGAAGGACTGATTCTTATCGAAATAGAAAGTAGGAACCACCTGACAACCAAACAATTGGCAAATTGATTGGAGTAGCTACCACCCTTCTGGTAAGTGGGGGTAGGAATGACTTTCCATTTTCGGCCGGCGGCTTCGGTCGTCTGCTTGGCCGGCCGTTTAGGCCGTTCTGGTCGCCAGAAGGTTAATTTATGCTTAAATATTATTTCAGTTTTACCTAATTTTTACTCTTGTTACTAAATTTTGGTCAAAGTATTTTATATGTATCATTACAAAATATTTTCTAACTTAAATTCCTATATCATCATTAAAGATTAATGATTGAAATAGGAAATAATTCCTTGGCTGTGTTAAGAATATTTATACCATTGGCATCCAATAATCTTAATGTGAAAAATGTCATTACCAAGGTGTTTAGAAGTTAAGATAATGATGTTTAAAGGATGTAGTTATGACAGTTTAAAATATGTTTAAACTTTAATCATAATTCCGTAGTTAAAATTTCTATAAGTTAACGCTTTTCAAGCGGTAAACTGTTATCACAGTCCCGAATAGAGCAAAAGTATAAAGCGGCTGACAGTACTCTCAATTGCGTGATCAACAGCTGTGAAATAAAACATTTTGTGACTGTACAGGCAGTTGCATTTTTTTTAAACATTTATTCGCGGAATATCTATCATTATATTAAGCAAAAATTACTATTCAAACTATCTGGTAAGAATTCGAATTTCTGTATAAAAAATCGACCATATTTGACAGCACTACTGATAAATTATCAATATCCATCAATAAATATCTATATGTAATTAGTTGAATCGCTATGTAATTATTTAATCTTTGATTTACAAAATTGAGTTATTTAACGTCGATAACATTCGTAAATTATTAACTCCTCGATGACCGCCGTATACGTGATGCACAAAGTGTTTAGAATCCTTGATTTTTGCCACCAGTAATATTTATTTGAAAATTTTGCCTTATCTAATCGAAGCATTTTTACGATTATATTAGCCAAAAATTTCTATTTTGACAAATGGTGCAAAACATTAAGAAAAATTTAGATGACGCACTTCAAGGTGGGGTTACGTTGATTCACATGTACATGTTCTGAAGACATATTGTCCCGACTATGCTCTTTTTATGGTCTAACTAGGGTGCTCTGCCCCCTGCAAGCGACGCTCGCAACCCCAGTTCAGACACCGTAGAATCTAAAAACACGCTAATCTGATGGGTTTTAAAAATGCTAGATAAGATTGAATTATACTGAAAAAAGCTGTGCGGATCTCCCTGTAAACGGGTTTCCATTCAATTCCCTTTGATTGCAAAAATTTGAGGGCGAATCAGTTGGTGTTATGACATACAATGGTTGTTTTCGTTTTTGATTAAAGAGGATCAATTAAACATTTGAAAAGAAGCTAAAATAAAATGAATTAAGTATACAGTCTTTGTCTGCCGATATTTTAAAACAATCTCTATAACAATAGCCTAAGTCATCAACAATTCCGGGCGGATCACTTCGCTTTTTATGCCCTAGGTGCCATTTGGTACTTTAATGTTAGCCAGGCACAGGTGATAAGTCGCCAAATATTATTCTATCGCCATCATTTCATCTATATTATAATAGTTCAAGTCATCAACTGCCATAAACAAATATGATCTCATCCCTTCGCCTTTCATATGAAAGTTTGGCAAAGATGTCATATTGGTGCGATTTTTTTCCGACGCCAATTTGGGGAAAGCATCAACAGCATAAACAACAACATCCGGCTTACTATATCAAGCAAAATAACGATACTTTGGCGCCAGTTAAGTACCCGTTGCGTATATGACATTGAAGTCAGAAAAAAATCGCGCCAATAGGGGGCCGTATATGACATCTGTGCCGAAAGTTTTCCATTTTGATTAAAAAATCAATTTTTTTTCCAATAAAATTACATAAAATTTGCCATGGTCGCAAAGAATTTTTGGTATGTTACGCTAGGTGGGTGCAAATCTCGCCAATAGCTTTTTTCAACTCGCCAGTTAGCATTTTTTTTATTTTTTCGAGTGGTAAATTAAAACATTGATTTGAAGTTGAAATATACGCACAGCAGGTTTAGCGTGATTTTTTTTTTTTTTTTTTTTTTTTTTTTTTTTTTTTTTTTTTTTTGCGAAAATTTAGCGAAAACCTCGTTTTCGAATACCAGTTACAAATGTATTTTTGGTACTATACTTAGTTATCCCGTCGATCAAAAATCTATTGCCAAACTATAAGATTAAATGCCAATAATGGTTTATCGTAAATGTCACATTCACTTGACTTTAACCCTAGATCTACCGGGAATTTTATTCAAGTTTTAATAAAACGTTCTACACCAGAATTTTTATTTAAAACTATTTAACTTATTTATTTACCTTATTTTTGTCTAGTTTATATACTTAGTTTATTTTAAAGAAATTTCTGGTTTGAATGAATATTTTGTATGTACCTGTCGGGTCCAATGGACCCGTCTGGTAGACGGAGGGTTAAGCAAGTTACACGTGTTTACGTTATCAAGTGATTTTTATTTCGACGTTTTATTTGTATCATTATTAATGTTATACTAATTTATTTGTTCTTTCGTTATTTAAAATAAAAATTATGTCAATTTGTATAATTTGGCGAGTCGTTTAGCAATTTATATAATTTGGCGAAATTGGTCGACGGAATAACTAAGTAGTACCGTATTTTTTAATTATTTTCTATTATTTTCAAAAGGAAACAATAAAAATAATTGGTAATATAGAACAAAATAATTTATATAATTTTAAAAAAAGAAATAAAAGTAAATAAACATTTATTAATAAATAAACAACAAAAGCCGGGTTACCATGTCAATCAAAATAATGCCATTTTGGCGCCAATCAGGCACCCAGGTGCGTATATGACATCTATGCCTAATATTTTCTTTTCGTTTTGTTTTTTTAAAAAAAGAAAGAAGTGAAAGCCATCAATTTTAAGTGGTTCAGTTTTAAATGGAAGTTTTGTATTTTAAATAAAATGATTGAAAGGATTATATTTTAAAAGAAATTAATGAAATATAAAAACATGCGACGGTAAAAATGTTTGGTGATGTATCACCTGCGTCCCGCTAACATAAAAATACTGAGTTCTTGATTTCTCTATCAGAATCTTTCGATTTGGCGAAAGACTGTTCATGTAAATTGAATTATGAATAAAAGTAACATGATACATTTCTTTGCATACATTTAAGGGAGGCCAGACTGGTCGCCTAATTAATTTAAAATAATAACCTTTTCTGAAAAAAGAAAAGAAAATTTCTAATGATTTAAATTTGAGTTGCCATCATTAGAAAAGTATTTAAAACTAGAAAAAACAAATATTTCGAAAACTAACTCGAATTTAAAATTTCTAATACCAGTTTTGAGATCTGTGGATCAATACGAATTTTTGGTGTTAATTTCATCGCAAAGTATTCCATATTTTAGGAGAAATTGCCGTGAAACAGAATCAGTTGTTTAATCAGTCGTTTTATAGATCGTTACATAAATTCGTTTCATAATATCCGTTTCATTAGGATTTTATATATATATATATGGGGCAGAAATATTGATAGTGGCCAACAGGTCCAGGTTGTACACCCCTATTTTAAAAGGAGAAAGCATGTTACATATATTACAAACAGTTAAAACTACTTAAAGATAAATACATAAAATATAAAGTGCTCATTTACAATAGGAAATATTTATTTAAATAATTATACGATTTAGTTTACTGACTGCTACTAAAACTAGATTCTTTTGAAAATTATACATAGCTCATATTTAAGGATATTTGATCCACTTATACTAAAATGCTGGTATTTTTGCTTGATATATTTTAACATCTCAGATTGCCATATATAGAAAGTTTATTATACACTATGACGCAAAAGTTTAGACAATGACGTCATTCAGCTTTAAAATGTAGAATTATGACGTCAGAATTACAAAAACCTGTAAATATATTCAAAAACTGATTTAAAATGCTATGTACAAAAGACAGTCGTTTTATTTGCTATAATACTAATTTTTTTCATAAAAATTCAAATGTGCTTGTCGCAAAAGTTTAGACACTATTCTAAATTTCTTTGAATATTCGCTGGCATATGCAAATTTAGAATCGATGATGTCACAAATTTGGAGTACTTAAGTTCTGCAAACGATTGCGCTTCACAGTCGACATGCCGAGAGCTAAAGAAATTCAAGTGAATGAGGTTTCAAGGATTTGGCAGTTGAAAGGTGAAGGGAAGAGCGTTTCTGAAATTTCTGCTATTATTAATAGGTCAAAAAAATATATTTATCGAGTTTTATCGAGTGGTTCCGAATATAAAGCAAAATGTCGGTCTGGGAGGCCACGTGTGACAAATGTACGAGAGGATCGCCTGATACAAAGACTAGCGAGTACTCAACAAATGAGCGTACGTGGAGTTCAAAGCTCATCGGGACTCTCTGTATCAAAGGATACGATTCGTAGACGAATTTTGGAAAAAGGAACAATCGTTTATAGCAAAATGCAGAAGAAACCAGCTCTGAAACCATATCATAAGTTACAAAGACTTATGTGGGCTCGAAAGCATATGTCATATGGAGAGAAATGGCAGTCAGTCATATTTAGCGATGAAAAAAAGTGGAATCTGGATGGTCCAGATGGTTGTTTATCGTATTGGCATGACTTGCGGAAGGAACCTCGACGTTTTTTTAGTCGCAGACAAGAAGGGGGCTCGGTGATGGTTTGGGCAGCCTTTTGCTATAATGGACAAGTATCTCTGACCTTCACCAGTGGTCGTCAAACTTCACAGCATTATACACAGACATTAGAAGAAAACCTACTGCCATTTGCTGAGCTTCTAGGGGGTCCTCAGTGGGAATTTCAGCAAGACAATGCTTCAATTCACACTGCAAAACATTCAAAATCTTGGTTTAATTCCCATAATATAAGAGTTCTCGACTGGCCAGCATGTAGCCCAGATCTTAACCCTATAGAAACCCTTTGGAGCATCATGTGTCGCAAAGTTTATAGCAACGCTAGACAATACTCTTCTGAAAAGGAACTTAAGACATCTATTGAGAATGCATGGTACGATATCGATCCACAAACTATGCAAGATTTAGTTTCTTCCATGCAATCTCGTGTATATGACGTAATACATAAGCATGGATGCGCAACCAGGTTTTAAAAATTGTTTATTTCGATTTTATTTAATTTGTGTCTAAACTTTTGAGACAGCAGTTTATTTTTGTTACCATTTAATTTATTGCAATATGCACAATTCCACTTTTCTTTGTTATAAATATTGTTTATATGTACAGCACATTAATTTCAAGCAGTGATTTGAAAATTGAATAAATATTTTTCAAAGTATGTAAGAATTTCTTCATTGTCTAAACTTTTGCGTCATAGTGTATATTGCAATATTCACAGCAGGTGTGTCAAACTGTGGCCTGCCGAATACTACTAAAATTTTGTAGTAATAATTCCCTTATCGAATCGTCGATTTTCTGCGGTTCAAGAAGTAGACTATTTATTTTCCAAATTTGGTGTATCAGGCGGTCAACTATTTAACAACCCCTGATTTACAGCATCAAAATTTTGAAAAGACAATTAGTAAAAAGTAACATATAAATGGCTGCCACATTCTACGCTTTTTTAACCAATTAATTATCGCTCTCGTGATATTCACGGGCTGTGTCTTTTATTCAGATTGTTTGATTCCCACCAGTTTTATAAAATAATGGAATTGGCTTTACTATGGTATAATTATACCTGTCATTAGCTCATTAAAGCCGGTTGGCAGGAAAACTTGCCCGGTAAAGCGAACAAACTTTTTAAATTTGAATACCAGTATTTTAGTTCGGAAATTTTCATATTATTTAATCTCATGTCTTGAGGGAATAAATAAATCCAAATTACAAAGTGGCAAAAACTGGTGTCAAAAAATTAAAAGAAGTGTAAAGGAGGCACGTCGTTAATGGGTTAAATAAGGTGAATATTTCTTTTTCAAAAAAGTGGTGCCAATAAGCAATTTGCATTTTAAAACCGTAATTTAATGAGAACCGTTAAGGGGTTAAGTCAAATAAACATCCATTAAACAAAATTTTAACTTAATAGAAAATAAAATGTTTAGTACTTTTCTTTAACTGAAACGGATGGAAGCACTTATTTTAGAAAATATTATTTGGAGTTTAAATCATGTTTTCCTCTGATCTAACGCCTTAGTTGACGCGCCCGATACATTCACGGCAATATGGCCATGAATGTATCGGATTGACGGATTATGAAGGCATATTAACAGTAACTCACAGATTTTCCAGGGCACCCAGAAGTCCGTTTTCAGAGTGGTGGCATTTAAGTAGCTGTGGACATAATGAATAATTCTGATAGTCGAATGAATCATCTGACCGTTCGGAAAAACACAACGCTGCTTCAATGATTCACTCGAGATTTCGAATATCTAAACATTACTAAAAATAGAGAATCCTGCGAATTTCTTAAGAGGATGTCTACTATTGTAAAATATTTTTAAAAAATCATGTTTATGTGAAAACAATATTTTATATTCATCTTAAAATAAAACTCATAAAAAATTATTACAGTTGCGTTCGTAATTACTAAAATTATATGAAGTATTCACAGTAAGCAATTATTAAAAAATTATCGACTGGAAACGAGAAAAACAGTTTTTATTTAAAAAAATAAAAAAAAAAACAATATTTGATAGCGGCGTGGATTCTGTTTCACAGAAAATGAATTTACGTTGACAATGTTTCTTTAATTTGAAAGACATTTTATGTTAAATACGTTCATTGAAATATATTTACTGGCACATAAACTTGATAAATATATCTAACAATCTAATTTACGAAAGATTTTCAAAAGAGGCAGGAGCTTCGACTTTTTTATAAGACAGATTTTGCAAAAACATACCATCTATCATGGAGCTTTGAATAAAGAGGAATTGACATATCGTCAGTACCATGTCAAACTATGCAATGTGAAAACATCGGGCTACGTTTTTAAAATTCAGATTTCTTTATTCTGATTTTCTCTTTCAGATTTTGTAGCACTTTTCTGAAATGGTAAAATTGCCTTCTTTTCGCCTTAATTAATATGTCATTAAATAAGGTTAAATAAGGCGATTTTTACTATTTCAGAAAAGTGGTATCAATCAAGAAACCTGAATTTTAAAAAAGTAGCCCACACTTTTCACATTGGATAGTTTGACATGGTACCAACGATATCCTCAAACATTCGCCTTAATTAATGTCATATTAACTCTTTGCACTCCGCGTCATTTTGACTATGGGCTACCAGCAACTGCGCGTCATTACACAAAAATTTTATTCGGTCAGCACCACTTTTGAAAAAGAAGTTTCATTCAGGTACGCAATTTCAAAAATGCTTTGATTAAATAAGCCAAATTTTATTTTCATTTATTACTGGTTCCAAAAACGAATTTTTCAAGGAAAGAGGATGTCGCCGAAGCGGCGACAGCGGAGCTTTTCACTTAATATACCATGTCGCCGCAGCGGCGACAACGGAGTGCAAAGTGTTAATAAAGGCGAAAAGGTGGGAAATGTTACCATTTCAAAATAGTAGTACCAATCCAGAAATCTGAATTAAAAAAAAGTAGCCTACTGTAACACTGTCCTCTAAAAGGAGAAACTTGAATAGAAATTTCTCCCTTCTTTAAACACCATATTTATGAAAAATGCCTGTAATAATTCAGGCAAATATATCTTATTCGATTTTACTGGTGGAAGTTCGCCGAAGAGGTAGTCAGGTCTTACGATTCCACAATATTGTGACTAATTAAAAAATCCTCTTACCAATATCAGTAAATTTAATTGCCTCTAGCCCTCCGACTGTCTTGGAAAAGGGCAAAATTGTAATATTGTTTTTTCTGCATTTTGTTTTAAATGCTAAAAAAAATGATTTTTTGAACATTTTATAAAAAAACTTAATAACGAATATGAATGTAATCCTTGGAAGTATTAATCATCGTTCAATGTATTAAAAATACATTAAATCAATAGAATTATATAACTTTAAATATTGCTTGTATTGCAGTGAAAACTGGAGGTTAGTGAGTGTATTAACACGGGCTTGTCAGTGAGGGGGCTAGAGCAGGGGTGTCAAACTGTGGCCCGCCGTATACCACTAAAATTTTAAAGAAATTGTCGACAAGTTGAATCGCAGAAATTCGACGATTAGATAAGGCAAAGATAACTATAAAATTTTAGTGGTATCCGGCGGGCCACAGTTTGACACCCCTGCTCTAGAGCAATATTTACCAAGTAAACTTGAGCAGATATTTTTGAATTATTTAAATGTCTTAGTCATTCATAATTTGAGTCATAAATAGGGCAAAAAATTCTCCTTGATTTTATTGGTGGAAGATTTAGGAAGAGCGCTTGGGAAGAAGGATAGGCGCTGATCCGACGTAGACAATCAACAGCTTTCATCTTGTAACTATCTCCTCATTTGCTTCATTCGCAACCGGTAGACACTTAACTGTAAAGAAATCCGTTAAAATACGGAAATTGTACTCACAATAGAGACTGCAGTGATTTTTCGTATTTTAATTGAAAAATTTTCCCGTAAATTCCAGAAAATTTTCCGTTTGTCTAGAATTTATGGGGGAAATTTTCTGTTAAAATACGGAAATAGTACTGCCGTCTCGATTGCCAGTATAATTTCCGTATTTTAACGGAATATTTTTTACAGTGTACACTATCTGTCTCCTCCTCTTTATTCACATCTCCATTCTTTCGATAATGTGTTATCCCTCTCAGTGGAGAGTAATTGCAATTCTTTTGAATTCCAGCCGGGATTTTCGAAAACTTTTATTTCAAAATAAAGAAAAGCAATTGTACAATTTTGTTCCACTAAAATCATAAAAGTAAAATTTATTTAAAAGTTTCTGGAGCAAATCTTGATTAAATTTGGGTGCGATATATTATACCCCTTCTCGCCTCATGGGTTAAAACTACTCATGGTCAGAATGAAGGATTTTTGTATTCTAATGAAATGTTCGTGCATGCGCAAAAACATAGTTTCCAAACTTTGTATATATTTTAATCAATACCACCATAATTTTTTTTTAATGAAAAGAAACAAAATCGTAGTTGCCAGTCGTCACAACTTTTTTAATCAACTATCTTCGGGGAATTTGATAATAAAAATAATTGTTATATTTTTAAAGTTTTCTTACATTAATGCTAATTAAAATCAGAACTTCTTTTTCGATACAAAATTTGTCGTGCAAAGTGAAATTTAAAAAACGAAGGTTTGCAGCAATGCTTTTGCGCATGACCGAATGATTCATTCTAATAGTAAAATCCTTCATTCAACCCATCACTTGTTAACCCGGGAGAACGCGCGCATACCCAGGGTATGAATGTTTTTTACTTTGTCACCAATAAATATAAATAAAGATCGTCACATTATTTAATTGGAAATAATTGTGCGATAACAGAATTTGAAGATTATTTTTCTAAAGAAAGTGGTGACAGTTGAAAAAAACCGTACGCACTCCTTCTCTCCCAGGCCCGGCTTGCGTCCTCGCAGGTTAAAATTTCATTGCTACACATACTTGTAATTGGATGTACGCAGACACTAAGCTAAATTTTTGTTAGGGCCTGATTATGAAACCTAATGTTACTATTCAATATCGAAGAGAAAATTTGGTTTCTACGGCGTATTTTCTTTACACTTTTTCTGCCCTTTTACAAGCCTGACATTTTATGCCCTTTTTTATTCATGTCATATATCTGACCATATTCCATTACACATGCAGTACATATGATACTAGTATTGCATGTATAAATGAAAGAAAAGGGTTCCTTCAGGATTAATAGACTTTAAATTTAATTCTCATTTCCCATTTTAAAGGAAATATTTTATTAATTTATATGTTAAATATTTTTTATTTATAGGGCTCCCACTCGGTCCGTTTATTGAACACCTGTTTTCAAGGAAAAACCTCCTTTTCGTCGAAACTTAGCTCGCAAGGCCTTTTTTATGGCGATTGTTGGTAAAACATATCACGAATTGTTCTCCAAAATAATACTGGTTTTAAAAAAACAGACCAGTGGGAGCCCTGTATATAGGGTGTTTGTAAACTCATGGTACAAACTTTAAGGGTAGGTAAAGCACACAGTAACAATCATTTATTGTATAGGAATGTATGGAACCAAGTTACGTATTAAGGTATAAACACCAGGGGGGCAATTAGGCCCCTTTTTTACTTTTCAAAATTTCTCATTCATACCAGAAAATTTTCATGCTATCCTTTTCTTGACATTTCATTAATACTTAATAACAAAATTCTTCTTTGAAAATTTTTGGCATGAAATCGAAATTTTTTTAAATGAAAAAAGAAATAGAATTTTTTAAAAGTAGAAATGGAGTATTTGGTTCATTCTACTGGCGGTAGAGGGCAGTAAGTGACTGGTCGACGTTCAATACCATGCATTCAAGTAGAAGAAATCGCCATTTTTAATTGTCCTATCGTTCAGCATGGAAGACTTTACATATGCCGAAACTGCCGATATGCATTTCATGTATGGTCGTGCAAATGGCAACGCAAGAGCTGCCCTACGAACGTATCAGGAGCAGCTTCCTCGCAGAAGAATGCCTGATCATAGAATGTTTGAGCGGTTACACCGTCAACTTTCTGAAACAGGTTCTTTCCACGTCATCAGACAGAAAACTGGGCGAGAAAGAGCTGTACTGCAAGCCTGGAAGAAATTATTTTGAATTTTGTGAGTGAAAGGCCCGAATGAAGTACAAGAGCTGTTGCACAGAATTTAGGTGTGAGTCACCCGACCGTTTGGAGAGTGTTAAATGAAAATCGATTTCATCCCTTCCGCTTTCAAAGTGTGTAAACTTTGAATCCGGAAGACTATCTTCTGCGCTTGAACTTTTGCCAGTGGGTTTTGCAGCAACATGTATTGCAGCCTGACTTTACTGCTCATATTCTATTTGCAGATGAGGCAGTATTTACATGCGAGGGTGTAAGTAATGCGCACAATTTCCATCTTTGGGTAACCACTAATCCACATGCAACGCGGACACATGCTTATCAACAACGATCTTCTGTGAATTCGTGGGCGGGTATTGTTAATAATTATTTGATTGGCCCATACCGACTACCAAAGAGGCTGGATGATCGCTGTTACCTTATGTTTTTCAACAGGCTTTACCTGAACTGCTACAAGATGTTGCGAACGCCATTCGTAACCCGATGTGGTTTCAATATGATGGAGCGACCGCGCACTACACCACTGATGTGCGCAGTTACCTGAATGCCCCATTTGGGACGCGATGGATTGGGCGTGGTGGAACAGTTCCTTGGCCACCACGATCTCCCGATTTATCGAGCCTTGATTTCTTTTTATGGGGACGTCTGAAGAGTTTAGTTTCGTTTATGAGATTCCAGTTGAGTCAGACGAAAATCTAGTAGCTCGCATATCCGAGGCTGCTGCACGTGTATGGGAAATGCTTGACATCTTTGGAAGTGTACGCCAATCGTTCCACCGACGCTGCCAAGCATGTATCGCAATTGATGGGCGCAATTTTAAACACTTATTGTAATATTATTGTATGCATTATTATTTACTTGTAAACTACATTGTAAATAAACATTTTATCTATTTAATTCATGTATTTCGTTTGATGAGTTTGCCAGTTTTGCGCTTTTTTTTAAATTCAAAAATTTCGATTTCTTACCAAAAATTTTCAAAGAAGAATTTTATTGTTAAGTAATTATGCATTTTCAAGAAAAGGATAGCATAAAAATTTTCTGGTATGAATTAGAAATTTTAGAATTAAAAAAGGGCCCTAATTGTCCCCCTGGTGTTTCTACATTAAAGCGTCACTTGGTCCCATACATACATTCCAATACAATAAATGATTGTTACTGTGTGTTCTACCTACATTTAAAGTTTGTACCATGAGTTTAGAAACACCCTGTATATTAATATAATAAAGAAAAAAATTCTTAATATCGTGGCTCTCACCAGATCGCTTTTGGAAAACCAGTATGTTTTAAGTTTCATGGTAAATTTTCGCTACAATTTCCAGAAAAGTGCACACCAAGTAAGTTTCTGGGTATGCTAACACATCATAGGAACGCAAAATTTGAAAAACATTTCTTAATTTTCTAAGTTTTATTTAACAAATTTAAGGTCAAACGAAAATAAAAAATGTGTTAATTAAGTTTTTTTCAATCTCTTTGAGTCTATTAGTGTGTTTAGCTGTTGTTTGTTTCACTCCAAATTGCTAAGAGAAAAAAAATGACCACTGAAGATACACTTCTTCGAAAACGCCATGAAAGAATTAAAAGTGATCCAGTTTCACAATCCTATATCTTTACCATAACACACTAGAAATCAGATTAATCAATTGCCACTAGAGCCACCATAAAGGGTAATTTTTAAACTTACTTAATTTGTACATTTCCACTCGAACTAGATTTTTCTTTATAAATAAGGTTAAATACATATTGCAGAGAGAAACAAAAAGTTAAATGGGTCATTTTCCAGGGTTGCCACGCTTCAGGGAATTTTCCAGATGAAATATCAGCATTTGTTTATAGAAAAATAAATCTAGGATAAACGCTTGGTTAAATCTGGAAATTCCCTGTAGAGTGGCAACCCTGTTCTCAGAAAAGTGGCTGTTTTTTAAAACAAAATTGCTGTCAAATAAAATTGCCTCAAAAATCTCAAAATTTAGCCTACAAGTACCTTATTGCTATATTTATCAAAAAAAATAATATGAACCAAACTGTACCTGATCTATCTTCTGAGATTTTAATTTCAAAGCACTTTCATTGCTAAAATGTTCAAATAAATGATTGCCACTGGAATTTAAAAACAAATTTATTCCTAAATATGAAAAATGTTATATTTCATATACATGTTAAATAGAAAAAAAATTATGAAAAGTCTGGTGCCATTGTGTCGCTTGAGAATTAAAATTAAGTGATTTCATAAATATACCACTGCCCACGAAAGATTTAAAAAAGAAAAGGAATTATAATTAGAAGTCACGCTGGCAATAAATAATATTTCTTTTTACTCTATTTCAATTGAAAAATAAATATAAAGCATTATCATTTATCAGGATTAATGTTTATTTGATTTGGTACAATATATTTTTAAAATTTATTTTGAACTTATCCCAGTAAAATAATAAAAATTAAACATGTATTATCGTTACTTATCCTAATTAAAATCTTATGAATTTTTTAATGTGTATTTTATTGCATTAGATTTTCTTAATTTAATCTTTAGGAGGCCGTTTTTTAACGAATTACATATTTAACATACGTTTACGATAGCTGCACAAATTTTGTTATAACCAAACATGTTCAGCATGACGGTTATCATTTTCAGATCCCATCTGGAATCGTAAGGTAGCATGTTCCACAGTTGACCGCAGTGTGTTCTGGCAAATGCTAGAAACATGTCGTGAAATGCTGTCTTTAGAATCAGGTTAAGTTAATAAATAAAATTTCTAAACTTTCGTAATGCTAAATATGTAATTTATTAAAAATTGCCCTCTGGTAGCGAGATTTGTAACTTTGTTTTTGCTTAAACAAATTCCAATCCCTTTATTATGTCTTTAACCAAATTTCACAACTTTATGAACAATAGTTTTGTCTGTAGACAACTTTAAAGTAGAGTGGACACCTTATACATCTCGTATATTAAAAGATAAAGTAATATTAATTTAATATTAAAAAAATTCAAGAAAGTACAATGCTGCCAATAATGATCTAAATTCCAATAAATGTTTTTTGACATAGAAAATAAAGAATTTACAAGCATTCACCCAATTTTTTTATTTCCAATATTCATTTTATTTGTAGGGAACTATAGCTTCTTGTTCATCATACAGTTTGCAGAGAAGTGTTGTAAGTCAACTACTTTTATTTATCCACATTGTTGAACTGCCACCAATTTTCCCAAAGAATTTAATTGGTCTTGTTTTCGTCCTGTTTGATCTGATATTAAACAAGGTGAGCGATACTATTTCAAAACAGTGGTGCGAATCAAGTAATCTGAACAACGAATTAGCGGACTTTTATTACTATTGTAGGCAATACATTCCAATCCGAAGACTTCGAAAGACTAGGCACACGCACTGACACAAAAACAACTACTATCTTAGGAGGTTTATTTTATTATTATTATTATCGTTTTATGACCACTGAAGATTAAGTACCAGTAATTTCAAAAATATGCTTAACCTTGTCTTTTTGTGGTTCAATAATTCTAAGAATACATACAAAAAATACTACCGTAATTTCCTGCGCATCACAGCGGCTTATTTAAGTTTTTTCACATTGGATTTTTTATTTAAAAAAAGAAGTCAAATAAATGCTAAGCGAAAGCAAATCACATTTTATTTAACACAAATTCTGGTAGGAAATCGAGTTATCTGAGCTGCGGCGTATACGCGGGAAATTAAGGTAGTATTAAAATTTAACCCTTTCCGACGCATTGTGCCCACGTCGGGACACCTACATTTAATTCCAAACTTACGAACGGCGCCAAGAATATTTTAGTAAAATTTTGCTTTTACAATGAACATTTAAAGTAACATGTTTTTAATTTCTAATAAAGTATTTTGTAAAATTCGGTGTCAATCAATCATTTCATCATTTTACAACAAAATTTGTCTGTGCCGGGAAAATGGAGTTATGAATAAAAAGGAGGAGACATGTAATGTGCTGTCTACCAGTTGTGAGTGAAGTAACTGAGGAGGTTGTCACAAGATGGCGGCGGCTTTTTTTAAATAGGGTCTTCAGTTTCTGATTACCACTAGGGCGAAAATCCCACCAGTAAAATTGAATAGAAAATTTCGTCATATTTCTACGTCTTATTTATGGAAATTTTTCTCAAAAATGTAGTAAAAAGTTTTATTTGTTTTTACTGGTATCAGTATGCCTTGTAAAAGTGTCAGTTTATTTCCCTGGTTGTCACAATATGGCGGAAACGCAGTACCTAACTATTGCCAAAGTAAACTCCTACCAGTAAAAATGAAAATATGTTTCTACCATTATTTATGATTCAAATTTCGTAATACTAAGGCGTTTAAATAAATTGAAAATTTCTATATAAATCTACTAGTGGAACTTTCCACCGGCAGTAAACAACGCCTGCGATAGCGGTTACAGTTGATGCTTCACTATTTTAAGGATATGTCAGTTCATCTTTATTAATAGTTCCATGGCCGGGAAGGGTTAAGGGATCGCACAAATATATTTACACTGCACATGTTTAAACCGCATGTTTACATTGCACAATGACAACTATTCAACGATATGATATTATTTATAATGCTTTTAATAGTTTGCAGAGTTAATAATTACTACGTTATAAAGGTAGAGAAAAAACGCCAGTCGAGCACATTGCAAGCAGTATCAACAAAGGATGTTATGTTATAACCTCCCAGTGATAAAAACTCAGAACAAAAACATAGACTTCATGAACTTAAATGCATGTTATCACACGTAAGTAATACATAATAGTTCACTAAAAAGTCCAACAGAAAGCGTCAAATGGCAAAAAAAAAAAAAAAAAAAAAAAAAAAAAAGATCATGTAACTCTTAAGTTACACTATGCATTTAAGGAATAAAGGCAATATTTGAATAATTGTTTTTCACAAATTAAGTCAATAATTAGCAAACATGTTTCAACCTTTTTTTTACATTTCATTTTAAAAAGTTTTTCTTTAAATTTAGGATTAGATACCACAAATTTTGAAGTTTAATTATTGCCATTATTTAAGAGCACAGTTCGGTTTCCGTACGTACGAAAAATACGTTTACCTAAATATAGTTGCCACATAGGTTAAATTTTCAATTGATCAATAGTTCAATGGAAATTGAACTAGTGATCAATTCATTTCAGTTGAGTTCACTTGATCCTAATAGGTCATAGGTTAAATTTCAATCAATTAAAGTTTAACATTGGTTAAATTTTAATTGATTCATATATGCATCACTGTGCAGTGTTGGATTAAAGGATATTTTCTTATAGGCCAATAGGATTTTCCCGTCTGCTTATTCCAGTCTTATGATCATTGCCAATGTGTTTTGGTTTAATGATATATGTAGTAATGAGAAAATTAAACATCTTATAAAAATTTTTAATGTGCCTTATCTAAATTTCTCATCAGTTTATCATATAGACTTGTTTAACCCCCCACAAGGTCGGTGGTGCATTTTTGGACCACCTAATTTTAATCCCTAAATGCCACATTGGCACCAGAATATTGGAATGGAAAATGTCCTTTTATCAAGGACGTGAACAAAAGCATTTGCTTATTTCGAAATACATTTGCTCGTAAAATCTGAGAAAAACCTTGCCCTTGAACGGGTTAAGCTGAAAATCAGGAAGTAAAAAATAAAATTAATGGCTTAAATGGACAATTTATGAGAATAGGACATTAAAGATCAACACTCTCTCGTTGGTAATGTATTAAAAGTACATTTTTTAAATATAAATCCCAAAATGTGTGTTGCCATTATGCTACAAATTTAAAAATGAAAATTTATTAATTTTCATAACATTTTTGAAATAGGAGTAGTCGCCTTATTAAATGACAAATTAAATAAGTGAAAACATTTCAACTTATAATATTTCAAAATGGTGGTGACTGTTAACCCTCTCGCTGCGTAACCCTACATATGCTCGGGCATGAATCGTTCCATCAAATTAATACTATTTGGTTATTCCCACCAGTTATGTTTTAGCGAAAACTTTGTCTGATTTAATCACGACAATTTCTCCGTTTACGACAGTCAAAAATTTCTGCTTTAACCCCTTAATTCTCGCTCCCGTCATATTCACGGGCTGTGTCTTTTACTCAAATTGTTTGATTCCCACCAGTTTCATAAAATAGTGAAATTGGCCATATTTTAGTATCGTTTTTCCTGTCATTAAATAAGGTGAATATTTCTTTTTCCAAAAAGTGGTGTCAATAAGCAATTTGAATTTTTCAACCGTAATTTAATTCGAGCTTTAAGGGGTTAAAGAACCGGTGATAAACGATTAAAAATTCTGTAAAAGACGCTCATCGCGAAGAATTAATTACGCAGCGAGAGGGTTAAGTTATCTAAAATTTAAAAAAGATGATTCTGGCAACATTGGCCAAAGATAAGTACAAAATTTTCTACATATCGTCGGTACCATGTCAATCTATCCAATATGAAAAGAATGTTGCCAGTGGGCTACATTTTTTTAATTCAGATTTCTTGATTAGCACCGCTTTTCTGAAATGGTAAATCTTCCCTTAACCCTCCGTCTACCAGACGGGTCCATTGGACCCGACAGGTACATACAAAATATTCATTCAAACCAGAAATTTCTTTAAAATAAACTAAGTATATAAACCAGACAAAAATAAGGTAAATAAATAAGTTAAATAGTTTTAAATAAAAATTCTGGTGTAGAACGTTTTATTAAAACTTGAATAAAATTCCCGGTAGATCTAGGGTTAATTTCGCCTTAATTAATATATCATTAAATAAGGTTAAATAAGGCGAATTTTACTATTTCAAAAAAGTGGCGCCATTCAAGAAATCTCAATTTTTAAAAAGTTGCCCGTTGGCAACACTGTTTTCACAATGGATAGTTTGACATGAGACCGACGATATCTACGTTTTGTTCAACATTGGTGGAAATTGAATAATATTGTGGGAAACTGTCAAATAATCTCTTGTAAATTTAAATCTTTTACTTTCAATACAGTGTTTCCTTATCCACTAATAATCGCCTATTATGAAGATTAACTCATCCTCTTTCTATAATATAAATGTAAAAGTGTGTCTTAAATACAAATAGTTGGGGGGTGGGGCACGATAACCAGTATCAAGAAGTAACAAGCACTAATACCATAAGCCTTCGAGCATAGATTTGAATAAGGATCAAAAGTTAAATGAGATTATTTCCAAAGACTTTCTATTGAGAGAGATGTAATTTGTATTCCTAAGTAATTACCGGTACTGTAATTGATTAGTTTTAGCGAGAAATAGTTAGGTTTAACTTGTCTTTTCAGAAGTCTTTCAAGAAATAGTTTCTATTTACTCACCTTACGTAGTGTAATTAACTTGTTTGTGTCTCCATGTTAGTAGAATCAAATAAATTAACATTTTATTTTTCATATAAATGAAATCGTCTTTTTAACTAAGAATTGTTCGTTATTCACTTTCATTTTCTGACAGTATTCACAAATTGTAGAGTTTCATTTTAACAATTTATAAAACTTTTATTTCTTTGGGTAAGTAAGGAAATATAGTTTTAAATATATGTAGGGGAGACCGGGACTAATTGGCTACAGGGGTAAGTAGGCGCAGTTTTCATAAATTGCCTGTTTGTGAATAGATTGCGCAACCAGTCACAGAATACCTTTCTTCTTGCTTTTTACAATCCCCATTGTAGTTTTGCAGCATTACCTACGTGCAGTGGACATTTATTACGATTTTTCTGTTTTTTGCACTCATAAGTAATTTTTTTTGCTTCATTCTTTTGCTAATTTCTAATACTTATCTTAATAATTGCGATTTAACTTGTGCAGTTTTTCTTAGTGTATGATTCACTGTACCTACCCATATGTGATTTACTTAAATTATTTACGTTTAGAAGGTTACGTCTCCCTTTTGTGAAAAAATTATTATGGGGCTAGTAGGCGCACTCAGTACGATGTAAATTGGCTCGGCATCTGGTGTGTGCTGTAGGTTGAAATACAACAAACACAGTGAAAAGTGGTTGTAATGCAAGATTTTGGGCACATGGGGCTCGCCCAAACGGAGACGCTCGATTTTTTATTTGCGACAACTGTAACTCTGAGGATGATATCGAGTAACATAGATGCTACTCGTTGTTAAAGTTTTATTCATTATTTTTATATCTGTATAAATTAGAAATTACATTGTACCTCGAAAATACCTTTGTTTAAACTTACTGGTAATAATGAAATTGATTTCTGTTAACTGCGTGTCTTATTTGAGCTTCATTTCAATTTTTATAAAGCGTGTGCCAACTTACCCCATAGGTATAGGCAACTTGCCCGTGACGGGGTAGTTTGGCGCACAATTTTTCTTTTACTTTAGACTTCCACTAAACATAAACTACAAGTGGTACAAACTTATAACTCCGGGTATTTATAGCCAAATGTCTGTTCTATGCTATACGTCTAAGACCATATAATACAGTGGACCAGGCGGAGTTATTTGCAATTGAATGTGCTGTTAAGTGGTTTGTTGATTCCGGATACTTACACGTTAGGCTGTATACCGATAGCCTGACATCAGTTTTGACTTTACAGAGACTTTTTCCATTGAACAGTATTATCAGAAATATTTTTGAACTATTAGTTAATAACTCTCGGAAAAAACTTTTTGTCGGCTGGATCAAGGCCCATGTTGGTCTGTTCTGAATCGAACGTGCAGATGCTAACGCAAGGAATGCTATTTTATATGACTGTTGTAATCAAACTGACTTATTACCATTTCCTCTATCATTTGTGAATGCTCATATGCACAAGAGACATGCATGAATGGCATGAATGGCAAGAGCATTGATCTAACTCTGATGTGGGACGTGACACATATGCAGTATTTAATAAGGTGGACAGTGACTATCTTTGTTCGAATGAAATAATACAATTCCACATTACAGCCCATGGCTCTTTTCCAGCTTTTTTGTGTAAGATTGGCAAGAGGCCGTCTTCACTATGTGACTGTGGAGTGCATGGCGATGTACTTCATTACTTGTATGGAAGATATGTTTTATGGTGCATCATTTCCGTTTCATGAGGGACCTAACAGTTAGACAAAATCTTAAGCGGAGCATGCTTGATCCGAATAACTTTCATAAACTTAAGGATAACTATAATAAGTTAAATGCACTTTACTCTTTCATTAAGTATAAATACTGACTTTTGGACTTTGTGGACTTGTTATACAATTTCTCTTTCCTGGACTTTCTGATGTTGGATTGCTTCGGTTGTACTGTAGGACTTCGGTACAGTTTTCATTGTTTTTCTTTGATTGCTTACAATCAAATGTGATAGTCGTATGTTTATATTGTATTACAAATTTTGTCTTTGGTTATTATTTTAGGATATTTTGTTGTTTGTCATTAGTTTGTAGTTTATCATTAGTTTTTATTTTGTTGATGAGAGTGTCGCCTGCTTTTATGTAACAGATTACTATTTTCTTTGTGACTTTAGTTTATTTATTTGCAGTTGTGTTTTGGGCCTGTTGCCCTGGCTGCGTATTCGTTGGTTGGCGGTGGGGAACTTTCCCCCGGGACATTTCCCCATAAACCTCACGGTTGGGGTCCCGGTGGGGTGCCTTCTGTCCCTTCTTCTGTCTGTTCTTTAAAAGTGCAGTTAGAGATTGTTAAAAAACTTAAACAAAATTTTATAAATATCAATAACTAAAAACTGCGCCTATTAGCCCCGGTCTCCCCTATGTGAAGATACTTTCAGGTTCGTACGGGTCCTTGAATTTGAAGACCAGGAAATTCTTCGGTACCAGTATTTTCTTGTAGAGATTCTCTCCTTTAAATAAAGCGAAATTTCGCACGTTTGTAGTAGATTTATTTTTGTATAAAACTAATAGTGGTAGTTCGCCTTGAAAATAACGGTAACCGTACGATCCCTGTAATATATATGGAAAAAAATATGTATCAGATATTAACCCCTTGAGGGGCGGTAGGATATATTCTATACCCCCTACGATTAATGAATATTTGCACCAGAAAAATTTTATGAAATTTTACTTTTCTAACTTTGGTGGAGAAAATGCAAATAATTGTTTTCCTTATTTTGAAATAAAATTCTTCTAAATTTCCGGTGGGAATTCAGCATTACACAAACGCAATTGCTTGACCCTCAAGGGGTTAACACATTGAGACACATTGAGACACATTGAGACACATTGACACGTAAAAATGCGTTTTTGTGGATTAGAGGAAGAAAATTTACTGGTACCGGAAATTTTGTATGGAAGAAAAATGAAGGTGTAATACAAACACGTTAGCGTCTGATTCGTGGTGAACAGGCTTTAATTATTTTGTGTTGTTTGCAAACTTAACCCTTTTCGCTCGTCGTCTTTTATGCAAGTTTTATTCGATCGGCATTTTTTTAAAAGAAGTTTCGTTCAAGTACACAACGAAGCGATATAAGTAAGCGTACAAACTAAATACAGGTATCGGGCGTAAATTAACAATGGAGTTATGAATAATGAGGAGGGGATATGTAGTGTGCTGTCTACCAGTTGCGAGTGAAGTAACTGAGGATGTTGTCACAAGATGGCGGCGGCTTTTTAAAATAGGATCTCTAGTTTCTGATTACCACTAGGGCGAAATTCCCACCAGTAAAATTGAATAGAAAATTTCGTCATATTTCTAAGTCTTATTCATGAAAATTTTTCTCAAAAATGTCGTAAAAAGTTTTATTTGTTTTTACTGGTATCAGTATGCTTTGTAAAACTGTCAGTTTGTTTCCCTGGTTGTCACAATACGGCGGAAACGCAGTACCTAACCATTGCCAAAGTAAACTCCTACCAGTAAAAATGAAAATCTGTTTCTACCGTTATTTATGACTGAAATTTTGTAATATTAAGGCGTTTAAATATGTCGAAAATTTCTATATAAATCTATTGGTGGAAGATTCCACCGACAGTAAACAACGCCTGCGATAGCGGTTACAGTTGATGCTTCACTATTTTAAGGATATGTCAGTTCCACTTTATTAATAGTTCCATGAAATTAACAGAGCTGCGCCATCTTGTGGACGGGGTGATAATCCAAATACGCGGGCTTTTAGTGTGATGTCATGTATGTCATTATATCTGCCATCTGCGCATATTTTCTAAATCTTCAGTCACTCATGGTACTGAATTTTGTTTATTACATTTATTGCAAAACAACAGCGTAGCGAGAGGGGATCCTAGATTCACTTGACACTATGAAGTTCTTTCCGCCTTGCCAGAGATCATTCAGCAATTAATCAAGGTGAAAAAACTTTACAATTTTAGTGGAGTGAAGTAAGAAAACAGTTAGGCATCTTCCTGTAGTTTAACCCCGTCCGCTATGCGGCGTACGACCTTGATTGATGTGACCTCGCCTTTAATCTTGCGGTTACCTCTCCCATTTAAGATAGGACACTTACTTATATCGCTTTGATACACAATATTAATAATGCTCTGATTAAATAAGCTACATTTTATTTTCCTTTATTACTGGTGCCAAAAACAGATTTTGCAAAGAAAGATTATGTCTCCGCAGCGGAGCCCAAGAGTGCAAAGCGTTAAATTTCGTACTTTTTATAAAAAGTGGCCCGTTGTTAAAGTGTTAGATACTAAATCTGGAACACATTTTAGCGTTAACCTGTCCGCCTCTGTGTTGGCAGTTTGGCCTCCATTTTTAGTCAGAAATTCCAAAATGGTTGCCGGAAATTAAATGTAGTATTTTACATGACAGCTTTATTTCATGACAGAAATTTTGTGATTATATACAGTAAATATTCATCTTTTAAAATTCCTTGTATGAATTTAAAATTTTAAACTAACAAAGGAGGCCAAACTGGGAACACTGCGCCGTCTACCAGACAGGTCCAACGGATTAGACAGGTACAGCTGTAAGAAAGGAAACGCCCCCGACTAACTCTAATTAACTAAATTATTGCACAACAAAGTTCCTGCTACCAAAGGATTTGAAATAAATTCTATTTTTAACACTAGAACTGCCGGAAATTTTACTGAAATGTTATAAAAATATTTTACACCGAAATGTTTATTTGAAACTATTTAACTTATTTATTTAACTTACTTCTCAGTGGTACATTTTAAACTTATTTTATTAATAAATTTCTGGTGATAATCGAAATATTTTTATTTGGTACCGGTCAAAATGACCGCTACGGTGGTTCTAGTGTTAAATTATGTATATAGAATGTTCTTAGAGGACAATATAGATATGAAAACTAACCCAAACTTTGATTATTTTGCAGTAGCAATAGAAAAGTTTGGCACCGTAAATAAATTATACACTCTTCAATTAGCCTAAAAACAAAATTTTATGAAACTAGTGCAATCAGTTTCAGTGAAATTAATTATTTTATAATGAGCATATTTTAGGGGCTGTATCCAAATTGATATTCGGTACTCGATTGTTGAAATGCTACAGAATCATTATGTCACTTCTGTTAATGTCACTTCTGTTAATTTCTTACCGATATGACCATTTCACTCGCTTAATATGTTTCGACTATTGCCAGGCTAAATGTTTCAATAAAATGAGTAAATATATATATTTTTTCAAATTAAGCATTTATATGCACCATAGACGGCCCCAAACCATCATCTCGAAGTTTTTTAATCGTAATTCTAAAACTCTTTGGGGGGAAAAAAATGAAATTGAGAATGCGCATAAAGGAGGACATACCGTAATTTCCGGCGTATAATCCGCAGATCAAACAATCATTTTTCGACCCAGAAATTTATTTAAATAAAATGTAACTTATTAGATCGCGGTAAATATTTGGCTTTAATAACTAATTACAATTTCTGGGTCCGAATAGAATTGTTTGATCTGCGGATTATACGCCGGAAATTACGGTAATAAATATATATCTATCAAAAAAAATTGTAGCTTGCAATTCATATTTCTTTCGAATAGTAATTTCATAATTCATAAAATGAAATATTGCATTTATGGTCCATATATATGTTAGTATGTGCCAGACCATGTATCTATCATAGCTGCCAACTTATGGATTGTCAACTATTTTTGATCATTCTTTCTACATAGCTCCATTAGTAGAAAGTATTTTGTTTTATTGACTAAAACGTAAAAAAGTAATTTCTACAGCCCTAACAGAGCAGATGTTTGGAAAAGAGCTAGCGATAAAAAATAAATGAACATACTGAAACAAAACTTATACAAAAATTCAGAAATAGTCATTAAGTTAAAAATGAAAGATTTGGTATCGATTGTTGTACAACCCAAGCATTTCATAAATTTTGCTCATATACTAAATACAAAGAAAAAACGCCATAGCAAACAAGAAAGAAAAAAACCTACGTCGATCTTTGATTAGGAAACATTTTCCAACACTTCCTGCATACTTTAACAAAGCTCCTCTGTTTAACCCTTGAGGGGTGGTGGGATATATTATATTTAAGTAAATTTTACTTTTTTTACTTTGATGGAAAAATGTTGAAAAACTGTTTTTATTTATTTTGAACAAAATTTTCCCGCAAATTCCGGTGAGAACTCAACATTACAGAATCAAAATTGCTTGCCCTTGAAAGGGTTAACACTTGAAGGTATGTAGCATAAAATATAGGTTTTTTTAGATACTAACAATACTGAAGTACCTTTTTTCCGCTGCGTAACATAATTTATACATGCAAGAATATTAAAGTAACGTTTATTTTAAGCAGTTTATTTAGCGTTTTTGTCGGTTGAACATAAAAATGTTTAGTTGAAAATTGAGAGCACTTGAAAAACCGATATTTCGCTTTCATACGGTGTTGAGAAAACTTACTTTACGCTGAAAAACAATTTGCAAAAATTTCCGAAAATAACATGCAGCGAAATAAACTTACGTTTCTTAAACGCTTCTTAAAATTTGTGAAGTCTGTTGGTTTCTGAAGTTTTCGAAGATAAAGGAACTCTTTTTGGAATCGTTGGCAATGAAGAAGAATTTATATTCGATTTTCATAAACCTTTTTACTATATCATGAAACCTTTCACTGTTTTCTACAGTGTAGATAAAACAGTCCAGTAAACCAACATCTAAAAACCACAAATATTATGATTATGGATGACGGATTTATGATGGATTTTCAAAGAGGAAAATATAAAATTTCACCCATTCTTTATCCACTTTAGAAGAAAGATTGTTTATTGTTATAAAAGCTGCATTTTTATACATATGATTTATTTATGAAATAATTAACAGAAAATTTATCCAAAACAAATTAATACATATTTTTGAATTTATTTCTACCATCCTTCTGTTATATTTATCACGTTTTTCTTCCATTTATGTTATGGTATTTCACAAATTTCATAACTCTATACGCAAATCCATAAAACTAAATGCAAATAGATTCCAACTTATTACAAAAATTTAAATGAAACAACAAAATTGTATTGCCTCTTTAAGAAATGCTGGTATTATATGGGTCATCATCCCTTCAAAAGTAATGGATAGAGCAGTTGTTTCGGATCAGATAATCACCTTAAACCGAAAGAAGCATTTATTTTTGAAAACGTACCTTTAGTTATTATTTATAATATATTTCTTGTACATTGATTTTTATTGAAACACCTGTGATCGCTCAATGGAATACCTTTTATATTATCTGTATGTTTATTGCTGGTAGTATTTCGCTGAATAAAATAAGTTACTGCAGAAAATGCCTTTTCGTTCCGTTCATTAGTATTGCATTTCACAATAGTATTTCAAATAACTGGAAAATAAAAACACTCTATGCAGCTTAAACAAACGAATTTATATTTCCGTTGTCATCTAGATAAGGAAGTACAATTCCAAACACCTGAAGAAATAAATATTATGAATATCAATTGATTAAATAATTCAAAACATGGTAGATATTCAGTCATATATGACGTCACACTAAAAGCCCGCGTATGTGGTTTATCAACTCCGTCCACAAGATGGCACAGCTGTGGCAATTTACTCCCGATTCCAGCATTAAGTTTGTAAGCTTAATACACTGGTTATCAAAAATTAAGGAAAAGTCACAAAATGCCAATTTTTAAATAGGGAATACTCAAAAGTAAGTAATATAATTCGAATAATTACTATTCCTGCAGAACAGCTAGTCCATATAACATCTCATTCAGGTCATACATGTTCACAAGAGTCACAGTCACTACGGCGAAACAAAAAATAGGAAATTCCATACGTCTCTTTCATGAGTCTCAAATGACTACTATATGTGACTCCACTGACAGGTCACTGTGACTGCTGCTTTGTGGCGAGTCACCAGGTGACTTTACAGTGTCATTTCATTGAGACTCTCGTGTGACTCTCATCTGGAGACTCAAATTCAAAGTCATTGTGAACGTTGCATTATGATAAATCACCAAATAATGTCAAATTAAAGTCACATGGTGACTTTTCACCATTTTTCACAGTGGTGACTTTACAGTAGGGTCTCTGTCACCATTTGTCAAAGTCATGTGACAGAAAGTCACCGTGTGACTTTAATGTGACATCATTTGTTGATTTATCATAATGCAACGTGCACAATGACTTTGAAATTGAATCTCCAGGTGAGAGTCACACGAGAGCCTCAATGAAACGACATTGCAATGTCACCTGGTGACTCGTCACAAAGCAGCAGTCACAGTGACCTGTCAGTGGAGTCACATATAGTAGTCATTTGAGACTCATAAAAGAGACGAATGGAATTTCCTATTTTTTATTTCGCCGTAGTGACTGTGACTCTTGTGACCATGTGTGACCTGAATGAGATGTTATATGGACTAGCTGTTCTGCAGAGATAGTAATTATTCAAATTATATTACTTCCTTTTGAGAATTCGCGTATTTAAAAATTAGCATTTCGTGACTTTTCCTTAATTTTTGAGATCCAGTGTATGTATGCAGTTTTGTTCTAGTGTTAAATTCTAAGGCTAATGTCAGACGAACATCTATTTGAACGCTTTTTGTTTCAACATGAAAAACAAACATTTTGTAGCGAATGTGTAGGAAGGCTATAGGAAGGAAAAAAGCGTGTAAAAAGACGTTCGTCCTGGCATTAGCCGAACAGCACAAATCCACAGCTGCCAAGTCTCCGGCTTTTTGGATATCAGTATTTTAGGACAGGAACTGTCGTTTTTTGTAATCGCATCATTCTGCGATTTAAAAGAACAATATTTACTCTAAGATAATACTGGTGCACAAAATGCTGGAGACTTGAAAACTCTTCAAATCATATCACTTCTCACATTTAACATAGACAACTTATTTCTTTAAGAATAGATTGGAAAAGGAGAGAATATCGATGATTATCTACAATGTTTTTGTGCAAGTTCGTAATTTATAATAAAGCTGAGATCGCCGAACTACCTCTCATGCAAAATGGAAATGTATGAAATTGTTAATATGAAACACTAGCTGACCATTTTGCATTTTTTTTAAACCGATCGGTTAATTAGGCGGTAAATAGTCTCTATTTCTTGCTTTGATCGTCAAGTTATAAACGGGAAACACGACCATTTTATTTTCTAACAAATTTTTATCCTCTTTTTATATCTCTTAAAAGGGCGATGGAATTCTCGGCCTCTAAACCGTCTGATTATTAACCAGGGTTGAAGTTTGGCCCTTTTTTTAACTCAAAAATTTCGTATTTACCCCGGAAATTTAGCAAGAAGAATTGTCACTTTATGCAATTACGAAATGCCTGTCATTAAATAAAGAAAATAACAGGGTTGATAATTTCTGGTATGAATGTGTAATTTTGGAATTTTAAAAAAGGCCAAACTGGCAACCCTGTTACTAACTTAATATTGACGCAGATGGAAATTAACCATTGCAGGGCTGCCATTTGTATGCTGTGAACGCATAAACGTAATTCATAAACTGCCAATTTTCACCAAGAAATTTTAAGTGCAATTTTGGTCTCATAATATACAAGAAGAAAAGCTTTTGATCGATGTCAAAGTACTTTGTTCAATAAATTATTTCTACATTTTTGAAGCAGGAATGCTAATATCTGTGTTTTTGGATTTTACAACTCAGCGACAGATTCATCCTCCCGCAATAAGTGACACTGGCGAAGAGTTAAAAGGGGGGGGGGGGGGGAGGGTCGAACATTTTCTTACCAGCTGTATTATATAGAAAATTTAGATTTATTTAATTATTGAACGTTAAAAGATTAAACAAAGCAAAATTAATCATAAGATAATTTTGGTAGAAAATGATTGACCCCCCCCCCCCCCACTCACCCCAAACGCTACGCCACTGCAAGGATGCCACAGGTGACTATTTTTTTAATTCTATCTCTCACCATTTTTTAAAAACAAAACTTTTTCCCATACATTTCACCAACATCTGCAATCGAAATTTACTACAAAATATGTTTTCTTAAAATAGTGGTGCTAATATAATATAAAAATAGTCGCCCGTGGCAGCCCTGCACTGCTAAGTAACATTATAAAAGTGGGAGCGCAAACAATTAGTCATCGTCGACTTTTGATTATACATAATTTTGCTTTGGATGATGATTGGGATTAAATGATAAGGGATTTTCCATAAACTGTTGCTTTAATTTTTACTTTTTTTATTTTCATTTTTTATGGATGCTTTAGATCTTGGAAAATCACCAGAATGACGCTATTCCAAGAAAAAGAAAGAGGTATAAAAATCTAAGCATTTCTTCTAAATCTACTCATTGACAATATTTAAGATTGGATTTTACACTGTGTGACAACTATATGAAAAAAATATTAATACAATTGCTAAACAGTGTAATATGGGAAAATATATAACATACATCTACTCGTTGACATTCATTAAGCAAAATCTCCTTTGCTGAAAGCCAGTTAATAAAAAATGACAATTTGTGGGAAATCCCTTATCAGTCACCAGCTTTTAGAGAGCAACTAAAAATTCGCTCACTAATTTGCCGATATCTTTCTGAGTTTTCACGATATTGGCTGTTTATTTTTATGAGTTGCTCCATAGAGTTGACTATCAAATCATGAAAAAAATAATTTTTATCGTTTGCGCATGCGCAGATAAAAAATATTTCATTCAACTGCTCATATTTCATCAAATATTTAATATACTAACATTCCAATTACACCATATTATATCTGCTACATTTTGCCAAATTTTCTGAAACTGGCGTTGAATTTGGTAAAAAAACCCTGCGTACATAGCTGCCAACTTTTACGTTTTTTTGCTACCACTAAAATTTAACGGAAATTTTCGCCTTCTTTGATAGTCAGATTTCGAAGATTAAACAAGACAATAGTTACTATAAAGTTTTAGTGGTAGGAAGAAAGCGTAAATGTTGGCAGCTATGCTGCATGATATAAACAAAAAAAAAGAAACATGCAAAACTTTTTAGAACTTAAGAAAAATCGATATATCTCCATGAATATAAGTTCCATCCTTCCACAAATTAATACATATATCGTACTATACCCATATATTCATAAGCTATAGCGATAGAGCATTTCGTGCATTTTATTTTACAGGGTGATCACAAACATTATTATTTTTCTTTGATTTTGTGTTGGCCCCCTAATTGTCCTGATCAAATCGTCATTTATAAATATGAAGTAGAACATATTCTTTGTTATCCTGAAGTTCCAGGAAAAGCCGATAAATGTATCCTTAAATATTTGACAATGTGTCTAAAATTGAAAGCGTCCGATCATGAATGGTCATACAGTGTATTTTCACTCATGGATAATTTTTAATGGTGAAGAAAAAGTGGTATAAATTAGCATTTTCTTTCATTACAACGCAGTTAATTTTAAAGATACAGGTACGCAATATTTGTAATAATATTGACACAGCAAAAGAAAAATATCGAACAGCTCAATTTTGTTTAGGATGGTTGTATAAAAAAATGATGATATATAAAGCAGGTTTTTGACCCGAAAAATAATGGAAAGTAATCTATTCTCCAGTTGTGTAATACTTCAAAATTAAATATTAGTACTTTCACGTTTAAGCAATATTTTTACAGTGGGATTTCTTTATCGTTAAGATCATTAATCTTAGTACGTTTGTAATTCTAATAGAAATACTATTTTTTGCATATTTGTCGGTATTTTTTCATATGAGGGCAATGATATAACAATTGCCCCTTTAACCCTTTCAAGGTCGGCGGTTCATTTCTGGACCACTTAATTTTAATTCCTAAATGCCGAATTGGCACCAGAATATAGGAATGAAAAATTTCGTTTTATTAAGTACGTGAATAAAAGCTTTTGCTTATTTCGAAATAAATATGTTTGTTAATTCTGGTGTCACCCACTCATTTTAGCATTTGGCGAATTGAAGTACCTTGCCCCTGAAAGGGTTAAATATGGCATTAACAGGGCTTCCCCAGGTCCGTTTTTTTGAAAACCAGCCTTTTTCAAGAGAAAAATTCGTTGTAGATTTTTTAACATTTGCAACAAAAACGCCTTTCGAAGTAAGTTTTGAGGAAATTTATAAATAAGCCTTTCTTTGAAAATAAGTGGTGTTCATAAAAAGGACCGAGTGGGAACCCTGTATAAAGGATATTAGACCAGGTTTGCCAGTTTGGTCTCCATATTTGCTTAGAAATTTCAAGTTCATACAAGAAATAAGGAATATCGATTACATAAAGTAAAAATTCTTCTTTCGAATTTTCCGATATGAATTTGAAATTTTGGATTAAAATTGGAGGCCAAACTGGCGACACTGTACTAAAATATATAGAAAAATAAAAGTGTTGCAACAATTCGCTGATACGGAAAACTCTACATGATCCAGCAATAATTTGTTCATTCGAATCATCAATATGGACATCGCTGTTTGTTTTATTCCGGTTCAAGAAGAGTAAAACCATATTTCACCATAATAGTTCTTAGTAAATAAATGGAATATAGTGCTTAGATAAATTTTTGCTATATATTGTATGGTAACTTGCGACAGTGATACGCTTAATTGATACAAAAAAGAAATTATTGAAAAAATAAATAAAATCATTTTTGGGGTCGTTAATCGAAGAGAGTCAAATCAATACAGACTAGAGAAATGGCAAATCCTTACGCCAATATCTGACTAAATGATGAAGTGATAATCGACATATACACTTTTAACAAGTCTTCGAAGTTTTTTCGATTACAATTTTGACATGTGGCTTCAAAAATGTCTAATACTTGCATTAACCCTTTAACCCCTTGAGGGGCACTGGTATATATTATATACCACCTACGATTAATGAAGTTTCACACCAGAAAAATTTTATTAAATTTTACTTTTCTAACTTTGGTGGAAAAAAGCTGTAAAATTGCTTTTACTTATTTTGAAATAGAATTTTTCAAAGATTCAGGTGGGAATTCAGCATTTCACAAACGTAATTGCTTGCCCCTCTAGGGGTTAATGCATGATTTTTTATTTTGCTTCGAAAAAAATTATGTATGATTCGCAGAAAGGTTTATAACACAGGGAAAATGATGAAAACAATCAGGGATACATTTTTCGTATAATACGTCAACCTTTTCTTATGTTTCACATCTGCAATACAAGTAAAACGTAAATATTGCAAATTAGTAAATATTTTAATAAGTATGAATCTAAATACCTTATTTTATATAATTTTTTATTTTATAAAACATAACCTTTAAATCAGGGGTGGCCAACTGTGGCAAGCGCCACACCACTAAAATTTTACAGTAATCATTGCTTTATCTAATCATCGAAACTCTGCGATTCAATAAGTCGAATTTTTCTGTAAAATTTTAGTGGTATCAGGCGTGCCACCGTTGGCCACCCCTGCCTTAAATGGATGAATTATTTTTTTAGAATTATGTTTTTATCTTATATTAAAGATTTGACACCAGAAATTTTAAGATAGATTTTTAACTTTATAATTTTTTGTAATTTTTGCAGAATTGATATTTCAATATAAATATACCGGCTGCTAAGAATTAAATAAAAAATGATGCATCACTATGCATTTAAGGGTTAAATATAACTACTGGTGTTCTCCTTTGATTCCTTCTTGTCGATATCAATGCGAAGTTGGAACGCGTGTAATAAGATATTGTTCAGAAATAGCTTCAGTATTGTGACGCCTAGGGCACCAAAGACACACCGATGAAGTGAAGCCTCTTAATACCAGTGGGAGGTGGGGTGCTGTCTGAGTTTACTACCAAAATTATTACAATACTAATTATGGGTTTAATTAATCTCTGAACATTATACGATAAATTAAGACCAAATTTATTATATGATACTGCTAGTAAAATGTTGCAGCATCCTCTTAGACGACATCAATGCATAATACTATTTTAGGCGATTTTATAATATGTGAAATACAAACAGGGAAAGTTACGAGTACAGTCGAACCCGGTTAAGACGCGTTTAAAGGGAGTGGACAAAAGTCGCGCATTAAGCGGGATCGCGTATTAAACGTGATTTGTATAATGGTGCAGGAACTGGGCTTATTTACACATCTAATCGTCTAAATGAATTTTAGAGCTTTTATTTATATGTTTACGGTTGAAAATTGTGTATGTTTTGTATTTAGATTAAAATTTAATAGAATTAACTTTTTACTCATTGTTTTTTTTTATAGGACCGGCTGGAATTACAACTGAAAATAAATAGGGATTCAAATATGGCTTTATTGTCGATAAATACATTACAATAAAAAATAAAACAACAAAAATAATTTTCGTGCAGTAATATTTTTTTAGCATAAAGAAAAAATATTAAATCTTTGAAGAATATTCTAGTTGTTACAATAATATTTAGTACTTGTCGGTTGTGTTTATGACGGCCAGTTATCGGCACGAGGGATATTGGCCCAAAGGTGGGTGTGCCCTCCATAGAGGCCTTTCTAAGGGGACCTAACCCGTATTTACGCTTGGAAAGCCAAGGTTCGAAGTAAACCACGAAAACTCCGAAAGTTTAGGCCAACGGGCGTGATTGGTTTCGAACCCAGCACCTCCCGTCGACCAGAATTCAAGAACAGAACTTCTCAGCCACTAGTGGGGCTTTAGTACTTGTCATAATGAATATCTATATAATGCTACCTACTTTTTAATACGAGGAAAGTTATCCTTTTTCATCTTTGTGTAAAAAATATTGTTAGCATAGCAAAAGTAAAGAAAACATAAAATAATTATAAAACCGCAGTTGTATTTAGTTTATATCTTTACGAGTTTCTTTTTTTAAACCTATAATATGCATTATAAAACACAGTTGTGATGTACGTACATTTAAAACTCACTAACAACAAGTATAAACATCATTAATCATAATAATTTTTATGATGTATCTGAGCATTTTGAATTCGCCTATCTCTCTCTACTACAGTAAAAACATACACGAAGCGAGAGACAAAAAAATGTTAGGTGCAGGGGCAGGATCAAAGACGAATTCATGTGTTGCTAATTTAGAGGGTGTTTTTTTCTATTGAAATATCTACATCTATTTTCGATTAGTAATGCTTGCCTTAATTAATTCGTTATTAAATAAAGTGAATAATACTATTCGTAAAACATGTTTTTTGCCTGCATGAAAAATATCTGCTAAATTCGCAACACTACTAGATAAGAAAGAAGGAATTGGAATCTTGATCAATGAATTCCCGTCTTAAACGTGATTTTTTGTCCCAAAAGACCGAAAATTTATCGCGTATTAAGCGGGATCGCGTAATAACTGTTCACGTATTAAACGTGATATTTTTACATTAGCATTAGGGCGATACTCAAGGAGCCGGAAAAAATTCGCGTGTTAAGCGGGATCGCGTATTAACCGTTAACGTCTTAACCCTCTGTCTACCAGAAGGGTCCAATGGACCCGACATGTATATTCAAAATATCTATTCAAACCAGAAAATTTCTTCAAAACAAACTAAATGTATAAATCAGACAATAATAAGTTAAATAAACAAATTAAATAGTTTTAAGTAAAAATTCTGGTGTAGAATGTTTTTATAAAACTTGAGTAAAATTTCCGGTAGTTCTAGGGTTAACCTGGTTCCACTGTATTTTAGCAAGTTGCTTGCATTATTTTTGTTGTAACCTAAAAAGCGTATCTTTGATTTTAACGAAATTCTTTTTCCTTAAAAGTACATACTTTGGACATTATTCTGTAATTTTTTGGTTGATGTAAATGTAAAATTACTACATTAATAATTTAAAAAATATATATTTTTTTGTTCATTTTCTATGTTAAAATTTGTGAAAAAATGTGACAAAAATATATAATGTGAACTAATATATTCTCCAATAATTGTCAATGGTTTCACTTTTTTAACTTTTGTACTTTTTGAGAAAAACGCATTTGTAAAATAGTAGCACCGGCGCATACTTCTCCGATTATCTCTGGGACAGTTCAAGGTCAGAGGCTAAAAACACTCTATTTGTATTCTCATGGTGAGCCTTATTACCAAAAATGTTATTTCACACATAGGCCATGCGGGCCATTTCGCTATGCTTATTCGACTAGACCCTTTTGTCTTGCAATTGTCGTAGAACCTATCACGAATTTTTTTTCTTAAAAATGACTGATTTAAAAAAAAAACGGACCATGGAACTATGAACAAAGAGGAACTGACATATCCTTAAAATAGTGAAGCTTCAGCTGTAACCGCCTTCGCAGGGGTTGATTAGCGCCGGGAGAAACTTTCCTCAGTAAACTTAAATAGAACGTTTCTTCTTATTTAATTTAATTTAATTTAATTTAATCGCTTTATAAAAGCAAAATTCCAGTCGCAAATAATGACATAAACAGAAATTTATTTTTACTGGTAGAAATTTACTTTGGCTGTATTTTCGGTGAGGCCCTGAATTTCTGCCATATTGTGACAACATAGACAACCTGGTCAGTGTCAGTGAAAAAGATTGTAATACCTGTGCAAACTGACGCCAGTAAAAACAAATAGAATTTTTTACCACATTTCTAAGAAAACATTTCCATGAATAGGGCACTTAGATAAGTAAAAATTTTCAATTCAAATTTACTAGATGGAAGTTATCAGAAACTGTTAATACGGTTAAAAAACAGCCACAATCTTGTGACAAGCTCCTCACAAGTAAAGGTACTTTAGTCCATGGCGGCAAATTACGATTTTTATTGCGCAATCGATTCGTCTCATCGAGCTAAATAATTTGCCATCTCGCATATTGGCTATTGAGTTTTAATAATGACAGGGGACCGGATCAAAGTTTAAAAATTTGCATAATGCAGGGCTGCCAAATACGACTATTTTTATATTTTATTGCTACCGCTATTTTAAGAGAAAAAATTTGTTGTACATTTCTCTTGCAGATGTTGTCACAGTGTATCTGAAAAAAATTCTGTTTTATAAAAGTGGTACGAGATAGAATTAAAAAATAGTGCCTGCGGCAGCCCTGTAATGCGAGCTGCTGAAAATAAAACAGTAGCAGAATATTCCTTCGCATGCAACCGTACGCAGACGTTCCGTAAGTTACGAAGTGACTGAAAAACTGACAAAAGAACCGACAATTTGTGGTTACAAAGCTTTTTGCTCGTAATTCGGGAAAAATAATTGACAAGAGGAACTAAACTAGACCAGGACAACACAACTTGCAAAAACCTGCCTGTCAAGTAGCATTCGATTATTTTATCTTCAACTGCAAATTCTTATATTAACAGCAATAATATTTAAGTATTGCGCGGCAGCGCAATACTTATATATTTCCAGTGTCACTTCTCAATGTTAATTTAACATAGAAAAGCCTATGGAGATCATAATTTTTTCATTTTTTCTTCCCACCTTTTTGTCCCTGATGCCACTCATTTTTTATTCTTGACTAATTCTAATGATATTATAAATTTAAAGTGTAAAAACGTTTGCCTGACGTCAGGGTCAAAACGAATGGTAAAATGTCTTTGCATATGGGTGAATTATAACCCAGAGAGAAACATGGGCCAATTTTTGTTTGCATTATTCAATTATTTTTCTTAATAATTCCAATTTTCGCTTTTTCCATTGAAAATCAACGGACATTTTTTCATAGAAAATGTAACATTTTTACTTCATTGTTGCAAAAATTTCAAAAGCCGTAATAATAATTTATTTCTTTTTAGTTGAAAGATTTTTTTAAATTAAAAATGTGAATATGGCGTCATAGTGGAAATAAAACGCATATTTTCAGAATAAATTTTTGCTTTGACCAAGTTTATATTTTAGTAAAAAGTTTCTACTGGATAGCTATTTTTACGTAGGTAGCGAACTTAGTGGGGAATTACATAACTTAAATTTCAAAATGTATTTTTTTTCCGAGATGAGAACTATTTATATCCCAAGTTAAACTTAGTTAATAATTTTCTGATGTGTTTACATCACCCCTTGGGAGAGATTAAGGTTTAAAAATTTAAGTAAAACTTTTATTTTTTATTTTTTTCTGATCACAGCAATAATATTGTTAAATATTTGTAGTAAGGATTCAACACAATTTACATTTACATTCACAGCGTCCCTGAGCGGGAAATAGGGTGTCTAAATTTAAGTGAAGTTAATTTTTTATGACTTGATTATAGGTTTTTTATGTTCAGATTGGAAGTTTTTGTCCAAACTACCGCAACCTGCATTACTGCAGTGGTGAAACATTTTGAATTACACATTGGTAAACTGCATCTCACATTGTGATGCAATACCGCATACATCAGAGCCTGATGATGATACTCTCTATTAATTTTGAAATGCGTTCGTCTGAGTGCAGTAGTTATTGAAAAACTTGACATATTAAATAAAAACGTAATTTGAAGAAGAAATAAAAAAAAACGAAATTTATTACCTATATTGTTTAAGCCCGAGAAGGGACAGATATTAAGTTATTTCATTCAATTAGTTCTACATTTAATGTTAAAATTTTGTAACAAATTAGTTAAGCCAATTGATGATTAAAAAATAAAAGTAAAATTCATACAATATGATACTTAAAACAACCCCAAAAAAATAGATTACGTTCAAATGAAATCGAAATAAATCTTAGACATTTTTTAAAGTTTTGTATTTTGCATGCATCTTATCATTTTATGCACAATTGTCATAAACATAATACAAAATCTGCAATACAAATATTTTCAATTCAAAATGGAAGAATCTAATTTTTTAGGATGTTTTAAGTATCATATTGTATGAATTTTATTTTTAATTTCTAATCTACAATTGGCTTAACTAATTTGTTACGAAAATGTAACATTAAATGTAGAACTAATTGAATGAAATAACTTAATATCTGTCCCTTCTCGGGCTTAAACAATGTAGGAAATAAATTTCGTTTTTTTTTTTTTTTTTTAATTTGTTCTTCAAATTATGTTTTTGTTTAATAACATTATACTTGTTATTGGCACTGTAAAAACAATTAGTAAATTTAAATCTCACTTATTTCTTTGAGGGCATCTGTTTTTCAATGAACGAAATTTTGAAATTTGACCCGGCCCCCTGTCATTATTAAAACTCAATAGCCTATATGCGAGGTATAAAATTACTAAGCTCGATGAGTTGAATCGAATGTCCTATAAAATCGAAATTCGCCGCCATAGACTGTGGTACCTTTGCTTGTTAGTAATATTATACCTCGCATATCAGCTATTGAGTTTTAATAATGACAGGGGGCCGGGTCAAATTTCAAAACTTCGTTCATTGAAAAATAGATACCCTCAAAGAAATAAGTGAGACTTAAGTTTACTATTTTTTTGCAGTGCCATACATTGCCAATAACTACTATAATGTTATATTATTGCTGTTATTATAAGAATTTGTAATTGCAGATAAAATATTGGTATGGTATTTGACAGGCATGTTTTCGCAAGTTATGATGTCCTCATCTAGTTTTGTTCACCCCGTCAATACTTTTTACCGAATTACGCGCGAATGTCTTTGCAACTACAAATTGTCGGTTCTTTTGTCAGTTTTTCAGTCACTTCGTAACTTGCGGAACGTCTACGTACGGTTTCATGCGAAGGAATATTCTGCTACTGTTTTATTTTCGGCAGCTCGCGGTACAAGGTTGCCACAAGCAGTATTTTTTATTCTATCTCGCACCACTTTTATAAAACAAAATTTTTTCAGACATACTGTGACAATATCTGCAAGTGAAATGTACAACAATTTTTTTTACTTAAAATAGTAGTGCCAATAAAACATAAAAATAGTCGCCTTTGGCAGCCCTGCATTATGCAAATTTTTAAAATTTGACCCGGCGCCCTGTCATCATTAAAACCCAATAGCCGATATGCGAGGTGACAAATTATTTAGCTCGATGCGACGAATCGAATGAGCCATAAAAATCAAAATTCGCCGCCACCTACTAAAGTACCTTTACTTATCAGTTACTTCATTGGCCACTGGAAGACACTACATTAAATGTCCCCTCCCGTTTATTCCTAACTCCTTTCATAGAACTATGAATAAAGAGGAATTGACATATCCTCAAAATTTAGAAACTTCAACTATAATCGGTTTCGCAGTGACACATTGGAACCGGGTCAAAGTTCAACCAGTAAAATTGAATACAGATTTTCTCCTTATTTAATCCCTTGAATGGCGGTGGGATGCATTTTATCCCACCTACGATTAAGGAAGAATCGCACCAGAAAAATGTTATTAAATTTTACATTTTTAACTTTGGTGGAAAATGTCTCAAAAAGCTTTTCCTTATTTTGCAATAAATCTTTTTGCAGATTCCGGTGTGAATTCAGCATTACAGCAACACAATTGCTTGCCCTTCAAAAGGTTAAGGTCATATTATTGCAGATATCCAGTCAAAATTATGGCCCAAATCAATGATGTTATGAATAAAGAGAAGACGACATATAGTGTACTGTCTACCAGTTGCGAATGAAGTAACTGAGGAGGTTGTCACAAGATGGCGGATGCTTTTTTAAAAAATCGGATCTACAGTTTCAAAATACCGCCGGGGCAAACGTCCCACCAGTACAATTGAATGGAAAATTGTGTCTTATTTAAGCGTCTTATTCATGGAAATATTTTCTTACAAATATTTTCTGGTGTCAGTTTGACAGGTAAAAAAGTCAGATGATATCAACGGCTGTCACAATATGGCAGAAACGTAGGACCTGACTAGCGCAAAAGTAAACTTACACCGGTTAAAATTAAAATCTTTTACTGCCATTATTTACGACTGAAATTTTGCATTTATAACGCCTTTAAATGCTGAGAAAATTCTATCTAAATTCACTGGTGGAAGCTTCCACCAGAGGTAATCACCCATTGGGAAAGCGGTTACAGTTGAAGCTTCACAATTTTAAGGATATGTCAATTCCTTTTTATTAATAGTTCCATGCCCAAATCAGATATTTATTTTTACTAGTGTATGTGTACTTCGGCGTTAGTCGGCCCATGCGTTTACTCCATATTGTGTCTACCTACAGAACGTGTTGTAAGTGTCAGTGAAATATATTAGCATATCAGGTCAAACTGCCACCAGTAAAAACAAATAAAAGTTTTACCACATTTTTGAGAGAAATTTCGCACGAATAAGCTGCTAAAATAAGGAAAAAGTTTTCTATTCAAAATTTACTGCTGGAAGCTTGCTTCCGGGGTAATCAAATCTGTTGATGCGGTCCAAAAAATCAGTCGCCGTCTTGCGACACCCTCCTCAGTTACTATATGTCTCCTCCCCTTTATTCATAACTATATTATACAGGGTGTCCCTAAACTCAGGGTACATCAATACGAGTAACAGTAAATACGAAAACAAGGGTCCCAAACGTATTCCAAAGGAGACAGGCGCCATCAAAGTTTAGGGTCCAAAATTGCAAATGATGATAAAAATGGGTCGATTTATTCGCGGTTTTTGCTAAAATCTTTCTTTAAATTAGTATTTTCTTTTTTTAAAAAGTTTTAAAGAGAAAGTTATAAAAATGCCGGTAGAGGGTGCTCTAGACTTTGGAGTACCGAATAACTACTTTTTACCGGGTTTTTTTAACACTGTTAAACGTTTTCTAAAGCTTAGACCTAAACTTAAATTTTGTGTGCAGAAGTGAAATCATCGGGAGTGGTTAAGTGTAGCAAATTTAACTGTGTTCAGGGGGTTGATTTTTGAACGATCGTATGTAATGAGCGAAATAATAAGTGATGAAGCAAACTTTAAAAGGTAATAGTTCACATCAAAACAAACAACATTCACTAAGTAATGCATGATTTGAATTCAAACGCAAACGTGTTAGACCATGTTAAAACTAGATAAATGCAAGCGCTATAGCTACCATTATACTATAAGTTTCCGGAAGAAGAATATGAAAATGTGACATGGGGAAGAAGAAGAACGCGTATGCAAATTTTCGCTAACATAAAAGTTACTTATTCGAGTGCGTAATTGTAAAACTGGGATCTGTTTACAGAAGCTGTCTTCATTTGCTCTGTGGATAGCCGATAATACGGTTTCGTAGTCTAACCAGGAGAAGGCCGAGATGCATTACATGAACGGAGCTGTACACGGCAATGCAACAGAAGCTCAAAGATTGTACCGAGAGCGTTTTCCAACCAGACGTGTTCCTGATGCGAGGAAAATTCAACGACTGCACCAACAACTGTGCGAAAGGGGTTCCTTTGCAAGTTGCATGCAGGATACCGGACGTTCCAGGAGTGTAAGAACGTCTGCCGTTACGGATAACATTTTGGATCGTATCAGCGAGAAGCCTGAATCTAGCACGTGGGAACTATCCGAAGAAGTTAACGTTTCCCGTAATACCGTGTGGCGAGTTCTGCGAGATGAAGGAATGCATCCATACCATGCGCAGAGAGTTCAAGGCCTAGAACCAGCGGATTACCAGGCACGCGTCAATTTTAGCACGTGGTTGCTCCAACAAACGGCTGTGGACCCTGCTTTTTGTGCACATGTGTTGTTCACAGACGAATGCATATTCACACGCGAGGGTAATTTGAATATTCACAATTATCATGTGTTGTCAAATGAAAACCCATACACAATACGTCCACGTTCGTTCCAGCGACGTTTCGCGGCCAATATTTGGGCCGGAATCGTTCACTATTATCTAATTGGGCCATACTTACTGCAAACGCGCCTTGATGGAGATTCATATCTTGTGTTTCTGCAACAGGTGTTGCCAGAACTATTAAACCACGTTGCAGCACCCATCAGACGACGTATGTGGTTCCAACACGACGGAGCACCGGCCCATTACATCCTGGATACCCGTAACGCCCTGAATATCATGTATCCGGGGCGATGGATAGGTCGTGGCGGTCCAATCAGCTGGCCGGCCCGTTCACCCGATTTATCCTGTCTGGACTTTTTCTTGTGGTGTCATATGAAGAGCCTGATATACGAAGATGGTCTCGTAGATTCTGCTGAAGACCTTGTTGCCCGGATATCCGTTGCTTCGGTCACCATAAGAGAGATGCCTAATGTTTTCGACAATGTACGGCGGTCAATCCATCGACGGCTTCAAGCCTGCGTTCGTTTTGGAGGCCGCAATTTTGAACAATTCCTGTGATGGAGTACTTCGTGTTGTTTATTTTCATTTGATTGAATAAAGAGTTTTCTTCCTTTTGTTGGTTTCTTTTCATTCCATTTCTGGCTGTCCTGATTTCCATCATTTTGTTATTATTTTGCTCATTACATACGATCGTTCAAAAATCAACCCAACACAGTTAGATTTGCTCCACTTAACCACTCCCGATGATTTCACTTGTGCACACAAAATTTAAGTTAAGGTCTATGCTTTAAAAATCATTTAACAGTGTTAAAAAAAAACAGTAAAAAGTAGTTATTCGGTACTCCAAAGTCTAGAGCGCTCTCTACCGGCATTTTTATAACTTTCTCTTTAAAACTTTTTTTAAAGAAAATACTAAATTAAAGAATGATTTTTGCGAAAACCGCATATAAATCGACCCATTCTTCCCTTTTTTATCATCGTTTGCAATTTGGGACCATAAACTTTGATGGCGCCTGTCTTCTTTGGAATACGTTTGGGACCCTTGGTTTCCTATTTACTATTACTCGTCTTGATGTGTTCTATCACCCCCTAGCGTATGTACCATGAGTTTAGGGGCACCCTGTATATACAAGATTTCTACCGATGAGACAATTTCTAGACCACTTTTTATAAAAATAACCTTATTATAATTTAACATTTATTTGACAGTTTATTTAACATTTGCATTAAAAATCTATCATGAAGATTATTTGTTTTGCAAATAGAGGTATAGAAATAACGATGACATAACGATGAACTTGATGATAACGCCATGCATGAGAAATGCACAATTAATTGAAAAGAAAACTACAAAACGATGCAAAATCAATAAAATTAAAAATACAATTAATACCAACTCTTATTGCTATACAATGTTATTCTAAGTCTTTATTTCATAACTTTACATTTATATTCTTCCTGGTCTCTTTCTTTACGATACTCTTCCTAAGTTCTTTTCACTTCAAAAAGTATTTCTAAAGTAGTTCTTACTCTAAATCTTAAAAAAATAAAATGTGTAAATGAATTTCAAGATCAAAAAGCAGTCACACATTCGAATCTTAAATTTGTTCGAAAAGTATTACTTTCTCTTTTAAAATTAAATCCATTTCAAAGAGCGATTCTTGAGTGACTTCTGAAAAAATGATCGAAAAAGAATATCTAAGCTTTTATTTATAATAAGCTTTTTTGTGATGTTGTTACAGAGGTATTTGATTGTGGCTAAGTAAAACGAATTAAGAAAATAATTGTGAAGATAAGAGCTAAGAAAATTTAACGTAGCAAGATAAAAATAATCCAGTTTTAAATGTGATAATAAAATTTTTCCTTTTATATTTGGAAAGATCGTGCCAATTTTGAACGCAGAAGATTTAAATTTTACTATACATTTATTAAATTTATAAAAATAAATTAGTTATAAAAATGCCATTAAGTTCTACAACCGTCTTCCATCTGTCCAGAAGTCTCGTAAAGCCTTCTTTCCAAAACATTTGTGATTTGATGGCACGATACTTTTCGAGATGCTTTTTTATGTTTCTAAAAGAGTCAATGTTTTTGGGCGCAGAGAATTTTTGAGGAAAAGAGACAAAGAGTAGTTGGTCGGGACAATGTCCGGAGAGTAGGGAGGACAGGAGGAAACTCAAACAAAGGAGTTTGTTTCTGAGAGTCAAAGTTTGTACCAAAAGTTTATTTTTTAACTCACGTGATATTTTTAAATACATTTCGCACCACTTTTTGAAAACAGAAATCTTTCACAAATACTTTGACAACATCTGAAAAAGAAACATACTGTAAAACGTATTTTAAAAAAAAATAGTGGTACGAATTGAAAATAAAAATGGTTACGAGTGGGCACAAATTGACACGAACTTTCCGGCCAACCCAATAGAACTGCTAGTAAATCACAAATTATTAAATTTGTAAAACTTTTAAAATACAAATAAACATTGTGACAAACACACATCACGCATGGCGTACCTGACGTTATGTTTGGTATGGGCATATATCTGACAATTTTCCACATACGTTAGCTTTGTACTTAAATGGTTCAAAGTCTAAGTTTTAAGATGAATATTGTTACTTTTACCCAATATAATCTATATAGCTATCACCGGACACTTTCACTTTTAGACATTTTGTCCGATATTTAAAAATATACCGGTCGGATTCTTCTGGAACTTCAGCATTATAATGAATATGTTTGATTTGATATTTATCAATGTCGATTTGATAAGGAGGACAATTAGGGGGCCCAATAAAAAAAATAATAATATTTGGGATCACCCTGTAAGTTAAAATGTATTAAGTGATCTATTGATGCAGAATACAAATATGTGGATAATGTATAACATTTTTACTGACTTATGTAAGATTACTACGTTTATTCAGAGATATAGCGATTTGTTTCAAAAGTTCAAAAATTTCTTGCATGTTTTTAGCTAATATCATGCAGGACTATTACCCAAAAACACTAGTTTAAGAAAGAATTAGTAAAATGTAGTTGAAAAAGTATAGAGCAATTGAAATATAAATATATTAAATATTTTATGAAATATAAACAGTTATTTTTATCTGCGCATGCACGTAAACAAGGATTATTTTTTTTTGATATAATTTAATAGTCAACTCTATGGAACAACTCATAAAAAAAAATCCAGTCAAATATCGTGGAAGTTCAGAAAGATATCGGCTATAGTGTGAGCTAATTACTAGTTTTTTCCGAAAAAACTGCTGAATGATAAGGCGTTTTCTACAAATTATCAATTTTAATTAATTTTCTTTTCATTTTTTTATGTTTTACTTTTTCTTGGATTATAACCAGAACGAGCCTATTCAAAAAGAAGTATCAAAACAAAGCATTTGTTTCAAATCTACTCGTTGATATTAACTATAACAACTTAATTTTTTTCTGAAAGTAAGTTTGTAAAAAATGACAATTTGTAGAAAATTCCTTATCATTCAGCAGTTTTTAGAGAGCAACTAAAAACCAGGTTACTGTACGCCGATATATTTCTGAATTTTCACGATATTTGACTGGATTTTTTAACGAGGTACTCCATTGAGTTAAATATTAAATCATTTAAAAAATATATCTATGTTATCGTTCGCGCATGCGCAGATAAAAATTATTTCATGCAACTGCTCATATATCACAAAATATTGCACTAAATTTCTTCTACTACATTTTGTTAATTTTTCTGAAAATGGCAATAAATTTGGTTCAAAACCCTGCATGATATAAGCTAAAACATGCAAGAATTTTTATAACTTAAAAAAATAAATCTCTATATCCCTATGAATATAAGTGCTATTCTTACACAATTTAGTAAACATGTTGTACAGTATCCGTATATTTGTATTCTGAAGCGATAAATTATTCCCTGCATTTTAATTTACAGGGTAGACCGAAATATTATAATTTTTCTTTGGTATTTTGTTGGCCCCCTAATTGTCCTCCTTTTCAAATTGACGTTGATAAATATGAGGTTAACACTAGAATGCCCCGAAATTTTACCAAAGCTTCACAAAAATATTTCACACCAGAATTTTTAATTAAAATTTGTTAACTCGTTTAGTTAACGTATTTCCACGTGGTTTAAATTTAACTTATTTTATGAAAAAAGTTCTGTCGCCAATTGGTATTTAATCATTTGGTCGGAGTCGATTCGACTCTTTCCCGGCGCCCTAGTGCATCGCGATATAAGTAAGCGTCCTATCTTAAATGGGAGAAGTAACCGCAAGATTAAAGGCAAAGTCACATCAATCAAGGTCGCGCACCACGTAGCGGATGGGGTTAAACTACAGGAAGATGTCTAACTGTTCTCTTACTTCACACCACTAAAATTGTAAAGTTTTTTCAACTTGATTAATAGCTGAAATGTTTCTGACAAGGGGAAGAAAACTTCGTGGTGACATGTGCATCTGAACATCCTCCCGCTACGCCATTATTTTGCAGTAAATGTGGTAAACAAAATTCAGTTCAATGAGTGACTCAAGATTAAGAAAATATTCGCCGAGGGTAGATATCCTGTCATATATCGTTGGTACCATGTCAAACTATCCAATGTGAAATTAGTGGGCAACATTTTTAAAATTCAGATTTCTTGATTGGCACCACATTTTTGAAATAGTAAAATTTGCCTTATTTAACCTTATTTAATGACATATTAATTAAGGCGAAAATAAGGGGAATTTTACCGTTTCCGAAAATTGGTGCCAATCAAGGAATCTGAATTAAAAAAATGTAGCGCACTGTTTTCACATTGGATAGTTTGACATGGTACCGACGATATGACGGCACACTAAAAGCCCTCGTATGTGGATTATCACCGCAACTAAATCGCAACTTTTGTCAATCAGGATCAGAATCAGAATAATCGCTGGCCTGGCATGGAAAAATCACGAATTCTGTCGAGCATGATCGGAAAAATTGCTAATTTCGTTGGTCTGGCACGAAAAAATCGTAACTTTTGTTGTTGATGCACGTAAAAATTACAAATTTTGTTCATCAGCTGCGGAAAAATCGTGAATTTTGTCAATTTGCTACGGTAAAAAAATTGCAAATTCTGTCAGTCAGTTAAGAATCGTCAAATTCGTCAATCGGGTGTGGAAAAATCGTGAATTTTGTCGATTAGGAGTGAAAAAATCTCAAATTTCGTAGATTCACGGAATAATATCCAACTTCGCGAACTATCGATCAGGCGCGGAAAAAATGGAATTTTGTTGATCGGGTGTAGAAAAATAGTGAATTTTGTCGATTGGCTTTTTTTTTAAATTCAGAAATATGAATTCTTACCCAAATTTCAAAGTAAGAATTTTTGTTTTATTTAATGGCACTTATTTTGTGACAATATAAATTGAAAATTTAGCTTCTAAAATTTCTGGTATGAAATTGTAGTTTCTGAAATTTAAAAAAAGCCAAACTGGTAACCCTGCACCTATTTTAAAATAAAAATCTTACTGATAATTTTCTACCACGTTTTAAAAAAAACACCTACGACGAAGTTGATTCCTACAGTAATTGCAAGATTAATCTAAAGCGTACAGTTTTCTTTGGAAACACTACTGGCTACAAATTAGACCGCTTGCACTTCCATGTATATGAAATATACCGATGAGGCACATTTTTTCATTTCTTTCGTCTACGATAATTTGTTGAGGAGTTAGCAGGGGTTGTTTACTTTTTTTTTCCACGACTGTACGTACCTACATACGTATGTACATACACACATACAGAATCTGTAGGGGAAAAATCTTTCAGGTAATATCCTGTAAGCAAAAAAACTGCAATACGACAGTAAAAACGTTAGTTTTAGCTCTTCAATTCGATTGCCCCAAAAATGGGAGTAAAGTAGTCCCCTGAAAAAAAAAAAATTATATAAAAACATGGCAACAATATGTGGAAGTTTTTTTTGCAAAAATTGGCACTCAAGACTATAACTAATACAATTGTGATTCAAACATGGTCCAGCAAAACTCGGCACATATTTAAAAAGCTTTCGATATGTTTAAATTAGAGCCAAAAACTCTTTAAAAATAACCCTTTTACGCATTTAATGTTTTTTAATACATTAAAAACTGAACTATTTAAATTAACACATAGTTTAACACTAAGCTCTGATCTTTGTTAAACACGTAAACCCTGTTTAGTTTCAACATTTCATTGAGCCACAAAAAAATTATGTTTAAACATAACAACAATGCCAAAAAGCAACAAAAATCCACGTCTTCTCACAAAGAAACTTCCTCTTCAACTGAGGCCAGGTGCCACCGGATACAATTCAGGTTCCTAAAATAGACGTAGATCGACACGCCAATTAGTCAGCTATTAAAAAATATGATTTTTACAATTGCGACGAAATTTTAATTTTTACATTTTTGGCCAGGTTTTTGGATCAAATACTCCACTGTGCGGTGTATGAATCAAATACGATTAACACTGCATTTTTATAATGAGTTTCTTAAATCGTGCGGCAATGAACCTGTTAGATCGAGAAATCCCATGGATTTAAGCAAATTTAAATTTAGCAGCTTTTATTAATGTCTAAATTCCCAATTCACACTAGATAGTCCTATTAGTAGTTTTTACTATATTTCGTAACGACATTTCGTAATTAGAAAAAGTGAACAAATTTCTTTCGGAATTTCTGTATAAATTCGGATTTTATGAATAAAAAAGGAGGCCAACCTGACAACGCTGGATTCATGTAGTGATGATGCAGAATGATTTTACTATTTGAATGAATCATTTGGGCATGCGCAAAAACATAGTTTCCAACATTTGTATACATATTTAATCAATTATCACCAGAAATTTTGTGAACAGAAAAGAAGCAAAAGCATAGTTGCCACAAAGCAAAGAAAGATATAGTGGGCCACCAGCTATAAAAAAGATATGAGCCAACACTGCCATCAGCGGTAAAGTGCAACGATGTCATTACTTAAACCAGTACAAAAGCGTCCGTGCGGAATGGAGCTGGCCCATCAGTGATGACCAACAGCAGGCCAGCTTTGGTATGCCATCACGCTACTTCAATCCGGCACTTTTCCTGCAGTGCTAGCATCTATCCTACTGCCATTCCTTTGCTGGCCCAGCACTTTCCCTTACAAAAATTTCTTATAGAATTCTATGAAAAAAATTTATAGAAAAATGGCCCGTTTTTCTATGAGCTAGTTTCACCAACAACTATAGAAAAGTCTATAGATATACTTGAACTTGCAGCTGCTTCCATATGATCACCCTCCAAAGAAATAACCGCGCTCAGTACTGTTTGGTTTTCGTGACCGGACATGAATAAGTACTTTCAGCGTATTCTACGGCCGCTCGTTGTTTTTAAGCTCTCATTACACTATTTCAAGTTTGTTCCTTTTAGATGGCCCACTGGTGTGCGTTCCCAATCATTAAACTTGAATACAAATTATTGTATTGTATAGAAATCCTATAAATTTTTTTAAGTTGATTGATTCTCAACTGAGTAAATTACGAAAACCGAAATCCTTTGTAACTTATTAAAACCAGATTTAAGAAGAAAAAAATGCATTGAAATGAAGAATTTATTTATTTGTTCATTTACTCATTTATTTTGTTGGTGACAGTGGTGCTATATTATTTACAGTTTAAAAAAATAGCTTGACAGCTTAAATTGTGTTAAGATATTCATTTTGAGATTTGTGTTCAAATTCATTAATCTGCCGCGGGGTGATAAAAATAACTCTTATTTTAAGATAGACTTGACAAAATATTTCAAAATCTAATAAATTATTATTTGTTAATCTTGAAAATTAATTGTTTAAATATTTTTACACTTCAGATTGAAATATTTGAATAAAAATTACAATTAGTGAATTTTCTTTAACTTAGATGAATTACGCCACCTAGCATAAGGTTTCCCAGCAATAATACTGCAAAAGTTCGTGCACTTCTATGGTGTGGTGGGCTAGCGCAAGAGATAAAACGGAGACCCATCAGAATTTTATCTGATGATTTCCTACAGCAAAGTTGACTGAAGCAGTCCAGCAGTGGTCATGTAGTGGTAGAGCATTAGCCAGCACTTCCCCATCATTGCCAGCAATTATCTTGCTGCTGGCTAGCAATTTCCTCTTTGCTGGGCAACCTTCTTAATTTTTTAATCAATTATCTTCAGAAATTTTGAATATAAAAGGAATTTTTAATGGGCTTCTTTACCTTCCTGCCCTGTTGAAATTTTACTCAACCATAATAAAACATTGCACACCAGAACTTTCTTTAAATATTTTAATGTATTTATTTATGTTAGTTTTAGGAGCATTTTATTCATCTTACTTTACGAAAATATTTCTGGTTCGAATCGAATGAAATGAATTACAGAAACTGGTCGATTAGACCCATTCAGAGCAGGGAGGCTGAATTAATTCCTATTAAAATATGAAACTCCTTTGTCGATAAAAAATTTCTGGTAGAAATTAAATTTTAAAAAACAAAGGCTTTCATCCATGCTTTTGCAGATGCTAGAATGCTTGATTCGATAGTAGCGGGTGTCCCAAAAAATGACCGATGATTTTTAAAATTCAATAACTTGAAAACGGTCATCAAGATCATATATATTCATAATCATCGGTCATTTTTGCGACACCCGGTACAATCGTTCATTTGCCCATTTCTAGAATAATGTAATCGTTTTATTGTAATCGCAGTAACTTGGAAACTTTATATTTCAATTTCATAAATCTTAAGAAAGATAACAACTTGATTTTGAGACATTTGTCTGTTTTTTACTGTGTAGTCGTATACATGTAAAAAAATTTCTGAATATGCAACAGTGAATTCAACATGTTAGGAATACACCGCAAGATAGAAAAAGATTTATAAGGATATTAGAAAGAAAGATTATGAGCATATACTCTTAACACTAGAAACGCCATAGCGGTCATTTTGACCGGTACCAAATAAATATATTTCGATTTGAACCGGAAATTTCTTTTAAAAATAATTTAAATATGTACTATAGAGAAATAAGTTAAATAAATACGTTAAATTGATTTAAATAACAATTCTAGTGAAGAATATATTTATAACACTTGAGTAAAATTTCCGGCGGTTCTAGTGATAAATACTGAACTTAGAGAGTACTACTTTGACTTAAATATTGAAAAGTGCGGTTTTTTAATAACTGTATTGTCAACTAAAATATCAGCATGAAACTTGTTTTATTATATTTAGACGAAAATATTTTTCAAAACCTACAGTTATAGTTAATAGTTAATAGTGACGAGTAAAATATGTTCCCAAAATATTCATCAAATAGTATTACAACAAAAGTAGTTACAATGTAAAACCGATCGAATAATGCCATAATAAATGTTACTTTGATTTGGAATTTCATTCACTTCAGATAAATTTCTTCCTTGGCACCCAGTTTCCAAAAGCTTATAAAATAAAATAAGTAGAACTTAAAATCTAAAATGATGCCATATATTAGGATCTGAAAAGTGCTTCAAAAGTGGAACTTTAACTCTTGGGAAAAGTCCATTTTATAAGACAGATATAAAGTGATAATAAAATGCGCTAGAAACAGACCGAAATTCTTAGGGAAGTGAAATTTTTTATCTTTGAATTACATTAAAAGAAATAAGTATTTCCGTAATGTACAGAAAACATGTCGTTTAGAAAGAGAAAAGTTGAAGCTAAGAATATTTTACGGAAATATTTATTAACATTTATTCTGAAATATTTTATGCACAGTCCTGCAATAGAAAAATGTGATCACATCGTACGAATTCTACTGGAAATGAAAAAGACATAGATACGAATAGAATGGAAATTATTTCGAGTACAGTGGTTTTAGCCATGCTACCGCGCGGACTGCACTGCTACGACTTTTTCAGAATTGAATTTCTACATTCTTTAATTACAGAATTTATGGCATTAAATAAAACGAGTACTTTTTGCAAACATAGGTGTGACAGATGGTTTTGCAAATAATTCCGAGTTACACTAAACTATTATATAATTGTATATATAAATTATCCTTCTCGGCATATTTTATCAATGGAGTTGTGAATAAAGAGAAGGAGACATAGAGTGTACTGCCTACCAGTTTCGAATGAAGTAACTAAGGAGGTCTTCAAAAAAGGGCGGCGGTTATTTTTTAACCCTTTCAGGGGCAAGGTAATTGTATTAGTAAATTGTTGAAATAATTGAGTAACACCAGTATTTACTTGAAAATTTATTTGTAAAGAAGTAAAGGTATATTTTCGCTTATTTAATAAAAGTGAAGTTTTCATTCAAAAAATTTGGTGCCAATGTGGCAATTAGGGATTAAAATTATGTGATACCGTGACGGCATCACCGCCCCTCAAGGAATTAAAAATGGATCTACAGTTTCAAAATAACCGCCGTGGCAAACTTCCCACCAGTATAATTGAATAGAAAATTTTGTCTTATTCATGGAAATATTTTTTCAGAAATATTTTCTGGTGTCAGTTTTGACAGGTAAAACAGTCAGATTGAATCTCCGGTTGTCACAATATGTCAGAAACGAAGGGCCTGGCTACCGCAAAATTAAACTTTCACCAGTTAAAATTAAAATCCTTTTCTGCCATTATTTATGACTAAAATTTTTCATTAACAACGCCTTTAAATACCAAGAAATTTTCTGTATAAATTTACTGGTGAGAGCTTCGACCGGGGGTAATCAGCCCTTGCAAAAGCGATTACAGTTGAAGCTTCACTATTTTAAGGATATGTCAGTTCTTTTTTATTAATAGTTCCATGATTTTGCCCTACAATTTGTAACAAGTGTCTAACATTAAATAAATGAACGATAATTATTTGGAATTATTGGGGGCAAAATAAAAAGGGTGCACACCCTGGTAAGTCGCACTTAGCTCATATACTCAAGGGTTAATGACTGAGACCAGTAGGCTACTTTTTAAAATTAAGCTTTCTTGATTGACACCACTTTTTTAAAGTGGTAAACTTCCCCTTGTTTTCCCCCTTAAATAATGTGTCATTAAATCAGGTGAATTTTGCGAATTTAAAAAAGTCGTGCCAATGAAGAAATCTGAATTAAAAACAGTAGCCCATTGTCAACACTGACTGAGACCAAATGAGAAACATTTAGAAAAAAGGCAAAATTTATTTAAGAAAATTTCTATTTTAAATTAGTTTTATTTGACTTGGAAAAAAAACCCCAAAGATTAACAGTTATGCTTTCTGTTACTTATTTATAGAATGTGATATTTGCAGGACCCCTACTGGTCCATTTTTTGAAAACTAATATTTTTTAAGAAAAAAATCGTGGTAGGAGTCTGGAACAATATCAAGAAAAACATCCTTTCTGGTATAAGGAATGTTCAAATTAAAATGATTCGAAGAGTCGCATGCGAACAATTTTCAATGTATTTTCGTGAAACAAACGTGATAGTGAAGGTGTGTGTACCACGCGTTCGCAATCGCAAGCAGATTTGTGATAACTTCATTCGTTAGGACGTGGCATTCAGTAAAAAATGGCTGGTGTGGATGCAACTGCATCCAAAACGGATCAGCAAGCTATAATTAAGCTTTTAACACTAGAAGGGTGTAAGCAGGTGTATATTCATCGCAGAATGCTGGCTGTGTACGGTTATACGTAAGTGTCAAAACCAACGTTGAAGAGGTGGGCGAGAATGTTTAGCGACGGTCGACAGTAGTCAAATGATTGGCCACGGCAGGCGCACAAACTTGTAACAGGGAAGCTGATTACGGACATTGACACTCTATCACATCGTTGGACTGCTGAAGAAAAGCCTAACAGGCCAATGACTTCAATCCGACGAGGATGTAAAGTCTGCAGTTCTGAACTGGTTCCATTATCAACCGACATGTTTCTTCGCGGATGGAATTCGCAACCTTCCTAAGTAATGGGACGTCTGCCTAAACGACATGGATGATTTTTTTAAACAAAATTTACAAGCATTTCTCTCATTAAACATTGTTGTTTCTAGCTATGCATAGCTGCCAACTTTTACGCTTTCTTCGTACCACTAAAATCTTACAGAAAATATTATCTTATTTAATCGTCGAAATCTCACGATTAAACAAGGCGAAAATGTCTATTAAATTTTAGTGGTAGTAAAAAAGCGTAAAAGTTGGCAGCTATGGCTATGTATCTGTCTCATATCTCTCCCTACGCATCTCATGGATACACAACTCGAATCACTTTCATTTGAACACCCCTCGTACATTTCTACGAAATTTATAACAGTATCCTTATAGGTAATGTAATTTCCCTGACTTTAGGTCAGATAAAAACAAGCATTTTCTCAGAAAAAAAACTCGCCTTTTTAATCGCGCAATTATATAAGTGAGTTTTTCTATAAAGAATACCAGTATTTTAGCTAAAAATATAGGAATCCTGTATAAGGAGGCCTTTTCACCGAAAAAAATTGTTGTTCAGAAAACAGATTGAGTTTGTTATGCAGGGTTCGTACTCTTAAGGGATATTTTCAGGGCATATATCACTATTTGTTTATCGAAAAATAAATCTAGGTTAAACGCGCGAAATTTCGCCTTATTTAACCCCTTCAGAGGCGGTGGTTCATTTTTGGATCACTTAATTTTAATTCCTAAATGACACATTGGCACCAGATTTATGGAATCAAAATTTTCTTTTTATTAAGTACGCGAAGAAAAGCTTTTACTTATTGTGGAAAAAATTTTGGTTGAAAATTCTGATGTCAGTCAATCATTTCATCATTTTACGAATAAAAGTACTTTGCCCCTGAAGGGATTAAGAAGAGATTTTTCCATAAGAAAATGCTGGTACCGAAGAATTTCCTGGTCATGAAATTTCAGGACAAGTACGACCACTGTAAATGTTATTTAACCCCTTGATGGGCGGTGAGATATATTATACCCAACCTAATTTTAATCAAGATTTGCACCAGAAAGTTTTAATAAAATTTTACTTTTGTAACTTTTCCGGAAAAAAAGGGGGCTGAAAATTTGATTTTTCCTTATTTTAAGACAATTTTTTTCGAAAATTTCGGTGTGAGTTCAACATTACAGAAACGTAATTACAGGGTTAAAAATTGCATTGGGAAAAAAACATTATGAGGAAATGTTTGTTTACGTGTGTGGGGGGGAAGGGGATATCTGAAGTAATTTTTGATTATTTGAAGCATTTAAAATTTGTTTGATTTTTCAGTTATCTACACACTAAAATTTTATTTTTATAGTCTGACTATTTTAAATCAGAAACTACTGTTTACGAGCAATTTATATTGTGTCATATGTTTTATGATTTTAGTTTTCTTTTCTCTGGTACCATATCCATAAAAAAATAATAAAGTGAGCAATTCAAACATTCAGTTATTTCTCTACATTTGTTTATTAACATTTTCTACGTACAGTCGTAGAAAAAAAAGTAAAGATCCCCTACTAAATCTGCAACGAATTGTAGCAGAATAAAATTACTGACACCAAACGATTGGATTAAAATTGGAGTCTAGTTTTAAATGATGTATATAAAATTTGCTTAGGACGCCATCTACATATCAAAGCCAGTCCAAACTTTCTTTTTTAAAATGGCTACACACAATTTTGACAATGTATTTATAATCTTCGGTTCAAAATTTGCCTTAAAATTTGATCATTTTAAAATAATTTATTTCTCTGAAACACATCCTACGAATTTCATGAAAATTTATATTTAGGCTAATTGAAGGGTGTAAAATTTATTTATGACGTCAAAATTGGGTACTGATAGTGAAAAAATAAACACATTTTGGGGTTGTTTTGATATGTATATGATCCCTTAAATTTTATATATCATTAAAAGTAGACTTTATTTCCAATCGTTTACTACCAGCAACTTTCTTCTGCAACAATTTGTTACAGAGTTAATAGGTGTCTTTACTTTTTTTCTCCACGACTGTACCTATAGACCTCCTCACCACCTACGCGACGAGCGTCTTTTAAACTTACTTTATCTCTTTCCGGAACAGAAAAATTCTGTTCTTAATATGATGAAATAATTGACTGACACAGGAATTTACAAATGACTTTTTTAGAAATTAAAAACTTGTTACTTAACCACTTAAATCTCGCTCCCGGGCTCAATATCCCGAGCTGGATATTTAATTGTTGGGAAAAACTACTAAAACCAGAAAAAATTAACTGTCATTTAAATGTGAAATCTTCGAATATCAGCGCGCGAATCTAGTTTGCATGATCTATAATTTGGTAAATTATGGACTGTGATGAATCAAGCATTTGTAAAAAATCACGCTCAAAAATATTACTGATAATCAACATTTAATGTACAGGGTGGTCATAAAAAACTTTGCCGATATATGGAACTCTAGCCGCCGTTCCGTTTAACCGGTCGAGATGATATTTCAGATATAGTTATTCAGAGGTATGAGCTCAGGATTCTGTGAACGGCAACAAATTAGCGCTCACGGTTACGGTTATAGGTACAGAAACTCGAAATTTTCGAATGGCAACGCCCATTATTTTTCGTCGCAAAATGCTCAGCGCATGCGAAAACCCTAAATGGCGCTAGAACGGTACGTGTATCGCAATAAACGGGCGCGTTATGCAGGCACAAAAAACAGTTCAGCAAACGGCCAAAAAGAACACGATCGGTGCGCACGGAGGAAATTTGCATATGACAGAGGCAAGACAACAATTATAGAATGCAGTTCGACAGATAATCAGCGTAGAAAACGGATTCTTGCCTCTGTCATATGCAAATTTCCTCTGTTAGCCCGAATCGTGTTGTTTTTGGCCGTTCGCTGAGTTGTTTTTTGTGCGTGCATAACGCTTCCGTTTATTTCGATAAACGTACCGTTCCAGCGCTATTTAGGGTTTTCGCATGCGCTGAGCCTTTTGCGATGAAAAAAAATGGGCGTTGCCATTCGAAAATTTTGAGTTTCTGTACCTATAACCGTAACCGTGAGCGCCAATTTGTTGCCGTTCACAGAATCCCGAGCTCATACCTCTGAATAACTATATCTGAAATCTCATCTCGATCGGTTTAACGGAACGGCCGCTAGAGTTCCATATATCGGCGAAGTTTTTTTATGACCACCCTGTATATATATTATTTCAAATAATATTTGTAAAAATTTGTAAAAATGAGAAAAATAAATATATTATTCGCACTAATTTGTATGGTATAAAACAAACATTAAGACACAGAATTCGCGCAAGATGGCTTTTCTAAAAATGTGAATTTGCTCCATAACATATTTTTTTGGCCTTAAAAAAAGATAATTGCATATTTTATTTAGAAACCTTATAATTATTCAATTTCTGTAATAAAAAAGTACGTAATTTTTGGTGTTTTTTTCCAAATATTAAGCGATCCTTAAGGGGTTAAATCGTTCATTGTAAAAGAGAAATTTTATTAAAATATTCTTTACCCTTACCTATGGAATATAGTTGAGAAAAATGAGTCAAAAATAGAAAAATAAAATTCTCTTTAATTTTGTTTGTAACAGCAATATTACACAAATCCGACGAATGGAGCGAAATTGCCGAAATTTTCACGGGAAAATATCGCCATCTATTTGGAAAATGGTAAATTACATATTGTGCATTGCACGAACTGAGTCCGGGCTTCAGGAAATTAATACACCGATTTTTCTCTTGCCCGAACTCAGGTTGGGCATTCCAAAATTGGAGAATTTGCGTAGACCGAACTGATTTCGGCCGTTACAGGTAAAGGGTTAATGCCGTTTGTAAGTTTGAATTAAATTAAGGCGGTACCGATGTGGGGCCACTACGCCAAAAACAGTGAACGCATCGGAAGCTAATTTTTCATATCCTAATTTTTGCTTTTGTTATAACTCGAAATCTGAGATTAGACAAAGGGAAAACATCTATATTAAAATACTGGTATTGAAATTCAAGTATTTTGTTTGCGCTAAATGGCACGTATAAGTGATCCTTTTCATGAAATGGTTAATAAGTTTCCTTCATGAATTAAAGTGTTAAAATGACTAATGCATCATAAGAGATCCCTTCTGTTAAATATTTATAGTAAAATATTTCTTCTTATTATAATAAGCTATAAACATTTCAAATAATGCATTAAAATCTTTTATAAGTTTTACTCAATCACTTCTAAAGATATGTATTAGTTTGCTGAAAAACGTTAAATAAGGATGAAAACTTTACTCTATTATTTTACCTAAAATATCTTAAAGAGCATTAATTATTCATTATTTATTTCGCATTATAGCAACAGGCTGAAAACGCTATGTTTTATCTTTCTTTCCATACTATCCTCATATTAGGAAAAACTGTCTTATTTGCATTTAATGCTGCGCTTCTCTCCAACTATCATTATCTCCAATATAAGGCTAAAAAAATTTGTACTAGCATACTTCTAATTATAAGTAACTCACTTATTATTTTACAACTAAAAGAAAAATACATGTTAATTAAGCTAAGATATAAGATATAAATATGCATATTTTATAAAATTACCCATTGTATTATTAAAGCTTATTGTGTAGTGCTAAAATTATACTAAAATCATTAACTTTCATTGCGGTTTAGTAAAACACGCACAACCTTCCAAATCGCTAAATCTCGTGCACATATTTTTATGAAATTTTTTTAAGAATTCCCTTTTTTAGACACTAGTTGCAAATAAGTTCATGTAATAATATTTTAACCCGTTACCCGCTGGTGTTGCGTTCACGAAACGGTCAAAATAAATGTACATGTTTAAATTATTTATATAACCACCACTATTTTTCAACTACAAAATTGGTGTTACTTAATGACAAAAAATTTTAAGATCAATTAAAGAGAAAATTACTTTTCACAGTTTCTGGTGGCAAACGACGTTCAACTAATAAGTTGAAAAATTCAAATAATTAGTTTTGGTGGTTAATGGGATAAAACAGTTTTGCGCGAAATTTAATTTTTGTGAAACTTTATGAACAAATCATTTATTCTAATGCAATATAACCATGGATCATCCTGGGAACCTTTACTCTTTTTTGCTACCTTTAACCCTTTCAGGGGCAAGGTAATTGTATTCGTAAAATGTTGACCATAATTTAATGGCACCAGTATTTACAAGAAAGATTTTTGTAAACAAGAAAAATTATATTTTCGTGTACTAATAAAGGTAAAATTTTCATTATAAAATTCCGGTGCCAATGTGGCAATTAGGTATTAAAATTATGTGACGCCGTGTCGGCCTCACCGCCCTTGAAGGGGTTAATTTTAGAACTACCATGAGCCGCCATTATAAAGGCTACCATATGAATATATTCCGGGTCAAACCAGAAATTTGATTATGAAACAAGTTTAAAAGATACAAAGAATAAAAAAAGATAAATAATAAAGTTAAACTGTTTAAAATCAAAATTCTGGTGTGAAACACTTTTATAAAACTTGAATCAAATTTCCGGTAGTTCTAGTGTTAAAATATAATTGAAATATTTCACTTTCTTAATCCGACATTTTGACGATTAAATGAAGGCAAATTTTACAATTAAATTTTTGTTGTAAAAATGAAAAGCGTAATTGTTTGACAGCAATGGTCTGATCTCACTTTAAAAAAAAACAGTATTTCTAAAAGTAGATGTTCATGATACAGGCCTCACAGGCGACTATTTTTTTATTCTAACTTGCACCACTTTCCTTAAACAGAAATCCTTAACAAACACTTTGACAAAATTTGCAAGAGAAATATAGTTCCAAATTGTTATTAGAACAATACTGGTGCGAACAGTATATAAAAAGTAGTCGCTTGTGGTAGTCCTGATGATAGATATGTAATGCAAATGTCATAGAAATATTCTGCGATAATTACTGTTTTTATAAAGTAGTCCTGAAGAAACTAACTAATGCAAGGCTCCCGCTCTGTCTGTTTTTTAAACACCATTTTTTTTTCAAAGAATAATTTTCTATATAAATTTCGTCGAAACTTACCTCGAAAGATGTTTTTCGTGCTGTTTTTACAAAAACCAACCACGAATGTTTCTCTTAAAAAATAATGGTTATCAAAAAACGGGCCAATGGGAGCCCTGCTAATGGTGTATCTGTATATCAGGTAACATAGACAATTTTATTGTAATAAATATTTATAATACAGGGCTGCCGCAGGCGAATATTTTTATATTCTGTTCGCACCACTATTTAAAAAAATTACTTTCTGTGGTATTATTCGCTTGCAAATGCTGTCAAAGGGCATGTAGGAGACATTTGTTCTGAAAACGTGGTGCGAAACAGAAAGAAAATATAATGGCATGTGGCACACCTGATTATATGTTTAAAAAATGAACCTTATTCAAGGTTAATTTTAGTAATACTTTATATATTTTTGTCATATATAGCGTATTTCAGGCCTCACACTCGGTCCGTTTTTTGAACACCACTTTTACTTAACACTAGAACTACCAAGAGCATCATTTTGGCGTTTTTCAAATTTCATGCTTAAAAATTTGATATAATTTATTTCGTATACTCCTGATAACTGGTTTGACTCTATTGAATCTACTTTCTTGCATACGATATTTTTTAATTTCATAGAAGGTTTTGCGACTAGGGAGATATTGAATTTATTGAGTTTATATTTATATATCAGAAGTATACGAAATACCCTTCACAAAAGAAGATGGAACAATAGTTTTATATAGGTGTGACAAGTAGAAAACTTAAAACCAGAATCAAAGAACATATAGCAGACATCAATTACAACAGAAGAACCACAGCTTTGGCCAGATTATGCAGCGAAGAACCGTTAAAGATTGATTTTAAAAATAGCAAGTTAATTTATATATCAAGATTTTATTTACCATCCATAATCCGAGAATCAATAGAGATAATTTTACGCAACACGAATACTTGCAATGATTCAGTGTCCCTTGATTTACCTAAAATTTGGAAAGAGATGCTATGTAATTTTAATAACAATACTCAAAATCAGGGGTGTCAAATTGTGTCCCGCCGGATACCACTAAAATTTTATAGTAATCATTGCCTTATCTAATAATGGAATCTCTGCGATCCAAGAAGTCGACTTTTTCTGTAAAATTTTAGTGCTATCCGGCGAGCCACAGTTTGACACCCCTGCTCGAAATTAATCCACACTCGCAAATAGCCAAGATAATTTTATTTTTATTTTATATTTTGCAATGTTTTTCATTAGGCATGTTGTCTCGTGACATTGTTTACCATGTTATAGTTTTGTTAAATTATATGAAAATTAATCCACGCTCACAAATAGCTAATTTAATTTTAGGTTTGCAATATTTTTCATTATGCATCATGTCTCGTGACATTGTTTACTATGTTTATTGGTTTATTGTTTTTAAATTTTGTGAAAATACTTTCTATCATAAATGATTTTGAAAATGTCGCCGTTGGTGCGACGAAACGATCGTCAATCTTAACAAAGATATTTTATCAATTTTAACATTATTTTACTTAATCTGTTTATAAGTGATTGTTATACGTTAATAAATAAAAATTGTGGTTGCTAAATAAAAATTGTGGTGTCAAATATTTTTTATGAAACTTGAGTAAAATTTCCGGGCGTTCTAGTGTTAATTCTCGTCCCCGTGATATTCACGGCCGGTGTCTTATATTCAGTTTGTTTGATTCCCTCCAGTTTTATAAAATAGTGCCATTGGCTTTATTACGGTATCATTTTACCTGTCATTAAATAAGGCGAATATTTCATTTACAAGAAAGTGGTGCCAATAAGCAAGTTGAAATTTTAAAACGTAATTTAATGCGACCGTGAAGGAGTTAAAGTAAAGATTTCAAATGTTGAACCTGAAAGTTGTTTCCAGTCAAATTTTTAAAGGAAATATTTACCTTATTATTTAAACGCAAAGTTTATGTCATTAAAAAAGCCAAATTACTCTATTTATCTAATAATTTTCTGTTTTCCTAATAATGGTAGTTAAGTGACCCGGGAGCCAATTATTGAAGACTCATAATTTAAAGCAATGTCCTTTTCTCTTTATTTTTCAAATAAATATTAAAATGTTTAACTATGTTCTCATTATTTCCATCTAGATTAAAGGTTTACTTATTTTAGTAACAATCCACAAATGCTGCAATATACCTTTATATACTGCATATATTATAATGTAAAAATGAAGACATAGTTAGTTTTCCAGTTTTTTTTTTTTTTACTTTAATTGTCATATTCAAATGTTTGTCTTCGCTTTGGCTTATGATTATTGAACTATAATGTCTTCGTGATATTTATAGTGAGATAACTATCTTTGCAGAATATACAGTTTCATAATTTTCTTTTTCCCAAATTGCCTTTAAAATATTTGTTTCGTTTATTAAAATACATTATTACAGATTTTTATAGATTTCTGTATGAGAATTTGTCATTTTTTTTAAGTGGCATACAATTTTGAGGAAATCAATGTGAAATAAATTTATAAGCTATCACAGCTATAATTTATATTGTTTTATCAAGTAAAATAACTGAGGCTAATAACTAATCAAGTAAAATAACTGAGCAAAAAGAGAGAAAACGGTTGTCATCAAAGAAGTTGTTAAAAATTACTGCCAAGAGCCGTGATGCAGGTCTCACATCTCTGGTCCATGAAAGTTCTAAAGCTCTCAAAAACACTGGACGTATCCCGGACTTCCTCAGCAACTGTCACAAAACGTGCAACAAGTTCCTCAGCACTGTTCAGCATTTCCCCAGCAATGTTGCTGTATTAAATATAATAAACAATTTTCTCATACTGTGAGTTTTCTTTCTTTCTTGTGTTTTGTGTTCTGAAGTCGCATTCTATACATAAAAATCAATTGTTCGTACCACTATTTTGAATATCTTCATCGTATCTTACTAATGGAGTTACATGTAGTGTACTGTCTACCAGTTGCGAGTGAAGTAATTGAGGAAGTTGTCACAAGATGGCGGCTACTTTTTTTAAATAGGATCTACAGTTTCTGATAACCACTAGGGCGACCGTCCCACCAGTAAAATTGAATAGAAAATTTCGTCTTATTTCTACGTCTTATTCATGGAAATTTTTCTGAAAAATGTCGTAAAAACTTATATTTGTTTTTACTGGTTTCAGTCTGCCTTGTAAAACTGTCAGTTTATTTCCCTGGTTGTCACAATATGGCGGAAACGCAGTACCTAACTATTGCTAAAGTAAACTCCTACCCGTAAAAATGAAAATCTCTTTCTACCATTATTTATGACTGAAATTTTGCAATTTTAAGGTGTTTAACCCTAGAACTACCGGAAATTTTACTCAAGTTTTATAAAAACATTCTACACCAGAATTTTTACTTAAAACTATTTAATTTGTTTATTTAACTTATTATTGTCTGATTTATACATTTAGTTTGTTTTGAAGAAATTTTCTGGTTTGGATAGATATTTTGAATATACATGTCGGGTCCATTGGACCCTTCTGGTAGACAGAGGGTTAAATAAGTTGAAAATTTCTGTATAAGTCTGCTGGTGGAAGTTTCCTTCGGCAGTAAACAACGCCTGCGATAGCGGTTACAATTGATGCTTCACTATGTTAAGGATATGTCAGTTCCTCTTTATTAATAGTTCCATGGTCTTGCTATAGCACATTTTGAATAAAATGTTCATGAAGATTACTGATTAAGGGTTCTGGTAGGAACAATAATTTTTTCCATTTACAATACGAACTCTATGTGTCGTCAATACCGCGCCAGGAAAGCGTTTCCGACCACGCTTTGCTATGTGATTTTCCATCGTCTATGTGTACTATATCTCTCTTGAGAGTTTGAAACCGATGTGCTGAAACACCCTGTATACAAGTTTAGTACAAAATACCGTATTGTAATAAAGGTGCTTACAGTCCTATCTCATTTTTTAATATAATTCTGTGCCATTTTAAATGTAGAAGAATATTAGAAATTCCGTGCAGAATCTCAGAACGAATTTTAATGTGAAGAAAAAATAAAATAGGAAAATTTCTACCGATATAGTGCTGCCATACTCATTGGAAATTCCGTGTAGTGTACGCATCTTAAATAACTCTACACAATATTCTTTTAATACTTCATGAATTATTTTTTCGTCTTTAACCCCTTAACGGTCGCATTAAATTACGGTTTAAAAATTCAAATTGCTTATTGGCACCAATTTTTTTTAAAGTAGCATTCAACTTACTTAATGACAGGTAAAATGATACCTTAACCTTCCGTCTACCAGACGGGTCCATTGGACCCGACATGTACATTCAAAATATTTATTCAAACCAGAAATTTCTTCAAAACAAACTAAATGTATAAATCAGACAATAATAAGTTAAATAAACAAATTAAATAGTTTTAAGTAAAAATTCTGGTGTAGAATGTTTTTATAAAACTTGAGTAAAATTTCCGGTAGTTCTAGGGTTAATAAAGCCAGAGTACCACTTTTATAAATCTGATGGTAATCAAACAATCTGAGTAAAAGACACAGACAGTGTATATCACGGAAGCGAGAATTAAAGGGTAAATCAAAGCGTTTTAGAGATTCAATTAACCCTTTCAGGGGATAGGCACTTATATTAGTAAAATACTGAAATGAATGAATGACACCGGAATTTACAAACAAATTTATTTTATAATATGGAAAAGCTTTCCTTCGCCTACTTAATAAAGCGAAAATGTTCAAACCCAAATTCTGGTGTCAATGTCCCATTTAGGGATTAAAATTAGGTGGTCCAAAAATGAACCACCGCCCTTGAAGGGGTTAAGCAAGCATTTCTATCGGAAGACCCGTGACAGAAATAAAAATCCTGCAAATGACTCTCTTCTTGACAGGCTTAATTAGTAAAGCTATAGTAGGTTTTTTTAAACAACTGATGGCCATTCACAAAATGCCTTTGTGAAGAACTTTGTTTTGCACAAGAAACGAATATCCGATGACCCCCCCCCCCCCCCCTAAAAAAAGTTTTTATCAAGTTTGGGTGGGGAGAGCGTATGTTTAACGCAGGGAAGGGGAGATGCGATTCAAAACTTTTTAAGTAGATCATATTGGATATCGTTTCTTATGTATATTTTAATTCTGAATCGAATGACACCATCCGCAAATCGATACGATCATTTTTTACAATGTTGCGGCAGGTTTTATGAATACAAATCGAAAATTATACTTTATCCATGTAAAATACGTTTTACAGTAACAACAGATGGCATTCACAAAAATTAAGGAAAAACATTGTTTTAGCACTGGATATGAATTTCCGATGAGTCTCCAAAGAATAGTCTTTTACTGTGTTTTGGAAGGCAAAATTCTCGCGTTTTAACTCGGTAGAAAGAATTCAATTTTTTTTTTAATTAGGTTAAGTGGGGAGTGCTCAAAATGTCTTTTTAATTCTGAATCAAATGATTTCCTCCGCAGGTCGATACGAACATTCATTACATTATGCAGGGCTAATGTAAACCGTTCCTAAAATTTTCGCACTTTGCTACCAGTATTTTAAATAAGAATTCTTCGTGGTAGATTCCTTTAACATCTATTATAGAACTATACAACAAAGATTATCGTTTTAATTTAGTGGTAGCAAAGTGAGAAAATTTTAGGAACGCTGGAAGCCCTGATTATGGTACGTTTTATGAACGAAGTCGAAAGTTATACTTTGTTATTGAGCACAGCTTTGCAGCATTTATTTTACATTCAAAAAATTTTCTCTATATTATCTTAACACATTGTATGCAGGACACGTACTAGTATGTTTTGTGTGTTGGGGACCGAAATTATTACTGGTACCGGAAATTTTGTACGGACGAAAAAAGAAGGTGTAATCCAAGTACGCTTGGTTCCTATTGGTTGTGAGCACGTTTTAATTGACAGTGGCATTTTCGAAAAATTACCCGCGTACAATGTGTTAAATACAATTATGTTCGGACCCAGAAATTGTATTTTATGAAATGTAACTTACTAATTCGCGGTAAATATTAAACTTCAATTAGCAAATAAATTTTCTGGGTCGAAACATGATTGTTCCATCCGCGAATATCATAGGCCGGAAATTACGGTAATCTCAAAATTATTAAATGTCCTCAAAAGAGTAATAATCAAAATCAGGATAATCTGAGCCTTCGTCTATGTCATTAAAATGGGCAAACCACGTGTATTCATAAAATCATTCATGACTTTGTATTCATAAAACCTGGCTAATTTTGTAATGAAGAACTCTATCTACTTAAAAATGCTTGATATCCACCTCCTCCTTAAGTCCCTTCTACCCCCCTCCCCCCCCCCCAAAAAAACCCCAGGTAAAAAACATTATTTTCGGGGGATTCATCGGATCTTCACTTCTAGTGCCAGATTGAAGCTTTTCCAAATTTTCGTGAATGGCCACGTTTTTGTATTTTACTCAATTTTTGACTATTTTACCAGTAGTATAATAATTACATTCTTTTTTTTTGTAATGATAATGAATATGAATGTATCTAAAATAATCATAAACGTTCTTTTCTTACACACATTTTCTTTTTCTCGCATCTATTTTATTCATTTTATAAATTTCATTAAACTATATGGAATTTAAATCATTTCAAATAACGGAATCTTTAAAAAACAGATTCCAATTTATTTCAAAAAATCATAATGGGAAATCGAAGTTTTATTAGCTTTTTAGGAAATGCTGGTAATCTAAGTATCTCATATAGCTTTAGAATCAAGGAACTGAACGGTTATTTCCAACAAAAAAAAAAAAAAGACTTTTATTAAAAACTGAAAAATAATTTATTTTTGGAAATTTATATTTAGTTTTCTTTTTTTATTTTATTCTTTATCCTTTTCTTTTTCATATTATGGTTCTCGTAAATTGATTACTTATAAAATATCTGTGATTAACATAAAGAATGCCATGATTATCTATAACCGAAAGCATTATTATTGTTAGTCTTTGTCGAATAAAATAAATTATAGTAAATTCCCTCGTTTTGTTTTAATATCGTGCTTTACAATAGTATATCAAAGAAATATATTAGTAATAGAATTTTTTCGTGATATTTCTGAAAAGAGCACAAAACTCCTACATCTGAAACCGCCTGCATTATCATCATACAGATTGTGAATACAGGGATCCCACTGGTTTGTTTTATAAAAACCAGCATTTTTTATGAGAAACATTCATGGTAGAATTTTGCAAGAATAGCAAAGAAAACGTCTTTCGAGGTAAGTTTCGACGAAATTTATAAAACAGATTTTTCTTTTTATCCCTTTCGCTGCGCAACCCGAGATTTCCTCGAGCAACGTAAAAGTAGCAAAATCAGCGTCACCCGAGATTTCCTCGGCGATGCATTTTTTTCCGTTTAATTAACCTTCTTTGATTATCCCCACCAATAATGTTTCTATTGTACATTTTGCCTTACTTAGTCGGAGCATTTTTCCGATTAAATTAGTCAAAAATTTGTGTTTTGAAAAACCGGTGACAAAAGGATAAAAATTCTTAAAAGACACTCGTTGCGAAGGGGTTAAATACTTAATATTTGAAACTATTTTGATAAAACAATTATGCAGCGAGATGGTTAAAAAGTGGTGTTTAATAAAATCGGGAGTGAGCCCTGTCGTTATCTACTAACTAGGAAAGTTCAAGGAATGTTACGCGCCGATTTTGACGAGAGGAGTATCATTGGATAAATCTTGCCGTGGGGAAGTACATATAAACAAACTTAAAACATAACTCATTGGAACTACCCATCGCAATTCATCCGTTTTTGAGATATCGGACAATTTAAGTCACGCAATTTGTTTATTTCTTATAATGTATATTTATGCTGTAACATTTGTTATGTCGTTAAATTTATAATTTTTGCTCTTGACCCCCTTAGAAGCGGTGGGATATATTATACCCCACCTAAATTTAATCAATATTTGCACCAAAAACTTTTAATTAAATTTCATTTTTATAATTTTGTTGGAAAAAAAGATGAAAAATGTCTGTACTCTGTTATGAAACATTTTTTTTTTTCTGGTGTGGATCCAGCATTACAGAAATCACACAATTACTTGCCCCTGTAACGATTAAATGGATTCCTGTGCACTTCGATATAGAAAACCACAAGCACCAGCGAACACTACCAATGTGACCAAACACACACTCACCAAAGACACACACGCACACTGTAGCCTCACCAAACACACACACAGCCCACGAAACAATACACTTACAAGTCTACCATTGGGGCCTTGTTTTTAATTCATCTCGCCCCCCTTTCGCAAATAAATTTCTTTCACATTAACATAGGGAACACGCGCAGGAGAAATGTACTACAAAATTTATTTTTTATTAATAGTGGTGCGAATTGAATATAAATATAGTCGAACATGGCCTCCTTGTATTTACAACCATTATTTTTTCTACAAGTTTTCTTTTTTCATATTTAATTTCTAAACAAAAGTACCGTAATTTCCGGGGTATAATCCGCGGATCAAACAATTCTGTTGGGTCCTAGAAATTTTATTTAGTAATTGAAACCAAATATTTACCGTGATCTAAAAAGTTAAATTTTTTAAAAAAAAATTCTGGGTCGAAAAATGATTGTTTGATCACCGGATATTGCGGTTGCATAATTAAGTTAACATGAAGCCATTTAACCCCTTCGGGACGAGCTTCTTTTACAGAACTTTTAATCTTTACTCACAGGATTTTTAAAACAGAAATTTTTGCCTAATTGAATCGGGAAAATGCTCGGATTAAATAAGGCAAAATTTACAAAACAATTTTACTGGCGAGAAAATTCACCGATTCTGAGCAACTTACGCGACACGAATACCGGTAGCTCGTCCCCAAGGGGTTAACGGTAAAAATACGTTGCATAGCTGCGAACTTTTACGCATTTTTGTACCGCAAAAATTTAATAGTAAATTTTACTTTCACAAATCCTCATAATCTACCGATTAAATGACGAAAAATTTCTATTAAATTTTTGTGTTATAAAAAAGCGCAAGCTTTTGGCAGGTAATGCATTGTAATAAATAAACAGTAGTGGGACACAAGTTGTCGGATGTATTGAAAACGGCTGATTTGCGACGGGTAGTTCCATTGAAATTTTTTCTCTTCACGACTAGATCTTTCCAACTTTGGCACTCTTGTCAAAATCGGTGCATAACACTTCTTGCACTTCCCTAGTAAGTAAGAACGTAAATAGAAATTTTGACGTATAATGTATGCATTTAGGGAAATATTAAATAATTTTTTAATATATTTGTACTATGGAGCAATCTGTATATAAATTACTTGAGCTGATTAACACGTTCACGTCGGTGTCGATATTCATGTTTTTCGCTGTGAGGCGGCGCTCGAATTCATATTTCGCTTCATCTAGAAGCGTGGTACTGTCGCTTATTCAGACACTGTATGTAATGACCCGCCCCTCTCATATTTATTGAATTGAACTCGAAAATAACAAGCAGAGTTGATTGTGAATGTCTGAAAGCTCGTAAGTAGTAAGCAAATTACTTACAGACTGATTTTACTGACTACGTATGTACGAATTGAATATAAAATGCCTTACAATCTAAAGAAATATGGACAACATGATATAAATGCATTTCTGTAATGTAGAAAACTAGAATTCTGGTTTCTCGTGAATGTATTAAGTTTGCAATAATGAATTGTTTGCACTACAGAATTTTCGAAAATGAAAGTGTGACCCACCTGTAGTGTTGTTGCCACCGAAATACTCAAGGCCTGAGGACACGTGTTGTGACGTCATCACTAATCGACCAACTTCTCACTTGCGTTGGAATTCACACCGGCAAATTTTGAATAGCAATTTTCTTTTATTTTATTTGTGGAATATCTATCATCATATACAACAATACTAACTATTTAAAGTTACTGGTGAGAATTCAGAATCTCAAAATAAAATTTCGGCCAGATGCGGAATGCCAAAGTGTGGCCGTATCTGGCTGATTTTTTATTGGGGTACTCCAAATTCTCACTAGTAAATTTAAATAGTTATTATTGTTTTATAAGATGATAGATATTCCACAAATAAGATAAAAAAAACTGCTATTCAAAATTTCCCGGTGTGAATTTCAACACTAGTCAGAAGTCGGTCGATTAGTGATGACGTCACAACTCCCGTCCTCAGGCCTTGAGTATTTCGGTGGCAACGGTAGTGTTGGCCATGTATAGCATAGCCGAGTGTGAGCCACCTGTAGAACATGCCTTCTATGGAACAGACGAGTGTGACCCACCGGTGATGCACGTCACCTGATGCGACAGTCAAGCGTGACATACCGGTGATGCACGCCGCCTGATGGGGCAGTAGAGCGTGACCCACCAGTGATGCACGCTGGCGTGGATTTGTTAATTTTATGTTGGGCTCCAACTCGGTTTTTTATTTGAAAACATTTTTTCAAAGAAAAATCGTTTTTATAAATTTCGCAGAAACTTACCTGGAAGTGCGTTTTTCTTGAAATTGTTGCGATAAATTAACTTGAATTGTTTCTTTAAAAAATGCTCGTTTTCAAAAAACAGATTTGCGGGAGCCTTGCTTCTGCGAGAAATAAAAATTATTATTTTTCTTATAAAAAAAAGTAAATAAATAAAACTGAGTTGAGTATAACTTCTGTTTGTTGCCGATGATGAAAAAGAAAAAAAAATTGTCTTTTCAAAAAAACTGTTCAGTTAAAATTTTATTAACAGGATTTCATCGGTATTTAGTACTAAAAAAATGTCGGCTAATTAAAATATTTTCAAGTTGTGCATAATAACGGAAAAAAGCAACCCTTTTGCGACAGACATTTTTCGGTACAGGGCTTCCACAGGCGACAATTTTTTAATTCAAACTTTCACCACTTTCTAAAAACTGGAATTCTTATAACAAACTTTGACAACATTTTCAAGAGGGATACAATTCTAAATTTTCTACTAGAAAAATACCGGTCCTAACAGAATACAAAAATAGTCGCATATGGTAGTCCGGAATATAAGGTATTTTATCATAAATTTGCTTTGTTCGCAAATGTAAAGTGTGTATTTCATGATTCATTCACAAAGTTACGATTTTCTGTAGTTGTTTTAAATTCGATACACCTTAATTTTATGCCAAACAAATACGATAGACCCAGGTTAGGTCGATTAGTGATGACGTCACACTTTTGACCTCTGGCCTTGAGTATTTCGATGTCAGCGATACAACAGGTTTGCCAGCTTCACTTTTTTTATCCCAAAATTTCGATTTCACAGCAGAAATTTCTTATTATTTTCATTATTTAATGGCAGACGTTTGGTGACTGCTTAACCCTTTCAGGGGCAAGATTTTTCTGCTCCGAGTATGTTCAAATAATTAATTCACACCGCAATATACGAACAAATTTATTTGCAAATAATCAAAAGCATTTTTTCACGCTTATTATGAGATCGAACTTGTACTAACAAATTACTGGTGCCATTTGAAATTTTGGGCATTAAAATTAACCGTTTGCAGACTGCAAACGGCGCCCTTCAAGGGGTTATAATTAAAATTTCTTTCAGAATTTCTTATATTAATTCAAAATTTTTGAATTAAAAAAAGCCCAAATTGTCAAGAACTGTTGCCAGAGGAGTATCTTTTTAAATTCAGATTTTTTGTTATATGCACCCTTTTTGAATTGGTAAAATTCGCTGTATTTAATGACATATTAATAAGGGCGAAAACAAGAGGAATTTTACCATTTTAAAAAAGTGGTAACAATATAGAAATCTGAATTAAATATAAGTAGCCCACTGGCAAGACTGTTGGTACCCCTGGCTTAGAACAAATGTTTTGTTCCAGAAACGAAGGAAAATTATATTTGTGTATTAAATCAGGACATTTATCTAATTAGATGAGTAAAGGATTCGGTTTTTAAAGAAGTGGTGTCTAAAGGATGTAATTTGTGTATGGGTCGAAGGACAACTGCTAAAATCGTTTCCAGATTTTTTAAAAATAAATTTTTGCTATTACCATTTACTTAAAAATATTTATGAAATTCAAATGAATTTTTTATATGTTTCATATTTCTAACATATTAAATAAATTTAAAGGAATTTCGTAATTTTTTTAATATCAAATATATTTTATATTATTATACTTCAGCTGACAATCATAAGGATACTTTAATGCAGGTGTATCAAACTGGATACCACGGAATACCACGAAAATAATTACAGTAATCATTCCCTCGTATAATCTTCGAAATCATGCAATTCAAAAAGACGAATATTTCTATTTATAATTAATGGTATCAGGCGGGCCACAGTGTGACACCCCTGCTTTAACCCTTTCAGGAGCAAAGTACAGTAGAAAAATGATAAGTTGTTAAAAGTGTCGACTGTCGCGGTATTTACGATAAAATTTATATGAAAGTTAGTAAAAACATTTCATCGTGCACGTTATAAATACAAAATTTTACATTTAATACAAAAATTCTAGTGTCAGTGTCACATTTGGTAATTAAAATTATATATATATTATATACCACCGCACCTCAACGCATTAATGGGTCTTTCACTAAAACTATCAGTCGAATTCATTTTTAAACAATTAAACTTGTATTTTTTCACTAATTTTAAGACAGAAAAAGTACATTCTTTTTTCTAAAGTTTTAACTAAATTCTCTTTCAATACATGAATTATTCATTGTTTGTTTAGCATTAAAGAAATTCTCTGAAATTTCCATGTTTTTCAGTTTCCATACGAATAATCCTAGCATTAGAAAAAACTGACTTTTATCCTTTCAATATGCGATTTTCTCGAACTATCATTATCTTTAATGTAAAACTAAAAATACATTACCATACGTTCATTTTTAAATGGCTAATTTCTTTTATTCACTATGATGGAGAAAATGTATTTTTAATGAACATTTTTATAAGATATGAATATGCATACTTTATAAAATTTACTATTGTTTTCTGAAAGTTTTCTGTGTCACGCTAAATTAATGATAAAATAATTAAATTTCATTGTGGTTTAGAAATACACGTAAAGCCTTCAAAATTGCTAAGCTTTATGTATGCAGTTTTATAAAATATTTTTTTTCTTTTGCTTTTTATAAGTTAGCTGTTAATGGTTGTTTTATTTTTTTAAATGTATTTTTTACGTTTAATTACATTTTTTTTAGCTTTACAAAAAAAAAAAAAAAATAATAATACTTATTATGAATACATTCAACCAAAATGTAATTGTACTCTAAAAAAAAAGAAAATATTTATTTAATGGAATAAAAGATTATAATATCTAGTTAGGTAAACAAAGCAGTGGCCACTCCCAACAGTGTTGCCAGATGGGCTAATTTTTTTAAAAATTAGATTCTTGATTGGCACCACTTTTTTGAAATGGTAAAATGTGCCTTATTTAATGACATATTAATTAAGGCAAAAACAATGTAAATATTTCCGTTTCAAAAAATTGGTGCCAATCAAGAAATCTGAATTAAAAAAGTAGCCCACTGACAACACTGACTCCCAACACTAATTCTGAATTTTTTTACAACTGCAGGTACAATGGTTTACGGACATTTCCCGTATAACAATCATATTCACAGTAACGTTTCGGTGACGTCACAGCATATCACATAGAGGCTAACGAGAAAGACAGGCTACCGCGGTGGGCCCGATTCTTCCCTTTTTACAAACCGCTGGAGTCACGTGATGCTCGAATGCACCAATGAAGGTGTGCGAAAAGAGAATCACGTGACTCCAGCGGTCTGTAAAAAAAAAAGAAGAATCGGACCCACTGCGGTAGCCTGTCTTTCGCGTTAGCCTCGATATCATATATATCTCGTCACGTCTGGGCACCGACCCTTGAATACTAGGCCTGAATACCGATACAAATACGGCGGCTGCCGAAGGTGGATTTTTTTAAACGCATGTACGGTCCCTCAAATTTGGAGACCGGTATCGTACAAAAGATTTCTCTGACATCTTTAATCTCAGAAAAATAAGGTGAAAAAACTTTTAGAAATTATTGGTACGAATATTTAAGGGTCCGTACACATTGTGAAAAAAATCCGCCTTCGTCAGCCACCATTTTTGTGTCAGCGCTAAGGCCTAGTATTAAAGGGCGGTGGTCTGGAACATAAATGCCTACACTCTATGACATCACAGCGTGACCAAAGTGGTCATTTAAAAAATAGTAGAGCAAAGTACAAAATAAATAATGAACATTAATTTTTAATAAATATACTTTTTAAAAACATGTAAAAATCCTTAAATACAAACTTAACCCCTCGTGGACGAGCGTCTTTTACAGATTTTTTTTTAATCTTTAATCACCGGTTTTTTAAAACAGAAATTTTTGCCTAATGGAATCTGGAAAATGCTGGGATTAAATAAGGCAAAATTTACAGTAAAAATTTACTGGTGAGCGTAATCCCCGATTCTGAGCAACTTACGTGGCACGAATACGGGTCGTTCGTTCCCAAGGGGTTAACGCAGATAATTTATCGAAAGACATTCAGAAATAGTGCTCCCATTGTGGTAAAATTGTTAGTCATTTAAAGGTTTACTAGCATTTTAAGGATTTTAATCACACCTTTTCATTATATATCACTGGCATCTGATAATTTTGTAATACAAAAACTATTTCTTCAAAAATTCTCCATTTTATACCAATTTTACTGAATGGCCCAGTCTTAAAATGCTAGTCTCAAAATGAGGAGCGTGAACAGATATTCTTGTGTTCTATACCAGCGCGATCTGGGCATGGATGACCATGCAAGGCTTTCAGAACTTTTCTCATAAGAGAAAAATAATTCGTGGTCACTTTCGGTCGAAATATCTCTTGAAGGCATCCTCCATACAGACATTTGATGCAAACTAGGCGATGCTAAATAAAATGTCTTAATTATTTAAGCTGCTATTTTTCAATGAAGTATAAATAAATAACTAGGGGGGCTCAGCCCCCTGCTCGATAATGCTTGCCAACACCCTTGAATTGAAACGCAATTAAATTTGGGATCAATACGCGGTCCTAGATCGCTTCGCTCGCTCGACACTTTTTGCAGCAACTCTAACTCGAATGAGCACTATTATAAGTTATTTTAACATATGAAATTTACAAATAATGATTATTCTCTATATTCATTATTTGTAAATAATGGCAATAATTGTCCAGTTAAGCCCTTGAAAGGCAGCGACATATTATATACACCACTTAATTTTAATTCCCAAATGGCACATTTGCACCGTAATATAGGAATTAAATTTTGCTTAATATAATGTACTTGAAGAAAAGCTTTTACTTCATATAATTTTTTTTTTATAAATACGGGTGTCAATCAATCATTTTAACATATTATCATTAGATGTACTTTGCCCCTGAAAGGGTTAAACCGCTGCCATCGAAATACTCAAGGCCAGAGGACACGAGTTGTGACCTCATCACTAATCGACCGCGGCTAACGAAAAAGACAGGCTACCGCGATGCTTTCCACGAGTCTTTTTTTACAGAGCGCTAGAGTGACGTGATGATTTTTTTGTACAACTGTATTGGTGCATTCGAGCATCACGTGATTCCAGCAGTCTGTAAAAAAAAAGATGCGCGTAAAGCACCGCGGTAACCTGTCTTTTTCGTTAGCCCCGTAATCGGCCTACTTGTCACTAGTGTTGGATTTCACACCAGAAAATTTTGAATAGCAATTTTCTTTTATTTTATTTGTAGAATATCTATCATATTATAAAACAATAATATTTAAACTTCCTGGTGGGAATTTGGAATCCCTAAATAAAAATTCAGCGAGATGCGGAATGCAATAATGTTGCAACATCTGGCCAGTGTTGCCAGATGGGCTACTTTTTTAAAATTCAAATTCTTGATTGGCACCACTTTTCTGAAATGGTAAAATGCGCCTTATTTAATGACATATTAATTAAGGAGAAAACAGAGATAATTTTACTGTTTCAAAAAATAGGTGGCGATCAAGAAATCTTAATTTAAAAAAAAAGTAGCCCCTGGCAACACTGCATCTGGCTGATTTTTCATTGGGGGATTCCAAATTCTGACCAGTAAGTTTAAATAGTTGTTATTGTTTTAAAATATGATAGATATTCCACAAATAAAATAAAAGAAAATTGTTATTCAAAATTATCCGGTGTGAATTCCAACACAAGTGAGAAGTCGGTCGATTAGTGATGACGTCTCAACTCGTGTCCTCTGGCCTTGAGTATATTGACGGCAGCGGTAAAACACGAGAAAATTTGTTTATTTTTAAACTCATTGGTTAAACAAAAAAAAATACGATAAATGAATTTTCTAGATGTCAATTGCTCGACAGACGATTTTATTATTTTAACTGATTGATAAGTGTTGGTTTAACAGGTGAAATTATTTTTTTTTCTTCAAATTTCCCTCAAAAAATGTAATTCAATCATAGTATTGTTGTCATCATCTATTCATGTAAAAAAAAAAAAAAAAAAAAAAAAAAAAAAAATCGAAATTTCAATTTTAATGCACCGTTCCCTAAATGCTAGGCCCCCATTGGAAAAAAAATAGTAGCAAACACGTCACAGAGTGTTTCTTACACCGTCCCCTGAATACTAGGCCTGAGCGCTGACACAAAAATTGCGGCTGCCGAAGGTGGATTTTTTTCACAATGTGTGCGGTCCCTTAAATATTCGTACCAATAATTTAAAAAGTATTTTTCGCTGTACTTTTCCGAGATTAAAGAAGTAAAAAAAATCTATTATATAATACTGGTGTCTAAATTTAAAGGACCGTACATACGTTAAATAAATCCGTCTTTGGCAGCCGCCATTTTTGGGTCAGCGCTCTGGCATAGTATTCAGGGGGCGGTGTTTTAATGTGAAAATGACGTCAAGTTTAAAAAATAATAATCTCTGTATATATTCAACAATCCGAATCTAAAATTACGTGATTTTCAAAGCTTCACCCTTCAAAGATGTAGCTTTGTGGAATGAAACGTCAAATTCCCTCATGTACAAAAACAATACTCCAGTTTCAAGAATTAAATATATATATTCTATATTTTGTGTGTTTTTATTGCTTTCATCTTCTATTGCCGAAAGAAAAAGTCTTAAACAATATATATTTTATAAAATTATTAGTAGAAAATGACATACCAAAGATATGAAAATCCCTTTTATTTCTTTCACAAAAACAAAATATTTCGAAAATTTAAAATGACGTTATTAGAACGAAGTTATGCATAAATATTTTAGATTTATAAATTAAAATAAATGCTAAAATAGGTACTTTTTCACGCGAAACCATTCCTATTTTTTGTCCCTTGTGCAAAGTTTTAATATTGTTCGGTATAAAATAATTACTTGAAATATGTTTCCGATTTAACCCTTTAACTGTCGCATTAAATTACGTTTTAAAAATTCAAATTTCGTATTGGTACCACTTTTTTGAGAAAGAAATATTCACCTTATTTAATGACAGGTAAATTGGTACTATAATAAAGCAAATTTCACTATTTTATAAAACTGGTGTGAATCTAGAAATCTGTATAAAAGACACAGCCCGTGAATATCACGGGAAAGAGAATTAAGGGCTTAACCCCTTGAGGGGCAAGCAATTACGTTTATGAAATTCTGAATTCCCACCGGAATCTTTGAAAAATTCAATTTCAAAAGAAGTAAAAGCAATTTTACGGCTTTTTTTCCGCCAAAGTTAGAAAAGTAAAATTTAATAAAAAATTTCTGGTGTAAAACTTTATTAATCGTAGGTGGTATATAATATATACCGGTGCCCCTCAAGGGGTTAAATACATTTCGAGTAAGGTGTCAATAACTTTTTAGATTATGCTGTAATTTACGGTTGTTGCCACACGGCAAGCTAACAATTCATCCTTATTTTCGTGCCACGTAAGATAGATATTTGTGCAAATATATATAGATATTTGTATTTTGTAAATTTAATTATATATAAATATTGGTATATTTTATAGAAATTACTGTATAAATTCGATTAAATGAATATTTTATAAACAATTTAAATTTAACCCTTTCCGGGACACAAAAATACTCCTGAAAACTCTTGGGACACAAAAATGATGAAATGTTTGACTGACACCAGAATTTAGAAGCGAACTTCTTAGAAAATAAAAACTCGTTCTTCTAAGCTTTCTTTGCAAAAGCAAAATTTTATCTCCCCTGCCGTTTGTAAGTTTGGATTAAAAATTAGGTGGTCCCACCTTGGGACCACTGCGCTTGAAAGGGTTCGTTTGGACCAGTGTTGCCAGATTGTTCATTGCCACCGCTTTTTTGAATTAGAAATTTTCGCCTATTTAAAAACAGTTTAAAAATTCTGAAAAATAAGGCGAATTATACTATTTAAAAAAAAAAAGTAGTGACAGTCAAATAATTTGAATAAAAAAAGTCCCCAATTTGGCAACACAGGTTAGGACTAACTTTGAGTGTGTGCAAAGGATTAAAATATATAGAGAGAAACAAAAGATGATAACTTACCTAAGAAATTGTAATTGAAGGTACTATTAAGGTAATTCGATTCTAAAGAAATATAGGAAAAAATAGTAAAACTATATTATTTCATAATATATGGCGGAAATTTTATTAATTAACTAATTAACTAACATCGAAATACCATTGGGAAATAAGGTAAGGTATGCATTTCAAGGTATAAATACTTAACAGAAAGATAGCATATTTTTAATTATAGCCAACCATTTGTTTTGGTTCTCTGTACACTGTAAAAAAAAGGACTAAAAAATAGAGATTCTACTGGCAATCTAGACGCCAGTACTATTTCCGTATTTTTACGGTAATTTTTTCCCATAAATTACAGAAAAATTTCTGTTTTTAATCAGAAAAACGAAAATTTTTCTGTAATTTATGGGGAAACATTTTTGTAAAATACGAAAATAGTACTGGCGTCTAGATAGCAGTAGAATCTCCGTTTTTTAGTCCCTTTTTTTCCAGTGTACAAATGGAAGCTGAAAAGCCACTGCAACTCTATTTGGCGACTAGTGCATCAATTTTAATTTTTCTATCGATCCATGCAACAGTAGTAAGAAATGAAAACGAATATCTGGCTTGGCGCCTGGTGCCAGTGCACAACTCGCATCGCTCCCGATGCGAATCTGATGTACGTAATTAAATATAAGTCAGTTTAAAAAAAGCATTTGCAATAAATTTTGTGCTATTGAAATACTTATTAATTATTATCATTTCAGTGCTATTTATTATCATTTTCAATTTCATATTTATATTTTTAAAGCAATGATTTTTCTTTTTTTTTTTCATTTTTTTCATTTTTTACATTTATAATTTTACTTGTGCTCTACATCATCTAGTTACTCAATACGATGCAATATCCTAATTCGAATATGAGCTACCCCAAGACCCCGATTATCACAGGGACAATTTTCAAAAAGTATTTTATAATAAAAATTTTGCCTGATTTAAAAATAAAATTCGACGTTTAAATAAAACGAGAAATTATTATGGTAAAATACTGGCGGAACTATGCCGTGGCAATGGCTGCATCTAGAAAAATAACTGTCGAAGCGAATGGGGTTGTATCGGGATCTGGTGAAATACGGTTAAGCTGCGTTTAAAAGTTTGTTTTGTTATCCTTCTGCATTTTTCCGGAAAATCTTTTATTCTGGACCCTTCTGCGGTTTATTCACAAAAGGATGCAAGGAATCAACAATGGGTCAAGATGTAAGAGTTTAGCTCTACTTGACGGAAAGGTTCCTCACTCCCCAGATAGCATGAGCATTAGCAACAAGTTCGATTTTTTCTGATATTATCTTGCCGTGACAAGTTTGAATTGAGAAATTCGCAGCAAATTTCCCGCAAGGTATACCATCCCCCACTTGCATGAGTAGTTTGTTGTGAAACTAATGGCAAGGCACTCTTTAATTCACGAAAGTTATGAAAGCAAAAAATCCCTTTGTTGAGAGAATAGACAATCAGCAGATACGCATAAGTTGCAGAAATTTTATTCGGTTGGCACCGCTTTTTCTAAACGCTGTAAATTTCAAATAACAAAAACGGCTCGTTTTGATAATTATAAGTATTACGTTAACTTGTTTACGGTGATGGAAACAGTACGTGCACCTTGTGACGGTGTGTTCGCCTGAATTGACCTGTTCAGGTCTATGGACCACTTCGAAGGGGTTAAACGTATAGTGTAACGGTTGCAAAGAGATAGTGGGGCGTGGAAAGATGACTACTTTGCAATAAGTTTGCAGTATTTTTGATTATTTGTTTGACGTTATTTTGCAATGAATTTGATACAGCATGAATTTAACTTGCACGACAAGTTAGCTGCAAGTTCAAAGTGTGGTGACTTCGGCGTTTGCGTTATCTTGTTGCAGTCTTGTTATGAACTTTCAATCTTGTCATGCTGAGCTTGCTGCAACTTTGCAGGTTTTCAAAGCAAGACTGCTGCAAATTTTCTGAAAATTAAAAATGTTATCTGGGTCCGTTTCCTTTTAAAATCCTTAAAGATTCAAAACACCACGTGGCCACAATCCCAGAGAGCATTTTTCAACTTTCACCTTTGTTAAATTTGCGGAAATATGCTTTTATTTGTTTAAAAATAAATTCTCTTTTAAATACTGGTATCAATAAATTATTTCAACATTTTATAAAGGCGAGTACCTTGCCCCTGAAAGGGTTAGTAAGGAGCGTGAAAAAAGGCTTTTACATATTTGGAAATAAATTTTATTTTAAATCCTGGTGTGATTCAATCATTTCAGCCTTTTATCCATCGAAATTCTTTGCCCCTGAAAGGATTAATGCATAGTTGTCAACATTTATCGTAATTTCCGGCGTATAATCCGAGGATTAAACAAACATATTTCTACAAAGATTTTTTTTTATAAAATGTAACTTTTTAGATCGCGTAAATATTTGTCTTCAATTACTAAATAAAATTTCTGGGTCAAAACAGAATTGTTTGATCTGCGGATTATACGCCGGAAATTACGGTGCGCTTTTTTCTTACCACTAAAATTTAACTGTAAATTTTGGCTTTTAAAAATCTAGGTTTCTGCGATAACATAAGTCAAAATTTACTGTTATAGTTTACTGTTAAGAAAAAAGCGTAAATGTTGCCAGCGATGGTTAATGGGTTATCCCAGGGATAGCCAACCTGCGGCACGCGTGCCACAGAGATACCAGTATTAATGTACAGAAAAAAATGCATTGTTTAATGAGAGAAGGTCTGCAATTTAAAAAGGACAATATTACGACTCTTAGGAAACGGTGTCAAGTGAATTTTAGACAAAAAGGTTGGCCACTCCTGGGTTAACCCTTTATCTGCTGACGGTACTTTTAAGTACCACTCACTTTAAACTTTCATTCCATAGTGAATATTACTAAACTTTTAATCGTACTTTGCAAAAACACCACTTTATCCGGATACACGGCAGCAGCAGTTGTAGGGTTGTTATTTTAGCGAGGAAGGAGGCTACCTTTGAAGCAGTCCATGTGATTTTGCCATCATTTTGTACAGATTGTCACGCTCGTCTTTTTATTGATGCAAACACAGTAAAGGATACAAGATAAGTGTTGGATTCTTTTTATAAGTTCATTATGATCTTAGAGTACAGTTTCACTAACTATTTTAGGTGAACCGTGTATGTATTTCATTTAACAGTTGAATTACTCGGTGGTACTTATAAGTAGAGTCAGTACATTGGGTATTGAAGAAAAACGTCTTGTTTATTTTTCACCTGTGTTGTTATCCATACTTTTCATCTGCTTTAAAATGTAATTACTAAAATGTAGAGTAGTCATGATTTCCCTGGTATTTCTTTTCTGTTTTATTGTTATTTTTTTTTACAGGAAATTGAAAACGTTGTGGTACCGGCTCGTTTTTGCTATTCTATAAATGGCATATGTAAATTCATATATCGCATATGTGGAGATGCGAAAGAACATGTTGTCCCTGGAATATAGACGTCGCATAACTAAAGGACTGCTAAAAAGATCGAAACCTTAAAAAAAAAAGTTTTTGTAACCCTTTCAGGGACATAGCATTTTCAATTCTAAATGATTAGCACAGGAATTTGCCAAAAGATTTATTTGTAAATAAGAAAAGCCTATTTTTCACATACTTATTAAATCGGAAATATTTTCTGGTGTCATTTGAAATACCTTGTGGGTTTTCCGTTACGATATTTTAGTCATAGTGTACTGACGGTACTTTAAAGAACCACTTTAATTAATTACCTCTAAATAATTAATTTTTTCACGGGTGAGAATTTTCTTATGTTTATCCTTTAATATTCATTGTAGTAACTGAAAAAAAAAAATATTACATGAAAAAAATTGCAGTAGATCATAATGCAGTAGATAAAGGGTTAAACTGTGGAGAAGCGGAAAATTTAAAACGACTACAAAAAGCTATTTTTTAATAGTAATTGTTCATATTTTTTTTAATGAAAGGTATTGTTCACAGAAGTAAAGAACCTTGTATGCGTGGGTACTTTTTTTCTTGTATCTCTATTTAGGCTCCAGGGGTGCCAATTTAAAAATGTAGTCAAATAGTCAATATGAAAACGAACACCCGATTGTTTTTTAAATAGTAAATGTTCATATTTTTTAACTAAAGATACCGTTATATCCAAAAATGTATCGCCTAAAAGCTGGTATTTTTTTTATATAACTCCATTTGTATTTGGGATTGCGATTTGAAAATCATTAAAACAAAGTAAAAGTGAATGAAACTTCGTTTTTTTTTTTTAAAGCTGTAAATACACGGATTTTTTAATGAACATTTCCAACAGTACCGAAAAAGTACTCTAAACCAGTGCTACTCGTGGGCTACTCTTTAAGAATTCAGATTCCTTGATTAGCACCACTTTTGCCTTAATTAATATGTCTTTAAGTTAGGCGAATTTTGCCATTTCAAAAAATGGTGCGAAACAAGAAATCTTAATTTTTAAAAGAAGTTGCACACTGACAGCACTGCCCTGAACACATACGCGTATTAATTTTATTTTATTTATATTTTTGTATTCCCATACGGAATGAAGCAACCAGAATTAAAATATATATATATCGGATTGGTGAAGCAGTAACCTACCCATAACAACTTCCTTCGTATCCTTTTTTATTGAGGAATTCCGAAATCAGACTCGAGATTTCGAAATAAGAATTTTAACCATGTGCAATTGTAAAATCTCTGTTAATTAGTAAAGCAAAAATTACTATTTGTAATTTCTGGTATGAATTCCAAATTTCAGAATAATAAAAGAACTGAAACTGACAACCTTAACACAGAGGAGAGGATGGATAACGTTATTTTCGTACAGAAATCGTTGTCCTATTTAATGGCAGGTTTATAGATATTAAATAAGACAAAAATACTATTTCAAAATAGAAGAATGTATGCATATAAGGGGTCGCAGCCTAATATATTTTTCTACATACATTTCCAGATAATCACCATTGTAACAGCTTTATGGTTAAAGAAATATTCCACGAAGCTTATTGTTTGGAAATAGTGGTACAGTAAATATAGGAAACTACGTCTCTTGTTTTTAAGAACCAAAAATTAAAAAAAAAGTCCACATTGCTTAGAGTAGGGATGAGGAACCCATATGCTAACGGGTCATTTACCGCTACTATTTCCGAATAGTATTTTTGGATTTAATATTAAGAGTGTTCATGAGTTTCGAAAATCGCAGATTACTATTTATAAACGTAGTGGTGATAACTGGCGAACTGGTACGAGGGTTCTTTATACCTGGAGTAGTATGTAGTATAGATACGACATATAACCGAAACATCCTCAACTGTTAAAAATAAAATAATAAATAAATAGTTCCCCAGATAGCATTTTTAATTTGCAGAAAATTTGCCAACGCAATCATCGTTTTATTCACCTTAAACAAGTTAAGGTAATATCTGTACTTTTTCAGTACGAACCTTTGGAATTTGAAAAGTGTAGCGTTCAGAAAAAGCGGTGCCAATTGAATAAAATTTCTACAATTTCTGTGTATGTACAGTCGTGGGAAAAAAAAAAGCAAACACCCCCTACTAACTCCTCAACAAATTATCGTAGAAGAAAGTTACTGGTACCGAACGATTGGAAATAAAGTCTATTTTCAAATGATACAGATAAAATTTGCCTTGGGGGCCATTTATACATTAAAACGAACCATAACTTTGTTTTTTCAATAGCAGTACACAATTCTGACAGCATAAATGAACTCTACACCCATCAATTAGCCTAAAAACAAATTTTTATGCAATTTGTACCATAAGTTCCTGAGAAATTAATTATTTTAAAACGAGCGTATTTTAAGGGCTGTATCCAAATTGAAGTTCAGAACTCGATTGTTAACCGAGAGAGTCCCCATCTTGATCAAGGCATCTTAAGAAGTGAATGAAGCCTGCTAGAATACAGGACAGCAGAAGAAATTTCAAATATCTAGTCACTTCTATTATAGACGGCCCCTTAAATCATCATTTTTCCGTTTTTTAAGCATAATTTGAAAACTATTTGGAAGAAAAATGTGAAATTTTGGTTTTCCATAAAGCAGGACTTAATAAATCTAAATCCATCAAAAAAAATTGTAGGTTGCAATTCATAATTTTTTCGAATATTAATTTAATAATTCATAACTGATACCATAAAATGATAAAAATTGCAAATTCAGCGTATTTATGTTTGGGTATATTAGTATTATTGCTACACAAAAAAATTAGCACATTAGGAGCATAATTTCTGGAGATATAAATAAAAATATGAAAATGTAATTTAACATTAGAAACACAAAATTTTGAATGTTTATAATTCAAAAACTTATCATTCAAATGACTTGAAATTCGGTATCTAAGCATAGTTTGAACCGAAGATTTGAAATATCACGTTAAAATTGGGTATTGTCATTGAAAAAAATAAAGTTTGGATTCGTTTTAATATGTAGATGCCCCCCCCCCCTAAGCAAATTTTATATATATCCTTTAAAAGTAGACTTTATTTCCAATCGTTCGGTACCAGTAACTTTCTTCTACGGTAATTTGTTGAGGAGTTAGTAGGGCGTGTTTACTTTTTTTCCCACGACTGTACATATTGTCTATTCCAGGGGTGGCCAACTGTGGCACGCAGGATACCACTAAAATTTAACAGAAAAAGTCAACATGTTGAATCGCAGAGATTCGATGATTTGATAAGGCAATGATTACTATAAAGTTTTAGTGTTGTAAAGCGTGCCACAGTTGGCCCCTCTGGTCTATTCTCTCAACAGAGGGATTTTTTGCTTTCGTCACTTTCGTGAATTAAAGAGAGTCTTGCCATCAGTTTTATCAATCTACTCATGCAAGTGGGTGATGGTATAACCTTGCGGGAAATTTGCTGGGAAATTTTCAATTCAAATTTGTCACGGCAAGATAATGTCAGAAAAAATCAAACTTGCTTCTAATGTTCATGCTATCTCGGTTAATATTTTATAAATATATGTTAACCCTTTAACCCCAAGAGGGGCGCCGGTATATATTATATACCACCTTCGATTAATGAAGTTTTAAACCAGAAAAAATTTATTAAACTTTACTTTTCTAACTTTGGTTGAAAAAAGCAGCAAAATTGTTTTTACTTATTTTGAAATAGAATTTTTCAAAGATTCCGGTGGGAATTCAGCATTTCACAAACGTAAATGCTTGCCCCTCAAGGTGTTAAACAACTCCAATTTGAAAAATAGTAGCTCAGATGTTAGAATACATCATTTTAACCCTCCGTCTACCAGACGGGTCCATTGGACCCGACAAGTACATACAAAATATTCATTCAAACCAGAAATTTCTTTAAAATAAACTAAGTATATAAACCAGACAAAAATAAGGTAAATAAATAAGTTAAATAGTTTTAAATAAAAATTCTGGTGTAGAACGTTTTATTAAAACTTGAATAAAATTCCCGGTAGATCTAGGGTTAAACACATAAAAATATATAAAAAAAAATCAAACATAAAAACAAAAAATTATTGACAAAAAGGTACTTTTTTCAAATATGCATTAAATGTAAAATTACATATAATAAGTAAAACTGTTTTTAAAACCAATTGTATAAGTAACATTGATTTTGCGTATTTTGAGGATATGCAACGCGGTGATACAAAGGGTTGAACATTCTTCAGTTATCAATTATATTGAAACCTGATTCTTTGTTTGAATTTCAAAATTACTCTTCCTAGAATATGAAACACTGCGTGACACATTTAATGATATTTTTCCCAATGGGTTCTAGGATGTCATAACTATTACAATTTTGAGCATTTAATATGTTTCTATGAACATATTATTTTTTTAAATGACAGTTTTGTAATGGCGTTAAGAAAATTTCTCCGTTGTGGTGACTATAAAATTAACCCGTTAAAGATCGCATTAAATTACGTTTTAAAAATTCATATTGCTTATTGCCACCACTTTTTTGAAAAGGAAATATTCCAATTATTTAATGACAAGTAAAATAATACCAGAATAAAGCCGATTTCACTATTTTATAAAACCGGTGGGAATCAAACAATCTGAATAAACATACAGCCCGTGAATATGAAGGGAGCGAGAATTAAGTGGTTAAGGAAAAGGAAATAATTGGGTAATTGTGCTTTTAAAGCATATATTTTATATAACCATTACAAGGCTGCCACAGGCGACTATTTTTAATTCTATTCCGCAACACCTTTGCAAAATAATTTTTTTTTACATACCCTTTAACAACATTTGCAAGAGAAATATCCTCCAAAAAGTATTTTTGTAAAATGGTGGTGCGAACAGAGTATAAAAATTGTTGGCAGCCCTGCCGTTATGTCATTTAAAAAGGAATGCTTTTCGTGAATTTGAGTAGATAGTTATCATGGCTATCTTCTGCTATCCGCAAAGCTTAACTTGTTTACTTCTACTGTATCCACTGCATCATATTATCATGATGGCTAGAGATATTCCAAATAGGAGCGAATGAGTTAACTTATGTTTTTGTGTTTGTTTTGTTTCTGTGAACAAATTTCACCCTCCTAGTACCAGGTTTTAGTACTTTCTGAGCATTCTTAGTTTTACATTATTTGAACCAGAAATTTAAATTCACTATATGTAACTTCTTCCTAGGAAGTGTCTATTTAATTTCACATATTAAGAAAGCACAGGACCTTTGGGTTTGTCGAAACAATCAAAAGCATCACCTTTTTCAAAGTACCAAACAGAAACAATCTGCAATTAAGATCTTCTTTTACTCGTTTTGCCTAAAGTATATAGCCTTAATTACATTATCCCATAGCTGCCAACTTTTACGCTTTTTTCTTAGCACTAAAATTTTATAATAAATATTGACTTACTTAATTCTCAAAATCTGATGATTAAACAAGGCGAAAATCTCTATTAAATTTTAGTGGTAGCAAAAAAGCATAAAAGTTGGCAGCTATGTTATCCAGAAAAATAAATGTTGTATGTAGAAAATTAATATTTAACTTTTAAATATAAAAATTTGTCTCACTTATGCGTGATTAAGTGCTGCTCGCATGATAAAACTCTAAAATATTCATATAGAAAACAATTTTTGAGCAAAATAGAATCATAGCACACCTACTTCAATCTTAAAACCAAAATATACGCAAAAAGTTTTGTTTAAAATTTAATTTTAGCACAAAATAAAGAAAAAGTTCGCAATTTTCAAATGAAAAAAAAAAGAAAAAAGAAAGAAAGTTATTTCTTTTGGTTTTAGCATTTAGACTATAAAGAAGCGCGTATTTGCTTATTTTTTTAAGCTGTAGCTTACATAGTTTAACCCTCTCGCTGCGCAAACTGAGATTTCCTCGGGCAACGTAAAAGTAGCAAAATTTGCGCAACCCGAGATTTCCTCGGGGATGCATTTTTTTCCGTCTAATTAACCCTCATTGATTATTCCCACCAGTTACTTTTGGTACCATTTATTTATTGTAAATTTTGCCTTATTTAATCGGAGCATTTTCCCGATTAAATTAGACAAAAATTTTTGTTTCGAAAAACCTGTGAAAAAAGAATAAAAATTCTTAAAAGTCGCTTGTCGCGAAGGTGTTAAATACGCAATTGTTGAAGCTATTTTGATAAAACAATTACGCAGCAAGAGGGTTAAAAGTAACAGTGCGCTCAAACTCCAAATTTACTGATCTGAGAAAACGCTTTTTAAATTTTCAATATCTATGAATATTCAATTATACTCACCGTCTATAAATTATTATAACTCAAGAAATAACGCTGATTTTTGAATGGCGTGTTTTGCATATTGTTGAGAAATTCTACAGTCGTCAGCAAAACTTTAGACACTGATGACATTTAACCTTTAAATACAAAATACAAATCTTTGGTTATACAAATCGCTATATTTGTTTTTAAATGTATTTTAAGCATTTTAGTACGAAAATACTGGGTTTAATGTAGGATAGTATTTCATTCAACAGAAAAAAGTAAAATTTGCATATTGCAAAAGTTTAGACATTTTCTTGTTTTTTGGCAACTGTTCAAGGGAAAATGTAAATTTGAAAGTTATGACGTCGCATGCATGAAGTATTTAAGTGCACCTCACGATGGCATCGGTTAGTGAAGATGCCGCGAGCTAAAAAGATTCGGTCCAGATGTAGTAATAATTGAAATATGTGTGCTGAAATCGAAAATGAAGACTGTTGCAGAAATTTCACCTACATTGAATATTTCAAAGAAGTCTGTCTATCAAGTATTGTCTAAGGTTGACTCATGCAAAGCAAAACATAGATCTGGAAGTCCTCGTGTGACCAGAAAAATAGATGATTATAGGATCCAGAAACTGGAATCTACACAAATTATGAGTGGTAGTCAGATTAAAAGTTTGTCAGGACTTTCTGTGTCAACTGAGACGGTTCGTAGGCGAATTAAGGAAATATGGAAATTAGTTTGTATGAAAATGAAAAAACAGCCAGCTTTGAAATCTCACCAAAAATTGAAGAAAATGAAGTGCGCTCGCAAGCATATGTCATATGGACCCCAGGAGTGTACTGTGATATTCAGTGACGAAAAGAAAATTGGAATTCCGATAGCCCAGATAGGTGAACATACTATTGGCACGACTTGCGCAAATAACCTAGGACTTTCTTTAGTTCGGTTCTTGATTTCGGTCTCATTTTGCTATAATGGTCAAGTAGCTCTGGAGATCCTCAATGGTCGCTAAACAGCACTAGACTACATACATACATTAAAGAGCAATTTACTGCTATTTTAGGAATTTTATCTGGTCCAAAGTATATATTTAAGCAAGATAAATTGTCCGTTCATGTTGCACACAAAACAAAAACTTGGATTAACTCTGAAAATGTTACTTTTCTCGACTGGCATGCGTGTAGCCTTGATCTAAACCCAATCAAAAACCTTTGGGTCATCATATCTCGTAAGATTTACGAAAATTTTTGACAGTACTCCTCTGTTGGTGAACTACGAGTTGCTGTTGAACGTACTTGGTATGAGACATAACCCCAAGTGATACAGCGTTTAGTTTCTTCGATGGAAAGTCGCATTTTTGCACTAATTGCAAACAATGAAGGTGCAATTCGATTTTAATTTATGGTTATTTTTTTGTAAATAAGCAGATTGTTTATATTTTTGCCACAATGTTTATTTAGTTTTTTTTTTTTTTTTTTTTTTTTTTTTTTTTTTTTTTTTTTGCCATTATATATTATGTAAAGTGTATAATTTAAAATTTATTGTTTGTGAATAAAGGATGTCACAAGTAATATATGACAGTTAATTTACAACAATACTTTTCATACATTTCAGTACAGAAGAGTAATCGGCCATTGTCTAAACCAGTGTTGCCAACGGGCTAGTTTTTTAAATTGCGATATCTTGATTGGCACCACTTTTCTAAAATGGTAAAATTCCCCATGGCATTAACTAAAGGGAATTTTACTATTTCAAAAAACTGGTGCTAATCAAGAAATCTGAATTAACCCTCCGTCTACCAGACGGGTCCATTGGACCCGACAGGTACATACAAAATATTCATTCAAACCAGAAATTTCTTTAAAATAAACTAAGTATATAAACCAGACAAAAATAAGGTAAATAAATAAGTTAAATAGTTTTAAATAAAAATTCTGGTGTAGAACGTTTTATTAAAACTTGAATAAAATTCCCGGTAGATCTAGGGTTAAAGAAAGTAGCCCACTAGCAACGCTGGTCTAAACTTTTGCTGGACAATGTTAAACATTCAAAATAAACCTAAAACGGATTTTTTGAAAGTTTAAAGGTCCTGTGCCCCCTTAGCTATAAATTATTCATTTTTTTCTGGTTTGAAACATTAAAATTTCAAAATAGAAAATAACTGGGATCAAATAAGACCCCAATGGTACTAGGAGGGTTAAAGATTTTAGTTTACATCCTCATTAAGACTAGAAAATCTGGAAATTTGACTTAGGTTTTAAAAATATTTTGCACCAGAATTTTTATTTTAAACTATTTAAAATATTTAACTTATTTAAGTGCAGTATATTTTATAGCAACTTACTTTATAACGAAATGTGTCTTTCGAATAGAAATATATTTGTTTGGTATTAGTCAAAATGACCCCTATGGACGTAGTAGCGTAAAAAGATTGTAATACACAGAATATTCTTTCATCTTATTTTGCATTTAATATAATTACTACTAAAAAATTAAGCATATCAATATAACTGAAACAAATCAAACACCCTCATTCTGAGACATTTTTAAAAGATAGATTACGGGTTTTTAAACATTTTCCCACGAGCCACCAAGCTACTGCAAAAAATCTGAAAAGAAAGCTGGACAGTGACTCCTAAATCCGGACTTAATAATACATGAAACCCAATAAAAACGGAACCTATATCTAACGGACTACTGCCTTAAATGTTAAAATTTCATTTTTTCTTCTGTAAAATTATACCTGCTCAGACAAAATTCTGTTTAAAACAAAAATTTTCTCCTCTGACTTGTGATTGCGTCAAACAGGTTTTTTTAAGCATCATATATAAAAAATATTTTTTATATATGAAATAAATAATAAAAAATATTTTTTAATAAATAATAAAAAATATTTTTTATATATTTTTTATATTTTCAAAAAATATTTTTTATAATAATTTAAGCGTGTAGCATAAAGTTATTTTGCTTTTTTTTAAAACTGATTTTATTTCTCTTCAAAAATATTTCACTATAAAACAAAGTAGGTCAAGCCTCCCATATAGTGGGTCAAGCCTCCCAAATGTGGTGAGCCTTGACCCATTATTTTCTCATGTTTAAGATCAACCATTTTTTAATTTCTTATATATTACACTTAAGTAGCAATTTTATTATTATAACTGGTTGTATAACGAACAAAATGATATATAAAACATTATTCTACGTTCAATATTTAAAAAATAAAAAATCATTTTGTAAAAAGTGGGTCAACTCTCCCTAGTCTCCCCTACACATTATCAGTTTAACATTATGAGTAACATCCGAAATTTCCATATTTTTTTTTAAATTAAACTATCATTTTTTTAAAGCAAACTAGTATTTAAAAAAAATCTCTTAACACTAGAACGCCTGGAAATTTTACTCAAATTTCATAAAAATATTTGACACCAGAATTTTCATTTAAAATTATTTGATTGATTTATTTAGCGTAAAACTAAGTGGTTTAAATTCAACTTATTTTAAGAAAAGAATTTCTGGTCCCAGTTGACATTTAATCATATGGTCGTAGTCGGATCGACTGCTTCCGGGCTTTCTAGTGTTAATAAACCTTTCCTTATAAAACTTAGAGTTGGGTAGAATTTCATTACTGTAATAAACCGAAAACTATACCGATGAAATCAGGAAATGGAGACATCGATATAAACTCAGTGCACGTTATAAATAATACAGAAGATATTTCGCTAGAAAATAAATTTTACTTCCTTCTTTAGATGAAATACAAGCAAAAAAAAGTGTTGTCATAAAGAAGACGATAAAGCTGAAAAAACTTATGCATTTTAAATCTCAAATTTTCTCTCCTTCTGACTTTAATAAAAATCTTAGAGTTTTTTCTGCATATCAGAATACTTTTTCGGTGCAGATAATTTATTTTTTCTAACTGATTCAAAAAATTTTAACGCATTACATATTTTTGTAAGGATTTTTTTAATGTGTCAAATAATAAATAATTCATTAATTCTAGTCCTATATAAGAGTGGATATTAGTATATCAATATATGTAATTTTTGATTCATCAAGATATACATTAGTATACGATACATACAAAAAAATTCAAATTCAAATATGAAGTGAAATATTGAAAGCTAAAAGGAAAATACATTAAATTTTAAAGTAAGAAATAATGCGAGAAACAGTGAAAAAAAAATGTTATGCATAAATATATCTGAAAAATAAACATAGAACACCTCCGCTTTTACGTGTCTATGTATGTCGTACATTATGAACCAAATGAAAAGCAAAGCATTAAAATAGGAAATACATTTTTAAATATGTGTTCAGCTAGAATTAAAAAACAAAATGCTAAAAAATCAGTGAAGTGCAGATGTACATATATATATATTTAAAAGATTGCTAAAACATTTAGCTACCTAGGTATATATAAATATATATAAGATACCAATATTAGGGAAAAAATAATTCAAAATGAATTGTTGCATACAAAATGAAAAGATATCATAATAAAAAACATCATAAAAAGCGTACATTCATAATTACATGCGCAAATGCAGCATAATAATTTGAATGCTAATATATAACCATTAATTAAACATTACCGACCATCATCAAAAACCGCAATATTGTGAATGAAATGACAGTATATTGTCATTTCATTCTCAATATTGCGGTTTTTGATGATGGTCGGTAATGTTTAATTAATGGTTATATATATATATATATATATATTTATTTATTTATTTAAAATATTGCACAGTTCACAAGTCATAGTTGGCAACTAGAAAGATTTTTTAACACCAGTATTTGCAGGGATGAGATTTCCGCTTTTTTGCACACCAGTATATTTTTAGAGAAAATGTTGTTCGGTTAAATCGCAAAAATGTACCGATTAAACAATATAACTATTTCTCTAATAAAATACTGGTGTGCAAAAAAGCGGAAATCTCATCCCTATAATTGAAAAATTTCCCATACTTTAGCGCAGATATTTGCTGTGAATAAGAATATTGTGGATAAGAAATAGTTGTGATTAAAAATTCTATTAGTTCGTAGCGGTAGAAAATACAATTTTATATATTATTTAGTAAGAGATTTAACTTATACATGAAACTGATGTTCAAAATATATTTCAACTATCTGCGCATATTGATAAATATATTTACCAACCTGTGCTAAAGTGTTTATTCTTGGAAATTGATTAATTTTCCTTGCACTAAATAAAAATTATTATATGAAAATAAAACTCCATGCTACAACTATTTCTGATAATATATCGTCGGTACCATGTCAAACTATCCAATATAAAAACAGTGTTGCCAGTGGGCTACTTTTTTCAAATTAATATTTCTTGATTGGTCCCACTTTTCCGATATAGTAAAATTCCCCTTATTTTCGCCTTTATAATCCTTTATTATTCTATTAATATAAAAAGGCGAATTTTACTATTTCAGAAAAATGGTGCCAAACAAGAAATCTGCCCCCGACAACACTATTTTCATATTGTATAGTTTAACATACTACCGACGATATTATGGTATATATCGTCAGTACCATGTCAAACTATCCAATAGGAAAACAATTTTTCCAGTGGGCTACTAATTTTTCAAATTCAGATTTCTTCAGATGAAAATAAAAGCGTATTTTTAATGAAATCGGTGTATAAAATGGTATTTGTTATGTAAATGGTAATGAAATGTCAGGAAGGAAAACAAAAATAATTTCTAGGAGAAATTTGTCAAGAGCAGTCATCTAGACTGCTATCGAATATGTATAATTCGATTTGAACCAGATTTTTTTAAAAAGAGTTAAATATATAAATCGCACAAAAATTAGCTAAACAGACAAATTAAAAAGCTTTAAATAAAAATTGCCGCATAGATTTTTTTTTATAAAACTTGAGTGAAATTACCGGCGCCTCTAGTGTTAAAAATCTAATATTATAGATTTTCTTAACACTAGAAAGCCCGCGAGCAGTCATTTTGACTGCTACCTGCTAAACGAATATATCTCGGTTCGAACCAGAATTTTTTTCATAAAACTAATTTAAAAGGTAAAAAGTGAAACTCTAGTGAAATTATAAGTAAATAATTTCAAATATACATTCTGGTGTAAAATATTTTTCAAAAATTTGAGTAAAATTATCGGTCTTTCTAGTGTTAATATTAAGCCTGATGGCTATTTTTTTTTCACTAAGTATATTTCCAAGTGTCCTTTTACAAAAAATTAGAAACTTCTGAGATGATTTATGTTTTCTTCATCACTATGATGAACATGGCCTATTTGCTTACAATCATCCATATGCATACATTTGTCATGGCAAAGGGTGTGCATTAACAACAAGTTGGAAATTGTTCGTTAAACGTGGCAAATGAGATGCGTTCGTACTACAATTAGTTTTATAATATTTTTTTGCACCGCATATTGTACTGAATTTATATTTTAGTGCATATCAATTTCATTCTGTTCGAAAGGCTGTAACATCATTAAAATGCACTTGTGATAACTTTCTCCCATTGGCCATAATCTAACGGAAAACTTTCGATTGTCCTTGTAATTAAACTATACATCCGATTTTCATAAAATTTGAAATGACTCGACAAAATTTTGCAACAATTACATATTTAAAATTTCAGACAAGTCGGAAGTCTCTAACATCATTAAAATGCACTTGCAATATTTTTTTCCCATTGCCGTAATGTAACGGAAAATTTTACTGTCCCTGTAATTAAACTATACATCCGATTTTCGTAAAATTTGAAATGACTCGACAAAAGTTTGCAACAATTATATATTTAAAATTCCAGACCATTCGCTTTCGTAGTTTTTGCTCTGTTATATGCGGGCAGACAGACGAACTGAACGACGATAATAGGTGCTACATATTTATATAATTACGAATGTACCTGAAAAGAGATTTGCTGGGACGTAGTATTTTTCGTGTACCTTTATTTTTAAATTGTGTTATTACTAGGGATGAGATTTCCACTTTTTTGCACACCAGTATTTTATTAGAGAAATAGTTATATTGTTTAATCGGTACATTTTTGCGATTTAACAGAACAACATTTTCTCTAAAAATATACTGGTGTGCAAAAAAGTGGAAATTTCATCCCTGGTTATTACAAGCTGGACTTTAGGCGTTTTTGTACACTTGACCGAACTTCTTATAGTTGAGTAGAAATAAAGGAAAAAACACCTTTAGGTGGTACTAATTGGAACTAAAATTGTTCTTGTTGTAAATGGTAGTTAACGCGCTCCTAATGGACATACTAAAAATATACAGTCGTATTGTTGCGCAAAATGCGTTTTTCTGCGGCAGTCTTGAAAAGACATGAAATTTTTTTTTAAATCGCAAACAGCCATGTGGGATATCAAATTACAGGAAGTTTTGAGATGAAAAAGATTATGATATTTGTTTTTTAAAAGTAGAAGTAAATAAAAAAGTTATGGCGAAAAAATGAAGGATTTTGGATTCTTGAAATACATCCTTTTATTTTAAAAATTCAAAAATTTGAAATAAGTACACAAGAAAGGGGATTTAGTTATATCTATAAAATCTTATTTATGTAACGAAATTCAAATCTCCTCTTCATATTCATATAAATCAAAGCTGTCTCCTGTGTTTGCACAGTCCTTTTCACGACAGCTTTTACAAACTACTGAATATGGAAGCCCATATCGAAGACATGTACACTTTGTAGTGTTACATGGCTTTTCAACTGTAGTTTGGCAGGGATATTTAATCATATTTAACACTAGAACGCCCGGAAGGAGTTGATTCAACTCCGACCACTGATTAAATCTGAATTGGAGCCAGAAATTTTTTCATAAAGTAAGTTAAATTAAAACGACGCAGAAATACGTTAAAGAAATCAGTTAAATAATTTTAAATAATAATTATGGTGGGAAATATTTTTATGTAGCTTCAGTAAATTTTCCGGGCGTTCTAGTGTTAAGAGTTTGTCTGGTGCTGGGTTTAATTCTGTTAACACTAGAAAGCCCGCGAGCAGTCATTTTGACTGCTACCAAATGAATATATCTCGGTTCGAACCAGAATTGTTTTCATAAAACTAGTTTAAAATGTAAAAAGTAAAAATCTAGTGAAATTATAAGTAAATAATTTAAAATATACATTCTGGTGTAAAATATTTTTCAAAAATTTGAGTAAAATTCTCGGTCTTTCAAGTGTTAATATCGGCTGAAATTCTATATCAACCAACTGCCAACCCCACATAGTGCAGGATCAGGGCTGGCATATTAATATTTTTCCATATAAAACATTGCAATTTCACTCGAAGTAGATGCATTTCGAAGCATTTTGTGTTGGAGACAAACGAGCTATATCAAATTCTTTTTTATCTGAAGCTATTTTCGTCATGTATTGTTCACAACAAAGCACGTTTAGGTCACTAGTTTCAATGTTGCCTCCATAAAGTGACGCTAGAGCTTTACAGCCATTTTCAACCAATTCTTCTACAGTAAAATCTTTGGGTGATTCATATTTTTAGTGTGTTCATTAGGAGCGTGCTACCTACCATTTACAACAGGGGTGACCAACTGTGGCACGCCCGGCAACAGTATAATTTAACAGTAATCGTTGCCTTATCTAATCATCGAATCTCTGCGATTCAACAAGTCGACATTTTCATTAAAATTTTAGTGGTATCCCGCGTGTCCCAGTTGGCCACCCCTGATCTACAACAAGAATAATTTTGCTCCGATTAGTTCCACCTATAACGCTATTTCTACTGTACTATTAAAAGATTGGAGATTTGCCAAACTCTCAGAGTGAAAAAAATCAACATACCGCATCTGTGTTTTTAATTACTGATATTTAAAGAAAAGAAAGATTTTACAACACAAGTTAAAAGGAAAAAAAATTTTTGTACTCAGTGATTTTGAATTATCACGTAATGCAAATTCTATGGATTTTTATCCCTTGAATCCCCATACCCTAATTCCAGTTAAGTTTTTTATACTTAAAAAAAATTCTCCAGAACTGTTATGATGTTTCATTCCCTGCAACTAATAATTTGGAAATAAATGTTATGCAAAAAAAAAAAAAAAAAATTACATATGATCTATTTTACTACTGATGTAAACACTAAAAGAATTACGATCTTCCGTACTTTTATTTTAAGATATCGAAAATAAAAATATATATATATATCACAATTAAAGATTGTAAAAAAATACGTATTTGTTAAACGAACTTTATAATACTGCTTGTAATATATATATATATATATATATATATATATATATATATATATATATATATATATATATATATATATATATATATATATATATATATATATATATATATATATATTAGATGTGATGCTACAACGTATTAAACCACAACTTGTTTGTTTGCTTATTGAATACATACACCCGGCTTGCTTGACATTGAATGAACTTTGCTATACTCAGTGGTGGAAAATTGGCGCAGAGGAGGAGCCTATTGACACCACTAATATTTTATGGTATTCTTCATCTTAATAAAAACTGTCATTAGAAAAGACGAAAAATTCTACTAAAATTTAGTGGTGTCAATAGGCTCCTCCTCTGCGCCAATTTTCCACCACTGTATACTGCTTGAACTTTATTATATTGCTTGTAAACAAAACCAAAATATTTTATATTTTAAATGTGATGTCACAATGTATTAAACCACCCCTTGTTTATTTTTTTATTAAACGCATACACCAGAATATGCTTGGCATCAAGGTCCCGCTTATAAGATTTCGTCGATATAAGGATGGGGTAGACAACACCTGAAGAACTCCGGGAACTCCACAAAGATTGTGCAATAGGGTGGGTCGAAAAAACCGAAATATTTATAATCGAAACGTAATAGCGCGGAAAAGTTGCCTTTTGTAAAAAAGATAAAATACAAAAATATTACACCGATTGGTTAATATCTTTTACCGCCGCAAGGGGTCCAAATTTCGAAAAAATCGCAAAAAACATACTTTTAGCAATTTTTTTTTTTAATTACCCAAACATACTTGTTTAATTTCTAATAGAACGCAATGGCCACGCCAAGATATTAGTAATGTAACATTAACATTTCATTTTTGTGACTTCGTTACTTTTACCGCCACAACAGGGCCAAAATTTCTAAAAAATGTTAAAAATTAAAGTTTTTCATTTTTTCAATTTTCATAACTTTTGTAATGTTTTCAGATTTTTTACATTTCTAATAGGCTGGGAAAGGCAATATATGTGTTTAATTTCATGCACATTGTTAACCATGATCACTGTAATTCTATAGAAAAAAGTTGCTCAATGATAGAAACACCTGCAGCTGCCTGCACGTAAAATTAATTTCTCGCTGCTAGAGGGCCACGTTTCACTTTGTTCGTTTTTTTTTTTTTTTTTTTTTTTTTTTGTAATGTACTTATTTTACTCTATACTTTGATGGCCCTAAAGATAGAAATATCTGCCAGGTTAAAGAGGTGGCAAAGTTTCATCTTTGCGAAGTCAAGGAGGAACATATCTCTTTGTACTAGAACCAGGTCTGAATTATTTTCGTCATTTGACCCCATCGTCTGGCAAGGCGACTTCTATATGCAATGACATTATAGATTTTTTGAAGAAAAATGAAATCCCGACTGGAATAATAATTGCAGTTGAATTTCGAGGAACTGTCTTCAAAACAGGATGCAAAGGTGGTGTTATAGTAGGATTAGTTGAGAACAACATTTAAAAAACCACTTTATTGGCTTCCTTGATCTCACTTCAATGAGCTTCCACTGAGACATCTTTTCAAACATCTTGATGACAAAAAACAGGTTCTCTATCATATTGTGGCCCAATTGGTTGATCTCTTGCGATTTGCGAACTATTACCAATTGCAAAATTTAAGCCAATTTAATCTGATCACCTAGCTGTTGATAAAGATGATTTGTCAACTGACCAAAAGTATATGTCTGAAATATTGCAAGCTCTTTCAACACGCGTGTATACAATTGACCTTTTTTGCTGAGTCCCTGGACAAATATTTCACGCAAGGTGGATTATTACTGCTATTCGAATTTTGAGACTCTACGTTGGAACAAAGAAACCCTCTTCTTAACTTGTCATACTCTTTGAGTACATCCTGAAAATGTACTGCATCAGTTGGTTCACAATTAAAATGAATCGCTCATGTTTTCCAGAATCTGTGCACTATAGCTAGTAACTTACATTACTTGACAGATAATCTACGAAGGATTATAGTTCCTGTATTTTTACGAAATGACTATTTCACAAATCATACAAATAGCCTCTTTGGAATGATAGCACATGAAGAGGAGAACATGAGGGCCCCAGCCATGAAGAAAATTGCAAAAGCACGAAGTTCTGTGGACTAGAACAGTGCCATCCGTCACTTTATTATAGCAGACTTCAACACTGAAGCTTAAAATTTTATGGCGTTAGTCTACTGACAAAACTGAAAACTAACGGAACCACCTGTTATGGTTTCTTTATCGACTAAAAACGCTGGTGAGTTTAAAATGTTCGATTAAAGATACCAGCTATTATAACTTTCCTTGTCCCACTCAATCACTAGAAAGATGCGTGAAATTATTCATTGAAGCACTGATAATGTTTGTTTACTAGAACAGAGGGAGAATCACATCTGATCAGTTTTGGCCTCTCGAGAAATAATGGCTTCATCTGAAAGCAAGTTGTATTATAAAATTCATTTACATTAAATTCTTCATTTTAAGTTTATTTAACCCGTTTCGGTTAAACATCTCTGTATTTTAATTAATAAAATACTAAAACATTTTGCTCATTTTATATAATTTTTGTGGCATGAATTGGCTATTATGAAGTAAAACATCAGTAGATGAAGCGATCGTCAAGAAAAATGAATGATTAACTTTATTTTCAAGTGTATTACAAATAGTTATAAAAAATTATGATATATTAATAGATATAAAGTAAAATTATTTATTTCTAGACATATAGAAATTATAAAAATTTAGAAAAAAAATGAAAAATTGAATTTTTTGAAATTTTTACAAAAAATATGGTCTTTTTGCGGCAAATAAAGATATGATTTCATCATAATGAACATTTACCGGGACATTTCTCATATCTTCATTTAGCTATTGCGTTCTATTAAAAATTCTATTGGTATGTTTGGATAATTTAAAAAAAAATGATAAAAAAAACATGTTTTTTGCTATTTTTTGGAACTTTGGCCCCCTTGCGGCGGTAAAAGATATTAACGGATCGATGTAATATTTTAGAAATTTATTCTGTATTACAAAAGGCAACTTTTCCGCGCTATTACATTTCGATTATAAAAATTTCGGTTTTTTCGACCCACCCTATTGTGCAACGGAGTCGCAGGGAGCTGAACCCGTCATCTCTCCTACGTTCGGAAGCGATAAGAGGTAAGAAGAGCAGACAGTTTGGTAACACTTGCTTCGACTGCTGAATTGTAACGCGGGAGTGTGTCGGAAAAACAAACTTGCGTATGAAAATGTCGCTTAACGCAACCCCGCAACTTGAATGGACAAGATCCACCGGGGAATTTGTTTTCAAACGGCGTTCGTTGTTCCTTCTTCGTTAAAAAAGTTAGCATTGTTTGTGAAAGAATGTATTAGACGATTTTTTTGTTGTTGTTGTTTGATACGTTAAAACATTAAGTGCAATTTACCAACATTAAATGCATAAGGTCGTTAGTTAGTAGTATAGATTTTAAAGAAAGTAAATGGTGTGTGTGTTTTAAAACTGCGGTTAAAACTTGTAAAAAAAAGAGGATTTCCAATGCTATTTTTATTCCCAGGTAAATTTTATAAATGCTTTTCATTGTTTCCCAAAAATCCTAATTCTTTAGATATCTATGTAGTTTTTATTAATTGTAATACAAATAAGAAAAAATTGAAAATGCTTGCTTTTAATGTAGTGGCTCTAATATACGTCTGTCTAAATTTTGGCTCAATCAGTCATAGAATTTTTTGTTATTTTTTATTTACTTTAAAAAGAATTTCATTTGTATTATACTTAAATATAATTAGCATTCTGATAGCAAAACAAACAAGGATACCGGGGAGAGGGAGAAAAGTTTACAAGATCACAGAATGTCTTACATCTATTTTAAAATACTTTAATGTACATAAACATGATGTTTAAATAAATAAGCATGGTTATTATTTTAGATATTTATTTTAGATACAAATATAATTTTTATTTATATTTTTCCTTTAGACTATTATTTATATTTATAGTTTTCATTTAGATTATTATTTATATTGAAATAAAAAAGAAATCTTATTGTGAAGGTATCTATACATACTAAATTATAAACTGTAATATGCAAACGTTTTATGAGTTTTCCATTCTCTTAAAAATGTATATAGTTAATGTGTTATTTGTAAAATATTATGTAAATAATACATATAATATTCTGTAATTTTATAAAATAACTATAATATAAATTAATAAAATTACATTGATAAAGATAAATATTAAATTAAACATTATTACTAAAAATATTTTTAAAAATTTAATAAATAAACAAATTTATATGACTGATAAAACTAAAGTTTTAAGAGGCATATATTTAAAGCCATTTAGTCACGAGTCAAATTCATTTAAATAAATTGAAAAGGGAGCGGCTATTTTTAGTCTGAATATTTTTCTACGTATTTTTTTTCCAGAAAAGAAGGTTTTGTACAGCTATTAACCCCTTAATTGTCGTTCCCGTCATATTCACGGGCTATGTCTTTTTTTAGATTTATTCAGATTTGTTTGATTCCCACCAGTTTTATAAATTAGTATAATTAGCTTTATTATGGTATCATTTTACCTGTCATTAAATAAGCTCAATGTTTCTTTTTCAAAAAAAAGTGGTACCTATAAGCAATTTGAATTTTTTAACCGTAATTTAATGCGACCGTTAAGGGATTAAACAATAGGCATTAGCTATGTTTGATTCTTCTTTGTGTTACAATAATTTAAAAACTACATAGATATATATAAAAAATTAAGGTTATGAAAGACCGAAAAGCATTTATAAAACTTATCATTGAATAAAAATATATTTCGTCTTTTGTTTACAAGCTTTATTGGCAGATTTAAAACACACACAGACAGTTTTACTTCTTTAAAATTTATCCTGTTTATCAATGGTATTGTGTATAAAGATACATGTAATTTTTGGGTGTGGGACTAATTTTATTTAATGTTTTTTAATACAACATCTTTTTTGCACAAAAGGGTAAAAAAAAAAGTTTTATACAAAGTTAACAGCGATTTCAAAATCACCCATAAAAAAGTAATATTTGGCTATTTATCGCTACTATTATTCGCCAGCTTCCGCCAAGCACTCGCCGCATATTTCATCCTGTAAAATTACTTCACTACCTTATAATCGATGCCTAGAAGGGGAATTGGAGGTAATATGCTTTACCATTACGGTCTACGAAGCTGTCAGTTCTTCTACTGGATCTACTTTGTCTTAAACGCCTGGCAACGGAGGGCACCCCGCCCCAACCACCACCACCACTTTCGAATGTAACACTGTGTCACCATTGTTGCCAGTCCACCATTTTTTTTCCAAACAGCTTTATTGTTTAAAAATAGTATAATTCACTGTATTTAAGCATTACTTAATAGTGTTGCGAATAGAATATATAAATAGTCGCCCGTTCATTTACTGTGATTATCTTATATTAATTTTTTATTCACTTTTGTTTTACTTGCATACTTAATTTGCAAACAAAAGTAGCATAATTAAGTTAGCAGGAAGCAAATTAACAGCAAAAAATATTCATTTAGTGATATGACAAATGTAACAGCATAAATGCATTGTAATAAATAAATAAATAAACAAATTGTATGACATAAATTTTCAGATATCTCGAAAATCGTTTGCGAGGTGTGGTTAAATTGATTTTTATACTGCCGGCGACGAGATCTTTCCAGCGATACCACTCTCCTAAAAATTAGCGGCTTATACTTCTTGCAGTTAAGTAGTTTTATACAGTAATCTTCAAATTAGTTTGTCATAGATAACACAGGCCTGGGATGAAAAAAAAAATACAAGGGTATTGATGGCTGAACTTTATGTATTTTTTGGTGCTAATTAAAAAACAAATAATGAAAAAATTCTATCACGTCACATTTTCTTGAAAAATATTGGGTCGATTGGAAAGTTTGTCGTGTTGAAAAAATCAATTCGTACCGGTAAATTAAGCCAGGTAATTATAAGACATTAGATATCGGAATCAATGTCTAGTAATTAAAAGATAGAATTTTCCGAGACGAATTGATTTTCCCAACACGACACAACATTCCGATAGACCCAGTTGTTTTAAACCGTTTAAGCCTATAACAAAATAATCGATTACTGAAAAATCAATTTGCCTTTCCGAGAATCGATTTTTTTTACATAGATTTATATGGATAAAATCACTGTTGCCAGATAGCACATGCAAAATTGTCCAAAATTGTCCTTTTCATTTTAGTAAAAATATCGATATCGATGTTACAAAAAATTCTGATGTGAGGGTAGAAAATGGAGGTCATTTTCGAAATCAGCCCAACCAATAACATAAAAATCAGCGAAAACTTCTCTTGTATTTTTCAAAAACTTCAATTTCGCAGGCTTGTGTAATTAATGCAACAAATGTATACGATTAAATAATGTGACACAAATTGGTGGCAATGTATAAAACGTAAGTATAAACCCTTTTTATGTGCGAGTATTCATGCATTAATGGATGACCCCATAGAAGCAGGAAACATTTTATAAAATTTATTTTCTCATAGATACGGCTCCGTTTGAAATGTCACGTGTCGTCCTCTAACTCTTATCCCACAAATTACGAATCAAGAAATTGCTTCTCCCCAATATTTATCTTCTTTAATGTCTGAAAATATTGCAGAAATTTTATATAAAAATAATATTAGTTTTAGATGCTTTTATTATAACTGATTTAACAAATCGGTAATTTTAGATTTTTATTGTAGAATATTTTCAAGAACAACAAGATTAATAAAAAAACAAAAATTCTGGAAATATGGCGAATGTTATTAAAGCAATGTAAATTAGAAATGTCAACGCATGTTAACGGGAAGGGTTTTTTTTATTTGAAACAGTTTCACGTATCATTGTTTTAATAAGAGCCTAAATAATTTCTTGTACATCTAATTAACCCTCCGTCTACCAGACGGGTCCATTGGACCCGACAGGTACATACAAAATATTCATTCAAACCAGAAATTTCTTTAAAATAAACTAAGTATATAAACCAGACAAAAATAAGGTAAATAAATAAGTTAAATAGTTTTAAATAAAAATTCTGGTGTAGAACGTTTTATTAAAACTTGAATAAAATTCCCGGTAGATCTAGGGTTAATTTGTTGAGAAAATAACCACTTTTACCCCTTAATTCTCGCTCCCGTCATATTCACGGGCTGCGTCTTCTTTTAGATTTATTCAGATTTGCTTGATTCCCACCAGTTTTATAAACTAGTGTAATTAGCTTTATCAGGGTATCATTTTACCTGTAATTAAATAAGCGGGTATTTCTTTTTCAAAAAAGTGGTGTCAATAAGCAAACTGAATTTTTAAACCGTAATTTAATGCGAACGTTAAGGGGTTAACTCAGGGGTCGTACGCTTAAGGGATTTTTTCAGGACAATTATCAGTAATTATAAATCGAAAAATAAATCTAAGTTAAAAGCGCGAAATTTCGCCTTATTTTAGAAGAGATTTTTCCATAAGATAACTGGTACCGAAAAATTTCCCGGTCGTGAAATTTCAGGACAGGTACGACCCCTGCTTTAAACCCTTAAGGATCGCTTAATATTTGGAAAATCCATCAAAAATATACCTATTCTTTTTATTACAGAAATTGAATAATTATAAGGTTTCTAAAAATATTATATGCAATTAGATTTTTTTTGTTTTTTTTAGGCGAAAAAAAAAGATGTTATAGAACAAATTCACAATTGTAGAAAAGCCATCATGCGAGCATTCTGTGTCTTAATGTTTGTTTACACCATACAAATTACTGCGAATAAGACCTTTATTTATTTAATTTTTTTTTGGCCCCACCAGTGGCCGAGAGGTTCTGCTCTCGAAGCTGGTAGACAGGAGGGCTGGGTTCGAACCCAATTGCGCCCGTCGGCCTAATCGTTTCGGAGTTTTCGTGGTTTTCTTCGAAACCTTGGATTCCCAAGCGTAAATACAGGTTAGGTTCCCTTAGAAAGACGCCCACGAAGGGCACTTCTCCCCCTTAGGGCCTATATCCCTCGTGTTGATAATTGGCCGACATAAACACAACCAACCAACCAACCTTTATTTTTTTACATCTTAGATCTTTATTTATCATTATCACACAAACATTTACAAACAACATCTGAAATGATATATATACATTAAATTTTAACTATTAATAATTTTTTGAGTGCGATATATTTAGAAACATACAATACAAAGTCCAACATCACAATCAGCGCCAAAAACCACAACCTGTCGGTAATATTCAAAGACTTCACACGGAAATGCCAGCTAAATTTTTCTGGTTTCAGAAGTTTTTTCAGCAATTAAATCTCCAGCCCGGGAATATGGCGGGCACGAGAAATAACGAACGACACCTCAGCCTTTGCCACCGAAATACTCAAGGCCTGAGGACGGGAATTGTGACGTCATCACTAATCGACCGATTTCTCACTAGTGTTGGAATTCACACCGGAAATTTTTGAATAGCAGTTTTATTTTATTCGTGGAATATCTATCATCTTATAAAACAATAATAACTATTTAAACTTACTGGTGAGAATTTGGAATACCCCAATAAAAAATCAGCCAGATACGGCCACGCTGTGGCATTCCGCATCTGGCCAAATTTTTATTTTGAGATTCTGAATTCTCACCAGTAGCTTTAAATAGTTAGTATTGTTGTATATGATGATAGATATTCCACAAATTAAAAAAAATAACTGCTATTCAAAATTTTCCAGTGTGAATTCCAACACTAGTGAGAAGTAGGTCGATAAGTGATGACGTCACAACTCGTGTCCTCAGGCCTTGAGTATTTCGGTGGCAGCGACTCGACACCACGATGTTTTCTTCGACTTGTCAGAGGCATTTCAACTATTACTCAAGGTGAAAAAAACTGTAACCCATTTCTTAAAACAAAAATCTTTCACAGACGCATTCAGAACGTGTGCAGCAGAAGGATACTACAAAATTTAGTTTTTAGAAATAGTGGTTCGAAGGGAATTAAAAATATACTCGCTAGTGGCAACCCTTCACAGGCGATTTATTTTTATTATATAGCCTACAACTATTTTTGAGTAATAATCCCCCTTGTCGATTTCTACTAGAAATATCCTAAGAAGAATATTCCATGGAAATAATAGTAGACAAAATAATAAAAAGTGCAGCACAAGCGTTTATTTAAAATCATACTCGTTAAATCTGCGTTCGCAGTATTATAAGTATTAAAAAATAACAAAAAGTATAAAAATTGTTATAATATATGGAAAATTAGATTGAGAAAAATTAAATAATAGTATCTATTTCTTCAAGGCCTGACAATGTCCAACACTGAAGGTCAGAGTCACGATATCACCAGTATTTCCAAATCTGCGTTTCTATAATTTGAGTATTACAGTTCAAAAACAATAGTTCGATACCGATTATTCCGGCTACAAATGAATCACACTGATTTCGGGGTATAAGAGAAAAAATTCCTTGTCCTTGAGATATGTGGGAACATCTGTAAAAAAACCGCACTTAACCCTTTGCGCTCGGCGTCTCTTACACAAATTATATAATCGAGACAGAGCTCGCGTCACACAGAGGTCTACTGAGGCAGAAACAGTGTTCCCAGTGGGATACTTTTTATAAATTCACATTTCTTGATTAGCACCACTTTTATGAAATGGTAAAATACCCCTTGTTTTCACCTTAACTGACCTTTCACCTTAACTGACCTTAATGCATGTTTTTTCATTTTTTCAGAAAAAATTTTATCCATACATGCCAACCTCAAGCTTTTTTACAGTCAGACAGTTACACTCCCAACAAGAAATTTAAGCAAATTTCAAACGACTGTCTCATTTAATGCCAGACACTTTTAATTAAAAAAAGTTTCATGTTCAAAGTATGGTTTTATAATTTTAAAAAAAGGAGGAGGTTGGCAACTATGCATATCTGATTCTCAGAAAGGTTGACTAACTTTTATATTTCATAGAGGAAAACACGTAACACGGGAAAAATAATGAAAAAAAAATCAGAGATAAGTTTTTCGTGTAATACGTCAACCTTTTCTTATGTTGCACATCTGAAATCAGTGTTGACAATGGGCTAATTTTTTTTTTTATTTATTTAGATTTCTTGATTGGCACCACTTTTTTGAAATAGTTAAATTCGCCTTATTTAACCGTAGTTAATGACATGTTAATTAAGGCGAAAATAAGGGTGATTTTACCATTTCAGAAAAATGGTGCAAATCAAGAAATCTGAATTTAAAAAAGGAGTCCACTGGTAACACTGTCTGCAATATAAGAAAAACTTTTGTCATAACTAAAATGTTGCAAAAAAGTAAATATTTTAATAAGTATAAATCTAAATACCTTTCTTTAGGGGAGCTAGGGGATGAATGGGACAAGGGATGGATGGGACATTCTCAGTATCTCAGGCAATAAACATTTATTTTAAATTGCTTTCTACCCCATACGAGGCACTACCACAGTGTGCTTCAGAACTAAAAGTAGGACCACATTGCTGTTTTCATTTTCCTTCAAAGTTGCATTTTCTGAAATCTCTGCTTAAAAGTAAGTTTTTTTTTACATTTGAAGATGTGAAATAACTTATACAATATAAAAAATTAAGCTATGCTGTAGTTATTTATTTTAAGGTCCGATATCGATAGTTAAAATGAATGAATAGTAACCATTGTGACAAAATACTTTTTGAGGCAAAATGGCTGAGAAGGGAATATATGCATTATGGGGATGATTGGGACATTTCAAATGGGGATGAATGGGACATCCTCATTCATCCCTAGAGATGCTGAAAATTTTATTTATTAACTAAATAGTATTATATAGTTGATAAATTAATAATTAACTAATAATAATTAATTACTACTAATTAACTACTAATAATGAATAATTAATTAATCATTGTAATTATTATTAATGGATTATCAAAAAATTGGTACTAGAACCTTATCAAAATAGATAAAATTGTTAAAAATAGTATGTTTATTGATCAAATGGGGGAAATTATATTGAATTTTGAAATGTTTCACAAATAAATCCCCGCCCAAAGCGATATAAGTAAGCGTCCTATCTTAAATGTTAGAGGTAACCGCAAGATTAAAGGCGAAGTCACATCAATCAAGGTCGCACGCCACGTAGCGGACGGGGTTAAACTACAGAAGATGGCTAACTGTTTTCTTACTTCACACCACTAAAATTGTAAAGTTTTTTTCACCTTGATTAATAGCTGAAGTGTCCCTGGTATGACAGAAAAACTTTGCGGTGTCAATCGCATCTGAGTACCCCTCTCGCTATCTTTTTATTTTGCAACAAAAGTAAATGTAGTTATCAAAATTCAGCTCCGCCGGTGACTAAGGATTTAGAAAATATGCGCGGATGGTAAATTTCCTGTCGTATATGACGTCACACCGAGCCCCCGAGGCTAACGAAAAAGACAGGCTACCGCGGTGGGTCCGATTGTTCTTTTTTTACAGACCGCTGGAGTCACGTGATGCTCGAATGCACCAATGAAGTTGTGCGAAAAGAGCATCACGTGACTCCAGCGGTCTGTAAAAAAAGAAGAATCGGACCCACCGCGGTAACCTGTCTTTCTCGTTAGCCTCGAAAAGCCCCCGTATGTGGATTATCACCCCGTCCACAAGACGGCGCAACTGTGTTATTTTACGCTCAATTCCAGTATTAAGTTTGTACACTTACTTATATCGTTTCGTCCCCGCCCCTAACATATTGGGTCGATCGGAAAGTCGTGTCGTGTTGAGAAAATCAATTCGCAACAGAAAATTCTATCATTTAATTATTAGACATTGATTCCGATATCTAATGTCTAATAATTACCGGGCAGAATTTTCTGGTACGAATTGATTTTTCCAATACGACACGACTTTCCGATTGACCCAATAATTTCCGTTCTGCATGTTTCTAAGATACATGTAATTAATAATAATTAATAAGTTATGATTGAAAATTATTAGCTATGCCATATTTAAAAGACATTTTGCACTTTCATTTCAAATCTAAAATGCCTCATAAGTGGGGAAAAAAGAACAGATCGATAGCCGAAGTCTGCATTAAAAGTTAAAACTGCAATAAAAGAAGTTATTGAAAAAAAAAAAAAAACATATCGATTCGTGCTGTAAAATCATATATTACAACAATAATTATATATAAGGTTATAATTATAAATTTTAATTTAGTAAAATTGAATACAGGGAGGAATATTTTTGTGTCCCATCCATCCCTATTAGTGTCCCATTCATCCCTGCTGTGGGGATGATTGGGACAGGGAGGAACGTTTTTTTGATTTCATAATATTTTTATGAATAAATCATAATCTAGAATAAATATTGTTCATATATATTGTCAAATACCTAATTTATGAAATGTGATATATAATATTGATAATAACTTAAATAAAAAAATTAAAAAAATATTTTTGTGAAAATGCCCCATTCATCCCCCACCTCCCCTATATACATTTTTATTTTGCAAAAATTAACCCTTAAATGCATGAATTATTCTTTTAGAATTGGGGTTTTTAGGCTTATATTAAGGATTAGACACCTGAAATTTTAAGATAGATTTTTTAACTTTATTTAGTAGCATATTTTTATAATTTTTAGAGGATTGCTATTTCTCTATAAATATAGTGGTTGCTAAGAGTTAAATAAAAACTGATGCATATAGGTATCACTATGCATTTAAGGGTTAATATGTCATTAAATAAGCGAATTTTACCTTTTCAAAAAAAATGCTGCCAATCAAGAAATCTGAATTTAAATAAAGTAGCTCACTGGCAATACTAAGCAGACACCTGGCCAAAAGTGCAAAAATTAAAATTTGTTCAACAATTGTAAAAAGCATATTTTATAATTACTGAATAACTGGTGCGACGATCTATGTCTATTTCAAGAGCTTCAGTCGTATCCAATGGCTCCAAGCCTCAGTTGAAGAGAAGGTTTCTTTGTGGGAAGACGTCCTTTTTTGTAACGTTTCAGCTTTGTTATTATGTTTAAATATTTTATTTTTGTTGGTTATATTTTTGTGGCTTCGTGATTTGTTCAACTAAATAGTTTCGTTTTCATTAATATAATAATAAAAAATAAAATTGGGCTCTTTTTAAGCTTTTTCATAGCTGCCAAAATCTTACGCTTTTTTGTATCACAAAAGTTTGATAGAAATTTTTGCCTTTATTTAATTGGCAGAAAAAACTGCATACATATTAAGCATACAAACTTAATGCTGGAATCGGGTGCAAATTAACACAGGTGGTGCGGTCTAATAATAATAAGTGTAGTTTTTATGATAAGTGTGTCAATAAGTGTAGTTTTTACTTTAAAACACATCATAAATAATTTAGGCAGGATTGTGCTTCTAATACTTCATTGCGCGGCAGTCCGTTTTTGAACAACACTTAACAAAAGACAAACAAAAAAATCTTCCTGGTAAGTTTTACCGAATTAGAATTCTGTAACATTTGAAACAGAAATATACCATGAAAAGAGTTGTTTAAAGTTACTGGTACTATAATGGCAGATTAGTAGATTTACTGAAAAAAATTGTAGAAAAGTTCCAGGAATATTAATTCTTACGTGCAATTTTCTACGAGTTTTGTCACCGGTATTCCTGAATAGTAAAACAAACATTTTTTAATCCAGGGATCAGAATTCCCCGTCCCAAATGGTTGATTTTTGCCGCAAAATTTTAATAGAAATATACTCTTTAATTTTTGCAAAAGTCTGGGATTATATAAAATGAAAATATCTATGCAGAAATATTGGCATTTAAAAAGTGGGAAAATAAATTGGCAATTATGAAGCTGTCATACGGAACGTCATATACTTTGTGACCAACTCGTAAACCTCAAAGATATTTTGCATGCAAGATATTTTTTTCAAAAAATTATTAACCTTTCAGGGAGGGCGTCTTTTAATGAAAGTTAAAATTTTTATTTCAGTAATTACGTATAGCATTTTTCGCTTTATTTTCCATGAATATTTTCAAAGAATACTACGATTTCACAAAGGCAAAATTTTCACTTAAAATGTTCAGGTACTTAAAAAAACCAATACGCACCCGTTATCCCTTTAAGACTTGACCTATACAATTGTGTATGTGAGCCTAAGGAAAAAGAAAAAACAATTTCCTCTTTTTCTGCGATTAAAACCAAGCCTGTACAACACGATTGTGTGGATGTTCCCTTGACTTAACCTGACATCGAATTTTTTATATATATTTTTTTTTCAATTAAAAATGGTCCTATTAATTAGAGTTAAAAACCAAGACTTTTAATTTCTACCAAAATTCTTCAGGTGTTAAAGGGTTATGGGATGTATACATCCCACCCGTCCAGAAAGAGTTAACTCTTTCTATTTTATAAAACAAAAGTACTAAGAGAAGTTCAAGTTTTAGCTCAGAAATAACAGGAATTAATCTGCGTTCCCAATCCATTCGTTTTTTGAATACCACTATTTTCAATGAAAATTCTTCTCTTAAGATTTCTGAAACAAATTTTTTTTAAACCTCTTCCGAATGTTATTTCTATTAGAAAGCAACAACGAAAAAAATTTTTTAGAATTATTTGTATTCAAAACATTGTCCCTGGATATGTATAGCCTTGGATAATAGTTTTCTTTTTAATCAGAAACTACAGTTTTTTTTTTTTTTTTTTTTTTTTTTTTTTTTTTTTTTTTTTTTTTTTTTTTTTGTAAAGAATTGTTTTTATTTTCAAAAGATTAAAGATATTTTTCTCAAGTTTATTTTTAATTCTAAGCAAACTTTTTCCCGTGTTAGATGTAGGGCATGGTAGATTTTTGTAATAAAATAAAATAAGTATAAAGCTCAAAGAAATCTTTTTTTAGAAACTGGCTTGAAGATGAGAGATGGCTTAATCTACATTTATACATGTAGTCAGTACATGTCTTTTTAATTTTCTGATAGTGTAGAAGTTTAAGAAATGATCAAAATTTTACCAAATCTTAATTTTTATTTCTTGCGAACGAAAACACAATATAGCTTCGTAAATTAAAATAAAAATTTTAAATATTAAAACTGTTAGTTATTCAAATTATTAACTTCGACCAAAAATTGCTTTAAATATTGATTTTATTTTTTCAAAAAAAAAAAAATGTCTTTAACACGTTGAGTGCCACGGTGACTGGCACTGAAGCGCTGAAAAATTTACAATGTTTTAAGTAATTTTTAAGAAAGTATAATCCTGTAATAAACAAAATGATGGTAAATTTTAAATAAATTTTCAGTAATTACTTAAAACAACATACATATATTTTTGTTTTATATCTTATTTTAGAGGTAAGTCATTGGTGAATGACGCGTTTTAAACGGAAAGTTCAGCGTCAGTCACCAGGGACTGACGTGGCGCTTAAAGTTTTAATACATTACGCAGTGTTGCCAGATTCGGAACTTTTTTAATTCAGATTATTTGACTTTCACCCCTTTTTTTAAAATTATATAACACACTTATCTTTCAGAATTTTTAAGCTATTTTTAAATAGGGCGAATATTTCTATTTCAAAAAAGCGGTGACAATCAAGAAACTGGGGACAAAAATGTCCCCAATCTGGCAAGACTGACATTACGGTACAGTAGTAAATTTTAATAAAGGCATGCTAGGTGTTAAAACACCGTAAAACTTACAGTACAGTAATTTAAGAAATTATTCATCCTTAAATAGGTGATTTATTATAAACATCAGATGATAAATAAATTGTATCAAGGCCTCTGTACATCTGTTAAGTGCAATAATTCTTTTCTTTGGTTTGTTATGTTTTTCTAACGCATCATTCCCTTCAAATTTCTGTCAGTAAAATGTAACATTGCTTCATGATGTTTTGAGTAATGCCAGCTCCTTTGAAATAATGATAATCTTCTATTATATAAAACTTTAATTCCTAATCAAGTATAAAAAAACTAGTTTGTTTTTCATGAAATATATATATTATTGATTACATTCATGATTTATTATTGGTATAATGAGATTTAGAAAATCTAATAAGTCAGGATATAGCAATGTGCTTGATATAATTATGTTGGATGATATCATTTTTTTATATTTTTTGTTTGAACTGCTGATCTTTATTAACGGTTCAGGAAGTGTAGTTCTATTCTGTCTGTGGAAGGGACAACATGTCTCTTAAAGGAAAAGATATTTTTTGATAATTAAAAAATTGTTTCCTGAAACTGCCCGTTTTATGGATTATAAAGACAGAAAGGATTATTTAGTTTCAACGAATAACTACACAGGTAAGAGATTTTCACTTCATAAAATGTGATGTTATTAAAGCATTATTTGTAGCAAACTCTTCTCTGGACCGAGAAACAAGGGAATTTTATTAATAATTGAGAAATATCAGAGTTGGGTAGATTTTGATTGTTAGATTTGTTACTTTTAGCGGTACTATGTAACATTAGGAGACCGAACTTGTAGGTTGATTTCGTAAGAAATACTACCTATTGCAATCTCCCATATGTTGAAATTTTTGAAAAACTTTTGCAGATCTACACCATCATGACCTCTAGAGTCCCCCCCCCCCCCCCTGTTCAAAACTTTATCTATCTATCTATATATATATATTACTTTTTTATGGACGCGATAACATATCCAATCAGTTTAAAGTTTTCAAAACTTGTAGGAAAAGGAACAAAATATATGCATGACAGATTTTTGATATATTTAAAAATGGCTTCAAGGAGTGCAAAACATAGGGTTCAAAATAGGGTGAAAAAATTCATAACTTCGTCAATTCACAAGATATCAAGTTCACTTAAATTTATCATAAATCCTCTTAATACTATCTACAACTTTTGTATTAACATGCTTTTGATAGGAGTAACTCTTACAGAAAAAAGAAATTAAAAACAAAAAAGTGTGTGTGGGGTGGAGAAGGGGGGTTGTATAAGAAAAAATATCACATTTCCCTTAATACGTTAAATTCTTGTTGAAAATAGTACTTAACTTCGAAATCTACCTGCGTCTGTAGGCCAAACCAACAAGACGTTTTCTATAATTATGAAATTTATAAATGTTATTGTACAACAGAAGCAGCTGATTTAATTTGAGGAGGAGGTAAACAACATTATAACTTCATTTTTTTTAAAGATCGATTGGAAAAACCAGGAATTCAATTAATAAAATAATTCCTTATTATTAATTAATAATAAATTAATTAAAATAATAATAAATGTTTATTAAAATAATTCATTAAAACTATCAAAATTCCAATACCGCAGAGCCAAATGGTCCAACTAACCCGGTATCGCCATTTTTGTTTTTCATGACTGTAAGGAATTATTCTGAAAGTGTTTCAATAAAAAAACATGCCCTACAACAACTGCGAACAATTATTTTTCTGAGTTATTATATATCAAAATGTAAAATGTAATATACAAACAAATAAAAAACGATTATTTATAAAAGAGGAAATTTACTCACTATTGCAAAATTTTGGAAATTCTCAATAATTCTTTAACGAACGCTTCGACTTCAATGGTGGTGATATTGGAGGAGGAAAGCGAAGCAACCTATACTTATCTGGACTGACAATGTCATCGAACGCAAATTTTAAAAAATGTCACGACTGGGCCAACATGCCCCTATGGCCAACTAGCCCCGGTCTACCCTACTTGAAAAATTAGCTATCGTAATGTGTATAAACAATTTAATTTCTTGAACAAAGCCTAAGATCAGGGTGCCAGTTTGCCACCATTTTTACTTCGATATTTCACATTCATGCCGGAAATTTTGAAAAATAATCTGTACTTTATGTAATCACAAAATCTCTGTCATTAAATAAACAAAGAATACGATTTATAATTAAAATGGAGGGCACGGTGGCAACCCTGACTAAGACCAAAACGTTATGACATGTATGTTATAATATTAGATCTATCTCCGCGATTTCCCTGTACTATTCTAAATTACTTATCAATATTCAATAAATTCTTATTCTTAAATAATCTCTATCATTAATTCTGTTAAATTCCCTTTAATTTGATGTCTCAATTGTCTAATTCACTTAATTATTACGTTTTTGGTATTCTTAAATTAAATGTTCCATTTCCGCCCTGTCAGTACTCTTTTCATGGCGTGATTTCTTTGCATCTTAATTGGTTTAGAGCGCGTACTACATCAAAATTGTATTCCTATGCTTGGAGAGTAAAAAGCAGTTACGTACGATTCTCCAGCAGATTTGCCGAGTTTTTTGAATTGTAAACTGCCCCCTGGCTGTGTGTCTGAGAAAATGAAGTTCGTTCTAAAGATTTTACCCTCTAAAGATTTTATACTTTTGATTTTACCTTTTTGATGTAATCGTATGGTTACTATTGTTGATAGATGTTTCTACATCGAAGTTATTAATGGCACTGCATCGTGAATTGTGAGAACTGCTGCCCGTATTTATTGAATAAAATCCTGTGCTGCTTTTCAGTATTGTTTTCGTTACTTGTCCCCTAGGTAAATCCTAATTTTCATTTCCGTTGTCTTTTATCATGAGCCACTGTACTGCCAACCATCTTAAATGAGGAATGATCATCGTATACACAGAGTAAGCTGTTCAATTAAATAGGCTAAGCTGTTGCTCTAGTTTCATTTACATCATGATCTTACATCTATGCGCTAACTCCATGCTACATTCATCTTCTTCATATACTTCGCTATGAGTTCGACAATATTGTTTTCCAGTCAACCGCAATTATCGTATAGATTAGATCAGGGGTGGCCAACAGTGGCACGCCTGATACCACTAAAATTTTACAGAAAAATTCGACTTCTTGAATCGCAGAGTTTCGATGATTAGATAAGGCAATGATTACTGTAAAATTTTAGTGGTGTGACGCGTGCCACAGTTGGCCACCCCTGGATTAGATAGAACCCCAATGGACTTCTATTTATTTTAACATTACGTCATCAAGTATGATACTTGTGTGTACAAAAGGGCCAGCTCACACCCGGGCAATTTCCACCAGTTAATTTTAATAGGAAGTTTCATCTTATATAAACGCCATATTCATGAAAAGTTACTGTCATGAACAACACAAAAATTTCTATCCTTCTTTACTGGTGGAAGTTTCCCCCTTGGTAATCTGGCCCTTTTGCAATCGCAAATTTCATACCTGATGACCTGATATGAAGGGATATAAATGCGTAGTCCCCACGTTTTATGCTATTTACATGCCAAAAAATTTTAATAGTTTATTTTGCCTTATTTAAAAGCCGAAATCTGTAATTAAATAAGGCCTTTTTTTTAATTTTAGGAGTCACGAAAAAGTGTAAAAATCGGTAGCTATGTTTAAAAGAAATTGAAATATATGTGGCACGCTCTTAATGTTCTGGGAACAAGTTTAGACAATCCGTGGGTTATATAAACTTGTTTTACACGTTGATTACTAATATTACACATATTTGCCACTTATTACTGCAAAAGGTGTATTTTTATATTTTTTTAACTGCTTTCTTCTAAGAGTACACTAATTTTAATTATCACGTTGATTATGGTGTAAAAATCGTGGTAAACATAATCGTAGGAAAAGAGTTGCCTAGGACAATACTATTCTGATCGGTGTACGCACTATGTGCTTATGTTTCTATGAAAATTCATTGTTTTATTTTTCTTTAACCACTTGAAGAGCGGTGGTATATATATACCAGTTAATGTTAATCCTTAAATGCCGGAGTCACACCGGAAATTCGGAGCAAAGTTTTGATTTTATAATGCACGCGAAAAAAAGCTTTTAATTATTTTGAAATAAATTGATTCTTAAATCCTGGTGGATATCAATCATTTATACATTTTAAGAACAAAAGTAGTTTGGACCTGAAAGGTTTAAAACCATTTTATCCGATTCTCACCATACAAATCACGCGTTTTCAACAACTTAATCGCTTTCTGCTAAACTGCTGATTTATCGCGGCGTAATATTTTCCATATTCAATTGCTAAAAGTTATTTCAACTTTGCGATTAACTGTGCGGAGATTATTATTAGTAATTACTGGAAATTCCAGGTTCAACTTTTGGAAACTACGCGCAGTGTTGCCAGTGGATTGCATATTGTTTAATTCGGAATTCTCGTTTGACACAACTTTTTTGAAACAGTAAGTTTTGCTTTATTTAATGACATATTAAGTAAGGCGAAAAGAAGGGGAATTTCACCATTTCAGAAAAGTGGTGCCAATCAAGAAATCTGAATTTAGAGAAAATATCTTTCTGGACACGCTGACTACATGTATAAATGTAGATTAAGCCATCTCTCATCTTCAAGCCAGTTTCTAAAAAAAGATTTCTTTGAGCTTTATACTTATTTTATTTTATTACAAAAATCTACCATGCCCTACATCTAACACGGGAAAAAGTTTGCTTAGAATTAAAAATAAACTTGAGAAAAATATCTTTAATCTTTTGAAAATAAAAACAATTCTTTACAAAAAAAAAAAAACTGTAGTTTTTGATTAAAAAGAAAACTATTATCCAAGGCTATACATATCCAGGGACAATGTTTTGAATACAAATAATTCTAAAAAAAATTTTTCGTTGTTGCTTTCTAATAGAAATAACATTCGGAAGAGGTTTAAAAAAAATTTGTTTCAGAAATCTTAAGAGAAGAATTTTCATTGAAAATAGTGGTATTCAAAAAACGAATGGATTGGGAACGCAGATTAATTCCTGTTATTTCTGAGCTAAAACTTGAACTTCTCTTAGTACTTTTGTTTTATAAAATAGAAAGAGTTAACTCTTTCTGGACGGGTGGGATGTATACATCCCATAACCCTTTAACACCTGAAGAATTTTGGTAGAAATTAAAAGTCTTGGTTTTTAACTCTAATTAATAGGACCATTTTTAATTGAAAAAAAAAATATATAAAAAATTCGATGTCAGGTTAAGTCAAGGGAAAATCCACACAACTGTGTTGTACAGGCTTGGTTTTAATCGCAGAAAAAGAGGAAATTGTTTTTTCTTTTTCCTTAGGCTCACATACACAATTGTATAGGTCAAGTCTTAAAGGGATAACGGGTGCGTATTGGTTTATTTAAGTACCTGAACATTTTAATTGAAAATTTTACTTACCCCGCAATCGGGGCAAGTTGGCCCAAACGACTTGGTGTCAATTTGAGCTTCTAAACTAATACTTATAGTTAATATTTTCAAGTTTTACTATTGTGGCTTCTTCCTGAAAGTACACTGATAGTGGTAACATAAAAATAAACTTAAAATGTTGAATTGAATTTTTTTTTAAATTATTAGAAGATAAAGCGGGATAACTTGCCCCGGTCTATCCTATTTAATAAAAAAGATCCTGTCTTTAATAAAGTAGGGTTTTCCTGTACAAAATCAATGATAGGTTTCTGGGCACAGGTCAAAAACCCTTAACCTAATGTTTGCATACAAATATGTTTATGATCTTGTTAAAAAAATATATGCATGAATTCCGTTTTATAGGCAAATCTTTTAATGACGGTGTCCAGTTTAGCCTCTTTTTATTAAAAAAATTCTACTAAAACTAACCCATTAACCCTTTGAGGGGCAAGTAATTGTGTTTCTGTAATGCTGAATTCAAACCGGAAATTTGGAAAAATTTTATTTCAAAATAAGGAAAAGCAATTTTTCAGCTTTTTTTCATCAAAGTCATAGGAGTAAAACTTTATTAAAAGTTTCTGGTGCAAATCTTAATTAAAATTAGGTGGTATATAATAGATCCCACCACCCTTCAAAGGGTTAAGAACCAGCATGTTTTACAGGTGTTTTATTCAGTTCACATCATTTTTTGTTAAACACTTACTTTTAGTTTAAGAATCACTAAAATGTATTAATTAAATAAGGCAATTTTTACTTTTCTCTTTTACTGGTATAAAAAAAAAAAAAAAAAAAAAAAAAAAAAAAAAAAAAAACATCACAAATATAACGTTTCGAAAACGCAATGTCAGTCTTTAATGGGTTAACAAGTGTTTCCAATTTGATCTTATATTTCAAATCCTCTCCGGCCATGGTGGGTTAATTCTCTTAATTTTAATCTTGAAATACCGCATTGGCACCAGAATTTTGAAATGAATTTTTGCCTTTTATATTGCACCTGAATAAAAGCTTTTACTTAAGTTTCCAATAAATTTGCTTGTAAATCAAATCGACAGATTGTTTTGATGTCATTCAATCACATTCAATATTTTAGTAAGAGAAGTATTTTGTGAATACAAGGGGTTAATGAATAATCGCCTATCAAGTTCATACCAAAAAATTCAGAAGGAGCAATTTTTATTTTATGCAATCGCGAAACGTCTGTTGACACAAAATTTACGGAACCCGTCAAATTGGCTGTTTTTAAATTTTATGCTTGAAATTATCACAAAATATAATTTATTTTTGCAGCAATATGCATTTGAAGGTGTTAGTTGACACATATAGATACAGGTTGATTATAATTAAAGTTTCACTTTCAAAAGGCTGTAAAAAAAGAACCACTGGTCAGGATGACCAGATATTTCATCAGAGGATACATGATGCAATGGTAATTTGGTTTGTGAAAGAAAAAAAAAGTTTAAAAGTTGACCGAAACAGGTTGCTGTAGTCGTCATAAGATGCTAATTAAAAGACGTGACATGCTGTTGTGGCACTCTTCATTCAATGTCTATCCACCACGACAAGATGGTGCCACAGCGGATAGGAAAAATCGGTGTTTCATTGTTCCTAGGCCAAGAAACGTAGAAAAAGAACCCGGTCCAAAAATGAACCACTGCCTTTAAAATGGTTATAAAATTGTTATAAAATTCATTTAATACATCGATTAGTAGTAATACTGTTTAAAATGAGTTATGGATACGTTACTTTATCTTGCTCAAAAGCATTATTGGTTGCACAAAACAAAAATATTTTTAAAAAGATGATTTTTTTTTTTTTTTTTTTTTTTTTTTTTTTTGTCTTTGCATCTTTTCAGCTTTCTTGACGTTGAAAGATTGGGGAGGAAAAGCTTCATTTAGGAAATATTTCTATATTTATATTGTAAGAACATTATATTTGTACATTTTCTAATTCTACAAAATACTAAAAAAAGATTTTATAAGATTTTCCATAAACTTTTTCATAAGCTTTTATATAAGCTTTTTCATAAATATTTGAGTATAGTTATAAATATTGTACAAAATCCCTATAAATTCAAATTTAATTAATTAAATTTAATTGGCAGAATACTTCTAAAATTTGTCAAATGATTGTGTAAATTTTCTAATGTAGTTTCAAAAATTTACGAAAAATGATTTCCAAGGTGAAATTTTTATAAATTCATAATTTGTGGTATAAATGGTTAAGAGATTTAAGTTAAACTTTTCCTGTGGAACCAATTCTTAAATTTCGAAAACAAATAAGTTTCTCTGGGGGAAAGATCTAGAGAATACGATAGTAATCGGAGTGATCTCAATTCATTCGATTTTTGTTTTCGCTTTCATGGCTGTGTGAGCAGGTGCATTTTCTTGGTGAACCAGCTCTGTTTTCTTCGCATATGCGGCGTTTGCTTTTGATTTATCAGTTTAAACGAGCTCATAATGCTGAATAACATCCTATTTTTACAGATTTTCCTTTCTCAGGGAAGTTTATAAATATTATGCAACTTACATCCCTAAACTTTCTGGCTAAGACGGTTAAAGGTAATTCTTGTGTCTTCGGTCACATTGGGCAGATTTCGCCCGATTCCAACCCCTCAGGTGATTGTCTATTGGACTCAGGTGTTTAATAATGACTTTATGTTTTATCCAGTGTTTCGGATCACCGATAACACACATTTAGATTAGGCTGAAATATCCGCAATTAGCGCTCTAAATTATACACACGTTACTATTTTTGGTGCTTTGTTTGGAAACGCGCTGCCCAACACACACAAAGCTTTTTCATATGCAAATTTCTTTAAAAATATTCCTCACACTTCCTGACTATATCTTTATGATGTGAGCTAGCTCCGTCATTTTAACGTTGCATTTATCCAAAACAATATCGTAATTTTTTTACTGTTTTCCGATACCTCAATTGGACATTACGAACGTGGAGCGGCGTTGGTACTTGCACGGACACATTTTAATATACTAAACTATCAACAAATGGTTGTTTTTGAAGTAGAAGATGGGCATTGATATTTCATAAGACATTCTTGAGCTTAATCTGTATTTGATTTTTCTAAAAACCAATGCTTAACACCTTAACGGTAGCATTTAATTACGATTTAAAAATTCAAATTGCTTATTGGCACCACTTTTTGGAAAAAGAAATATTCACCTTATTTAATGGCAGGTAAAATGATACCATAATAAAGCCAATTACACTATTTTATAAAACTGGTGGAAATCAAACAATCTAAATAAAAATCACAGCCATGAATATCACGGGAGCGAGAATTAAGGGGTTAACCCAGGGCTCGCAGCGTTCCTAAAATTTTCATTATTTCCTACCACTATTTTAAATAAAGTATCTTCGTTATATATTCCTTTAACACCGGCAATAAAAGTTTTAAATAAAGACTATCGTTTTAAAATAGTGGTAGCAAGTTGCGAAAATTTTAGGAACGCTGCGAGCCCTGGGTTAACCCTTTCAGACGCAGTAGTTCCACGTCGGAGCTACCTAATGTTAATTCCAAACTTACATGAGACACCAAGAATATTTTAATAAAATTTTGACCTAAAATGAAAGCTTAATGCTACAGGATTTTAATTTCTAAAAAAGTCGTTTTTAAATTCCGGTGTCAGTCAATTATTTCATCATTTTACGAACAGTATATTTCTGTACCGGAAAGGGTTAATCAAAACACTAAATCACCTTTCGTCCGTTGTTTTCACAAAAGAAAACTTGGTGTCACTTACACGACTACAATGCGTAAAGAAATGGCCGTAACTCCACATAAACTTCATGTAAACTTGGCAGGATTTTTTTTTTGTTTGATGGATGGCAATTTCTAGAAATCACATTTATAATTTTTTGGTGCTGACATATCGTCGGTACCATGTCAAACTATCCAATGTGAAAACAGTGGGCTACTTTTTTTAAATTCAGATTTCTTGATTGGCACGACTTTTCTAAAAGTGTAAAATTCCCCTTGGTAATTACTCCTTATTGCCTTAATTAATATGTCCTTAAATAAAGCGACTTTTACAATTTCAAAAAAGTGGTGCCAATCAAGAAATCTGAATTTAAAAAAAAGTAGCCCACTTTTTTCACATTGGATAGTTTGACATGGTACCGACGATATAACAGCGAGTCCCTGGACTTTTCACCCCATCTGATAAATGGTAGTGAGTGATTATTGAGACACAATTTCTATATATCCAAATTCAGACTCAGTGAATGTGTGTAATACAGGGTTCGTAGGTAAAAAAAAAATTCAAGGAGAAATGTCAGTATTTTTTTTATAGAAAAATAAATCTAGGCGAAAGATGAGAAATTTTGCCTTATTTAAAGAGATTTTCTATAAGAAAGTACTGTTACAGAAGAATTTCCTGGTCTAGAAATTGCAGGACCCATACGAATCCTGTAATAATGATAATATTTCTAATAGAAGTATTTACTGTGTACAGAGTACAATGGTTGTATTAATACGAATATTGTATAATTTGCAAGGGAAACGATGATATAAATGATGATATAAAAATATAATATGCCAATGAGCAATTACGCAATATATAAGATAGAAAGTGCGGGTTATGTTAGGAAAATCCAAAAGACGTGAATTCCTGACAACTCTTTGGGTTAATACTACAGCAGAGTTGCCAAGCTCCAACTAATCTTTCGCAATATGTGGATTCATTTGCTCCCGGTATAATACATTTTGCACTAGAAATATTTTTAAGAAAAGAAATTAAAAGAATTCCACGTAGAAACCTGAAATTAAATAAATCAAGATTCATTAAATAAATTTTCTGGTTCGAAACTTTATTAAACTAGGTGAAATTAATCCACATATTATGGAAATTAATGGGAACTTGGCACCTCTGCTATATCAGGGTTTGTACGGGTCCTTGAATTTCCAAACATTCTTCCGTACCAGTATTTTCTTATACAAAATTTGTCCTTAAATAAGGCGAAATTTTACGCGTTTAAACTAGATTTATTTTTTTCTAAAAAAAAAAATACTTATATTTTGCCTTGAAAATAACGGTACCCGAACGAACCCTGTATATTGATAATATAATCTTGAATATTTTATACAATCGTTTTCAATTTAAGAGAATATAATATTTTGAATAGAAAAATAACATTTTCAATACAATGCCATTCTTTAAAATTGAGACATTGTTTCACAAATTGTTTATTTATAAGATAATTTCTTTCATTTCAAATAACTTTTGTTTGTAATTTCTATTAAAATAATATACACAGCATTAAAAATACAAAGAGAAAAAACAATTTTATTGATCCTGAAAACCTAAAAAAAAATATTTATAAATGAAGCATTGCAAATGAAATCCTCCTACAAAAAGATCTCTCAAGATAAAAAAAACAAAAACAAAAGTGCACATGAAAAGAAAACTAGAATTTCGGGTATCGTTTTTCCTTAAGAATAAAAAAGCAAGTTTATTTTAAACGTGAATTTAATTGGATTTACTGGAGCTTTATAGCTATGACATCAGTTTTTTTTTTTTTTTTTTTTTTTTTTTTTTTTTAAATCTAATAATAAAATCTGTAATTTATGCTTCGGTTATGTTTGATCTTTAATTAAACGGGCTTTTTTTTAAAGAAAATTAACTTAATTTTTTTCACAGAAAACAGAAAACACATTCAGTGTATATTAATTACTGATTTGTTTAATAATTATTAGCGGTTTTAAAAAAAGGGGTTTCAGGTCCGTTGTTTCAGAGAAAAATTAAGAAAAAATATTTTTATCATTTTGAACATAGTTTAAAAGTGTTCATAAACTCGTTTTTTTTCGCCATTTGTCAGCACTCTAACTGTCGTAAATATACTCGGATTTCCATGTAATTGATGTATGCCATTGAGGTTTACTATGACATGTTGGCTTATATAAATGAAGTGTTTAGAATTTACAGTTCGTTTATGCTAACACTCACAAAGCCATCGAGGTTTACTATGACATGTTGGCTTATAAAAATAAAGTGTTAAGCATTTACAGTTCGTTTATGCTAACACTCACAAATAATTCGTTACATTTCAGTCTATGGGATGAAAACATTTGCGATTTATTTAAATGATGTTACACTATTTCAAACAACTCGCTTTTTTCCGCCATTTGTCTACACTCTAACTTTCGTAACCATTCTCGGTTTTCCATATAATTCAAGTATGTCATTGAGGTTTACTATGATATGTTTGCTTATAAAAATGAAGTGTTTAGCATTTACAGTTCGTTTATGCTAACACTCATAAATAATTCGTTATGTTTTGGTCTATGGGGGGGGGGGGAACATGTGCGATGTATTTAAATGATGTTAAACTATTTCAAACATAATGAAATTGATTTGGATCTTCTAAGTAAAACTTTTCTTCTAAAATAAACTTATTTTAACTAAAACTTTCCCTAAAAGATATGTTTCCCTGTATAATATGGAGCGCAAAACTTTCATATGTTATTTACAGGTTCACACAAAAAAGTTTGGTTACATAATAGTCCACGGGGTAAACCTGTCTGCAGCATATTTTATTAATGCTAAGCTATTTCAAAGACAACGAAATTTATATACATTAATGAGGTCACCAAAAGATTCATGCTGTCGAATATGGAGTTCAGAGCACATTTCTTTTATTTACAGGGACCGACAAGAGGTTACGCTTTTAGTACTGTCTAATAGCGTTATTTGCTGAAAGTTCGTTTTCAGTTATGGTATGCATTTTTAGGTTTAACTAATTTCTTACATACTGCATGGTGTTTATACCATTAAAAACGAAAAGAAATGTTTACCAAATTTGTGAGAAAAACTTTGCATGCATAACGAGCTAAAATAAGGCGAAATTTTCTGTTCAAAATTTTCTGGTGTCAGTTTGCTTTATCGGTAATTAGAAACTTTTGATTCGATGTAAAAACCCATCCGCCATTTTGTGACAACCTCCTCAGTTACCTCACTCGCAACCAGGGTTTGTACGCTTCAAGGACGTGTTACCAGAAATTTTGTAAAGTAATAGTTGTCTTATTTAATGGGGAAAAATCTATTTTCGGATATAGTGACCAGCACTTTACGAAATGTCTGGTTCTAAAGCACCTAAAATCCCCTGAATACTTTGATGCGTACGAACTCTAGCCGGTGTCGCCACCAGGCTACTTTTTAAAAATTCAGATTTCTTGACTGGCACCATTTTTCTGAAATGGTAAAATTCCACTTGTTTTCGCATTAATTAATATGTCATTAAGTATATACCACCAAGCATCTGCCACCAAGAAATCTGAATTTAAAAAAAGTAGCCCACTGGCAACACTGACCCTGGCAACATGTAGACTCAATGCAATATGTCTCCTCCCCTTTATTCATAACTATACTATACATATTCATAACTATATTACTATACTATGAGAAGTTTGTTGAATACAGCCCTCGGAGCGTTCACTTTTTGTGCGACCACTAATTTTATAAGATTATTTTTATGGCCGATTGCTACAAAAAATGTAATAAAAAGCTCACCACAGTGCTGGTTCCTACGACATTTCCAATATTTCTAAAACGAAAATCTTAGTAAAGAAATAGTGCTGGGAAAAGTTTCGATTTAGTCTGTATAAAAAGCGACCGCTTCGAGGCCTGTGAATACAGTGCGCAGATAAAGTATAGATAATAATCGATTATGCTTCTTTACTAAGAAGTATGTAATGAATTGTTGTAACTTAACTGTCATATATTACTGGGGACTTATCCTTCATTCACAAACAATACATTTTAATTTATACACTTTACACAAGATATAATGACAAAAAAAAATAAATTTAACATTGTGGCAAAAGTATAGACAACCTGTCTGTTAACAGAAAAATATCCATAAATTAAAATCGAACTGCACATACATTGTGTGCTATTATTGCAAAAATGTGACTTTCCATCGAAGAAACTAAATCCTGCATCACTTGGGAGTCTATTTCGTACCAAACACGTTGAACAGCAGATCGAAGTTCATTTACAGAGGAGTATTGTCAAAAAATTGCATAAACCGTATGAGATATGATGCCACAAAAGTTTTCGATTGGGTTCAGATCAGGTCTATAAGCGGGCCAGTGGAGAACAGTAATATTTTGAGAGTTAAACCAATTTTTTGATTTGTATGCAACATGAATAAACACATTATCTTGCTCAAATACATACTTTGGAAGAGCTAAAAGTTCACCAAATGGCTGTAAATTGTTTTCCAATGTATGTACATAGTCTTACGCAGCTTGGCGACCATGGAGAAATTCCAGAGATACATGAGAATTAAAACAAAGTGAGGCCTAAATCATTAGCCTTTCGAGGTCAAAGGACACGTAATTTTAATTTCAAATGTGTCAAACGGCACCAAGAATATTTAATTAAATTTTTCCCTTTATAACGTGCGTGAAAATAAGCAATTTCTTATTTTCTAATAAATTCATTTATAAATTCTGATGTAAGTCTATTATTTCATCAGTTTATAAACAGAATTACTTCGCGACGGAAGGGTGTCAATTTGGTGTGAGATTTCAAGGCTGCTTTTTTTACCTTTTTCATGTAAATTAATTTACATCTTTTTTAAATTCTTCTACGAAAGTATCCGTTGACACAGAAAGCTCTGACGCACTTTTAATGCGATTAGCAATCATCATTTGTCTAAATGCCAGTTTATGGATACTTCTACAATCTCGTTTTCTTGCAACACAAGGCCTTCCAGATCTATGTTTTGCTTTGAAAGAATCACCCTTAGACAATACTTGATAGGCAGACTTCTTTGGACGATTCAAAGTAGCTGAAATTTTTGCAACAATCTTCTCTTTCGATTTCAGCTTCCATGCTTTAAGTACTTCATCTGACTGAAAATTTCTAGCTCGCGGCATCTTCACTAACCGATACTATCGCGAGGTGCACTTAAATACTTCATGCAAGTGACGTCATAAGTTTGAGATTTGCGTTTTTCCGTGAACAGTTGCCAAAAATCCCAAATGTGTCTAAACTTTTGCAATATGCTAATTTTACTTTTTTCAGTTAAATTAACCCCTTAACCTACGATTTACTTTTAACAGCTCCACGGTTTGGCAAATCCATAGCTACCACTAAAATTTAATAGAGATTTTCGCCTTGTTTAATCATGGAATTTCGACGATTAAATTAAACTATATTTACTGTGAAATTTTAGTGGTAAGAAGAATTTACATTTGGCTCCATCATCGTACGCGGGCTATGCCCGTCATTGTAGGTTAAGGCGTTAAATAATATCCTACATTCGGTTTAATATGTATTTTAAAATAAGTACAGCCATTCGTTTGACCCTAGTGTTCGTATTTTTTATTTAAAGGTTAAGTATCACCAGTGTCTAAACTTTTGCTGAGCACTGTAAAAGTAATCTAATATACAGAGCTACGCAAAGAATTTTATAAATTTCCATCTCTGAATTGTAAATTTTGAAGTTTGTTTATGCCGGTGTTATGTAATTTTCGCCTGAATTAAATTTTAGCTTATTATGTGGCGTGTATACTAATCTGCAGATAATTTACAGGGTTGTGCAAAAGAAGTCGACTTCATTTCCGTCTTTTGGCAGGAATTGCTGAAGGTGTATTTACTACTGTGTTAGAGTTTTCTAACAAAAGTAAATTTTAGCATACTATGTCGAATATATACAAATACTTAGTTCATATACAGGACCGCACAAACGCATTCCAGTACGTTTACGGTGATGTTTAAACCACGTTTATAAACATGGTATCTCAACCGTGCGCTTAGAAAGCAGTATGCTTTTAGACCAAAAATCTTTTACAAAAATTAATTGCACAGACTCCGTTTTTACTTCGTAGTGACTTAGAACACGCCTTATGTAACATTTCTGGTTCAACTAGGTTTATTCAATCTGCAAGTTTTACGCAAGAAATTCCTGTATTGATGAAAACAAACTAAATATTTAAATTTAAGAGTTATTATTGAACATTTAAAAATTATTAAATAGATATTATACTAATATTAATGAGTTTTTGTTGCTCTTTCGCTTTAGTAAAGAGGCGCAGTATGAAATGCAGCCCTTATAGAGTGTATTTATTTTATGTCCTAGAGCTTCCATCTTTTTTATTTTTAATTAAAAAAAAACTCTCTTTCCTAAATTTAGATTGCTCTTTAAAACTGATAAAAACGCTGAAAAGACAAATTTAAATTTTCCAGATTTTAAGTATATCAAAGATTTTAATGAATTGTAGAAATTCATATTAAAGAGGAATATATTACAGGTATAACGTTATTAATAAGGTCATATTCCTTAATAATAGGCCTTCCACTTCGCCCGTTTTATGAGTACCACTTTGTCTAGAAAAAATCCTCCATTAGATTTTTTATAATTTTTATGCACACCTAACTGGAGAATAATTTTTGTTGCAAATGATATAAAAATCTTGCATAAATACTAATAATCAAATAAATTTAAAATATCTAAAAACTCGACTTCGTGAAAAGAGAATTAATTAATTAATTATCATCAATGCGAAACTATTTCTTTATATTACTTACCTATTTTTTTATTTACTTGTTTTCACGACTTTTAAGTTGTTTTAATTGTTATTACCTATCTATAATCACTGGTTTGATGAGGCCAATGGATATCTATGATGGTTAGAGTTACAATAAAGGTATAGATCCTACTTACACAGCTTTCAGGTTGTATAATATTTAAACGGAGCTTGTGACTGTAAAATAGTCAATGAAACATCTTCTTCATTTTGAAAGACCTATCCAGTGATATGCTACTCAATACGTAAAAAGATTTTTTCGTCTCTACCGCCATTTTGTATTTTGCGGCAGACATTTTGAAATTATAAAAACAAAATCTAGCCTATAACCTTCGGACGGTTGAGAGGAATTGATAGAGACCTCAATCATTAAAATCCATCCAGTAGTTGGGATTTTTCGAGGGTATAAGGTAATCCACATACCCAGATACGCGTGAAACACATAACCCTTCTTGGCAGTCGGGTAAAAAGTGGACAAGTAGGAGTCTTTCTTAACACAATAACCGCCAAAACTATAAGGTTGAAATTTTCAACTTTTTAGCTGAACGTTGTTCGCCACCAGAAACTCTGAAAGATAAGATTTTGGCTTTATATGATCTTAAAATTTTATATCTTTAAGTAAGGCAAATTTTTTAATTCAAAAATAGCGGTGGGTACGTAAATAACTTTAATATGTGCATTTATTTTGACCGTTGCGTGAACGCAACACCAGCGGGTAATGGGTTAATACAATGAGAAACAGTTTAAGTAAAAACTCCAACATAACGAGAGAAGATCTGCACTTGCAAAGTTAAAAATGTTAATAAACAAAATTTTCATTAAAATAAAATCCTTTAAGATCGACAAACAGACGTGAGACTGGTTATGAATCTAATTTTGAGTGCCGCATTTTAACACTAGAACGCCCGGAAGGAGTCGATTCGACTCCGACCATATGAATAAATGTCAATTCGAACCAGAAATTCTTTCACAAAATAAGTTAAATTTTAAAAACGCAGATTTACTTTAAATAAATCAGTCAAATAATTTTAAATAAAAATTCTGGTGTAAAATATTTTTATGAAACGTGAATAAAATTTCCGGGCGTTCTAGTGTTAAACACACCTGATATAAAAAAAATCCTATCTTGTCCACAATAAATTGCATAAATTTAGCAAAAGATTTTTTTTTTTTTGTAAAAAAAATAAAAGTCATTGAAAAATACTTTGTTTAAAGAAAAATATATGTATCATTAATTTTATAATGCGAAATGAATGATATTTAAATATAAACGTATGGATAAAAATGGATACGTATGACAGACATCTAAAATTAAAATATTCGTTATAGTATACGTATTCATCAACCTTTAGTTCGCGAGACACAAAGCTACTTTTATTTTAGCTCAAAATAATTTACCCTATTTAATGACAGAAAGTTTGTGATTAAGTAACGCAATGTTTACCTTTCGGAACTTATCGTGGTCAATGAATTTCAGGCAAATATTGTATAAACTATGTTGCAATTTAGTTTCGTTATGAGTATTTTGAAGATTTAAATAATTATCTTTTCAACATTTACACCATTGCACTCGAGAGGTGGCTGTCACTCACCAGTAGTGTTGCCAGGCGTACCGCGCAAATCAGGTATCAAAATCTTCTGGACACCACTAAATTCTTACAGTTTATTTCGACATCTTTAAAGGTCGTTAATTCTGCAGCTAAATAAGACGAAGAAAATAATTGTTAGATTTAACCCTTGAATGGTGGTGGTTCATTTCTGAACCACTTTATTTTAATGCATTTACCGCATTGAAACCAGAAATAGATAATAACATTTTTCCTTCAATCAAGTACATGATGAAAAACTTTCAATTATTTTCAAATAAATTTGGTTGTAAATTTTGCTGTCAGTCAATAATTTCAGCATTCTAGGAGTAGAAGTTCTTTGTCCCTGAAAGGGTTAACCCCTTGAGGTGCAAAGTACTTCAGTTGCTAAAATGGTAAAATGATTGATGGACACCAGGATTTACAAGAAAATTTATATGAAAGTAATTAAAAGCGTTTCTTCATATATATAGTATAAATCAATGTTATTTTCTCCTATCTTTACAAGAAGAAAGTATTGGATTCATGAAAATTTTCGAATTCCGATTTTCGACGGATTTACACGTTTTAGAGGTCAGAGAACCCGAAAAACATGTTTTTACAAAATGTGTGTCTGTCTGTCTGTCCGTCTGTCTGTGTGTCTGTGTGTGACATAAATATTGTGGGCGCTCTATCTCAAAAACTAATGCACGGAATTTAATAAAAATTCATATTCGGTTAGTCCCTGATACAAATTGATGCTGATTAGTTTTTGGTGCAAATCGCTCAACAGGTGGCGCTGTTATGCTGCATTTTTTTATGATTTACGAAATGGATCTATCTCAAGAACTAATGCACGGATTTTCCTGAAACTTCAGATTCTGTTAGTCCTTGATATGACTTGATGCTGATTACGTGTTGGTATAAATCGCTCAACAGGTGGCGCTGCTATGCTGCATTTTTTATGATTTCCGCAATGGCTCTATCTCAAGAACTAAAGCACGGATTTTCATGAAACTTCAGATTCAGTTAGTCCTTGATAAGTCTTGATGCTGGTTACGTATTGGTGCAAATCGCTCAACAGGTGGCGCTGCTATGCTCCATTTTTTTACAATTTCCGCAGTGGCTCTATCACAAGAATTAATGCACGGATTTTCATCAAACTTCAGATTCAGTTAATCCCTGAAATGAATTGAAGTTTTGTACAGTTTGGTGTAAATCGCTCAACAGTTGGCGCTGCTATACTGCATTTTTTTACAATTTCCGCAATAGCTCTATCTCAAAAACTAATGCTTGGATTTTCAACAAACTTCAGATTCATGTATACTTTGATATGAATTAGTGCTGTTTGTATTTTGGTGCAAATCGCTCAACAGGTGGCGCTGCTATGCTGCACTTTTCAGAATTTCCTTTATAGCGGTATCTGAAGAACTAATGTAACAATTTTTACTAAACTTCAGAATCAGTTAATCCTTGATATGAATTGACATTTTGTACATTTTGGTGTAAATCGCTCAACAGGTGGCGCTGCTATACAGCATTTTTCACAATTTCTGCAATCGCTGTATCTCAAGAACTAATGGACATATTTTCATCACACTTCAGATTCAGTTACTCTTTGATATGAAATGATGCTGACTACGTGTTGGTGAATATCGCCCAATAGGTGGCGCTGCTATGCTGCATTTTGCACTATTTCCTCTATAGCTCTATCTCAAGAACTAATGCACGAATTTTCATCAAACTTCAGATTCAAGTACACCTTGCTAAATGTTGATACTGATTATGTGGTTGTGTAATTCGCTCAACAGGTGGCGCTGTTATGCTGCATTTGTCATGATTTGCGCAACAGCTCTATCTTAGGAACGAATGCACGGATTTTCCCCAAACTTCATATTCAGTTAGACATTGACATATGTTGATCATAATTGGGGTCTGGTGTAAATCACCAAAAAGGTGGCGCTGCTATGCTGCATTTTGATGGATTTACACGATTTCATGGACAGTAATATCTCAAGAACTAATGCACAGAATTTCATCTTTTTAGAATCCTCATGATGAGCATAGATGCACTGTGATAATGAATTTTGAAGTATTGGCAAGTATGAGATAGAAGAAAGTTTTGTGATGGCCACAACATACTAGTTTAGTTTTATAACCCGGGTGCCAATGTGACATTTGGGAATTAAAATCATCTGGTATAATATATAATATACCAGTGCCCTCCAAGGGGTTAAATCAGGCAAGAGATTATGAGCAGGGTTGCCTGTTTGGCCTCCATTTTTATTCAGAAAATTAGTGTTCATACCAGAAAAAAGAATAGTACTTTATGCTTTAGTTAATAAGAGACATTTAGCAATCATATAATGTAAAATTTCTTCTTTCAAAATTTCCGGTAAGAGTTTGAAATTTTAGATTAAAATTGGAGGCCAAATTAGCAACACTGACTATGAGTAAAATAAACTGCTGAAAAAAAAATCATTGTAGTTATTCACTATAGCTGTTATGCATATATAACAACTTACATAAAATAAAAGTTAAATTTTAAATATTTGATTGCGCATTATGAAAAATTGATAATAATTTTAAAATCGCAGTATACTTAAAATGTCTCTACCGTATGAAAAGGAAATCCACAGATACAAATAAATTTTTCGCTTATAACAAACGATAAAACATTCGATAGGGCTTTGCTTGTTATGACAAATATCCTTAAATCCACGGGGATAGCCATGAAACCAGGAATAAACATTTAATACTCAGTAGAGGGTCGAAATAAAAGATTTATGTTCAGATACACTTAGTGCCTTTGTGTGATTTACGCGAAAAGCGATAAAATCATTTTATTTCACTTGAAATTATTTTGAGCTTTCCACAGCTGCGGCAAATGTGCGCTTGAATACGTTGTGGTGCACAGGGGATTTTTGAAGATCATATCACTGATTATATATCTTTTTAGAGATATATATCTTGTTAATCAGCCTCTTAAATGTATCGAAACAAACACTGAAAGATAGAAAATAGGGAAAACATTGTATTACAATAGTAAACAAAGGAAAGATATTTTAATGGTTTTTCGAGAGTTTAAAATTACCGTATTTTCCGGTGTATAATCAGCGTACCAAACAATCACGTTTTGAACCAGAAATTTTATTTAATAATTGAAGTCATTTACAACGATATTATTAATTATAATTTTTGCGTACAAATGTGACTGTCTGATCATCGGATTATCATTGAACTATTAATATAAAGGAACTGACATGTCCTTAAAATATTGAAGCTTCAACTGCAACCGCTTTTGTAGGCGTTGATTACCCCCGGTGGAATTTCCACCAGTAAATTCAAATAGAAATTGACTTCATTTTTAAAAACATTATTAATGCCAAATTTTAGTCATAAATAAAATCAGAAACATATTTTTATTTTTACTGGTTGAAGTTTACATTAACGGAAGTCAGCCCCTGCGTTTTCGCCATATTGCAGTGGTGGAAAATTGGCGCAGAGGAGGAGCCTATTGACACCACTAAATTTGAGTAGAATTTTTCGTCTTATCTAATGACAGTTTTTATTAAGATGAAGAATACCATAAAATATTAGTGGTGTCAATAGGCTCCTCCTCTGCGCCAATTTTCCACCACTGCATATTGTGACAACCAGTAATACAAACTCACTGCTTTACAAGACAAACTGATACAAGTAAAAGAAAATAGAAAATATAAACATAAATTTATTTTGCCATATTTTTGACAAAATATTTCCATGAATAACTCTCTTAAATAAGATGAAATGTTCTATTCAATTTTACTGGTGGGAAGTTTGCCCCGGCGGGAATCATAAACTTTAGATCCGAATAAAAAAAATCAGCCGCCATCTTGTGACAACCTCCTCAGTTACTTCACTCACAACTGGTAGACACCACACTATATGTCTCCTCCTCTTTATTCGTAACTCCATTCGGATTATACGCAGGAACTATATATATCTATATATATCTATACTATATATATCGATAGTGCATTCAGTAGAGGGTTGCCAGCTTGGCATCCATTTTCATTTTGAAATTCAGAATTCTCGCCGGAACTTCCCAAAGAAAAATCTTTACTTTATGAAATCTCGAAATATCTGTCATTAAATAAATCAGGAAATACTGTATGTATTTACTGGTGCAAATTCGAAATTTCGGAGTAAAAATGGAGATCAAACTGGCAATCCTGATTCAGAAGAAAATATAAATTTTAATAATGTGATAACTGGAGGTACCAATTGCAGGCAAGTGTTAAACTTACCAAAATAATCAATGCCAATCCCCGAATGGAATACCTTTTCACTTGACTAGTAGCTAAAGACATGACAATTTGGATAATTAATGAGAGACCTGAGAGTTATTTAATACACATGCCTAAAAAGATAAAATAATATTCATATTTTCAACCACTTCAAGGGCAGTGTTTATTTTTGAACCACTTACTTTTAATTCCGAAATATTACATTGGCACCAAAATATTGGAACCAAATCTTTCCATTTATTAAGTTCGTGAACAAGATTCTGAAATAAACGTGTTTCTAAATTCTGGTGTCATTCACACATTTCAGCATTTTACGAATAGAAGTACCTTGCTCCTGAAAGGGTTAAATATTCTATGGAAATTAATCGAAAATGCATGAGCTGATAAATTTAAATAATGTCGAAAGATTAAAATATTTCTTGTCTATGAAATTTATTTTTGTCGAAATTTCAGCTTCTATGTTTCCACTATTTTTGAATAATATTCTTCGTAATTTTTAAACATAGAATTCCAAAATAAACTGCAGATTTTATTAAAAATTAGCACTAATTAAACGCATTAAAATTTGATAGCAGTAGAAGTGTAATTTCTCAAAAACATAAATTTATAAAGTAATTTATGTAAACATGAATAAACATTTAATATCCAGCAGAGAGTGAATTCCTCAGCGCGGTAATTTTGTGCTCAAATCAGTGGCGTAGCGTTGGATCGGGGCGGGACTCAAATCTTTTTACTACCAGTATTATTGTATGCTAAGTTTTGCTTTCTTTAATCGTATAAAGTTCAATGATTAAATAAAGTCAAATATTTTGTATAATATTACTGCTAGTAAAATGATCGAGCGCCCCTGCCCCCTCCAAAAAAAGTTACGCCACTGCATTGAATACATATAGGTATACTAGAAGTTCTTGAAGATTTAGGTAAATATTTAAAGAGATACAGTTTGCATAAAGGAGTTAAGAATAAAGAGAAGACATATAGTGTAATGTTTACCAGCTGCGAGCAGTGTTGCCAGAGGGGCTACTTTTTTTTTAAATCAGATTCTTGATTGACACAACTTTTTTGAAATGGTAAAATGTGCCTTATTTAATGACATATTAATTGAGGCAAAAACGAAGTAAATTTTACCGTTTCATAAAAGTGGTGCCAATCAAGAAATCTGAAATAAAACAAACTAGCCCACTGGCAACACTGGCTGCGAGTGAAATAACTGAATACGTTTTCACAAGATGGCAGCTGTATTTTTAAATCGGATCAACAGTTTCTGATTGCAGTGGGGCAAACCTCCACCAATAAATTTGAACAGAATATTTCGGCATATTTCAGAACCTTATTCGTGGAAAATTTATCTCACAAATCTGGTGAAATTTTCTATTTGTTTTTACTGGTGTCATTCTGTCCAGGTAATTTAATCTTTTTCACAAACACTGACAGAAGTTGAGTAGTTTTTCTCAATATGGCGGAACCGCATGGCCTGACTATCGCCGAAGTAAACTTCCAGATGTAAAAATGATTATCTCTTTTTGCCATTATTTTTGACTGAAATTTTGTATTAATGAGACGCTTAAATAAGGAGAAAATTTCTATTTAAATTTACTGGTGGACGTTGCCTCGGCTGTTAGAAACCACTGCAAATGCGGTTACAGTTGAAGCTTCGCTATTTCAAGGTTTTGCCAGTTCCTCTTTATTATTAGTTCCATAGTTTGCATATACCATTGGCGTAAACAAAAGGGGAAGTGTATGAATATCCCTAATTTTCAATATTTTTGATTTATTTAATCTGATAATACCGTATTAAACTAAGGCGAAAATTTCTATTAAAATATAGTGGTATACATATCCTCGCCCCTTTAGATACGTCACTGATAATCATACATTTAAATAGTTTCAAAACATGCACTGAAAATAGAATTTCGACAAAAAATATCATTTTAGTCGTTATTTTAGAAAAAAAAAATATTACAAACACTTCAATGGTTTTAAACTAGTTCCTATCAAATGAGATATTTACATATTACGTAAGAACATTTTATGATCGAAATTATTAAAAATCAAGAATATCCTTTGGAGTTTTAGCAATGTATTTTTTAAAATGCTACAGTTCTTCATTTGACAAAACAAAGCGAATTAGTGCATTTGATTACTAGCAGACCTGTCCGATGATTTCTGGTATTATTTTATTTATATTTAAAATTATAATAAATGTAACGGAAGCATGCTGAACAATCTAAAAACGAAAGTTTCTATTCATAAATAGTGGTACTCAGACAATCCCACTTTTGGATACGGTACACTGCTAATCATGCATTTAACCCTTTCAAGGGCGGTGGCTAGATGGTCTAGCCACCTAATTATAATTCCAAAACTGACAAGAGGCGCCATGAATATTTTAATAATAGTTTAATTTTGTAGTGAAAGTGCAAATTAACGGTGTTTTATTTTCTAGAAAATTCGTTTGAATATTCTGGTGTCAATCAATTATTTTTCAGTTTACGAACAGAATACTTCTGCCCCTGAAAGGGTTAAAACTGCTTTCGATAAATAACAAGCAATGAAAATAGAAATTCAACAAAAAATATAATTTTAATTGTTTTTCTGAGACAAAAATAATGATTTACTAACCTTTCAATAATTTTTGCATTGTTTATAATAAAGGAGATAGTTATGGTAGACAAGGGAGTGTGCCCCATCTGTTATATTTAAACGAATTTCAGAGTTTTGTCAATAGGTGTCAACCAAATCTACTGGAATGCTCAAACAACAATCTTTGTTTCATACAAATAAGCGAAATAGGTGTGGAAAAAATCAATTGTGAGAAGTTTTCAACCTAAAACTTGTGTTTTTTAGAAATATTTCGTAAGGATTTTTCAGATAAAATATATCATAGAAATTTAAATAATTAGGTTTTAAGTAATGAGAAATATCGAGCTTTAATTCCAGGATTAAAGATTGTACTATAAGTTATGCTTAACATAACAATGTGCTATTCTTTATAAAAGGGCTATGTGGAGGGGCTTGACCCAGTCAATGTGAGGGAGGGTTTACCAGCTTCTCAAGGCTCCCTTAATTAAGTGGTTTTGGAAATATTTCTCTTATGCACTGTGCATAATGAAACGTTACTGGTTATATTTAAAAACGAATGTAAATTTATTCTTTAAAGCTACAGTAAAATGGGGTAATGGAAATGAAACGTTTAAAACTTATTAAAGTAAGATGCGAAAAATTGCTATAGTATTCACTTTAAGAAAATATTTAATGAAATATAAATGGTAAAGTTGATAGGAACTTTTTTCCATTTAAACATTACTTAAAATAGGTAAATAGAAACAGTGGAAAAGACTAGAAAGTTTGAAAGCAGCAGTCTTAACCCATTCAGGGGCAGTAGTATGTTTATGAAACCACTTAATTTTAATTCCCAAATGCCACATTGACACCAAATTTATCTAAAATCTTTTCCATTTAACAAGTATGTGAAAAATAGCTTTTTACTTATTTCCAAATGAATTTGTTAGCAAATTCTGGTGCCAGTCATTTATTTCAACATTTTAGTACTGAGAGTACTAATTAAACCCTGAAATGGTTAAGAGATGTTAATGATATGTTAAGTGCTCATGCGACTGCGAAATAATATACAATTGATTGAAAAACTTCAGGAAGGTGTGTATACAAATTTCATCAGGATGAATACAGTGAGATGAAGCCAAACTATGTGACAACTAGAGTTGTCAGGTTGAGTGTCACAAAAAGTAGGACAAAGAGACAAAATAAAGGTTCACTAAATTTTGCATTCCATCGTTTTCGGGCTCGAGAAGAGCATTGGGTTAGGTCGCTGCCATCGAAATACTCAAGGCAAGAGGACACGAGTTGTGACGTCATCACTAATCGACCGACTTCTTGCTAGTGTTAGAATTCACACCGGAAAATTTTGAATTTCAATTTTCTTTCATTTTATTTGTGGGATAGCTATCATCTTACAAAACAATAATAACTATTTAAACTCACTGGTGAGAATTCAGAATCCCTAAACAAAAATTCAGCCAGATGTGGAATACCACAGTGTTGCAGCATCTGGCAGATTTCTTTTATCAGGGATTCCAAATTCTCACAAGTTTGTTTAAAAAGTTATTATTGTTTGATAAGATTATAGGTATTCCACAAATAAAATAAAATAAAATTGCTATTCAAAATTTTCCGGCATGAATTCCAATACTAGTTAGAAGTCGATTAGTGATGACGTCACAGCTTGTGTCCTCTGACCTTGAGTAATTCGATGGCAGTGGTTAGATTGTATATTCGAAAAAATTCCATTAGGGGGACATTTTGGGTCACTATGGATCAGGGTCAAACAAATTGTATCTAAAACAGCAAGAATGATTCAGTGGGAATATCATATCTATATAAACACAAGGCTAATTTTGGCCGAGCTAAGATCGGTCATTCCTGCTAGTTTTTATACTATTTACCAATATTTTATGATTGAAATTATGAAAAATTAAGAATAGGCTCTGGAATTTTAGCGGGTATTTTTGAAACTAATACATTATTTCATTTCATAAAACAAATCAATCTGGAGATATTTACTCTATACTATACAAATATATATAAAAAACATATCTATATTTGTTTACTAGCAGACCTGCCCGACGACGCCTAGGATTTCTTTATGCAAACCTAAAATTAACCTATTTGTAATATCAACCAAATTGTTGGTGTTTAAATGTTTTCGGAAGTATATTGAGCCAAACAAAAAGGGAAATCACTATAACAGTTTCAATAAATTTCCCAAAATTTACCATAAATATAATATATAAATGAACAAAATGATGCGGTTCACACTGCTTCATCATTGTCATGAAAAGCCGTAAAAAGGCAATCAATATAACAAATTTCGTTAATATGCTAAGTTGTAAAAATAACCGCTCAGTATTATCTAAATATACCAGAAATTGTCCTAAATAAAATATACAAACTAACATAGTGGTACCTGCATGGAGGGAATATCTATGTTATAGTACTGAGCGATCGTAATAATTGCGGCCATTTCTTCCTACGCGATATATAGTTGCGCAAGCCGAAAGTAACATTTTTTGCATTTTCACGAATAATTTCAATCCGTCGATTAAATACAAATTTTCAGCATCGTCCTATTCACGTCGCGTTGCTGTAGGAACCAATATGGCACAATTCGCAATTTTATTTAATCACTCGAACAGAAAATAATTACCAGCGGGTTTTTCTTATCGCTTCAAAATTATATTATGTTCACCTTACTTTCAATAATGTATTTTAAAAACTTCTTCATGCTTTTAATTTTTTGAACAACTGCGCAAGTTTTACTTCATTCCTGAAAATGAAATATAACATTAAATGGGTAAGGTTTAAAATAGACTCTTTTTTATAAAAAGCAAAGTCTTCATTTTTCGCAAAAGTGGTACTGTTTAACCGTTTCAGGGGAAAAATACTTATATTTCTAAAACAGGGTGGTGAGTGGAAAGGGAAAAATACAAAAAGGGGATTGAAAACGGAAAATTTCTCTTTAACAAATACTGGCATTAAACATCTTTTTTGACTGTTTTTTTCCCTGACCACTTGCCATACTGTAAAATGCTAAAATGACTGGTTGACACCGGGATTTACGAACAAATTTATATAAAGGTAAGTAAAAGCTTTTCTTCGTATACTTTATAAAAGAAAAATTTAATTCCGAAATTCTGGTGCCAATGTGGCATTTGGAATTTAAAAACAAGTGGTATATATCATAAAATACATAAAAATATTTAGTTTTAAAATACTTGTGCCAATCTGGCATTTGGGAATTAAAATTGACTGGTTTATATAATATACCGCCACCCTTCAAGGGGCTAAGAGAAAAATGATAAAATTCGATGTTTTAAGTAACAGAAAATTGTTAGATAATAAGACAAATATTACTATTAAAAATATTAAAAAAAAAATGCTTGTCAGTTACTTGACCAGACGTTAGCGCCATGACATTTTTATAATTAACATTTTGAATATTATATTTATTTGTATAATTAACACTTCATTAAAAGATTCATTTTAATATGTTTCATACAATATGCAGTATTTATATTTATAACGTAGGTTAACCCTTTGACTTTAGGTTGAGACATGTAGGTGCCAGTTGACAATTTCTTTATTCTATTTCTACCACATTTTGAAAAATAACATCTGACGAACGCTTACACTACGATATTTTCAGGAGAAATCTACCACAAAGAAAATCTTTGTAAATTCTTGTACGACTGAATATGAAATATATTCGAAACAGTTGACCTGTAGTTAAAATATTAATGAGAAAGCTGAGATAATTAATCCTTTGTGAGTAAAATTACTATTATTCCTAAAACGTTCAAATTATTAAAGAACTGTTGAAGGATTCTGCAAACAGAACGAAGAGGATATTGGAAGAAAGTGAAAAATGCACATATCATACCATCCCCAGAACTAAATTCACCAATGATGTGCATAAAAACGCTGTCGATTAGTGACGCCAGGAATCCCGCGTATATCGGGGCTAAATGTCTCTGGACACCAGTATTTTAATATAATTTTATTCCCTTTGTCTCATAGCAGAATTAACTGAGAATAAAGATGGAGAAATAAACTGTAAAATATTAATGTTATCCGGAGTATTTGGAGCTCTGACTTACGCGGGACACCTTGTAACACTACTGCCGATACACAATCAGAAGGTTTTATTTTGATGTTGATGAATTTTTCCTTCTGTTCAACATGATTGAAGAACTTACCAAACAGAGCTAAAGCGCTGTGTTGCCAATCTGCTAGTGTTTTTGCTTATAAATTAGATTAATTTATTACCATCACTTTTTAAAAAATATTATCATTCGCCTTATTGCATCTTTTATAATCTGTCTTTAACACTTTATCTACTGCAATTTTTTTCATGTAATTTTTTTTCAGTTACTACTTTGAAAATTAAAGGATAAACATAAAAAAATACTCACCCGTGAAAAAATTAATTATTTAGAGGTACTTAATTAAATTCGTACTTTAAAGTACCGTCATTACACTATGACTAAAATATCGCAGTAGAAAACGCACAAGGTATTTCACTCTGCACCAGAAAATATTTTCGATTTATTAAGTACACAAAACGTATGACTTTTTTTTTTCATAGTTTTAAATAAATCTTTTGCCAAATTCCGGTGCCAATCATTAATCTCAACACTTTAGATTTGAAAATGCTCTGCTCCTGAAAGGGTTAAAAATAACTATTGTTTTTTAGGTTTCGCTCTTGTTAGCTGTCCGTTTGTTATGCGAGATCTATATTCCAGGGAGAACATGTTCTCTCGCATTTCCACATGTGCAATATATGATTTTAAATATTTCATTTCTAGCATAGCAAAAACGAGCCGGGGCCACAACTTTTTTCCATTTCCTTTGAAAAATAACAATGAAACAGAAAAGAAATACCAGGGAAATCATTACTACAGTACATTTTAGTAATTATATTTTAAATCAAATTAAAACGATGGATAACTACACAGACGAAAAGTAAACAATAAGTTTTTCTCCAACACCCAGTGTACTGACGGTACTTACCACCGAGTACCACCGGGTAATTCAACTGTTAAATCAAATACATAACAGTTCACCTAAAATAGCTGGTCAAACTTTATTCTAAGACCGTAATGAACATATAGAAAAAATCCAACAGTTATCTGACATCCTTTACTGTATTTGCAGCAATAAAAAGACGAGCGTGACAATCTGTGCAAAATGTCGACATAAAACACATCGTCTGTGTCAAAGATACCCTCCTTCCTCGCTAAAATAACAAACCTGGAACTACTGCTGCCATGTATCCGGAAAAAGTGGAGTTAAAAGAGTGTTTTTGCAAAGTACCATTAAAATGGTAGCAATAGTCCCTATGGGATGAAAGTTTAAAGTGAATGGTACTTATAAGTACCGTCAGTAGATAAAGGTTAAATAAGTAAAATGTTGCTACATTAAAAAAGTGGGGGCAATCAAGTAATCTGACTTTTTATAATAATCAGCGAACTGGCATACAAATTTAGTAATCATAAAAATTATTCTAAAATAACGGTTTTTTGAGCATTTCATGATTTTTAAGTTCCATACGCGATCAGAAAATAATATAACTTTCTCAGTTTTTTTTTTTTTTTTTTTTTCAATTTTCCCTTTTCTCTAAAATTTGAAAAAACTAGATTTTGAATTATTTCGATCCACAATAGTACCTTTGAAGAAAAGTTATCTTTTATTTCTCTAATACATCGTTGTTAAAAAATAAAGTATTTGTTATTGCAATATTTTTTTGTGTTTTATCAACTAAGTGAAATTAGACAATTGCGTTATTTCTGGTCACCCTGTATAATGGCCATGGGTTGGGATTCCTATGTAAAAGGCGAAAACTATCCGTTCGCAATTTTTTAATTTAAATTTTGCTATATTTAAAGATTTCAAAATACGTAGCGTTATATAAAAAATGAATTATTTATAATATATAAATATCATAATCTAAAATTATAAATTCTGATTTCGAGTTGTGTCTAGAACTGAATATATTTTAATAAATACATACTTTTTAACATTATGAATAATTTTAACTATTTAAAAAATATCCGTAAATTTTGTTCATTTTAACATTTAAATACATGATTTTTTATTCTGTTCCTAAAAAATTATATATTATTCTCAGAAAGGTTTATTACGCAGAAAAAATAATGAAAAAAATCAGGGATACATTTTTCGTACAATACGGCATCCTCTTCTTATGTTGCATATCTAGAATACAAGTAAAAACTAAAATATTGCAAATTAGTAAATATTTTAATGAGTATGAATCGAAATACCTTATTTTGTATAAATTTTATTTTGTAAAACTTAAATCTTAAATGCATGAATTATTTTTTTAGAATTATGTTTTTTTACTCTTATATAAAACACCAGAAATTTTAAGATAGTTTTTTCTTTATATTTTTTGTAAATTTTACAGGACTAATATTAATATGTAAATATACTCTTTTCTAGGAATTAAATAAAAAGTGATACAGATATCGTCGGTACCATGTCAAACTATCCAATGTGAAAACAATAGGCTACTTTTTAAAAATTCAGATTTCTTGATTGGCACTACTTTTTTCAAATAGTAAAATTCTTCTTGTTTAACCTTATTTAATGAAATATTAAATGAGGGGAAAACAACGGGTATTTTACCATTTCAATAAAGTGGTACCAATCAAGAAATCTGAATTTTAACCTTCCGTCTACCAGACGGGTCCATTGGACCCGACATTTACATTCAAAATATTTATTCAAACCAGAAATTTCTTCAAAACAAACTAAATGTATAAATCAGACAATAATAAGTTAAATAAACAAATTAAATAATTTTAAGTAAAAATTCTGGTGTAGAATGTTTTTATAAAACTTGAGTAAAATTTCCGGTAGTTCTAGGGTTAAATAAGTATCCCTCTGTTTTCACATTGGATAGTTTTACATAGTACCGACGATATGCATCACTATGCATTTAAGGATTTAGAATGTATCGGTAACTAAGGGTAACTATGGGTAACTAAGCCATGCGCTATTATATAAAAAGCCGTTGATGTTTTTTAAGCTTTAGCTTTTGTGTACAATGCACCTTAATCTATACTTCCTAAAACAACGTGTGTCAAATTAATCGTAACTCTCTCTATGCTGTGGTAGGTTGTCGAAAATTTACGTTTCTTTTTTTAAAACAACGTCAATTTCGTGGAACATCCTCAGCTTAAGCTTTTTTATAAAAATACTGCAAGTACTTTTATTAAAAAATCTTTTTTTTTAAGATTAGGCATATAAATGCATTAATATTATTAGGTATCTATACATATTTATTCATGTTTCAAATTTATGCCCGGTGTCCCAGTTACCCCATAATTTTTTTAAGAATGAGGTAACTGGGACATATATCAAGGGTAACTGAACCATGCTTGATCCAGTTTCCCCAATAGTTACGAATAATTTTTTTTGAGTTTTCTTACTGCGCGAAATAAATTTCTCCATCGTTTTTTGCTCACAATAAAGAAAATTATAGAATACGTTATTAAAATTACGTGATAAAATAAAAAAAAAAGCGTATTGGGTGGTATCAATCCAAATTTCTTAACCGCTTGAAGATGAATGACGCTTGCGGTGATGCCGTTATGGCATCACATAATTTTAATCCCTAATTGCCACTTTGGCACCGGAATTTTATAATGAAAATTTCACATTTATTAAGTACGCGAAAATATACTTTTGCATGTTTACAAATAAATTCTCTTATAAATACTGGTGGGGATAAATTATTTCAAAATTTTACGAATACAAGTACCTTGCCCCTGAAAGCGAGATAGCCAAACCTTGAAATTGTACAATACAGATGAAGTACGTAAGTACTTAAGTAGCCGTTTTTTCGTAGATTTACCTTCTTATTTTTTTACTTAAAATACCCATGTAAATTTTATACCTATTACCTATACTGAAGTACACAAGTACTTAATTAATTTTTATGTTTTTGGTAGAAATAAAGCTAATATTTTAACTTTTAGTGCTTTTTTTAGAGACATAGACAGCAAAGCTTTCCCTTACAACGCTCATTAGTATATATATAATTTACATGATCTGCCTGGTTTAAATTTTTTTAAGTTATTTAAACTTTCTTTAAACAGGACCTGATATCCCTTATGAAAAAAAAAAAATAAACGCGTGTGGAACTTAGACCTTCCTGGTCCACTTACCCCGTTTTTATGAGGCAATCGGACCCATGAGGAAATAAAGATGAAATATGCATATTTTTTATATTTTTAAATATTAAAATGTAATTTTGAGCATTTCTATCAGATAGAAGAAACCTAACTGAACACATTTACAAAACTGCAGGCTTTAATTCAAATGAACATAAGCTTTTTGAAACTGAATTGCCAGAATCTCCAGAGTCACATTGTAAAATCAAGGCCCAGCTGCCCCGCGTAACCTTATATAAAAAAGATTCGATCTAAATAAAAAAAATAATAATATATCATTGGACTCATGTAATTCATGTAGTCTACAGGATTCTAACTCAGTCCGATTTTTGATAACTCTTTAAAAATAAGAAAAATGTTTATCATTTCTGTCCAAACTTACATGGATAAGCGTGTTTGTTACCATTGTTGAAAAAACATGCCTTAATTTTTTCTCTTAAAAAATACTGTTGCTCAAAAGCGGATCTGTGGGAGCTCTGGATTTATAATTAACTACTTGAAATTAATTTCTAACCAGTATAGAACTTTTTAAAAATATATTATAAAACTGCCAATTTGGAATTACATGATGTAATACTTGGATATTTTTGAAATATTTAATTGAGAAATTTAGCATCTGATTGATTTATACAAAATAATATCACTTATATTATAGTAATGCTGTGATTACGCCAAAATTTATTCTTATCTAATTAGAAGATTTTTAAAAAATGATAGGTAAACAGAAAAATATTAAAAGATGACTCAAAATATAAATGTAAATGTAAATTTTCTGAAGTACCAAGGACAGTAATAAAAAATACGGCACACTAGGTAAGACAACATTTATTTTCTTCAGTAATTACCTAGTTTCAAATTATTACTGGCAAATATATCTAGCTAATATCGCAAAAGCAATAGATTGTCTAATACAATTTTTATAATTGTAATGGTGGTTAGTTTCAATTAAAGCTAAATATTTTTCATAATTATAAAAAAACCTGGAAAAGTTTTTAAAAATTTTATTTAGCAGACAAATGATCAGATATTTGTTAAAAAAAAAGCATAATATTATATTCTGATTTTACTAGAACTTTCCTAAATTTAAAAATGTATATACTGTAACTTCCGGCATATAATCCGCGGGCCAAACTATCAAGTTTTGACCAAGACATTTTATTTAATAAAATGTAACTTGTTAAATCGCGGTAAATATTTGACTTCAATTATTAAATAAAATATCTGAGTCCAAACATGTTTGTTTGATCCTTTGATTATACGTCGGAAATTAAGGTAAATAATAAAATCTCACTTTTAAATTTTATACAAGAAACATGTTTTCATTGAAATCGAGAAAGAAAACTCATGCGACAAACACCGATTATGAAACACTTTCCAACACATTCAGTATAATGTAACAAAACTTCACCGTTTAACCCCTTGAGGGGCGGTGGGATATGTTTTACCCCGCCGAAATTTTAATTAAGATTTGAACCAGAAACGTTTATCTAGGTATTACTTTTATAACTTTGATGACAAATGGTTGAAAAATTGCTTTTCCTTATTTATAAATAAAATTCTTCAAACTGTCCTGTGCGAATTCAGCATTTAGCAAACGCGATTGCTTGCTCCTCAAGGGGTTAATTAAGTTGAAACAGGATGTCTAACTGAACCATTTGCAAACGCATTAACACAGTTGAAAAACACAATTTCAGCAGTTCCAGCAATTCTACAGTCGTAAAATTATTCGAATTTTTTGAGCAGCCCTGTATATTACACATAGCTGCCAACTCTTCCGCTTTTTTAGACCAGAAAAATTTAATAGAAATGTTTGCCTTATTTAATCGGCAGATTACGGCGATTTAAAAAGGTAAAATTTACTGTAAAATTTTTGTGGTCTAAAAAAGCGTAAGATGATGGCGGCTATGATGATATATAGATTTGTAGCTATAAACTACACGCATGCAAAAATTTAGTTCAGTTTAGAAATACATACCACAGTTAAATATTCACCTTCAGCAGTTTTCACTAGTAAGGAGAATGGCACGCAAATCCTTTTGTGCATCCCGAGGTATAGAATTTATACGCAGCGAGTAACATGCAAAAAGTTAGTTAAATTTAAAAATACATACCGAAATTGCAAACGCACTTTCAGAAGTTATTGCTCTGTACTGAACGTAGCCGATTTCCTTTGTGTGTCCCTGTAAATGAGCGATAAATGCTATGAACGCCCTGTTCTATACTAATCATCTTATAGTGACGTTCAGTGATTCATATCAATTTCAGTACATTTGAATTAGCTTAATGTCATTGAAGTACATTGCAAACGATTTTTCCCCATTGACAACAGTGTCGCCAGTGGGCTACTTTTTTAAAATTCAGATTTCTTGATTGGAACCACTTTTCTGAAATAATAAAATTCCCCCTATTTTCGCCTTAATTATTAGGTCATAATATAAGGCGAATTTTACTATTTCAAAAAAGTGGTGCTCTTCAAGAAATCCGAATTTAAAAAGGTAGCCCACTGGCAACACTTTTTGACAATAATGTAGCGGAATTCTTTTGAATGCCCCTGTAAATGAACAATTAATGCAACTCACTTAATATTGGATACCAAAAATGCCTTAGTTAAGAGCATTGACATGTATCAATTGCATGAAAATCTGAGCACATTTATGGGAGTTGGAGCGTGGACAGATGGACAGACAAACCAAATTCATAAACACTTTTAAACTTTGTTGGAAAGTGTTAAACATTTTAGTGGCGATGTTATGCATACGAAACCACTTAATTTCAATTCCCAAGTTACACGTTTGCACCAGAATTTTAGTAAATTTTTTTTCGTTTTATTGTGTATGTGAAATATAGCTTTTTCTTATTTCCAAATAAATTTGTTATCAAATTCCGCTGTCGCCCATTAACACTCGAACGCCCGGAAGGAGTCGATTCGATTCCGACCATATGATTAAATGTCAATTTAAACCAGAAATCTTTTCATAAAATAAGTTAAATCGAAAACACGCAGATCTACATTAAATAAAACAATTAAAAAATTTTAAATAAAATTCTGGTGTCAAGTATTTTTACGACTTTTGATAAAAATTTCCGGACGTTCTAGTGTTAATTTCAACGTTTTAGGAATGGAATTGCTTTGGCCATTAAACGTTTAAAAAGATATTAAAACTAGCTTAGATATATCCGTTAGATTTCTGCATGTGACAGAATTTCCAGGCTCGGACACAGCCGCTGAGCATCGAAATACTCAACGCCGGAAGACACGATTATGGCGCCATCACTAATCGACCGAATTCTCACTAGTGTTGAAAAACACACAAGAAAATTTCAAATAGCAATTTTCTTTTATTTTATTGGTGGAATATCTATCATCTTATAAAACAATAATTACTATTTAAACTTAATGGTGAGAATTGGGAATTCCTCCCCCCCCCCCCCCAAAAAAAAAAAAAAATCACCCAGGTGCGGCAACACTAGCATTCCGCATCTGGCTGAATTTTTATTTAGGGATTTAGAATTCTCACCAGCAAGTTTAAATAGTTATTATTGTGCTACCAGATGATGGATATTCCACAATTAAAATTAAAGAAAATTGCTATTCGAACTTTTCTGGTATGAATTCCAACACTAATGAGAAGTCGGTCGATTAGTGATGACGTCACACTCGTGTCCTCTGGCCCTGAGTATTTCGAAAGCAGCGACACTGCCCGTTACAGAAACATAATTTTAACCGTCCGGCAAGACGGAATTTCTACAAGACATGCTGATATTTCTCAAGAAACATAATCCTATAATTAAAATTATTTTTAGAGCACAATTACGATGAACACATTTTACTTTCAGTTTACGCTCGTAATTCGTTAAATGCAGAATAGCAACAATGTAAATAAAAATAGTATAAACAATAAAAAATAATGCAAAACAATAATTACTAGATTCAATTAAAAATATTTTCTAAGGAAAACAAGTATTTTATTTGCTGAAATCGTTTATTGCGAAACTTTAAAAAGAGATTTTTTACACCAGAAAATTTGAAAGGCTTCTTTAAATAGTATTATATTTTTGCATACTGTTGTTGAAAATTCTTTCTGAATCCTATAAAAGCGCAGGTAAAGTGAATGTTTCCTGTGGTAATTTAAAAAAAAATTCGTGCGTTCTTTTCGGCGGATCCGCATCGCGTTGACCCATCGCTCTGCACGCATTTGACAGTTTGTTCTATTTTTATTTAGAAATTTTGTGTTCATACCAAAAATAAAAAGTAGTATTATATGCCTATTTAACACGTTCCCGCCGGCGCGGTGGGCCACACTCGACTGTCCCAGAGCTGCCAATTCTCCGGCTTTGTGGCTACCAGTATTCTAATACAGAAAATGTTGTTTTATTTAATTAGAAGAATTGGGCGATTTAAAGGAAGAACATTTTCTCTAAAATAACAGTGGTGTTTAACCCTTAAATGCATAGGGTAGAATGCGTTCCCGAAATTTCATAATTCAAAGAATCGGAATTCATACCAAAAAATATAAATGGTAAATTTCGGTTTATTTAATAATGAAATGGCTGTTATTAAATGAAGTGAATTTTTCTTTTTTATTTTTCTGGTGGAAATACGGAATATGTGAATAAAATATCCAATAAATAGGGAACAATTATTGTATCAAAAACGATACCATATGCATTTAAGGGTTAAAAAGCCGGAGACTTGAAAACTCTGAGTCAGTCGAGTGTGACCTACCGCGCCGGCGTGAACGTGTTAATCCGGGGGCCGAATTAAGCATTTTATACGATGCTAGAGTCCACATAAAACATGAAAGAAACAATCATGCGTCAAGCATAGATTATGAAACATTTTCCAACACATTAAGAATAACGTAACCAAACACCATCGTTTAATATGTTAAAATATTATGTCTAATTCAACCATGTGTTAACGCATAACATATTTGAAAACCCAATGTTAGTTGTTCCCATCTACAATCGGAAAATTATTCGAATTGTTTGAGCAGCTATGTATATGATATACAGATCTGCATCTATTTACTACAGGCATTCCAAAGTTTAGTTCAGTTAAGAAATATATATATACCTCGGTTGAATAATCCCCTTCAGCAATTTCCGCTAGTAAGGAGAATGGTAAGAGAATTCATTTGTTCAGCCCTGTATATGAGGTATACAATTTATATACAACGAGTAAAATGCACAAAATTATTTAAATTTAAAAGCGCATGCCGAAATTTAAAACGCACTTCCAGCAATTATTACTCAAATACAGTATGGTAACCTATTTCTTTTGTGTGTCTCTGTAAAGGAACGGCAAATGCAATGAATATCCTATTCTGTCTTAATCATCATCTAGTGAAATTAAGTGATTTTTATGAGTTTCAATACATTTTAAATAGCTTATCCCATTAGTGACTGATTTTATTTTTACAACTCGATATTGTGCTTAATAATAGTAAATGGTTTAAAATGAACGTAAAAAATAATAAAAAAATTCCCTTTGAAATTTTTTTTATTTTACATATAAAAATCTAAACGTCCCAAATTTGGGACACTAGGCACGAAAGGGTAGGGGTTTTCTCCGTTACTGTCAAAGCATTAGATCTATGTTTTACGCCATTTATTTGTTACAAAAAGGTTATATTCCATTCGGGTTATTGTTCTACTATAAAAAGTCCTTTATTATTACTATAAGGGAGAGAGGGGGGCTAGGCTCGACTCAAGAACAAGACACCCTTCCTCCCTTAGCTATTGGCATAGTAAAAATTTATATAGTAAAAATTTAGAATAATAAATAATTACTAATAGAGTATATATGCCATATATACTCGCATATATGCCGACCCCCAAACTGTTGAATGCAAATTCTGCAAAAAATCGAAAACTCGCGTATAAGTTGACCCCTAACTTTTTATTTCAATTTCGCACAAAATCAAACCAAAGAATTCACTTACTAATGCGAAAAATTAGTAAGTAAACAAAATCAAATCATTGACTTTTTTAAAGAATAAATTATCATTATTTGCATATTTTATATATTATTTTATTATTTATACACATAAAAAATCAGACTTTTGCAGTATTCGAATGTTTTTTTTTTTTTTTTTTTTTTTTGGCTTTTGTAATTGATTCGCGTATAAGTCTACCCCCCAATTTACTTGCAAAAAATTATCGGAAATTCTTCCTTTTGCACACGGGCATATATGGCACAGTAGAACTACGATTATTCTACCCTCGTTTAACCGGAACTCTCCGTAAACCGATGTCGATATCCTGAATTTTTTCAACTTTTTTATTTGTTCTGAATTTTTTAACAACCTTGTGTATTCAAGCGTTCCTTTCCAAACCACGAGCAGAGATAAGTATTTTGGTTCCCCTTTGTTTGAATTCCATTGAAATTAGCTTAAGATCCCGCAAGATCCGATCCCGGTATAATTGTACTCTTGCTCCTCCCACCCCACCCCCCTGTGTAAACGTCCCTGTTCTAAACAAATAAATTATTTTCATATATAATCTGAATTTAGACATTTATTAAGCAGATTAAATAGTCCTAATAACAGTTTGGTGACGATGTTACGTATGAAACTAGATTATTATTGATAAGTTCTCGATTATCCGGCAATTTCGATTATCCGATGTAGGTTCGGTCCCAATTACGTCGGATAATCGAGATTCTGCTGTATATATATTAGTAACCTCAGGATGTGAAATACTAAACTAGTACAAAACATAACGGTATGATGTAAATTGTTACTAAGCCAATAGCTCTGTGTGGAGAGAGGTGGATGTCTTGTTCTTGAGCCGAGTACAACCCCAACTCCCCTACAACAAAGAATAGCCAAATAATAATCCTAATAATAATTTTAAAGCCAAATAATAATCCGAATAATATGTAACCATTTTGTGACAAAGTAAATGGCATAAAACATACATTTAATGCATAGAGAGTAACGGAGAAAACCCCTACATTTTCGGGACTAGAGTGCAAATTGGGACGGTATATAAAGGTTCAAATTCGAACAAAAAATAGAAATCTGAAAAAATGCAAAAATATGTATTCTAAAATAATGTTTCGTCTTATAAATAATACCACTTATAAAATGATTGACAAAAAAAAAAAAAAAGAAAAGAATAATAAAAAATAAATCCTACTTTTTCTTACCCGCCATTTTATTTCAAGAGAATCAAACTTTGTGCTACAACAAACATTTATTTCATCTTTTTATTCTTAAAAATGCGCTGCCATTTATGAATTAATATTGAAAACAAATCTAAGGATATATTTTACAAAGTTTTGAAAGGATATCATATTCCCATTTGTAATTGGATTTTTTTTAAGAAAGCGTCCCAAAATTAGGAAACTAGGCACAAATGGGTTAATGTCATTAAAGTACACTGCAAACAATTTTCCCCCATTAGCCACAGTGTTACCAGTGGGCTATTTTTTTAAAATTCAGATTTCTTGATTTGTTCCAATTTTCTGAATTGGTAAAATTCCCCTTGTTTTCGGCTTAATTATTATGTCATTAAATAAGGTGAATTTTACTATTCCAAGAAATTGTGGTATCAATCAAGAAATCTGAAATTAAGAAAAAGTAGCCCACTGGCAACACTGATTGACCATAATGTAGCGGAATTCTTTTGAGTGCCCCATAAATGAACAGTTAATGCAACACACTTCATATTGGATACAAAACATGCCATGGTAAAGAGCATTAACATACATCAATTGCATGAATATCCGATTATATTTACGGGAGTTATAGCGTGGAAAGACGGACAGACAAACCGAATTGTGAAACACATTTAAACTATGTTGGCAAGTTTTAAACAGGCATTAAAACTTGCTTAGATATCGTCGGTACCATGTCAAACTATCCAATATGAAAAAAAGTGGGTTACTTTTTTAAAATTCAGATTTCTTGATTGGCACCACTATTCTGAAATGGTAAAATTCTCCTTGTTTTCGCCCTAATTAATATGGTCATTTAATAAGATTAAATAAGGCGAATTTTACTAGTTCAAAAAAGTGGTGATAATCAAGAAATTTGAATTTAAAAAAAGTATCTCACTGTTTTCGCATTGGATAGTTTGACATGGTACCGACGATATGTCCGTTAGATGTCTACAGGATGCGGAATTTCCAGGCTCGGACCCATCCGCTGCCATCGAAATACTCAAAATCGGAGGACACGAGTATGAATTCATCACTAATCGACCGATTTCTCACTAGTGTTGGAATTCATACCGGAAATTTTTGAATAGCAATTTTATTTTATTTTAATTGCGGTATATCTATAATCGTATAAAACAATAATAACTATATAAACTTACAGGTGAGAATTTGGAATTCCGAATAAAAAATCAGCCAGATGCGGCAACACTGCGGTATTCCGCATCTGGCTGAATTTTTAGTTAGGGATTTAGAATTCTCATCAGTAAGTTTAAATAACTATTATTGTGTTATAGAATGATAGATATTCCTCAAATAAAATAGAATTACTATTCAAAATTTTCCGGTGTGAATTCCAACACTAGTGAGAAGTCGATCGATTAGTGATGACGTCACAATCGTTTCCTGTGGCATTAAGTAAATCTGATGCCAGCGACCCTGCCCGTTACAGAAACATAATTGTAACCGCCCGGCAAGACGGAATTTGTACAAGACATATGCCTCTCGCATTTGACTCAAAAATGGAAGCCAGCAAGGTTGATAGATGGCGCTACTGTTTGGTGTATGTTATTGCTTTATTTACATGGATCGCCTCATAGACGTGCCTTTGAAATATATTATTTTTTTATTTCTTGCAGTAGTTTGTGATTTTTTTAAACAGAAAGTTTATTTTAATGAAGTTAATATATTCTCTATAAAATGCCATATTGCTGTGTGCCTTACTACTGTTCATCCAGCAAAATAAAGAAAAATATTTCTTTTCACCAAATTCCTGTAGAAGACAGTCGACGAGTATTTTTAACTTTTTTTCTTCGTATTTTTGAAAATACAAATAGATATTTTTACTATTATTTGTATATTTCTAGTAACATTCTGTTAAATAATAATAAATTAAATTAATGCACAGTTGCTATGATGTATTTTTATTAATTTACAATGTCTTAAAAGGAAAAGTGTACCTTGATCTAAAAGAATCTGAAATAATATTGTTATTATTAATAATCAAAATGATGGATCAAAATTTTCTTTTTATCAAATAACTATCCAAAGCTATTTCTGGATGAAAGAGAAAATACAATAACATTCAAAATTAATTAAAATTCTTCCTGCAAAATAATAATAATAATAAATGATACACGATGAAATCAAATACGAATTAGTAATGTGATCAAAATAAATATATATTCATAGTTTTATATTGTGTTTTCAAGCAATATAAATATTGTGTAATTTAAATATATCAATAATTTCATTCCTGAAAGTGCTTGATTATTACTTGTAATAATTAATAATACAAGTATAAAAGAAATGGGACTGTAAGTTAAATGTTTAAAAAAAAAACTGCAGAACTGACATTTTGAGGCCTTGATCCAAAGACTTGCTAGTTTCATTATTATAATAAATGTAAATAATATTTAAAGTATTATTATCACAATATCAATAATTTAATTATTTTATTTAGAAACTATTAAATAGGGAATTAAAAAAAAAAATACTATCAATTTATTGAGGCAACGAGTGTGTGTGTGTGTGTGTGTGGGGGGGGGGGGGTAGTAAAAAAATGAAAAAAGTGCCTTGGAACATCAGTGCATAAAATCGTATTTCCAATTTATTAAATTTCCTGAAACTATTTGATATATTACTCGTAATAATTATTAATGCAAATATGAAAGAAATGAAACTGCGAATTGACTGTTTTAAACACTGAAAAAAATAGAAAGAGAGAGAGAGAAAGAAAAAAAAAGTTGCAGAATTGACGTTTGAGATCCTGACCCGAAAAAAGATGTGTAGTAAAAAAGATGAAAAAAGTGTTTTGGAACATCAGTGCCTAGAATCATATTTCCATAGAATCTTATTTGATAGATTAATATAATGTTAAAAATACAGGAATATAATAATTATAATTATTAATTAAAAATATTTTTAAAGCAATTCCTTAAGATTGTCCTTCACTGGCTCATTCACCCCACATTAACTTTGTTTATTATTATTATTTTGCCTGAAAGAAATACATGTCTTACTATTTAGTAAATTTTAATTTAATCAACTACTTTTATGTTTTGCAATAACCTTTTTAAACTTGCTCATAGTTTTTGATCCATTGATTAAACTTCATATGCTATTTTATAGTGTTAATAAATATTTTCACTTTATAAACATTGTTTATTTTATTTTTGATGGAAATCTATTTACAAGTAAATGTAAGTGCTATTAATTTATATATTAAAATTTTTATTTTTAAAAAGAACATATATTTTTAAATTCATACAATAAAATAAATGATGTGCGTTATTTTATCATTCATCATTTGAAATTGAAGAGAAATTATGAAATCATTTCTCTTTTCAAGTATTTTATAGAAAAAATATCATTTAATACAGCAATTTAAATAAATACGAAAAGAGAAAAAAAAGTGAAATTCTAGGAAGAAATTTTTTTTTTTTTTTTTTGTACAAATTTTTTTTAAGCTAATTTATTTTAAAATTTTCTCTTTAAATATTTTCAAAACAGCTTTTATTTACGTTATTTATCTATAGGTTTTTAAAAATCATGCCAATTGTCACCGATAGATGGCAGAGCATTTTGGGGCTAAGCTGACTTCCAGTTCTTATATGGGGAAAACAGTGAATGCGAGACGCATTTAGTATGTAGGTGGTAGTGTGCTGATATTTCAAAGAAACACAATCCTATATTTAAAATTATTCATAGAGTACAATTACTATGTACACATTTTATTTTCAGTTTATGCTCGAAATTCATTAAATAGACTATAAAAACAATATTACTAACAATAGTATAAATAATAAAAAATATTGCAAAACAATAATTACTAGATTCATTTAAAAATATATTCAACGGGAACAAGTATTTTTTTGATGAAACCGTTTATTCCGTAACTTTAAAAATAGATTTTTCATACTAGAAAATTAAAAAGGCTTCTTTAAATAGTATTATATGTTTACATAGCGTTTTGACGAACAAGACTGGGTTTGAATAATTTTAATAATCAGTAAAACCGAATATTTCCTGTGGCAATTAAAAAAAGCGCCATGCTGTCGTTCCAGAGTCTGTGGCAGATCCGCATCGTGTTGACTGGTCTCTCTGCACAGGAATACCTGTTAGGACCGAGATTTTTATTCACAAATTTAGTGTTCATACTAGAAATAAAAATAATAGTATTTTATGCTTATTCATCCACGAGCCAAATTAAGCATTTTATACCATGTCACGGGCCACATAAAACAAGAAAGAGACAATCATGCGTCGAGTATTTATTATGACACCCTTTCCAACACATTCAGAGTAATGTAACCAAACAATACCGTTTAATAGTATATTACAATATTATGTGGAATTCAACCATACGGTAACGCATAACGCATTTGAAATCCCAATTTCAGCTGATCCCATCTACAATCAGAAAATTATCCGAATTGTTTGAGCAGCTCTGTATATGATATATAAATTTGTATCTATTTACTACAGGGATTCCAAAATTTATTTCAGTTATGAAATGCATATATACCTCAGTTGAAAATTCCTCTTAAGCATTTTCCGCTAACATAAAGAATGGTAAGTGAAGTCTTTTGTGCAGCTCTGTATATGAGGTAGAGTATTTATGTACAACAAGTAAAATGCTCAAAATTAGTTAAATTTAAAAGCGCATGCAGAAATTGAAAACGCACTTCCAGCAATTATTACTCAAAGACAGTATGGTAACTGATTTGTTTTGTGTGTCCCTGTAAATGAACGACAATGCTATGGATGTCCTATTCTGTCGTAATCATCTTGTAGTGAAATTCAGTTATTTATATCATTTTCAATACATTTGAAATAGTTTAATATCATTAAAATACTCTGCTAACGATTTTCCCCCATATAGCATAATGCAATGGATTTTTTTTGAGTGCACCTGTAAATAAATTATTAATCCCACACTCTTCATATACATATCAAATCTGCTTTGGTGATCCTAAATATCTTTTATCGATTGCATGAAAACCCGAGTATATTTACGGTAGTTAGAACGTTGGCAAACGCATAGACAAACCGAATGCTTAAACACTTTTCAACAAAGTTGAAAAGTGTTAAAATGAGTGAAACTATGTCTTAAATTATGCTAATAGAATTTTAATTAAAAATACTTTAAAAAGAGCTTAATTTAATTGAGATAACATTAAATGGAAAAGTTCAAAAAATAATCAATGAAACTTTTTTATATACATTTTTTTTTTCAATAAAATCTCATGATATCGCATCAATTCTTTAAAGAGATGCATAAATATTCAATTTATGAGAATTTTGTTAAAAAATTATTTCTGTTCAACAGAGAAACGAAATGCGCTTTTATTGAAAAGTTTAATAATGTAACAAGATTGTAAAGTATCTAGAAATAAAAGCATATTAATTTAAATTCTTCAGAAACATTAAAATAGATATAGGAATATAAAACGGTTAGTCAAACTCTCTTTACAGAAAAATTAAAAATAAATGCTAATTATTTCTTTAGTGAAATTTATAACCGATATCCTAGTGTCCCTTCCTTTTTCTTAAATCAACTGTATTAATTTTATGCTATGATTTTATTCAATCTTTAATTAGAAATCGTAATTAATTTTCTCAATGATCATTTAGAACTATTTTTTGTGGCATAAAAACGCAATGACCTCTATTTTAATAAATGAATTACTGGGTAATATATATCAGATGTGATTTAAATAACGAAGGAATTAGATAACGTATTATTAAATTATAATATAAATGAAAGGAAACACCTTTGACCAGTTAAAAGTGTTTTTCTTTTTACTGCTGCTTAGTTTTTCGCGTAGTAAATACGCTGATGATAAAAGATAATCGATTAAACAACGAATATTTCAAGATAAGACATCAAAGAAAAGTATCACATTAAGATATATTTAATAACAGGTTACAACAAATAAAGGGAGATTTATCTTTTACTCCTTTAACACGTTCAAGCCGGCGCAGTGGGTCACACTCGACTGTCTCAGAGTTCTTAAGTCACCAGCCTTTTGCACACCACTGTTATTTTAGAGAAAATATTGTTCCTTTAAATCACCCAATTTTTCTAATTAAATAAAACAACATTTTCTGTATTAAAATACTGGTATACAAAAGGTCGGAGACTTGCCAACTCCGAGACAGTCGAGTGTGACCCACCGCGCAAGCGTGAACGTGTCAAAAAAATCTTGAAGTTGCATTAAAAATATTTTCAGACATTTATAGTACAAAATATATCTTAATTCATTTTTTCTTGAAATGAAAGTTACAAGAGTATAGTCCCATAAATATTATGAATATTTTTTGAAACGTGAAAAATTATCCACATGGAAAAATTATTTATTTTTTTCTTATCAATAGATTTACTTCTTCGGATGAAGTTGCGAAAGTTTATTTATTTATAAAAGGTTTTTTAACCCTAGAACTACCGGAAATTTTACTCAAGTTTTATAAAAACATTCTACACCAGAATTTTTACTTAAAACTATTTAATTTGTTTATTTAACTTATTATTGTCTGATTTATACATTTAGTTTGTTTTGAAGAAATTTCTGGTTTGAATAGATATTTTGAATATACATGTCGGGTCCATTGGACCCTTCTGGTAGACAGAGGGTTAATTATTTCAAGACAATAGCAAAGCTGCCAACTTTTACGTTTTTATTTGCTACCACTAAAATTTATAAGAAATTTTAGCCGTCTTTAATCCTGAAATTTCGATGATTAAGTAGGACTTCATTTACTACATAGAAACTTGGGTAATTCGAGCTTGTTTAACACTATAACGCACGGAAGGAGTCGATTAGACTTCGACCACATGATTAAATGTCCATTGTAACCAGAATTTTACCCCAAAATAAGTAAAATTCAAGCAGCGCCGAATTATGTTAGATAAATTAGTTAAATAATATTAAATAAAAAATCTGGAGCAAAATATTTTTATGAAACTTGAATATTTCTATGAAGATTTCCGAACGTTCTAGTGTTAATTCGAAATTCTAGATAATTCGAATTTTTTGCTCGGTCCTTACAATTCTGTATTAAAATTATGTAAAAAAAAAAAAAAAAAAAAAAAAAAAAAAAATTGTAGGTATTTCGAATTTTATTTTAGATAATTCGAATTTTTTGTCCAATTGCTCTTAAAATATTGCGATAAAAATTGTTTCTGAGGGTTTTTTTAGCTACGGTGCAGGGTAATTTAAAAGTTTATTTCAACGGTCATCCTCAAGAAAAAATAAAGAATTATGAAATGTAAGGCATAATGCGGGGTTTGTAAAGAAAGAGACGGAAAGATTAAATGTCGTCGAAAACTGTGATGAAATTTATTCTGATATGGCTCTCGATAACAGGGAAGAAGTAAAATCTAATCCATCAATTTTGCATAAGGACTATGTCAACGCGGACCAAAATGTGACGAGGCAACTGATGTTATTACAGTCGAACTTGGATAATTCGAACGTCTTTAATTCGAATTCGTGGACAGTTCGATCTTTTTTGTTCCCTTGAAACTTGTATTCAGTAAATGCTTGGTTATTGGTTATTTCGAAGTCCAACTTCTTTAATTCGAACTTTTTACCCTTTCAAAAATGACAAAATCTAGTTTCAATACAGTCTATTTGAAAAGTGGCCGGGTTATTTTGAGCCATTGTGGAAATTTCGAAGCCCAAATTCTTTAATTCGAAGATTTTACCCTTTAAAAATGACAAGATCTAGTTTCAATGCAGTTATTTGAAAAGTGGCCGGGTTATTTCAGTCATTGTGGAAATTTCGAAGACCAACTTCTTTAATTCGAAATTTTTACCCTTTCAAAAATCACAAAATCTAGTTTCAATACAGTCTACTTGAAAAGTGGCCGGCTTATTTTCAGCCATTGTGGAAATTTCGAAGTCCAACTTCTTTAATTTGAAGTTTTTACCCTTTCAAAAATGACATGATCTAGTTTCAATGCAGTTATTTGAAAAGTGGCCGGGTTATTTTCAGCCATTGTGGAAATTTCGAAGACCAACGTCTTTAATTCGAAGTTTTACCCTTTCAAAAATGACAAAATCTAGTTTCAATACAGTCTACTTGAAAAGTTGCCGGCTTATTTTCAGCCATTGTGGAAATTTCGAAGTCCGACTTCTTTACTTCGAAGATTTTACCCTTTCAAAAATGACAAAATCTAGTTTCAATACAGTCTATTTCAAAAGTGGCCGGCTTATTTTCAGCCACTGTGGAAATTTCGAAGTCCAACTTGGTTAATTCGAAGTTTTTATCTTTTCAAAAATGACAAAATCTAGTTTCAATACAGTCTATTTGAAAAGTGGCCGGCTTACTTTCAGCCATTGTGGAAATTTCGAAGTCCAACTTGTTTAATTCGAAGTTTTTATCCTTTCAAAAATGACAAAATCTAGTGTCAATGCAGTTATTTAAAAAGTGGCCGGGTTATTTTCAGCCATTGTGGAAATTTCGAAGTCCGACTTCTTTAATTCAAAGTTTTTACCCTTTCAAAAATGACAAGATCTAGTTTCAATACAGTTATTTGAAAAGTGGCCGGGTTATTTTCAGTCATTATGGAAATTTCGAAGTCCAAATTCTTTACTTCGAAGATTTTACCCTTTCAAAAATGACAAAATCTAGTTTCAATACAGTCTATTTCAAAAGTGGCCGGCCTATTTTCAGCCACTGTGGAAATTTCGAAGTCCAACTTGTTTAATTCGAAGTGTTTACCCTTTCAAAAAGGACAAAATCTAGTTTCAATGCAGTTATTTGAAAAGTGACCGGCTTATTTTCAGCCATTTTGGAAATTTCGAAGTCCAACTTCTTTAATTCGAAGTTTTTAACTTTTCAAAAATGACAAAATCTAGTTTCAATACAGTCTATTTGAAAAGTGGCCGGCTTATTTTCAGCCATTGTGGAAATTTCGAAGTCCAACTTGTTTAATTCGAAGTTTTTATCCTTTCAAAAATGACAAAATCTAGTGTCAATGCAGTTATTTGAAAAGTGGCCGCGTTATTTTCAGCTATTGTGGAAAATTCTTTACGGAAGAGAAAGGGGTGGGAGAATAGTCTTATCTGTTCTAGGAAACAGAGCAGGGATAAAGGGTAGGTCTGGGCGATGTATAGAATTAAATATCATGATGAATCGGCATCTTTATATCATGATATTCCGATATATCGATCTAGGAAAGTGCCCCCAAATGGTGGGCTGAGCACCGGAAGTGCATAAAATGATTAAGCGGTCACAGGCCTTTCCAACTTTGTGTCACATGTGGGGTGACGGCAAAATTTAGAAAAAACTCTCCCGCAGGGGGGTGGGGTGCAGATGATGCATAACATGAATAAGTGGTCACAGGCCTTTCCAACGATATGTCACATGACGGGTGTCGGCAAAATTTAGGAAACTGCCCCCCAGGGTGAGCAAAGGTGTAGACGGAGCACCGGAAGTGCATAAAATGATTAAGCGGTCACAGGCCTTTCCAACGGTACGTCACATGAGAGGTGACGGCAAAATTTAGGAAAAACCCTCCCACGGGTGGGGGGGGGGCACAGATGATGCATAACATGAATAAGCGATCACGGGCCTTTCCAACTTTATGTCACATGTGGGGTGACGGCAAAATTTAGAAAAAACTTGCATAACATGAATAAGTGGTCACAGGCCTTTCCAACGATATGTCACATGACGGGTGTCGGCAAAATTTAGGAAACTGCCCCCCACCCAGGCTGAGCACAGGGGTAGACGTAGCACCAGTAGTGCATAAAATGATTAAGCGGTCACAGGCCTTTGCAACGACATGTCACATGAGGGGTGACGGCAAAATTTAGAAAAAGGTCCTCCCGCGGGATGGGGGGCACCGATGGGGCATAACTTGAATAAGCGGTCACAGGTCTTTCCAACGATATGTCACATGACGGGTGTCGGCAAAATTTACGAAACTGCCCCCCAGGGTGGGCAAAGTGGTAGGTGGGGCACCGGAAGTGCATGAAACGATTAAGCGGTCACAGGCCTTTGCATCGATTTGTCACATGAGGGGTGACGGGTAAAGGCCCTCCCGCGGGTGAGGGCAAGTGGTGAGGGGGCACTGATGGTGCATAACCTGAATAATCGGTCACTTTGCTTTCCAACGATATGTCAAATGACTGGTGTCGACAAAAGTTAAGAAAGTGCCCCCTGGGGGCAAAGTGGTGGGCGGAGAACCGGAATTCCATAAAATGATTAAGCGGTCACTGGCCTTTGCAACGAGATGTCACATGAGGGTTGTCAGCAAAACTTAGAAAAAGGCCCTCCCGTGGGGGAAGGGAACATCGAAGGTGCATAATATGAATAAGCGGTCACAGGCCTTTGCAACGATATGTCACATGAAAGGTGACGGGTAAATTTTTAAAAAAGGCCCTCCCGTGGGGGGCAAGTGGGGAGGGGATACCTATGGTGCATAACATGAATAAGCGGTCACAGGGCTTTCCACCGATATGTCACATGACGGGTGCTGACAAAAGTTAGGAAAGTGCCCCCTGGGGGGAAAAGTGATGGGCGGAGTACTGGAAGTCCATAAAATGATTAAGCTGTCACAGGCCATTGCAACGAGATGTCACATGAGAGGTGTCAGCAGAACTTAGAAAAAGGCCCTCCCGTGGGGAGGGGGACACCGAAGGTGCATAACATGAATAAGCGGTCACAGGCCTTTCCGACGATATATCAGATGACTGGTGTCGGCAAAATTTTGGAAAGTGCCTCCCTCCCAGTTGTGGAAAAGGGGTAGGATCACCGGAGGTGCATAACATGAATAAGTGACCACAGCCCTTTCCAACGATATGCCACATGAGTGGTCTCGGCCAAAGTTAGAAAAGTGGCCCTGGGGATCCGACTATATAATTATTATTTCATTTGTCTAATTAAATCCACGGTTGCAAATAAAATGTTATATTTCATTTCTTTATAACAAAGAGCAAATATTCATCAACACCGTTGAAATCTAAATTCAATAATGAAATGAAAGCCATGGTGTCTGTAGCATACAACGCATACGCTCAAAGATTCAGCTTACAACGTAAAAAAAAAAAAAAAAAAAAAAATTATATATATATATATATATATATATATTATATATATATATATGTATATATATATATATATATATATATATATATTATATATATGTATATATTGTATATATATATATATATATATATACAGGGTGTTCCGTTAAAGGGGTCCAATATTAATAGGGGTAATAGAGGAGATCACGTGGAGCATAAATCAGTATATAAAGCCTGGTCGGATCTCAATAGTTTTCAAGTTACAGCAAATAGAATGAAAATTCGGAAAATTGTAAAAGAACCCTCATTGCTAAACTATCGATAATGCTACATAAAAACGAAGCACATATTTAGAAAGAGCAGAAAAAAACCTACAAAATGACATCAATTGTATTAGAATAGCAATATTTATTGACGAGTTACAAGCCCTGAAACAGTGAAAAAAGTACGAAATCCAATATACATCAAAATAGTTAATCGTTAATTCCAAAAAAACAACTCTAGCTACAACAAGGAAAATGTAGTAAAATTTGGTCCATTCCAAAAACTTTCGAAAAAGCTTACAATGAACCATATCGGTTTAATTGTGTGAGAGAAATTAATCAGTTTCTTAGTTACAACTCCGCTTTCTTTGACACTAGCAAAGGTTAAACTCCGCCCATCACGATTGGAAACACCGCCTTTTTAATTACTCTCAACTATACATTTTCGATCATGCTTCTTCTGAGATGCAACATTTTTAATTATTCAAGAGTTGAATGAACCAAAATAACTTTACAATAATAGTCTACATTTTAAAGTGGTCTTTTATTGATATAAAGCTTAAGTTAAATTCTTTAAAATTAAACTGGTGGTGAAAATTCGGAAATAATTAAAAATATTGCGATTTGTAACTATGCAAGAAGTTTCAGTACATGTTTTACATGGACAATTATTGTATGTATATGTGCATCATAATTTATGATAGGAAATAATAATAACAAATAGCATAATAATTTTATTAATTATAAATTTAAAAAAGACACTAAATTTTAAATTAATTCATACAAACTTTGTAATTTACAATTTGAGTACACCACAGTCTGTGACTTACAAAATACTGTGCCAAAAAGTGTTGAAAATAAAAGAAAAATGACAAATAAAGAATTACATTCCACGTACTTTATGACATATGTGAAGCATAGTCTTCTGGCCTGCGCTGCACAGTTCAATGTCGGAAGGCAGACGAACGGACATTATTATAATAGGTGTTCGAAGTTGCGCCCATTAACAGAATCACACAGCCGACAGCGACGTCGTAAAGATTGGCGAACACGCCGAAAAACTCCGACGGAGTTGGGAATGTCTCCTGCAGCGACAACGATTCGCGCTAGTAAATCCTCCGGTGTATCCACAGGCGTTTCATACACCAGCGATTTAAGGTGTCCCCAAACAAAAAAGTCTAACGGATTGAGGTCTGGAGAGCGTGCAGGCCAAGCAACAGGTCCACTGCGTCCAATCCATTTCCCAGGATATGTTGAATTGAGGTGATTGCGAACACCTATGAAAAAATGTGCCGGTGCGCCATCGTGCATAAACCACATATTGTGGCGCAATGTTGCTGGCACATTTTGCAGTAACTGCGGTAAGATATCCCGTAGGAAAAACAAGTACGTACTGCCATTGAGTACATCTGGGAGTAAATATGGTCCTATGAGATAATCGCCGAGGACACCTGCCCATATGTTCACACTGAACTTTTGTTGTGCGTTCGACGGGAAATAAGTGTGCGGATTTGTATATGACCATGTGTGCATATTGTGCGTGTTTACCACGCCCTCTCTCGTAAATGTTGCTTCATCAGTAAATAAAATATTTTCCAGAAATTGTGGATTATTTTCTGTTACATTAAGCAACCAGCGTACGAATTCTGTCCGCTGAGCACAATCTGTTACTGATAACAGTTGTACCCGCTGCACATGAAAGGGGTGCATGTTTTCTGCACGCAGAACACGCCACACACTTTGGTGAGAAACACCGACTTCAGACGCAGCAGCTCGTGTACTCGTGGAGGGGTTATCTTTAAAAATATTCAGTACATCTTCTTCCATTGCAGGTGTTCGTACATGTCGAGGTTTCCCTGCATCAATGCTTGCTGTATTAAACGATCCAGTCTCCCGTAATCGTCTATCGATTTTTATGAAGAGTTTCGATCTTGGGCAACGTCTCCTTGGAAATTGCTCACGCTACATGCGCTGTGCTAGACATGCATTTCCATGAGCTTGCCCGTACATCAGATGCATGTCCGCATATTCTTCGTTAGAGTATTCCGGCATAATTATTATACATCAACTTACTACAATCCCACTTACAACAGCCTCCCTTTAACATAACGCCCACTGATGATTGCTGTTTTATTACACTTTTCTTCCTATACACATAGAAAATTTGCATAAAAAGTACTTCTTCTTCATCATCCTGAAAGTTCATGGAGGAAACGCAGCAGTCACGGAGTTTGCTTTAAGACAAGGCGAGAGCTGCACAATATGTCATTCACTTGACCAGACTGAATAATGAAAGGGTATTGATAGAAGTTGATCAGAAATGTATAATTGAAAGATATTAAAACGGGGTGTTTACAATCGTCATGGGCGGAGTTTCGCCCTTTCCGAGCGTGCAACAGTACAGAGTTGTAACTAGGGAACTGCTTGATTTCTCCCATACAATTAAACTGATATGGTTTATTGTCAGCCTCTTCGAAAGCTTTCGGAATGGACCAAATTTTATAACATTTTCCTTGATGTAGGTAGAGTTGCATTTTTGGAATTAACGATTAACTATTTTGCTAAATATTTGATTTTGTATTTTTTCACTGTTTCAGACCTTGTAACTCGCCATTAATTCTCAATATTCTAAAACAACTTATGTCATTTCGTAGGATTTTTTCTGCTCTTTCTAAATATGTGCTTCGTTTTTATGTAGCATTATCGATAGTTTAGCAATGAGGGTTTTTTTACAAATTTCCGATTTTTCATTCTATTTGCTGTAACTTGAAAATTATTGAGATCCGGCCAGGCATTATATACTGATTTATGCTCCGTGTGATCTCCTCTATTACCCCTATTAATATTGGACCCCTTTAACGGAACACCCTGTATATATATATATATATATATATATATATATATACTAGGTGGCTCTGCCCCCTGCTAGCTACACTCGACAACCCCCGTTCAGACACCGCAGAATCTAAAAACACGCTAATCTGATCGGTTTGTAAAATATTATAGAAGATTGAATTATACTGAAAAAAGATGTGCAGATCTCCCTGTAAACGGGTTTCCATTCAAATTCCTTTGATTTCGAAAAGTTATGGCCGAATCAGTTGCCGTTAAGACATCCAATGGTTGTTTTCGTGTTTGATTAAAGAGGATCAGTTACATATTTGAAAAGAAGCTAAAAAATGAATTAAGTGTACAGAGTCTTTGTCTCCCGGTATTTTAAATCAATTTCTATAACAATAGCCTAAGTCACGTGACTATCATCAACAGTTCCGGGCGAACCACTTCGCTTTTTATATTCCTGGTGACATTTTGCTACTTTAATGTTAGCCAGGTACAGGTGATAAGTCATCATTTCATCTATATTATAATAGACCAATTCATGTAATTGCCATAAATAAATACACTCTGATCCCTTCGCTTTTCATATGAAAGTTTGGCCCAGATATCATATACGGCCCCATATTGGCGCGATTTGTTCCGACGCTAATTTGGGGAAAACATCAACAGCATAAACAACAACATCCGGCTTACCAAATCAAGAAAAATATTGATACTATGGCGCCAGTTATGTACCCGTTGCGTATATGACATTGGCGCCAGAAAAAAATCGCGCGAATATGGGTCCGTATATGACATCTGTGCCAAAAGTTTTCCCTTTTGATTAAAAAATTAAAATTTCTTTTTCGTATAAAACTACATAAAAGTTTCAATGGTCACAATGAATTATTGGTACTATTACGCTAGCCGGGTGCAAATGTCGCCAATAGATATTTTTCAACTCGCAAGTTAGCATTTTTATTTATTTATTTATTTTTTATTTTTTTGAGTGGTAAATTAAAACATTGCTTTAAAGTTGAAATTAAATGTCATCGTTTGTTACATCATTTAATATTTGGCCGGATTTCATATACGCTCCGGGTTTGGCGTGATTTTTTTAACGAAAATTTGGTGAAAACCTTGTTTTCGAATACCAGTTACGTATGTATTTTTGGTACTACATAGTTATCCCGTCGACCAAAAATCCATCACCAAACTATGAGATTAAATGCTAATAATGGTTGATCGTAAATGTCACATTCACTCTACTTTAAGCAAGTTACATGTCTTTACGTCATCAAGTGATTTTTATTTCGACGTTTTATTTGTATATTTATTAATGTTATACTATTTTCTTTGTTCTTTCGTTATTTAAAATAAAAATTATGTTAATTTGTGTAATTTGGCGAGTGGTTTGGCGATTTATATAATTTGGCGAAATGGGTCGACGGAATAACTAAGTAGTACCGTATTTTTTAATTATTTTATATTATTTTTAAAGGAAAATATCCAAAAAATAATTAACTATAGAACAAAACAATTTATGTAATTAAAAAAAGAAATTAGCGTTAATAAACATTTATTATTAAATAAACAACAATAGCCGGGTTACCATGTTAACCAAAATAATGCCATTTTGGCGCCAATTAGGTACCCCGGTGCGTATATGACATCTGTGCCTAATATTTTTCTTTTCATTTCGTTTAAAAAAAAATAATGAAATGAAAGCCATTTATTTTAAATGTATATATTATATGTGTATATGTTTGTATTAAATAAAATGATAATGAAATACAACATCATGAATTATGAAGAAAAGTAGCATTATACATTTCTTAGCATACATTTAAGGGAGGCCAAACTTCTCGCCAAATTAGTTTAAAATAGTAACCTTTCCTAAAATCTGAAAACAAAATATCTGATATGATTAAAATTTGAGTTGCCATCATTAGAAAAATGTATATAAAATTAGAAAAAAAAATAATATTTCGAAAACTAATTCGAATTTAAAATTTGTAATACCAGTTTTGAAATCTGCGGATCAATATTGATTTTTGGTATTAATTTCATCGCAAAGTATTCCATATTTTAGGAGAAATCGCCGTGAAGCATAATCTGTTGTTTAATCAGTCGATTCATACTTCCGTTTCATAAATTCGTTTCATTAAGATTTTATATATATAGGGTAGATATATCATCTGCTGTCAGCGATCGCATCGAAAACTGCATGTATGATATTTATCACCCACCGAAACGAAATCTCATACCATTAGGATCATGAACACCGAACCCAAGAAGTCGGTATTTAATATCACGGTTTAGGCTGGGAGAAGTCGTATCGTTAATATCAAAAATACCGAAACCGAGGAATTGGTATTTTTAATACCACGGTTTAGACTTGAGAGAAGTCACTCCGTTAGTATCATATAATTGGAACAGACGACTCAGTATTTAATACCACGGTTTAGACTGGGGGATTCTAAAGAATTCTAAGCCGAAGAAGCGCTCCTTAATGTTGTGGTTTAAAGAAGAACCATGATAATCGCTGTTTACTTCACGATTATGATATTCATGATATACCGTTTTGTAGGGTTTTTAAATATCATTATCACGATTTGCATTTTCTACCGATTTTATCGGTTTTATCGATATATCGTCCAGCCCTAATAAAGTGAAGAGGAACGAACTCCTTTTCCCTTGTAAGTGACACATGCTACCCTCGCCAATGCGATAAATCATTGATGACACGCGTTGCAATTCCTTCGAAACCAGGACTATAGTTACTTGAGTTTTCTTCATTGTGCTTTTAGTTTTTCTGGTGAGAGTTCAGTGCAAACAAGTCGTTGAGTAAGCCCCGTGCCCTGTATAAAACGTTATCTTTCGATGAAAAAATTGCTGTGATTCGTGAAATAGAAAAGGGTGTAAAGTAGTAATGCATCATCGTAAAAGAGTATGGAATAGCACCTAATACTCTTTCAACCTTTTTGAAAAATAAAGAAAAAATTTTGAAATCTAATCGAAATCACAAACGAGCTAGAGAACCCGATAATCCTGATGTAGATGAGTGTGTCTTGAAGTGGTTTAAGCAAGCGCGGGACAAAAACATCCCTCTCAGTGGAACTCTTGTTCGTGCAAAATCGTAAGAATTTGCTGTCAGCTTAGGAAACAACAACTTCAAAGCAAGCTCCGGATGGTTAGATGGATTTAAAGAAAGAAATGAAATTTCCTTTAAGTCTGTGTGTAGTGAAAGTTCAAGTGTGGACCAAGATGCAGCAAATGAGTGGAAAGAAAAAGTTGTTAAATTCATTGAGGAGTCATCATCACAGGAGTAAAACATTTTTAATGTCGACAAAACTGGACTTTTTTTCAAATGTACCCCTGCAATTACTTTGGATTTTAAATGTGAAAAATGTAGTGGAGGAAAACGCAGTAAAGACCGAATAACCCTACTTGTGGGAGCAAACATGGACGGCACTGAGAAGTAACCTTTACTGATGATTGGAAAATCAAGATATCCAGGTGTTTTAACAATGTCAAAACAAAGCCTATAGAATACCGTTCTAACACGAAAGCCTGGGTGACGGGGAATCTTTTTGAAGAATGGCTGCTAGAACTCAATCGCACGTATCAAAGAAAAAACAGAAAAATCATCCTGTTTATTGATAACTGCACGGCCCATAAATCGATACCTGCTATGGAAAATGTCACGGTTGAGTTGTTTCCGCCAAACATGACCTCAGTGATGCAACCAATGGATCAAGACATCATTAAAAATCTGAATCTTTTCTACAGATGCCTAGTCGTTCAACACTTCCTTAATGAATCTTCCCAAAAGCTTTCCATTACCCTCCTTGATGCATCAAGAATGTGTTTAAATGCGTGGTCCAAAGTGAGCCAAAAAACAATAGCAAACTCTTTCCGGAAAGCAGGATTCATCAAGAACACTGTCCCTAGCGAGCTTCTAGATGAAGAAAATTTACCTCCCCAGTTGCATGGGAAGACAGCATACCATTTGATGATTACGTCGACATTGATAAAACATAGACATTTGTGGAGAGCTGTCTGATACAGATATTCTATCAGAAGTTCTAAACAATAAGAACATTGCAACAGAAGACGATGAAGATATTGAAGATGAAAGAGAAGAACAGAGAACGATTCCAACTTCAAGTGAGGCAGTCTTTCATCTAGCCGAATATCGTGGTTATGTAGAAGAACAATCTAACGTGAGTGAAGCTGTGTTTCGAGTTGTAGATATCTTTGAAGATTTTGTTAAAAAAAAAAATCAAGTAAGCTCTTTAAAGCAATCTGAAAAATCTCAATATTTAAAAAACTGTAGTTTTTTTTTGTTTAAAATTAATAAACATATTTTTTATCGCCATTTCTGTTGCGATTGATTATTTTACGACAAAAAAATATTTTTTTTCCTATAATTCGAAGTTTTGCAGTGGTCCCTTGCACTCCGAATTATCCAATTTCGACTGTATTGCTGAACTGGCGGTCAACAACCAAGCTGATGTAGTACTATATGGGGATGAAGAGAACAAGGAGAGAAAAAGAGAGAACATCTTCCTAGTTCGTCAGAAGCTAGGGTGCATTTATATGAACTTCGATGCTTTTTCGAAGATCAGTCTAATGTAGAAGATTCTACTTTTGTATCAATATATAGATCGCAATCATTCGCTATAACACAAAGATTGCATGCAAAGGAGCAATAAAAAAATATGTTTCTTTTCTTAAAAGTGGTGAATATTTAAGCTAGTAAAGAAGCTAGTATTTAAGCTAGTAGCTGATTTAATGAAAAAAATGCGTAGCAGTATTCTTAGATAAAGTTTGAGTTAAACATTTCGTCGTGGAATTAATCCTTTTTATTTATCTTTTCTTTTGCAGAGAATATATGTAATTAGAATTTTTGGATATTTCGAACTTTTCTCTGGTCTTTTCAACTTCGGATTATCCAAGTTTAACATAAAATTTTAATGGTAAGAAGAAAGCGTAAAAGTTGGCAACTATGCAAAAGGGTCTGTTAATGAAATCTTTGTGATTTTGGAGAAATTATAAAATGTCATAATTTAACTATTTCCATGGTTCTAAATTTACTGATTTTATTATACTATTATTTTGTATAGAAACTTTTGTCCATTTAAGGTTTATGACAGTAAATGACCAACTACAGTAAAATGACCGTTTTGTGAAAAAATTGAAATTCGTTTTATTGTTTTATTGGAAATAGTAGTAGTTTACGATTCCAAATCTGTTTTAATTTTATTTCTATGAGTAATAACAGATGCTTTATGTTTAATTTAATAAAAAGGAAGTAATGAGTCAAATATAGGAAGTAGGGATAGGTCACTGTGAATCAGGGTCAAGCGAATTGTATCTAAAACAGCAGAATGATTGAGTGGTAATAATATATCTAGATAAACACAAGGATAATTTTGACCGAGCTTAGCTCGGTCATTCCTGCTAGTTTTATATTATTTATCAGTATTTTATGATTGAAATTATAAAAAATTATGAATAGGCATTGAAATCTTAGCCGGTATTTTTGAAAATGATACATTATTTCATTTCCTAAAACAAATCAATCTGGAGATATTTACTCTATGCTATAGAAGTATATAAAAAAAACCATATCTATATTTGATTCTTAGCAGACCTGCCCGACGATGCCTGGGATTGCTTTATGCAAATCTAAAATTAACGTATATGTAGTATACAAATCAACCAAATTGATGGTGTTTTAATGTTTTTGTCAGTATACCCCTTTAAGATCCAACCCGCACAATCGTGCGGGATAGACGTTCATGTAAATTTTTGCTTCTTCAACAGTCGTATGTAATAAAAACCCGAGTCGAACGATAGTTCCGGTTTGCAAAAAGAGTAAAGAATCATTTTTTATCAATAAATGGCTGTTTGCTGTACATGTTTTACTTTTAGCCGGCTTGACTAGCTTTGTTTACAGTACAATGGATACACCTCATTATTTTATCTATCGTGAAAAGTAATTATAAGTGCCTAAATAAATATTTTTGCTTTAATGATTAAATAAGTGTAATATAATAAAAAAATATTAATTATGAACTATTTATGTTGCTCGTAGGATTCAAGGATTCGTTACCCAAACGATCGTGCGACTTAGGCGTTACGTTAGTCAGTGCTACTGTAAAGGTAAGAGCATTCTCAATGTTCATTTTGTTTCCTGTTTCAATAATTTTAGTGACTGGGAGAATAAAAATGGTGTATATTGTTATAAAATTAATGCCATATTATTTTCTTGGGTGTTGTCATGGATGAATTATTTTTTTCTGTTTTCAATTAATTTGTACTTTTTTGCTTTTCAATTAATATAATTTTCTAATACATTTTATTATTTTTCATGGAATACTTTGCTAACATTTAACAAAGCAAAATAAAATACATTTTCAGACATCTAAACGGAAAAGAATTCTCACACAAGAAGAAATTCTACAATTGATGAATAAATCAGACTCTGAATTTAGTGATCTCTCGGATCATGGCGAGGTTGCGGACAAAACATTTGAAGCAGATTTATTAGAAGGATAGTCAAGTGCAGATAAGCTCGAAGAAGAAAAAAGTATAAATATATCTAAAAAAATGACAATTTTGGATCATCCCTCCTCATCAAAGTCTCCCGAACTCATTCCTTCAAATTCTACCTCCAAGCCACCAATGCTCAACCTCCAAGCCTCGGCAAAGTCTAAGAAAATGAAAAAAAAACAACAAAAAGTAGTATGTTAAGAAGTTCATTTCTATACCTCATCCTAAACCTTTAGATTTCACGCAACTGCAGGTATGTTTTTCATTTCTTAAATTTTAATTAACCCCTTGTGTACATTTGATTACTGAGACTCGTCATGCATTTGGCCACAGGCCCCTACTTTTATATCCTATTCATACCACTATTTAAAGGAAAACATTTTTGTAGTATTTTTCTCTTGCACATACTGTCAAAGTGTACATAAAAAATTTTTGTTTTGAGAAAGTGGTGCGAGAGAAGAATAAAAAAAAATAAAAATAAAAATAAAAACGCAAGTGGCAGCCCTGAAATAAATCCGTATCCAACGGGTTAAAAAAAATTACAGACTTATATAAAAAAAATCGATATCATAAAAAAAGCTTTAAAAATATGACAAATATTTTTAAATTTATTAAAATCCTTTGAAGTCCATAAGTACATCTCCAATATTAATTTTCATTCTTCTTTTTTAGGCTTTAGAGCCAGTAAGGATTCCATTGCAATATTTCAGACAATACTTCCCAAATCATCTTATAAGTAATGATTTCACAGGAAAAGCCAACCGCACGTTCGTGCAGGTATGCTCCAAGGGCTGACGAGAATACTGTAATTGTTTTTTAATACTGTAATTCCCACGTATACGCCGCAGCTCAGATAATTCGATTTCCTACCAGAATTAGTTTTAAATAAAATGTGAATTGCTTTTGCTTAGCTTTTATTTGACTTTATTTTTTAAATAAAATTTCCGGTATGAAAAAGACTTAATTAAGCCGCGGCGTATACGCGGGAAATTACGGTAATTTTTTTTTAGGTGTGATTAGGGTCAGTATAGAGTTAATAACCAGAAGAATGTAATATTTAAATGGGAAAATGTTTCGGGTCTCAAAGGGACCAAAATTGAGCCAACCAAAAAGGGAAATCTCTATACCAGTTGCTATAATTTTACCATAAATTAGGATATATAAACGAATCAAACGATTCGGTTCACACTGCTTCATCATTGTCATGAAAAGTCGTAAAAAGGCAATCAATATAACAAATTTCGTTAATATTATAAGTTGTAAAAATAACCAACCAGTATTAACTTAAATACACCTGAAATTGTCCTAAATATCATATACAAACTAACATAGTGGTACATGTATCGAGGGACTATGTATGTTATAATACTGGGTAATCGTAATAATGGCGATCATTTCTTCCTATGCGAAACCCAGTTGCGCAAGCCGAAATTCACATGTTTTGCATTTTCACGAATAATTACAATCCCTCGATTAAATACAAATTTTTAGCATCGTCATATTCACGTCGTGTTGCTGTAGGACCCTATTTGGCACACTTCGCAATTTTATTTAATCACTCGAGCAGAAAATAATTGCCAGTGGGTTCTTCTTATTGCTTCAGAAATACACTGCTCAAAACAATTAAAGGATATTTGAAGTTTTATATAAAATAAAGATAGAAACGAAATTTTTTTTGCCGAAAATAGAAGAAGAGAATCACAAATGCAAATTTTTCTGGTTTTCAAACTGTGGAGTATGCAAATTTTGAGTTCGACGTCAAAAACGTCGCTTCAGCGGCAGCGAATGAAATTTGACTTTCAACTGGATAAAAGAGAATGAAGACAAGGATGATCGGCATTCAGTGATTTCTTTGTTTCGATGAGTACGATGTCTCAGCGAAGTCATTTGACAGATTCAGAAGCTTTGAGAATTGTTGGTAGGTTAGAAGGGGGCCAAACTCAAGCCGAAGTAGCGCAAGCCATTGGAGTGCCACAAAGTGTCATTTCCAGGATCTGGAACCGTTTCTTGGAGAGTGGATGTGCAGGCTGAAGACCAGGGCAAGGTCATAGAAGGGCAACAACGCCCAATGAAGATCAGTATTTAGCGTTAACAGCTCGGAGACACCGAACCATGAACGCTACTCTTCTCCAACAACACCTTCGCTCGGCTACAGGCACCACGATTTCAACTCAGACTGTCCGAAACCGGCTCCATGCTGTAGGTCTGTATGCTCGCCGACCGATGGTATGTGTTAGATTAACATCAAGGCATCGTCGCGACCGCAGGGAGTGGGCAACCGAGCATGTCAACTGGAGGAGAAATGAATGGAGAAATATTCTGTTTTCTGACGAGTCCCGTTTTTCTGTGCATCCGGATAATAGGCGTATTTTCATCTGGAGGGACCGTGGCAGTAGGAATAATCCTGCGTTCATGCACGAAAGTGTCAGATTTGGCGGTGGAGGAGTGTTGGTGTATGGTGGCATCTCCATTGACGGGCGCACTGACCTCTACATCATTCGAGATGGAGCTCTGACTGGTCGCCGATACATCGATGAGATCCTCAGACCTATTGTAGTCCCTTACGCTGCAGCAATCGGAGATAACTTCATTTTAATGGACGATAACTGCAGGCCACATCGTGCAAACCTGGTGGAGGATTTCCTTTTCGAGGAAGGAATCGTTCGAATGGAATGACCAGCGTGTTCTCCACACATGAATCCAATCGAGCACGTTTGGGACGCTCTAGGAAGACGAGTTTCTGGCCGCCAACAACCCCCACAAACTCTCCAAGAACTGGAAAGAGCTCTTCTGGAAGAGTGGGGCAGAATACCCCAACTCGTCATTAATAGCCTCATTGAGTCCATGCCTCAAAGGTGTTAAACGTTGTTCCCCACCCGTGGAAAACATACCCCCTACTGAAAATGACCTACTATGTCTGTCGACCATGTATCAATCAGCTAAACAGTGTACCAGATACAAAATCCACCTAAAACTGCAATATCCTTTAATTGTTTTGAGCAGTGTATATTCTGTTCGCCTTACTTTCATTAATATATTTTAAAAACTTCTTCATGCTTTTAATTTTTTGAACGACTGCGCACATTTTACTTCATACCTGTAAATGAAATGTAACATTATATGGGTAAGGTTTAAAATAGACTCATTTTTATAAAAAGCAAAGTCTTCATTCCTCGCGAAAGGTGTACTGTTTAACCGTTTCAGGGGAAAATACTTATGCTGCTAAAACAGGGGGCGAGTGGTAAGGGAAAAACGCAGTAAAAAAAAGGGAAATTATCAGTATTTTCTTCTACAAAATACTTCAAATAATATAAAGAGATTGAAGAAGGAAAATTTCTCTATAACAAAATACTGGTATTAAACACCTCTTTTGACTGTGTTTTTCCCTGACCAAACTAAACAAAAATAAATACTGAAAATCAGAACGAATGGCGTAAGAAAAGAAAGCTATACTAAGCGTCTAAAATAAACCAGTCATCTGACATGTGACTACACAAAACAAAACTCAAAAATAATCCAATACACAGGTCACATGATCTGTGACGACACAAACCACATATAAATAAACTCTGTAATAAAAAAAAACACAAATAATCCGAAAGAAACCACCACGAACAGGCACAAAAATATATAACTCTAGAACTCCATTAAATCAAATCTCCAATCAAACAAAAAATCAACTACAAGAAAGAAGCAATAAACAACTCAACACAGCCAACTAACAAGATGGCGACAAAAACATTGAAACGTGATCCGCCCACCAAAACCACTAAAAGGTATGTAATTAATTAATTAAAATAAATTAACAACATATATATCAAATGAAGGCCCCGAACTCAGGGAAACAAACCGCTAACTTTAAATATAAAAATAAGAACAGGAAACATGATTAATTAGCCTGTAAAGTAAGTGACGCTATGAACTTAGCGTAAAAGGGCTTGAAAAATGCACTGAAAAATTTCAAAGTTTAAATAACTCAAAAAATAACATGAATAATTAACCAAAAAGAACACAGGAACAGTAAAAGAAGTACAGACAGGCAATGCAATGTTAATCAGTATAAAAATTTGAGTATTTACTTAGTTTTCGACTTTACTTTCAGGAGCAGCAAAAAACACGTCCGTCATCAATGGCGGCGGAAGGGATAGACAAATATTACTATTTAGAAATATCAAAAAAATGTTTATCAGTTACTTGACCAGACGTTACGCCATGACATTTTTATAATTACAGTGCTGCCAAGTCGCCGGCTTTTTGTATACCGGTATTTTAATACAGGATATGTTGTTTTATTTAATTGGAACATTCTGCGGATTTAAAATAACAGCATTTTCTCTAAGATAATACTGGTGTGCAAAAAGCCGGAGACATGGCTACTCTGTAATTAACCTTTGGAATATTATATTTATTTGTCTAGTTAACACTTTATTATAAGATTCATTCTAAAATGTTTCATACAACATGCAGTAAATATATTTATAATATAGGTTAACCCTTTGACTTTAGGTTGAGACATTAGGTGTCAGTGGAAGATTTCTTTATTCTATCTCTACCACATTTTGAAAAACAACATCTGACGAACTCTTATACTTCGACATTTTCAAGAGAAATCTACCACAAAGAAAATCTTTGTAAATTCTTATACGACTGAATACAAAAATAGTCGAAACTGTTGACCTGTAGTTAAAATTCTAATGAGAAAGCTGAGATTAAGTTAACCCTTTCTGAGGAAAACTACTACTATTCCTAAAACATTCAAATTATTAAATGATTGTTGAAGGATTCTGCAAACAGAACGAAGAGGATATTAGAAGAAAGTTAAATATACAAAAATTATACCATCCCCAGAACTTCATTCACCAATGGTTTGCGTATATACGCTGTCGATTAGTGATGTCAGGTAACCCGCGTAAATCGGGGCTCAAATGTTCTGGACACCAGTATTTTAATATAATTTTATTCGCCTTGTACAATAGCAGGAATTTTTGAGAGTAAAGATAGCGAAATAAACTGTACAAAATTAGTGGTATCCAGAGCATTTGGAGCTCTGACTTACGCGGGACAACTGGTAAACTACTGCCAATATATAATCAGAAGGCATTATCTTGATGATGATGAATTTCTCCTTCTGTTCAACATGATTGAAGAACTTACCAAACAGAGCTAAAGCTCAGGGTGCCGATCTGCTAGTTTTTTTACTGGTAATTTAGATTTCTTTATCGACACCACTTTTTTAAAAGTATTATCATTCGCTCTATGGTCGCTTTATATAATCTGCCTTTAAATAAGTCAAATGTTGTTACATTAAAAAAGTGGTGGCAATCAAGTAATCTGATTTTTTATAACAATTAGCGAACTGGTAACACAGTGAGAGATTTCAGATCATACAAATTTAATAATCATAAAATTTATCGTAAAATAATGGTTTTTTGAACACTTCATGATTTTTAAGTTCAATACGCGATAAGAAAATAATATAACTTTCTCAGTTCTTTTTTTTTTTTTCATTTTTCCCTTTTCTCTAATATTTGCTACTTTTCCGCGTTATAATGATGAAAAAACTAGATTTTGGAATTATTTCGACTAGCAATAGTGCCTTTGAAGAAAAGTTATCTTTTATTTCTATAATACATTGTTGTTAATAAATAAAGTATTTGTTAGTGCAATATTTTTGTTTTTTATCAACTAAGTGAAATTAGATCATTACGTTATTTCTGGTCAACCTGTATAATGGCCATGGGTTCGGCTTCCTGTGTAAAAGACGAAAATCACCCGTCCACAGTGTGTTAATTTGAATTTTGCTGTATGTATTTCAAAATACGTACACTGCAAATAGAAGCGTCTTAAATTTAGACACATATGTGACTGAAAAAGAATCTTAGACACTTAAGTGTCTTAATCTGAAAATTAAGACATTATAGATGTCTTAATTTAAGATACATAAGTGTCTTACTATGACCATGGTGTAAACGAACTGAGAATAATGTCTAAAATATCCGCAAACGTCTTATTTTAAGACACTTCATTGCTTTAAACGTGTCTTAATTTAAGACGTTTTGATTCTTCCGACGCAATAACCACCAGGGGGCACTAGCACTCCCAGTTGCGCATGCGTTTTAGATGTCTTCGTTTGAAGTGGTATACGTTGTAATTCAAACAAAGTTTGTTTTTATGTACGCGTGTATTTTAATTCGTTTTTTGCGAAATGTGAAGTACTGTGATTTTAATTCGTATTAACTTGAATTATTTATTTATTGAATACATACATCTGACGTGTGTGCTCGACATCAAATGTCTCTTAGAAGCTGTCGTCGATACAAGGGCGGGATAGACACAGAACAGAAGTAGACGACGGTTGAAGATTACACCCGGAAATTCTACAAAGCGTGTGCAATGGGCTTAGTGTTAACTCGTATCAATTTATATCAATAATATTGTGTTATTCATCTTCGTCCTGTCGAAGCTGGCAAAAAAAAAAAAAACTTTTGTCTGGCGGGTCCTGTTTTTAGGATGAAACATCTCATTCTTTAAATATGGCTAGTCGGATGTATTATGGGATTACCTTTTAAACTGATGAAAGTCTTTCCCCCTCACTGTGGTTGTGGTAGTTTTTAAAATTTCAAATCGAGGAATATTTCTTACCTCTTGCAAACAGCGATTGAAGTAAGTGTTATAATTTCTTTATAGTACTAAAATTAGTGTCTTTTATGATTTTATTTATTGTACTAAACAAAATCTTACATGAAATTTAATTAGTTTTGAATCTTTTTGCAAAAAAAAAAAAAAAACACTAATTCTAGAAGTATATATTTTTAAATTTATGACGTTGTCTTTTATTACAAATTATGTATTATTTATTCTCATCTTTTTTTCTCAAATTTAAAGTAATAACATCACTAAAATCAGACATATTTAAAAGTTAAGTTCATTCTCTTGTTTTGTTTTGTTTTCAATATGGCAGTTCTTAGTTTCAATTTCAATGGCTAATGCTTATCTCATACTCGACCACAAGGAAATAGAAAAAAAAAACTTTGAAAGATCTCCTAAAGTTTTCTTACTTCCTAGCTAGGGATTACAATCCCGGATTGAGATCCCGGGATCCCGCTTTAATTTTAACCCCGAAAATCCTGGAATTTTTACTGGAAAATTCCGGGATTTTCGGGATTGCCTTTTTTTTCCATTGAACAATATTCAGCTGAAATTAAAAAATATATTTATAAACTTTCGCTTTTGGAAAAAAAAATCAATTGATTTTCATGAAATTTATATATAATTGAAAATGAATGTTTATCTCTAGTATTTCTTAGATATATTTCTAAAGCTATTAAATCTATGTGAATAATACTGTGTGAAAACTTTTGATTTCGAAACATAGAAGTGAGCCAGTCAGGAAAAAGGAAATCATTTGTTTATTTAGATTTCGCTGCATGCGTGGATTCGAAGGTCATTTTCCAATTAGACTTTACTGATAAGCATCGCAAGTTTGTATCATAGTGATATCATGTGCTAACTTTTTTTTTTGGCTTTATTTTGCTTTAAAGATGTCTTGTTTAGTACCTCATAGGAATGATAACAATAAGCCCATGTGGCAATATAAATTTTTAAAAAATCTAATTTTTAAATGATAAGGATTTTTATTTTTTTTCGGGGAGGGGGGGGGGGGATTTTGTATGAAATTTTCGTAAAGTTGATACCTTAAATCTTGCACTGATTATAATGAAAGTTTTGAACTTTTAGAGTAGGACAAGATTAAAAAACACAAAATATAAATAAACAAAATACCGAAGTAATTTTTTTCTCAATATTAACCCTTTGCACTCGAGGACTCCGGAGCGGAGCCATTTAAAATTTGTCTTCAAACTCGAGGTCTCCGCTACGGAGACATTGCAAATAATTTTGTGATACCATGTAATCTTGGATTTTCTAGACAGGTATCACAAAATTATTTGCATTGTCTCCGTAGCGGAGCCCTCGAGTTTGAAGACAAATTTTAAATGGCTCCGCTCCGGAGCCCTCGAGTGCAAAGGGTAAAGTAGAGTATTTATTTATTTATTCATAGTTAAATAGCTGTTGTGATTATCATATGTAAAATTGGCTATGTGGCAATATAAATTTTTAAAAAATCTATTTTTAAATTATATGAAGTAGAGTAGGACAAGATTATAAGAAATATATATATTTATCCATGTACTTTAAAAGCCCTCAATAGCCCTTGCCGCTGAATTTGTCCGATAATCGGAGATGTCTGCTTTTGTGAGGTAAAAATATACAAATATGTATGCCATGCGGATTAAAAAAGTATTCGCTAAATAGATATTTCAGAATAGCTATTCGGGAATGTCCATTAACCTCCACAACGGATACTCCCGAATACCGGACATCTCAATTAAGATAACAATAATGCAGGGTTGCATTTTTTGCAAAAGAACTTCTTGATTAAAGAATGGGCATACTGGGCAGTGCCCCGCACCCCTACGATTTTAGTGCCCACAAATTTGATGTGCAATATTTGTAAAGTTTATATTTTAAATCTTTTTCGAAATTCCAGTGATTATAATCAACATTTTGAACTTTTAAAGTAAAATAAGATTAAAAATAAAACAAATTAAAAAAATCTAATATTTAGATAAATATTTTTTGCTTTAATCTTGTTCTACTCCTGAAGTTCAAAATATTGATTATAATCAGTAAAATGTCGTAAAAGATTTAAATTATCAGCTTAACAAAAATTGCGTACCAAAATTGGGAGCACCAGAAAAATCAGGTTATAAGGGGGGGGGGGGGGGCAGGACCCCAGCCAAATATTTTTCCAGGATTCAACGTGGTCAAACATGGCTACGTATGATGCTTACAAAAAAAATGGATGCTATTAAGACGTTTGGAGTGTCTGAAATTCAGACACGAAAAGTGTCTGAAAAAATTCAGACATTTTAAAATGTCTGAAAACTGAACACTCCGTTTCAGACACTTAAGTGTTTGAATTTCAGACATTTTAATTTACAGTGTAGCATTAAATGAAAAATAAATTATTTATAATATATAAATTTCATAATCTAAAATTATAAATTCTGAAATCGCGTTATTTCTAGAACAGAATATATTTTAACTAATACATACTTTTATTATCTTATTATTTTGAATAATTATAACGATTTTAAAAATATCCCTACATTTTGTTCATTTGTTCATTTTAACCCTTAAATGCATGATTTTTTATTTTATTTCGAAAAAAAATATATGTGATTCTCAGAAAGGTTTATTACACAGAAGAAATAATGAAAAAAATCAGAGATGCATTTTTCGTACAATCCGTCAACCTCGTATTGGGTACATCTGCAATACAAGTAATATGTTAAATATTGCAAATTAGTAAATATTTTTATAAGAATGAATCTAAATACATTTTTTTTTGTATAATTTTTATTTTGTAAAACTTAACTCTTAACATTAGAACAGCAGGGAATTTTACTGAAGTGTTATAAAAATATTTTACACCGGAAACTTTAATTGAAACTACTTATCTTATGTATTTAACTTATTTCTCCGTGGTACATTTTAAACTTATTTTAGAAAGAATCTTCTGGTGATAATCGAAATATTTTTATTTGGTAGCGGTCAAAATGACCGCTACGGCGGTTTTAGTGTGTTTGTTAAGTGCATGTTTTTAGAATTATGTTTTTTTACTCTTATATTAAAAATTATACACCATAAATTTTAAGTTAGATTTTTCACTTTATATTTTTGTAATTTTTGGAGGATTAATATTTCTATATAAATATACTGGTTGCTGAGAGTTAAATAAAAAGTGATGTAGCTATGCATATGCTATTGAGTGTTAAACTATTTTTACTCTTTTTGCAAACTGCATAAGCAGGATCGGGACTAATACAAGCAAGAAATCTGTTCATTAGAATGCGATTTTCGCCAAAAAGCAGGACAGAATTTGAATAGAAATCCCTTTCTTACCGAACACTACTCTTTCTTAACGATAATATTTCGACATTAAAACCGTCTGCTATACTATAATAATGTATTAACTTTACAGACAAAATGTTGACCTGTTTTAACTCCTTGAAGGGCGGTGCGATATAATATATCACACTTAATTGTTATTCCGAAATGCCACATTCACACTAAAATTTTGAAATTAAGTTTTATTTTTATAATGTACGTGAAGAAAAGTTTTTGCTTATTTTCAAATAAAGAATTAACCCTCTGTCTACCAGAAGGGTCCAATGGACCCGACATGTACATTCAAAATATTTATTCAAACCAGAAATTTTTTCAAAACAAACTAAATGTATAAATCAGACAATAATAAGTTAAATAAACAAATTAAATAGTTTTAAGTAAAAATTCTGGTGTAGAATGTTTTTATAAAACTTGAGTAAAATTTCCGGTAGTTCTAGGGTTAAATAAAAAGTGATGCAGATATGCATCACTATGCATTTAACCCTTAAATGCGTGATTTTTTAATTTTGTTTCGAAAAAATTATACATGATTCTCTGAAAGGTTTATTACACAGGAAAAATAATGAAAAAAATCAGAGATACATTTTTCATGTAATACGTTAATCTTTTCTTCTGTTGCACATCTGCAATATAAGTAAAAACTACTGTCATGTGTCTGTTTTAAGCTAAAATATTGCAAATTAGTAAATGTTTTAATAAGTATGTCTCCAAATACCTTATTTTATATACTTATATATTTTATAAAAATTAATCTTTAACCCTTTAATTCCCATGATAGTACACGTTCTAGAAATTACGTAGTTGAGATAATCTTATTTTACACCAGAAAGTTTCAATAATTAATTTCGCTTTATTTAAATATGGAATGTCTGTTATTAATTAAAGCAAATGTTACTATTTTAATTTTCTGATGTGAATTAGGAATATACGAATAAAAAAATCTATTAAATTCAAAACGCTGTTGTCTGCATATATGCAAAGCTGCGCACTAAACGGTTAAGGGTTAATAATAATTAAAATGTGTCGATCAAAATAAAAATAATAATAACGTAGCAACGGACTTCTGTAAATCATGTTGTGTAAAGGACTCTCAACAGTCCGATTTTTGAAAATTTCTTTTCATAAAGAAAAATGTTTATAATTTCTTTCGAAACTTATGCGGGAAGGCGTGCTTGGTGCTATTGTTGCAAGAGCATCCCATGATTTTTTCTTTAAAAAAATACTGGTTTTCAATAGTGGACCAGTGGGAGCCCTGGATTTATTATTAAGTATTTGATATTAATTTCTAACCATTATAGAAATTTTAAAAATATATTATAAAAGCTGCAAATAGGGTATTACATGATGTAATACTTGGATATTTTTTATATATTTAATTGAGAAATTTAGTGTCTGATTCATGTATACAAAATTATATCACTTACATTACAGTAATGCATTGATTACGCCAAATTTTATTTTTTTTAATTAGAAGATTAAAAATAAATGACAGGTAAACAGAAAAATATTAAAAGCTGACTCAAAATATAAATCTATATGTAAATATTCTTATGTAAGAAGAACAGTAACAAAAAATACGGAACTACGTAAGAGTACATTTATTTTCTTCAGTAATTACCTAGTTTCAAATTATTACTGCCAAATATATCTAGCTAATATTACAAAAGCAATAGCTAGTCTAATCCAATTTTTATAATTGTAATGGCGGTTAATTTCAATTAAAGCTAAGTGTTCTACATAATTTTGTAAAACCTGAAAAATTTATTAAAAATTTTATTCAGGAGACAAATGATCAGATATTGGTACAAAAAAAGAACATTTTTTTTATTTAACTAGAACTTTCCTCAATTTAAAAATGTATACACTGTAATTTCCGGTATATAATCCGCGACTAAACAACCTAGTTTTGACCAAGACAGTTTATTTAATATAATGTAACAGCGGAGAATTTTGAATGGCAATTATCTTTTATTTTGTTTGTGGAATATCTATCATCTTATAAAACAATAATAAATATTTAAACTTACAGGTGAGAATTTGGAATTAACTCAATAAAAAATAAGCCAGATGCGACAACACTGTGGCATTCCGCATCCGGCTGAATTTTTATTTGGGGAATTAGAATTCTCACCAGTAAGTTTAAATAGTTGTAGGATGATAGGTATTCCACAAATAAAACAAACGAAAATTACTATTCAAAATTTTTCTGTGTGAATTTCAACGCTCGTGAGAAGTCGGTCGATTAGTGATTATTCACACTCGTGTCCTCTCGCCTTGAATATTTTGATTGCAGCGACCTCACCCGTTACACATAGCTGCCAAATTTTACGCTTTTTTGCTACCACTAAAATTTAACAGAGGTTTCCGCCTTGTTTGATCGCGAGATTTCGACGAATAATTAACATAATAATTACTATAAAATTTTAGTGGTAGAGCGTACAAGTGGCCAGCTATGCCGTTACAGAAACATAATTTTAATCCCCCCGCAATACGGAATTTAAACATGAATTGCTGATATTTCTCAAGAAACATAATCCTATAATTAAAATTATTCATAGAGCATAATTACTATGAACACCTGCTACTTTCAGTTTTTGCTGGGAATTCATTAAATACAAAATAACAACAACATTAATAACAATATTGTAAACAATAAAAAATAAAATAACACAGTATATAAATAAAATAAACAGTAATTACTAGATTCTATTAAAAATATATTCAAAGGAAAACAAGTAAGGTTAGTTGGGGTAATTGGACCCACGAGGTAACTAGGCCATAGGCTATTTTATAAAAAACTGTTGATGTTTTTTAAGGTTTAGATTTTGTGAACAATGCACCTTAAATCTACTTCCTAATATAATGTGTGTCAACTTAATCATAACTCTCACTTTGCTGTGATAGGTTGGGAAAAATTTACGTTTCTTTTTTTAAAAAAAAAGAACGTCAACATGGTTGAACTTCCTCAGCTTTTTATTAAAATACTGTAAGAACTTTTATTAAATGATCTTTTTTTTTTTAAGATTAGGTATCTATTCATATTTACTTCATGTTTCAAATGCAAGCCCGGTGTCCCATTTACCCCATACATTTTTTCACAATGGGGTAACTGGGACATGTATCCGGTGTAACTGGACCATGCTGGATCCAGTTACCCAATAGTTATAAATAACTTTTTTTAGTTTCTATTACTACGAGAAATAAATTTCTTCATTGTTTTTTTTTGCTCACAATAAAGAAAATTCTAGAATACCTTATTAAAATTAAGTAATACAATTTTAAAAAATCATATTGGGTGATAACAAACCAAATTGCCTGACCCCTAGAGAGGCGGGGATGCCGTTATGGCATCACATAATTTAAAAACTTAATTGTCACATTGGCACCGGAATTTTATAATGAAAATTTCACCTTTATTAAGTACGCGAAAATATACTTTTATTTATTTTCAAATAGATTCTCTTGTAAATACTGGTGTCAATAAATTGGTTCAACATTTTACAAATGCAAATACCTTGCCCCTCAAAACGAGATAGCCAAACCTTGAAATTGTACGATACACAGGGGTCACATTGGGAAACTTTTATTGTTCCTCCCACTATTTTGAAAATAATACCTTCATTGCACCTTTCTTTAGAACATGTTAAATAAAATTATCATGAAGGTAACTCATTAAGGTTTCTGGTAGGAAAAATAAAATTTTCCCTATATAATGCGACCCCTGGATACAGATAAAGTTACTTAAGTACTTACGAAGCCGCTTGTTCATAGATTTACTTTGCTATTTTTTCCTTAAAATACCCATGTAACTTTTATACTTATTACCTATACTAAAGTACGCAAGTACTTACTTAATTTTTATGCTTTAGTACAAATAAATCTAATATTTTCACTTTTAGTGCTTTTTTTAGAGACATAGACAGAAAAGGTTTCCTATACAACACTCATTAGTTGATATATAATTTACATGAGCTGCCTGGTTTAAATTTTTTAAAGTTGTTAACACTTTTTCAAACAAACCCTGATATCCCATATGAAGAAAAAAATAGACGGGTGTGAACATAGACCCTCCAGGTCACTTACCCTATTTTATATGGCGCAACTGGACCCATGAGGAAAGAAAGATGAAATACGCATATTTTTGTATTTTTAAATATTAAAATGTAATTTTGAGCATTTCCGTCTGATAGAGGGAACCTAATTGAACACATTTACAGAAGTTCAGACTTTAATTTAAATAAACATTAGATTTTTGAAGCTGAATTGTCAGAGGATCTAGAGCCACATTGTAAAATCATGGCCCAGTTGCCCCAACTAACATTACTTTATTTGCTCTAACCGTTTATTCCGTAAATTTAAAAATATATTTTTCATACCAGAAAATTTAAAAGTTTCTTTAAATAGCATTATATGTTTTCGGAACGCTTTGTATCTAAAAATTTTAGGCTAAGTATTGTTTGAAAGCGCAGGTACACTGATTGTTTCCTGTGGTAATTAAAAATAAACTCTATTACGTCGTTTAGGATGTTTGGTCCTTTCCGCGTCGTGTTGTCCCGTCTTTATGCACAGGTTTGCCAGTTTGGCCTCCATTTTTATTCAAAAATTTATTGTTCATACCAGAAGTAAAAAATAGTGTTTTATGAGTATTTCATCCGCGGGCCATATTAAGCATTTTAAACCATGCCACGGGCCACATAAACGAAGCAAGAAACAATCATGAGTCAAGCATATATTATGGAACACTTCCCAACGCATTCAGAATAATGTAACCAAACAGCACCGTTTAGTATGTTAAAGTATTATGTCTAACTAAACCAAATGGAAACGCATAAGACATTTGGAAACCCAATTTAAGATTTTCCAATCTACAATTGTAAAATTATCCGAATCGTTTGAGCAGCTCTGTATATGATATATAGATTTGTATCTATTTACTACAGGCATTCCAAAATTTAGCGTAATCTCATTTAAATACTTTGCAAACGATTTTTTCCACATATACCATAATCTAATGGATTTCTTTTGAGTGCACATGTAGATGGACTATTAATCCCACACACTTCATATACAAAACCAAGCATGCTTTGGTGACACTAAATAGCTTTTATCCACTGCATAAAAATCCGAGTATATTTATAGGAATTAGAGTGTGGAAAGACGGACAAACGCACAGACAAACCGAATGCATAAACACTTTTCAACTTTGTTGGATAGGGTTTAAAAAATTAAACTCTGTCTTAAATTATGTTAATGGAATTTTAATTAAAAATACTTTTAAAAGAGCTTAATGCGATACAGATAACATTAAATGAAAAAGTTCAAAAAATTATCAATGAAACTTTTTTATATACTTTGTTTTTCAATAAAAACCCCTAACTTCACTTGAAATATAAATACTTATCGCATCAATTCTTGAAAGAGATTCATAAATATTCAATTTGTGAGAATTTTGTTAAAAAATTATTTCTGTTCAACAAAAAAATAAAATACACTTTTATTGAAAATATTAAAGTAACAAGATTGTAAAGTATCTTCAAATAAAAGCATTGTAATTTAAATTGTTTAGAAACATTAAAATAGGTACATGTTATGGGAATAAAAAACGGTTCGTCAAATTCTCTTTACAGAAAAAATTCAAAATAAATTCTAATTAGATCTTTAATGAAATTTATTACAGATATCTCAGCGTCCCTAACTTTTTTTTTGTCAGGTCAACTATCTTAATTTTATGCTATGATTTTATTCACTCTTTAATTACAAATCGCAATTATTTTTCTCAATACTTCTTTAGCACTATTTTAGTAACATAAAAACGCAATGAACTATATTTTAATAAAGGAATTATTGGGCAATATATATCAGATGTGATTTAAATAACGAATGACTCAGATAACATATTATTAAATTATAATATAATTCAGAGGAAATCTCTTTTATCAGTTTTTTTTCTTTTTACAGCTGCTTTGTTTTTCGCTTGGTAAATACACAGATGATAAAAGATAATCGATTAAACTACGAATATTTCAAGTTCTGAGATCAAATAAATTATCAAATTAAGATATATTTAATAACAGATTACAACAAATAGAGGAAGCTTTATATTTTACTCATTTAAAAAAAAATCTTAAAGTTACATTAAAATTATTTTTAGATATTTATAGTACAAAATATATCATAGTTCATTTGTTGTTGAAATTAAAGTTGCAATATTCCCTAATATATTACGTATATTTTAGAAAACGTGAAAACAAAATCTACATGGAAAAAAAAAATATTTTATTTTCCTAACAATTGAATTTCTTTTTCGGACGAAGTTGCGAAAGTTCCTTTATTTATAAACGCGTTGAAGCCAACATTTACGTTTTCTTCTTACCATTAAATTTGAATAGTAAATGTTGTCCTAATTAATCGTCGAAATCTAGTGATAAGAGAAGACGAAAATCTCTATTAAATTTTAGCGATAGCAAAAAAGCATTTTGAAGACAATGGCAGAGGTGCCAAATTTTACGCTTTTTTGCTACCGCTAAAATTTAATAGAATTTTTCGCTTTCTTTAATCCTGAAATTTCGACGATTAAATAAGACAACATTTACTATAAAATTTTAGTGGTAAGAAGAATGCGTATAAGTTGGCAGATATGCAATAGAGTCTGTTGAAGAAATATTTGTGGTTTTGGAGAAATTAGAAAATCTCATAATTTAGCGATTTCCATAATTTCATAACCTACTGATTTTTTAAATACTACTATTTTGTATAGAAACAATTGTCCATTTAAGGATTCTGCCTAGAATAAAATGATAGTTTTTGTGAAAAATTTTTGAAATTCGTTTTATTGTTTTATTGGAAAATAGCAGTAGTTTACGATCCCAAATCTGTTTTAATTTTATGTCTATGATTACTAGAAGATGTGTTATGTCCAATTTAATAAACAGGAAGTAATGAGTAAAATGTAGGAAGTGAGGATAATAAGACCAAGAGGAATGTAAACAATGTTTCTATGCATCATTTTCTTACTTTTTTTTTACATACAATCTCTAACACACCTTAACCCTTTCAGAAGCAAGGCTCTTCTATCTGCAAAATGCTGAAATGAGTGAATGACACTAGAATTTACGAACAATTTTATTTCAAAATAAGGAAAAGCTTTTGTTGACGTACTTTAATGAAAAGAAATGTCTCCTTCCATTATGCTGGTGCCAATTTGGCATTTAGGAAATAAAATTAAGTGGTACAAAAATGAACAACAGCCCTCTAAAGTATTAATTGACACTTCTAGATAAATTTTGTAAGGATCTGAAAGATATAGAAGGAATCTTTAAATGCGATTTCTGAAAATTAATTTTTTCTTTTATCTCCAGGTTTGATAAGCTTCATTACATATAATGTTTTAAACATATTGCAGTGAAATTTTGTCAGACTGCTTTCCATATTGCTCACTATGCTATGAACTAAAATCTAAACTCCAAAATATAATTCAATTATTTTATAGGTACTCGAATATAAGAAAAATGTGTAATTTTAATAGAAAATATGTTTGTGTTTACAAAATGTTCGTGTTGAAAAAATGGTAATTTTTAATAAAAAATAATGTAGTTGTTGACATATTTTGAAATATTTCAATTAATTTTAAAGATATTGCAAAACTTCTAGTTTCGTGCACAGATAAGTGAAATAGTAGTACGTAGTACACAGGAAATTGAAATATATATAGTTGAATTGAGTGTACGCAGACTTGCGTAAGCATGAAATTTTACTTTAAAAAATTTACAGGGGAAGAAAATATTGCTAAGATTTTATGATTTTTCATCATTATGTATTAATATTCAACTAAAAATATATAATGTATATATTTTTAAAAAGCGCTCCCAATGCAGGCAAAAATTTCTGTCATTACGTCAAACCAATATTTCTATTATGAAATGTTGGTACTCAAAAACAGGAAGATTTGGCAGCTAAGAAATTTCAAGCTTTAAGTCACATATTGCAAAAGCAAATTTATATATAAAATTTAAGGAAGATTTAAAACTATAAGAATATCAGTTTGCATTTGTAACAGTTATCAAGTCTCCCGATTTTTGAACAGTACTTTTCGAGCATTAAAAAAATCGCTTTACAACAGGGGTATCAAACTGTGGCCCGCCATCTGCAAGAATGTGCAACTAAGCCATATGCAACTATTTTTTTTTACAGAAATAGTCCAGGGTTGCCAGTTTGACCTCCAATTTTAATCAAAAATTTCAGACTCATACCGGAAATTTCGAAAGAATAATTTTTAGTTTATGTGATAGCTAAATATCTCTTATTAAATAAAGTATAAAATAAAATAAAATAAAATAATAAAATAAAATAAAATATAGAATAATGTATTCTTTATTTGAGTTATGAACAATAAATTTCTGAATAAAAATGGAGGCCAAACTGGCAACCTTGTGCAGAGTCGACTTCTTGAATCAAAGGTATTCCACGAATAGATAAGGTAGCGCTTTCTATAAAACTTTAGTGGTATCAGGAGGGCAACAGTTTGACACCCCTGCTTAACCCCTTAACACTAGAGCGCCCGGAAATTTTACTCAAGTTTTATAAAAATATTTGACACCAGAATTATTATTTAAAATTATTTGATTGATTTATTTAACGTAAATCTTCGTGGATTAAATTTAACTTATTTTATGAAAGAATTTCTGGTTCCAGTTGACATTTAATCATATGGTCGGAGTCGGATCGACTCCTTCCGGGCGTTCTAGTGTTAACGGTTGCATTAAATTACGGTTAAAAAATTCAAATTGCTTATTAGCACCACTATTTTGAAAAAGATTTATCCACCTTATTTAATGACAAGTAAAATGATGCAATAATAAAGCCAATTATACTATTTTACAAAACTGGTGGGAACCAAGCAAAAAAGAATAAAATGAATAATAGACACAGCGCATGAATATCACGGGAGCGAGAATTAAGGGGTTAACAAAATTGCAGTAATCGTCGATCAACACCTTATACTCCACGAGCCAGTCAATTATTTCGTCAATTATTTCCTCTCGGATGATAATTTGTAAAATGATTCAGATAGTTATATAATGAAGCTCTGTGAAATCAGTTGCGGTTCCGTGGGTGTTTAAGCAGCGGTAGCCTCCCACGCAAGTAAAAAAAAAAAAAAAAAAAAAAAAAAAAAAAAAAAAAATCAGTCATTTTCTCCCGGTTGAAAATTTAGGAGATGATAATTAACCGAATATCTTGTAGAAAAAAAGAAAAGTCAGATGATTATAAAGTGGTGAAAAATACGTCAACTGGTCACACAAGCATAAAATATATTTATATATTTATTCAGTGATTTCCTCTCAATTAAAAATTTATCAGATGACAGTGCATATGCTATTTAAAATAAATAAACATGTCAGCTGGCTATATCTCGTTGGAAAAATTGTCAGCTGATGACCTGAAGGGTGTAACGCAGGAGCCAGGCAGGAACACCTATCACTTATTTAAATGCACCAGATGACGAGTTTTCCCTCGGCATATTGCTAGCTGATTTTTTTAATACGTACAAGATCATATTATCTATCAGCTTACGGATATGTATCCGGGAGAAAATAACCTATCTTAAGTTATTCGACTGTACGCTCCATGCTCTAACTGTAAGATACAATTTTGTTGTGGTGTTTCATTTATATCAATATTCTTCATAGATACTTTAAAATTGATAAACATAGAAATAAATAAATGATTAAATACTGTGATAAGCAAATTAAATAATAATTTATTGAAACTTAAATATATAGTACATGTTATTTATTTTAAAGAGTTATTCAATTAAATTTTGTAATTTAATCACATTCATTTTCGCTTTGGCTCATGTTGCTCTCATCTCCTGATTCACTGTCAGAGTCGCTGTCAGAACTCTCTGCCACCATGTCTTCAGTATCTTCATCTGTACAAAAATACAAAGAAAAAAAATTAAATATGTATGTTTAAGGTAACATAATCGACATGATTAAAATTAAATAAAAAATGCTTCCTTTTTCGGGATGAAAACCGCCTTAAAATTTGAATTGTTCGAAATTAATGCTTTTACCTTGGAGTTAATATTCACGGAGATGCCATTTAATCCTGAAACCGCAACTTTTATGGTGGAAATAGAACTTCTTTGTGTACCAAAAATATCGGATACTATTCCAGTAAATCGGATTAACGTTCCAACAGAACAATACCTTAATAACATTAAATTAGCGGATCCAGAATTTTACAAACCTGGAAAAATTCATGTTCTTTTGGGAGCTCAAATATTTTATGATATTTTATGATCTTTTAGAAGTCGGTCGAATTGAAGTCCCCAATTCTAATTTAAAATTCCAAAACTCGGTATTTGGATTCATTGCCTGTGGAAGCGTATTAAATCCTGACAATCAATGTCTTCAGTATCTTCATCTGTACAAAAATACAAAGAAAAAAAATTAAATATGTATGTTTAAGGTAACATAATCGACATGATTAAAATTAAATAAAAAATGCTTCCTTTTTCGGGATGAACAGTTATTTGATCAATCTATGATGGTAAGTGAGGTCCAGAAAACCAATTGAATTCATATTTGTTGTCGATTTGTAGCCAGCCATAGTCTGACGGTTCATCTGCACGCTTTTAGATGTGCGTGTGACCAAATTTACGCTATGTAACATGTTCGTAAAAAATGCTGATATAGTTCCAATTTGCATGGGGGTAGAGACGACGACGAGCCATCAATTCCTTTTTTGGCTAACTGGAGCGAGTCATCATTGTCAAGGAATTTGTATGTTTTTATTTAACTATTCCGTTTTTCCTAAACGCTAGGGTTGTATATCACCTTAGATGGGGATAAATGTACACAAAGCGGTAAAAATAATATAACACGAGTTACCGCTATGAGCGCTGACGGCGGAATGTTAGAGTGGAGAGAATTTTCGCCGATCCCAACCGTTATACTTAAATAATGAATTACGCATGATGTGGACACAAACTGAAATTCTCTTACTAGAAAAATTTTACAGGCTTACCGAGTTTGCTATATGTCATCACGCTAAATTGGCGATTACTTTTTGGCTTTCGAAAATAAAGAGAAAATTTTAAATTAAAATAAAAACATAAGAAAAGTATCTAAAAAGTTAAAATAAATATATTTTATCAATAAAAAGATAAATAAAATCAAAACTTATTAACTTACATCCATACAGAGTGAATAAAGAAAAGAAAATTTTACTGTGCTGTCATCTATGTCCAGTGATTTAAACAAAATTGGTTATTAAAAGAATTTTAAAATTATCTGAATAGATAGTTTTAACTGCTTATAACTGAATTAAAAAACGGTTCCAAGAAGCTGTATTTAAAAAGGAAAGCAATAGTAATATTATTCAATAAAAAATATATTTAATATTTAGTAAAATTACATAAAAATGTAGAATAGGATGTAAAAAATAATGCATTATTAAATTTGTAAACGTCATAAAATATTGCATTTAAATTTATATGTACTGCTTAAAATAAATTAATAATGTTTCTTTAAATATATACTATTTTGGCAACAGAACATACAAGATTTAAAAGAACATATTTTTAAATTTATGTTAAAAAATAAATATATAAAGTAAAAATAAAAATAAGATAATCATGCTTTTTATTATTATTACTAAGTGTGGAAAGGACTAGTAGGAATAATATATATTTTCAGCTACATTGTTATTAGTAATATATTTAAATTACTCAGCTCATTTGCAAAATTTAACTCTTTATCTGATGAGTAATAAATAATTTCCTAATTGCGTTAGTAGTAAATACTTTAAGAAAATCACATGAAGCTATCTCTAAAACACTGTTGTTTGTCAATAAAAATTAAATAATAACGTAATTGATATAGGAAATTACAAAACAAATAAAAATAGAATATTAAATTGATCGAGGCTAACAAGAAAGACAATCTACCGCGGTGCACTCCACGTATCTTTTTTTACAGACTGCTAGAGTCACGTGATACTCTTATGCACCAATGAAGGTGTGCGAAAAGAGCATTACGTCACTCTAGCGGTCTGTAAAAAAAGATACTTGGGATACACCGCGGTAACCTGTCTTTTTCATTAGCCTCGCGTGTCCTCAGGCTTTGAGTGTTTCGATGGCAGCGACCCTGCCCGTTACGGATACATAATTTTAACCGCCCGGCAAAACGGAATTTCTACATGACATGCTGATATTTCTCAAGAAACATAATCCTATAATTAAAATTATTCACAGAGCACAATTACTAAGAACGCATTTTACTTTCAGTTTATCCTCGAAATTCATTAAATACAGAAAAACAACAATATTAATAACAATATTAACAATATTACAAACAATAAAAAATAATGAAAAACAATAAGTACCTGATTCAATTAAAAATATATTCAAACGAAAAGAAGTATTTTATTTGTTGGAACCGTTTATTCCGTAACTTAAAAAATAGATTTTTCATACCAGAAAATTTAAAATGTTTCTTTAAATAGTTTTATGTGTTTTCATAACGTTTTGTAAGAATATATAGGTGTGGATCGTTTGTTAGAGCAGGTAAACTGAATGTTTCCTGTAGTAATACTTAACCCTCCGTCTACCAGACGGGTCCATTGGACCCGACAGGTACATACAAAATATTCATTTAAACCAGAAATTTCTTTAAAATAAACTAAGTATATAAACCAGACAAAAATAAGGTAAATAAATAAGTTAAATAGTTTTAAATAAAAATTCTGGTGTAGAACGTTTTATTAAAACTTGAATAAAATTCCCGGTAGATCTAGGGTTAAAAAAAAGTTTGTACTGTGTTTCCGGACGTTTCAGCGGATCCGTGTTGTCCCGTCGCCCTGCTCATGGCTGCCAGTTTGGCCTCCATTTTTATTCAGCAATTTAGTGTGCATACCAAAAATATTTAATAGCATTTTATTTTATTTCACCCGCGATCAAAATTAAGCATTTTATACCATGCCACGGGCCACATAAAACAAGAAAGACGTAATCATGCGCCAGGCGTAGGTTATGAAGCACTTTCCAACGCATTCAGAATAATGTAACCAAACAGCACCGTTTAATATGTTAAAATATTATGTCTAATTCAACCATATGGAGACGCATAACACATTTGAAAACCCAATTTCAGCTGTTTTCATCTACAATAGGAAAAGTTATCCGAATTGTTTGAGCAGCTCTGTATATGATATTTAGATTTGTATATATTTACTACAGGAATTCCAAAATTTAGTTCAGTTATGAAATTCATATTAGGGATATTATACTAACTCAACGACTATACGTTTTCTAAATATATAAAATTTGGGCAATTTTAATTGTTTTATATTTTTAACTTTACCTATGTAGGAAAATATAATTTTAAATTATTCTTAAAGAACTATAGTAATAAGGTAAAAATAATTTATGATTACAATTTACAAGCAATGAAGTTACCATTTTGTAGCAGTCCATACTGTTTTTTGGTTTCAAAAACTGGCATTTTTTTCCAGAGACTCCAGACAAGTTTTAATGAACACATCGCGTCTCAAAGGACCACAAACAGCAGAAAAACTCTCCGTAACAAGCTTCACATATCTTTCAGTGGCTTGAATGTGACAAGGGAATTGTTTAATATTATAGACCTGGAGGCGGCAGAACAGACAATCACCTCATCGTGTTCACGGCTGAAATTCCTGAATTAGTTAAACTCGATTCACATATTAAAAAGCAATCGGTCTGTCAAGTTCTATCTTGGTGAAAAACACCTGAAAACACGATTTTAGCTGTTGGCTCATAGGTTGACCATTATGTTTTCCTGCACCCAGTCCTCCATGCTTTCATACTTTTGGGTGCAGGAAAACACAAGGATAAACCTACGAGTCAGCTGCTAAAATCAGTTTTTCAGGTGTTTTCCACCAAGATATGACTTGGCAGACCGGTTCAGTTTTAATATGCTAATCGCGGTTTAACTAATTCTGAAGTTTCAGCCGTGAACTCGGTTAGTTTATTGTTTGTGCTGCCGCATTCTGGTCAATTAGGTAAGATATCTTCATCTATATCCTTTGGATTTAGGATCCACTTTCAAAGAATGTTATGAAAAGAACTTAGTTAATTGTGGTTCTATCACTTTCACTTCAGCCCAATTTATAAAATCGATATAGTCTTTGGCTTCAAAATTGATCTCAGGTAACCTTAACGTACGTACAGAATTTCTCCAGATTTTATTATTCTGCGTAATGACAACACTCTTAAGTACCATGCAACAATGTTCGTACGGGTCCTTGAATTCCCAGACAAAGAAATTCTTCGGTACTAATATTGTCGTATGGGAAATCTCTCCTTAAATAAGACGAAATTTCGTCCGTTTAAATAAGATTTATTTTTCTCTAAAAATACAGATATTTGGCCTTGAAAATAATGGTTACCGTACGACCCCTGTGTAATAGTTTTGAATCAGTTTTGAAACCAAGGACTATATCGATTTTATAAAGTGGGCTGAAGTGACCATGCCAGAACCACCATTAACTAAGTTCTTAGATCATAACATTCTTACAAAGTGTATCCTAAATCCAAAGGCAATACATGAAGACATCTTACCTAAGATTAAACTATTCGCTTGTCACAATCAAGCCACTGAAAGATGTCTGAAACATGTTACGGAGGCTTCTTCTGCAGTTTGTGGTCCTTTGAGACGCGATGGGATCATTAAAACTTGACTGGAATCTCGGGGAAAAAATGCCAGTTTTTGGAACCAAAAAACAGTATGGACTGCTATAAAATGGTAACTTCATTGCTTGTAAATTGTAATCCTAAATTATTTTTTACCTTATTACTAGGTTACCGTAATTTCCGGCGTATAATCCGCGGATCAAACAATCATTTATCGACCCAGAAATTTTTAAAAAATAAAATGTATCTTTTTAAATGACAGTAAATATTTGGCTTCAATAACTAAATGAAATTTCTGGGTCCAAACAGAATTGTTTGATCCGCGGTTTATACGCCGGAAATTACGGTAAGTAAAAAATATAAAACAATTAAAATTGCCCAAATTTCATAGATTTAAAAAACGTATAGTCGTTACGTTAGTATAATAAAAGTGAATTTCATATGAATATTACATAATTTTACTATAAATATATAAGAAAAATAATAATGATTCGATGATAATCCTTTTAAATTAAATTAACATAGCCGCCAAATCTTCCGCTTTTTTGTACCACAAAAATTTAATAGAAAGATTTGCTTTATTTGATCGGCTGATTTCGGCAATTTAAAAAAGTAAAAAATTTACTATACAATTACTGTGGTACAAAAAAGCGTAAGATGTTAGCAGCTATGAATTAATATTAATAATTTGTATATTTGGGGGGGGGGGAATGGGAAAATGCACAAATTTATGTTTTTTCTCAATATTCAATGACCTTGGGGCAGTATTTAACATTAATATTTTTCAAAGATATTTTATATTCATAATGAGAATATGATACAGAAACTTACCCACACCGCCCATTTTGATTTGGAGAAAAATAAATTTTTCCATAGGCGAACGCTTTTACGTTTTTTTCTCAATATTCTATAACCTTGGGGAAGTATTTAATATTAATATTTTTCAAAGATATTTTATATTTAGAATGAGGATCTGATAGAGCAACCTTTCCACCGCGCCCAATTTTGATTTGAAGGGGGAACAAAACTTCGCTCCACCCTAATACATACATACCTCACTTGAAAATTCCCCTTTAGTAATTTCCGCTAATAAGTAGAATGGTAAGAGAATTCTTTTGTACAGCCCTGTATATGAGGTATAGAATTTATATACAACGAGTAAAATGCACAAAATTAGTTAAATTTATATGCGCATGCCGAAATTGAAAACGCACTTCCAGCATTAGTACTCAAAGACAGTATGGCATATGATTTCTTTTGTGTGTCCTTGTAAATGAACGGCAAATGCTATGAAAGTCCTATACTGTCGTAATCATCTTGTAGTGAAATTCAGTTATTTATATCAGTTTCAATACATTTGAAATAGCTTAATGTCATTAAAATACACAGCAAACTATATTTCCCCATATACCATAATACAATGGATTTCTTTTGAATGCACCTGTAAATGAATTATTAATCCCACACACTTCATAGACAATAGCAAACATGCTTTGGTGACCCTAAATAACTTTTATTCATTGCATGAAAATCCGAGTATATTTACGATAGTTAAAGCGTGGACAGACGGACAGACGCATAGACAAACCAAATGCCTAAACACTTTTAATCTTTGTTGGAAAGTGTTAAAAAGAGTGAAACTATGTCTTAAATTATGTTAATGGAATTTTAGCAAAAAATACTTTAAAAATAGCTTAATACGAAAGAGATAACATTAAATGAAAACGTTAAAAAAATAATCAAAGAAACTTTTTTATATACTTTTTTTTTTCAATAAAAACCCATAACTTCATTGAAATATAAATACCTAGTTTATCAATTCTTTAAAGAGATGCATAAATATTCAATTTATGAGAATTTTGTTAAAAAATTATTTCTCTTCAACAAAGAGACGAAATATGTTTTTATTGAAAAGATTAAAGTAACAAGATTGTAAAGTATCTACAAATAAATGCACTGTAATATAAATTCTTTAGAAACATTAAAATAGATACATGTTATGGGAATAAAAAACGGCTCGTCAAACTCTCTTTACAGAAAAAATTCAAAATAAATGCTAATTGGATCTTTAATCAAATTTATTACAGATATTCCAGTGTCCCTACATCCTTTTTTATCAAATCAACTATCTTAATTTTATGCTATGATTTTATTCACTCTTTAATTACAAATCGTAATTATTTTTCTCAATAATAATTTAGTATTATTTTTAGTAACACAAAAACGCAATGAACTGTATTTTAATAAATGAATTACTGGGTAATGCAATGAGATGTGATTTAAATAACGAAGGAATTAGATAACGTATTATTAAATTATAATATAAATGAAAGGGAATCCCTTTGACCACTTAAAACTGTTTTTGTTTTTTTTACAGCTGCTTTGTTTTTCCCGTAGTAAATACGCAGATGATAAAATATAATCAATTAAACAACGAATATTTCAAGTTATGAGATCAAAGAAAAATATAATGTTAAGATATATTTAATAACAGGTTGCAAAAATAGAGGAAGCTTTACATTTTACTCATTAAAAATAAATCTTGATGTTTCATTAAAATTATTTTCAGGTATTTATAGTACAAAATATATCTTAATAATTTTTTGTTGTTGTTGAAATGAAAGTTACAATAGCCTCATATATATTATGGATATTTTAGGAAACGTGAAAAAAAAATCTACATGGAAAAAGCATTTATTTTTTTCCCTATCAAAGCATTTATTTTTTTTCCTATTTTTTCCCCCCCAAAAAAAATTCGTTCCACCCTAATACATATATACCTCACTTGAAAATTCCCCTTTAGTATAGAATTCTTAGAATTTCTTTTTCAGATGAAGTTGCGAAAGTTCATTTATTTATAAAAGTTTTTTTAAATTATTTGAAGATAATAGCAAAGCTGCAAACTCTTACGTTTTTTTTTTGCTACCACTAAAATTTAACAGAAATTTTTGCCTTCTTTAATCCTGACATTTCGGCGATTAAATAAGACAACATTTACTAGAGTGAAACTTGTATAATTCGAACTTGTTTAATTCGAAATTCTGGATAATTCGAATTTTTTGCTGGGTCCTGCAATTCTGTATTATAATAATGTAAAAAAAATTGTGGATATTTCGATTTTTACTAACTAAAAGATCTTCTAAAATCACCATCAAAAACTTAAATGCGCTAGGTCTTTTGATATATCTGAGTATTTCTTCATCAGGCGCAAAGAGGACGTGCTTCTACTATGAAACAGCGGCAAGACTGAAATGAGAGGTAGGAGAAAGGAAAAACAAACTGAAGAAACAGCCAATATGAAAGTAGAAATTAACAGTGAATAGGAAAGCATAAGACAACAGCCAATCACAGAAGAGTATAATGAAAACAAAAGAACACAGAGTAGGAGGGGAAAAAGGAAACAAATTAAAAAAATTAAATAAAATTAAAATAATTTATAATAAAATGAACACACACATATATTAAAACATGGGAACACATGAAATTTAAAAATAAATAAATAAATAAGATATAAAAAACAGACTAATATTAATTAATACAAAAATTAATTATACAGGGCTCCCAAATGGTCCTCCAAGTGAATTCCAATATTTTTTTAGAAAATTTTTCTTTTTAGATTTTTCTTATAAACCGCCCCGAAATCACCTTTGAAAGTAAATTCTAGCGCAAACCTACCATAAAATTTTCTGTTAAAATTTATTGGTACTCAGTTGGCGGACCATTTGGGAACCCTGGTTATATGGTAGTACTGAAAAGGTTTTTCCAAGCTAAAGACAGCAATGTGGAATGAGATTTATCATTATCAATATCTTCGCGATTAAGATAAACGGCTAAATTTTCAAGAAAGTCCAGTTCAGAGATACTATTGTCATTAAAGATAATTTTAGCATTTTGAAAATTAAAACTATGGCCGGAATCCCAAGAGTGCTTGGCAATAGAAGATTTATAAATTTCTTGATTAATTTCATAACGAGATTGCTCTTTTTAAGCAGATTTCAAGATTTCTTTTAGTTTAGCCAATTTAAGATAAATCACAGCCATTACAAGAAACATTATAAATTCCACATTTACGAAGATATGGAACAGGAGATTTATTGGAGGAGAATTTGAAATTATTGACAGGTTTAAAGATAATGTTAAAATTGAAACGTCTTAAAACTTTAGCTAATTTTAAACATAAAGGAAGATAAATAGGGAGGACAACCAGATTATCAGGTTTGCTTTTGGCAGATTCGGAAAGAGTAGATATATTAGACGGTCTATTTAATTTCTTCATAGCATTATTGATAACAGAAGGATTGAAACCTCTTTTGACAGCAACAGTTTTTAAGTAATTAAGTTCATCGTTAAGGGATGCAGATTCGGAACAAATTTTGAGAGCACGATTTACATACGTGTAAAAAACACCGATTTTTTGGTTGACAGGATGATTTGAGAGAGTATGAGGTGGGTTAGAGACAGAAAAAGTTTTTCTATAAATACAAGTTTTGAAAGAATTATCACATTTGATAACTAAAACATTAAGGAAAGGAAGTTTATTGTAATTTTCTAATTCAAAATAAACAGAATATGTGGGTCCATAGAATTGACAGTTTGAAGAATGGTAGCAATATCAAAAGAATTATCAACTAAAATAAAAGTACGTCAACATAACGCATCCAACATTTAAAATTAACCAAATTTAATAATTTTTCCTCAAAATAATGCATATAACAGGGTTCGTACGGGTACCGTTATTTTCAAGGCAAATATTAGAATTTTTTATAGAAAAATAAATCTAGTTTAAATGGAAGAAATTTTGCCTTATTTCAGGAGAGATTTTCCATAAGGAAATACTGGTACCGAAGAATCTTAGTTTGGAAATTCAAGCACCCGTGCGAACCCTGTATAAATATCACAAAGAATTGGCGCTAAAGGATTACTTAACCCATCATACTTAAGCCGTCTGACTGTTTGAAAAATTTAATATCAAATTAAAAAGTAGTATGTGTGATGCAAATTTTAGTTAAATTAACAAAATGGTGGACTTCAATATCAGAAAAATGAAATTCGCGTAGTCTTGTTTCCAAGCAAGAAAGGGCACCTTCAATTGGAACATTATAGTACATGATGATTGGACATCAAGAGAAAGCATAGAACAAATGGATGGGTTAATATTTTTAATTGACTAATAAAACCAGAAGAATTTCTTATCGTATGAGAATTAGATATCATAAAGGGGAAAAATGGATGTTAAATATTTGGCAAGAGGATAAGTAACAGTACCAATATTAGTGGTTTTATGAACTTTAGGCAAAGCATAAAAACGAGCACAGGTGGCTGAAGAAGGAATAACACATTGACATTTAAAACAACAGAATTTTTAACAGCTTTTTTAAGATGGAAAAATGCGAATTAGTAGGATCTTTTTTAACTTCAACATAAGGACCTTCAGATAAGAGAGCATGCACTTTATCAGAATAATCTTTTTTATCCATACGAACAATTTGACCACCTTTATCAGCTTTAGTAATAATAAGATTACCATTAGACTTAAGCTCATTCAGAGCGATATGTCGAGAACGTGAAAGATTAGGTTATTATTTTGGAATTATTAGAAGAAATAGCAAGTATGTGACGAAGAGTTTCTTTTTGAAAAGAAGAATTTATATTTTTTCCTATTTGCTGTTTATTTCTACTTTCCTATTGGCTGTTTCTTCAGCTTGTTTCCTTTCGCTTATCTGTCATTTCAGTCTTGCAGCTCCTCTCATAGTAGAAGTACGTCTTCTTTGCGCCTGACAAAGAAACACTCAGATCTTTCGAAAGGCCTAGCGCATTTAAGCTTTTCTTAAAATTGGCAAATATTTAAGCTAGTAAAAAATGTTTGATTTAAAAAAAAATGTGTAGCAGTATTCTTAGATAAAGTTTGAGTTAAATCTTTCGTCGTGGAGTTAATCATTTTTATTTATCTCTTCTTTTGAGAGAATATATGTAATTCCAATTTTTGGATATTTGGAACTTTTCTCTAGTCACTCCAACTTTGAATTATCCGAGTTTAACATAAAATTTTATTGGTAAGAAGAAAGCGTAAAAGTTAGCAGCTATGCAATAGAATCTGTTAAAGAAATATTTTTGGTTTTGGAGAAATTAGAAAATGTCATAATTTAACGATTTACATAGTTGCATAAACTACTGATTTTTTTAATACTACTATTTTGTAAAGAAAATTTGTCCATTTAAGGTTTCTGCCTACAGTAAAATGTCCGTTTTTTTTTTTTTTTTTTTTTTTTTTGAAATTGCTTTTATTGTTTCATTGAAAAGAGTAGTGGGTGGTTTACGATTCCAAATCTGTTTTAATTTTACTTCCATAATTACTAAAACATTAGTTAGGTTAAACAGGAAGTAATGAGTCAAATATAGGAAGTGGGAATAGGACGGCCAAGAGAAATGTAAACAATGTTTCTATGCATCATTTCCTTACATTTTTACATAAAAAAAAACTAACAAACCTTAACCCTTTCAGGAGCAAGGTACTTCTATTCGCAAAATGCTGAAATGAGTGGTGACACTAGAATTTACAAACAATTTTATTTCAAAATAAGGAAAAGCTTTTGTTGGCGTACTTGATAAAAGAAAATTTTTCCTTCCGATATGCTGGGACCAATGTGGCATTTAGGAAATAAAATTAAGTAGTCCAAAAAGGAACCCCCGCCTTTGAAAGGGTTAATTTACACTTCTATGTAAATTTTGTATGTATCTGAAAGATATAAAAAGGGTCTTTAAGTGCGATTTCTGAAATGAATTTTTCTGTTATCTCTATGTATAAATAAATATTATATATAAATAAATAATTATATAAAATAAGGTATCTGGAGATATATACTTATTAAAATATTTACTAATTTGCAATATTTTAGTGTAAAACAGCGATACGACAGTAGTTTTAATTGTATTGTAGATGTGCAACGGAAGGAAAGATTGACATATTATATGAAAAATTTATCTCTGATTTTTTGTTTATTATTTTTCTTGTGTTATAAATCTTTCAGAGTATCATATATAAATTTTTTGAAACAAAATAAAAAGTTGCTCGTTTAAGAGTTAACACTAGAAGGTCCGGAACTTTTATTCAACCAGGGGTCGCAGCATATAGGACAAATTTTATTGTTCTTACTAGTATCTTTTGTCAGTAACCTTCAAGAGACTTTTTTACAAGAATTGCAGTAGGAACGTATCATGTGGATTATTCATAAAAGATACTTGTAAGAAAAATAGAATTTGTCCTATATGCTGCGACCCCTGATTCAACTCTAATAAACACATTTTAACACCAGAATTTTTATTTTAAACTACTTCATTTATGTATTTAACTCAGTTTTCTCTACTTACAATTTAACTAATTTTACGAAAACAATCCTGATCCGAATCGACATTTTATCATTTGGCTGGTGTCGAATTGATACAACCATAGCTGCCAACCTTTCCCTAATCTTCTGTAATATCTGGATTAATTTGACCCAGATTAACCACTTTCGAACCAGAAAATTTATTTCTTGAATCTTTATTTATTTAATTCAAGGTTTCTACGTGGAACATATTTAATTTCATTTCTTCAAAAATTTTCTGCTTCGAAAAGTATTAAACCAGGGTGAAATTAACGCACGTATTACAGCAGTATTTGTTTGAGGTTGGCACCTATGCACCAGTTGGACTTTCTAGTGTTAATGGGAGAAAAAAAATTCATGGAAAAAAAGATTCCTTCCCTACCAGAGCACTGAAAATTTCTTGACTATAGATTCGGAAGCTATTAAATGGTAATTTTTATTCAGGAGTATAGCAAAGAAGAGTTATAATATAACTAATAGAATAATAGGTGAGAGCTGAAAATGTGCTTCTAAAATCAATTTCATATTTGCTGAAGAAGTTATTTCCGTTACACCTGACGTAGAATCACATATCTCCCGTTTTTTCACAGCACTTTTTTATATTAGTAATACCCATCATATACAGGGTGTCCGGTCTCAACGGTGTCCAATGGCTAATTCCTAAACCGTTAGTCATAGACATATAGTTCCAATTAGAAAAATGCTTTAAATCAGATAAAGAAATATTTTAAACGCGATTTGGGTCAGTGTAATAGAAATTACCCTGATATCCATGGTTTAATATTTAAAAAATAAATAAAAATGTAAAATAAAATTCAAGTAAAAATTTTTTTAATTAGAAATCGTTAGCTGCATAAAGTTTCAAATTTAGGTTTTAGAGAATGAAACTGATAAAAATAAAATTCATGGCAGTTTTTAATGGTTGTGCAGTTTAAAATAAATAAATTAATAAAAATGAATATTGACATTTTTTTTCAAAAAAAAGGGGGGGTGGATGAAGAAAAAACAATACCGTAGTAAGTAAAAATACATACTTTACCCAGTATTTCTATGTAAATTCCAGATAAAAAGCAAGCTTAATTATAATAGGTTGTACATTATAAACTTAAAATTCTTTCACTTCATTATATAGGTTAGACTGAAAGCGCCCTCTATCTCCTCAAAGAAATAGGAATCATGAAACATAGAAATTTGTCACGGTTTCAATATTTAATTTAAAAGCAGCTAATAAAAAATTCAAGAATTTTTCTAATGAAACATTTAGGTTATTTACAGTTACATCTTGACCGGGACTATCTAGTCTCATTTAATGGCAGAATTGGTAAAACTAAATAAAGCGAATATTACTGCAAGGAATTAGTGGTCGCGAAAAACGTGGGGGTTTGCAAATATGACACGAGGAATAATGTTATTAAAAAATATTCCGTATGCATAAACTTTTGAGAGGCAAAGCACTTCCATTGCTAAAATGTGTAAATGAATGAGTGTCGACGGAATTTACGAACAAATTTATTTGGTAATAAGAAAAAGCTAAATTTTACATACATTTTAAACGGAAAATTTTTATACCAAAATTCTGGTGCCATCATGGCATTTGTATATTATAGTTAAGTGTTGTCATAAACATACCACCGCACTTCAAAGTGTCAAGAAAGTTTTTGGACACACTGAAGCTTAAATAAACATAAAATAAAATAATAACATATACCATAATTTCCCGTGTTTCCGCCGCGTCTTAGTTAAGTCATTTTCAAACCGGAAATTTTATTGAAAAAAAAAGAATCCAAATAAGTACTAAGCAAAACTAAGTCACATTTTATTTAAAATAAATTCTGGTAGGAAATCTAGTTATCTCAGGTGCAGCGAACATGCGCGAAACTACGGTAAGTCAGGTTTCACACAAATATTAAACAGTTTTTTTCGATTCATTTTTTACTAAAAAAAAATATTGCAAATTACGGTAGTAAGGTTGGCGTTTCCGAATTTTGTGTTTTAAAAATTAAATAGAAAATTTCTTATCATTAAAAGTGGTGTCACGGATATTCAAAAGCTATTCAAAGAAGTGTACGAACTTTGTATAAGTACGAACACAAATTATTCTAATAAAGGAAGACACCATTTTCAGTAAATGCAGTTCTAATGTGGTGCTTTCAAAATAATTTCGATGTTTATCATAGAAATTAACGGACGGCGCTTTTACACTAGAACGTCTAGTTGGTTCGATTTGACACCGATCAAATGATTAAACGTCGATATGAACCAGAAATTTATTCACGAATTAATTTAAATACAAACCATAGAGAACAAAGTTAAATAATTAAGTAAAATAATCTATACTATAAAAGAACAAATCGCTCTGTGTGTGTGTATCTGTCGGCGATGGCTAGCAAAATCTACCGCACATAAAAGTCTGAAAATTCAGGCGTGATTAGTCTAAGACAGGTCCTGATGCACCTGAGGCTCAGATTTTTAATTTTTTAAGGGCCGGGCCCCCTGGGCCCCTTTAAGTTTTTAGCACTAAATTGTTAATAACATGGCTTTTTTCGATCCGATCTTCTTCGTTTTGGGGGTGAATTCTCCCTCCAGTTTCTGTTCCATTTCTAGATTTCAATTAAGACCCTGGCACCTTGTCAAGGGCCCCAGTACAGGGCCCCTTGAAGTTTTAATGCACTAAATTATTAATAACATACATCTTTTCTATCCGATCTTCTTCGTTTTTGGCTTGAAATCTCCTTTCAGTTTTTACCCCATTTCTAAATTTCAGTTCAGACCCTGGAACCCTTGCAAGGGGCCCTGTACAGGGCCTATTGAAGTTTTAGTGCACTAAATTGTTAATAACATACATATTTTCTATCCGATCTTCTTCGTTTTTGGGGTGAATTCTCCTTTCAGTTTGTGCCCCATTTCTAAATTTTTAGTTAAGACCCTGGAACACTGTCAAGGGGTCCAGCACTAAAACTTAAAGGGGCCATGTATTACACGGCCCCTTTAAGTTTTAGTGCACTAAATTGTTAATACATGCCTCTTTTCTATCCTATCTTCTTAGTTTTCGGGGTGAAATCTCCTTTCAGTTTCTACCCCATTTCTACATTTCAGTTAAGACCCTGGCACCCTTTCAAGGGGCCCGTTACAGTGCCCCTTGAAGTTTTAGTGCACTAAATTTTAATAACATGCCTCTTTTCTATCCGGTCTTCTTCGTTTTTGGGGTGAATTCTCTTTCAGTTTCTGCCCCATTTCTACATATCAGTTAAGACCCTGGAACCCTTGCAAAGGGACCAGTACAGGGCCCTTAAGTTTTAGTGCACTAAATTGTTAATAACATGAATCTTTTCTATCCGATCGTCGTCATTTTTGTGGCGAATTCTCCTTTCAGTTTCTTCCCCATTTCTACACTTTCAGTGACCTTGGTACCCTGTCAAGAAGCCTAGTACAGGGCCCCTTGAAGTTTTAGTGCACTAAATTGTTAATAACATGCCTCTTTTCTATCCGATTTTCTTCGTTTTCAGCGTGAATTCTCCTTCAAGTCACTACCCCATTTCTACGTTTTCAGTTAAGATCCTGGAATCCTGTCAAGGGGCCCGGCATAGGGCTCCTTGAAGCGTTAGTGTACTAAATTTTAATAACATGTCTCTTTTCCATCCGGTCTTCTTCGTTTTGGGGGTGATTTCTCCTTTCAATTTCTACTCCATTTCTACATTTCAGTTAAGACCCTGGCAAACATCCAAAGGGCCCGGTACAGGGCCCCATGAAGTTTTAGTGCACTAAATTGTTAATAATGTGCCGCTTTTCTATCCGATCTTCTTCGTTTTTAGGGTGGATTCTCCTTTCAGTTCCTGCCCCTTTTCTATATTTCAGTTAAGACCCTGGCACCTTTGCAAGGGTCCCAGTACAGGTCCCCTGGAAGTTTTAGTGCACTAAATTTTTAATAACATGCTTCTTTTCTATCCGATCTTCTTCGTTGTTGGGGTGAATTCTCCTTTTAGTTTCTACCCAATTTCTACATTTCAGTTAAGGCCCTGGCACCCATGCAAGGGGCCGGTACAATGCCCCTTGAAGTTTTAGTGCACTAAATTTTAATAACATGCCTCTTTTCTATCCGGACTTCTTCGTTTTTGGGGTGAATTCTCTTTCAGTTTCTGCCGCATTTCTACATTTCAGTTAAGACCCTGGAACTCTTGCAAGGGGCCCAGTACAGGGCCCCTTGAAGTTTTAGTACACTAAATTGTTAATAACATTCTTCTTTTCTATCCGATTTTCTTCGTTTTCAAGGTGAATTCTCCTTCAAGTCACTACCCCATTTCTACATTTTCAGTTAAGACCCTGGAATCCTGTCAAGGGGCCCGGCACAGGGCTCCTTGAAGCGTTAGTGCACTAAATTTTAATAACATGCCTCTTTTCTATCCGGTCTTCTTCGTTTTGGGGGTGATTTCTCCTTTCAATTTCTACTCCATTTCTACATTTCAGTTAAGACCCTGGCAAACTTCCAAGGGGCCCGGGACAGGGCCCCATGAAGTTTTAGTGCACTAAATTGTTAATAATGTGCCTCTTTTCCATCCGATCTTCTTCGTCGTTTTTGGGGTGAATTCTCCTTTCAGTTTCTGCCCCTTTTCTACATTTCAGTTAAGACCCTGGCACTCATACAAGGGTCCCAGTACAGGTCCCCTGGAAGTTTTAGTGCACTAAATTGTTAATAACATGCTTCTTTTCTATCCGATCTTCTTCGTTTTTGGGGTGAATTCTCCTTTTAGTTTCTACCCCATTTCTACATTTCAGTTATGTCCCTGGCACCCATGCAAGGGGCCGGTAAAGTGCCCCTTGAAGTTTTAGTGCACTAAATTTTAAATAAATTGCTTCCTTTATATCCGATCTTCATATTTGGATACATTCTCCATTCACTTATTCTCCGTTTCTACATCCCAGTTAAGACCATGGGCCCGTCTAGGGTCCCGTAGGATCCGGTCCAGGAACCATTAAATTTTTTATGTGCCATGCATTTTCCACACCCTATTTTTCTCACCTTCGCAGTGCGTAATTTCAAAGTTGAGTCTGAACTCTTCTCCTTAGAATAACACTCACATATTTTTATTGGGACCCTAGGGCGCTTTTTTAAGCATTTCTCCAATTTTTTGCACATTTCTTTTAAATTATATTCTAAAGATCCATTAAAAATAGTCCGATTCACTAGCTTTATTTTTCTAATAATATCTTAGGTTCTCCAGCTATTACATGAGCGACAAAAAAAAAATTTCAGACTTCAACTACCACCAATTTTGAATATAAATCATATTCTTGGGGCCCTTGGTGCATCTTCTTTAAAAATTATCCGAATTCCTTTACCATATTTTCTTTTCAATTTTCTTTACCATAGTTCTATCGTCCTCAGATTGCATTAGAAACTACTAAAAAGTGTATTTATACCAAACTACATGCCACTTAAGTCCATTCTCCTTGGGGCCCGGTAAAAGGCCCCTTGATGTTTTTTCATCATAAATTATTCATAAATTGCCCCTCTTAATCCGATCTTCATTTTTGGAACCATTTTTCCATTTAGATTTTCTACAGTTTCTATACTCCAGTTAAAATCCTGAGGCACCTTAGGGCCCGATCCGGGGTACCTTGAACTTTTTGTGTGCTATGCATTTTTTACACACTAATTTTCTCACCCTCTCATTGCATAATTTTAAAATTGAGTCTTTGACTCTTCCCCCTAGACCAACACCCTCATATTTTTATTGGGGCTCTAGGGCCCCTTTTTAAGCATTTACCCCATTTTTGCGCGTTTCTTTAAAATATTATTCTAATGATTATTTCATACCCTATGATTAAGTTTGACTAATTGAATATCTAAAACGCTAACTAATAAAACACTTAAACATGTTTTCATGTTAGGGCCCTGCTCTCAACTATTAGTTGGGCCGTTTTGCGCCCCCTGTTATAGCTCCCTTAAAAATGGTCCGATTCAGGAACTTTTTTCTTCTAACAACTTCTTAAGTCCTCCAGCTACTACATGAGCGACAAAAAAAATTGCAGACTTCAGCTACCACCAATTTTTAGTATTAATCTTCCTCTTGTGGCCTTTGTTGCAGCTTCTTTAAAAACTATCCCATTCTATTGCAATTTTCGTTAACATAGTTTTAGCTTCTTCCAGCTACTTTAAAACCTCAAAAAATTTTTCTTATACCCAATTACATTCCAGTTAAGACCCTGGCACCCAGGACCCGGTCTTTAATTTACCTCATCTACCACCTTTTTCGAACATTAATCTCTTTAATCAGCATCAATTTACGTCTAGTCACTACAGCCGTAAATTAAAAATCGCGTTACTTTAAAGGTAACTTTAGATAAGGGCTTTCATCCGTTTATTAAATATCGTGTTAATGTTAACAGTAATTCACGAAATTTACAAAGTGAGGAGACATATTCCACCGCTTGGTGGCGCGTTATTTCCTCGGGTTTAAGGGCCCAATTTCAGCGGGATTTGCTGCCTTCAACTTAGATTACAATTCATCTACTTTCTGTATTATGAAATTTTATCTTAGACTTTAGTTACCAACATTTTCTAACATTAATGGTGCATCCTTTTATTGGCGGGATTCTGTGGGCTTGATTTCAACGAGGTTTGGCTCACTCAACTTGGTTTTCGATTATCTGCGGCACATGCGGGCACTTACGGTAAATGCTGCCATAGGTTGTGAGGATCTAGATTACAGGTTCCTTCGGAAAGAAGTTTGATGGGAACACATTAGGCGCTGCGGAAGTCCATGGTGGCCTCCAAAAATAGGTTCACTTAAAGGAATTTCCAAAGATATAAATTCATATAAACTTAAGTTTTATTTAAGGTTATTATTTACAAACCCCGAGCAACGCTGGGCGGGCCTGCTAGTTCTAAATAAATATTCTGGTGTAAAATATTTTTATTAATATTGAGCAAAATTTCCGGACGTTCTAGTGTTAAAAAATCTAACGGTACGAGTACAACTCAATACATTATGGTCACTTTTATATACTGCATGCCATTCTTAAGAAAAATTTATGCATTTAAAAAGGTAATATTTCTTTGCAAAATATCCATAGCTGTTTGTGCTTACAATTTAATCAAATGTATTCTGTAGATTTATTAATACACTACATAGCAAGGGTGTAAGCCTGTTTCAAGTGGAACACCATTAAATTTTAATAGCAATCTTCGCCTTAATTTTTCGCATTTTTTCTGCAATTTGATAAGGCAAATATTACCATTAATAATTAGTGATATCTGGCGACCCACAGTTTTAGACGCCTGTATTGATTCCATGCATTTTCAGGCAAATATTACCATTAATAATTAGTGTTATCGGGCGATCCACAGTTTGAGACGCCTGTATTGTTTCCATGCATTTTCAAAACAGGTAACGCCCATGGGCACAGCTATATTCATGAAAATGAAACGAGTATTCCAGACATCAATCCTGATTGTGCATAACTGTCAACACTTACGCTTTTTTAACTCTTACAGGGGCAATGTACTTCTATTCGTAAAATGCTGAAATGAGTGATTGACGCCGGAATTTACAAACAAATGTATTCCAAAATAAACAAAAGCTTTTATTTACGTACTTGATCACCCCACCGGAGCACCAACCATAGAATGACATAGGATGTAATGCTCCGGCGGAAAATCCTCACAACAATCACCGATGCCGGCCATCGGAACACACCCAAAATAACAAGAAGAAAATGGCACATATTCTGACGTACTTACATCACTAAATCATAAATTTACAAAACAATTTATGTTGCTTTCATCGTAATAATAAAAATATAAAACAATAGTGAGGTGACTTAAATGTACAACAATAGTCAAGACTATAGTTCTTTGTTCAAGATTATGACGTATTAATGTTCATTAAAGTTCACTTATTCACTCATTAATTATTCACGTACTTAATAAAAGGAAAATTTCCGTTCAAATATTCTGGTGCCAATGTGGCATTTAAGAATTAAAATTAAATGGTAAAAAATGAACCACCGACCTTGACTGGGTTAAAAACAAAAAATTAATAGCAAACTTTACCTTTTTAAATTGCCGTAATCTGTCGAGTAATAAGGCAAACTTTTCTATTAAATGTTTGTGCCACAAAAAAAGCGTAAGTGTTGGCAGCTACAGTGAGCAAAAAAAGTATTTGCACACCAGGTAAATTTGTTGGAGCATATGTATAAATAAATAAAAAGTAACTAAGAATTAAAAATACCAACACTTTTACAAAACAAATAAACATATTTAATATCTGACTTAATAATTATACTTAAAATATGAAAACATAAAAAAGTAGCATTTGTACTGACAAAAATATATTTGCACACTAGCAATAAAAATAGAAGTAGAGGAATTATTTATAAGTTAAAATCAGTGCTAATATTTAGTATGCATACCCTTTGCTTCAATTACAGCTTGCAATCGTCTGGGGATTGATTCTATTAATTTGTGACATGTTTCACTGCTGATTTGTAGCCATTCTTCCCTAAGAGCTTGCTTAAGTTCTGATTTGCTAGAAATTTTCTTTTTCCTTATTTTTCACATCCAAAATATGCCATAAATTTTCAATCGGATTGAAGTCTGGTGATTGTGGTGGCGTTTTCAATTGATTTTTTACATTATAAAGCAACCATAACCTCGTAATATATGCAGTGTGTTTCGGATCGTTATCCTGTTGGAAATAGTATAAATTAGAAATTCCTAATTTCAGAGCACTATTAGATCATTGATCTCGCAATATATTAATATATTGTTTAGCATTCATATTGCCTTCAATAAAGGTCATTTCGCCAACTCCGTTAAAAGACATGCATCCCCGAATCATTACATGACCACCGCCATGTTTTACAGTCAGTTTCAAGTTTTAAATTTGAAGAGAAGTATTTGGCTTTCGCCATACAGTTTTCTTACCATCTGAGCCAAAAATATTGAACTTGCTTTCATCGGAAAAAATAACAGTTTTCCAAAACTCTAGTGGCTTGCTGACATAAACGTTTGCAAATTCAAGTCTTTTCACCCTATTTGTTTCACTAATAAATGGTTTTTTTCGAGGGGCTCATCCTCGAATATTTGCATCATGAAGAATATTTCTAATTGATTGTGGTGTAACTATTGTTCCCGACGTTGAAGCGACATCAACAGCCAATTCTCGAGCACTTAGAAAGGGGTTTTTTGAAGCTTCTTTTATGATGGCTCTCCTTTGCCTGGTACTTAGCTTTCTTGGACGCCCAGTTCGCGGCTTATTTATTGTCGAACCAGTTTCTTTTTTCTTCTTAATTACAAAACGAACACTAGAAAAGTTTAGATTTAAGTTTTTACCTATTCCTCGGTAACTTAATCCAGAATTGTGAAGAAATATAATCTTCTCACGTTTAGCAACAGACATTTCACACGTTTTCGGCGCCATTAGAACAAAAACGCTCCAGAATCCCTGCTCCCGTTAATATATTACGTGACTTTAAAGTGCTAATGTACTGCGGGACTGATATGCTAAACATTTGCATAATGTTCACATTTAATGCCTTTTTTAACAGTCAATGCTTCTTGTGCAAATACTTTTTAGGTATGAGAAAATATTAATTTATTTTTTAAAATATCTAATATTACTGTTTAAGGAAAATGTGAAGTTATTTTTATTTTCTTCTTATTTAAATAAATGAATAATTAAGAGAATAGTATCAAATTTGCTTTCTATGGTTACTTATGCAGAAAATCGTCTGTGTGCTAATACGTTTTTGCTCACTGTATGTGATTATGTAAAATGAAGCTCAGTGATATTTCCACCGCTCCCTGAATACTAGGCCAACGCGCTGACGCTAAAATTGCCGCTGTCGTTGGTGGGTTTTTTTTTAAATCTTTTGTACTGTCCTCTGAATTTAAACAGCAGTATTTTCTAAAAGTTTTCTTTCACTTATTTAATTTCAGAAAAATAAGAGGAGAAACTTTCAGCAATTATTGGTATTTAAATTCAAGGGACCGTGCAAGCGCTGAAAAAATAATGCCTACGACAGCCGCCATTTTTGTGTCAGCAAGAATGCCTGGCATTTAGGGGTAGTTATTCAGTGGGCGATAGTTGGAAAGCTCAATAAGGTCGTTACTGAAACTGCGTAATCAGATAAGACAAGCATGAGAACGCTCCAACACAAATGACAGCTTGCTGCCACCAAATTTTACTGGTATATCACGCCTTATTTAATGACAGAATTTCTGAGATTTTATAAAGCAAAGAATACTATTGAAATTTAGTGGTGAAAATCAACCATTTGGGTCGGAATGCTCTCATCCCTGGTAAAACTTCCACCAATGTTTATCTTATTGTATTAAATGATACTTTATTTTTATTTTAAAAAGTAGGTTTGTTGTTTGCCATTCGTTACAAAATATCTATCATGTATTGAATTGTGCTCACATATTTAAATGAATTAGAGGTCTGCAACATTTTTGGCCTGAATATCGTTCACACGCAATTTCCGAACGATGGTAAAAACTTACTTTTACTGCTGGAAGTTTACTTCGGTGGTATTCAGGCCCGTGTTACCACCAACGTTGCCAGCGGGCTACTTTACATTAATTCAGATTTCTGGATTGGCATCACTTTTTTTAATTGGTAAAATTCCCCTTGTTTTCGCTATAATTAACAAGACGTTAAATAAGGCGAATTTTACGATTTTAATAAAGGGGTACCAATCGAGAAGTCTGAATTTTAAAAAAGTAGCCCGCTGGCAACACTATTTACCACTATATTGTAACAGACTACACAACCGCCTCTCAATGTCAGTGAAAGAGATTATGAGTGCTGGGCCGAACTTCTATCAGTAAAATTAATAGAAAATTGCACCATATGTGAGAGAGAAATTTTGAATAAATAGTAAAGGGAGAGCCACGGACACAAAGAGGAGAGTCGCTTTTGTTAATATTATATAAGTATTGCTAAACATAACCATGGTTTGTTAAAAATAAATAATTGTATCTATTATTAATGGAAAGTTATGTTGAAACTTGTGGTAGAAATCCTTTTGTGTATTGTCCTACGGCTGAATCTGTCCATCGCGTTTGCGAGCTACGGAGACGATAAAATTTGATATCAATTACGAATGATGAAGCTGGTAGCGGCAAAAATGTATAAGGTAATGTAGTGCATGAAATTGCGGATTTCGACAACTGGTCTTCCAGTTCGTTACCCTCTACTCCTAATTGACCTTTCACCCAATAAAAAGAAAGTATTTAGTTGTGTGTTGTAATTGTTGGACTATGTCTAGATAAGAAGTGCAGAGGAAAATGCAGTACATATGAGAAAGGCCTGATTCCCGAATTGATAAATTTCTGCCAGTTTCTTTTATAAGAAATTTCCGCCTTCTTCAATCGCAGTATTTTGAGAAGGCGAACATTTCTTGTAAGAAAGGTAAAATTTAGCTTGGCGGTTGTCGGGCTCTGTTCAATGCTGCAATTTCTCTTGCATTTTAGCTTTTATAACATTACTAGCAAATACCGCCGTTTGCTCCGCGTAATATTTCAAATGTGGCAAGTGATATTTATATCTCTAATTTTTATTAAACTAAATTACACTTTTTGGAATAATTCAAAAATTACTATTTAAAACACAGTTTAACTAAACTTCATTATATCACTGCATTAGGCAGAAATGAGACTTGAATTAACAAAAAGAGCTAAAACTAAATAAATGATAATTTAGAAAACATTTTGAAACTTTTATGCTCAATTAATACGCTCATTTCGGTATTCATTTGAGGTTTTGAATTTTTTATAAACCATCTTCTTCATCTTAAAATTAACCATCATGTCATATTCCAAGCTTCTAGTCTAACGGTCTACAATCTATCTCAACATAAAATGCCATGTTGAAATAGGGACTGACACCATTAATTTACCAATATTAATTTTGAAATCGGTCTGGTATTTCCTCATATTCCAGAGAAACTTAATTTAGAAAGCTTTTAAAGGCCTTTTTTAGAACGTTTGTTATTCCTGTCAACGCCAGCTGGTAGAGTCACCGGCATAAAATATAGCCTGTGTAGGATCAGAGACTATCACCATTGATTCGCAACTATTACATTTATAACCCTTGAGAAGCTGCGGTACATGTTATATACCACCTACGATTAATGAAGTTTTACACCAGAAAAAAATTATTAAATCTTACTTCTCTAACTTTGGCGAAAAAAAGCCGTAAAATTGCTTTTACTTATTTTGAAATGGAATTTTTCAAAGATTCCGGTGTGTGTTAAACATTACGGGAACGCAATCACTTGCCCCTTAAGGGGTTAACCCCTTGAGGGGCACCGGTATATATTATATACCACCTACGATTAATGAAGTTTTACACCAGAAAAATTTTATTAAATTTTACTTTTCGAACTTTGGTGGAAAAAAAACCGTAAAATTGCTTTTATTTATTTTGAAATAGAATTTTTCAAAGATTCCGGTGGGAAATTCAGCATTTCACAAAGGTAACTGCTTGCCCCTCAAGGAGTTAATCGGTTTATCTTTCCTAAGATGGCATAGAAATCGTAATTTAGGTCTTCTTTAGAATACTTTTCGCTCCTCCCTTTCGCTTCACCCCTTTTTAATTCTAATTTATTTTCGGCAGTCCTTCGAGGGCATTTATATTTTATAAGTAACTACCATGCCATATTTAAAGTTTCTAGTCTCTTCAGTGTCACAGATATCGCAATTTAGAACGTTTTTTGCTCCTGAAACCCTTTGGTGGTAGTGGCAAAGATATAAAATATAGCTTATGTTTGAGCAGGCTGTATCACCAACAATTTGTCACCATTATTTTTTAAATCGGTTTGGTATTTGATAAGATTGCATAAACATTTTTATTTAGAACGTTTTTAGAAAGCTTTTCGCTCACTTCATCCTTTCACATTTGGAATTTTCTTTCGCCGGTTCTTAGAAAGCTTTTGCATTTTATAAGTAATTACCATGCCAAATTTCAAAGTGCTAGACCTCTCAGTTGTGCAAAAAATGCAAATTAGAACATGTTCTGCTCTTGCAACCTCCAGACGGTAGTGACAGCAACATAAAATATAGCCTATGTTTGAGCAGGGACAGTCACCATCATTTTGACACTATTACTTTTTAATCGGTTTGATATTTCCTGAGATTGGGTAGAAATCGCAATTCGCAATTTAAAACGTTTTTAGAACCCTTTTCGCATATTTTCACCCTTTTTAAACTTCCTATTTTTTCGTAACTGTTCTCAAAGATCATTTATATCTAACAAATATGTATCATGCCTAATTTCAAGTTGCTAGCCCCTACCGATCACAAAAATCGCAATTTACAACGTTTTTGCTCCTGCAACACCCAGGTGGAAGTGACACTGACATAAAATATTGTCTATGTTAGAGCAGATGCTCTCAGCATCAATTTCCTGTCATTGCTTTTAAAATCAGATTCATTCTTCCTGAGACTGCTCACAAATCGGCATTTAGAACGTTTTTAGAACGCTTTTCGCGCATTTTCACCTATTTCAAATTTAGATTTTTTTAAGAAGTGTTCTTAGAAATTCTTTATATCTAATAAGTAACTAATATTCCATGTTTCATATTTCTAAGCCCTTCAGTAACACAAAAGTCGCATTTTTAGATCGTGTTTTGCTCCTGCATCCCTTTGGGGTAGTGGAAACAGACATAAAATTTAGCCTATTTTAGAGCAAGAGATATCACCATCACTTTTACACCATTATATTTGAAACCGGTTCATTACTTCCTCAGATTGCATAGAAATCGCAATTTAGAACGTTTTTCAACGCTTTCGCGCATTTTCACCCTTTTTAATTTTCGATTTTTTAAGGAAATGTTCTTAGAGATAATTGATATCTTATAAGTAACTGCCATTCCAAGTTTCATTATTCCAGGTCCTTCCATAACACAAAAACCGCAATTTAGAACTCTTTTTTTCCTGCAACCCCCAGGTGGTAGTGAGACAAACATAAAGTAGTTTATGTTAGAGCAAGGGCTGTCACCATCAATTTACAACCATTACTTTTGAAATCGATTTGATAATTCCTAAAATTGCGTAGAAATCGCCATTTAGAACGTTTTTTAGAACGCTCTTCGCCAATTATCACCCATTTTAAATTTCGATTTTTTTTAAGAAATGTTCTTAGAAAGCCTTTATATCAAATAAGTACCGTAATTTCGCGTGTATCCACCGCAACTCAGACAACTCGATTTCCTACCAGAATTAATTTTAAATAAAATGTCACTGTCTTTTACTGAGCACGTATTAGCAGCACTGACATAAAATACAGCCTATCTTGGAGCAAGGCTTGTAACCATCATTTTGACAACATTATTTTTTAAATCGGTTTGGTATTCCCTGATATTGCGTAGAAACCACCATTTAGAATGTTTTTTAGAACGCTTTTTGCGATTTTTGACACTTTTTAAATTTCGAATTGTTTAAGAAATGTTCTCAGAAATTATTTACATCTTTTAAGTATCTAATATTCCAAGTATCATATTCCTAGGCCTTTCAGTGACACAAAAATTGCATTTTTAGAACATTTTTTGCTCCTACACCCACTTTGGGGTAGTAGCATTGACTTAAGCTATCGCGTACGTTCGAACGTGGACTAACAAAATCTTTTTAATACAATTACTTTTGAAATCGGTTCGGTAGTTCCCGAGATTACCTCCTAAAAACGAACAAACAATGTTTACTTCTTCATAATATTAGAATAGAGATTTTAATCAATTCCCTTTTAAAAGTATTGTGCAATACATTTAAACGTTAGTAGTATTTAGCTGAATAAAATCAATGAATGTATGCATCAACAAAATTGTTAATAATTTCATTTAACAGAAACTTCCAATTAAAAACTAAATTAAAAAAATAATATTAACCAAAATTTTCATTAATTTTAAATTTTGATTCAGTATATTAACGCTTTTTTTTTTCTCATGGAATTTCAGTGATTAAGTCGGCGTAAAAATTTCGAGAAGTATTTAATTACATTTCAAACGTTAAATAATTATACTTCACTATTGATTTGGTAACTTAAGGTTAATACCACATTTTAAATGGCAGAAATAATTATTTTCGAAAGTTTTTTTAACCTTAGACAAACAATAAGTATGTTTCAATGAATTTCGTGGAATATAAAACTAAAAACATTGCTTATATTGGAATTACTGTATGAATGGAGAAAATAAATTTATAGCTAAATTAATTTTAAAAAATCAAAAAACCCGACTGCGTGAAAAGCGAACTAATTAATTATTTCTCATCAATGTGAAACTATTTTTTTATATTATTTACTTATTTTTTTTATTTACTTGTATTGATGACTTTTAAGTTGTGTTTATTTGTAAGTTCCTATCTATAAACACTGTTTTGATGAGGCCTATAGATAATATAGATACTATAGAGGCCTATAGTATCTATGATGGTTACAGCTTCAGTAAAGCTAGATATCCTACCTACACAACTTCCAGGTTGTGAAATATTTAAACGGAGCTCCTAACTGTAAATTAGTCAATGAAACATCGTCTTCATTTTGAAAGACCTATCCAGTGATATGCCACTGAATATGGTGCGTAAAATTCTTTTTTGTCTCTACCGCCATTTTGTGTTTTACGGCCGCCATTTTGAATTTATAAAACAAAACCTAGCCTATAACCATCGGACTGTTAAGACGAATCAATAGAGTCCGCATTCATTAAAATCCATCCTGCCGCTGGGATTTTTCGATGGTATAAAGAAATCCACATACTCAGATAAGCGTGAAACACATAACTCTTCTTAGCAGTCGGGTAAAAAATGCCTTAATGCATGACAGATATACAAGTTCTTGAGAAAAAGGTATTCTAAAATCATTATGTATTAATCACAATTAATATGTGAATATAATAATCCCGATACATTAAAGTAAGAAATTTTAATTGCGAACTTTAGCCGCTGCCATCGAAATAGTCAAGGCCAGAGGATACCAGTTGTGACGTCATCACTCGACCGACTTTTCACTACTGTCACAATTAGCAATTCACACCGGAAATTTTTGAATAGCAATTTTATTTTATTTTATTTGTGGAATATCAATCATCTCATAAAACAAAAATAACTACAGTAATCCCTTAACCCCTTGAGAGGTGGTGGGATATATTTTATCCCACCTACGATTAATGAACATTTGCACCGGAAAAATTTTACGAAATTTTACTTTTCTAACTTTGATGTAAAAAAAAAAAAAGGTCGGAAAATTGAGTTTCCTTATTTTGAATTTTTCTTTTTGAAATTTCCGGTGGGAATTCAGCATTACACAAACGTAATTGCTTGCCCCTCAAGGGGTTAACATTCGCCAATTTTGAAATAGAAAATGCAGAACATTTCAACATTCGCACCACTTTTTAAAAAGAAAAATCTTTGTTTGTACGCGTATGTAAAAATCTTGTGCATACGCGTTGATAACTTTTGCAAGAAAAGTATAATATAAAATGTATTTTTTTTAAATAGTGGTGCGAACAGAATATAAAAAAAAAGCAGCTTTGCGATAGCGGTTTTGAACGCGGTTTGGCGCGGAACCTAACCCTCGCGAATATTGACCCTCTCGCTACGTAAGTAATTCTTTGCGTACAGGATTTTTAATCTTTTATCACCGGTTCGTTAAAGCAGAAATTTTTGACTATCGTAATCAGGGAAAATGTCCCGATTAAATCAGACAAAGTTTTCGCTAAAAAATAACTGTTGGAAATAACAAAATAGTATTAGTTAGACTGAAAAATGCATGCCGAAGAATATCTCGGGTTGCGCAGAGAGAGGTTTAAGGGATTACTGTATTTAAACTTACTTGTGAGAATTTGGAATCCACCAATAAAAAAAATCAGCCAGATGCGGCAACACTGTAGCATTCCGCATCTGGCTTAATTTTTATTTAGGGATTCCGAATTATCACCAGCTAGTTTAAGTAGTTATTATTGTTTTGTAAGATGACAGATATTTCACAAACAAAATAAAAGAAAATTGCTATTTAAAAATTTCCAGTGGGAATTCCAACTGTAGTGAGAAGTCGGTCGATTAGTGATGAGGTCACAATTCGTGTTCACTGGCTTTGAGTATTTCGATGGCAGCCACATTAGCCCCTTCAACACGAGTGTAAATTAACGACATTTTAATTTTTAATACCAGAACACCCTACGTTATGTTTCGTCTTTTCTTCCGAAGAATTTCCCAGAATACTCCTAAATTATAAGGCGAAGATTTTAACACTAGTAAGGCCGAAAATTATACCCAAGTTTTATAAAAATATTTTACATCAGAATTTTTATTTAAAACTGTTTAACTTTATTATCTACCCGTTTTTTTCTTATTCTTTGTTTCTTTAAACTTATTTTATAAAGAAATTTATAGTTCGAAACGAAATATACTCATATAGTAGGGTCAAAATGACACTTCATAGTCCTTCTGGTGCTAAATTATTCTTATACAAACAAACAAAAAAAACGTACGAATCCTATATGTTACGCATACGTGGTAACCACTCTCAAGCAATTAAGGGAAATAGATTAATGGTATATGAATGTAAAACTAGTTGGATGTGCCAATCCCAAAACTTTCTTCTATCTTATACATCTTAATATTTCAAAAATTAGTTACACATGTTAACACTTCAATATTATTAATTCATTACTACACCAACTTTGATTTTCATCTTAAATTCCTGCTTCAGTCAATTAAATGAACTAAAAACGAGTTAATCTATATCATATTTGTTAAAATTAATAGTTTTTCCTTATTCTGTTGTTATCAGATGTTTGCGATTAACCGGCTTAGCAGGAAGTGAGTTCCCGCCTTTGCACGAGCCACCGATGGACATTAGAACTACGAAAAATCAAGAAAAGTATACAAAAATCGCTATCACATAACCCCTTTACCGCGCGATATTTCCAAATTCAAGGAGGACCTGTTGGCCAAAGCCAAAAACATGCACAAAAAATTTGGTTCAATTGTATGCATAATTTTATACACTTTTCGATTGTACAATAAAGAAAATGGTACAGACATCGTAATTATAGCGCCCAATTCCAACGGAATTTTTCCAAATTCAGGGAGGACCTTCATGCCATGACCAAAAAGAAACACAAAAAATTTGGCTCAATTCTATGCATAACTTCATACACTTTTCGATGGTACAATATTCAAAATGGCACAAAAATCGCTATTAAAGCGTCCCCTAGCGGGGAATATTTTCCAAATTAAGGAAGGACCTGCTTGCCATAGCCAAGAACTTAAAATAAAAATTCGGTTTAATTCTATGCATAACTTCATACACTTTTCGATGGTACAATATGCAAAATCGCTATTACAGCGCTCCCTAGCGGCGAATTTTTTCCAAATTCAGGGAAGACCTGCTTTTCATAGCATAAACTTAAAATAAAAATTTGGTTCAATTCTATGCATAACTTCATACACTTTTGGATGGTACAATATTCAAAATCGCATGAAAATCGCTGTTACAGCGCCCCCTACCGGCGAATGTTTTCCAAATTCAGGGAGGATCTGCTTGCCAAAGCCAAAAACTTAAAATAAAAATTTGGTTCAATTCTATGCGTAACTCCATACACTTTTGGATGGTACAATATTCAAAATCGCACAAAAACGCTGTTACAGCGCCCCCTACCGGCGATTTTTTTTCCAAATTCAGGGAGGACCTACCTGCCATATCCAAAAACTTAAAATAAAAATTTGGTTCAATTCTATGCATAACTTCATATACTTTTGGATGGTACAATATTCAAAATCACACAAAAATAGCTATTGCAGCGCCCCCTACCGGCGAATTTTTTCCAAATTCAGGGAGGATCTGCTTGCCATAGCCAAAAATTAAAAATAAACATTTGGTTCAATTCTATGTATAACTTCATACACTTTTTGATGGTACAATGGCGACAGACAGACGGACAGACGGACACACGGACAGACAGATATTTTCTATAAACATGTTTATGGGATCTCTGACCCCTAAAACATTTAAATCCGTCGAAAACCGGAAGTCGAAAAAAATTTCGATTACAATACTTTCTTCTATTGAAGATAGAAGAAAGTAATTAATAATAAATCTTATGAAAATTGATCGTTTATCTAAAAATATCAGATCGATAGAATGCGAAGAACGTTTTCAATGTGGGCTCGCTAGCGCAACTTCCGCTCCTGCGTCCGGTTGTCAAAACCGAAGCGCTGCGTGCGCAACATATATAAATTTCGTTAACGTACATAAACGCCACATTCCTCGGCTGCTGTGTGTTCTGAAAAGAGAAGTTCGTTGTAAAAAAAAAAAAAAAAAAAAAAAAAAAAAAAAAAAAAAAAAAAAAATCTTTTTATAAGTCAAAGGTTCCAATATACATCAATTAAGTCAGTAGAATGGATTTGACCAATGTATACGTATAAATATTACAGTATAGATAACATGCATCTTTCTTTCATGTGTGAAAATATAACATTAGCAATTTATTAATTCTTGTAGCTGAAGTCCAACATATCCGTTTTTTAAACACCGGTATTGCTGAAGAAAAAAATTCGTGGTAAATTTTTACAACATTTACAAAGAACATAATTTTCGAAGTTGGTTTTTGCAAAATTTTCCGTCGGAATCTAAAAAAAGGTATTTTCTTTGAAAAAAGTGGTATTCCAAAACAGACCAAGTTGCTGCCACCGAAATACTCAAGGCCAGAGGATACGAGTATGAAGTCATCACTAATCGACCGACTTCTCACTAGTGTTGGAATTCACACCAGAAAATTTTGAATAGCAATTTTCTTTTAATTTTATTTGTGGAAAAGCTATCATCTTATAAAACAATAATAATTATTTAACCCTTTATGTGGCAAGGCATTTCTGCTCGAAAAATTTTCAAATAATTAATTCACACTGCAATTTATGAACAAATTTATTTGAAAATAAGCAAAAGCTCTTCTTCACATACGTTATGAGATCGAACGTAGCTTAAAAATTACTAGTGCCAATTGCCATTTTGGGCATCAAAAATAAGCGTTTTCAGACTGCCAACGGCGCCTCTGAAAGGGTTAAACTTACTGGTGATAATTTGAAATCCCCCAATAAAAAATCAGCCAGATGCGACAACACCGTGGTATACCGCATCTGGCTGAATTCTTATTCAGTGATTCCAAATTCTCACCAGTATGATTAAATAATTATTATTGTTTTATAAGATAATAGCAATTCCATAAATAAAATAAAAGAAAATTGCCATTCAAACTTTTACGGTGTCAATTCCAACGCTCGTGAAAAGTCTGTTAATTAGTGATGACGTCACACTCGCGTCCACTGGCCTTGATTATTTTGATGGCAGCGACCAAGTGGGAGCCAGACATTGGAATTTAAAGGAAAATAAATTTGAGTCATTCAGGATTTTAGGTGTTCTTTAAAAATTTCTTGAATTATTTTTTTAAACTTAGCAACATATGTGTAATGTTTTTAAAGAAATGGTTTGCATGGATGAGATTTCCGACTTTTTGCATACCAGTATAATCTTAGAGAAAATGTTTTTCTCTTAAATCTCAAAAATATTCCGATAAAATAAAGTAACATTTTCTCTAAGATTATACTGGTACGCATAAAGTCGGAAATTTCATCACTTGGTTTGTCTTCGCGCCTGTCTGTCTGTCAGGCCATCCTCTAACTTGCGTTAATATGCTAGGATTACCACGCAATTAATATATATTACTCATGTTTACTATGGAATTTTCGGTGTTGAAAGTGAAGTGCGTAGAATTTATAGTTCGTTTACAGGTACACTCTAAATTATTCAGTTACATAATGATCTATCGGGTAAAATCGTTTGCAATGTTTGCAATGTACTTGAATGAAGTTACACTTTTTCTATACATCATATAGATGCACTACAAGATGCTTCCTGCAGAAAATAGTGCACATAGCATTTATCGTACATTTACAGGGGCAAACAAACGAACCCTCTTTAAATACTGTCTATGACCAAATATTCCTGGATGTGCGTTTTCAATTGTTGTATGTGTTTTTTTAATTAGTGATGGGCAGAATGAATTATTTATTTTCGAATGAATCATTCGGTCATGCGCAAAAACATAGTTTTCAGCCTATGTATATATTTTTAAGCAAATGCCACCAGCAATTTTCTGAAAAAAAATTAAACAAAGTCATAGTTGCCAACTTTTGCTCTTTTTTAATGTCTTCAGAAATTTTGAAGATAAACGATTTTTTTACATTTTTATGTGCTTCTTAAATTAATTCTAATTAAAATAAGAAAAAAATCAATACAAAATTTCTGGTAGAAATTGAATAATAAAAAAAACAAAGGTTGACAACTACCGTTGCCACCGAAATACTCAAGGCTTGAGGACACGAGTTGTGACGTCATCACTAATCGACCGATTCCTCACTAGGGTTGGAATTCACACCGGAAAATTTTGAATAGCAATTTTATTTTATTTTATTTGAGGAATATCTATCATCTTATACAACAATAATAACTATTTAAATTTACTGATGAGAATTTGGAATCCCTCAATAAAAAATTAGCCATATACGGCAAAACTCTGGCATTCCGCACATGGCTGAATTTTTATCTCTGGTCTTGAGTATTTCGATGGCAACGGAACTACGCTTTTGTGCATGTCCGAATGATTCATTCGAATAGTTAAATCATTCATTCTTCCCATCAGCACTTTAGATGTTAATATTTCTTTATTCTTTGGTTTGTGAATATTATGTTGATCATATATAGGTATGAACAAAAGAATTCGAGTTCATTTCCGTTTATTGACGAAAATTTCTGAAAAACAATTTTCGATTGCGTTATAATGTGTTTTCTAGTTGAACAAACTCTTAGGATATACTATATGATATATATATACAAATTTATATATCCTAAATTGGGCAGCGAAAAGGAATTCGTATAATTTTCCGGCTGTAGATGGTAATTGCTGAAATTGAATTTTCAAGGGATTAAATAATTATAACGTAATTTTATTAACACATTCTTCATTTTGTATTGTAATATGGTACTATAATAATACCCGTATTCTAAAATTATCGCCTGAATCCTTTCTGTTTGAGGTACTCCTTATAGCGTGAAGCACCAACACATGTGCAAAGCTCCCACATATCTTCCGAAATCAGCACTCCAACTCAGTGTTGACAGTGGGCTACATTTTAGGTAGATTTCGTATGAAATACTACCTATTGGGATCGTTCCTATGTTAGAATTTCTGGAACGGTTTTGCAGATCTACACCGATCATGACCCCTAGAACCCAAAACCACCCACAGTAAAAAACTTTATCTATCTATCTATCTATCTATATATATATATATATATATATATATATATCGCTTTCTTCTGGACACGATAACTTTCGTAATTCTGCACCAATCTCTTCCAAACTGATACATAAAATCAATGGGCATAAAATCTAGGTCAAGTTCGTTAATGGGCAAAATCGAACCAAGGGGGTGGAAGTAGGGAGGGGTTTTGTGAAAACAGAAAAAAAACCCAAAACTTCTTAATTTTTGTACATATGAAATCAGTTCAAAGTTTTTATTACTTCTAAAAATAGGGCCAAAAATTTATGTATCACAGATTTTTGATAAAGTTAAAAATTGGCTCAAGGGGCGCAACTCCGTCAATTCAAAAGATATAAAATCCCCCTGAATTTATCATATATCTTCTTAATGTTGTCTAAAACATCTATATATACAAGTTTTGGATAGGACCAATTCTTACAGCAAAAACAAATTAAAAATGCATAGCGGTTGAAGAAAAAAAATCATCTTAGTAAGGGTGTATTCAAATCCAAACTGCTTATTTACTGACTCATTTTACAATTCATTTTTGCTCTCAAAGGCTTCCAATTGGTACGTTTGTTTTCTTTCTCAGAAACTATATAATGTACCGTAATGGTCGATTTTTTGATAGAGGCAGAATATATTTTTTTAAATGCTGTTAAAAAGAGCATTTTGAACCGAATTTACCGAAGCGGATTGTGTTGGAAAAATCATTGTATTAACGATGCACAGAAATCCAAACTGCTTACTTTCTGAATCATTTTCAAATTCATTTTTGCTCTCAAACGCATTTAATTGGTATATTCGCTTATTCGGAAACTATATAATGTACCGTAATGATCGATTTTTTGATAGAAGCAGAATATATTTCAAAATATGATATCAAAGTGGTAATTTTGAACGGAATTTCCGGAAGCGATTGTGTTAGAAACGAAAAATATTGTCCTTCTGAGAAAATAATTATTTATATATCAAGTTTTAATTAATTGAACAAAAAATAAAAACGCAGGTCGCTTATAAATCTCTTCAAAAATCACGTCAGCAAGTTTCATATTTTTTTGTTATTGAAAATAAATCTGGAATTATGCCAGAAAATTTCGAGTTGTTGAGCATGGAAAAGCATTTTTTTTAATACCGCCCTAACATGATTCTGATGAAACCAGCTATTATATAAAAATGAAATAAAAACGCTTCAAAAGCGGCCAGATAAAATTGTTAAAGTGGATTTATCTCTAATCATGATTTAGTTTTTGTTTGTGAAATTAGTATCTTTGACTTCGAAATCTACCTCTGCCTGTAGGCCGGGCCGGCAGGGATTTTTTAAAATTAAGAATTCTTGATTGGCGCCTTTCTTTTTGAAACGGTAAAATTCACTTTGTTTTTGCCTTAATTAATATGTCATTAAATAAGGCACATTTTACCATTTCGAAAAAGTGGTGCCAATCAAGAATTTGATTTTTAAAAAAGTAGCCCATCTGGCAACACTGTTCCCACTTGTCCGTTTTTCGAAAATCAGTCATCTTTCTCAGATAAATTTATGATGGGTTTTTCCTATGGTACTATGAAAAATGAGGAATTGATATATCCGCAAAACGATGAAGATTCAGCATTCCATGGTTTCGCAATGGTTTATTATCGCCGGGTCAAACTTCCACAAATAAATTTAAACAGAAATTTTCTCCTTATTTTAACGCCTTATTAATGCAGGATTTCAGTCATAATTATGTCCAGAAACATATATGTATATTTATTGGTGGAAGTTTACTTCGTGGGCAGTCAGGCTCTGCATTTCTGCCCTATTGTGAGAACCTAGAGAAACTCCTTTCAGTATTAAAATCAGAAAAACCAACGTTTAAAAATGCACAAATAATACATGAAAAGCAGCAAAAGAGTGCTGCTTTTCATGTATTATTTGTGCATTTTTAAACGTTGGTTTTTCTGATTTTCAATATTGTTGCACAAAGGCTTTATTTGCTATTTTTACTCCTGCCAGTGTCAGTAAAAGCAATTATAATACATGGGCTAATTTCCACGAGTAGAAAGAAATAGACGTTTTTAACATATTTGTGAGGGATATTTGGCAGGAATAAGCCGCTAAAATAAGGCGAAATCTTCTGTTCAAAATTTACTAGTGGAAGTTTGCTTCGGCAGTTTTAAGAAACAGTTAATCCCATGGAACTACTAATAAAAAAGAGCTCACATATCGTTAACCCCTTGAAGGTCGGTGATGCCGTCACGGCATCACATAATTTTAACCCCAAATTGCCACATTCGCACCGGAATTTCATAATGAAACCGACATCTTTATTAAGTACGCGAAAATTTACAATTACTTGTATGCAAATAAAATATCTTGTTAATAATGGTGTCACGAAATTATTTGAACATTTTACGAATACAAGTGCCTTGCCCCTGAAAGGGTTAAAATAGTGAAGCTTAAACTGTAACCGCTTTCATTGGGGTTGATTACTGCTGGGACAATCTTCCACCAATAAATTTAAATAGATATTTTCTCCTTATTCAAACGCCTTACTAATGTAAAATTTCAGCCATATATATATAAAAAAAGCAATTTAAAAAATTACAACGACCATTTTAGTCCAGGCAATAGAGACCGTATAGGGACTCTACCTAGCAAAATTAATGGTAGTACTGGAAATCGGCTTTCTAGATGTTTTTTGGGTCGCTGAATCCGAATTTGTAACTTCCCACCAAAATTTCCCCCGGCAACCACCCCCCCCCCCAAATTTTGGTAAAAAGCCCCCCAAAAAGGTTTTTATTAAAAAATTCCCTTTTTTATTGTTTAAGGGCAAAAGGAGCTAGAAATTCAGAAAGTAGACAAAATTTGCAACAAATTAGATATATGACATTATGACATAGGATGAAGGGGAAGGGGGGATCTGCCTCGGAACATGCGCCGCAGTGCTGCGTGGACTAAGTTGCGCAATTCCACTTAACCACTCACACGTTTACATTAGCCCTCCCATCTTCCCTCCGAACATTCTCTATAAGGTTTACTTTAAGTTTTTAGGGTAGCTGAATCCGAATTTTTAACTTACACCCAAAATTCCCCCCCCCCCAATAGTTGTTTTTAACTTAAATTTCTTATTGTTTTAGGGGAAAAGCATTATGAAATTCAGAAACTAGACACAATTTGCAACAAATAGGATATATGACATTATGACGTAGGATAAACGGGGAGAGAGGGGGGCTGCCTCGGAACATTCCCCGCGCGCTTTTCTCAAAAACCAAATTTTTTCAAAAAATCATTTTTTTTTGGGGGGGGGGGGGGGTTGCCAGGTGAAATTTTGGTGGGAAGTTACAAATTCGGATTCAGCGACCCAAAAAATATCTAGAAAGCCGATTTCCAGTACTACCATTAATTTTGTCAGATGAAGTCCTCTATTGCCTGTTCCGAGACAGCCCTCACCCTTCCCGTTCATCCTAATTCATAATGTCATATATCCTATTTATTGCAAATTTTGTCTAGTTTCTGAATTTCGTAATGCTTTTACCCTAAAACAATAACAAATTTAAGTTAAAAACAACTATTTGGGGGGGGGTTGGGGGGGGGTTGGAAATTTTGGGGGTAAGTTAAAAATTTGGATTCAGCGACCCAAAAATCTTAAAGTAAACCTTATAGAGAAAGTTCGGAGGAGAGATGGGAGGGCGAATGTAAACCTGTGAGTGGTTAAGTGGAATTGCGCACCGCGCGCATGTTCCGAGGCAGATCCCACCTTTCCCTTCATCCTAAGTAATAATGTCATATATCTAATTTGTTGGAAATTTTGTCTACTTTCTGAATATTTAGATACTCTTTCTCTAAAAAAATGAAAAAATGGAATTTCTTAATAAAAACCTTTTTTGGGGGGCTTTTTACCAAAATTTGGGGGGGGGGGTTGCCGGGGGAAAATTCGGATTACAAATTCGGATTCAGAGACCCAAAAAACATCTAGGTAAAATTCCCTATTGCCTGGACTATTTGGAAAATGATTTTTTCCAAAGACGAAATTTTATGACATAAAATATCGCAAGGAGTTGATCATACATTACATACACCATGAATTAAACATTAATAGTCTTATTACACGTAAAAATTCCAAGATTTCCTGAAATTTACGTATTATCCACTTGAAACTTACGTATTATCCAGGCATTTCATTGGCTGTTCGGGAAAAGGCTTTTCCATCGTCATTCCAAGAAATCTGACGACCAATTTTAAATGAAATTTCATTCTTAAACTTCTAAACATCCCACAATATTACTTTTTACACCGTCGTATAGAGAACAAAATGTACTTTTAAATGCATTTTATTTGAAAGCTGTATCTCAATTTGTTTCTGAGTTATTAATTTTTTTTTGTAGTTTTTATTACTTTTTTGCCATACTGGCAACAGAAGTATCCATCTCGGTTGAAAGTAAAGGGAAATACAGATTACTGTATAGACCAATCAGAAAACGAATAAAATACGGATTAAACCAATAAAAAGCTTCAGATATGCTTTTGATTTCCTACCCTGACGAGGAAAATAACCTTTTTTCCAAATGGTTAATTATAGCAAAAACAGCATTCATTTTTACTGGGGAAAGTTTATTTTGGTTGTAGTCAGGTCCGCCATATTGTTACAAACTAGACAACTTCCTGTCAGTGTCAGTGAAAAAGGTTATAATACATGTGCAAACAGACACCAGTAAAAACAAATAGAAATTTTTAAGATATTTGTGAGAAAATTGCCAGGAATAAGCCATGTTGCCAGTTTCGTGCCCAACTTTATTCAGAGAATATGAATTCATACCAGAAATTAAAAATAGTATTTTTTTTTACTTAATGATAGACATTTCACGATTACTCAAAATAAAGATTTTTCTTTTGATGTTTCCGGTGTCAATTTGAAATTTCGAAATAAAACGGAGGCTAGCCCAGAATATAAGGCGTTTTATTAAGAGGATATATTCTATTCAAATTTACTGGTGGGAAGTTTTGCCAGAAATAATCCGAAACTGTTGATCCCATTAACCCTAGAACTACCTGAAATTTTACTCAAGTTTTATAAAAATATTCTACACCAGAATTTTTACTTAAAACTATTTAATTTGTTTATTTAACTTATTATTGTCTGATTTATACATTTAGTTTGTTTTGAAGAAATTTCTGGTTTGAATAAATATTTTGAATGTACATGTCGGGTCCAATGGACCCGTCTGGTAGACGGAAGGTTAAAAAAACAGTCATCGTCTTCTGACAACCTCCTCAGTAATTTCACTCACAACTGTTAAACAATACACTATATGTCTTAACTCCGTTGTTGATCCAGTGTAGAGAAATCAGAAGCCGTCTTATGACAACCACCTTAGTTACTTCACAGGCAACTTCTAGACACTGCACTCTATGTCTCATGGAACTACTAATAAAAATGAACGGACATATCCTTAAAATAATGAAGCTTCAACTGTAACCGCTTTCGCAAGGGCTGATTACCTCCGGTCGGAACTTCCGCCAGTAAATTTATATAGAAATTTTCTCCATATTTAAAGGCGTTATTAATGCAAAATTTCAGTCATAAATAATGTAAGAAAATGTGTTTAATTTTAACTGGTGTAAGTTTACTTTTGCGGTAGTCAGGTACTTCGTTTATGCCATATTGTTACAACCGGTGATGCAATCTGACTGTTTTACCTGTCAAACTGACACCGGAAATAATTTGTGAGAAAATATTTCCATGAATAAGACAAAATTCTCTATTCAATTACACTGGTGGGAAGTTTGTCCCCGCGGTATTTTGAAACTGTAGATCCAATTTTAAAAAAGCAGCCGCCATCTTTTGGCAACCTGCTTAGTTGCGTCACTCACAACTGGTACAACTACAACTGGTACACTATATGTCTTCTCCTCTTTACTCATAACTAGATTATAATTATGGATATCTCCAACTACTTTACCTTCAATTTTTGAAGGAAAATGAAAATGATATGACCTTTAGATACATCGATTAAAAAATTTATAGTATCGATTAAATCGAGTTGGCCATAGAATAGATTAAATCGATAAAAAAATCGAAATCGCCCATAACTAGTGTATCTAAGAGAATAGTAAAATCACTTACCCCTGAAAGGGTTCAGTCTTACATGATAGCTATTATTCATCTATCTTAGTATGGCCAAAATGTTGCCAGGAAAGTCTCGTGTGCACCATTAATTTCAAAGAATATTATTTGCTTCATATAGCTGAAGAAATTCTGCAATTAAATATTACAAAAAATATTTTTCTAAAACATTGGTGTCCATAAGGCTATGAGGTCTAAAGTTGGACAATACTGATTTTTTTAATATCCAATGAAGTAAACAATGTAGTATTCAATTCAGTAAAAAAAACATACATTAACCCTTTCAGGGGCAGAAAAATTCTGTTTGTAAAAATAGAAAATAATTGATTGAAACCAGAATTTTTAAAGGAATTTCTTAGAAAATAAAAACCTGCTCCTCGACACTTGCATTATAAAAGAAAAGTATTCATAAAATATTCTTGGGGCCAGTTGTCAGTTTTGGAATTAAAATTAGGTTGTTACGCCGCGTGACACCACCCTTGAAAGGGTTAAACAGGTCTTGCATACTTTCTACTCTTTTACCACTATTTTAAAGCTACAAAAATCGTCTCATATCCCTTTAACATCTGCGACAGATATCTACTACAAAGGATTTTGTTTTAAAATTGTGGTAGAAAGGTAGATTTTAGACACGAGCCCCTGATTAACCCTCTGTCTACCAGAAGGGTCCAATGGACCCGACATGTATATTCAAAATATCTATTCAAACCAGAAAAGTTCTTCAAAACAAACTAAATGTATAAATCAGACAATAATAAGTTAAATAAACAAATTAAATAGTTTTAAGTAAAAATTCTGGTGTAGAATGTTTTTATAAAACTTGAGTAAAATTTCCGGTAGTTCTAGGGTTAAATGAAAATAAATAACTTTTAGATTTTAAAAATGTATGACATATGGGCTGAGAATTAAATATTAATTACATAAAAGGTATCATAAATGTCATTCGAGGCTCTGACATGCACTTGAAATTAAAACCTGAGGATTATGCAAAGTTACAGATTAATATTCATTTTCTAAAACACTAATAATATGTTTAACTTCATTATCTTTCCAATGCATCTGTTTAATATTTAATATTCTCTTCACTATAAGCTTTTATTTGATGTCATATATTTATAATTCCTTCCCTAATGTGTGCGCAAGCAAATGATTAAACCAAGTTATAAATAGAGATAATTATACTTTATCATTGACTCATACTACACAACTTGTCACTTGCACTTTCAAAACTGAGTGGAATAACGCTAGAATTAAACCGTATTCCCTAGAGGATTTCGTAATTATCACTCTGTGTAATTACGTCATTTATAGTTTGTGTCACCGCAGGATATCATAATATATTTAAAAGAATAATATGAAAATGGGCTTGGCAATTTTACCACAAAGAAAAGTTCTATTACAAATTATATTTCCCTGGGCGTTATTTCGTTAGAAAAATATATAGTAGAAATTGTTTATATCACATCTTCAGTAATATAATGATTGTGAAACATGTATGACAAATAAACGGACTTAGGATTCACTGATAAATGATATTTTCTGAAATGCGTATAATACATAGTTACTGTAATATCTACTGAAATTAACTATGGTTGTCAGTTTGGCCTCCATTTTTATTCAGAAATTTCGTGTTCATACCAGAAATAAAGAATAGTATTTTATACTTTATAAGAGGCATTTAGCGATAACCTAAATTAAAAAATCTTCTTTTTAAATTTGCGGTACGAATTTGAAATTTATACTTAAAATTGGAGGCCAAATTTGCAACCCTCTAATTAACCCACATAAATTTAGCATAATTTTATAAATGAAGTAAATTTCTCATGGTTACTAATCCTTCTAGTATTTTTAGGAGAAAACTTTTCCCTTTACTATTTTTTTCCTCTTGAATTCTTTGCTATATACTTATTTTTCATTAACAAGATGAAAAATATAATATATTGAACGTAAGGTTATTAAACTATTTAACCTCTTGTTTAAACATTGTTTATCCTTAACACATTAAAGGCCGCACTTCTTATACTTAACACAAATGAAATAAATTTTATTTTATAAATATTAGTCTCTAATTAAGAGAAAAAAAGTGATATTACACTGTTATTTTTATTTTTGTGTGACATATGATATGTTTCAAACATGGAACTAATAATAGAGAGGAAGTGACATATCCTTAAAATAGTGAAGCTTAAAATGTAACCGCTTTTTGTGGGGTTGATTACCGCCGTGGCAAACTTCCACCAGTAAATTTAAATAGAAATTTTTTCCTTACTTAAGAGCCTTATTAATGCAAAATTTCAGTCATAAATAATGGCGAAAACAGTCATTCACTTTTACTGCTGGAAGTTTACTTCTGGAGTAGTCTTGACAAGCGTTTCCGCCATATCGTCGGTACCATGTCAAACTATCCAATGCGAAAACAATGGGCTACTATTTTTAAACTCAGATTTCTTGATTGTCACCACTTTTCTGAAGTGGTAAAATTCCACTTGTTTTCGCTTCAATTAATATTTCATTAAATTAATTAACCAATGCGAATTTTACTATTTGAAAAAAGTGGTACCAATCAAGAAATCTGAATTATAAAAAAGTACCCTAATGTTTTCACATTGCATAGTTTGACATGGTACCGACGATATCGTGACAACGTAGACAACCACAACTCGGTGCCAGTGAAAAACATTATAATACCTGGTCAAACTGCCACCAGTAAAACAAAAAGAAAATTTAACCACACTAATGGGAGATTTTTTTTATAAAACACCCGCTTAAACGAGGAAAAGTTTCCTGTTCAAAATTTACTGTTGGAAGTTTGCTCCGGTGGTAGTCTGAAACTTTTGATCTGACGTAAAAAATCAGCCGCCATCTTGTAAGAACTATCACAGTTACTTCACTTCATCTCGTAGACAATACGCTATATGTCTCCTCCTCTTTATTCCTAACTCCATTGTAGCAAAAATGCAACGTCAGTACAAATTACAGGGATGCAAGCGCTGCGCTACAAATGGCTGATTTTCACTACTAAATTTTAATAGTATTCTTAGCCTTATTAATTCTCAGAAATTCTGTCATTAAATAATGTGATGAATACCATAAAAATTCAGTGGTAGCAATCAGCCATTTGTAGCGCAGCGCTTGCATCCTTGAAATGAACTACATTTTGCCATATGAAAATCGTTGAAGTGTTCACTATGCAGCGGTACACTACATTTACTACTCATAGTTACAGTTTGACTGCTACAATATCTGTATCCTGAATTGCTGAATTTTATTTCATTCTTTTTAGAGCACCTACGAACATAATCCGAAATTTATTAGTAAAATATTTCACAATATTTAGTACTATTTCATTCATGTTTCTAATATCTAACAACTCGAATCAATAACATTTTTTTTTTCCTTAAAAATAAAAGTCATATACTCGGTGCAAAGTAAAGTCCCTTTAACCTGAAAATACTTGCGAACGGAGAGAGATACAGCTATGCAAGTGAGGTAACCGTGTGGTAAAGCGATTACGCCCGATTCAATGCATATATATACGTACTTATCTCAATAAATTTTGATAACATCACACAAAAAAACAAAAAAGACAAACTCTCTCACAGTGATAAAAAGTTAACATTCAGTATGTTTGAAAAGTTCCCCATTGTTCACGATACACGTTTGTATTCGTAAGAGTAAATCTGCATGCACATTTCTTAGCATGCGAGCCTGTTCAATACGACGACATAGATTTAACCCTTTCAAGGGCGATGGCTAGATGGTCTAGCCACCTAATGGAGGGTATTACAAATATGGGTTCGAGGACGAAAAAAGTCACGTGATACCGGTAATTTACCCAAAGAACTTTTAACTGCTAAGAAAGGAAACTACTACTGCTTCCCCCCCCCCCCATGAAGTGTTTCATTGGCTAGCGGGTTTTACATTACGTCTACGGAGCCTTCCCTTCTTTACGCTAAACGTTTTTGCCTTGACCACGTGATCATGACGTAGATGGAAATCCTCCATTTTTTCCAAAACTGATAATTGACACCAAGAATATTTTAATAAAATTTTGCTTTTGTAATGAAAATGCAAATTAGCGGGTTTTATTTTCAAAGAAATTCGTTTCAATATTCTGATGTCAGCAATTATTTCATCATTTTACGAACAGAATTCTTCCGCCCTGGAAAGGATTAATCTAAAATTTTAAATGCATTGGAAATTAAATTTTTACATACATTACAGTGCAGTGCAACGTCACAATTTGCAATCACGCAATGCTACATTTCCGAAATGTGAATATGCAAAGTAGAATCATCGCTCGTCGATTTCGGACATTTTTGGGTATACAGGTGATGATTTATTTTATCCGCGTGAACCAAATGTCGTTTCTTACTAATTAATTGATGCTTTAAAAACTTTCTAACTGGAAATTATGCTCTATCTCTTTCGATTATATATATCTGCTCTATCTCTATCGTTTTCGATTTGCAAAGACAATCTTCCAAATTTCGCCACTAGGGGCGCTGCAGCCGTTTGCATTAGGTCGGGCGTAGTTGCTTTACAATACCGTTACCTCACTTGCATAGCTGTAGCTCTCTCCGTTCGCAAGTATTTTCAGGTTAAAGGGACTTTCCTTTGCACCCTGTATACAATATGGGATAATAAATTTGTTGAAAAAAATATTCACAATTAACTAAAAATAATCACAAACATAATGTTGCGAAAACGCAACGTCTGTCTTCAATGGGCTAATATTTTTTGTATAGCTACCTATCACTAAATGATTTGTATGTTGAAACAAATCTAAAGCAATTACAAGATTTTTTTATTTTTTTCTGAAAATTAAAGATTAAATATATTTTTTCTTGTACAGTTTTATATTTTACCATTAGCGAATATTTCATGTTACTCCTGTAGAAACAAGAGAAATTAAATATTTATAGCTAATGATATTTTTGCTGACATCTACATCATTAATTTTTTTATTATATTGAAATTTTGGAATCTGGAGATATAGATATTCTTTTATATCTTCATCGAATATAGAACCTAATTATACTTTATTGTGGTTTCATGTAAACATCTTTAATTTATTTACTTTCTAACAAAAGATCGAAAATAACGCTATTATGGTTAATGTTATAATACATACATTGCCATAATGCTGTATCATAGAGATATTCAAATTAATATATTAGCTTCAAAACATATTACATCCTCAAAAAAATTAGGTAAAAATATCAGAAAAATAAAAGATGATTGCATAATTTTAATGGATTTCTTTGTTAAAATATATTTGTATCAAGGTAAAATATTGTAAACGCAAAAACATATTAAAATTAATGAGGTTATTTAATTATAAATATCAATTATAAATGTGCAAGTTTATAAATAATATATTTATTGATTATATGATCGCATTTATATTGTAAATTACATAGGTAACAAATAGTGTTGGCTGGTGTCCCGGGGCTCTAAATGCTCTGGACACAACTAATTTCTTACAGTTTATTTTGTTATATTTAATCGCAGATAATTCTTCCATTAGATAAGGCGAAGAAAATTATTTTGAAATACTGGTGCGAAAGCATTTGGAGCCCGATTTGGAGCCCGGGACATCTGGCTACACTACTGACAAGCTGCCACTAATCTTCCGTTATATGTGGGTTAGATTGACAAATGTTTAGAACCCTAATAAACTTAATATTTTTTAAGAAATGAATTTCAATAAATTCCACACTGAACTCTGAAATTAAATAAATAGATAATCATTAAATACATTTTGTGGTTCTAAACGTGGTTAACCTGGATGAAATTAATCCACATATTACGGAGGATTAATGGGGGCTTGACACCTGTGTCAATTACCATAGTTGCTTGTTTGTTTCATTTTTTTTCAAATGAAATTATCTGACAATTTTTGTAATTGGTAACTTTCTCAGAATATAGTAAGTAAATTTTTCTATTCGGAAATAGTGATTATCAATTATCGTGAGATCTGGAAACTATGCACTTCCATTAACAGAATGGTATGCTAAAATATTTAAGGTTAGCTGGGGCAACTGGGCCATTATTTTACAATGTGACTCTGGAGCTTCTGATAATTCAGCTTCAAAAATCTAATGTTCATTTGAATTAAAGTCTGAACTTCTGTAAATGTGTTCAGTTACGTTCCCTCTGTCAGACAGAAATGCTCAAAATTACATTTTAATATTTAAAACTATAAAAATATGCATATTTCACCTTTCTTTCCTCATGGGTCTAGTTGCCCCATAAAATGTGGTAAGTGGACCAGTAGGGTCTGTGTACCATACGCGTTTTTTTTTTTTCATATGGGATATCAGGTCTTGTTTGAAAAAGTGTAAACAACTTAAAAAAATTAAATCAGGACGATCATTTAAATTATATATCAACTAAAGAGCTTTGTAAGGGAAACCTTTGCTGTCAATATGTCTAAAAAAAGCACTAAAAGTGAAAATATTAGATTTATTTATACCAAAAAACATAAACATTAAGTAAGTAATTATGTACTTTAGTATAGGTAATAAGTATAAAAGTGACATGGGTATTTTAAGGGAAAAAATAGCAAGGTAAATCTATGAATAAACGGCTACGTAAGTACTTAAGTACTATCTGCATCCAGGGCTCGCATTATATAGGGAAATTTTTATTGCTCGTACCAGAACCCTTAATGAGTTGCCTTCATGATCATTTTATTTAACATATTCTAAAGAAAGGTGTGATGAAGATATTATTTTCAAAATAGTGGTAGGAACAATAAAAGTTTCCCTATAGAATGCGACCCCTGTATGCTTTTTTAAAATTTTATTATGTAATTTTATTAGGTGTTTCATGATTTCCTTTATTGGGAACAAAAAAACAGTGGAGAAATTTATTTCCCGTAGTAAGAGAAACTAAAAAAAAAATCATTTATAACTGGATCCAGCATGGTCCAGTTACCCCATTCTTGAAAATTTTATGGTGTAACTGGGACACAGGGCTTACATTTGAAACATGAAGTAAATATGTATAGATACCTAATAATATTAATGTAGATATATGCATAATCTTAAAAAAAAAAAGATTGTTTAATAAAAGTACTTATCGTATTTTAATAAAAAGCCGTGGAAGTTCAATCAAATGGACGTTGCTTTTAAAAAAAGAAACCTAAATTTTTGACAACCTATCACAGCAAAGTGAGAGTTATGATTGAGTTGACACACGTTGTTTTAGGAAGTAGATATTAAGGTGCATTGTTCACTAAAACTAAAACTTAAAAAACATCAACCGCTTTTTTTAAAATAGCCTGTGTCCCAGTTACCCCAACTAACCTTACTTGTCTTAAAGACTATATTATGAAAAGAATAAAATCGAGTGAAAGTTAAAACCTTTGAGCGGGCAACGCTAAAATACGTACATGCATTAGCCTAAGGATCTAGCACTATTTTGAAAGTGAAAATGTACCTTACATAGTTACACTAAATTTGCGATTAAATAATATTAAGTCTGCCTTTCGGAATTTCTGGTAGCAAACTATTATCAGGTTGAATACCACTACGTTAACTTTTTCTGGCTCAACTAATTATTTTGCTTTAATGAAGAAAACTCACAAGAAATTAAGATCAATTTCACTAAACTAGAAATAAATGCAATTTCGCTTTTTAAAAGTAAATTATAAAAGTAAAATTTTATTCATAAATTATGTCACAAATTTTGGTTAAATTTAAACCAATACTGCAAGCAGTTGTCTTAGGGAAATAATTTTTTTTAAACTCAAATTTAGTGTTATATAATGAAAGTTTCAAATAGTAACTCTTTGTATTATTTTACCCTCTCGCTGCGTAATTATTTTATCAAAATAGCCACAAAAATTGCCTATTTACCGCCTTCGTGACGAGTTCTTTTAAGAATTTTTATTCTTTTGTCACCGGATTTTCAAAACAAAATTTTTTGTCTAATTTAATCGGGAAAATGCTCCTATTATATAAGGCAAAATTTGCAATAAAAAATAACTGGTGGAAATAATGATGGAGGTTTAATTAGACGGAAAAAAGCATCCCCGAGGAAATCTCGGCTCGCGCAAATTTTGCTACATTTACGTTGCCCGAGGAAATCTTGGGTTGCGCAGCGAGAGTGTTAATCACATGTTTCGGCGATAACATTAAAAACTAAACCTGTGGCTAAACGACCCATGAAGGATCAGGGCCTACAATGCCCAACCCTGTTTATTTGATCCTGGGCCGCGATGTGCTTATAACACATGGCCCGGTCAGGTGGTCAGCCTAACACGAGACCCTAATTGTTTAGTAGAAAACATAAAGCTGATTAATTTTCAAATATAGTCGTAGCCATTACCTGAATATATTTATTAAAGTTTAACTTTCAATCGTTTATATAAGCATCACTCAGCAGTGTTGGTTAAAGTTATTTACAAAATGACCAGAAGTCGTCAAATCGTTAGACTGATAGATTTTTATTAGTTCACAAAAGTCATTCGAACTCAAAGCACTAAAAAACTAAGAAACGTTCGGTACTTTCTTTAAACTTTGAACTTTAAAAAAAACTCTTGTTTTTATTAAATTATTTAGTAACAAATGCTCAGGATAATAAAAAATAATATTCAGGTTTCATAACTATTAACCCTCTCGCTGCGCAACGCGAGATATCCTCGGGCAACATAAAAGTAGCAAAATTTGCGCAACTTGAGATTTTGTCGGGGATGTATTTTTTCCGTCTAATCAACCCTCCTTGATTATTCCCACCAGTTATTTTTTATTGTAAATTTTGCCTTATTTAATCGAAGCATTTTCCCGAATAAATTTGACAAAAGTTTTTTGCTTTGGAAAACCGTTGACAAACGAATAAAAATTCTTAAAAGACGCTCGTCACGAAGGGGTTAAGTACGCTATATTGGAAGCTATTTTGGTAAAACAATTATGCAGCGAGAGGGTTAATACTGATGGAATAATAATAAAATATTATTGCAAAAAATTATTTCATTTATAATAATTTTATTCATAAAAATTTATTTCAGTGAATTTATATCATTTTCATTCATTAAAAAAATACTCACGTGTCATTCTTTTGTTTTGCAAAAATACGCTTAAGCGAATAATCATTTCATTTCATATTCAATCATTGTTAACATTTCGAAGCACATAAACATAATCTTCTTCAATTAAGTGAAAATTTTAAGCAGTGATATAATGCCCACCTTCCAGCACTCCAATTTGCCTCAGATTTGCCAAGTTATCCCTTATTTTATTAAAAAATTCTACTATCTTATCAAAATTTCTGTATAATTATATTTGTTATATTTAATGTCAGCCATTAACCCTCTAATTCCCATGGTAGCATTTATGCTGCGATCAGTGTTCCCGATTTAGTGGATTTTTTTATTCACTTATTCCATATTCCCACAGAAGTTTAAAATAGAAATTTTTGCTTTATTTCATAACAGACATTTCGTTGTTAAATAAACCGAAATTTACTATTTAAATTTTTTGGTATGAATTCTGATTCTTTTAACCATCTCGCTGCGTAATTGTTTTATCAAAATAGCTTCAAAAATTGCGTACTTAATTCCTTCGCGACGAGCGTCTTTTAAGAATTTTTAATCTTTTGCCACCGGATTTCAAAACAAAAATTTTCGTCCGAGTTAATCGGGAAAATGCTCCTATTAGATAAGGCAAAATTTACAATAAAAAGTAACTGGTGTGAATTATCAAGGCGGGTTAATTAGACGGAGAAAATGCATCCCCGATGAAATCTGGGATTGCGCGATTTTTGCTACTTTTACGTTGCCTAAGAAACTCTCGGGTTGCGCAGCAAGAGGGTTAATTTATGCAATTTCTGAAACGTATATTCTACCATGAGCATTAAGAGGGTTAAGTGTTTACATAAAACAAAATTACTACACGGGAATACTATTAAAATTGTATCTTTGTGAATACTAAAAAAGGTTGCGTTCTCACTACTGTTACTAAGAATTAATGTTTGTCATATTTAATGAATTAATTAATTTCTCTTTAATCTTTTTAATTGAATAAATTAATTTCAAATGAATTAATTTCTCCGATTAAAAAGGCGAACATTTGCATTGGGAAATAGTTGTCATACTTGGCCCGCTGGCATGCAAGATCTCAACCCCTGATGAAAGATTAAGTTATTGTTTCCAAGAAGTAATGATTTTGAATATCAGCATTATCGAATAGTGTTACGCGTCTTATTAACGAAAGAAATTTGCAAATAAATATCAAAGATTGCTATTAAGAAAGAGCGCTATTCAAAATCCGTAATCCTTGAGACATATGTATTAAACATGTAAATATATTTATTTTAACTTTAATACAAGAGAACATTTTTTAACCGACTTCGAACGGAGAAAGTTATAGGTAGCCCAAAGCCTGATTACCGTCTAGGTAGACTGCTACTTTTTACGAAAAGTAATTCTAGCCTTATTTAATCGCATTTTTTTAATTAATGAAATTCAGTCTTTTTTTCGCCTTATTTAATCGGCTATTTGATTTAATGGTAGTGGAAGTTCGGCTTCTTGGCACTTAAGCACGCAAAAGCAAAGAAATTTAACCCTTTATCTACTGACCGTACTTATAAGTACCACACACTTTACTTTCATCCCATAGTGAACATTACGAATATTCTAATGTTACTTTACAAAAACACTCTTTAACCCCACTTTATCGGGATACATGGCAGCAGTAATTCTAGGTTTGTTATTTTAGCGAGAAAAGAGGCTATCTTTGACACAGACGATGTGTTTTGTCCCGACATTTTGTACAGATTGTCACGCTCGTCTTTTTATTGCTGCAAACACAGTAAAGGATATAAGATAAGTGTTGAATTTTTGTGTGTTCATTATGATCTTGAATACAGTTTGACTAGCTATTTTAGGTAAACGGTGTATGTATTTGATTTAACAGTTGAATTACTCTGTGGTACTTATAAGTACCGTCACTACACTGGGTGTTGGCGAAAAACTCCTTGTTTACATTTCGTCTGTGTAGTTATCCATCGTTTCCATCTACTTTAATATGTAATTACTAAAATGTAGTGTAGTAATGATTTCCATGGTATTTCTTTTTCTGTTTCATTGTTATTTTCTATAGAAAATGGAAAAAGTTTTGGCACCGGCTCGTTTTTGCTATGCTAGAAATATCATATATAAATTCATATATTGCATATGTGAGGATGCGAGGGAACATGTTGTGTGAATATAGAGGTCGCAGAACTAAAGGACTGCTAACAAGCTCTTAACCTAAAGAAAAAGTTTTTTTTAACCCTTTCAGGGGCAAAGCATTTTCAATTCTAAAGTATTGAAATAAATGATTAGCACCGGAATTTGTCAAAAGATTTATTTATAAAAAATAAAACCATATATTTCACATACTTATTAAATCGAAAACATTTTCTGGTGCCATATGAAATATTTTGTGGGTTTTCTGTTGCGATATTTCAGTCATAGTGTACTGACGGTATTTTAAAGTACCACTTTAATTAATTAACTCTAAAGAATTAAATTTCTCACGGGTGAGTATTGTTTTATGTTTATCCTTCAATTTTCATTGTAGTAACAGAAAAAAAATATCACATGAAAAAATTGCAGTAGATAAAGGGTTAATAAGAAAAAATATATTATTTCCTTCGAAGCAAATGTCTTTTTTTATCATATTAGATTAACATTCTAACACAAAGCACTGTTTTGCGTATCTATTACATTTCCATTTACCAGTTGTTAATACTCTTATACCATTCCACAAGGGCGTTTCTCTCACGCGAGTTTTCAGGGTTCACACTGTTCAAACAGAATTCTTTAACTGTTTATTTTGCCTTATTTAATTGCAGAAAAAAATTCTATAAATAAACTTGGAGAGCACGAAGTCTGTGTTTTTAAAATTAAATTGAAATTTAATTATCATAAACCCCTTGAGCTCTTGCGCTGTTAGCGGATGTATGTCACTAGTATTTCCACATCTGGTAGATTTTTTTATTATTTTTTTTTTTTGAGAAATTTTGAATTTGCACCACAAAAATTTAAATGGTATTTTTTTACTTTATTTAGGAAAAATCAAACATCTTGTAAAGCTCAAAAAATAGTTAAAACTCTCTGGTGAGAATTCGGAATTTCTAATTAAATAATCAGCCATATATCATGACGTAGGCAGGGGTCGTACCACCGACCCCTGAATCCTAGGCCTGAGTGCTGACACAAAAATGGCGATTGCCGAAGACGGATTTATTTTAACGTATGAACGGTCTCTTAAATATTGACACCAGTATTATATAACAGATTTCTTTCACTTGTTTAATCTCAGAAAATTAAAGCGGGAAAACTTAAAAAAAATATTGGTGCCAAAATTCATGGTACCGTACACACTCTGATAAATAAATCCGCCTTCAGAAGCCCCATTTTCGTGTCGGCACTCGGGTCTACTATTCAGGGGGCGGTGGTCGTAAGTGTACGAAAATTTCAAGACCAGGAAATTCTTCGGCACCAGTATTTTCTTGTAGAAAATCTTTTCTTAAAAAAGGCAAATTTTCGCGCGTTTAAACTGGATCTATTTCCTATTTAAAAAATTCTGATATCTGTCCTGAAAAATTACCTAAAGCGTAAGACCTCTGCATAGGCCATTCTTGGTAATGACATAAATAGCATGACGTACTCTGTGTACGTCACAGAGCGCAAGAGCACTTCCCTCTGAATACTAGGTCTGAACGCTGACTCAAAAATGGCGGCTGCCGAAGGCGGATTTTTTCAGCATGTGTACGGTCCCTTGAATTTTGGTACTAGTAATTTTTTAAAGTTTTTTCCGCTTTAATTTTCTGGGATTAAAGAAGATAAAGAACTCTTTTATAAAATACTGTTGTCAAAATGTAGGGGACTGTACATACGTTTCAAAAATTTCGACTTCGGGAGTCGCCATTTTTGTGTCAGCGCTCAGGCCTACTATTCAGGGGTCGGTAGCAAGAGGTTAATACCAGTGCCAGACTCCTTGGAACTTCCAAGGCTTCTGCGAACCTTTGTTTTGTACTAAAAGATTTAAAGTTCAAACATTAAATTTAATATTTCTATATTTAACCAAATTTATCTATCTTAATACGGTAGCATTGAGTTATTGAGGGGCATAATGAGTTATTTTGATATTTGAATGAATCATTTGGAAATACGAAGAGCATAGCTGCAGAATTTCGTTTTCTTTTTAAACAATTAACATAAAAATATTGATTAAATCTTTTTTTTTTAATGATAATAAGTAATTCATGTGACCCTTAATGGCAACTCTGTTTATCCAAGTGCCCGAACGATTCATTATCAATATCAAAGTAACTCATTATGCTCATCTCTAAATAGATTTCTAAAACATCATTTTCATATCTAAGAAGGAGAATTTTTATGTTTTACGGGTGTGAAATGCATGACTCAACAGTAAATAAATATGTATATTCTGTTTACCTTAAAATTGATCAAAAAATCGACTTCTCGTTTTTAAATTTAAATGAAAGCCTGACTAAATTGTGAATAATTTGATACCTCATTTTGACCAATACGAAAATTTTATAGCGAGATATTGTAAATTTTGTTAATACACCCAGCGCAATTACCTGCACAACTTAACCCCTTGAAGGGCGGTAATGCCGACACGGCATCACATAATTTTAATACCTAATTGCCACATTGGCACAGGAATTTTATAATGAAAATTTTACCTTTATTAGTACGCGAAAATATAATTTTTCTTGTTTACAAATAAATTTTCTTGTAAATACTGGTGTCAGTAAATTATGTCAACATTTTAAAAATACAATTACTTTGCCCCTGAAAGGGTTAAAACCTTAACCTTTTGCTTACGGGCTTTGACTGGTGACTATTTTTATAAAACTCGTGCCACAATTTACAAAAAAATTTCTTTGTGGTAAATTTATCTTGAAATTATTCTAATATAAGTGTATGGTAGAGATTATTTTTTTTTTAAAGTGACGCGAGTAGAATAAAGAAATGGTCGCTGGGAAGACATATCGCTCACCCGCAAGAAAAGTGACAATCTCGCAAAAAATCATTTTGCGTTTTATTCCACTAATAGGTTTCTCATAGGTTTGTCTTGCTGCACAAAAAGTTTCATAAGTGTATGTCGTGTAGAAATCTACACAACAAGGCTTGTTATTAATTTAACTAATTAAATATTTTTCGCACGATCCAATAACATTTAAAAATAATTGAATTCTCGGAAAATAATTCTTTAGTAATTAATTAATACAATAAATTAAAATAACATAAAAAATACTCCAAAATCAAAGTATATTAAAATGAATAATTATATAATTCGTAAAAAAAATAAAAATATATATGTTATTTTGTATTTGTATGTTGAGAAAAAAATAAGAAATATGAATTGTGAATTTATTTTGTATTAATATTGAAAATTAAAAATTTCGAATTGTAAATATTTATATGTGCAAAAACAGAGTAATAAAATAAAACTCCCCAAATAAGACGAGACAGAAAATAGGAAATTACAGATAAAGCAAACAGTACTGACGCCAGATTTGGACAGAAAACGTATAGCGAAAGAATAGAAAATTTACGATGTTGAAACCATAAATTTTCTATCAAGTAAGATGGTTTTACAACATTCGACGTGGGTGGTGATTTCCATGAGAAACCTGATGCAAGAAGCAAAAAATTAAGTTAATGCTATGCAGTGAAAAATAAATAGGCACGCCCATAGATGGGGATGTCTAGAGTACCAATAAGCGACCAGGAGTAGCCTCCAATCAGAATGACAGCTCTGGGTTAATTTAGCCCTCCCAAAAAAATAATTGGATCTTGAAAGATGGAATGAGAAAAAATTACTAAGTCTTGTGTCTCGTCCTCAAGAGGTTCTATAAAATTTTTAAGATGTGACTTCCTCTAAGACAATCCAGATACTTCAACATTTTACATCAAGTTCCTTCGCAGCAAATTTCAAGGACAATACAAAAATTAGCGATGGAAATGAGTGATGAAAGCAGACAAGTCTTTGAAAATAAATTGATGCAGAATTTTACAGAAGAATTCACCTGATTTGGAGATATAAGTTCAGTGGATAGTAGAGAAATGTATGAAGTGTCTGCAGATTTTGCCAATGAAAGCGTATGTTGTGGAGTTGGAGCTCGAATAATTTTCATGCGTCATAGAGTGCCTAAAGAAAATGAAATTGGTTGGTGAAAGATCCCCATGAACTCTACATATATAAAAGAAAAAAAAAACTTTATGTCCAGATGAACTCATTTGTGTTTGTTTTGAATTCCCTGAACTATACATATAAAAACAAGGAACTTTATGCCCAGATGAACTCATTTGTGTTTGATTAGGATTCCACAAACTATGATAGAACTGTATGATTTGGATGATTACAGAAAAGATCGAAGTCTATTTGGGTGAGAAATTCCTTATATTTATTTCAATATATATTCGTGGCTATTGTTTTCATGTTTTCTTATAATGTGTACATTTAAAATTAAGCAACTAATTTTCTAAATTTTCACTAAAGTACATAATCTTACGTCATTGACTATTATGATTGATTATGATAAAGATTTTAATGATAACGGGAATTATCTTTCCATAAATAAAACTTTGATTAAAATTTTGGCAAAAGCCCCGTCATCGGATCGTGCTGTGAACAAAAAGGGCAAGTATAAGATAACATAAATTAATAAAAAAAATAAGTAACAAAATATAATTTTGATAAAAGTTTTGCTGTTCTAATGAGAATGGAACTATGTTATATTCTGATAAAGATAATAGATAATTTGAATCTTAATTTGAAAAGATTATTGTGATATAACAAATCATATTTGAATCATGAATTTTATATAAATGAAAATAAAGTTTGTTTATGTATGTATACTTATATGTCTTTCCTTTGTACTCCTTCCTTGTTCCCTTTTAGATAATATTCATAATTTATGGCATCTAAAGAACTAATATTTTGAAATTATTAGAATTGGACGTTTCTCTATGCAACCTACAAGTTCGATATTTCCATTTCAACGTTAAATAAGGCGTCCTTGAGTTATTGTCAAAATTAATTTTATTCCAAAATTTTCTTCTCCCCTAATTTATTAATTAACATTATCCCATTTGATCTTTTCACAACGCAGATCGGGATAACTGTTTCTATTGTACTAACCATTTTACTGTCGCGTGACCCTGTGTGTTATGACGTCCAAATCGTCACAACAGTGTAGTAATACAGAAAATCACTTTATTACGCTATTTGTCCATTCGTGACCACAAAAGATGGGTGGATTGTGTGGGGAGGTAAATTTATCCAACCCTCCAAACCTCATCCTATGTCTTCATTCTTAAGGTTTTTCAGGGTTGCCACGCTTCAGAGAATTTTCCAGGTAAATTATCACTATTGGTTTATAGAAAAATAGACCTAAATTAAAAACCTTAAATTAAAAACCTAAAATTAAAAGCACGAAATTTTGCCTTATTTAAGGAGAGATATTTTATAAGAAAATACTGGTACCGTAGAATTTCCTGACCAGGAAATTCCCTGAAGCGTGGCAACTCTGGTTTTACACTTTTATGCACGTTTTCACTCCTGCATGCAGAGCTAAGTCCTACAATTTCATGTCGCAGTAAAATCATGCACTTTCCCCCCACACTTTTGCCTCTCCTGTGAATTTTACTTTTGTCGAGATGTGTCACTTTTCTTGCGGGTGAGCGATATGTTCCAACCCCGTAATCAAAAGGTTAAACCCTTGAGGGGCGGTGGGATATATTACATACATCCTACCTGATTTTAATCATATTTTGCGCCAGAAAATTTTAATTAAATTTTACTTTTTTATTTTTAATTAAAAAAAGGTTGAAAAAATTTTGCTTTTAATTATTTTGAAATAAATTCTGTCGTAAATTTTGGTGTGTATTCGATATTACAGAAACACAATTGCTTGCCCCTGAAAGTGATAAATTGCTTTTTCTCAATGTTCATATTTTCTTCACTTTCATGTTTCAAACATTCTAAGGCTTTTTTTTTTGTAATTGAGATGGAGTTTTAAAATTTTTTGTACATGTTCTCTATTATATATCTAATAAATATGTGCATGGAATTAACCTTCAGGTTTTTTTTTTAAATAAATGTTTTAATAAAAGTATACGAAGATGTGTTAGATTTCATCGTTTTACACTTTATATATCAGTCAAAAAATTATAATTAAATTAATAACAAATCCATGCGCAGTCTTGGGTAATACTAATACCCATTTGAAAATCTTAAAAAAAAAACTGAGCAAAAATATCAATATTTAAAAAAGTTGTATTGATTTTAAAAAGGTAATTTATTTTTAATTTCTTTTAAATTTTGATAAATATGCAGTTACATGTTTTTTTTTTTTTTTTTTTTTTTTTTTTTTTTTTTTTTTTTAATGTAATTTTAGTTGAAAATTGACATGTAGTGAGTTCATCATTTAAACCATATTTTTTACAATAAAATATTGTTGAAAATGTAAACTGCCCACTTACTAAGTAAGAAAATAATGTTTCAGAAAATTGTCATTGTTTTATCAAGGTAGATAAACAGGACCTGGATACCAACGTGACATATTTCCATCATTCAAAAGAAATTGAATTTTTTGCCTTATTCATGGGAGTAATTTTGTATGAATATAGAAATTTTAATCCCTTAATTCTCGCCCCCGTGTATTCAAGGGCTGTGTCTTTTATTCAGATTGTTTGATTCCCACCAGTTTTATAAAATATTGCAATTGGCTTTATTACGGTATCAGTTTACCTGTCATTAAATAAGGTAAATATTTCTTTTTCAAAAAAGTTATGTCAATAAGCAATTTGAATTTTTAAACCGTATTTTAATGCAACCGTTTAACACTGGAAGCGCCTCAGCGGTCATTTTGACCGGTAAAAAGTGAAAATATTTCGAATCGAATCAGAATTTTTTTTCTAAAATAAGTTAAATACGTACCACGAAGAAATAAGTTGAATAAATAACTTACATAATTTTAAATAAAAATTCTGGTGTGAAATAATTGAGTAAAATTTCAGGCGGTTCTAGTGTTAAGGTGTTAAATAAGGTTGATTTATCGAAGTTTTCCCCGTCGGTAATCACTCGTTGCAAATAAAGATCGCATAAACATAAAAATATTTACTACGAATATTTTGACTTTATACCTTTTAAGTAAAAAGTAATTTTAGATTCAAAATTACAATACATTTCTAATCCCGTATGCATGGATTTAGCGGCATGTGCCACGGTGAAATGCGCATAGATGCCAAGGATTGTGCTTTTTGACTGTTAAAAAATAAATAAATAAATAAATAAAAAATCCGCTTATATGATTACCGAAAAATCGTTGAAAATCTACGATTAAAATAAAGCGAAGATATAATTCTGAAATATTAATATTAAAAATCCATATTCTTGACACCTTTGTATGGGTTAGGAAGAATCATTAAAACAATTTTTATATTGAATAGAAAACTGCATCTTAAATTTTTCTTTATAAAACGGAATTATTTCACGAAACTTAAATTCTAAAACTTAGTCAGCAATATAAAGATATATATATATATATATATATATATTTGATTTTTAGTCTACCCCAAAAAATGATAATATTTCAAAACACGTAAGCAAAAATGGAATAGGATTTATGAAAGTAATTGAGAAAAAATAGCTTATATTTCGTATAAGATATCGCACAAATGTAGTGATCGCAGGTGGTACTCCTAAAATGCTATCAGAAGAAAGTAATATATCAATAAAGCAACTGATGTGGATTATAGGAAAATAAATGCCCGGTTTTATTTCGGGAATAAGCTGGATTTCAAGAACCCCGCATGTTAAAAATTAGTGTGTCTATATTGATTGAAGAAGGCGGTTGCAGCTTTTTAATTATTTTTATACGCGGTTATTTATATTAAATTTTCGAGACCTTTTCTTGTATTTTGAATTTAATGTAAACTGGGGGATAACGAAAACGCATACCAGTGTACGAAATGTCACCACAATTACCGAACAGTTATTTACGCGTTAACTGCTGAGAGGGAAAAAATAAGGCAAATAATACGATTTAGAAATATTGACGACAATTCGCACGCGGGTTTGGCAACCCTAGAAAAAAATGAAACAGGACGATTAAAATATTATTTGCTTATTCAGTGTTCCTTGAATTTCAGCTTAAATACCTGTAAAACAACTCGAATTATATAATCGTGCGATTGGAAAACTCGAGTTTTTCTCTAAGAAAATACTGGTGTTTACCTGACCTAAAGTCAGGGAAATTCCCTGATCCGTAGGAACCCTGTTGCTGCCAAAGAACAATAGATTTATATGGCTTAGAAAATGCATGATATTTAACATTTTCACGGGCAAGGCTATTCGTAAAATGGTGAAATGACTGAATGTCACATGAATCTACTAACAAAGGATCAGGCTCCATAAGCGTCGTTTTTGGCCCAAAAGAGTTTGATGCTTATATGTATATATGTGTTAGGGTAGGTCATATAAATTATAAATATACAGTAGTAGGTTGAAAAGTTTAATAACAACATGATATTTCATGGCATAAAGTAGACATGGCATTAAATATTTTAAGATATTAGAATATTAATTAAACATTGTGCCATGAATAAAACATGTAAAATATGATCAAAACTAATTTGTCAGACTCTTCTGTGACAGATTGCTCACTTTCTTACCTGTGGGAGGTAGCAAGACCCAGAACCTAATACTTGCAGTCAGCCGTGTGAGGCCTTTCTTCTGCCACATGCCTTTGATATCCAAATACCACAAAACTCCTACCTACAATACGTGCACAATAACCCACTACACGGTCTCCTTCTTTACAATGACAATACCAAGAATTAATCAGCCGAAAATAACAGTTGTCGTACTGAATCCATGCGTTAAAAATGTTCAAAGACGTATGTCTCAATTGCAGCTAAACACGAATTATATAATTGCGTTTTTTAGGAACAAATATTTCATAGACCGGAATCTCGGAGATGTTCCTCAAGATTTTCCTTGTTTTATTTAATACCCTCCAAATATTAAGTTACGCAATTCATTGATCGTTAATCTAGGAAATCTGTCAATGTTTGTTCTTCAATTTTCGTCCAAAGTATTCGTATTCTCATCCACTTTCTAGACTCGGATAACGTTTTTAATTTATCAGGTTCATTTGCTAGGTTCATCCTTCTTTCAGAATCAATCTCATCATCATTATTTTGATTGATTCTACGTGGTCAAAAAGCATTACAATTGGAACAGATAATGCACTCAAAGTCACTTATCAAGAGTATTTGCAAGCGATCAAGCGAATTGAACATTACCTGGTCTAAATTTTTCCATCTTTTTATTAAACAATTTACGATTTAATCTCGGTTCATTCACCTCTTTACAAGTATGAAGATTTTTATTTTGCAGAAAAATGTGACATCTTTGCAATCAGACAATTTTTTCTGAAAATATATTTTATCTCGTTAAATTAAAAAAAAAAATCATTATCCGTAGTAATATCACACGTAAACAACACGAGTCTTATTAGCCTAGAACAGACTAAGATATTAAAAAAAATAGCTTTTCGAAGAAGAAAACCGTTCCACGAAGAATTTGCGAAATAGGTGCCGTTATACGTAGCACGGTTCTACTCGGTTCGTCTGCTTCAATATTCTTTACCAATAATCTCTTTGATAATTGCGAGCCAGACCAGTGTTGCCAGTGGGCTACTTTTTTAAAATTCAGAAATCTTGATTGGCGCCACTTTTTTGAAACGGTAAAATTCACTTTGTTTTTGCCTTAATTAATATGTCATTAAATAAGGCACATTTTAACATTTCAAAAAAGTGGTGCCAATCAAGAATCTGATTTTTTTTAAAAGTAGCCCATCTGGCAACACTGAGCCAGACAATGCACATTGTCTGCTAGAGACGATGGTATGTACACGGTTCTATGCGGGTTCTTGCTATTTAGGTACAAAGTCGTGACTTGACACTAACACTATTTCGTTGGTAAATCTTCGCTAGTCTAAGTCCATGCTTGTTAGCAATATTTACGTTCGTTGTGACACGTTTAAACACACTGCTGCATCCTAAAATCTCTTACTACCGTGAAGAAATGCAGTTAATTAACTCTCTATTTTTAATATTTTACTATGAGCGCAGCTTTGCATCACTTTTATTTAAACATATTTTATATATTTTGATGTGTTTTATAACATATGTGAAGATGAAAGTGTTGCACGATTGCACTCATGTAAATAATCGAGGTAAAAATAGCAGAAATTGCGTATTTTTCATAAAAACTACGAATTATACGAACTTTGAGCTTGTGTAAGTCATATAAATCCGAACACAATACAAAAAATTATCGTTAAAATCCTACATTATCTACCTTCTAATATTAAAAAGTGAAACAATTAAGTGAGTATAAGACAAGCGAATTTTAGTCTATTTTATGGGCCAAAAAGGACCCTGATCCTATTTTTCAAAATGGGAAAAAGCTTTTGTTCACGTGCTTAATAAAATTAAAAATTTCATTCCAATATTCTGGTGACAACGTTGAATTTAGGAATTTAAATTAAGTAGTCCAAAAAAAAACCATCGCCCCTGAGGGGGTTGAAGCAGATTGTTTGTTTAACCCCTTGAAGGGCGCACAGTGGGGCAAAATCCCAAAAAGCTGGCCAAAAGTCGAAAAATAAATTTAGTATTTAGGAAATTTTGACTATGTAGATGACTAGAATAATGTTTGGAGGGTCAGAATCTATATTTATAAAAATGTTTTCGTTTTGCGTTGGCAATCTGTATCATTTCAAAAGTGACGCTTGGAGGATTATCATATGAGGCGAACAAAAAGAGGAAAACAATGGTTCTTCTAAACACGTGCTACATTTTTCCATATCATTCGATTTTAATGCTTTAAAATGGATTCACACGATGATAGTGTGTACTTTTTTGCGCATGTTACAACATTTATATTAAGTACATAAAAAATAATAATTTCAGGATTATTTTTGATTAAAAAAATTAAAAAAAAATTATTTTTTTTGATTTCAAACATCAAAAAGTTTATAAGTTCCACGGTGTTCCGCAACGACATATAATGGAAAAAATAGCCTGAACAATTATCTAATAAATCATGAAACAAACAGCTGCCATAAACTGCCATTCTGCATTTCGTGCAGGTTTTTGCAACCACAAGTAAAAATATCACTTTTTTAGTCGCTTCAAATGCTATGACATTTATTATTTTTCACAATAACTTAGCTGGGAAACATTTTTGAAATATTTAGATTATTCAGTTTTATGATAGATTATTATGTATTATATTACAAATAAGTGTTATAATCATAAGCATAAAGGAATTTGATAAGCAAGATTAGTAACAAAAACAGGAAAGAATTCTCTATCATCGATACAATAGAAATACATTTTCTTATTTTTATAGGCAAAAAATTTGTGTATTCTATCGTAATGAGAAGAATTATCTTGTAAATTGTAATATTTGCTGGATCATACTGGTGAACGTATTTTATTAATACAAACGGAAATTATTAAGTACCTGACTTCCGAGAACATTAGCAATCAAAATTTGATTTTTAAGTGGGGATGTGATAGTATATCTGGTCAAAGTACTTTTAAACAAACATTTAGCATTGAGGATGGTAGAAATTAGGCTCAAATAGCTTTTTCACTTCTCTAGTGCCAGTAGAACTGAAGTGTTGCGAAAAATTCAGAAATCGATATCTGAAAAAATTCAAGATCTTCATCTCCTCGATATTTTAGGCCCATCAGAATCCATTTTTTGCACGAAAATACGGAAGCTACTGTCAGTGAAATGGATTATACTACAGATCAGGAGAGTAAACTTATTCCTTTTAAAACAATCATTGATAGAAAATAAGTAGGCGTTAATTGCAAACTAGCTTTAACGATGATTGATTGTAAAATTTGCAATGTCATTTCTAGTAATTTGTCACCTCAACGTTGGTACCTATATCAGGCAACTAATACCTATATCAGTCAAACTATTTTCAAACTAAAAGTGAATGAAAATCATTTACAATTCGGGATGTCCACGTCACATGCCTGTATAAGATCTTTTGAGTGTATCCTGCATTTGGCATATAAACGGGATATAAAGGAATGGCAAGTGTGCACTCCTGACGAGAAGAAAAAAAAATTAAATTTGCAAAACAAAATTTACAAAAAAGATTTTGTTTACAATTAGGACTTCTCGTCGATAAATCAAACCTTGGATTTGGAAGCACAAGTGCTTAAAATACAGCTTGTCGATTCTTTGAAAACGCAAATATATCTGCTTTCGTAAGGGGCGTAGACGAAGATTTGACCAAACGATTCCACGTCATATTATAAGTAATTTCTTAACATTCATTTGATAAATTTCGTGAATTATTGCTCTCAAACAGCTTGTAAATTCGTCGAATTGTATTCTTAGTTCTATATGCCAACTTCAGTGCGCAAACTACTTATTCATGGCACAGAAATAATAGCTTCTTCATTATTGCCTGCTAGGCAAATCTCGGGAGACGCTCAAGAATCGTGAACAAATTGATCAAAAGGTATCGAGATGACTTTATTCTAAAATGCAGTAGGACATAAACAATGGAAGATTTCTTTGCAGCTTTTAATGTTATTATATCCCTTCATTTCAAGCTTACGTAAATTACCATTGAAGAAACTAATATCCTTGCACCTAGAGGCACAGAAACTTCTGTAAAATATTTCAACACCTCCCCTTCTGAAGAGTCTACTTAGTCTACAGATTATTCAGAAGATGAATTTTAGAATATCCTTTCGTTTTATTTTAATAATATGCAGATATTAAACCTTGTAGTATTTTATTTTTCATTAATGTACTTAATTGCATTTCATAAATAAAGATTCGTTGTTTAATTTCTATTAAAAACATTTTAGTTCCTTGAAAACACCTTGTAACGTTTAGCCTCGAAACTTTTTAATTTCGAAACTCTAAATACTTTATTTAAATCTAATTGTTTTTATTTTTAATTCGCCATTTTTAAAAATTTAATTTTTGAATCGTATTTAGTATCCCCAAATGTACCTGCATACGAAATTTGATAGAAGTTGAATAACTTTCAAAGTATTTTAATTTTAAGTCCGCCATATTGGATCCGCCATTTTGTATTTTGGAATTTTAATTTTAGAATCGAGATCAGAATCCTGAAAAGCACCTGTGTACGAAATTTCTTGGCATTTAAATAACATTTTCATATTTTGGCCAGCTTTTCGGGATTTTGCCCCACTGTGGGGCGGTGGGATATATGATATCCCACTTAATTTAAACAAGACTCGCGCCAGGAAATTTTAACTAAATCTTATATTTTTAACTTTGTGGGCGAAATGCTGAAAAATTTCTTTTCCTTATTTTAAAATAAAATTTTTCGATTATTGCGGTGACAATTTGGTATTACAGTGAAATTACTGCTTGCCCCTCAAAGGGTTAAATGAGTATGCATGGCCGTGTTCTGCACACTTTCAACAAGTGTAACCTACCACCAGTAATTTAGACTACTAATTTTAAAGATTATTAATTAAATAATGTAAAAATATATATACTCTTTAAATTATAATAAATAAGGTGCAAAAATACTGTTATAAATTATTAGCGGAAGCATGTACAATGTACATGCTGCAGCATAAGACGGCATTTACTAATCTGTATTACAGGTGAATTTTTCCATGTGTTAAGCTTGTTTCGAATACGTTGCTTAATGTATGTAGTGTCTGTATATTCAGTGGAATAGTGATCCAAAAGTGGAATGTGTATTATACCAGTATTCCAGAACTAGCCGGCCCACAGTGAAGTATTTGACCCGAAATCTTGGCCAAAAATATTTTCCTATGTAAATACAGTCCGATTGCTTTAAAATTCTTAGAGGTTATTGGGTATCACTGTGGCTTGTTTGGTATTGTAAATGAAGCCTATAGCATTTCCGGTTTCATTTACAGAGACACTCAAAAGAATTTCCTTACATTATGGTCTATGGGAAAAAATCGTTTACTCAATATTTTAATGATATCACACTATTTGAAACGTACTGAAATTTATATACATCACTGAGGAGTACTAAGGCACTTATTGTAGAATATGGTGTGCATAGAATGTATCGTACATTTACAGGGACACACAAAATAATTTGGCTGAAGAATAAATTTAACTATTGAAGTCTATGACCAATAATTGCTGAAGTCCGTTTGTATCTGTGATATGCGTTTTTAAATTGAACTATTTTTTTTTAAATATTACTTGGTGTGAATACATGCTATCGATCATATACAGGGCTGCACAAAATTTCTCAAGTACTCTTTATTCACGGAAATGGCTGAATAGAAATTTCTAACTGTGCTATGCGTTTCAGTGATCTAACTTTTAGCTTACTATATAACATATATGCAAATCCATAGTTTAGTTTAATATTTCATATATTAAAAGTTGACGAAGTGTAAGTAAGATTTTAACACTTCACATAATAATAAGTACACATTTTATAAAGATTTTGACAACTAAAAAAAAGAGACATCATTTAAGAAGAGTACAAAGAAAAAGAGAAGTTAAAATATTAATTTACTAAATAGATATTTTAAAAGTACGAATACATCACATGCCCATAGAGTTAACATGACCGAAGGGAGTTTGGAAGTTGAATGACTAGCAGCTTTAAATGTTTACTGTTTATAAGAGAAATGTAATTCTTTATATATTGTTTTAATTACTAGTAATATTTAATTAAATGTATTTAATTTTACTGTACATAATATTTATTATTTACATTTAATTTACTGTAATAATAATTATTAGATTTATATTCACATTTTATAAAGTTACATTTAATAATACATTTAGTAAAGCGGAGTCTCTACAGTATAGGAATGCTGGATTTACAGTGTATTTAATAGATTACCAGTTTCAATCTGATTCTTCAGAATTCAATTTTTAATCTTTTTCGTCACTCTGTTCTTCGCCTTTATCAGGACTAGCATCAGACTTAGCTGAAAGAAGAAGTTGTAGGGTCTCGCTACTGTATGGCTTGCTCTTTTCCCCTGGTCTTTGTCTAATGCAGATTATAAAAGGCTAACTGCTTAAAAGAAGCCTATTTGGAACATATCTGTTGCAAATTTCTTTATTGCACTTTCTTGAGCAGTTTGTACGGTACTGTTTAAAGTGTTTGTTTCCGCCATCGGCAGGTTCTTCTGATCGGTGCGTTTGCCAATGGGTACGATTGCTTTCTTAATTACAGGTGCATCATGAATGAAAACTTTGTGCTTTGTTGGAATCATAGGGTGTCAACTGTAAAACTTCACATACAGTCTTGCTGTTTTATCAGCACATGATTGGCATTATCTTCGTGAATGCGATGCGCACATGATATGATTTCCAATATTACTTGCGCCAATATACCAATATACCAATATTTCCAATAAACTTTTAATCATTTCTACGTTCACTCCAGAGATGTTTAATTCATTCCTTTATTCCCATATTTTCCCCTATGTGCCCCCGATAATAATTAGGAAAACATTTTTCAGTAAATAAGTATTTATAATTTGAAGCCGATCTCATATTTCTATCAAGAGATATGGAGAGTATGTATGTGTACGTACATACATAATCTGTAGGGGCAAAAGCTCTCAGGTAATATCCTGTAAGCTAAAAACCTGCAATACGTCAGTAAAAATACGGAAGTAGTTTTTAGCTCTTCAAATCAGTTGCCGCAAAAAATGGGATTTAATTAGACCCCCCTAAAAAAATTATATAAAAAATGGCAACAATATGCGGAAGATTTTTTTGCAGTATTTGACACTCAAGACTATAATTAATACGATTATAATTCAAACGTGGTTGGGCAAAGCGCGGCACATATTTAAAAAGCTTTTGATATGTTTAAATTAGAACCAAAAATGCTTTAAAAATAACCCTTTTACATATTTAAAGTTTTTTCTTGCATTAAAAAGTAAACTATTTAAATTAAAACATAGTTTAACACTAAGCTCTGACCTTTGTTAAACACGTAAGCCCTGTTTAGTTTCAATTCAACAATCCATTGAGCCACAAAAAAATTATATTTAAACATAACAACAATGCCAAAAAGCAACAAAAAACACGCCTTTTCACAAAGACACTCCCTCTTCAACTGAAGCCAGGAGCCACCGGATATAATTCAGATTGCTAAAATAGACATAGATGGACGCACCAATTAGTTTATTAAAAAATATTTTTTTTACAATTGTTGACGAAATTTTAATTTTTGCATTTTTGGCTAGGTTTTTGGGTCAAATACTCTGCTGTGAGGCCTTCGTCCGTCTAGACTAGGTGTGTCAAACTGTGTCCCTTCAGATACCACTAAAAGTTTATAGAATTAACTAAATTATCTAATCATCGAATCTCGGCGAATCACGAAGTCGACAGGTTCTTTAAAAATTGGTGGAATCCACTGGGCAATAGTTTGACACCCCTGGTCTAGACAGTCATTTTGGGGTTTCCTTAGAAAAATAATAAACGAGAATGATTTCGTTTGAGCTGCTCTCTAAATGCCGACCATAAAACAGACTGGAGGTTTCATCGTATCGTTATAAAATATTAAATAACAAATATCATTATGTTATGTGATAAGAAACTAAGTTAAACTTAGGAAGTTAAACTATATATCTTCTTAACCCTCTGTCTACCAGAAGGGTCCAATGGACCCGACATGTATATTCAAAATATCTATTCAAACCAGAAAATTTCTTCAAAACAAACTAAATGTATAAATCAGACAATAATAAGTTAAATAAACAAATTAAATAGTTTTAAGTAAAAATTCTGGTGTAGAATGTTTTTATAAAAGTTGAGTAAAATTTCCGGTAGTCCTAGGGTTAATATGCAAGCTATGCCAGTGATGCTAGTGGGCTACCTTTTTTAATCAGATTTCTTGATTGGAACAACTTTTTTGAAATGGTAAAAATCGCCTTGTTTAATGAGATATTAATTAAAGTGAAAACAAGAGGAATTTTAACTTTTCAAAAAAGTGGTGCCAATCAAGAAATCTGAATTTTAAAAAAGTAGCACACTGGCAAGACCATTGAACTATTAATAAAAAGGAACTGACATATCCTTAAAATAGTGAAGCTTCAACTGTAACCGCTATCGCAAACATTGTTTACTGCCGGTGGAAACTTAATTTATATAGAATTCTTCAATTTATTTAAACGCCTTATTATTAAAAACTTTCAGTCATAAATAATGGTAGAAACAGATTTTCATTTTTACTGGTAGCAGTTTACTTTGGCGGTAGTTAACTCTTGCCTTTCCGCCATATTGTGACAACCAGGGAAACAAACTGACAGTTTTACAAGGTATACTGACACCAGTAAAAGCAAATAGAAATTTTTACGACATTTTTGAGAAAAATTTCCATGAAAAAGACGCTTAAATAAGACGAAATTTTCTATTCAATTTTACTGGTGGGACGTTTGTCCTGGCGGTAATCAGAAACTGAAGTTCCGATTTAACCCCTTAATTCTCGCTCCCGTCATATTCACGGACTGTGTCTTTTACTCAGGTTATTTGATTCCCACCAGTTTTATAAAATAGTGAAATTGGCTATATTTTAGTATCGTTTTACCTGTCATTAAATAAGGTGAATATTTCTTTTTCATAAAAGTGGTGCCAATAAGCAATTTGAATTTTTAAACCGTAATTTAATTCGAGCGTTAAGGGGTTAAAAAAAGCAGCCGCCATCTTGTGACAGCCTCCTCAGTTACTTCACTTGCAACTGGTGGAGAGTACACTATATGTCTCCTCCTTTTTATTCATAACTCCATTGGCAACACTGAGCTATGCATCAGACAATATTGAATTAATACGTTAAAAAGTAAATTCAAGAAATGCGTAAAGCATTGCCAAAATTTACCCTTTCTTATACCACATAAATTTAATAATAAATTTAACCTTTTTTAATCACCGTAATCGGACTATTAAATAAGGTAAAATCTTCTGTTACATTTTTGTGATGCAAAAAACATAAGAGTTGGCAGTTACGTTTAAACAAAAAAAAAAAATCGTTTTTCGTGTTATCTACAGAAATCACACCCGTTAAAAATATATTTAAATAACCCCTTGAAGGGCGGTAATGCCGCTATGGCATCACAAAATTTTAATCCCTAATTGCGACATTGGTACCCGAATTTTTCACTTTTATTAAGAAGAAAATTTCACTTTTATTAAGAAGAAAATTTCACTTTTATTAAGTACGCGAAAATATACATTTATTTGTTTACAAATCAATTTGGTGTCAATCAATTCTTTAAACATTTTACGAATATACGTACCTCACCCCTGAAAGGGTTAAATAAAATCAATCCAGCAATCCGATATTCATGTAGCAAAAGAAAATTGCTTTTACTGTCGAATACAAAGCGGTTAATTTTCATTAAGAACGCGTTTCTAATCAAATAAACTACCGTAATTTCCGGCGTATAATCCGCGGATCAAACAATTCTGTTTGGACCCAGAAATTTTATTTAGTAATTGAAGCGAAATATTTACCGCGATCTAAAAAGTTACATTTCATTTAAAAAATTTTCTGGGTCGAAAAATGATTGTTTGATCCGCGGATTATACGCCGGAAATTACGGTACCTCAAATAGAAAACTTATTATCAAAGTAAAAACTTTCCACTGCGATAAATTCTAGCATGTTCAGTAAGAGACATTTTTTCACAAAATAATCTGTGTTTTCACTTTAGAAATCAGTACGAGAGCACAAACTGGCTTTCTAAAACTTCACTTCTAAAATTAAAACCGGATTTCAATGGTTCATAAGCAGTCACCTTCAAAAGTATTTTTTTATTTTATTCTCTGCACATGGAGGAAGTTCATATTGCTCACCCTTATTTTTGGAACGATAAAAAACATAACCAATTAAATTCATTTACAGGTGGTTTATTTAAAATAGGAATGGAATTCTGAATGCTGAAAACTCATATCTAAACATTTTAGAAAGTTGATAATCTCTAAAAAAAAGAATTTTTTTGAAATATTTCTAAAAGTGTAATTTTTAAACAGTTTTATTCTAAAAAAAAATATTTTAAAGAAAGAATGACCAATTTGCATATTAAACGTGAAGCGTATCTGTTTAGTACAGTCAAGGAATTAGCGCTATTATAGACATGAACACATATCAGTGTTGCCAGTGGGCTACTTTTTTAAATTCAAATTTCATGTTTAGCACCACTTCTTGCAAATGGTAAAATTCGCCTTATTTAATTGCATATTATTTTAGGCTAAAACAAGGAGAAATTTATCATTCCAAAAAAGCCTTGCCAATCAAGAAATCTGAATTTTTAAAATAGTAGGCCACTGGCAACACTGATATGTGTATATATATATATATGAATGATAGTATTTTTCGCCTTATTTCATCCCAGATTTATCCTAATAAATATGACGAACATTCTTTTCAAAAGTACTGGTATTCACAACAGCTTGTCTTGTCTGGATCACTGTTGCCAGTGGGCTACTTTTTTTTTAAAATTCAGATTTCTTGATCAGTGTTGCTAGTTGGCTACTTTTTTTAAATTCAGATTTCTTGATTGGCATCACTATTTTGAAATAGTAAAATTCGTCTTATTTAATGACATATTAATTAAAGCGGAAACAAGGGGAAGTTTACCATTTCAGAAAAGTGGTGCCAATCAAGAAATCTGAATTTTTAAAAAGTAGCCCACTGGCAACACTGTTCTTGATTAGCACCACTTTTTTAAACAGTAAAATTTCCATTGTTTTAATATTAATAAATGTGCCATTAAATAAATCGAATTTTACTATTTCAAAAAACTGGTGTCAATCCAGAAATCTAAAAAAAAAAAAGTAACCCACTGGCAACACTGGTCTGGTTCCGTCAGCGTGTATTCTGGGGGATGTCTTAAAACCATTTTTAAATTCTGAAACTAAATCTTCAAACTTTTTATACCATGAAACTATTTCCCACAGCTTAAATCCTAAAATATTCTGAAGAATATAGAACACTTATTTTATACGATTCACAAAAAAATGTTTTATTTCTAAACATGAAAGCTAAAATGAAATGGAATATTAGAAAGCAATTGAGAAAATAAAGCTTGTATTTCGTATAAGATATCATAACTGTAGTAATCGCAAGTGGCACTCGTAAAATGCTATCAGAAGGAAATAATAAGTCAATAAAAAAAGTGTTGTGTATTATAGGATAATAAATGCTCTAATTTATTTCGAGAATAAGCTGGATTTGCACAGCCTGGGATATTAATAATTAGTGGATCTATATCCATTTAACACTTTTAGTTCCACTACCAGTGAATGTTTTTAAATTCAATCGTACTGCATTTTGCATGAAGATTTTTTTGTTGTTGTTTTTATTTCTCTTGACAATATCCTAATGTAAGTTTAGCGCAGAAATTGGATAGCGAAAAGTGTTATGAATAGAATAAATCGTAGTCGAATGGTAAACACTTATACCAGTGCGTATCGAAAAGGTTAATAATACGATTGTTACGTTTTAAATTACTATTTTTATTCACTATAATTTATGTTAAAATTTTTAGATATCTTTTTTTTTTGCATGAAATTTATGATTGACGATGGGGAAACCGCTTGCCTGTGGGCCAAATACGCAGAAATTACCAAATAGTGATTTTTGCCTTAATTTATGAGAGAAATTCTACAACAAAATAAGTCAAATATTACTGTTCAGTGGTGACAGTGCGCCTGCTGCCGTGCTGGTATACAACCTCTGGTTTAGATAGAAATAAAATAGGACTATTTAAATATTAATTTAGTATTTCGAAAGAGCGTTAGATTTATATGACTTAGAAAATGCATAGTATATAAAAGAAGATGGGAGTATACGCAGGTCTGTACGTTGAATACGAGCAACTTGCGCAAAACTGCCATCGAAATTATAGAATAGTACACTGAAAATTCGTAGAAATAAAATAGGACTATTTAAATATTAATTGAGTATTTCGAAAGAGCGTTAGATTTATATGACTTAGAAAATGCATAGTATATAAAAGAAGATGGGAGTATACGTAGTTCCATACGTTGAATACGAGCAACATGCGCAAAACTGCTACCAAAAAGGTAGAATAGTACGCTGAAAATTCGTGAAACAACTGATGCAACACTAAATGAACAAAATAAATAAAACTTCTAAATAAAATCATTTTCGATTGTGTTCTGAATGTGTAGTGCCAAAATAAAAATATTGTGCAAAAAGTGTTGTTAAAAATTACAAGTGGGGAAAATGTGCTTTCAGAACATTTCAAAATATTCATTTTTAAAATTGTGTTATAAATGTTTAATAAATAAGTATGTTTTAAGTGTGTGTATGTGTTATTTTAATACTAGATTCGGCATAGCGGTCATTTTGACCGGTAAATAATGAAAATATTTCGATTCGGACCAGAATTTTTCTTAAAAATAAGTCAAATATGTTTCACGGAGAAATAAGTTAAATAACCAAGTTAAATAGTTTGAAATTAAAATTCTGGTGTGAAATAGTTTTAGAACACTTGAGTAAAATTTCCAGTGGTTCTAGTGTTAAAGGCACCGTACAGAAAGTGTTTTGAAAGCGTTTTATGTATGTTGTTTTATAGTGTTCTAAATTGTGTGGTGTTTATGATGTGTAGTTAATTTGCTGACAAAATGTTGTGTTGCACAACACTATTGTAAGAAAATATTTTCATCAACACTATTTACAACACGATTTCAACATTATTTTTAGAACACATTTTTAAATAGAAATACTTTTGCAGCATATTAAGAACACATTTCTAGATAGCAACACTTTTGCAACACATGAGGAACACAATTACAATGCAAAAAATATTTTGTATATGAAGTTTTCTAATTCACAACCGTGTTGCTAATTTGGTGACAAAAGTGTTTATTTTTGTGTTTCGGAATTTGGAGTGTAACTTTGATATTAGTCATAAAATAACGTGAAACTATATAGCGTAATACATTTAAAAATAAAATGAATTTACTATTCTAAATTACTGGTCGAAATTTGTACATGTTGCAATATAAGTTGAGATTTAAGATTTTGAATTACCGTTTGTTCCCGAGTATACGCCGCGGCTTAGTTAAGTTTTTTTCAAACAGGAAATTTTAGTCAAAAAAAGAAGCCAAATAAGTGCTAAGCAGAAATAAGTCACATTTTATTTAAATTAAATTCTAGTATTTAATAGACTTATCTGATGTGCAGCGGATACGCGCGAAATTACGATAATAACAAATGTTTGCTCATATTCCTATATGTTATGTTGATAAAACGGCGGCGAATAGATAAGTATTCAGGGTAGTACCCTGACGGAAATATTAGGGATAACATTATTTCTGTATAATATTTTTCTCTTTATTTAACACATTCATGCCGGCGCGGTGGGTCACACTCGGCTGTCTCAGAATTGTCAAGTCTCCGGCTTTTTGCACTCAACTGTTATTTTAGAGAAAATGTTGTTCCTTTAAATCGCCCAACTGTTCTAATTAAATAAAACAACATTTTCTGTATTAAAATACTGGTATCCAAAAAGCCGGAGATTTGGCAGTTCTGAGACAGTCGAGTGTGACCCACCGCGTCGGCGTGAACGTGTTAATCTAAAAATTATCAGATTAAATACAATGAGGTTTCATTTTCGAAAGTAGTGGTATCCATAACTTCTTCGCTGCATATGCTAGTGTGTGTCTTGAAGAAGTCACAAAACAAACTTCAGTTTAAAACTAAATCTTAAAATATTTTATACGATGAAACTATTTTACATAAGTAGAAGGAAAAAGCCGGTTCTTCTTCAGCAGGAGGTGTGAGGTGGAGGGCGTGCCAAGGATGATTGACAGGTGGGTGGAGTTTAGTGATGGACAGGTTGGGGGAGAAAAGAAAGTGATGAACATGTGGGTAGAGTCGAGACAGACTGGCGTCTACCTCCTGTCGGCAGGCAACAGTAGAGCAGTTAGAAGAAAGGATAACGTTAATGAAGAGTGTTAATGAATGAAAGTCTGTTGTAAGAGGAATGTAGAACAAAGGAAAGATAATGATTAGAAAAATAATGAATGATGAGGTGATTAGAAAAGATCGTATGCAAACCATTAAAATAACTTACCACGGAACAGCGTGCAGACACGCCCAACCTGTATGATATCCAATGAGCGAATGAGCGTGCAACAACCGGTTTCATCAAAATAAGGAGCTGGCGTCTGATTGGTCGAGAGTCAAACCTAGGTGGCAGCACAATCGTTTCCGGCGACACGAGCGCCTTCTGTTGGTAGGATTTTTAACTCACCTGTGTTGACATCATCCTATTGTTGAAGGAGCTGTTGACATAAAAATGTTAATACATTTTTTATTTGTTAGATTTTTTTAACGTAATAAGTTGTATTTTTTTTTATCATTTGTAGAACAAAGGATAACGTTAATGAATGAAAGTCTGTTGTAAGAGGAAAGTAGAACAAAGGAAAGATAATGAATGATTAAGTAATTAGGAACGATTAAGTGACTGGGAATGCTGAGGTGATTAGAAAAGATCGCATACAATGTGTTTAAATAACTTACAGCGGAGCAGTGAATAGACACGTCCGACCTTTATGAAATCAACCGGGCTAATGAGCGAAGGCATGCACATCAACCGGTTTCATCAAGATAAGGAGCTGGCTTCTGATTAGACGAGAGTCGGACCTAGATGGCCGCACAGTCGCTTTACCTGAGGGCATGAACACGAGCGCCCTCTCTTTATAGGATTTTTAACTCACATGAGATGATGTCACCCTATTTTGGAAGGAGCTGTTCACATAAAGAAGTTAATACATTTATTCATAAAATAATTTGTTAGATTTTTTAACGAAATAAGTTATAATTATTTTTAGTTTAATCATTTATTAATTTCCGAAACATGTTTTCAATTATTTTTCCATTGAGTGATTGCAAATAAATTTTTTAAATAAATTAGTTAATTTTGATTTAGTCATTTGTTAATTTTCGAAACAAGATTTTTTTTTTCAGTAAGTCATTTGCAAATAAAGCTTTTTTAATAAATTAGTTAATTTTTTTAATCATTTGTTAATTTTCGAACCAAGTTTTTTTTCAGTAAGACATTTGCTAATAAAGCTTTTTAATAAATTAGTTTTTTTTTTCATTTAGTCATTTGTTAATTTCCGAAACAAGTTTTTTAGTTTTAGTCATTTTTTAATTTCGGAAACAATTTTTTTTCTGTAAGTCACGTGCTAATAAAAACTTTTTAATAAATTAGTTATTTTTTCATTTGTTAATACATATATTCCGAAACAAGTTTTTTTCACAAATAAAGCTTTTTTAATAAATAACTTTACATTTATTTTTATTTAATTTTTATTTAAAAGAATATAAATTATTTTTTACTAATCAAAAGAACGCGAATTAGTTTTTGACAGTAATGTTTTTGTTTAATTATTGTCAAGGGTGAATGTTAGCCGAAATACAAGCTGGCTGCGAAAACGGTTTTATTTATTTATTTATTTATTTTTATTTATTTATTTATTTATTTTATTTATTTATTTTTTTTTAACTAAGAAAATATTTTTTTTAATTAATGAACAACTCTGCTTTCGGAAAAAGAAGAATATAGTGTACTATGCAACACTGAAAAAGAGCTAAAAATTAGTGACTTAACCTAGTTTTAAAGCATTAAAAACCTATAACGAAGACCTGACTGCTGTGGAAAGGCTTATAACTAACATATTCATGAATCGTCCTGTATATGTTGGGTTTGCCATATTAGAACTATCCAAGTTACTAATGTACAAATTCCATTACGGTTTCGAACCCATAAACATATAACCAGACTTCACATTTTTAGCTCATCACGCTCACCATTGGGCCACGGGGGCCCCGTTGTTTTATGATATGAACATGCTTTTTATCTTACTTTTAACTACTTATTTAGACATATATATTTGATACGGGGGCTCCGTTGTTTTATCACATGAATATACATTTTATGTTACTTTTTTTAACTATTTATTTTGATATATATATTTTATCTAAAAGAATAAAAGTTAGTTTTAGTCTTTTAATTAAGACATTTTCAGTGACTAACGAAGTAAAAGTTTTTTTTTTTTTTTTTTTTTTAGAAAAAGTGGTATGAACTTAATTTTTTTTATTATTACTTACTAATGAAAGAATATATATATATATTCAAGTTAACCGAAATTTTAGATGAAAGCTTTTGAATTTTCTTAAGTGTTTTATCTAAAATAATGCGAATCAGTTGTAATCGCTAGTTTTCTCTCATGTCTCCTACGAGACAAGTGGTTTCACTATATAGTGAAACTTTATTCTGTTTGTAACCATACAGTTGCACATCATCAGCGTTTCTTGCTGGTATTGCATCAATTAGTATTTTGCTGAATCTGAAAACGACTTTTAACTAAGACATTTCAATGATTCACAACGCAAAGTTTTATTTTTATTTTTATTATTTTTTTTAGAAAAAGTGGTTTGAACTTTATTTATTTATTTTATTATTATTATTAGTTACTAATGAAGGAATATATTTTTCTAGTTAACAGTAAATTTATGTGAAAACTGTGAATTTTCTTAAGTTTAAACTTAACCACTAGTTTGGAGAAATAATTTGAAATGCGCGAGCTGCTGAACTCTTTTCAAATAGAACGAACAAATTCTTTTGATAGTTTGAAACTTATACCAAAAAAGGTTAATGATAATATATTTTAACAAATACCAATGTAGACAATTAGATAAATGTTTTTAAACTAGTAAAATAACTATTTAAAGAAGATTTTAATAGTTAACTTTTAGTAGCATATTTTTTTTTCAACTCTTTTATCAAAATTTTCCAACATCAGAAAACAAAAACTTACTTCTTCAAAACTGAAAATCTTCATTTGAAATCCAAGTCTTGAAAACACGTTAGCAAAATTTCGAAAATAACAGTCCGCAAATGATTTCCAAATGAATTTTTTTACAGTGTTGTGATATTATTTTGTTTTCGATGACATCACTTTTAGACCCTTTGATTTCCCGAAACTAGCTAAGCTTTAAACGAATGGGTAATCAGACCATAGATTCACACGTTAGTTGAAATAACAATTGTAGACAATGTTCGTTATCAAGCAACTTTTGAAACGCTAACCCCTAAAGGAGAGTTTTAGGAGGGGTGTTTTATCTTTTAGCATCTTCTGTGGGATGCAATTTCTCATAGCGTTCAACAATGAAAGCTATGTTTTGCTTTAGGCAAAAAGAAGAAAAATCCTTTCAGACATTTCCTATCACCATGTTTTTATCTCAACAAAGATTTTCAATTAACTGTTTTTTAATTAAGAATAGAAGATATATCTTTTTTTATTTTTAATTTAAAATAAAAATGTATGTTTCGATTCAAATATAAATCTTTTTATTTTCCTTTTTGTACATTAAAAATCAAGATTCCAATTGACAGAAATTATTTTTGTTTAATTTTCTGGAGACTATATTAAATTTTTAATAATGAGTTTTTACTTAAAAATTGATAAAACAAACAGATATTTTCTGCTAAAAGAAAAAAACTGCTATTATCGCTTTTTCTCACCTTTTAAAGAAAGATCCCTTCAAACATAACTAATTTTTTTAACGCTTATTAACCGTTTCAATTGTATGAATAAAAGTTTCTCATAAAATTAAATTGAAATATTTTTTAAAGTTTTCAAAAGAATATCGCTTGATTTTTTTAAAAGGTTGAAACACAAATACATATTTTTTAAGTTGTTCTTTATTCCAAAAGATAACATTTTAGAGAAAGATTTCATTAATTTTTGTTTACAAACTAAGAGATGTTGTTATTAAAATACTTTGAAATAGAAAGACGTTTATTTGAAACATAATAAACCTTTTAGATAATACTATAAAAGTAGATGTCTTCAAACTAAATTATCAAACGTATGAGGGAGAGAAAAACTGGTTGCTATGGGACAAAAATCGCTTTAAACAGCGAATTTTTAGTCAGTTTTAATTTAGAAAAAAAGTAAATGGCTAACTTCAAGGAAACATTACTTTTAGTTAGACAAACAAATTAAACTGTTTGGAAATATATATTAGAGTTTTTTTTTCAACGTATTATCCACGTGTCAACTCGGTGGAGGCTCCATAAAGGTTTGACCTGCTTTTCTCCCAGGAGGTAATCTTACAAAATAGATATACCTATATTCTCAGTTTAGAACGTCATTTGTTGAACCAGAGTATAATCTTTGCTAAGTTTAAAAAATACTGTGGTTCAATTTACTTTGCAAAAGTAACAAAGAATTGGTTTGAAGATAATAAGATTCCCACAGTTGAGTGGGTAGCCGGTAGTATGGACCTAAGTCCCATGAAGAAAGGTGAGAGTATTATAGTGCGCAATATCTATCGAATAAGTAGCCAAATAAACCAGTATAAATCGAAAGCAGAATTAAAATATCTGCCATTTATAATAAAAGATGTGTGTTTTCACCTCGTCAATATCGAAACCTTGCAAACTCCATGCATCAACTCTGCATTGAAATGATTAAAAACAAAGGATGAAAAATTTTACCTTTAATAAGTCTATAATTTGGAGAAAAAAAATTGTTTCGTTCTCATCCTTTTGCTCCTATTGCATATCCTGTCAAAATGTAATTTATTATAGTGTAATATAACAATTGTTATACAATGTTTTATTTATGTTTATATTACCTAATAATTTTGATAAAACTAATTTATGTATTTTATAAATGGATTAATTGTATTTATTTTTTAGTCAATTAAATGACCGTTCTTATTATTTTGTACCCGGTGTATTTCGTTATAAGATACCCTAGAAATGTAATGATCGCAGGTGGTACTCCAAAAATGCTATCGGAAGAAAATAACATATTAATAAAGCAACTGATATGAATTGTAGGAAAATAAATTCCCTGTTTTATTTCTGTAATAAGCTGGATTTGTAGAGACCGGGATATTAATAATGAGTCGTTCTATATTGATTTAACAAGACGTTTGTTCCCTTTTTAATGCTTTTTCCTCGCGGTCGTTTATATTCTATTTTCAAAACATATTTATGCATGGAATGAATTTAGGCTGAAATCAAACAGGACGATTTAAAATTTAATGGCTTTTTTCAAAACAGCAACAGATTTATATGACTTAGAAAATGCAATATTTTTAATGCGAGCCTTCTATGCTTTAAATTCATTTGACTATAAAGAAAGTTTAATAGTTGCAATAAATCATGATAAAATGCATTTTTGTTACATTTTATATGTTAAGATAAAGTTACTTTTTTCTTTAAGGAGATTGTGTCTTGCTCTTCCATAAACATTAATATTCGCTGAATAGATATTTAGAAAATTTAAGAAAAAATTTCTTTTTCGTGAAAAGTGATACAAAGCGATTGCGCCCAGTACTACTACAATTTTCGAAAATAAATATTTGCCTTGTTTAATTGCAGAAAGCATGAACAATTTTGCGATTAATTGCTGAAACTTTTTTAATCTAAAAAATAATATTAGGCAAATGTCTTTGATGAGAAATATCTGTGCCTTTCTCCTTCGAAATTCTAAAGGTTTACGTAGCTTCTATTAGAACTGTGTCTGTAAGTAAATTTTAGACATCCATAAAAAACTTCGTTAAAAAAAAAAAAAAAATACTTTTCTTTTAAGTTTTCCACATCACAGAGATAGAAACTTTGACAGTGTTTGTAAGGGTACGGTTATTTTCAAGGCCAAATATCAGTATTTTTTATAGAAAAATAAATCTAGTTTAAACGAACAAAATTTCTCCTTATTTAACCCCTTGAGGGGCAAGCAATTACGTTTGTGAAAGGCTGAATTCCCACCGGAATCTTTGAAAAATTCTATTTCAAAATAAGTAAAAGCAATTTTACGGCTTTTTTCCACCAAAGTTAAAAACGTAAAATTTAATAAAATTTTTCAGGTGTAAAACTTCATTAATCGTATGTGGTATATAATATATACCGGTGCCCCTCAAGGGGTTAAGGAGAGATTTTCCATAAGAAAATACTGGTACAGAAAAATTTCTTAGTCTGGAAATTCAAGGACCGGTACGAATCCTTTATTACTGGGGTGGCCAAATGTGGCACGTCTGATACCACTAATATTTTTCAGAAAAAGTAGGCTTTTTGAAACACAGAGATTCGATGATTATATAAGGCAATGATTATTATAAAATTTTAGTGGTGTGGAGCGTGCTACTGTTGGCCACCGCTGCTTTATGACATGGTTTTCTTAGTACTTACTAAAGTACGCCAGTATTTCGGAATAGTAAACTTAGATTTTTTATTTTCAGAAATTCTGCGATTAAATAAGCCGACGGTTATTCGTTATTCGTTACACATATTCTGATACTCAATCAATGGAACCGTGCATTCCTGAACTCCGTGAACTCTGTGCATCTATCTTAGTTATGATTAGTTTTGAAAGTTTATCACTTTTGAGACGGTACTAAAAAGTTTAATATCAGCAGCTCCAAATAAGAATTTTCCTAGCAAGTTTCTATTGAAATTGTTATAGAAATCTACTACTAAAAATTTTGTATGGAAACAGTAGTGTAAAAATTGTTTGTTGAAATTTTTCTTGCATCAAACTCTCAACCCAATTTTACCTTCTTTGATCGTCGTAATCTGCCGATTAACCCCTTCAAGGGCGGTGGTTCATTTTTGGACGAACTAATTTTAATCCCTAAATGGACACTGACAACAGAATTTTGGATTGAAAGTTTTCGTTTTTTTAGCTGCGTGAAGAAAAGCTTCTGCTTATTTTCAAATAAATTTGTTTGTAAATTCCAGTGTCATTCATTCATTTCAGTATTTTACTTATAGAAGTGCTTTGCCCCTGAAAGGGTTAAATAAGGCAAAAATTTCTGTTAATTTTTTGCGGTACAAAAAGGTGTATCATGTTGGCAGCTATGCCTTACTTATAAGTGCATTAAACATTGTTTATCGGAGAAAAAGTCGTATTAAAAAAATACCAAATAGTGTTTTAAAAATAAATTGACAAAATAAAGGTATATTCCGTATTTCATAGCTTTAGTGAACACAGGCGGTATTTCTACAATGTTATCAGAAGAATATAATATATCAATAAAGAAATATATGTGGATTATAAGATAAAAATTGCCATGTTTTATTTAGGGAATCAGTGTTGCCAGATGGGCTACTTTTTTTAATTAGATTCTTGATTGGCACCACTTTTTTGAAATGATAAAATGTGCGTTATTTAATGACATACTAATTAAGGGAAAAACAAAGTGAGTTTTACCGTTTCAAAAAAGTGGTGCCAATCAAGAAATCTGAATAAAAAAATGTAGCCCACTGGCAACACTGTAGGGAATGACTGGACTCATAGGCGTCGGCTTAACGGGGACAATAAGTCAGTCAAACTTTCACCACTAATTTTAAAATTTTATTTTTGTCTTAATTAATTACAGTGACAAATTAGTACAAGAAAAATATTTTTAAATTAGTGGTAGATACATGCCTGATTACATAATTTTCATATTTGAAATTAGTGCCCATGACTTATGCAGTGACTAGTATATTAACTCTCTCGCTGTGCATCCCGCCATTTCCACGGGCAACGTAAAAGTAGCAAAATTTGCGCAACCTACGATTTCCACTATCTCTTTTTTTATGATTTAAATCTATTTAAAAAAAAAACTTTATATTAACCCCTTAATTCTAGCTCCCGTGATATTCACGGGCAGTGTCTTTTACCCAGATTGTTTGATTCCCACCAGTTTTATAAAATAGGTTAATTGGCTTTATTATAGTATCATTTTACCTGTCATTAAATAAGGTGAATATTCCTTTTTCAAAAAAGTGGTGCAAAAGTGCAGTTTGAATTTTTAAATCGTAATTAATGAGGCCGTTAACCCCTTGGAGGGCACCGGTATATGTTATATACCACTTAATTTTAATTCCAAAATGTCACATTCACATCAGATTTTAGCAATTAAATTTTGTTTCATATACGATACACGAAGAAAAGCTTTTACTTAGTTTGATATATAGTTGTTAATTAATACCGATGTCAATCAATCATTTTAAAATTTTAGCAACAGAAGTGTTATGTCGCTTAAAGGGTTAAGGGGTTAAAAAAAGAACTCTTAAAAAATTGCATATTTTAACTCTAAAATATATGCAGATTTGAAATATGTAATAAAACTAATGGGCAATTTTTGAACATATTTTGGTTTTTAAAAAATTACGCTGCAAGAGGGTTAATAACACTGTGAAGCAATGAAATTGTTTCATAAGTTACAGTGTTTAAGTCTGTATGCATATCTGCCAACATTTGCGGTTTTTTATATCACAGAAATTTAATAGAAAATTTTGCCTTGTTTAATCGGCAGGTTACGACGATTAACCCCTTGAGGGGCGGTGGGATAAAATATATCCCACCTAATTTAAACAAGATTCTCACCAGAAAATTGTAACTGAATTTTATTATTTTAACTTTAGAGGAAAATCGTTGGAAAATTGCCTTTCTTTATTTAATATTAAAATTTTTCGATTATTCTGGTGAGAATTCAATATTTAGAGCCATTTTTGCTTGCCTCTCTAGGGGTTAAATAAGGTAAAATTTATTATTAAATTTGCGTGGTACAAACAGGTATGTTGGCAGCTATGTGTATGTAATTATCCAACTGAACACGGATATCGCGATTAAAAACATTCATTGTCTATTGTTTCCGAAACGCAGATGTGCAACGGTAAGAATTTTTATTACTATAATTGTTTTAATGTGTAATTCTTTATCTAATCTATTAAAGAAATCATGATAAATAGAACAACCTTAATAGTATTTTGCACAATGGTACTAAACAAAATACATATAGAGTAAACACTTCAATATCGTGTAGCGTTATTCTTGCTCGAATGCTTAGTCAGTGTGGGAAATATTACAAATATAATGTAAAAAAATTATTATATTATTGATTTTAATTGGATCATTATTACAGGGCTGCCACTAGGGACTATTTTTTTTAATACTAACTTGCACCACATTCTCAAAACAAAAACATTTCACATAAATAAAGAAGAGGAGACATAGTGTATTGCCTACCAGTTGCGAGTGAAGTAATTCAGGAGGTTATCACAAGATGGCGGATTATTATTATTATTATTATTATTTTTAATCGGATAAATAGTTCCTGATAACCGCCGGAGCAAATTTCCACGAGTAAATTTTAGAAGATAATATCGTTTTTTCGTTTTATTTGAGCGCCTTGTTCATTCAAAATTCCTTTAAGGAATTTCGTAAAAATTTCTACTTATTTTTACTCGTGGCAGTTTGCCCAAGTACTATAATCTTTTTCACTGCAGGACAGGAGGTTGTTTATGTTGTCACACTATGGCGGAAACGCAAGGCCTGACTGGCGCATAAGTAAACTTCTGCCAGTAAAAATGAATATCTGTTTTTGCCATAATGTATGGTTGAAATTTTGCATTAATAAGGCGTTTAAATGAGCAAAATTTTCTGTTTAAATTTACTGGTGGAAGTTTTCCTCATCAGTAATCAACACCTGTGAAAGCAGTTACAGTTGAAGTTTCAAAATTTTAAGGCTATGTCAATTCCTTTTTATTCATAGTTCTATGCTGACAACATGTGCGTGAGAAATATAATACAAAATTTATTTTTTAAAACTAGTATTACTAGTGGGATATAAAATTAGTCGCCAGTGGAAGACCTGTTATTACAGTTTGTGTGTTTGATAAGTTCATTTACAGTTATTGTTTATGATTGTACTAATTTACGAAGATGTTTGATGTAAATAACATAATATACAGAGCGATAGAGGAATTAGTTCGTACCTGAAGCTGCATATTACAAAATACAGACAATTCAGCTTTTTTATGGTCGTATTAATATTCACCACGTAGAATTCAATAAGAATTAAGTAAGGGAGACTAGGGATGGTTAACCCCCTTTTTGCAAAATGATTTTTTATTTTATAAATATTGAAAGTAGAATAAAGTTTTATATATCATTTTATTCGTTATACAATCAGTTATCAAAATAAAATTACTAAGTGTAATATATAAGAATTTTGAAAAATGATTGATTTTAATCGTGAGAAAATAATGGGTCAAGGCTCCCCACATATGGGAGGGTTGAACCACTATATGGAAGGCTTGGCCCACTTTGTTTTATATTGAAATACTTGTGAAGAGAAATAAAATCAGTCTAAAAAAAGCAAAATTACTTTATGCTACATGCTTTAATTATTTTGTATATTTTTTTTTAATATCATGCTTAAACAAACCTGCTTAGACACAATCGCAAGTCAGAGAAGAAAAATTTTGTTTTAACCCCTTGGAGGGCACCGGTATATTATATATACCACTTAATTTTAATTCCCAAATTCCACATTCGCACCAGAATAAGGGAATTATATTTTGTTTAATGCAATGTACGCGAAAAAAAGCTTTTACTTAGTTATATGTAAATTTGTTCATAAAAACCGGTGTCATTCAATCATTTTAACATTTTAGCAACATAAGTACTTTGCCCTGAAAGGGTTAAACAGGATTTTGCCTGAGCAGGTATAATTTTACAGTAGGGAAACTGAAATTTTAACATTTAGACAGTATTTCGTTAGAGACAGGTTCCGTTTTCATAGGGTTTCCTGTATTACTATGTCCGAATTTAGGAGCCGCTGTCCCTCTTTTTTTGTCTCCTTCTCCTACTTTTTTTAATACCTGATCTGACAACTCTAGTTGTCGCACAGTTTGGCTTCATCTCACTGTATTTATCCTGGTGAAATTTGTCTGCCTACATTCCTAAAGTTTTTCGCTCAATACTATCAGAGCTGCCAAGTCTCCGGATTTTTGGATACCAGTATTTTAATACAGAAAATGTTGTTTTATTTAATTAGAACAATTGGGCTATTTAAAACAACAACACTTTCTCTTAAATAACAGTGGTGTGCAAAAAGCCGGAGACTTGACAGCTCTGTACCATGTTCTTTTGCAGCCGCATGAGTGCTTAACTTAACATTAACATCTTCTAACACTTTCAGTACTAAAATATTGAAAAGAAATGACTGGCACCGGAATTTACGAACTAATGTATTTGGAAATAACAAAAAGGCTATATTTTACATACATATTAAATTGAAAAGATTTTAGCAAAATTCTGGTTCAATTGTGGCATAATTGGGAGTTAAAATTAAATGGTTTCATGAACGGTTTGATGAAATGGTTTCACTGCCCCTGAAAGAGTTGAAACTGCTGCTTTCATGCTTTCTAGTCCTTTCTCGTTTTTTCAACTGTTTCTATTTACCTATTGTAAGTAATATTTAAATGGAAAAAAAGTTCTTATCAATTTTCCCATTTATATATAATTAATTTTTTTTCTTGCAGTGGATACTAAAGCAATTTTTGCCTTCTTTCTTTAAATCAGTTTTAAACATTTTCTTTTCCATCACCCCATTTTACTGTAGCTTTACAGAATAAATTTACATTCTTTTTTTTATATAACCGTAGCTGCCAACCTTTCACTAATCTTCCGTAATATCTGGATTAACTTGAAAAAGGTTAACCACTTTCGAAACAGAAAATTTATTTCTTGAAACGTTATTTATTTAATTCAAGGATTCTAGGTGGTACATATTAATTACATTTCTTCAAAAAATTTCTGGTTCGAAAAGTATTAAACCAGGGTCAAATTAACGCACGTATTACAGAAGATTAGTTTGAAGTTGGCACCTACTCTCTTAAAACGAAAGAGCCAAAATAACTCAAGTTGAGCCGAAATCCACTCATCTCATGACTTGAAAGTCAGCTTCCCATAAAGAGTTGAAACAACTCGAGTGAATGAGTTGTTTTAAAGCAACTCATGATTGAGTGATCTCTATTTTACTCATACTTGAGGGAAATCAACTCAATGAAGGTAAAATCCAGTAGCACTTGAGTGATTTGTAACCAACTCATACTTGAGTGAAATTGAGTCATTTAAGACTAAATTCAGTCGAACTTGACTGATTTGTAATCAACTCATACTTGAGTGAAATGAAGTTATTTAAGAATAAATCAGGTAGCACTTGAGTAATTTGTAACCAACTCACACTTGAGTGAAATTAAGTCATTTAAGACTAAATCTGGTCGTACTTGAGTGAAATGGAATCCCTTTGAGACTAAATTCAGTAACACTTGTGTGATCTGTAGCCAACTCATATTTGAGTGAAATGAAATAATTTAAGCCTAAATCCAGTACCACTTGTGATTTATAATCAATTCAAACTTGAGTGAAATGAGGTCATTTCAGATTTAATCCAGTAGTTCTTGGGCAATTTGTAACAATTCATACATGGAATAAATCAACTCATTTAAGAGTTCATGCAATGAACTCTTAAATGATGTTCTTAAAATGCAAAATCCCGAGTGATTTTTAATAAACTCATTCATAAGAACTCGCTCAAAATTACAAAAAAAAAAAAAAACCTTGAGCGATTTCTAATTAACTGATTAAATAAAATCATGTCATTTTAAATGAAATTCAGTAACCTGTGATTGATTTTTATCAATGAAATTCAAAATAACACAGAATTCTTGCCACATTTTCAAATTAAAATAATAAATAACTAATTTTATATTCCTTCATACTGGTTTATATAATTGTATTACTTTTTGATTGAAAAAAAAATATGATTTATAACTAAAAATTACAATTAAACCAATCTTAAGTATTTAACGTAAAAAAAAAAAAATAAAAAATATATATATATATATATATATATATATCTAAATGTAAACTTGAAATCACCAAGGAAAGGAAAAATCCCAATGACAACTTTTAAAAGCTGACTTCTCAAATCCAAAAGGGCAACTTTCTGACATAAGTTTTAATTTATTTTTGATCGAAAATGCATGAAACTAGCTGGGTGTTCAGAAACTATGTAATCAAGCTGCTTTTTTCATTTTTTTGCAAACGCAATACATCTTTCAGAAAATAGTGTCAAAGTGGATGTTTTAAACTTAATTTCTGCATGAAAGGAGAAACAACACTCAAGAGCGGGCGAAAACGTGTTTGTCATGTGAACAAAATCGTTTATAACTCAATAGGTAATTTATTGATTTAAAAAAAATGGAAAATTCAATTCCAAATAGCTTTCATAACCAGGCTTTCCAATTTTATATCTTTCCATTAAAAAATGAATTTGTAAATGTATCAAAACGTTTTGTGCTTGTTGAGCAGAGCCATTAAGAACAGCCTTAAGATCCTACACTAGTCGCTGAAAAAGTATAGAAGGGCGATTCCGTGCAGAGAGTCACATGTAATGAGGGCTTTAATTTTCATTTATTTATCAAATTTTAATGCTAATTCTGATTTTAAGTGGTATGGTAAATAAGTTATAACCATATTTTTTAGTTTAATGTGTGGAAATAAAACTCCCAGAAATATATCATTAAATTTCATTACTCAAAATGTGCTTTTTTCCGAAGTAGGAAAAAAGCACATTTTGAGTAATGTAATTAAATAATATACTTCTGTGAGGTTTATTGCCACACATTTAAATTTAAAAATATGGTATCTTATTTACCATACCACTTAAAATCAGAATTAACATTAAAATTTAATAAATAATAAATAATTGAATAAATGCAAATTAAAGCCTGCGTTATGTGTGTGACACTCTCCATGGAATCGCCCAGAAATGATGGTGTTAATCCTATGGAGAAGTTATTTTCAAATACATTGTTTGGATTCATATATATATATATATATATATATATATATATATACATATAATTTTTTTTTTGGGGGGGGGGGCAGCCATAGGATCTTTATGCAGGCTTATTTTTAATTTTGCAATTTTGGTTAGTTTTTTAATACAGTAGACGATTTTACGAACTGGTGTACTGGTCCCGCCCAGCATCTCGCTGAACTAATGTTACTCCCATTTACGAACTTTTGACTTTATGAACACATATGAGTCCCATCGAGCATTTACTGTATTAAGATATCAATTTTAGAATCAGTTCCGAAAATTAAAGTATTTAAAATAAAATATAAAACCTAAGTTAAAAAAGTAAAAACTAGCCAGCATATAGATTGTCTTCAGCTATCATATGCAAAAAGAAGCCTGTACAAATATTAAAATCCAAGCAAGATATTTGAAAATAACTTCCCCGTGGAACTAACATTATCACAAGTGTTGTCACACTGCTATTGTTAGGCTGTAATAAGTAAAACAAAATATTTCAAAAAAGATAAACACTAACCCATTATATACTTTGTTGTAATTATCCCTTGATTTAATTCACACTACTTCTTAAATTGACTAACTTTTAAAGAAATATTATTTGTTAAGCTTTTTTATGCTAATTAGTTAGCACTTGCTAAATGTCAATTTAAAGCAGTTCATATATTTACAAATAAATTATGCACCAAAATAACTTTAGAAATGGATCAACTTAATTCTTTATATCATTTAAAACATTTGTTGAAACTTGAAATTATGTTCAAGTATAACTTTAAAATTTAGCTACTGGGTTAGAAGGAATAATGTCTTGATTGGATAAATACCAACCTATTAGGTACTTTCTTGCAGTTATTCTTTTTTAATCTTGTTTTGTTGCAATTGACCATTGATTTTATCCAATGTTTCTTAAATCTACTAACTTTTAAAGAAATGTAAAACTTTAAAATGGCATAAGATTGTAGCTTTTTATGCCAAAAGCAGGAGCCAAATATGGAATTTAGAATATCGTTGGGGAAAGAAACAACATTATTTACTAACAATTTTATTGAACAAAAAGAAAAAACAAATGTAGCATTGATAGCAATTTTAACAACAGATGGAGTGTTTTAACAACACCTTTAACTGGACATGTAAATATTTTTATTTAACATTTTCTTGTCAAGACAAGAAAATATGTATTATTCTCTGCTGAAGATCCTTGAGAGATTCGATAGGGTTGTTGACTTCCACTCCTCGCAGCGGAATTGCATTCCTCCATGAGGTCACTATTCTCCTGTGTTAAAAGAAAATATTGAAATTAAGTTAAATAGCAATAATTGTAATGCAAAGGATTATGAATCTTTTAAAATATTAGTTTTTAGATTAAAGTAAATATAAATAAAGTCTTAAGCAACTTCTTAAAATATTGTTGAACATTCACCTTTGTTACCATTTTCAAAATGTACACAAACATATCTTTTTAAACAATAATTGGGCGGGGAGGGGGAATGAAACTTAAAAAATTAAATTTATTCTAAATATGAATATATATATAAGGGGTCGTTCCAAGCAAAATTTAGGGCCCTTTCACAAAAATCTAATAAAATAGGCCCCTTTGTAACATTCTTTTTCACACAAACTGTTTTAAAATGTGTAAATTGTAAATAAAACCAGCTCACTGAAAACAAACTTTACCAAGGGGATTTAAAGAAGTTTTGTCAAAGTCTTCATTTAAATTTGAGTAACATGATTTCAACTTTCATTACAAAATGTTATTTATAACAAAAATAACTTACTTTTCACAAAATGGGCCCCAAAAATAAAAACCTACACACACACAAAACCGCCTCCCCATGCATATTCTTAAAAAACATACACTAAAACTTTTAGCTTTATATAAAGTTACACCACTGAAAATTCGGCTAATTGTGAATAAAATGGAAAATGAAACCATCTGTGCAATCACACTTACCCACTTGTTTATCATGTTACTTCTGATTAGGGTGTAAAAAAATCATGATTTTTAAAAAAAAAATAAAAAAAATCTGATTTTTTTTGTATTTAAATCTGATATTTTTTATTTTTTTTCCCGTGTTAAAATATTAACATCTACCAAGAATTAAGCATTTCAAAAATGAATAACCCTCCAATAAACATAATCTATGTTTTTTTGCTTTAATTAATAAAATTTTAATTATGTAATTATAGAAATTACAAAAAACTGCAAATAAAAAATTTCTTTAGTAACATACAGCATTATGTGCATTAATATTTTATAATAATTATGTAAACCAATATTAAATACTGCTTATATTTTAAAGTTATTGATAAATTGCATTTAATTTTAAATTGATGATACAGATTAAATTTTGTAATTATTAAACAATTAACTGTTTAATTAAGAACACAATCTACATTTTTGAAAAAAAGGTTGAAAAAAGGTGATAAATAATAGTTTGATAAATTCATAAAGCAGCCAGTAATTTTACACAGGTTTTAAAGCGTATGTCTATCAAATTGATCAAAAATTGTAGCAATGTATATAGCAAACTTACGCATAATTTATAAATAGAGTACAAAAATTGGATTTTTGAAATTTAAATCAGATATTTTTCCCCACAACATTAAAATATTTGAATAGCTACTAAATATTATAATGTATTAAAGTTATTTAACATTTAGTTAGATTTTTTTAAATGTATAATAACATCTTTTTACACAGTTTAATATTGTTATAATTAACAATAACAAATATTACATTTTTTACAAGTGATTTAGTGATCGTTTTCATTATTGATTATCATGCTTTTTCAACATTTTAAAAAATCAGAAAATATGTGATTTTATCATCTGATTTAAATCAATTGATTAAAATCATTGACACTATTGCTGTGTTTATTGTATATAAAATAATAACTTGATTATTAAAAGGAAATTATGACATTGAAAGTTATATTAGATTTAAATATTTTTAAATTAAATGCTTTTTATGTTTGTTAGATAAAAAAACATGGTTTTTACAAACTTACTGTACTTAAAATTTTTCACAATACTCAGGAATTATACTTGGAAACAATTATTTAAAGCTTTGTTTTGTGTATTCATAAGTCACAATAATTTGAATACTTTTTTATGTGATTTTAAACAGTAAAAAATTTTTGATTTTAATCAATGATTTTTTTTTTTTAAATCACTTGATTAAAATCATGATTTAAATCGTTGACACCCTACTTCTGATACAATCTTAAAATAAATTTTTATTTTAAAAACAAATTTAAAAGGTCTTAAGCAACATTACAAAATATTGTTGAAAATTCCCCTTTGTTGCCATTTTCAAAATGTATACATTGGAAGGGGGGGGGATGAAACTACACTTAAATTTATTCTAAATATGAAATGTTTTATTACAACAATGATGTTTAACCTTACCCCATAAAATCTAAGCAGTCAGGCGGCAATTTTCTTCCAACAGTCAAATGCATGTCATGTGTCAGAGATACATGTCTAATTTAATACAGTATAACCTCGAAAATCCTGTATCAGGACTAAGACTAGATTTATAAAAATTCTGGATTTCACAAAGATAATCAAACTTTCACTGTTTTTAATGGTACCTTTAATCATAATTTAATAACAAAGTTATAATTATGTAAGAAAATGAAAAAATAATATTGAAAGGCTTACTTTCATTGAAATTTACGTTAAAAAATTTTCTATAAACAGTGAATTTTGAAAATTCAATTGCAATTTTTTTTTTTTAAACTATTAATAAAAATGCTTTTCATATTAAATACATGTTAGGAATATATATTTCAGAAATACAGACTTGTTTTTCTAACTTGCATAATGTTATGACAAAATCAAATTTTATATGCTGTTTTATGTTATTGGGCAAATGTATCTGACTGATAGACGATACTAAATAAATGAACTAAAACTGCATAGCACTGCATTCCAAACACATAGGAAACCTGGTAGCAGAAAGTTCCTGACGGGTGACATGCGTCGCAGATTTTTTTTTCCATTGGATTTTTTTCCAACTTTATATTATGTTTAGTTCTTTATTATTTATTACTAAAACTTAAGATTATTATTAATAAAAATTAGTAAAATGCTTAAAAACATTAAAAGTAAATTTTCTGCTATTGGGATAGAAAAGATAGATGCTAGGTATGAAGTTTACTAATATGAAAACAGATTTTTTTTTCCACATATGTATCTGTAAGGTCACACTGGCCCAATACAGTGTTAATTACTAAACACACACACACAAAAAAAAATGAAATTCCATGACAAAATCAAAACTTAAATATATTTAAGATTAATATGTAAATTTATACCTTTCTTGCTGATAATACACCTCTTCAGGATTATCACGTGTCTCTTTGATAGTCCTCTTTGTTGGTACTTCTTTTGGGCTGGTGTTAAATTTAACCTCATTGTTGCCATAACCTCCATTCAACCATAGCAGCTTGAGTGATAGGATCAAAGTATTGTTCCTAAAATGAAAATGTGCAAAAACAATGTTATCGATTTAAAACGTTTAAATGATTTTAACTTAAAATTTCAAAACAGACGTAATGATGAGTTCATACGAAAGTGCCTGAAACATACAGAAAACGGAAATTCATTTCCCTGCAATTTACCCAAGCAATAAATTGGGTTGGGTTGATTTTTGACGGCAAAACTCTTGAGTTTTGTGCAATCGAACAGTAAAATTCGCGATATCTTTTTGTGACTAATTAACAAAATTCACTATTCGTCGCGACCTTTTGACGAAATTTGTAATATTCTTCACCAAATAAGTTTATCGATATTCCCGATTATTTTTTGCGCAATCTTTTGACGAAATTCGCAATTTCTTTCTGAACTCTTTACGAAAATAGCAATTTTATTCAACAACCAATTGAAGATAATTACCATTTGTTTCTGAGATATATGACAAAATATCTGGTATTTTTCCATGATCATTTGAAGAAATTCTCAATTTTTTTCCGCTACTGATTCATGAATTGATTTAGGGAAATTCACCAAAGTGTTGCAGAAAAAAACAAATTTTGCCAAAGAGGTACAGAAAAAAATTTTGCCAAAGGGGTACAGAAAAAAATTTTGCCAAAGGGTTGCAGAAACAAAAAAATTTTGCCAAAGGGTTGCAGAAACAAAAAAATTTTGCCAAAGGGTTGCAGAAAAAAAAAATTTTGCCAAAGGGTTGCAGAAAAAAAAAAAACGAATTTTGCAACAGGGTTGCAGAAAAAAACTAATTTTGCCAAAGGGTTGCAGAAAAAACAAATTTTACCAAAGGGTTGAAGAAAATTTTGTCAAAGGATAGCAGAAAAAAACACAAATTTTGCCAAAGGGTTGCAGAGAAAAAACACAAATTTTGCCAAAGGGTTGCAGAGAAAAAACACAAATTTTGCCAAAGGGTTGCAGACACAGTTGTATAACATAGACACACGCGCAGAAGATTTTCCAAAAATTCGGAACCTTGCAGAAAAATTTGTAGAAAAAAACTTATTTTTGTAACTTTTTTTTTTTTTTTTTTTTTTAATACCAAAAAATTAAAAATATTCTCTATATTATAATTTCGTCAAAGAATCGTTAAAAAAAAAAAAAAAATTCTTAAAAGCATAGCGGAGAAAGCCCGAATTTGTCAAAGGATCGTGAAAAGAAAAATCCCGCAAATTTCGTCAAAAAATCGCAGAAAAAACTTATTTCATCAATGGATTACGGGAAAAATATGAATATCGCTAAAGGCTGAGAAAAAAGAACGTATTTCGTCAAAAAATCGCAGGAAAAATGCAAATTTCGTAAAAATATCGCAGAAAAAACGTTAATTTCGTCAAAGGATCGCGAAAAAAAGCTAATTTCGTCAAAGAATCTTAGAAAAATGCAAATTTCGGCAAAAGGGCTCAGGAAAAAAAAAATTTCTTAAAAGCATAGCGGAAAAGCTCTAAATTTTGCCAAAAGATTCTGAAAAAATGCAAATTTCGTAAAAGAATCGTGTAAAAAACTACTTTCTTCAAAAAATCGAGAATTTCGTCAAAAGTGTTGTGAAAAAAGCAAGAATTTTGTTAAAAATGCATGAAAAAATACGAAATTCGTCAAAAGATCGTACGAAAATGCAAATTTCGTCAAAAGATTGGGAAAAAACTGATTTCGTGAAAGAATCGAAGAAAAATGTGAATTTCATCAAAGAATCGAGAAAAAAAGAGAATTTTATCAAATGATCACAGAAAAAACGAGAATTTCGTCAAAGACAAAAGGAAAAAACATGATTTTTGTCAAAGGGGCGCGGTAAAAACTCACCAGTCTCTTTAATGATGATACCTATGAATGGATACATACCTCTTCCTAGAAAAGGTGATTTAGTTGTTTCAGTAGCAATGTCACATTATTTCTGCCCTTCTTATGCATTTTTAGCTGGGTTTTTTTTTTTTTTTTTTTGACCAAAATAATTATTCTTTGATTAACCCTAAAACTACCGGAAATTTTACTCAAGTTTTATAAAAACATTCTACACCAGAATTTTTACTTAAAACTATTTAATTTGTTTATTTAACTTATTATTGTCTGATTTATACATTTAGTTTGTTTTGAAGAAATTTCTGGTTTGAATAAATATTTTGAATGTACATGTCGGGTCCAATGGACCCGTCTGGTAGACGGAAGGTTAATACTAATTATTTTTAATTTAAATGGTAATTATTTTAAAAATACTCTTTTTAATTCATATTGTTAAAATAACATAACACTGTATTCTACGTTATTAAACATTAAATTAATATGCAGATAGTTTTTGACCCAATATTTATGCACATAGAAAGTTTTTGGTTTTATACAAGTCTGGTTGCAGAAAAAACAAACTTTGCCAAAGGGTTGCAGAAAAAACGGAAGTCTCTTTAGAAAACAACATATACACAAATATCTACGTTTATTATAACAGGGATAAACTTAAAAAAATATACCAAACTAACTTTTGAAAATTTGGGTTTAACCTGAACCCAACTTGCAGGGATTCACACTCAGCCTCAAATCGACCTGAACCGATTTTTCTTCCAATTTTTCCACTTTTACTGTTTGATTTTAAAATGTTAATTCATAGAGGAAACCATTAAATTTAAAATTTCATTATTAATAAAAAGTCTTATTATCCTTTAAATAAACTCAAAGCAAGTTTTTTTTTTTTTTCCAATATGAAATTTACTTATAAAGAGCTTATTTATCAAAATGTAATTGTTTTATTAAATATTATGTAAAGTTGTTTTAAAAAATAACATTTTAATACCTTAAACCTTGAAATAAAAAGTATTCGGCCAAACAGTTACTATTCGGCTAGCTCAATATTCAGTATTCGGCCAAAAATCACTATTCAGAGCATCACTAAATCTGACTTGCTACTTTGAACAACATTCATAATCTTCAATTTTAATTTTTAGCTTAATTGTTTACATATCAAATACCTACATATATGAATTATGAATCACTGCAGGATTAGTATTAGTTTTTGCCACTTACTGAAAGAAACTAGTTTCTGCCGTGATGATATGAAAAAGTAAAATGTTTTAAAATTTTACTGTTGTATGATATATTTCTCAAATCATTTTCATTTATTAATTTTTTTAGAATATGAAATTATGGCTAAATTCATAAGCTGGGGAGGGTGGGGGGGGGGGGGGCGATTGTGGCTTCATCATGAAAAAATACCAAAAATTTTAGCGAAGACAGTGTTGACTAGGGATGCACCGAATAGTGATTGTGGCCGAATACGAAATATTCGGCCTAGAAGTGAACCGAATACCGAATATTCAGCCAGCCGAATAGTAACTGCTAGGCCGAATACCGAATATTCGGCCTGCCGAATAGTAACTATTCAGCCGAATACCGAATATTCGGCTTGTCAAATACTTTTATATTTCAAAGTTTAAAGACATTAAAATATTAAATTTTAAAACAATTTTACATACTATTCAATACAGAAACTTACATTTTAATAAACAAGAGTTACAATTACAAGTAAACTTTATACCGAAAAAAATCTGCTTTGAGTTATTTTAGAAGAGGATAGTTATAAAACTTTTTAAATTAGTAAAATTTTAAATTTCGTGGCTTCTACTGAGAATTAATACAGATAAATAAAATTCTCTTAAATTCTAAAAGAAACATTTTAAAATCAATGTTTAATAGTGAAAAAATTGGAAGAAAAATTGTACAGTATCATATATTATTTGTTTGTCAGGAAGAGAATGAAGTAAAAGTAAACAAATATTACAAATCAATTCAAATTTTATATGGTGGCAACTTAGCAAGAATAATTGTTCTACTCCCTTTAATTTAAGCAAGGAAGTTTTTAAATACATCCTAGATAGGTGTCTGGAGTGGACAATCATTTTCAGAGATTCTAAAAATTGTTCTTAAAATCTTAGCAAGAAACAGTTTATTTGCTAGACAAAATTTAGGAACTTGCATTTGTACATAATTAATTTCTATGAAAATCCTCGTGATTGGTTAATTTTCTTACATAATACTTAACAAACAGCAAATAAATAATGTAATAACATTCTCTTTTATTTAACCTAGATCTACCGGGAATTTTATTCAAGTTTTAATAAAACGTTCTACACCAGAATTTTTATTTTAAAACTATTTAACTTATTTATTTACCTTATTTTTGTCTGGTTTATATACTTAGTTTATTTTAAAGAAATTTCTGGTTTGAATTAATATTTTGTATGTACCTGTCGGGTCCAATGGACCCGTCTGGTAGACGGAGGGTTAAATATGATTCTGTTTTCTAATTATTCTGAATATCTTTGTAAGTTGATTGTTAAATGCAGAAGTTGTATAAAGTTTTTAAAAATATGTTTAAAAAATTTTCCTTAAGTATTCGGTTTGGCCGAATATTCGGTAACATGGCCGAATACCGAATATTCGGTGCATCCCTAGTGTTGACTAGAATAAAAGGACTGTTTTTACTGCAAAAACTTTATGTCGTCGTCTCCCTCCCCCCCCCCCCCCCCCCCGAAATCCTTTGACAAAATTTTTTTTCATGATTCTTTACTGAAATTTTTTTAAGTTCTCTGGCGATATTTGCATTTTAATAAAATTAGTGCTTTTTAACTTTTGACAAAATCTGTATTTTTTTCCTGCTCCGTTATGTGAAGATACTTGCGAGTTAAGGCTATTCATATTTTTATGGGAAGGTTTTTTTTGCTAATCTTATTTGCATTTCGACATTTTGAATTTTTTTTTGGTGGTGGTGGTCACGCATTGTATATCTGAGCTTGATCCTCACGGCACCTGTTTACTTTTTCGATTTTGATTGCAGAATTTTTATTTTTTTGAGAAATTACTTTTACCTTTCAGAATCTGTTCTAAAAGGGAAAGTATTGTCTAAAAAATAAAATAAAATTCTGCAATCAAAGATTAAAGTAAACAACAAGGGGCACTGTGAAGATCAACTATACAATGCCGCAAACAAATTGCAAAATGCAAATGAGATATTAGAGAAAAACCTATACCTATTTTACCCCGTGCTTCAGAGTAAAATGGATATATGCTGGTTATAGTTGAATTACAATATAATTAATGTGTAAACCATTTAAGAGTTTTGTACTTCCATCCTCTGAATCATATATGTAAACTGGGGTGAGGTAGGAAGGCAAAAACCTGTCCCTTTCAGTTTGTTTACATTTTTTTCTTTACAAATGAAAACACTTATGAAACTAATAGAAATAAGATGCAAGTACAGACAAATCCTATCCTAGCCCCCTCCCCACCCACCCAAAACTGCTCCGAATTTTCACAACATCAGTTTACGTTCATGCTCTGAATCATGTTCCTAATAGTGTTTCATTTTTAAAGTTTTTTTTTTTTTTTTTTTTTTTTTTTTTAATTTAATGCAGTTTAAAAGCAGATAGATATCAGCATAAGTATCTGTAGGAAAAAATGAGAAATTAATTAAAAAATATTTTAAATCAAAAGCAATTTATAAAGTTAACTAGCTATAAGTGAATGAAAATTTATATACAAAATGTATACAGCAATGACCGGTGCAGCTTGGTTGAGAGACTTCCTAACAATTCAGGATGCCTGCACATCAGCAATGTCGTCTTTCTCAGGGAAGACATAAAATATCCCGGCAGATTACTTTGTTGCAAACTTTACAGTGTATTTATCTTCATCAGGGATATCAATAACAAGAACTGTAAATTCTTGAACAGACTTCTTTACACCGAATTTCACAAGGACCCAGCCACCAAACATTGGATTCACTACAGAAAGAACCTTTGGTTTAACTTCCATGGGTTGCTTCGATTCTTTTTACTATTTGTCCTCTTTTAATCCACCCAATTTAATAATTTAGTATAGTTAGAACATGTGTTTTAATTTAATTTATGGCTGAAAATATGATACTTTAACGTGATTTTTGAGAAATTGTCAATTAACAGCGATTTTTAATGTTACTTACATTCCAACATGCAGCGCAGATAACAGATGTTAGTGACTAATTTATAGCATAATTTCACATTTAAGCATAGGATCAATAACAATTTGCTCTCAAAGGTCTTTCAATTTTGATCCATCTTCATACATTCATATCTTGACAAACTCTCATAAAAAAGATGGACTATAATACCTATTTTACCCTATGTGACAAGAAATCAAGGTTGGGTTTAAGCCGTCAAAAACCAGTTTTTGACGTGACATAGGTTTAAACTGCATTTTAAGCGTCAAAAACACCAATATTTAAATATGCTCAGAACAACAAAAAAAAATTGTTAGTATAGCTAGATACAGCACCGCTTTTATTTAATGATAGTATTTCTTTTACTGATCAAATATTAAATTATAATTTTTTTCTTTGTTTATGACTAAATTGCCAAATTTTTTATGTGGATTTTTAGCATACTTGGTTGCTTTTCTTATTTAATAAATATGTATATAGAGATAGACAAACTTTTTGTAATAATAAAGCATTTAACAAATGAAATCAAACAAGATTTTACAAAAATAGATTATATATCAGGGGTCAATCCAGGTGAAATTTGGGGCCTATTTAGGGCCCCTTTACAAAAATCTATTTAATAAAATAGGGCCCCTTCAGAAAAATAAATTTAATAAAATGGGTCTCTTCATAAAAATGAACTTAATAAAACAGGCCCCTTCTCAAAATTCCTTTTAATAAAATAGGCTCTTTTGTAACATTCTTTTTCATAAAAAGTGTTTTAAAAATGTGTAATTTGTAAATAAGATCAGGTCACGAAAAACAAGAACTGTAACAAGGGGATTTAAAGAATATTTTTATTCATAAATTCTTGGTTCGAATTTGATTCACTGGATTTCAACTTTCATTGCAAAATGTTATTTTTCACAAAAATATTATAAAATTCACAAAATTAACTTACTTTTCACAAAATGGGCCCCAAGAATAGAAACCGGCACCGACCCCTGTATATATACAGTCTTTAACAGAAATATTTTCTTTGCAGCATAAATATTTTTTTTTTGGGGGGGGGGGGGAGAGAAAAGATACAGAAAAACAACAATAAAAATGATTTTATCATGTGTGCAAGAAGTCCATCCAAGCCAAGACTGAAAACTTTTCCGAATATTAGGTATAACCTACTGGCGATGGGCTAGACAATCTCAATGTCTTGATTTATGGCTGAAAATGGATTTTTTACAATAAAAAAGAGCAATTAAAAGTTTTTGCTAGTAAAATTGCTATTATTTCAATATAAAATATAATTTACAACCAGCCAAAAATCTTTCCGAGACTGAAGGTCTTGCACCCATGTTTAAAATTGTGAAAAGAATTTAGTGATTGGTTATACCAAAATTATCTTATTTTTTATTTAAATCTTTTGAAATGAGGGACAAATGAATAATTCACCATACCAGTAAGAAAAGAAAAAAAATAGTATGCTGCTAGTTTGTTTTTACAAAGTTTAAATATTGCCAGATATGTGACCATTTCATTCACACTTTTAATTTTTCAAAAAATTTTGTGTGGTAAAATAATAAAAAATATACTCATTTTACCCCGGCTACCCCTATTGTCAGGAAGGTAAATTGGAAAATATAGCTCTCGGAAAATTGAAAGGGAATTGCTGAAAAGTGATGGTGAATGGATGCAGTAGAACACTGTTTATGTAATTATTTGAATTCTTTTACACAAATAGTATTGTATAGAAATAAACTATTGTACTTCTAAGGAATAAAATTGACTTTTGAAAATATAATTAGATTGAAAAAAAATGTATAAGTGAATACCAACCTTGAATTAAAATTCTGTATTTGGAGAAAGAAACAATTCTCTGGAAAATTTTAGGGAGGAATTCTAGTAATTTTTCACAAAATTATTTACTACAAATTATAAAACGTATTTTTGTTTGATATGATTTATCTGAAAAATTATTTTTACAAAATACTTAGAACTGTTATATCTGACAAAAAGTTTCGTCACACGAAAAAGTAAACTATTATTTTCACCTCCCACGACCCTTGCTTTAACGCTATGATCAGCTTATTTATTTATTTCTCAACAAAGTAATAAACAGGACATTTTAAACGAAAATAAATAAGTAAAAAATAAAAAGGCAGAATAATTTTAAAATATAGAAGCATTTCTAAAATTAGCTGCCTGCAGCGTGACGGAGGGAGAATGTGTTACAACGTGCATTAAAAATTATAATTTTAAATCATTACATGCAATTCCACTAAAAAGTAAGGATAAATTAAATGCTTTTATAAAACTTACCGAATAAAACAGACACATCCTTTCGTTCCTTCTTTAAGAAAACTTCTTGAATGTTTACATATTTATCTACACATCAGCGTCCATCTTGAAGCAGGCCAGAGACACGATAAGACGAGACGAACGAATCTGAGAACGACTCGCAAAAGAGCGGCAGGAAACTAGCTTGCTAATCAAGTTGAGCTGTTTTGCGGTCGCTCTCGTTGAGTAAAATAGAAGAATAAGAGCTTAAATCAAGTTGAGTGAAGCGTTTAAAAATCAACTCATTCACGATCCAATAAATTAGTGCTCATTCTTGAGTAGGCAAATCCACTCATTCGTTTTAAGAGAGTATGTAATAAACAATGACCTTTCATTATGCACTGTGTATAATAAAAATATTTCCGAAACAACTTACCATAATTTCCCACGTAATACGCCGCAGCTCAGACAATTCGATTTCCTACCAGAACTCGTTTTAAATAAAATGCGACTTGTTTTGCTTTGCATTTATTTGAGTTTATTTTTAAAATAAATTTCCGGTATGAATAAGACTTAACTAAGCAGCGGCGTATATACGATAAATTACGGTAATTAACCCTTTAACGGTCGCATTAAATTACAGTTTAAAAATTCAAATTGCTTATTGGCACCACTTTTTTGAAAAATAAATATTCACCTTATTTAATAACAGGTAAAATGATACCATGATAAAAGCCAATGACACTATTTTATAAAACTGGTGGGAATCAAACAAAAATGAATAAAACCAATAAAAGACACAACCCGTGAATATCACGGGAGCGAGAATTAAGGGGTTAAGGTAGCGTTGAGCATCTGGTCAAACCACCCTCACATTGACTGGGCCCAGCCTCCCCACATAGCCCTTCTCTAAATGAAAGCACATTGTTATATTAAGACTAACTTACTGTACAATTTTTATGCCTGGAATGAAAGATCAATATTTCTGAATTACTTAAAACCTACTTGCTTAAATTTCTATGATATATTTTATCTGAATAAAACTTACAAAATATTTCTAAAAAAAACCAAGTTTTAGGTTGAAAATTTCTCACAATTGCTTTTTTTCGCACCTGCTTCGATTATCTGTATGAAACAAAGACTCTTGTTTGAGCATTACAGTAGCTTTGGTTGACACCTCTTGATAAAACTCTGAAATAATTTTTAATATGAAAATTGATGAGTGGGTCAAGCCTTTCCTATGGTCAACCCTCCCTAGTCTCCTCTAATTTACATACATACCAGAAGTATAACTTAATTTTTTGTTGCCAGTGTAATCGGTGGTTTTGTACACATTTAAAATGAAATTTGTCTCATTTTTAGCTCACAGGCTATCAAAGCCTGAGAGCTAATGTGCCCGCCCGTTCTGTATGTATGTATGTACGTATGTACGTAACGCGATAACTCTTGATAGAAACATCCGATTTGCTTCAAAATTTTTTCCTAGGTTCATTTTGATAAGGCGATTCCCTGATTAGTTTTGGGAGTTCATTGGTTAAGGATAAAGGGGGAAAACGGGGTTAGTCCACCCCCCTTAATTCAGAAAATGGGTTTTTCATGCAGAATCATTCGATTTGCTCCGAATTTGGTATACCGGTTTATTATGTTAAGGAACATCCCTGATTAGTTTTGGGGGTTCATTGGTTAAGGATAAAGGGGGAAAAGGGGGGTTAGTCCACCCCCTTAATTCAGATAAATGGGTTTTTCATGCAGAATCATTCAATTTGCTCCGAATTTGGTATACCGGTTTATTATGTTAAGGAACTTCCCTGATTAGTTTTGGGGGTTCATTGGTTAAGGATAAAGGGGGAAAAGGGGGGTTAGTCCACCCCCTTAATTCAGATAAGCGGGTTTTTCATGCAGAATCATTCGATCTCCCCCGAATTTGGTATACCGTTTTATTTTGTTAAGGAACTTCCCTGATTAGTTTTGGGAGTTCATTGGTTAAGGATAAAGATGGAAAACGGGGTTAGTCCACCCCCCCCCCCCTTAATTCAGATAAATGGGTTTTTCATGCAGAATCATTCAATTTGCTCCGAATTTGGTATACCGGTTTATTATGTTAAGGAACTTCCCTGATTAGTTTTGGGGTTCATTGGTTAAGGATAAAGGGGGGAAAGGGGGGTTAGTCCACCCCCTTAATTCAGATAAATGGGTTTTTCATGCAGAATGATTCGATTTGCTCCGAATTCGGTATACCGGTTTATTATGTTAAGGAACTTCCCTGATTAGTTTTGGGAGTTCATTGGTTAAGGATAAAGGGGGAAAAACGGGGTTAGTCCACCCCCCTTAATTCAGAAAAATGGGTTTTTCATGCAGAATCATTCGATTTGCTACGAATTTGGTATACCGGTTTATTATGTTAAGGAACTTCCCTGATTAGTTTTGGGGTTCATTGGTTAAGGATAAAGGGGGAAAAGGGGGTTAGTCCACCCCCTTAATTCAGATAAATAGGTTTTTCATGCAGAATGATTCGATTTGCTCCGAATTCGGTATACCGGTTTATTATATTAAGGAACTTCCCTGATTAGTTTTGGGAGTTCATTGGTTAAGGATAAAGGGGGGGAAACGGGGTTAGTCCACCCCCCCCCCCTTAATTCAGATAAATGTGTTTTTCATGCAGAATGATTCGATTTGCTCCGAATTTGGTATACCGGTTTATTATGTTAAGGAACTTACCAGATTAGTTTTGGGGGTTCATTGGTTAAGGATAAAGAGGGAAAAACGGGGTTAGCCCACCCCCTTAATTCAGATAAATGTGTTTCTCATGCAGAATGATTCGATTTGCTCCGAATTTGTTATACCGGTTTATTCAGGCTATCAAAGCCTGAGAGCTAATGTGCCCGCCCGTTTTGTATGTATGTATGTACGTACGTACGTATGTATGTATGTATGTACGTAACGCGATAACTCTTGATAGAAACATCCGATTTGCTTCAAAATTTTTTCCTAGGTTCATTCTGATAAGGCGCTTCCCTGATTAGTTTTGGGAGTTCATTGGTTAAGGATAAAGGGGGAAAACGGGGTTAGTCCAACCCCTTAATTCAGATAAATGGGTTTTTCATGCAGAATGATTCGATTTGCTCCGAATTTGGTATACCGGTTTATTATGTTAAGGAATTTCCCTGATTAGTTTTGGGGGATCATTGGTTAAGGGTAAAGGGGGGAAAAGGGAGGTTATCCCGCACCTCTTAATTTAGATAAATGGGTTTTTTTATGCAGAATGATTCGATTTGCTCCGAAGTTGGTATACCGGTTTATTATGTTAAGGAGCTTCCCTGATTCTTTTTGGCGATTCATTGGTTAAGGATAAAGGGGGGCTAGTCCACCCCCTTAATTTCGATAAATGTTTTTTTTTTTTTTTTGCAAGATTATTCGATTTGCTCCAAATTTGGTATACCGGTTTATTATGATAAGGAGCTTCCCTGATTAGATTTGGAGGTTCACTGGCTAAGTATAAAGGGGGAAACGGGGGCTAATTCCCCTTCACTTATTTTTTTGAGTGGCATTATTCTTTAAAATAAGAGTATAATATACAATTAGTGTGAATAGTCTGTGAGCTCAATGCCATCAGTTTAGCTGGGCACTTTTCTTTTTTATTCATTATTTATATTTTTTCTCCGCCGTCTTTTACATTCAATTTTCAAGACAATTTAAGTCATGAAATGACGTAAAAAAAAATCAAACTTGACCATTTAAAATTTAACAGCTTTTTTCAAAATCACTAATAGATTTATATGACTTATCAACTGCATTATTTTTATTAGCAATATTTCTGTGCATTACATTGACTGGCCTATGGCGAAAATTTAACGATTTTAACCCTTAACCCTTTCAGGGGCAAAGTAGTTTCATTCGTAAAATTCTGAAATGATTTACAAACAAATTTATTCAAAAATATGTAAATACTTTTTTCACGTACATAACAAATGGAAATTTTCCATTCTAAAATTCTGGTGCGAATGTGGCATTTAGGGATAAATATTAACCCTTTCACGGGCTGTGTCCTTAAAAAAGGACTCTTAAATTTAATAGCAAAACTGGCAAACGGCACCAAGAATATTTAATTAAAATTTTCTTTTTATAATGTAAGTGAAAGTAAGCAAGTTCATATTTTCTAAAAACTTCGTTTATAAATTCTGGTGCCAGACCATTATTTCATCAGTTTATAATCAGAATTACTCATCACCGGAAAAGGTTAAGTGGTCCAAGAACGGACCACCTCCCTCCAAGTGGTTAAACTCCCAAGGTAGAATGCGTTCCAGAAATTGCGTAATTCAGAAAGCGGGATTTCATAACAGAAAAATCTAAATAGTAAATTTCGCTTAATATATTAACGAAATATCTGTTATTAAATAAATCAAAAAATTCCATTTTCAATTTCTGATGTGAATAGCAGAAAATTTGAACAAAAAAAAATCCACTGAATCGGGAACACTGATGGTAACATAAATGATACCATGGACATTTAAGGGTTAATAAAGCAAGACTTTCCAATAACTAAACCGCAGGGCGCCGAGATACAAGTTTTTTGCATAGTCATCGCTGCCAACTTTTACGCTTTTTTGCTACCACTAAAATTTAATAAAGATTATTTCCTTGTTTTATCGTGAGATTTCGACGAATAAATAAGACAATATTTTCTATAAAATTTTAGTGGTAGGAAGAAAGCGTAAATGTTGACAGCTATGCATAGATTTATTCTCCTTACTTAATTGCCGAAATTTATTTCAACTCGGCGATTGAATAAGATTAAGATAAGATTATTAGGAAATGACTGGGATCCCTGCAGCTTGCTATTTATTTGTTGGAAATCCTTGTGATGAATCATAATAAAATACGCTATTTCTTATTTCATATATTAAAATAAATTTAATTTCGTTCTTTAAAGATGCAAGGCGTTCCTATCCTGGCTTCCCGTGTTAAAGAATACAGGGAAAAACCATATATATATAAATATATTTATGTGTGTGTATGTGTTTTTTAAATTGAAAACTCTAACAGATTTTTTTTACATTTATTACAGATTTTTTAGATTTTTTATTACAAATACCGACAATCATTTTTATATGTTAGCAATTTTGTACTCAAATAAATTTTTGAAATTTATTAAAAGCAATACTTTCGTATTGGCCTCGTGTCAGGAATTAACAGTAGAAGAAATCTCCAAAGATCTTTAGACATTTTTATTCTGATAATTTCAGTGGTTTAAGCATGGTTCGTTTACATGAATTTGTGTTTTATTTATATGTTATTTTATATACGTATTGATAAACTTTGAATTTTATTATGGAATATAAACCGAAAACAAATGCTGAACTATTCTATTTATATTAATTTGAGTGAAAACTTATTTATCTCTTGTAATCGTCTGTCAGCAAGTGACAAAAATAGATTTTTAAAAAATTATGTTTCGAAATTATTTAAAAAACTATAGAAATTCAGGAAATTGCGGTATTGTTTTCAAACAAATTGAACTTGGAAGTATTTTTTTTTCTCTATTCGAAAGTGTAAAAATTGAAAATGTGCGATATTTAGAAATTTAAAATATCGGAATATTGCTTTGGAAAGGATAGTAGTACTCCAAGAGTATATGCAAGCGATACCAGTCTACCATGTTTCCGAACAGTAATTTTTGCCATTTTTATTCACTGGAATTCTTTGATTAAATAAAGTGAAAATGTCAAAGCAATAGGGATACTCAATGCCCAATTTAGCCCTTTAATGCATGATTTTTTATTTTGTTTCGAAATATATATATATGTATGATTCTAAGAAAGGCTTACTACACAGGAAAATAATGACAAAAATCAGAGATATATTTTACGTATAATACAACTTTTTCTTATGTTTGCAAGCAAAAACAGCTGCTATAACTAAAATAGTGCAAAATTAGTAATTATTTAAATAAGTATGACTCTAGAAAACTTATTTTATATGAATTTTATTTTGCAAAACTTAATCCTTAAATGCATGAATTATTCTTCTAGAATTGTATTTTTCATTTTTATATTAAGGATTAGATACCAGAAATTTTAAGATAGATTTTTAACTTTATATTTTTGTAATTTTTACAGGATTAATATTTCTATATAAATATAGTGGTTACCAAGAATTAAATAAAAAGCGATATAGATATTGCACTATGCATTTAAGGCAGGGTTAACACACTTTTGACGCGCAACTGAATCGAACCAACAATATATCCAAAATCCTTATAGTTAAGATTGTGTCTATTTTAATTTGTTATATTAATGATTTCTGTGCAAACAACATTCCATATTCACATATACAAAAGTCGTTTCCGAAAACTTTTATGCTTTAATAAGTAGCCCAGCGGTCAATTTTTTGTCAACTATTAATTCCAAGCGATACAATTTGTTATTCGTAGTCATTAGAAAAAAAAGTTTAAGGTTTTGAAAAAGTGATAACAAAAAAAGTGACATGTGAGATACCTGATAATTTTAATGTATAAAGGACATGAGTACATAAAGGTTATTTTTGGCCAAAGGATAGGGTAATTTTTTTCTCTTCGTAATATCGTTTGCTATATTTTATTATACTTTAGGATCTGTACGTACCGACTCTCTGATTGATTCATATTCGAAAATTATTTAAATTTGTTATACAATATCACAAACATGGATTTATTTAGCAAAATTAAATACATTTAAATCTTGTTTTATTTCGACAGATATGATTTTGTTTCGCAATATATTTAAATTTTTGATAGACATAAAAACATGTAAAGAAAAACTACAATGGAATCATTAGAAAACGATGCAAAATAATATAATTGAAATACGTGAATATTTTTTAAGCGAACATTTGTTTTTGATCTTGTACAACGCATTTGTATACAGGGTTCGTACGCTTCAAGGACTTTCAAGCACCGTTACCAGAACTTACGTAAAGTAATATATGCCTTATTTAACGGGGGAAAAAATCTATCTTCATATATAGCCGCCGATACTTTACGAAATTTCTGGTACTAAAATACCTAAAATCCCCTAAATCCCTTGAAGCGTACGAACCCTGGTATAATCTTCAAACTGAAATCAATCTCACAGGCAGACAATACGAATCCTAGTTTAAATGAAATAGTCAAAACATTTTAATCCTCTCAGGGCAAAGGCAGTCTGTTGCTATAATGTCAAAATGATTGAATGACACCGGTATTTGCAAACAAATTCATACGAAAGCAAGTAAAAGTTTTTCTTTGTGTTCTGTATAAAAATCAAAACTTAATTCCAAACTTCTGGTGCCAATGTGGCATTTAGGAATTAAAATTAAGTGGCATATATAATATACCGGTGCCATTCAAGGGATTAAATACTAATTCCCTGTACCGGAATCATTGTTCTAAGGTGTCCCGGGGCTCCAAATGCTCCATACACCAGTGTTTTAAACCAATTTTCTACGCCTTAACTAATGGCGGAATTATCTGCGATTAAAGATGGTAAATTAAACTGTAAGAAATTAGTGGTGTCAGGAGAATTTGGAGCTCCGGTTTACGTGGGACACTTGGCCGCACTACCAGGGAGGAACAAATGAGTTTTATCTACCCAAACGCTTTTATTGCTTTAAAATATATGTTTCTATGTAGAAAAATATTTAATTACGTATACCATGTACAGAAAACCGGCATACCAGAAGACCAGTTTGCACTACATTTCCAAAATAGATTACTTCACCTTATTTAATTAGAAATTTCATAGACAGGCTGCCAAATGGTCCACTTTATAAATACTAGCATTTCCATTGAAAAAAAAAAATCTGTTTAGATTATTCTTGCATTTTTTTTGCAGAAAACGCCTTCGGAAAGGGAATTCTAGAGAAAATGTTGTAGAAACCAACCATGAAATTGACTGCCAGAAAATATTGGTACTCAGTTGTCAGGCCAATCGGGAGCCCTGCATAAATTAAAAATGTCGAAGAATATTTTTCCAAAAAATTCGTGATAATTGACTTTTTGTTACGCGGTTTTGTCACCCTTTTCTTACACGAATTCATTTTAAAAAAGATAATCAAAAGCAGTATGCCTATAAACAATGGAGTACATCTACCAATAACCGTTACTCTATAGTTGACTTATTTGCCTTATTTGACCCTTTCCGGCACAGAAATATTCTGTTCGTAAAATGAGGAAATCATTGCCTAACACCAGAATTTACAAACAAACTTCTCAGCAATTAGAAACTTGTTGTTCTAACGTTTCATTACAACAGCAAAATTTTATTAACATATTCTTGGTATCGTTTGTAAATTTGGAATTGAAATTAGGTGGTCCCGCAGTGGGATCGCTGTGCCGGAAAGTGTTAATGACAAAATTTTTGCGATTAAACTAGGCGAATATTACATTTCGGAATTTCTGGTGGTAAGCAAACTTAGACACCCCAGCCTTAATTTGTAAATGCAGTTGTGATTAAAGAAGAAGGGACATATACAGAGTTGCCAGAAGGGCTACATTTTTTATTCATATTCTTGATTGGCACCACTTTTTTGAAATTGTAAAATGTCACTTATTTAATGACATATTAATCAAGGCGAAAGAAAAGGGAATTTTAACGTTTAAAAAAGTGGTGTCAATCAAGAAATCGGAATTTAAAAAGAAGCCCACTGGCAACACTGGCCATATACTGTAGAGTCTACCAGTTACGAGTGAAACAACTGAGGAGGTTGTCACAAGATAGTGGTTGATTTTTTTACATCGTATCAACAATTTCTAATTACCGCGGAAGAAAACTGCCACCAGTAAATTTTGAATAGAAGCTTTGTCTCATTTTTACGGTTTACCTTACAGAATTTCCCTCAAATTAAAATTTCTATTCATTTTTAATGGTGGGAGTTACACAGGTTATTATAATAATTTTCACCTACAATGACAGGAGGTTGTTAAGGTTGTCACAATAGGGCGGAAACGTAGGCCCTGACTACGGCAGAAATAAACTCCCACCAGTAAATCTAAATATCTGTTTTTGGCAATAATTATGACTGAAATTCTGTATTATTAAGGTGTTTAAATAAGGAGAAAATTTATATTTAAATTTTCTGCTGATGCACTCCCTGACTATAATAATTCGCTGTTTTGGGGATGTCGCACAGTGCTTTAAAAGTGCCATAACTCAAAAAGCGGTTTCAGAAAATGCGAAAAATTGTTCCCGGGCTATGGAATGGTCAGTGGCCGTCTTGCAAACACAACTGCTACCTAGTGGCTGAATGTTTAGTGTAATATCTGGCACATTAGGTGATTGTTAGATGCGTAAAAACAAAGTAGATTGGTAGCCATAACTCATAAAACCCAATTTTTGAGCCGTAGCTCTTTTTAAGCTAGGGTGCGATATGTCATTTTCTCATTATTCACAGTTCCATGAGTTTGTATGATAGCTTCCATTTTTTATCAATTCGTCGTACCATCAAAATTTGGCAGTAAAATGTGATTTATTTAATTGCCGAAATCTGGAAATATATAAGGCAAAATACTCCATTAAATTTTAGTTGTATGAGAAAAGCTTAAATCTGGGAAGCTATGCTATACCATAGCTGCCAACTTTTACGCTTTTTTGCTACCACTAAAATTTAAAATAGATCTTTGCCTTGTTTAATCGTGATATTTCGAGTATTAAATAACACACTAAACAACACACTAAATAACACATTAAATAACACTATAAAATTTTAGTGGTAAGAAAAAGGCGTAAAAGTTGGCAGCTGTGCTATACGCATCATGTACAAAAATATATGCCAACAACCACTTTACAGTGCATTTATATTTTATGATGTTTAAAAATCAATTTCATAGATTTGTAATACATTTTTTAGTTTTCATTATTTAAATTGGTTCTATGAAATACTCAATATCGTAAATTTACGAAAAGAAAAAAGAATGGAACAAACGTCTTTGAATTTATTTTATAGGTAATGAACATGTTCAAAAGCATTAAACTTAGCTTTCAATAAACATAAATAAAAGGCTGAACTCCGATTTCCTGATAAATAAATAAAACTTTTCTAAATGCTTTTACCATAAAATGAATAATTTTTTAACGTTTTTTTTTTTTTTTTTTTTTTTTTTTTTTTTTTTTTTTTTTTTTTTTTTTTTCTTGCTTGAAGTGCTTACTTGAAAAGCTTTCTTTTATTAATGGAAAATTCATAAACTGTGAATGAATGCCAGATTACATTTTAAATTGTTGAAAATCTCACAAGTTTTCTTTTTCAAACCTTTTTTCAAAAATTATATTTTCAATTAATATTGTACAGTTCCTTGAATTCGTAACATACATACACTATGTATTTTTCGTGAAATTAAATATCATGAAAAAAAATCGAAATGAGTCTTCGAAATAGTTTATTTTTTCGCTTGTTTAAATTTTTATTTAATCGAGGGAAAATATTGATTCCAATTTATTTTACATTAAACAAATTCACGAGAATAGCAAAATCAAATTTCAAAAGTCCAAATAATAAAAGGTTAAATGTTAAAATTACTTTTGGAAACAATTCAGGAAAGCAGAGAAGAAAAGATTTCATTTCTTAGCATTTTAAAGCACGGTGATGTATTTTTTATACCACTTAATTTTAATCACTTAACAGTAGTATTAGAGTGTGGGGTTTTATCGCATGTCAGTCTCATTCTCAAGTGTGCAGTCTAGCCCCAAACGTAAGGTGTGGAGCTGTGTCTCACTTCAATCTCAAGTGTTCAGTCTAGAAGGTGTGGAGATTTGTCGTACTGCAATCTCAAGCATCCAGTCCAGTGTTGCCAGATGGGCTACTTTTTTAAAATCAGATTCTTGATTAGCACCACTTTTTGAATTGGTAAAATGTGCCTTAATAAATGGCATATTAATTAAGGCAAAAACAAAGTGAATTTTACCGTTTAAAAAAAGTGGTGCCAATCAAGAAATCTGAATTTGAAAAAAGTAGCCCACTGGCAACTCTGGTCCAGTCTAGGCAGGAAGGACAAGCCTGCAGGATCACGAACACTTACAAGGAGAGGGCCAACCTTGTTAATCACAGATTTTGATTTTTTTTAATATATGTTGTAGGGTAGAGACCCCTTAGTCTCAGATTCAAAGGATTTTATCCAACTCTCCTTAGTTCTTGAGAAACCGTGGGGGGTCTAATAGTAGAACACAACTTAAATACTTACTTTGTAACAGGAAGGTTAGGTTGATCGTAGCTCAGTTGGTACGGCGTTTGCTAGCTGATCGGCAGGCCCGGGTTCGATACCCGAAAGCGCTGCATTTGTTTTTCTGATTTTTTGTTTTATAAGTATACTTGTAATTATAATTTAATAATTTCAATTAAAATTTTTAATGCCATACATTAATTATAATATTAACAAAAATGTTAACAAACGTAAATTTATCATTTTTTATTTGTAAACTATTATTTCTCATCCTTTAAAGAGGTTTAAAAAGAAATTGGATCTATTATTAAATGATGAAAATTCCAAAATCGTGACAAAACCTGTTTGGCGCCATCTAGTCATGATAAAATAAAAAAAAATATTCAAATAAAATACAAATAAAAGCAGAAGGAAGATAAAGGGGAAAGCAAAATAATTGAAAGTGCAAGCATACGTATTACAAATTTAAAATTCTTTAATATGCAAAAAATCGGTTGTTATTTAATTCTGATGCTAATTTTTAATATAATTATGCTTGTTACTTTAACCTTCTGGCGACCAGAACGGCCTAAACGGCCGGCCAAGCAGACGACCGAAGCCGCCGGCCGAAAATGGAAAGTCATTCCTACCCCCACTTACCAGAAGGGTGGTAGCTACTCCAATCAATTTGCCAATTGTTTGGTTGTCAGGTGGTTCCTACTTTCTATTTCGATAAGAATCAGTCCTTCTTTCATGCTGACTTTCCCTAAAAGCGGTAGTTTTGCAGGGATTTTTTCAATGGAAAACTTTCATTAGCTGAATATTGTAAAGCATAACAAACTATTAAATATACGCTGATTTCTTAATTAGTTGAGCTTTCTAAAATTAATATAATGTGTGTATTTATTAGATTAAAAAATCTGTATGTATTTATTAGATTAAAAAATCTATATGTATTTATTAGATTTAAAAAAAAATCTATATGTATTTATTATATTAAAAAGTCTGTATGTATTAATATAGTTAATACATGTTTTTTAAATGTATAAAACGATATAAATTTATTGATAAAAAAGTTTTACTTTAGGAAATTCTCTAAACGTATAAAGAGATTTTTCCATTAAAAGAGCTTTTTTTAAACTAAAAATTGTTACAGCCATTTAACGAAAATTACGCGTTATATATGTGTGTATATATATATATATATATATAAAGATATTTTTTCATGAAATGAGAAATTATATCTTACGATTTAATGTTTCTTAAGTTTTTTTTAAATAATATGCATGTATATATAAGTCGATGCATTTTTTTTTCGTTTCTTTGTCCATATTGTGAAGAATAAAAGTTGTTTTTGTAAAATGTAATATAATTTTGTAAAAAAAAAAAAAAAAAAAAAAAAAAAAAAATTGTAATGAAAGATGAAATTAAGCCATCCAAATGTCAAATTTGAACAACTTGTTTTGTTTGCAAAACCTAATAAAATGAAAATAATTAATGAAGAGTGTGGTTTTATAGAACTGAATTTTTGTGAATCGAGCTATTTTATAAAAAAGGAATTTTATGAGGGAAACTATTTTATTAAAAGTAATTTTGTGATGGGCTTTATTACTATTACTATTACTATTATTATTATTATTATTCTTTTTTTTTTTTTTTTTTTTTTTTTTGTATGCGTGTGAAGGGTCTGTAAAGAGACCCAAAAATTTACCTGAATCGACACCTGATATATATATAGATAAATAATAATTAATTTTTAAATAAGGCAAAAATTATTCATTATAATTTATGCCATTTTAAGAAAAAGAAAGGCCTTTTGCCTCGAGAATAATAATTTTTATTATCTGTGTTTATGCATAGCTTTAACATGCTTGCATTAATTCTAAAAACATTTGTTTTTAACTTCAGGAAGATGAAGATGATTATTATTAGTGATTCTTATTTTGATTAAGAATAGTTGTCGTTTAAATATTATCTTAAACAACACTACTTTAACTGCTAAAATAGCTGTTTTTATAGACTGCAATAACTTTTCAGTAAATTTTACAATGCCGCGCAAACTTTCTTATAAAAACTATTACTGTTTCTTATAAAATTATGTGACCGTTCATTGAAATTATGTGGCTTTAATATATTCTTGCATTAAGATACTTAAAATATATTAGCGTTTTATACTGAGAGCTTTTTTAGATGCAAGTAGACATCATAAAAAAAAGGGGGGGGGGGGTTATATACCATTTAATCTTGGTGTAAGCATGTAAAAAGGTTTTTTTTCTTTTCTTTTTTTTTTCTTTGTAAAATCATGAATATTTTGCACTGTATCAGAATTTCGACACTTTATTATAATGCCTGATAAATTTATTACAATGCGTAAACAATTTTATGGTGTTCAAGACTGCAGAAATATTTACCAGAAAATAAATATGGTATAATAACTGTTATTAAAAAAAAAAAAAAAAAAAAAAAAAAAAACCTAATTGTGTAAAATCTATAATTTATGTAAGCTCTAAATTAGTGCAATCATGTAAATAAGTATTTATAAACGAAAACCACACAGGAATAAATTGAAGTAAGACAAATGTACAATAAATAAGTGAGTCTACCATATTCAAATTGCATCTGTGCATGTGAATACATGAAAATAACTCTAAAAAATAACAAAAGTGTAATTTCTTTTGTTATCTTATAATGATAAAAAGAAAAAGAAAAAAATTACGTTCAACAAAGCTGATCTTTCTGTCAAATCTACAAAGTCCAGTTTATATGTAAAATTATGTAAAAATTATTATTTAAATGCGTTTTAATCAATAGTGTTTTTCATTTAGCAATAAATTTATCAAATCTTCAATTGCTCACTGATGACCATCTTCCTGCAGTTGTATCTCTAAAATAGTTTCGAAATTTTTATTTCGATAAAAATTTCTTTCAGAAGTCTTGCTTTTATAAGTCTAAATTTTTCCATCTAATACTAAATAAAATAGTTAGTAATAATAGAAAAATAGTTTAGGTTTTGTTTGTACAAATTATTATTCGATAAATACATATTACAAAATTTATATATGCTTATTATTTAAAATAAACAACTTTCATTTTATAAATAATATGGAACAATATGTATGAAGTTGCATTAAAAGAATTCATGTATATCCTATACCACTTCCTGAAAATATCTAAAACTAGAGGTAAAATATAATATAAGCATAAACATCTAATTGCAGTGTTTTTGAATAGCGCGGTACTGAAGGTTTTTTTTTTTTTTTCCCTCAACACATTCATTTCTTATAGCATTGAGCCAAAGGAATAGGATTGTCTGTAGCTTTATTATAAAAGTCTGAGAAGAAGCGACATTGTTTTTACTTAACTGTTTTCTACAAGCTGACTTTGAAATTTGAAACTTATCTTACTTTATCACGAAAACAGCTGTCAGGTGTCATGATAGTGGTGGATGCGGCCTTGGGAACTGAAAAATATCCATGTACATGGCAAAAAGATAACAGAAGATCCCCAACGTTCTTGATAATATCATTCAATTTTCTGTAATCAGGTACTGTTTTTGAAACATAAAAAATTACCTTCTTTTCGATCGTTCCGATCTGGATGTGAGTAAGCGATATCTTATGGAGCAGACTCCCCTTGTATAACAAATAAATAAATCCAAATAAATTTTGTAAAAGTTAGTTCGATCACATTCTACATTTTTTTTACAGATAAAGTATATCAATAAAGAAATATCAATTTATTTTTAAAATGTAATATTGTTAATTTTTCATAAAATGTTCATGCAAAAATATTATAAAATTGTTCGACAATTTATGAATTCGAATTCTCTTAAAAGTTATCAATCTTGAAATTATTCATTCATAAAATTTAAGAAAAATGAAAAAAATGGTTTTTTTTTTTTCCTTTTTTTAAGTGAATCACTATTCAAACAAAATGTAAGCCGTGTGACATTTTTTCCCACGCTTTGTAAGGAGAAAGGCTCGAAGCGAAGTACCTATTTGTTTTCACTTTCTTCTCTTTTATCAAAAATCTTTTTGAAGACGGCCGATTGGACCCCATGCAGTGCGCATCACAGAATGGAATTCCTTAGTTTTTCTCGAATACGGTGTTCTTGCAGTACTCGTTACAAGGACGAATCCAATTTTCTATTAAAAAAGAGCGGGGGGTGGGGGTCATGTCTATTTGTCGGAAAGCTCATAACTATAATATAAATTCTTATAACTTATGTTTGCTACAATCTACAATTCTAAACTCTCTGTTTCATGACACATAACAAAGTTATATTTTCATTCGTAAATGCATAAAATTTTCAGGTATATTCGTAAATTAATAACATTTGGAGATATATTCGTAAATGTATAAAATTCATAAGTTATATTCAGATACTAAGAAATCGAATAAAGTTTCAAGATTGCAAGATCTTTCAGATAAGTTTCAAAAAAGCTAGCTGTTTTGTTTGATTTTTGCGACTCTACAGTCACAAAAATATTATTAAAAGGGAGCAATTAGTTATAATTGAAGCTGCATAAAATGTATAAAAAAAGTGAAAAACGCTGATCGATTGCTGACGATTAAAGAACGAGTTTTATATATTTCCATTTTAATTACATTCTGTGCGTCAGAAAAATTTGCGGTGTTGGGCGAGATTGTCTTTAAACTAACTTCACAATTTTTTTAATGTATTTTTGTATCTTTCTTCGTTTAGATGGGCGTCATGATACTCCATGACACCCATGGATGTGCGCTTGACTGGTTAACAAAAATTTTCTCGCAAAACCAGAAATAATGTTTATCGTTTAATCTGTTAATTTTCTGCCAAAGTCAAATACAAATTTAAACGCATTATAATACTTGTATAATATTATAATATAACATTTATGCTGCGTCAACATGTCATACGGTTAAAAATCTCAAGTCTTTCATAAATTTATTTGAAAAAAAAAAATATCAGAAATATGTTTTTTTTTTTTTTTTTTTTTTTTTTTTTAATTTATAAATTGATAACTAAAGTAGATATGTGTGAGCTGCTACGTGAATACTGTCAATGTGTTTAAATAAATGCATTACAGAAGCTAAAGGTTAGACGCTATTTTTAATAAATGTTACTGCAATTCTTTTTCAAAAGAAAAAAAAATGTTTTGATAATTTGGAAGGAATGAGAATATATATATATATATATATATATATATATATATATATTTGTAATATTACGCACACAAAAACCCCAATGAAGCATTATTTTTTCTATTAGAAGAAATCAGTCATTCAAATAAAAATAGGCTTGCTTTATTTTTTTTTCTTTTTGCATCCTTCTAACTAATATGAATAACAAAATTAAAAAAAACTGTATACTGAAATAAAAGTCTGAGACAAATGCCTACTTTAAATGAAGCTGTTGTTAAGCTGTATCTTTGACGTGAAAGCATATCCATGGATAAAACATAGACTATTATTAGATGAATTTTTAATTTTCTTTTAATTGTTTCACCACTACCATTTTGAAATAAAAGACAATAATTTTAAACTCTTGCATTTGACAATTTAATGATTACAAAGATATTACTATTGTTTTCTGGATTACGATTTTTTAAAAAAGAGTTTCCTCTCCAAGAAAATACAAAACTTCTTTTAATAAGTGCAAGGTGTGTATTTCACAATAATTTTGAGAAAATTGGAATATTTTTATTTTTTTAAATGCAGTTTAAATTACTTAACCCTAAAAATCTCATCGTTAAAAAAATTTCCTCTCATCTTATCAGAGCTTATCTTATAAGGGAATTATTTACCTAATGACACAATAAAATTTATTTGACTTTTTAATCCTATGACGGCATTGAATTACAAAACAGAATTAACCAACCAATATGTGATAACATATTCTAACTTTTTTTTTCATAATAATAAATAAAATAAATAAATAATACAAGGATGTTTAAGAAATCTGTCTTTAAAATATGTCGGAACCAAAAGATAATACATTCTAAAGATTTAAACTGCTTGAAAAAAAAAAAAAAAAAAAAAAAATCAAGAAAATTAAATTAAAACAGCATTCAGAGCTTTTAAGGAGCAACTGGATATCATAAGGCTAAGTTAAGGCGAAAAAGTGCTCCTTCTGCAACTACAATTATCACCCTTTCTTCTGCAACCGTTTGTGGTTAATAACAAAATGGCATTTAAAAGGAAGACTTTTGTCTTCCTTTGATGTTTTAGTATAACTGAAAGTTGAAAACAGTTGAATTTTACGTCTACTTGGCATGCTAATAAGACTAAGGAATGCGGGGCACAAAATTCTGTTTCTTTATGTGTAGATGGGGCATTCTCACAATCTTTTGACTTTCGGGGGAAAAAATCTGGTGAAATTAAACTTCCTTAAATAACATTTTAATAAGATAGACGAATGCTTTAATGATTCAAAATAAAGAAAAAATGGTCAGCAGTGAAAAGTATTTTATTTAACTGAGGTTTAAGTTAAACTTGCGAGTTTAATTTTCCTTACCATTTTACCACTATAACGTTTTATTTTCTTCTAAATTTTTACTTATAATGAATTTGCATAGTACCCACATGACATTCAAATAAGAAATAATAAAAATGTGGTAGTACTTTTAATTGCAGAATTTTTGCATAACATTGTCTTAAAGGGGTGTTAAAGAAGGGACGGTAAGGTAAAAAAAGGGGACGGTATAGGAAAAAAGGGAACGATAAGGATGGAACGGTAAGGGAAATTGCCACCTATTTTTAGACAAATCATGTTAAAACTAAGTGATAGCCACAATGTTCATTGATGTTTAGAAACAGTTGTTAACATTGGATTAAATTATATTTTTTTATTATTTATTTACCTCGAAAAGTGCAGGAATAAACCTTGCGGACGGTAAGACTTCCAATAAAGCCACGATCTTGAAATTGATATTTAAATGTTGATTTAAATTCTGCAGTAAATTTCCTATCAAATAATTTTAGACATTCTTTCTCTATCGTACTTCTGCATGAGAAAAACTTGAAAAAAAGTATGTGGCTGCATCTGAAGTGATTTTCTGTATAAGTTTAGCAAGAGGGACGATAAGGATGAAAAACCCAGGGACAGAGTTCAAAAAATAATATCAACGGTAAAAATGTGTGCAGGTTAATTTTTTGTTACATATTCATATAAAACAATTATCCCAGTTTCGGAAAAAAGTTACATTGAATTACTTTTATTGAAACAATTTTATACAGACAGCTCCAAACTTAAAAATCAGCATCAGGGACATAGGACGGTATAGGAGTTTTCCTGGTATTTGGACCTCCAACATCGTCCAAAACTTATATATCTCGCTAATATTGTTATGCAATCATGCAATGGGGTGTTCTCCAGTATATGAAATAATAAAAAAAGTGTATTAAAATAAAAATTATTATTCAGGGACATGAAAGTCAAAAGATTGTGAGAATGCACCTGATATTTTTAAATATCTTTTTTTTTTCCTTTTTTTTTTTGTGTGTGTGTGTGTGTGTGTGTGTGAAATATGTGTTTATGTAAGGAATTTATTGCATGTAAAAAATACTGAAAACTTTAAAACATTAAAAAATTTTAAATTTAAGAATTTAAACATGTTTAATTTTTTTTATATATAACTCTTGAACCACTTGCCTGATTTGCATAATTTTTGCCCTATTGTATACAGATAATGTGTAGTTTTAACTAATGGTCAGAAGTCTTAAAAATAATACTTATAAAGTTCATAATAAATTTTAAAGTGAAAAAAAAAAAAGTTTTTTTCACGCGTAACTTTTGCATAAATTAGCATATTTTTGCAATTCTCACTCAAAATAATAAATCCTGAAGACAATTTATTAGAAATATAATACAGAAACTCTATTGAAAATTTCATACAAATACTTTATAAGACATTTTAGATATATGTTTCAAAGTTGGCAAATCATGAAAAAATTCATTCTGAGATACATGAAGTTAAAGGTTCCTTCAGATGACGTTTCGCGCTGCATCACAAGATAAAAAACAAAAACAAAATTAAGCAAAGCTTTTATATGAGATAAGAGATCAATGAAGTTATATTTTTAATGTCTTAACAATAATAAAGTGTTTGAATTTATTAAAATTCTTGATTTAAAAAATGCCTTTAAAGAAATATTTTCCTTAATTTGTCATTTTTTAATCATGTGTATCATCCGGATTCAATAATTTAAACATCAAAATATTTTGATCTCACCATCTCACACATTTCAAAATCATCTTTGCAGTGTATATGTTCTTGGATTGAAGAGCCAAAAAATATTTGAACCATGCACTTTTTCACATAAAATTGTTTTTGTGTGAATTACACCTTACAAAATTAAACCCTGAAAACATAATTTTATGTATAAATTAATATAACATAAATGATGTGCTAAATAATCATAAATAATCATGCGTAATAAAGCACTAATAATGGGCTAAATAGTCATAAATAATCATGTTTAATATAGCATCATTAAGCATACAAATAGTATAATCTGAGTTTAGGTATGTATTTCCTATAGATGCACTCCTTTATACCTTGATTGGGAAAATAGCATGAATTGTGATTCTAAACAAACATTATTTATTTGCAAGAGAACAGCTATCTCAAAATAGCTCTACAAATTTAAAAAGTTATTTTCAACATTACATATGAGTTCAAAAATTTTATTAATGATATTTTCTTAATAAACTGAAATGGTTGCAACAGTTTCATTTTATTTTTTAAGGGCGAGAGGAAATAATAATGATTATTAAATATTTATTCATGCCATTTTGTGAGGGGAAAAAAAGGAAACGTACTTTTAATATGAATATAATGCTAATTAATCGTCGTAAAAGCGCATACTTACTCGAATAAAATTTTCATGATTTTTAAAACAAAGCGTACTTGGTAATAGAGAAATATTATTTTACAAATGCGATCAATTAATAAAGATACAAAATATATTAAATCGGCTCAAAAATTAGTGAGTGAATTTCTAAAAGGCAAAAACTTTCGCGAATGAAAATAGCATTATTAAAAATGTGCATTTTTATTGCGAAAACTACAAAGTAAATGTATCAATTGTAAAAATTGCAAGGTAAATTTCGCAATTTTTGTCTAAATTACATTCAGTGAAATACGATTCCATGTTTAAAATTAATATTATAAATATTTTCTAAATGTAGAAAGAAATAAAATTTATTTCCAATTTTCATTCATTTCTTTCTTTCTTTTTTTACATAGGTTTTTTTTTTTTTTTTTTTTTTTTTTTTTTTTTTTTTTACATTGGTTTCATGCAGCCTAAATTTAACACATCTAATTGCCATGTAGCAAGTTGTCATTATTTCTGATGAACAAAAACACTTCTTTTTAAAATAATCGAAAGGAATCTGACACAGACAATACAATTTTAGATGTTTTTATCATTTATTTAAATTTATCATTTAATTACTTGAGCACTGCTGAGAAGGGTCAGACTATAGCATCATCAATTAACTATTACTTCCTTTGATAACCGTGATGGATATTTTTTCCCTTTGCCCACAACCCCGATAAAAAATCCTGTCGCATTTTCCCTCTCAACACAGGCGGTGAAGAACTTCTGAACAGAAATCCCACCCACTGATTTACGCTAGACAGATGAGATGGGGGCGAAATTTTCGAAGGCTGTGGGCCGTTTCTCTGGTCTTTTGAGGCATAAGGGAAGTTTGCTCTCTGGTCTTTAGAGAGTTAAACATCGTTGCTTATAAAAAAATGAAGAACTGAAGAATCAAAGGATGTTATCAAGATGAAAAAGCGAGCCAGTAGTGCGAAAAATTGCGAAAAATTGCAACTGTGGGTAAAATTGATATAGCTCACAAGCAAGAAAAGTTACACATCTCGACAAAAGTAAATTTCACAGTAGAGGCAATAGAAATTTTGAATGATTTTACTGTAACATGAAATTACAGCACTTATCTCTGCATACAGGAAACAAAATGCGCATAAAAGCGTAAAACCCTTAACCCTTTAGTACGCAGCTTTCCATATATGGAAACAACATTGTTTTGAATTTTATAGATTTTTTTTATGAGTATATACCTAATTCTCACCAGAAAATTAAAATAGCTATATATGTTATAATTAATAACAGACATTCCGTTTTTGAATAGAGCGAAATTAACCATTGAAACTTTCTGGTGTAAAGTAAGATTTTCTGAACTACGTAATTTCTAGAACGTATTTTATCATGGGAATTAAAGTGTTAAAGGTTAAGTTTTATAAAATAAATAATTATATAAAATAAGGTATTTGGAGACATACTTATTAAAATATTTACTAATTTGCAATATTATAGTGTAAAACAGCCTCACGACAGTAGTTTTTACTTGTATTGCAGATGGGCAACAGAAGAAAAGATTGACGTATTATATGAAAAATGTATATCTGATTTTTTTCATTATTTTTCCTGTGTAATAAACCTTTCAGAGAGTCATATATATATTTTTTTCGAAACAAAATAAAAAAATCGCGCATTTAAGGATTAAGAATGAAGACATAGGATGAGGTTTGGAAGGTTGGATAATTTTACCTTCCCGCACAAATCCATCCCTCTTATGTGGTCACAAAGGGACATATAGCGTAATATAATGTTTATCCGTATAACTACAACTTTGAAAGTTTTCGTGTAGCAAAACATACCTATTGCAGACCTATGAATGGAATAAAACGCAAAATGATTTTTTGCGAGATGTGTCAGTTTTCTTGCGCGTGAGAGATATGTTCTGTCGTAATGGCAATTACCTCCTGAGAAAATTTTTAATTAAGATAAATTTAAATAAATGTTTTCTAATATTTCTATAGCTGTTGCATCTAATAACTTTGATTGAAATCCTCGTGCCAATGATTTTTCTGATTAGTAATTTCCATCTTATTTTATCGCAGAACGTCTCCCATTAAAGAAATGAACTTTTTATTAGAAAATAATGGTAGCTCTGCAGCCCGCGGTCCATGTGATTGAATACTCCTGTCTAAAGCTTCGCCGAACCGTCAAGGAAGAAGGACTACGGGGGAATCGTACACATTTTTACCGAATAAGTGTTTTTGAGATATTTAAATTTACATTCTGCTTTTTGTTTCAAAACTTGTAATCTTTACTTTTTGAAAAGTGGTGAAAAGTTTGCTGTGCCACCTGTTTGAAACTACCACCCATAATCTGAAGTGCCAAATAAGTAAAAATTGGGATAAGAAATTTACCCAGATAATCGTTGACATCGTTCTAAAGTAAGATGTCTAAATCTGCTAACCGGCATTACCTAATGTAAGGGTCTTTCTTGGGGAACCTAACGTGTGTTTGCCCAAGGAAATCCAAACTCCGAACGATTAGGGCGACGGGCTCGATTTGATTCGAACACAGCGACTCCTGTCCACCAGATTTTTACAGCAGAACCTCTCGACCACTGAGACACTCTTTTAAATTTATTTGGCAACTTAGTCTTTTACATTTACAGATTAATCCTTTTACACCAATATAGTGGTTAAAAAGAGTTAATTTAAAAGTGATGCAGAGTGTAAAAGTGTTAATCCATTCCGGCGCGCAGTAATTCTGTTCATAAATTCATGAAATAAAGGACTGGCACCAGTATTTATAAACGACTTAGTTAGAAAATACGAACTTGCTTATTTTCACATACATTATAAAAGGATAATTTTAATTAAATATTCTTGGTGCACCTTGTCAGTTTTGGAATCAAAATTAGGTGCCCTTTTTAATCCTTCGGGACCGGCGGCTTTTACACAAATTTCATTCGTTTGGCACCACTTTTAAAAACAATTACCTTTACTTAAGTAACCATGAAAATACTCTAATTAAAGAAAGCAAATATTACATTTCTTTTTCACTGGTTCCAAAAACAAATTCTGAATGCGCTTTTTGAAGGTGCATAAATGCACCCATGGTCCCGAAAATGGAGTTATGAATAAAGAGGAGGCGACATGTAGTGTGTTGTCTACCAGTTGCGAGTGAAGTAACTGAGGAGATTGTCACAAGATGGCGGCTGTTTTTTTTTAAATAGGTTCTCCAGTTTCTGATTACCACTAGGGCGAACATCCCACCAGTAAAATTTAATAGAAAATTTTGTCTTATTTCTACGTCTTATTGATGGAAATTTTTCTCAAAAATGTCGTAACAACTTTTGTTTGTTTTTACTGGTGTCAGTATGCTTATTAAAACTGTCAGTTTGTTTCCCTGGTTGTCACAATATGGCGGAAACGCAGTACCTAACTATTGCCAAAACAAATTCCTACCAGTAAAAATGAAAATCTGTTTCTACCATTATTTATGACTGAAATTTTGTAATATTAAGGCGTTTAAATAATTTGAAAATTTCTATATAAACATACTGGTGGAAGTTTACACCGGCCGTAAACAACGCCTGCGATAGCGGTTACAGTTGATGCTTCACTATTTTAAGGATATGTCAGTTCCTGTTTATTAATAGTTCCATGGTCCCGAATAGATTAACTCATTAACCGCTGACGTTGCGTTCACGCAACAGTCAAAATAATTGCTCATGCAATGAATTAATTACATTTGCACCACTATTTAAGAATTTAAAAAATTTCTTATTTATTGGTAGGAAATTTGCTATTTTAGTAAAGCGAATTTACCTTACTGAATTTGTGGTGGGAAACTACTTTCAACAAGAAATTTGAAAATTTCTATCGTAATAGTTTTGGCGGTTAATGGGTTAAGGACACCACCCTCAAAAGGGTTATAACAATAGATGATGCTTATGAAAATTATTTTTGGTGTATTGCATGTAAATTGTACTCTTGTAAAATAAATAAAAACTGCATCTTTTTAATGAATTTATTTTCACAATTTTTAATAGATCTATTATATAATACATTACAAAAAATAAATTTATATGATAGAATTTTTGTTCTTTTATACATTTTTGAAATACTGAGAAATAAAAACCCGAGTAGACAATAATGAGTTAGAGATATACAAAACATCAATACAAAGTTTACATATACAACAGCGTACGCCATGAATTTGGCAATAGTCCTTCATCACTTTGACATATTATGGTTTGTTGCAGTCTTCATATAAGGAAGTAATACCATGTACAGTATGTAATTCCATATGAGGTTTTTCTGAAAATGAATTTGTAGTGTGATAGTAGATCATTTTAAATAATATTCAAAAATTTAATCTGAAATTTACTGTGGATATATTTTGCGAATATCTGATATTTTTTTCATTTAAAGATTCTGTAGTTTCTAGTAATATTTTTTAAGGAAATATAGGTTACTTAAATGTGGATACATCATGTTCAGGAAATACATTTATGACCTATAAAAAGTGCTATTTTGAAATCAGCAAATAGGGAAAAGTAAGGTAATTTTATATACTAGAATTTCAAAAAATTTTAAGAAATTATATTGCATGCTACTATTTTGACGAAAATGTATATAGCATGAAAATTGATAAAACCTATCCTGGAAATAATGACTTATAAAATTATATTGACATATAAGAAGCTCATTTTAGACCGGGGAAAGTAGGTAAAAACTGCATAACCTATTATTAGATAACTGTTGAAACCAGTCTTTTTTTGAGAATTTAATAAAACTTTGCGTACGTACATGCTTATACTTGCCGATAATATCATTCTAAATACCTTATTAGCACATCTCATTTTCATTACCATATGATTGTTTATATAAAGTCAAATCACCTGGTCTTACCTGTCTGGTTGTGTAAAACTACCTGGATATGTTAATCTTATACGTCTTCACAAATTTTAGAGTTTCTTTTAAAGAAAATTTTCATCACTTCGTAATACTTTACTTTAATGCAATTCGCGTAACTATGGAATTTCATAGGAGTATGACACAACTAATCTTATTATAAAATTTCTATTTTTAACTTAATAGCATACTTTGTAATAATTTCTACAATTAAATAAGTCAAAATATTCCATTAAAATTTTGGGGTAAAATTGCATGCTCACCGTATAAAGGAACACTATATTTTACCTTAAAATTTCAACCAATAACCTAAACAAATAGTATTTCAACAGTATGTCTTATTGAATACTAAAAGAAAAAAGAATAATTATCTTCGTTTCAACTTGAGAAATTTCAGAAAATAAGTTGCTGTTATTATCAGCAGCATAAAAATAATAGTCATTATTATTTATTTTTTTTTTACTGCTTTCTCCTGAGACATTGTACATGGGTTCTTCCATTACTGTTTTCCAGTTTTCTTTTATAATCCATGTAGAATATCATGGTTTACCCCAGGAGAGAGAGGGGCGCTAAACAGGTCATAAAATTTAGCCTAAAAATTCTAGCAACGTTTTCATTCTAGAAATAAACCCTTATTGAATGTGCTTCACGCAATAATATAAAAAAGTTTCATTAAATTTAAATGTTTTCATATTTTGTAAAAATGGAAAACTATCAAGTGTCAACACAACAAAATGTTAATATAAACCTTCCAAAACAGAAACTACACAAATATAATTATGGATATACCGAAATGGCTGCTTTTTCTTCTTCTTTTTTCCTATACCAAAATTTTTCAAGTATTAGCTGCTATGGAGCTGCTTAATTTGATTTAAATCAATCTACCTTATTTTTTCACGACTATATTGTTTTACTCTACTTTCAATTAGTTAAAGGTGTAATTCCGAAATTTAAATTCAATTGCATATCCAAAAAAACTATTTTGTAGAAAATTTATATAACTTAAATTCTGATATTCATGATCTAAAAAATAAAACTGAATTCAGCAAATGAGGAAATATAAGTATTAGTACTACAATTATGTAATTCAAATCATTGTGCTTTATATTTTTTCGGTAATTTAAATTATGATATCTATATCAAAATGTAAGAGTAGTTATCAGAGTAAAATTATTTGGCACAAATATGCTTAACAAAATGTCTTTACTATATTGATAAATGATTGCAATAAAATTTACTGAAAGTAGAAAATACATAAAATATATTTGATTGAATAAAATGGCATTCACAAAATATAAACGCTACATAAAAGCAGTAGCACTTTAAATGTTTCTTTAAATTTAATCAACAGCAACACTTACGTAATTTTGTAGCAACCCCCCCCTCCCCCCGTAAGAAAAATGTACAACCGGGAAATCAGGCAATGGAATTTATAAAATTGATCACAAGTTTTTTCTTTGTGAGGCCTTATAAAGATAAAATATTTTTGCAATTGCTTAAATGTATGCCTAAAATTATTTCCAATATAATATTGGGCGGCAATCCTTCCTATTATTATTATTATTTTTTAATTTATATATATATATATATATATATATATGTATATATTATTTTATTTAATTTTTTAAAATGAGGTGGGGATCAACTCGCTTAACACCTTAATTCTCGCTCCCGTCATATTCAAGGGCCGTGTTTTTTACTCAAATTGTTTGATTCCCACCAGTTTTATAAAATAGTGAAATTGGCCATATTTTAGTATCGTTTTTCCTGTCATTAAATAAGGTGAATATTTCTTTTTCCTAAAAGTGGTGCCAATAAGCAATTTGAATTTTTCAACCGTAATTTAATTCGAGCGTTAAGGGGTTAATCCATGTGGTCGCTTCTCGCGATTTTTCACTTAAATTAGCTTTGTGCTGAAAGAATTTAAAGCTAAAAATTTTAATTGAATATATTTTTATGTTTAACTAATATTTATATATCTGCGTTGAAAAGCATAAGTTTTTCGAACGTTCTATTCTTATCTAAAAATTATAATAGTCATGTGTTATGGGTGTGACATTGCAACAGAGAAAAAAGTATTTTTTTTTAAGTTTGAAAATAATTTTTTAAAAAATTGTCGCTGCTTTATTAAATAAATGCAACCTAAATATAAAAATATTTAATATAGACAATTTAGTTTTATGTAGTTCAGGTATAAAGATGTGTGACACGCTTACACACGTACGCGTGAATTTGGCAGACTGTAAAACAATTTTTTCTCTGTGCTCTGACTTCCTGTAAAATTAAACCCATGGTACAAGCGGGCAGCAGAGATATTTTTTCCATTAAAAACATAATCTCAATTACTGCAAAAATGTCTGCCTCTAAATAAGGCGAATATAAAGTTTCATAGTTTACAGTGTTAGAATACCTTATAGAAAAATTAGCGAGTAGATGTGTTGTATATTTACGCGAATTTTCTCTTTTTAAACTGGGAAACATTCAAGCTCGGCATGAAAAAGTTTGAGAGGGTATGGTTGTTACATTTCTCATCAGTGTTGCCTGTGGGTTACTTTTTTAAATTCACCACCACTTATTTGAAACGGTAAAATTCCATTTGTTTTCGCCTTAATTAATACGTAGCTGCCAACTTTTACGCTTTTTTGGCTACCACTAAAATTTTAAGGAGATTTTCGCCTTGTTCAGTCATGAGATTTCGACGATTGAATGAGATAATATTTTCTATAAAATTTTAGTGGTATGAAAAAAGCGTAAAGGTTGGCAGCTATGTTAATATGTCATTTAATAAGGCTCATTTTAAAATTTCGAAAAAGTGGTGCCAATCAAGTATCTGAATTTAAAAAAAATGTAGCCCACCTGGAAACACTGTTTCTTACCACTATTTTTCAAAAGATATCTTTCACATATTTGATCGCAGAATTTGTAACAGCTATCTCTGATTAACCCCTTAACACTAGAACGCCCGGAAGGAGTCGATCAGACTCCGGCCATATGATTAATTGTCAACTGGAGCCAGAAATTCTTTCATAAAATAAGTTAAATTTAAACTACACAGATTTACGTTAAATAAATCAGTCAAATAATTTTAAATAAAAATTCTGGTATCAAATATTTTTATGAAACTTGAGTAAAAGTTCCGGGCGTTCTAGTGTTATTTCTTAGCTCCCGTGATATTCACGGGCTGTGTAGCGTTTAGACGTAAGAGCCATTTCTATCGGTCTGAAAAGCTACGTTTTTATGATTGGTAATAGTTCCCGGCGTTGGCATTATCAAAGCTTTAACCAATGTAAAAATTTTACAGCAAAAAGTGGCTCAGACATGATAGTCCCTGGAACTGCTCGTTTCTGTGCTCTGTTGTCTAGGTTACTGGTCAGTCGACTTTATTTTGGCGCAGTACGGCATTTTCTTTTCTTCCATTCAATTGTCATTCCGAGAATTATCATAGCCTTTTTTGTCGTTCCGCTCCTACGGACGAAGTTCCTTCCCTGCAAGTTCTGGAACCTTCAAAAGAAGAAAACCTGTTCAGGTTTTTTTTTTTTTTTTTTTTTTTTTTTTTTTTTTTTTTTGTCTGAGCCAAGCAGTACAGATTATTTTTTAATGTGAAATTTCAAAGCAACAACTGTAACGGGGAAAAATATATAGCACATTTGGTTTATTTTCATCGAACAGCTTTATACTTAGTGATAAATGAGGCGTTCAGAAGACAATCCCACTAACTCCATTTTAAATGGCGTTTTTTTAAACAAAGCAACAATGAGAATTTTCTATATATTTATACAGAGATAAAAAGTTACCCTTGATTTAAAGAAAATTAGTGAGTTCAATCAAAATATCCCGAGAAAAAATATTATATAGATACAACATTTTTAAAGTTACAATAACTTTAACTGTTTATACTGAACATTTTCCTTTGATGGAGCTAATCGATTTGTGTAATAAACGGTTCAATAATATGTCATAAACCTATCCATTAAATTAAAACCAGGGAGGCGAATAATAAGTTATGTTGTTTATCAATTATTCAACCCCATTGTTGCACCTCTGTCCTTTTGCCCACTTGAAAAGAGAACTTGTAAGAGAAAGAAAGTATTAATTTCAAACAGTCGAAACCCTTTTACCACAGACCAACGTTGAGGCACTAGCGTCTATCCAAAACCTTATGTTAACCCTTATCGGCGCGGAGTAATTCTGTTTATAAACTGATGAAATAATGGACTTACATCGCAATTTATAAAATAATTTATTAGAAAATAAAAACTTGCTTATTTTCATGTACATTATAATAGGAAAATTTTAGTTAAATATTCTTGGTGCCGTTTGTCAGTTTTGGAATTAAAATTATGTGTCCTTTTTTAAGGACACCACGCCGGTAAGGGATAGTGTGAGAGCTTTTATATCTTGTATAAGTGAGCACTCTCTAGATATTTTCTGTATGATTTTTTAAACATAACTTGATCGAGAAAAATATTTAATATAATAATTCTTGTTTCTATTCGGTTATTAACTATGTTATTTTATTTTATAAAATTTCTCTTTGTTCGATTTGAGAAGGTCCCATACTGAATCTTTGTGAAATTGACAGCTGCAATTATTTCCCGTTGTGGAATTTTATTATTTTAGAAAAACAAAATACCTATTTCATGTATAGAAACTACATGTTATGTATTTCATATTAAACTATTAAAGGAGAAAGGTTCAATATGTAATGCATTTTAGCAAAATATTTTAAAATTACAGACTTTACTTCTGTACATATGTAGACTGCAGATTTAGTTGCCTTTTTTATGTGCATTTGAAATTGACCATATAGCCTAAATGCGGAATATGCTTGTCAGTTTATTCCCTACTGTAAAGTAGACTGTTATTTTTATAAAATGAAATTCGAACTAGATCTTCATGATATATGCGTTACGATGTAGTTCCAAATGCTTTTTCTATGCTTAATCTTCAAGAAGACGTTAGACTTCTATATATATCAGAGATCCGATTGTAGTAACACAAGCTCCTGTTTTAATACTTCATAGATTCTTCCATAAGAAGTTTTTTCATAGGACACATTGATATGCAGATATGAAACATCAATAATTTTATCATCTCTTTCAAGTAATTTTCCTGTAACATTTTTTTTTTTTTACACATTGTAGTTTTCAGTCAATCCAATCACCACTTCCCACATTTCCTAAAAATCAAACAAAAAAAGTCATTGCAATTTATAAATAATTATACAAAAAATTACAAAAATATTACGAGGCCTATTTTTTTAAACAAAGTACCGTAATTTTCGGCGTATAATCCGCGGATCAAACAAATCTGTTTAGACCCAGAAATTTTATTTAGTAATTGAAGCCAAATATTTACCGCTATCTTAAAAGTTACATTTTATTTTAAAAATTTCTGAGTTGGAAAATAATAGTTTGATCCGCGGATTATACGCCGGAAATAACGGTAAGTATGTTTAACACTGAATATTAACAAAACGGTTATTTGACAAGTAGTGAATGAAAATATTTCGATTTGAACCTGAATTTTTTTCATAAAATAAATAAAATATAAATCGCACAGAAATAAGTTAAATAAAATGTTAAATAGTTTTCAATAAAAGTTCTTCTACCACTTTTTCTTTAAGTTGAGTAAATTTCCAGGTTTCTTTATTGTGAAACACACTATCTAATGATTGCAGTTACAGTTTTATACACGCGTTTGAAATCATAAACAATGCGCTAAGGTGTAAGAATGTAAAACCTAGGCGCCAGCAGACAGTCTCTCACCACTAAATTTTCTTCCCTTAAATTTTATTAGCATTCTTACAAAAAAAAAAAAAAAAAAAAAAAAAAAAAAGGCGAAATATTAGACGAAAAATAATGAATAAAATTTACTGGTGAGAGATGGCCGCTGGCGCCTAGATTTTTACACCCCTGCACTAAGGCTTTATTCTTGTATGACAATGCCCTTTGGCAGATAAATAAAAAAAAGTTACATAACTTTTTTGAGACCTTCTGACTTTAGACTACAACTATTTACGAATGGTAATCTTTTTCATCTGTAACCACAAGATTTTATATCTAAAGAATCCTATAAACATACCTATTCGAAAATAGCTGTTCTCGAAATCGGAAAGTTTGGCAGCTGTACTATAAGCTTCGTGTAAAAACAGTGGAAAAATAAAATCTTACACATCCGATACGACAGGCCGGCCAAACATCATGCCAGATATCCAATTTCCAGCAATTTTTCGAAAAAAAAAAAATCTTTGAATGTTTGAATGGGAAAAAAAATCTGAGGTTAAAAAAAAATTCTGAGGTTAAAAATAGTGAAGAAAAGTGTTCAGATGAGCGTAGTTGACATTCTGGCCACCGCCACCTGAATACTAGGGCTGAGCGCTGACACAAAAATGGCGGCTGCCGAAGGAGGATTTTTTTCAGCGTGTGTGCGGTCCATTGAATTTTGTTACCAATAATGTTTTTAAGTTTTTCTTCTTTATTTTCCTTCGTTTAAACAAGCCATAGAAATCTTTTATAAAATGCCGATGTCTAAATTTAGGGCACCGTACTTACGTAAAAAAAAAAAAAAAAAAAAAAAAAAAATCCACTTATGATAGCCGCCATTTTTGTGTCAGCACTCAGGCCCAGTTTTCAAGGGGCGGTGTTCTAGCACACTTATTTAGGGTTCGCACGCTATTAAACCACTCCCCATTTTGTAAGGACTCTACCAGGAGTATTATTATAAAGATGTTTTTCTTCACGATTAATTACCTGGAAGATAGTTTTACGCGATTACTGGTGGTAGAGTCCTTACAAAAAGGGGCGTGGCTTAATAGCGTGCGAACCCTGTTATTTGGCGTCTCTGAGATAGGGTACGAAAGGCCGGGACTGGTTGTAACAAAACCAAACATTTTAATTTCCGATAATTTCTATGCTCTCTTATAAAAATATAATAATCCAGTGGAAACTTGTAAATTTAGGTCACTATTATAGTTTTGTAGGTTTCCAAAAAAATTACAGAAAATTTTACTTTTTACTATTTTGAAACTTAAGAATTTTTTACCAAAACTTCTCCGGAATTTAGGGTATGGATACGAAATTATAACTTAAAAAGTAATTCCTGGATTACACGCTAATGGAGCACATTGATCAATAATATGCAAACAAAATTTAGAACTATATAAATAAAATACTCACTCAGCGTATAAAACATTCATGAGTAAAACAGATGTTTAAACATAAAAAAAAAACGTTTATTGTAGACATCAGACATGCTAAGTAAATAATACAAGCATAAATCATATCCTTTAACCCCTTGAGGAGTGGTGGTATGTTTATAAGTCCAGTTGTCTAAAAATGAGCCACCGCCCTTGAAGTGGTTAAAAAGTTAAGCTTACGCCCGATAAGTGTAGACTACTTTTCTTAAAATTCAGATTGTTTGATTGCCACCACTAATTTTGAAGTAGAAATATTCATCTTATTTAATGACAGATAAAATGGTGATAGAATAATGGCAACGAAAGTATTTAAAAAAACTAGTGCGTAATAAATAATCTGAATAAAAAAAAGTAGCCTACACTTCAGTGAAAGTCACGGGCACGAGAATTAAAATATTAACCCTTTATCTACTGACGGTACTTATAAGTACCACTCACTTTAAACTTTCATCCCAAAGTGAATATTACTAATATTCTAATGGTACTTTGCAAAAACACTCTTTTAAATCCACTTTATCCGGATACATGGCAGCAGCAGTAGTTTTAGGTTTGTTATTTTAGCGAGGAAGGAGGCTATCTTTGAAACAATCAATGTGCTTTTTGTCGACATTCTGTACAGATTGTCACGCTCTTCCTTTTATTGCTACAAACACAGTAAAGGATATAAGATAAGTGTTGGATTTTTTTATATGTTCTTCGTGATCTTAGGATACAATTTGACTAGCTATTTTAGGTGATCGGTGAATGTATTTGTTTTTACAGTTTAATTAGTCGGTGGTACTTATAAGTAAAGTCAGTCACTGGGTGTTGGCGAAAAACTTCTTGTTTACTTTTCGTCTGTGTAGTTAGCCATCGTTTTCATCTGCTTTAATATGTAATTATTAAAATGTAGGGTAGTAATCATTTCCCTAGTATTTCTTTTCTGTTTCATTATTATATTTCTTATAGGAAATCGAAAAAGTTGTGGCTCCGCTCTTTTTTACTATGCTAGAAATGGAATATGTAAATTCATATATCGCATATGTGGAAATGCGAGAGAACATGTTGTCCCTGGAGTATAGACGTCGCATAACTAAAGAACTGCTAACAAGATCGAAATTAAAAAATAAATAGTTTTTTTTTTTTAACCCTGTCAGGAGCAAAGCATTTTCAATGCTAAAGTGTTGAAATAAATGATTGACACCGTAATTTGCCTAAAAATTTATTTGTAAGTCAGAAAAAGGGCTATATTTCACGTACTTATTAAATCGAAAATATTTTACCGCAATTTGGTGCCATATGAAATACCTTGTGGGTTTTCTGTTACGCTATTTTAGGCGTAGTGTATTGACTGTACTTTAAAGTACTACTTGAATTAATTACCTCTAAGGAATTCAATTTCTCACGGGTGAGTATTTTTTAAGTTTATCCTTAATTTTCATTGTAGTAACTGTAAAAAAAAAAAATTACACAAAAATGCGGTAGATAATGGGTTAAATTACACTTGGGTACAAGAAATCCTTGAATTTGAACATCAGTAATTAAAATAAAAAACTTTCCTATTTCTAATGTTAAATTTTCAGTAATTAAATAAGGTAAAAATTAACAAGTGCTAAAAACTGGTGTCGAAGATGTTAAAGACGCTCGTCTCGAAGGGTTTCAAGTAAAAATAGAATGCTAAAAAGATGAAAATATAGTTTTTTTAATAAAGGAACAAATATTAGAAACCAAACTCCTACAATTTTGATTTTGGCTTTTTTCCTACTTATTGGACTTTAAAACTGTAAGGAATATATTTCCAAAAATTTTCTTTTTTCAAGGGAAAAAAATGGTATGACATATGTAAAAAGAAACAGTAAAAATGACTATTTTCTGAATATTAGAATTAAAAAAAATGAAATATTTATATTACTGAAAACCCCATTCTTAATTTTATGAAATGCACCTTAACGTCCATGAAAAAAAAAAAAAAAAAAACTGAATCAATTGAAAACGTATGATGGCATTTTTGCATTTCCATCCTATGTTGGAAAAAAAATAAACTGGCAAAAATAAACAAAAGGTTGAAACTGGGAATCTTTGAAAGCACAATTAAATGCAGTAAAAAGATTTTTTTTCGCATATTTGTAATAATTGCTTCTTTACGAAATTTTTTTTTGATATTCTACGGATGTATAAATTAATTTTGACCCTTTCAGGGGCAAAGTACTTCTGTTGCTAAAATGTTAAAATGATTGATTGACACCGGAATTTATGAACATATTTATATGAAATTAACTAAAAGCTTTTCTTCTCGTACCTTATAAAAAGTAAAATTTAATTCATAAAAACTGGTGCCAATGTGGCATTCATGAATTAAATTTAAGTGGCATATATAATATACCGGTGCCTTTCAAGGGGTTTTAAACAAAAAAAGGGAAAATTAATATTTTCGTTAATTTTTTTACCAAAATTAAGTTTAATGAGTCCCTTGAACCCCTAATGCAGAGGTGGTTTCAAAATGTGGCACGCCGGATACCACTAATCTTTTAAAGAAATAATCGACTTCTTGAATTGCAGAGATTCGATGATTACGTAGGCAATACAATTTTTGTGGAATCCGGCGGGGCACACTTTGACACCCTTACATGCCCAAAGTTGCATGTAAGATACCGAGTTTTTTTTTTTTTTTTTTTTTTAATATTCAGATTTCTTGAATGCCAACTCTTGTCTCAGTAGTAATTATTCTTGTTATATAATGAAATATTAGAGAAGGCATTATTCTATATTACAACGAATAACCCTTTGCCTACTAGAAGGGTCATTCAATATACTTATTCAAAAACATTTCTTTAAAATAAATTTAATACGTAAATCAAACAATAATACCTTAATTTTCGGCGTATAATCTGCGGATCAAACAAATCTGTTAGGACCCAGAAATTTTATTTAGTAATTGAAGCCAAATATTTATCGCGATCTAAAAAGCTACATTTTATTTTTAAAAATTTCTGGGTCGGAAAATAATAGTTTGATCCGCGGATTATACGACGAAAATTACGGTAAGTTAAATAACTTTAAATAAAAATTCAGGTGTTGAATATTGTTATAAAACTTTAGTAAAATTTCAGGTTCTAGGGTTAAATAAGGCACAATTTATTAACATATTTTAGAGGTGAGAATAAACCGTATATCTCGAAAGCTATTCTAACTGGACGAATATTAGGCAACATTGAAAAGATAAGTGAGAAGCTCAGGCTGAGTGACTACTGATCATGCTGATGATACATATATCTGAAATAGATGAACATAATTTAGCGAGTTTTAATGTCTATAAAACAGTAGCATATTTTATCATATCCAGTGTTCGCAGATGGGCTACTTTTTTTAAAATTAGATTCTTTATTGGCACCACTTTTTTGAAATTGTAAAATGTGCCTTATTTAATGACATATTAATTAAGGCAAAAACAAAGTCAATTTTATCGTCTCAAAAAAGTTGTGGTAATCACGAAATCTGAATTAAAAAAAAGTAGCCCACTGGCAACACTGATTATATCAACACCAAACAAACTTCATTTCTACCACTCGATCGGTATTTTGAATACCACTTTTTTTCAATGAAAAATCTTCTTTATAAATTTCGTTCAAACTTACGTGAAAGGACGTTTTCCATGCAGCTGTTACAGAAACCTTTAAAAATACTGATTTCCAAAAAAAGGGATCAGTGGAAGTCCTGAAACTTATAGTTGAATCATTCAAAAAATGTCTTTATCCAGTTTCACATTGTTTAATTTTATATTCAGTGTCATTTTTGTATTATGTTGGATCATTTATATTATAAATTATTATTTTATGAATTATTATATATAAATCATCCAAAGACAGAAATTCTAAAGATATTCTTTACATCGTAGGTGACAAACCGTTGCCATAGAAATACTCTAGGCCTGAGGACACAAGATGTGACGTCATCACTAATCGACCGACTTGTCACAAGTGTTGGAATTCACACCGGAAAATTTTGAATAGTAATTTCCTTTTATTTTATTTGTGAAATATTTATCATCTTATAAAACAATAGTAACTACTTAAACATACTGGTGAGAATTCAGAAAACCTACATAAAATTTCAGCCACATGCGGAATGCCAGAGTGTTGCAGCATCTGGCTGATTTTTTATTATGGGATTCCAAATTCTCACCAGTAAGTTTAAATAGTTACTATTGTTTTATAAGATGATAGATATTCCACAAGTAAAATAAAAGGAAATTGCTGTTCAAAATTTCCCGGTGTGAATTCCAACAGTAGTGAGAAGTCAGTCGGTTACTGATGAAGTCACAACTTGTGTCCTCAGGCCTTGAGCATTTGGATGGAAGCGGACAAACTCGCAGGCCAGCGGAGCAATTGTCATCACAATTAGCGAATAATAATCTTCGCATTATATAATCGCTGAATTTCTGTAATTAGAAAAGGCGAAACTAGTGTTAACTGTCAGCTGGCTCGCACACGTGTTCTTCACCACAGCTCTGTACATTTGCTCTTTAATAGATATCATTATAAGCAAAATGTATTGAAACGTGTTTCAAGATAAATAAATAAATTGCTTGTCTTATAAGCTGTCTAAATCTTAATTTTCGTATGAATGTATGTGCATGTGTAAAAATGGATTGCCATACGTCAAAATGTTCTAAAATTAGAGAAAGAAATCCAATACTTACCTCTATAAAACAACTTTCTTGAGTCAAAACATTTATTATCCTAAATAGAAAAAAAGTGTAATTAAGAATTTACAGTATATTGTAGTAGAAAATATTATTAAAATCAGTCAACGTTTTATACTGCGTACATTTTAATATAAAAGCACTTAACTAAAATACTTTTAAGAATGAAGTAATAATAAGCTTTAATATTACAAATGCTGTAGTTTTTTTTACTGCAGGTTTTAAGAAAGAAAACATTTTTTATCAGAGTAAACTTAAAACATGTTATACTTAACTAATGAAATATTCTGTTGTGTTCTGAAAAATAGTATCTGTTGTAGATGTCTATATAGGGATCCTAGATTTTCAGTAAAAATACCATTATTTTCTTATGGGAAAACTGGACACGTAATCTCCGGATTTCATAAGGCGAATATTTCTCTAAGCAAATACTGCTGTATTTCTTACATAATATCAGGGAAATTCTTTGACCTGTAGAAACCCTGCTATAATTTTCTTAAAAGATTAGCTTGTCTTAATATTCATTGATTATTGCTAGAAATCTAAAATTCTAACTTTTTATAGCAATATTTTAGGAAAACAACTTGCTGTCTTATTTAAATGCAAAATTTTCCGAATAAATAATATGATTTATTTCGGAAATAGTAGCATTTAAGACTAAGTAACCGTAGGAAATCTAAAGATCAAATGCCAAATCTAATTATATCGATTTATTTAAAGTAACTGATCATATAGAATTTTGTCGAAATTTAGTACCAAGTTTATCCGGATCATATAATTTATGGATTGACTTCTCCTATGGCTAGTTCCATGATTTTTTGTAGTGTAAGTAAGATGGCTGGTAACTTCTATGTTTTCTTGCCACCGTAATTTTTGAAAAGCGTTCTTCGCGTTATTCAATTAATGAAAGATCTCAGATAAAATTATTCACATTTTTTCGTTCTGAAATACTGGTAGCCAAAAATCGTAACAATTTGCTCTTATATGACGTACACTACAAGTATGCGTGGAACTAGCCATACAGTATTTATTCTGACTGCAATGTAAAGCCTAACATGCATCACAACGTAATATTTGACTCATAATCTTTATACTCATAGCCAGGGTTGCCAGTTTGGCCTCCATTTTTATTCAGAAAACCCAAGTCCGTGTCAGAAATTAAAAATAGAATTTTTTGCTTTATTTAACGGCATAAATTTTGTAATTACTCAATGTAAGGATTCTTCTTTCAAAATTTCCGTAATGAAATTTAAATTTCGAAATAAAAATGGAGGCCAAACTGGCAATCCTGCTCACAGCCCCCGTAGCCAAGCAAATACTAAAATTTTATTTTTAATATACCGTAATTTTGCGCGTATCCGCCTCACCTCAGAAAACTCGATTTCCTGCCAGAATTTATTTTTATAAAAATTTTACTTGCTTCTGCTTAGCACTTGACTTCTTTTTTTCAATAAAATTTCCGGCGTGCAAAGGACTTAACTATGCTGCGGCGGATACGCGAGGAATTACGGTAACTGCTTTCGTAGCAAAAGAGCCACCTTATTCAGTTAAAGAAATTTTACGATTAAATCAAGAATAATACTATACGAAAAGAGTGGTATTTAAAATAAAATATTGCTGGAAATGATATGTTAATGTTCTACCCGGTTATCATTAGTTTTTTTTTATTGTTGTTGTTCTTGGTTATTGATAATCTTGGCTTTGGAGAAAAAAATGTTTACTTCTTTATTCAATCAATATTTTTAGATTTATAGTAAAACAGAAAAAAAAATCTTATATTGGGACAAAATATGAAACAGAAAAAAAAGAAATTTATTTAGAAACATATTAATCAAAATGATCTTAATTATGAGATTCATCCAACGCTGAGTGTATTATTAATTCTGTCATTTAGTCTTATTTTTATACAAATGCATGTAATTTATTTATTTATATTATGCAGGTTTCGAAGCTTCCTAAATTAACAAAACCACAATTTAAAAAAATTACACTCCGTGATACATTTCTATCGCAAAATTTAAGATATATATAAGAAATATTGTATAGTGTAAAGACTACTAGTAAACAGTTAGAACACCGAGTTCCTTGATTATTTTTAGCCACATAGCTAAAACTTTAATGCGTAATATCACAAGTTTTATTCTTGGAGGTTTATGTTCAAGGTGCTTTCACTCCATGGAATTTTCAAGGAGAATTGCACCGCAATTTCAGATAAAAAATCTTTGTCTAATATGTTTTTCTTCGTATTAAAAATACTTATATGATTTATTGCTGAATTTGTATCATGTCTCTCTAATTCAATAAGTCAAAAACTTCTATAATATGAAGTACAGTTTCCAGTATATTTTACTGCAGTACAAATCTTAACTTTTTTATTATATAGGGGGGAGGGTTGAACCACATTTGCAAAATGATTTTTTACTTTTTAAATATTGAACTTAGAATAACGTTTTATATGTCATTTTATTCGTTATATAATCAGTTATCAAACTAAAATTGCTACATAAGTGCTCATATAAGAAATTTGAGAAATGATTTATTTTAATCGTGTAAAAATAATGGGTCAAGGCTCCCCACATATAGGAGGGTTGACCCACTATATGAGAGACTTGACCCACTTTCTTTTATATCGCATTATTTGTGAAGAGAAATAAAATCAGTTTAAATAAAGCAAAATATCTTTATTGTACAAACTTTAATTATTATAAAAACTAATTTTTTAAATATGATTCTTAAACAAACCTGTTAAGACGCAATCGCAAGTCAGAGGACAAAAATTTTGTTTTAAACAGGATTTTTTCTGAGCAGGTATAATTGTACAGCAGGGAAAATTAAATTTTAACATTTAAGGCAGTATTCTGTTAGAGACAAGTTCCATTTTTATAGTGTTCCATGCTATTATGCCCGGATTTAGGAGCCACTGTTCTGCTTTTTTATCTCCTTGTTCCATTTTTGTGACACTCGGTCTGACAACTCTATTTGTCATATAGTTTGGCTTCATTTCACTGTATTCACCCTGGTGAAATTTTTCTACATAACTTCCTAAAGTTTTTCGATCGATGCTATGTTCTTTTGTAACCACATGGGCACTTAATTTATTATTAACATGATTCAAAACTTTAAGGGGCAAAGTACTTTCAGTACTAAAATGTTGAAATAAATGACTGGCACCGGAATTTACGATCAAATTTATTTGGAAATTAGAAAAAGGCTATATTTCACAGACATATTAAATAGAAAAGATGTTAGAAAAATTCTGGTGCTATTGTGATGTTTTGAAATTAAAATTAAGTGGTTTTATAAACATACCGCTGCCCCTCAAAGGGTTAAAAATAATGCTTTCATCCTTTCTAGTCCATTATAGCCTTTCCCACTGTTTCTATTTACCTGTTATAAGGAATATTTTAATGGAAAAATGTTCCTATCAACTTTTCCATTTCCTAGCAAATTTTCACATTTTTCTATAGCCAGTTTTAAACATTTCTTTTCCATCACAGCATTTTACTGAAGATTTACAGAATAAATTTACATTCTTTTATGTATATACCATTAACTTTTTACTATGCACAGTGTGTAATAAAAAGATTTCCAAAACCACTTAATTAAAGGTGCCTTGAGAATCTGGTCAACCCTCCCTCACATTGACTGGGTCAAGCCTCCCTACATAGACCTTTTCTAAGAAATACCCTATTGTTATGTTAAGCCTAACTTACTGTACAGTCTTTATGCCTGGAATGAAAGCTCGATATTTCTGCATTACTTTAAATCTACTTACTTAAATTTCTATGATATAATTTATTTGAAAAAAGCTTACAAAATATTTCTAAAAAACACAAGTTTTAGGTTAAAAACTCCTCACAATTGATTTTTTCCACACCTATTTTGATTATCTCTATGAAACGAAGACAGCTGTTTGAGCATTCCAGTAGCTTTGGTTGACACCTATTGATAAAACTCTGAAATTCTTTTAAATATGAAAATTGATGGGTGGGTCAAGCCTCCCGTATGGTCAACCGTCCCTAGTCTCCCCTACTTTACATATTTATTTGCTTATTTTATCAAAAACGACAGATAAAAGTAATTTTTACTTACCCCGATATCATGATTAAACACATTTGTTCGGACGGAACGATTATATAGAGGCTGAGGTGGACGATAATTGTTTGCAAGGCTAGTTTTTGGATGTTGTTCGTCCCCTTGCATCAACCGTCTTAATAGAAATATCTGAAACGGAAAAAAATCATAATGGTTAAAAAACTAATAATATCCCGATTAAAATACGTTCGCTGCATAGCTGCCAAATCTTCTGATTTGTATGGGCTTTTAATTCCAAATAGAAATATTATATTTATTCATTAACATATTAAGTAACATGCTATTAAGTAACATTAAGAGCTCTATTTTGAAATAGTGGTACTCAAAAATTGCAATATATGGAAGCTTTAGCATCCACTAGAAGCATTATTCCTGTACAAATAAGAAATTCAAATCCTGACTTATTTTTAATTTGTTGTTGGAAAGTAGACTTCAAGTACGACAACTATACAGGTCTGCGACAGGCGACTAATTTTAATTTATTTCCCATCACTTTTTAAAAACAAAATCTTTTACATATGCTTTGACAACATTTGCAAGAGAAATGCAGTGCCACAGCTGCCAACATCTTACGCTTTCTTGTACCGCAAAAATTTTACAGTAAATTTTACCTTTTCAAATCGCCGTAATTTGTTGATTAAATAAGAGGAAAATGTCTATTAAATCTTTGTGTTACAAAAACAAAGGATGAGTTGCCAGTTATGTACTACAAAACATATTTTTTAACCCCTTCAGGGGCGCCGTTTGCAGTCTGCAAACGGTTAATTTTAATGCCGAAATTTACAAATGAGACCAGAAATTTTTTAGTACACTTTCGATCTCATAACATACGTGAAAAAAAAACCTTTTTAATATTTTCAAATAAATTTGTTCTTAAATTGCGGTGTGAATTAAATATTTGATCATTTTTAGAGCAGAAATGCCTTGCCCCTGAAAGGGTTAACAATAGTGGCGCAAATAGAATATAAAAATAGCCTACTTTATAACGTTGAAATCCAACAAGAAAAATAAAGTCAAACTTTTGTTCGAGTTCACTTCTTTCACGTTATTAATAAAAAAGTAAAAACGATGCACAAAATGAAAAATTATTTTTAATTTAACCCTTTCGAGGGCGGTGTCCTTAAAAAAGGACAACTAATTTTAATTTCAAAACTGACACACTGCACCAAGAATATTTAATTAAAGTTTTCATTTTATAATGTACGTGAAAAGAAGTATGTTCATATTTTCTTATAATTTCGTTTATAAATTCCGGTGTCAGTCCATTATTTCATCAGTTTATAAACAGAATTACTCCGCGCAGGAAAGGGTTAACCCTTTCAGGGGCAAGGCATTTCTTCTCTAAAAATGTTCAAATATTTAATTCACACCACAATTAAGAACAAATTTATTTGAAAATAGTCAAAAGCTTTTTTTTTTTTTTTTTTTTTTTTTTTTTTTTTTTTTTTTTTTCTTCCGTATATTATGAGATCGAAGGTGTACTAAAAAATTTCTGGTCTCATTTGTATATTTCGGCATTAAAATTAACAGTTTGCAGACTGCAAACGGCGCCCGTGAAGGGGTTAACAAGGTGTGTATAAACTGCTGAATTTTCAAGGAGTATGTCGCCTCTATTTCATCAGGTCGGAAATATTTGCTTAGTATTTTTATTCAGATTATAAATTTTTATGCGATTGGACAGGACCATAATGCTTCTATGCGGTTAAAAAATACAATATATATATATTTTTTAATATTCTGGTACATACAGACGAAGACTTCACGGGGGCGAAATAGGAAATTAGACAAACTTCTACTATTAACAGAAGAACGCCCGGAAGGAGTCGATTCGACTCCGACCATATGATTAAATGTCAATTGGAACCAGAAATTCTTTCACAAAATAAGTTATATTTTAAAAGTGCAGATTTACCTTAAATAAATCAATCAAATATTTAAAAAAAAATTCTGGTGTTAAATATTTTTATGAAACTTGAGTAAAATTTCCGGGTGTTCTAGTGTAAAGTAGATAAAAAAAAGCTTTTTTGCCCTATTTAATCACTGTGATTAACCCGAAAACACACGAATGATTTATAGTAACTTAATGATAGTGCTGGCTTTCTGTATGCTCGAAGGCATTTGAAAACCTAAATAACAAATTTTAATGATATCATTGTTTAAGTGGAGTTTCTACTTCTTTGATAAAAAAATTAAATATTTTTTATAACTTTTTCGGTTAAAAAGAAAAGAGACTCGAACTTCGGACTTTTGCATTATAGTTATTGACATTTTAAATATATATTTAAATTTTTGAGTGTATAAAAAAGTAATATCCTGAAAAGTAATATCCTTGTGCGACTGCAGATGCGCGCTATGGTCTTCCAATCGGTCGAAAGTTTCCCTCCAGTCACAAACATCTCAAACAAATTTGGTAAACGTATTAAAAAAGTGTAATACATTCTCTGGAGCTTATAGCAAATTTTAGTTAAAGAAGTTGATTTAAAATAAAATAGCCGTCATTTGAACAAGAAAAGTCAGTTTTTCGCTTTTTTGTTTACATTTTGCTAGGTCTAAAAATTTTTAATGAATGAAAATTATACTTTTCTGACATATAAGCTCCTAAAAAATCGGTTAGATTTCTTATAAATAAGAAATGAAGGAAATCGGTCTAATTACGTGGTTGTCCAGTTTGAAACTTTTTTTGAGAAAAACGAGTTTAATATTTTACAGCAATTCCCGGCGTATAATCCGCAGATCAAACAATCAGGTTTCGATATTTTTTATACAGTATTCGATGTCCAATATTTACCGCGATTTAAGGAGTTACATTTTATCAAATAAAATTTCTTGGTCCAAACATAATTGCTTGATCCGCGGATTATACTCCGTAAATTACGGTACAATAGCATTACACAGGGGTGCAAAAATCTTGGCAAGAGCGGACAGTCCTCTAACCACTAAATTTTGTTATTAGTTTTCTTCGCTTAAATTTTATTAGCATTCTTTCAAAATATTATTCTTATAAAGAAATATTAAACGAAAAATAAAGAATAAAATTTTGTGGTGAGAGACTACCCGATGGCGCCTAGATTTTTATACCCCTGGCATTACATTCAACGTGCGGTTTTACATTCAATGCGCAAAAAATGCTTTATCCCTTTGAGATCTGCTGGTTGAATTTCTTCCCACATAATTTTAATCGCGAAATGTCACAATGACACTGGAATATTCGACCAAATTCGTTTTGAAAATAAATTAATGCATTTTTTCGTGTATATAATAAACCGAATTTTTTGTTTGCAAAATACTGGTACCAATTCACCAGCCAGAGCTCAAATGGTTAAGGAATTGAAATATCACGAAACCGCTTTACGGAAACAATGTACGTACTTGAGCGAAGCAAAAAAGGAAAAAGAAAAAAATCGAAAATGTTGACCCAAAGAAGTAGAACTTCGCCTTGATACAATCTCCACGAGTAGTATAAAAGCAATAAACATCAAATTCTTAACTACTTGAAGGGCGGTGGTACAATTTTAGACTAATTATTTTAATCCCCAAATGCCACAATGTCAACCGCATTTTATTTTAAAATTTTCCATTTATAATGTACGTGAAGAAAAGCTTTAATTTGTAAAAAAAAAAAAAAAAAAAAAAAGTCGCTACATTCTGGTGTCAAACAATCATTTTCATAATTTCACGATAGAAGCACACGGACGAAGCCCTTAATTCTCGCTCCCGTCACATTCACGGGCTGTGTCTTTTATTCAAATTGTTTGATATCCAACAGTTTTATAAAATAGTGTAATTGGCTTTATTATGGTATCATTTTAACTGTCATTAGCTCATTAAAGCCAGATGGCAAGAAAACTTGCCAGGTAAAGCGAACAAAATTTTTAAATTTGAATACCAGTATTTTATTTTGGAAATTTTCTTATTATTTAATCTCAGATTTTGAGCGAATAAATAAATCCAAATTACAAAGTGGGAAAAACTGGTCAAAAGTCGAAAAATTAAAAGAAGTGTAAAGGAGGCTCGTCGTTAATGGGCTAAATAAGGTGAAGATTTCTTAAAAAAAATTATGTCAATAAGCAGTTTGAATTTTTAAATCAAAATTTAATGCGACCGTTAAGGGTTTAAAATAACATAAATGCACAAGCAGCTAACGTCTTTTAACCCCTTCAGGGGCGCCGTTTGCAGTCTGCAAACGGTTAAATTTAATGCCGAAATTTACAAATGAGACCAAAAATTTTTTAGTACTCTTTCGATCTCATAATATACGTGAAAAAAAGCTTTTGACTATTTTCAAATAAATTTGTTCTTAAATTGCGGCGTGATTTAAATATTTGATCATTTTTAGAGCAGAAATGCCTTGCCCCTGAAAGGGTTAAAGGCTAAATATCAACGTTGATGCAACTTTGATGCTACGGATATGTACTTACTTTTAATTAATAGTTTAACATATAAGGCAATTTTTGTGAAATTTCCAGTTTTTGAAAAGTTATATGTAACTGGGAAGAGATCCATTTTTCATGTGTCGTTACTATTTTGAAAAGTGGATAGAAGTCACATGCAGGCTATTATACACTCACGTTTTTGAAAATTGCAACACCATGAAGGAATCGTCAGAATTAAATGAAATGTAATAGATAAACAACTTGTATTCATACAAACAAATTATTACATTTTTCAAAGCAAAAATGCAATATTAAGTGTCCGAAATCAGTATTTGGTGTAGCCACCACGCGCTGCAATAAGTGCTGCTATACAACGTGGCATAGACTCAAACAGATTTTAAATGTCTTGCTGGTGAAGAGCGTTCCATACTCTTTGTATGCGTACTCAGAGTTCATCTCTAGAAGCTATAGGAGGAGGATAACGAGCGAGACACCGATCAACAAAATTCCCCACATGTTCAATAGGCGACATATCCGGTAAATACGCAGGACACGGAAGATGCTGTATCTGTTCTGCTGACAAGAAGTCTTAAGCATTCCTTGCAACATGTGGCTGGTCAATACCCTGTTGAAAGATAGCTCAAGGAATGCCTTGAAGGAAAGTTATGACTTAGGGCTGCAGCATTTCACTGATGTGCCTGTTGCTGTTCACATTACCAACAATTTGTAGCAGCTGCAATCGTCCATAATGCGCAATCCCAGACCATAACTCCCGGTGTTTGTTCACGATGACGTTCGATAAGGCACTCCAGAAGGTAGCGTTTAACACGAATGCGGCTGTAATGGTACCACAAATTAAAGCTGGATCCGTCAGATAAAACAACGTGTACTGCAAACAACCTGCATGCCATTCTCCATGTTCATGAGCACATTGAAGCCTCAAGCGTAGATCGTTTTTGCGGAAGGGGGATTCTGTATAGAGCAGGTCTTGTACGCAGTCCACGGTGCAGCACACGTAGACGAATTGATGAAGCAGACATTGATATACCAGTAGCAGTTGCTTCCAACTGTCTAGAAGAAGCTGTACGGTCCATCAGTGCCATGCTTCTGCGTCTATCATCAAGCGATGACGTCACAGTTCGGGGTTCACTCAATCAGTCAAATCAATATTTACATGTTTCAACATGTGAAACATATAAATATTGATTTTTAATTTACTTTTAATGTGTTTTTATAACGTCTTTTAAGCAAATAAATATTTTAATATTGTGATATGGTTAGTAGTGGACGTAATTTTGACTTACTACTCCCACTTATTTACATTTGTAACACAAATTCCGTTTTTAAATAGAGCGAAATTAATTACTGAAACTTTCTGGTGTAAAGTCAGATTCTCAAAACTACGTAATTTCTAGAATGTATTCTATCATGGGAATTAAAGGGTTAAAGGTTAAATTTTATAAAATAAATAATAATATAAAATAAGGTATTTGGAGACATACTTATTAAAGTATTTACTAATTTGTATTATTTTAGCGTAAAACAGCCACACGGCAGTAATTTTTACATGTATTGCAGATGTGCAACAGAAGAAAAGTTTGAGGTATTATATTAAAAATTTATCTTTGATTTTTTTTCATTATTTTTCCTGCGTAATAAACCTTTCAGAGAATCATATATATATATTTTTTTTTAAACAAAATAAAAAATCGCGTATTTAAGGGTTAACCCTTAAATCCATTGTGATTTACATCTGCATCACTTTTTATTTAACTCTTAGCAATCACTACATTTATATAGAAATATTAATCATGTAAAAATTAGAAAAATTATGCTACTATATAAAGTTAAAAATCTATCTAACAATTCTAAAAGAACAAACACAATTCTAAAAGAATAATTCATGCATTTAACCCTATTGATGCGTAACTCGAGATTTCCTCGGGCAACGTACATGTAGCAAAATTTGCGCAACCCGAGAATTTCGCCGGGATTCATTTTTTCCACTGGCGACTATTTTTTAATTCAACTCGGACCACTTTTTATATAAAAAATATTCCAGATAGACTTTAACAACAACTACACGAAAACTATGCTGCAAAATTCATTTTCGTGAGATAGTGGGGCAAGTATATAAAAAAGTCTCCAGTGACATCCTTGATTTAGCCTGAATTAAATGTTTAATTATTGATTCAGGTTTGTGTTAAAAAAAACTCTTTTGCAAAAAATGTTTACATATTTGAACTCTAAAATATCTATCTATCATATTATAAAACAATAACTACTTAAACTTACTGGTGAGAATTTGGAATCCCCCAATAAAAAATCAGCCAAATGCGGCAACACATTATCATTCCGCATCGGGTTGAATTTTTATTTAGGAATTCCGAATTCTCACCAGTAATTATAAAAAGTTATCTTTGTTTTATAAGTTGATAGATATTCCACAAATAAAATAAAAGAAAATTGCTATTCAAAAATTTCCGGTGTGAATTCCAACACTAATGAGAAGTCGGTCGATTAGTGATGATGTCACACAAATGTACTCTGGCCTTAAGTATTCCGATGGCAGCGCATGTACGCGTGTATTTGAAGCTAATAAACTCTCTAATGCCCATGGTAAAATATATTCTACCATCAGTGTTTTCATTTTAAGGAATTTTTAATTCAGGTATTCCAAGTTCATACCAGAAATTTAAAACAGCAATTTCTGCTTTATGTAATAACAGACATTCCGCCATTAACACTTGAACGCCCGGAAATTTTTCTGAAGTTCCATAAAAATATTTGACACCAGAATTTTTATTTAAAATTATTTGACTGATTTATTTAACCTAAATCTGCGTTTTTAGAATGTAGCTTATTTTGTGGAAGAATTTCTGGTTCCAATTGACATTTAATCATACGGCCGGAGTCGAATCGGCTCCTTTCGGGCGTTCTAGTGTTAAATAAAGCGATATTTGGTATTGAAATTTTCTGGTGTGAACTCAGATTCTCTGAATTAAGGAATTTTTAGAACATACACTACAATGAGAATTAAAGGGTTAAAATGAATTATAAGGAAGAAATTATTTCCAATTGAATTTTTATTTCATATTTATATCGGTTTTTATATCGAAAGTATGGGGGAAAAGTAAATAGTGCGACTACCCATATTTCGCGAAATTCTGTTTATTAACCCTTCGACAAATTTAGTAAAACTTGAATAATATAAATTATTTTATTTCTGCAGACTGTTGCTCAATCTGAATACGGTGACCATCTAATTGCCAAAGATGCAAAAAGTAACCAGCACAGAAATCAAAATTGACATTTTTTAGTTGTCTGAACTGTTATTTAATATTTATCTCCACAAAGCATTATTCCTGATTATTATAATTATTTGGTTTTTAAGTGGTTTAAATAATATACCACCGCTTTTAATCAGTAAATGCCACAATCGTGCCGAAATTTTGAAATAAAATTGTTCTTAAATAAAGAACGGTAGAAACGTTTTATTTAATTTGAAGTAAATGAGTTCGTATATTCTAGTTGTCTTTTAATCGTTTCGCAAGAGATGTTCTTTGCACCTGAAATTGTTAGTAATTATGTTGCATCAAACTTAAATATTTTTATACATATAATTGAACTGAAATAATCTTTAACATTACTTTTAAATTTAAAATGTATTAAGATTTTGAAAAAGACATCTAATTATAACATTTTTAATCTTTTTAAAGCATACATATACAATTTTTTTTTCTGCATTCCCTTAACATCTGGATAAATTGGTACATTAAATTCGCCGAAAAGCATTATCACCTTTCAAATTGCCACAGAAGCATTAATGATCGGTTGTTTATGTATCTCACGTACGATTTAAACTGATAAGTAACAGTCCTATAATGCTCTCGTACATTTAAAAAATCTTACGGATTATGTCTTTGCATCACTAATGAGCAATGTCTTTATTTAAAATACTGTTTAAAAATAATTCTAAAGAATCACGTTTCTATGAAGATAGTAGTATATAAAAAGACCTTAATCGTGTTAAGCGTAGTTTGATAGCACATAAACGTGACGAAATATTTCATAACTTTCATTCTTTAATTTTGCATTCCAGGAGAAACAATATATTTATTTTATAGTCCGACCACGTTTTCATTTTTTTAAATTTATTTTTCGTTTTGGATAAGGAAAAAAAAATCTTGCACTTTAAATATACAACGGGATCTGACCCCAATTGCCGTTTTACAAATCATGAATTAAAACCATTTATTTTTATGCAATATTACAATATTAGATTTTTTACATTTAATATATTTTTTCAATTGCCCACTAACAACACTAAAAAGTGTTTTCACATGAAAAATATCGATATTGTATTCGCAAAAATATTTTGAAATGTATTAAAACGAACTATCGTATCATTCGCATGCCTAGATTTAACAACCTAAAAATAAACGCAAAAAATAGCTAATTACAGCAGCCTTTTTTTTCTGAAAATGCTGAGTTTGCATAGATGGAGAAATCAATATAATTTATTTTTCTTCTGATAATTCCAAACTCATAAATTTCAAAAATTTCTCAAAATGTAAAAAAAAAGGTCCAATAATATTTAATTAATTTTATAGTAACGAGAAAAACACGTTACTGAAAACACTGCGTGATCCCCCCCCCCCCAAAAAAAAACAAAAAAAAAAACAACTAGGCCTTGGGTGCTGACACAAAAATGGCGACTGCTGAAGGCGGATTGTTTTTAACGTATGTACGGTCCCCTAAATTTTGACACCAGTATTTTATAAAAGATTTCTTTTATTTGTTTAACCCTAGAAAAATAAAGAGGAAAAAACTTAAAAAAGCTATTGGTACAAAAATTCAAATGACCGTACACACGCAGAAAAACATCCGCTGCGTGATTGGCTAAGACGACACTCTTCACGATCTGTCAATGTTTACAGTTTGTTAGCTAGCGGTGTTTTGCCCGTGTTTTGAAAGTATGTTGAAATTTTCTTTACTGTTAAAGATATTTCTGAATTGATCTTTATTTTAATTTTACCGATCTCTCATTTTCTTTGTATATATTAAAATAAAATGTCATTTATTTCCTGTAGTAAACGAAAAAATGAATTAAAAAAAATAAATAGAGCTACATTAGTTTCTGTCTTTTCAACTAAGTAAAAACTTGTAATTTCTCATTGCAAAAAACTAGTTAAAGCTTTTGTAATGTTACATTAAAGAAAGTATTACAAAAATAAGCAAAACAGTTACCTTAAATCTGCAAAAACCTCACCAACTTATTTAATCTAAAAAAAAAAAAATAAAGCTTGAAAGAATATTGATATTAAAATTCGATGGACCGTACAAACGCTGAATAAAATCCCTCTACTCAGCCGCCATATTTGTGTCAACAATGGAACTATTAATAAATAGGAACTGACATAGCCTCAATATAGTGAAGCTTCAACTGTAACCGCTTTCCCAAAGCTGCTTACCTCCGGTGGAATCTTCCACCAGTAAATTTATAACGAAATTTTCTCCATATTTAAAAGCCTTATTAGTGCAAAATTTCAGTAATAAATAATGGCAAAAACAGATTTTCATTTTTACTGGTAGCAATGTATTTTTGCGTTAGCCAAGCCATGCGATTTCCGCCATAGTGTGACAACCGGTCAAACACACTGACTGTTTTACCAGGCAAACTGACACAAGGAAAACGAATAGAAGTTTTTAGCATATTTGTGAGAAAATATTCCCATGAATAAGACGCTAAAATAAGACAATTTCTTCTATTCAACTTTACTGGTGGGAAGTTTGGCCCGGTGGTATTCAGAAACGGTAGATCCGATTTTTAAAAAAGCAGCCAGACAACCTCCTCAGTTACTTCACTCGCAACTGGCAGACAGAATACTATATGCCTCCACCTTTATTCATAACTCCGTTGTGTCAATTCTCAGGCCTATGAAGTGATTTTTAATCTAACAGTTTTTCTTTTTCTATAAGTTTTTCAAATCTTGAATTATGAGTGTTTGTTGCCTCGTCATAGCAGACTGTTTTCCCTCATACTGCGCTGTCACGGTCGGAAATTCGTTTCAAAGCATAAACTTTTACAGCATTTTCTGCCTTTACAGAAAAAAAAAAAATCTATTATATAGTTTCTGAATAAGAGCACCTGCCAATTTCATGTATTTCCAAATAAAAGTGAAGAAAATATGTGTCAGAAAGAAACCAGTGTGTATTTGAAAACTGCCATAATGAAGCCTGAAAGCACCTGCCAATCTCATGTAATTCCGAATAAAAGTGACGAAAATATATCTCAGAAAGAAACCAGTTTGTATTTGAAAACTGCCCTAATGAAACCTAAAAGGGGTATAATCCGCGGATCAATTTTATTTAATAAAATGTGTCTTGTTAGCAGTGCTGCCAGACGAATACTAAAATTTTATTTTGAATACCATTATTTTCGTACGGTATTATTCGCTTGCTTGTATCGCAAAATTTTTGTAAATAAATAAGGCGACGAACTCTCTATGAAAATAGTGGTATCCAAAATAAAATATTTGACGTCAATTATTAAATAAATTTTTTGGGTAAAAACATGATTGTTTGATTCGCGGATTTTACAGCGCTCAGCAAAATTTTAGACAATGATCGATTATGCTTCTGTACTGAGAATTATCTAACGAATTGTTGCAACTCAACTGTCATGTATTACTGAGGACTTATCCTTCATTCACAAACAATAAATTTTAATTCATATACTTTACATAATACATAATGAAAAAAACAAAAACAAATTTAACATTGTGGCAAAAAATATAGACAATCTGTCTTTTAACAGTAAAATATCCATAAATTAAAATCGAACTTCACCTACATTGTCTGCTATTAAAGCAAAAATGTGACGTTCCATCGAAGAAAGTAAATCCCCCATCACTTGGAGGTCTATTTTTTACCAAACACGTTCAACAGCAGATCGAAGTTAGTATTGTCAAAAAATTGCATGAATCGTATGAGATATGATGCCACAAGAGTTTTCGATTGGGTTCAGATCTACACGCGGTCCAGTCGAGAACAGTAATATTTTGAGAGTTAAACCAATTTTTTGATTTGTATGCAACATGAATAGACGATATTTCTTGCTCAAATACATATTTTAGAAGATCTAAAAATTTACCAAATGGATGTAAATTGTTTTCCAGTGTATGTATGTTATCTTACGCTACTTGGCGACCATTGAGAATGCCCAAATCCTTAACCCTTTCGAGGGCAAAGGACGCCTAATTTTAATTCCAAAAGTGACATATGCAGCAAGAATATTTAATTAAAATTTTCCTTTTATAATGGGAGTGAAAATAAGCAATTTCGCTTTTTCTAATAAATTCTTTTATAAATTCTGGTGTCAATCCATTATTTCATCAGTTTATAAAGGAATTACTCCGCGATGGAAAGGGGTCAATTTATTGTGAGATTTCAAGGCTGGTTGTTTTATCATTTTCATGTAAACTAATTTACACCTTTCTTTATTTCATCTACGAAAAGTACCGTTGGCACAGAAAGCTCTGACTCACTTTTAATGCGATTAGCAATCATCTTTTGTCTAGATGCCGGTTTATGGATCCTTCTATAATCTCGTTTTCTGGCCACACGAGGACTTCCAGATCTATGTTTTGCTTTGAAAGAGTCACCCTTTGACAGTACTTGACAGACAGACTTCTTTGGACGATTCAAAGTAGCTGAAATGTCGAAACAGTATTCCCTTTCTATTTCAGCTTCCAAGCTTTAATTACTTCATCTGACTGAAAATTTCTTGCTCGCGGCATCTTCACCAACGGATACTATCGCATGGTGCACTTAAATACTTCATGCATGTGACGTCATAAGTTTGAAATTTGCGTTTTTTTCGTGAACAGTTGCCAAAAATCACGAAAGTGTCTAAACTTTTGCAATATGCAAATTTCACTTTTTTCAGTTAAAATAAGTAATATCCTACAGTAAAACCGTTATTTCTGTCCTAAAACGTTTAAAATATATTTAAAAATAAGTACAGCCATTTGTATAACCCAGGTGTTCGTATTTTTTATTTAAAGGTTAAATATCACCAGTACGGTACTACGAACTGTTTGCCAGGACATTTCGTGTGAGACTTGTTTTAACATATCAATACAAATAAAAGCCATACTAAAAAAAAATAATAATAATAATGTTCTATCAATTGTTTTTTTTTTTTTTTCAAATTGAATTATTAAAACTGATTATTAAATTTTCATTAGGGCTGCTCCACTTCTTGTTAAAATAATTCTTTTACACGTGAATATAAAAAGAATAAATCCCAATGTCTTACACGAGCAGTTTAGGGGAACTCTTGACGAAAAAGGCCTTACATTCTTTTCTCTCTATATTTAAGTTTTTTAAATCATTTTATAAGAATAAATGCTATTATTTTTTAATTAAATGTTAAAACTGTTCTAGAGTTAGATACGTCAATTATTATTTTTTTATTCAATTTATGGAAATCCATATTTTCGGATTTTACAGTCCACGTAATTTATTGCTTTATAACAAAAATAAATATACAGGGCTGCTACAGGCGACTGTTTCTTAATTCTACCTCACACCATATTCTCAAGACAAAAATTATTGACCACTGTTTTCAGAGCACTTGAAGCCAAATATACTGTAAAATATGTTTTTTTTATTATTGTGGTGCGAATAGAATACAATAGAAAAATAATCGCCTGTGGCTACCCTGGTACATTTCTGTTAACTAAAATATTAGGATTATAAATGTAAATATGCATATAAAATTCATTTATGCATAGCTGCCAACTCTTCCGCTTTTTTGTACCACAAAAAATTAATCGAAATATTTGCCTTATTTGATCGACAAATTACGGCGATTTAAAAAGGTAAAATTTAGTATAAAATGTTTTGGTACAAAAAAACGTAAGATGTTGGGTGCTATGCTTTATGTCATATTTTGTGATAACAGTTAAAGTAATTAACTTACAATTTAGAACAATAAAAATTCCGCGTTCCGCAAATTAAATTATAGCATTAGTTTCAAATAAGAAATTCAGTCAATATGTTTTAATTTGAATACCTTGGTTAATAATTAGAAAGAATATATCAACAATAAATATAATGAAAATAGTTATAATATGACTGTTTATGCCTGTTATAAAAATTAATGTAATGCACACAAATTTTACAACAAGAAAAAGAATGAAAGCCGTTATGCAGGGCTCCCAAATACACAGCTGCCAACTTGTGCGGATTTATGCTACCACTAAAATTTAACAGAAATTTCTGCCTTATTTGATTATCAACATTCACTGCAATTCGGCGATTTAATTAGACAAAATTTCCTATTAAATTTTAGTGGTAGCAGAAATCCGTACAATTTGGCAGCTATGCAAATGGTCCGCCAACGGAATACCAGTATATTTTAACAGAAAATTTTATGGTAGGTTTGCGCTAGAATTAACTTTCAAAGGTGATAACGGAGCGGTTTGTAAGAAAAATCTAAAAAGAAATTTTTTTCTGAAATAATGTTTGTATTCAGTTGGCGGACCATTTAGGACACCTGCGTTATGTCAACCGCAGTACCCAACTTATTACCGTTCTGAACGTATCTTAACCAGTGAGCTCCAGAATAATACGAAGAGCTAACTCCCCATAATTGTTATCGAGCGGTCTGCCCATGAATACAATGCCAAAGGTTTTCCGAAGAAATTATTTGGCAAAACATAGATTTCCTCCCATAGTATGGGGTAAGTATGGGGATGATATTTTGAAATTGGATTTTCTTTTAAATTTTTGACGAAGTTGCTGCAATTTTCGCTAATATGTATATATTTTTTTTATTGGAAAAAAAAAACTATGGATTTTATTTAAGTTCATTGCAAATTTTCAGTTTGATATTAATAAAAAATGAAATTTTATGTAAGCTCAACGAAAAAAAATGAAAATTTGTAAAGCATTGCTCATAAAAATATCAAAAACATGTAGAAAAGACAGAAATGGATAAATACATACGGAAAAGTTTGAAAAAAATGCGTCTAATATTAAGATAAGCGAAAGACTCATTACTTGCGCGCATGGAAAGTGTGACGTAGTCGCGGCAGAAAGTGGATCGGCCAGTTGGTTTTCCGTACTGTTGTACAGCTCTGTGGTTTCAACAGACGTTGTGTGTTTGTTGTCATGAGCAATGACACCACAAGACGGGCGTGGGAAAAGAATCATTTTCGTCACACGATAAATAGCACGATATAAAAAACTTTAGAAATCAGTCATTACAGCTCAAAATGAAAAATATATATATACTGCCCTTCTTATTTTTTCTGTTTTCGATGTATAAGATTAAAATCCGAAAACGTGCTTATTCTCCATACAGCGCAGCGCATAGTTTGATTACATATCTGCTAAATTTGTGTTTTAGTTACATTATTTTATTATTTTATTATTTATTGATGAAATTTAAATTACAGTTTGAAACATTAGCTGGAACCAAATCTTGAACTATTTATGTTATTTTAAGCGGAATAGGTTCAATCTTTCTGAAACGCACTGATACAAATTGTTAAATAAAATCACGCTTGAAAATTAAAAACGGTAAAAAATCAGGAAATTGAGATTCAAATTTCAAATTAATTGTATTTGAAAACCTTTTGATTCCCTATCACCCTTAGAAAGTACTTGATAGACAGACTTCTTTGGACGATTCAGAGTAGATAAATTTCTGCAACAGTCTTCCCTTTCCATTTCAGCTTCCATGCTTTAATTACTTCATCTGATTGAAAATTTTTAGCTCGGGGCATCTTCACTAACCGATACTATCGAGAGGTGCACTTAAATACTTCATGCATATGACGTCATAAATTTGAAACTTGCGTTTTTCCGCGAACAGTTGTCAAAAATCACGAAAGTGACTAAACTTTTGCGATATGCAAATTTCACTTTTTTCAGTTAAATTAAATAATATCCTTCATTAAATCCGTTATTTCTGTCCTAAACGCTTAACATATATTTAAAAATAACTACAGTCATTTATATAACCCAAGTGTTCGTATTTTTTATTTAAAGGTTAAATATCGCTAGTGTCTAAACTTTTGCTGAGGGCAGTGTGATAATTTTTGGCAGAAATACTCATTTCGTTCAGAGTTTCTTTTCAAGCAGATAATTGCCAAAAATGATTAACTTTTGAACGCTACTTTAAACCTTTCCGGCACGGGCTATTTTTGTTGTAAAATGATGAAATTATCGACTGACACCGGAATTTTAAAACGACTTTTTCAGAAATTAAAAACATGTAATTTTAACTATTCTTTGTAAAAGCAAAATTTTACTAAAATATTCTTGGTGCCGTTCGTAAGTTCGGAATTAAAATTAGATATCTCGACCCGGCTTAGTGTGCCGGAAAGGGTTAATAGTATATTTGTCTGACAAAAGAAGTCTATTAATTTTATAGAGATATTAGGCAGACAATTTCTACGCTTTTTTTAAGCCAAGAAAACACATCTGAAACAGAAAATTTACTTAATAAATAAAATATGTACTATATGTCATTCGACAGATCACGTGCAGATTTTCTTAAATATTTTTTCGTTCAAATATATTTATGTGGTTTTTAAAAGCGTATAGTTTCAGTGTTGCCATAGGGCTATTCAGATTTCTCGATTGGCACCACATTTTTGAAATGGTAAAAATCACATTTTTTAATGACATGTTGATTAGGACGAAAGCAAGGGAAATTTTACCATTTTAAAAAAGTGGTGCCAATCAAGAAACCTGCATTTAAAAATGTAGCCCACTGGCAACACTGTATAAGTTGACATCTATACAGGGTGTTCCGTTAAAGGGGTCCAATATTAATAGGGGTAATAGAGGAGATCACATGGAGCATAAATCAGTGTATAAAGCCTGGTCGGATCTCAATATTTTTCAAGTTACAGCAAATAGAATTAAAATTCGGAAAATTGTAAAAGAACCCTCATTGCTAAACTATCGATAATGCTATATAAAAACGAAGCACATATTTAGAAAGAGCAGAAAAAAACCTACGAAATGACATCAATTGTATTAAAATAGCAATATTTATTGACGAGTTACAAGCCCTGAAACAGTGAAAAAAGTACGAAATCCAATATACATCAAAATAGTTAATCGTTAATTCCAAAAAGACAACTCTAGCTACAACAAGGAAAATGTAGTAAAATTTGGTCCATTCCGAAAACTTTCGAAAAAGCTTACAATGAACCATATCGGTTTAATTGTGTGAGAGAAATTAATCAGTTTCTTAGTTACAACTCCGCTTTCTTTGACACTAGCAAAGGTTAAACTCCGCCCATCACGATTGGAAACACCGCCTTTTTAATTACTCTCAACTATACATTTTCGATCATGCTTCTTCTGAGATGCAACATTTTTAATTATTCAAGAGTTGCATGAACCAAAATAACTTTACAATAATAGTCTACATTTTAAAGTGGTCTTTTATTGATATAAAGCTTAAGTTAAATTCTTTAAAATTAAACTGGTGGTGAAAATTCGGAAATAATTAAAAATATTGCGATTTGTAACTATGCAAGAAGTTTCAGTACATGTTTTACATGGACAATTATTGTATGTATATGTGCATCATAATTTATGATAGGAAATAATAATAACAAATAGCATAATAATTTTATTAATTATAAATTTAAAAAAGACACTAAATTTTAAATTAATTCATACAAACTTTGTAATTTACAATTTGAGTACACCACAGTCTGTGACTTACAAAATACTGTGCCAAAAAGTGTTGAACATAAAAGAAAAATGACAAATAAAGAATTACATTCCACGTACTTTATGACATATGTGAAGCATAGTCTTCTGGCCTGCGCTGCACAGTTCAATGTCGGAAGGCAGACGAACGGACATTATTATAATAGGTGTTCGAGTTGCGCCCATTAACAGAATCGCACAGCCGACAGCGACGTCGTAAAGATTGGCGAACACGCCGAAAAACTCCGACGGAGTTGGGAATGTCTCCTGCAGCGACAACGATTCGCGCTAGTAAATCCTTCGGTGTATCCACAGGCGTTTCATACACCAGCGATTTAAGGTGTCCCCAAACAAAAAAGTCTAACGGATTGAGGTCTGGAGAGTGTGCAGGCCAAGCAACAGGTCCACTGCGTCCAATCCATTTCCCAGGATATGTTGAATTTAGGTGATTGCGAACACCTATGAAAAAATGAGCCGGAGCGCCATCGTGCAAAAACCACATATTGTGGCGCAATGTTGCTGGCACATTTTGCAGTAACTGCGGTAAGATATCCCGTAGGAAAACCAAGTACGTACTGCCATTGAGTACATCTGGGAGTAAATATGGTCCTATGAGATAATCGCCGAGGACACCTGCCCATATGTTCACACTGAACTTTTTTTGTGCGTTCGACGGGAAAACAGTGTGCGGATTTGTATATGACCATGTGTGCATATTGTGCGTGTTTACCACGCCCTCTCTCGTAAATGTTGCTTCATCAGTAAATAAAATATTTTCCAGAAATTGTGGATTATTTTCTGTTACATTAAGCAACCAGCGTACGAATTCTGTCCGCTGAGCACAATCTGTTACTGATAACAGTTGTACCCGCTGCACATGAAAGGGGTGCATGTTTTCTGCACGCAGAACACGCCACACACTTTGGTGAGAAACACCGACTTCAGACGCAGCAGCTCGTGTACTCGTGGAGGGGTTATCTTTAAAAATATTCAGTACATCTTCTTCCATTGCAGGTGTTCGTACATGTCGAGGTTTCCCTGCATCAATGCTTGCTGTATTAAACGATCCAGTCTCCCGTAATCGTCTATCGTTATTTATGAAGAGTTTCGAACTTGGGCAACGTCTCCTTGGAAATTGCTCACGGTACATGCGCTGTGCTAGACATGCATTTCCATGAGCTTGCCCGTACATCAGATGCATGTCCGCATATTCTTCGTTAGAGTATTCCGGCATAATTATTATACATCAACTTACTACAATCCCACTTACAACAGCCTCCCTTTAACATAACGCCCACTGATGACTGCTGTTTTATTACACTTTTCTTCCTATACACATAGAAAATTTGCATAAAAAGTACTTCTTCTTCATCATCCTGAAAGTTCATGGAGGAAACGCAGCAGTCACGGAGTTTGCCTTAAGACAAGGCGAGAGCTGCACAATATGTCATTCACTTGACCAGACTGAATAATGAAAGGGTATTGATAGAGGTTGATCAGAAATGTATAATTGAAAGATATTAAAACGGGGTGTTTACAATCGTCATGGGCGGAGTTTCGCCCTTTCCGAGCGTGCAACAGTACAGAGTTGTAACTAGGGAACTGCTTGATTTCTCCCATACAATTAAACTGATATGGTTTATTGTCAGCTTCTTCGAAAGCTTTCGGAATGGACCAAATTTTATAACATTTTCCTTGATGTAGGTAGAGTTGCATTTTTGGAATTAACGATTAACTATTTTGCTAAATATTTGATTTTGTATTTTTTCACTGTTTCAGAGCTTGTAACTCGCCATTAATTCTCAATATTCTAAAACAACTTACGTCATTTCGTAGGATTTTTTCTGCTCTTTCTAAATATGTGCTTCGTTTTTATGTAGCATTATCGATAGTTTAGCAATGAGGGGTTTTTTACAAATTTCCGATTTTTCATTCTATTTGCTGTAACTTGAAAATTATTGAGATCCGGCCAGGCATTATATACTGATTTATGCTCCGTGTGATCTCCTCTATGACCCCTATTAATATTGGACCCCTTTAACGGAACACCCTGTATAGATGTATATTCCATCGCTATATTTTAAACTTAGGGAGATTTATGTTCATTATCCACCAGTAGTAATTTACGGTACTATTTATGCTTAAATAAATATTTTTGTTTTAGTTTTAATTTGTTGAATATTTAGGATTTTTTTCTAAACCACTGTTTAAACATGTTGAAAATAATTATACCGTTTCTGGCTATTCAGAATTCAATATTCTTTATTTTGGAGTACCATTATTTACAAATAGTAGTCTTCGTCTTGCGTAAACGGAGAAAAATCGTACAAAAAATTAGTAAAAAGTTATTAAAGATTATTTTTCGAAATATTTGTAGTCAAACACCAAAACCATAAGAACACAATTACAGGACTCCAACTGGTGCGTTCTTTCAACACCACTCCAAAAAATTATTTTGAAGTCAGGTTTATAGAACCGTAGGCGCCGACTTCACAGTTGTGAAAATAGACATCCAGGCACATTTCTACCCGTAATTTCCAAAATTGTTTGGTCTGTTTAATTACTGTGATTAATTAAGTTAAAAATATGAAAAAATAAAACAGTGTTGGTTGTTTGCTGCTATGATCCCGTCACCTCCGTTAACCCTTTCAGGGGCAAGCAATTGCGTTTCTGTAATGTTGATCTCACACCAGAATATTCGAAAAATTTTGTTTCAAAATAAGAGAAAGCAATTTTTAACCTTTTCCCACTAAAGTTAGAAAGGCGAACTTTAATTAAATATGTTTCTGGTGCATATCTTTATTAAAATTAGGTAGGATAAAATATATCCCACAACCCCTCAAGGTGTTAAGTCAGAGCCTATGTATTTTTAATTAGCACTTGAATTTATGTACTACTTTTTGAAATCTTGAAAATGTTAGATTGATTGGAGGATTTAGTGGGATTTTCATCCCAGATCTAAAAGGAGATTCAAAATCATGGAGTGGACCTTACCTAACTTAATAATTTTTAAGTTTTTGAGTATAATCACAAATTCTAACTGCTACGTGTAAACTATTATATTAAATTCAGAGATTTTGTCAGTATTGAGGTGACATAAAGGCAGTTGCCACTCAAATAGGCAGAAATACAGTATTTTCTTGTATTATAAAGTGTATTTTAAATCTACTGGAGAATTATGGGTAATGCTTGGAATCTAAAGCATTGTGGAAAGGTCCTGGCTGTCGGATGGTGATGTCCGACACCGTTTTTAGCTCTTTTATCAAATATTAATTCATTTAGTAAGCATTTAATTTAACTCTAATATATTTTTTTTTTTTTTTTTTAAATATAAATTTGGTTTGCTTTGGCTGTCGGATATCACTGTCTGGCACTAAGCAGTGATCTTATTCATTTTAAAACTGATATTTCATTAACTATGTTTTCTAGTATCTTAAATATTTATCTTCCCACACTTTATACTTTAACCCTTTAAAAGCCTGCGGGTATCAGAGCAGTTTCACATTTTTCTAGTCTCGCCCATTTTTTTAAATATTTTTTTCACCCTTTAATTATGAGTTTAGAGGCTCGTCTTCCCTTTTCGGACTAATTTGTGTACAGCGCATCGTTTGACGTGCTCCTTTTCTTCTAGCTGTGTCAGGGGGGAGTCAGGGTAGGGGGGGGGGGGGTGGAGTATTTTCAAAATTTTTAATTCAATAGCACTTGTTATTCCTTGCTGGAAAGGTATTGGCACAAGCTTTTCGTTTCTATTATCTATTTTAAGTTTACTTCATTTTGTGCCAGTAGGGGGCGCCAAAAGCTTTAGTTTTTACTTCTAATTTCATTCTTTACATGTGCTGGGACATGTGACACATCGTTGGTTAGGTCTCGGCATAAGCTTCTTGTTTCCATTATCTATCCTAAGTTTACTTCATTTTTGTGCCAGTAGGTGGCGCCAAAAGCCTTAATTTTCACTTTTAAATTTTTCCATCACATGTGCTGGGACATGTGACACATCGCGGGTTAGGTCTCGGCCTAAGCTTCCTGTTTCAATTTTCTTCCTCAAGTTTACTTCACCTTTTCGCCAGTAGAGGTCGCCAAAGTTTCTTTTTCTCACTCTTAGCTCTTATTTCACAGGCACTGGGCCAAGTGGCATCGCTAGTTATGTCTTGGCCTATTTGTAATCTTGGATTTCTTGTATCCTTTTTTTATTTTAAGTTTACTTCACTTTTACGCCGGTAGAGGCGCTATTAGCTTCCATTTTTCACTTATAGCTCTTATTTCACATGTACTGGGACATGTGTCACATCGTTAAATAGGTCTCGACCTTAGCTTCATGTTTCACTTTTTTTAAGTCTTCTTTACTTTTACGCCAGTAGGGGGCGCCATTAACTCCTATTAAACACTCCACTAATTTCAACAAGTAGTGGGGCATGCGATACATCGCTGGCTAACCTAAGCTTACTGCTCCCACTTATTACTCTAAGTTTGCTTTACCTTCACGCCTATAGAGGGCGCCATAAGCTTATAGCAACACATCATTTTAATTATCTCAGTTTCTAGGTCGTCAGTAACACAATGTTAGTTAGGTCCGGGGATAAGAGTTATGCATCCAGTCTTCTCTTAAGCTTTTCTCATTCATACGCCTGTAGGGGGCGCTGTAAGCCTTAGTTCGTTATCTACTCTCTGTTCAAATGAACAGGTCCCTACGGCATATCACTGGATTGGTTTTGGCCCAAACCCAACGCTTCCATTCATTTAGAGTAAGTCCAGTTCATTTATAAGCCAGTAGGGGGCGCCCTTAGCGGTTTTTTTTCTATTCACCGTTCTGTCTCCCCTATCTCCCCTTCCCCCTTTCAGTTTTCTCAAGCGCAGACTGGTCGTCAGAGGTGAGTCCTCTTTTCAGTTTTATTTTCGTTATTCCAAAGTTTTTGCATCTACTTTTACATTGGCTTTACACTTTATTGGCTCTGATACCCACCCTACAGTTAATTCATGATGCCAATTACTCATTCCCGTGTCTGTAAATTGGCTCATGAATATAATTTTTGTTCACGGTTCGGTCTTGTATTCACTAGATTTCACTAGTGGAATGAAATTTGATAATTTCAATCTTTTAATTTTTAGTATTTAGTGTAAATATTTGTTTGTGTGCCATTCCTTATTGCACAACAACATCACCAAGCTCGGGAAGCCAAGTCCACAATGCATGTACTCCTCATCTAATTAATGTGGTAACTCCTAGTTACATAAATCTGTATTCCAAAATTATCTACTCACTCTCCAATTTATAAAGTAAATTACACTTTATTTCTACCAAAGTGTAACACTATCACCCCTAATTGTTTTTTTTTTTTTTTTTTTTTTTTTTTTTTTTTTTTTTTTTTAACTATTATTATTATTATTAACAACATAAAGTAAAATTGGTTATTAACTTTTTCTTAGTCATTTTCGGTGATCTAGATCACCGGCTCTTGCTTTACCCTATACTATATCTCCCCTTTCTTTCCTAAAGACCGTTTTCGTGCTCTAGTGATGCCTGGTATATTCTCTATAAAAAAGTAAATTGCATAATAATTACGTTGACAGTCGAGCAGATATAAAAGAAAATTAATAAAAGGCGTATCAATGTCTGAGAAAAAACCAGAAGAGATCTCTGTCTCCCAAAATAAACAAAAAGACAAGAATACCTCACGGCCTCCAGAAACATCGAATACTCAAGAGGACCCACTAACAATGCCACCAAGCCAGATGGAATCATCAGCTTCAGACTATGATGAGACAAGCAACACCACAGATGTGGTGCGTAATAAAAAAGTCTTCAAGGGAAACTACAGACTAATAGAAAAACACATTGCAACTTCAACAACTCAACACCTTGCCCCAGCAACAATTCCAGTTAAAGCGGACATACCAAAATTTAACAAAGAACACGCACAAAAAATAGAAATCTTGGAATTATTGAACCGCTACATAAAACTAAAGAAAAGAAGAAGTCGCGGAGATTCAGAAGAAGCGCAAAAATACTGGAACTGTGCTACAGAAAGAATTCAGGAATTAGAAGCACAAAATACAAATCTAAAACAACAATTAGCAAAATCAACAGAAGAAAATGGAACCGACGAAGACAGCGAGCAAATAGACCAGAACAAAGCAATAACGCACTCAGAAAATATAGAGAAACTGGAAGAAAAAATAAAAGAAAAAGATTGTCAAATAAAAATCCTAGAAGAACGGCTAAAAAGACGAGAACAAAACCAACAGCAAAAAGAAACCCAAAACACAGAACAAACATTGGGTGCAAGCAGCCAAACCCTGGACAAAAACATCCTACACGTCATTAACGAGAGAGTGCTAAACATCGAAAAACACGCAGAGGAAATTAGAGAAAAACTAAACATAACAAAAAATACAGAAGAAGAAAAACAAGACACACAAGCACAGCAACAATACTCTGAGGTGCTGAAAAAACAAGAATCTACACCAAGGCACAACCTCTCAAGAGCAGCCATTCTCATTAAACGTAATACATCCACAAATACAACACTCAACACCATCAGAGAAATCCTAAACAGGGCAGCACGAAACACAACAGGCCTCCCAAAAATAACATGCTACACATCAAGAGACAAGAACACACTAATAATACAAGCCGAAGATGACACAAAGACGGAGGAAGTGTTGAAATTCATAGAAACGATAGCAACACTGAAAGACATAACAGAACTCACATTTAGATCGACAAATATGAAGAAAGTCATAATCATCGGAATTCCAAACATTATGGAGAGCGAGGAAATAACAGAAAAGATCCTAACAGAATATAAAGTTGAAGTTCCAGTAGAAATACTGAGAAAAATACAACGAAAGGGTGGTAAAACCTACCAGCTAGTAATAAATATTGAAGCAAATATGGCCAGAATTCTGACACAGGATGGAAGAATCCTGATTGGTTTTAATTCCTGCAGAATTGAAGAGTATCGCCCTGTGATACGATGTGGACACTGCCAAAGATATGGCCACACGAGCGCTAGATGCAGATATGAACAAGCATGTGCATACTGCAAAGGAAAACACGAGACAGAAAACTGCAAGTTCAGAGAAACCCCAAACAAATACAAATGCATCAACTGCGCAGGAACAAGAGAAGACTTCCCACACGCAGCAAATTCCAGCAAGTGCCCAGTATTCTTATTTTATCTGAAAGACAGAAATAACTCCATCAAAAACAGCAGTCAGAATTCAAAGTATTAAAAAAACCTGATCAACCTCCAGATTCCAACAATTAAGACCTTCCTCAAACAACAGTTATTCCAGACAATAGCACCCAAGATTCCCAAAACTTAACAGAAAACGACTCAAACATCGATATCCCGGAATTAATAGTCAACGCCAATCAAATTAATCTTCAAGGAGCCAAAGCTGCAAGTAAATCCTCAGAACCATCTCAGGCTTCTGTGAAGCCTCCTCCGATAGGGACTCTGAAAATCCTGCAGAGCAATCTTAACCATTGCAAGGTGGCTAGTCCTGAAGCGAAACGCTTTATGGATGAAAACTCCATAGACTTAGCACTGCTCCAGGATGTGCATTGCAGTAGTGAAGGAAAACCAACAGGCTTCTCTGGCTGTAGGATTTTCTCATCTAAACTTTGTTCGGCTCACCTGATTGTCAATAATGCCAGCCTTATAATTAACCACCTCTTCACATGGGATCACTGTATTTTCATTACAATTACCGCGGCGGAAGGAGAATTTATTTTTGGCTCTAATTATATAGCTCCATCAGTGAAAGATTTTGACTCTACCCTTGAGGAATGGCAACATCTCATAACTAATAAAAGACCATTTGTCTGTGGTGGGGACTTCAATGCAAACTCTCCGCTCTGGGGAAGTCCACGCGAAGACCCCAGAGGGGGGGATCTCATTGAATTCCTAGTCATCAACCAATTAACAATATTTAATGCAGACAATAGGAAACATACATTTGTTAAAAAGGATCGCCTTGGTCGCACTATCGCGAAAGGCTTCCCTGATCACACACTAGTAAATTCCTTAGCCATTCCCTTCATTCGCGATTGGCGGGTTCTTGATCACCACAACTTTTCAGATCACAAATACATTGTTTACAATTTCCTAATTTCTCCTCTATTTTCTACACATCGTCGCTTTAATACTAAATATGGAAATTTTAAGAAATTTTCTAAGACCATTAAAATCAAAAAACCTATTCTTCAAAATTTACTAAATGAGATTTCTAATACGAATGATCTTAACAGCTTCACAGTTTTTTTAACAGAGTCTATCCGCTCGGCAGCTCGCGTCTCCTTCCGTCTCAAAACCTTGAGGAAATCCCCAACATTTTCTTTTTGGACCCCAGAACTTAGGACCAAGAGGAATCATCTCACAGCCCTGAGACGTAAATTGCGTTTTCTTAAACACAATAACTACCCTCCTGAAATTATTAGTCAGAAACAAATTATCTACAACAAAACAGCAGCCCTTTACAAGCGTGGCATTCTTGAGGCAAAGCGTTCCGCATGGATCTCTTTTTGCTCTAACCAGAAAGATCCCTTTGGTGTTGCACAAAAAATTTATACTGGAAAATTCTTTACTCCGGACGAAATTCTACTTGAACTGCCTTCCGGTCAATCATCTAGACAAAGAAATCTTGAATTCCTAACACAGCAACTCTTCGGTGAGTCTGTTTATCATCATGATAACTCAGATCTTACCTTTTCAACAAATAATGATAAACCCTTCACTAAATCAGAACTTCGGGCCACTCTTGCCAAATTTAAAGATAACAAAGCCCCTGGCCCGGACTGTATAGACTTTAAAATACTTAAACGAGCTTTTAATATATTACCGGAGATCTTTACCCGATGGGCTAACCTCTGTCTCCAATTCCATTATTTCCCTCTCGTCCTGAGGCAAGGGGAAGTAGTGTATTTCCTCAAACAAGGGAAGACTCCCTCTGAACCCAGTTCATATCGCCCGATCTGCCTGCTTCCAACATTAGGTAAATTATTAGAGAAATTAATTGCTAATCGTCTAACTGTCTTCCTGGAATCTAACAATCTTTTACATCATAGGCAATTTGGGTTCAGAGAGGGCAGATCATGTGTCAAAGCTTTGTCTGAAATTTTGTCTTCCTGCGCGCTTAAAATTTCTGAAGGTCTACACACTTCCCTGGTCTCACTCGACATTAAAGGAGCCTTTGATAATGTCGAATGGCGGGATATCCTTCTACAACTCATATCTATTAATTGTCCTGGAAACATTGCTGGAGTCATCCGCACCTATCTTTCGAATAGAACCATTTTAGTTAACTGGGGAGCTGGTCTCTCTAGCCACCACCAAAAGAAAGGATGCCCACAGGGATCCTGTCTGGGACCTATTTTATGGCTCCTTATTGCAAATTTTATACTGAAGGAACTAGAAAATTTAGGTTACTTACTTTATGCCTTTGCGGATGACTTCAACTTTATCTTCTCTGGTCGTCGGCGTCTAGATCTGGAACGGGAGGCAGCTTCAGCCCTTGCAATTTTTACACAGATCTTGGAATCTTTTCACCTACAGTTGTCGTCTTCAAAATCAAATGCTCTAACATTCGCTAAACCCCATAATTTAAAAAGGAAACCAACAATAAGAATAAACGGAACCAGTGTGCATCATGTGCCCAGTCTGCAGCTTCTTGGGATTGTTATAGATAAGCACCTCAATTGGTTTTCGCATATTAACTTTTTAAAATTGAAACTTATCAAATATTATCATAACTCTACTAGGCTAACTACTAAATCATGGGGCATTAACAATAAAATGTTAAAAATTTGGTACCTAACTATCACAGAAAAAATCATCACTTATGGCGCGGGCATTTGGGGGGGGTAATTTAACAAAAGCCGCAACAGAAAAATTAATCTCAATCCAAAGAATGTTTCTATTGCAATTGTCAAGGGGGTACAGGACCATTTCCAGTGACGCCCTGCAAATCATTACTGGTATTCCTCCTATTACTCTCACTTTAGAATATGAATACAACATTAGTCAAATTTTACACCTTAATAACAATGAAATAACTGCTTTACATTTCCCATGTGCAGTCATTCAACAAAAGACTCCAAGTTGGCAACTCCATCCTTCTGAAGATACTACCCATTTACAAGTAAATCCCTCCCTCAATTCTTTCAAACCTTCTAATTTACTTACGGTGTTCACTGATGGTTCACGTACTGAAACTGGTGTTGGTGCAGCTTTCTGCGCAACGGAAGTAGGAGTCGTGACCCATGAATGGTCCTGTAGACTGGATGACAACAACTCAGTTTTTCAAGCAGAACTATTTGCCATTCACAAAGCTTTGGAATGGACCTCTAATGTTTCTTCCAAAAATCTGATTAAAATTTATAGTGATAGCCTTTCCAGTTTACAGGCCATTAGCGCGTCTAAATCAACAAACCCGCAAGTTTTGGAAATTAAAATCCAGCTGAAACATCTTTTACATAAATCCTCACTTGGTCACGTCTCAGCTCACAAGGGGATCTTTGGTAACGAATATGCGGATACACTTGCTAAAAACGCAACCAGCTTCCCCGTAGTAGACTACTCTCTGCCAGCTCCGCACTCATATGTTAAGAGAATTTTGCACGCAAAACAGTTGGAGCAGTGGCAAGATCACTGGGACTATTCGGAGAAGGGTAGATTCACATATGACCTGGTTCCAAAGGTCTCCTTAGAGCTTCCTCCCCTCTCTCCTGCCGTTACCGCATTCCTTACAGGACATGGCCCATTTAGAGAGTACCTGTATAAATTCCATTGCTCAAGCTCCTCTTTATGCGAATGTGGCGATTTAGCAAGTGCCTCACACTATTACTATACATGTCCACTTACCTCACGCTGGCATATTCGGCGCCCCTTATCAATACCTAAAAATTGGCTAAGTAATATTTTATACCGTCCAGCACTACGTTTAAAATTAAAACAAATATTTAGCTTTTTAATGGATCTATCAAACAATTAATTCTATTTTCTCTTACCTTAAACAGTTGTCGCGTTGGACATACTATCGCCCCTTGTCGCGTTTTTGGCGATCTGGTCCACCTCAATGTATCTTACTTTTTGTTATCCTTCTATAAGTCGCCCATTGCTCGCGTTTTATTTTCCGGCGACTTGAGTCAACAGACTCATTAATGTAACTTTTTTTTTTTTTTTTTTTTTGAAGACCTTAATAAAGGTGTCCGGGGGGAACATCTATGCTCTACAGACGTGGTCCCCACGTCTGAGCAGTTCCCCTTAGGCAGTCAAAAGTCAGAGCCTATGTCGACGGTACCATGTCAAACTATCCAATATGAAATAGTATTGCCCGTGGACTACTTTTAAAAAATTTAAATTCCTTGATTGGCACCACTTTTTTTAAATAGTAAAATTGACCTTATTTAATGACATATTAATTAAGGCAAAACAAGGGGAATTACACCATTTCAGAAAAGTGGTGCCAATAAAAAAATCTGATTTTTTTAAGAAAAGTCGTCCAGTGGCAACAGGTTTTTTTTTTATATTGGATAGTTACCGACGATGTGTATAACATTTGCAGTAGAAGTTGCCTCCGGGGCAAGTTGCGCATATTTTTTTTATTCAAAAATGAAACTTTCATAACAGAAATTTTGAATAGTAATTTTTACCTCATTTAAGGACATATTTTTTTTAAAGGTGCAAGTATTGTTTCGAATTTCCAATTAAACAAGATTTCGAACTAGCAACCTTTCTGTGTGATAGGGTTGCCAGTTTGGCTTCCATTTTTCCCCAAAAATACGAATGTACGCCAGAAATTAAACACATTTTTTTTTTTTTTATTTATTTAAGGGAACCGGGAAAGCTGTATCTCCGCTATGTTAAATTTACCAACTTTAATTAACTTTTTCTCAGATATGGTGAAAGATAGAGGTTAAGATATTAGAGTAGTTAGAATAACATTATTTACGTATTTTAAAAGACCATTTTCTTTCTAATTGAAACTCAAAATTAATTATTAATTATTTATTGAAAGTCATTTTTAAATTAGCATTTTTGATAAGATTTCACTGCCTAAAACGAATAATTCTCAACAAATCCTTAAATCCCTGTGTTAAAGTATACAATATAGCATAATATAAGTATTTCAAAAAAATCAGTGTTCTTAAGTTTAATAGATATTGAAAAAAAAAGGAATATAAACATGAAAAATCCAAGTTTTGAGAAAAAATCAATTAAAGATTTAAATGGCCATTAAGCTGTGAATTACTCTTAGAAAGAATGAATAATTTCAACACTTATTTTTTTTATGCATAAACATGTGTGACACATCGTTCTAAAGATAAAAGTTTAAACTATTTAATGATATACAAAAGTAAAATTCGATTTCTTGGTTGAATTTTACTTTCGCGGTTCCCTTAACCCTTACCGGCGCGGAGTAATTCTGTGTATAAACTGATGAAATAATGGACTGACACCGTAATTTATAAAGGAATTTATTAGAAAACAAGAACTTGCTTATTTTCATGTACATTGTAATAGGAAAAATTTTGTTAAATATTCTTGGTGCCGTTTGTCAGTTTTGGAATTAAAATTAGGTGTCTTTTTTTTAAGGACACCGTGCCGAAAAGGGTTAAAACTAGAACTACCGGAAATTTGAGTCAAGTTTTATAAAAATATTTCACACCAGAATTTCGATTTAAAACATTTTAACTTTATTATTTAACGTTTTTCTTCTTTGTATATTTTTAACTTATTTCATAATCAAATTTCTGGTTTGAACCGAAACATATGGAAACATATGGCAGCCGTCAAAATGACGGCTCACGGTAGTTCTAGTGTTAATGGTGGACATTTCACAATTACTTAAAGCAAAAGTTATTTTTTCGAAATTTTTGTTATGAATTAAAAATTTAGAAATAAAAATGGGGGCCAAACTGGCAATCCTACTTTGCAGGAGTGTTGAAAGTTTGGCCTTATTTTAATTCCGAATTTTTACATTCGTACGAGGAATTCCCTGTAATATTAATTTTTTTGTTGAATGACAAGTATTTCGTAAATGCTGAAAGTAAAAATACTCGTTTCAATATTTTCGTTATAAACCAGTGTTGCTAGTGGGCTACTTTTTTCTAATTCAGATTTGTTGATCGGCACCAATTTTTTTGAATTAGTTAAATTCGCTTTATGTAATTATATATTAATTAAAGCGAAAACAAAAGGAATTTTACAATTTCAAAAAAGTGGTGCTAATCAAGAATTCTGAATTTTTAAAATATAGCCCACAGGGAACACTGGTATGTACACGAAATTATTGAATAAAACAAATATACCGAAATGACAACCCTTCTTTGGGCAAAAATGAAAGGAAACATTATAAGAGAAATCTAAAGAGAAATTAATTGTATGAGATAAAAGGTATTTAAACAATGGAGGCCTTCAATTATTTTTTAAGTTTTTGGATAAATTTACATATATACATTCACAGAAGTCATTTCACTTGTTAAGGGGACCGGGTAAGCTCTATCTTGGCCAAGTTAAAATACACCAAATTTATGTACCTTTTTCTGAGAAATGGTGAAAGATAGAGGTCTAGATTTTTAGAGTAGTTTGAATAACATGATTTACGTATTTTAACAGACCATTTTCTTTCTAAGTGAATCAGAAAAATAATTATTAATTATTTATTGAAAGACATTTTTAAATTAGCATTTTTTGGTAAGATTTCACTGCATAAAATAAATATTTTTTAACAAATCATTAAATCCCTGTGTTAAAGTATGCACTTTAACAGAATATAAGTAGGGGAGATGGTGGATGAATGAGACATTTTCATAAAAATATTTTTTTATTTAAGTTATTATCAATATTATATATCACATATAATACATTGGGTATTTGACAACATATATGAACAATATTTATTCTAGATTATGATTTATTCAGAAAAATATTATGAAATCAAAAAAATGTTCCTCCCTGTCCCAATCATCCCCACAGCAGGGATGAATGGGACACTAATAGGGATAGATGGGACACAAAGATTTTCCTCCCTGTATTCAATTTTACCAAATTAAAATTTATAATTATAACCTTATATGTAATTATATTTGTAATATACGATTTTACAGCACGAATCGATATGGTTTTTTTTTGTTTTTTTTTTTCAATGACTTCTTTTATTGCAGTTTTAACTTTTAATGCAGATTTCGGCTATCAATATGTTCTTTTTTCCCACTTTCGAGGCATTTTAGATTTGAAATGAAAGTGCTAAATGTCTTTTAAATATGGCATAGCTAATAATTTTCAATCATAACTTCTTAATTAATATTAATAAAATGTATCTTAGAAACAAGCAGAACGGAAATTATTGGGTCGATCGGAAAGTCGTGTCATGTTGGGAAAATCCATTCGTACCGGAAAATTCTGCCCGGTAATTATTAGACATTAGATATCGAAATCAATGTCTAATAATTAAATGATAGTATTTTCCGGTACGAATTGATTTTCCCAACACGACACGACTTTTCGATCGACCCAATATTTCGGGGGTGGGGATTTATTTGTGCAACATTTCAAAACTCAATATCATTTCGCCCATCTGATCAATAAACATATACTATTTTTAACAATTTTATCTATTTTGATTAAGTTTTAGTACCATTTTTTTAATAATCCATTAATAATTATTACAATATAATAAATAACACTCAGAAATTTTAAACAATAACAACTCATGCAATACTATTTAATACTGTTAATTAACGTAAATTATTAATTTATCAAATATATAATACTATTTAATTATAAATAAAATTTTCAGCATCTCTAGGGATGAATGAGAATGTCCCATTCATCTCCATTTGAAATGTCCCAATCATCCCCATGATGCATATATTCTCTTCTCAGCCATTTTGCCTCAAAAGTTATTTTGTCACAATGGTTACTATTCATTCATTTTAATTATCTATATTGAACCTTAAAATAAATAAATACAACATAGCTTTTTTTCATATATTGTATAAGATATTTCACATCTTCAAATGTAAAAAAAACTTACTTTTAAGCAGAGATTTCAGAAAATGCAGCTTTGAAGGAAAATGAAAACAGCAATGTGGCTCTATTTTTAGTTCTAAAGCACACTGTGGTAGAGCCTTATATAGGGATAGGAAGCAATTTAAATTAAATGTTTATTGCTTGTGATATTGAGAATGCCCCATCCATCCCTTGTACCATTCATCCCCTAGCTCCCCTATTTAGAAAAATCTAAGTTCTTCAGTTTAATAGATATTGAAAAAAAGGAACACAAACCTGAAAAATCGAAGTTTTGAGAAAAAGTCAATGAAAGCTGCGAAGCAGTGTTGCCAGTGGGCTACTTTTTTTAAATTCTGACTTCTTGATTGGCACCACTTTTTAGAAATAGTAAAATTTGCCTTATTTAATAATATATTAACTAAGGCAAAAATAATGTGAATTTTACCACTTCAGAAAAGTGGTGCCAGTCATGAAATCTGAATTAAAAAAAAGTAGCCCACTGCTGTGAAGTGCTCTTAGAAAGAATGAAAAAATCCAACACTTTTTTATATATATATATAAATATGCGTATATCGTTGAAAAGATAAAAGTTTAAACTATTTAATAATATAAAAAAGTAAAAATCGATTTTTTGGTAGAATTTTTCTTACCCGGTCCCCTTAAAACGGTGCATTTTTCTTGCATTAATTAGAATTCAAATACATTTGTCTGTTGTTTCTCACATTGTAATTAAAATTTACTTGAGTTTGGGATAAAAAAAAAAAAAAAAGCTATTCTTAAATATTAACTTCATAACTTCATATAATAAGAAATTTTAATTGTGTAAATATGGAAATTAATTTACCTCTGCCTTTGTAATGTATATGGGTTTATTTAGAACGATCCATGTCACTGTTTCATGACAGCCTGGCATTGTTGTTGAGCCTTCGTACGTCATGAACTGACTAGTATCTGGGAGTAGTTCCTGAACTGATATGTGCGTTATATTTACTGACTGACCTGTAACGATATATGCATCATAAATCAAATTTGGGATACAACAGGAAGTATATTAAAGTGATAATTATTATAATTATTTTATTTATTTTAATCGAGTGTGGAATTAGTAAAAAATGGCTACAGTAAATTCCCGCATATCCGCCGAGGCTTAGTTAAGTCTTTTTAAAACCGGAAATTTTATTGAAAAAAAATAAGTCAAATAAGTGCTAAGAAGAACCAAATCGCATTTTATTTAAAACAAATTCTGGTAGGAAATCGAATTATCTGAGGTGTGGCGGATAGGCGCGAAATTACGGTAAATAATTCATTTAAGGAAATGTACAAAAACTCTAAATAGTGCGAAATACTATGTTCGAAATTATCAGCATAAGTATGGATAGAATAATTTAAGCGATAAAAAAGAAATTACTCCTGACTGTTCATAAGAGGATAATAATTTGTGAAAGAAATCAATTTCCAAATAAAGGGAATCTTTTTGCTTCAGAATGAAGGGGAGATAAACCTCACGTAATTCTGATATGATAAATGAAAAGATACCATCCATCAGTTTTTTATATGCTCTAGATTTATGTAGGCCCATTTTGCATTTTGTGACTTACTGGGTTTTCTTATGTTGCTCGAAAATTTTTTTGTTCAGATTTGTACTTCGTTAAGTTACGGGAATTTTAAAGGTTTCGATCTGCATAGTTTTTTTTATGTTTGGTAGGTGCAAACATGAGTACATAAGAATATATTATAAATTTTCAATTGTATATATCTATACAGGGCTCGCAGCGGTCATAAAATTTTCGCACTTTGCTAAAACTAAATTAAAACGATAATCTTTGTTGTATAGTTCTGTAATAGATGTTAAAGGAATCTACCACAAAGAATTCTTATTTAAAATACTGGTAGCAAAGGGCGAAAATTTTAGGAACGGTGCGAGCCCTGTATATATATAATGTACCGTGTCTCATTGAAACTCAGAAAACATGTAAAAATGGCGACACACTTAATTTCAAATATATCATTATAAGAAGTCGCGCACACATCTTAGAATTTCCAAGGAATATGTTACGATTATTTCAGATTAGAAATCATGGTCTAATACCTCCTTCGCAAAAGAAATCTTTGTGTAATTAAATGCATAATACTTTTTATAATATTTTTTTTGCGATTAAATAATGGAATTCTATTCGAATATCATGGTAGAACTTTACGCTTCCTGGTATAAGTTAGGATGAAATAAATTGAGATAAAAAATTGGAAATTACTCCTCATTGTTAGCCAGAATAATAATGTGGGAAAGAAATCAATTCCAAAAAAGGAGTATCTACTTGCTTTGGAATCGAGGGGGAGATAAATCTCGCGTTATCTGACATGATAAATGAAACGATACCGTCAATCCTTTCTTTTCTGTACATTTCAGGGACACCCATTTATCACTTTGTGATTTATTGGGATTTATGATGAGGCTGGGAATTTTTTCTGATCCTCTCCCGACTTTTAGAAGTCATGTTATTGTTAAAGCTTTTTATCTGCCAGTGTTGGGGTCTTCAATATTTTTGCCTCAAACTCATTGTCTGCCCAAAATTCAGAAGGAAATTATCGCCTTATTTAAGCGCAACCTTCTAGCCATTAAATAAGAAAAAAATTCTACACTAAAATAGTCGTAATTTGGTGACCGTGGGCTACAGGATGAAGAACGCTACGCCAGTATGATGAACGCTACGCCAGTATGATGAACTTTACAATGTATAACAAAGGAAGAATTTTTTTTTTTTTTTTTAGAAAAGTATGAATCATGGGGTGTTCTGTGATGAAATTAAGATAAACTGAATTCGTATACAACTTAAAAGTATCAATAGGAAATGATTTTTTAAAAAATTTATATACACTGTATATTGTGAGTTTACAGTAAAAAAAGGGCATACCCGGATAAGCATTGGAAACATGTCTTTCAATCAAATTTCCTGATTTTTTCCCCAGATGTGGCTGCATATCTGACAATATATTTACCTTATTATCACCCGATAAATATTGATATTTAATGAGATAAAAATGTTTTTTCGATTTTAAAAAAAAATGGAATTTCTCGAAAACTGCTGCGCGGAATTTCATGCCATTAACTGAGGATATATAGATACCAAAGGTGCATAACTAATATTTTTGTATAATTTTCTGGTTATAAAAACTGTGCGAAATAGAGAAATAAAAAAAAATATATATATAATATCTTATGGTTCTCCGAAAATTACCATTTTCTTGTAAAAAATTCTCCATATGTGCCCGTATATTCTATATAAATGCCGAAAGTTTGCGTTGGGTACTACATATAAATTTTTACAAAAATGTATATTAACCCTTAAATGCCGGGTGTTGCTTTTCGGCAACATACACAATTAGGCTCTAAAATACTATTAGAATAATATTGAAGCTATAATACCTAATGTTGCCAATAAAATACATTCTGAAAATATTCTTAAATCGATTTTCAACATGTAGATGGCAACACTTGTGCTGTTTAAGAATAAAGATAGATTTATTTTTTCAATTGTTGCTACCTGTTCCTTTTGTTTTGTTTGGAAGCTTGCGAAATACCCTATTTTGTTCTGCAGTGGGCAAGTAACATTTGTTTCTTTTTATAGTTCCTAAAATTCTTATGTGTTTAATATTATAGAATTTTATCAAGGAAAATTATTTTTTCAATTAAAGACCAGTATTGCCGATTAGTAACAAACAGTTTTTTAGCCGTAAACCATACTTAAAACAAAATATGATTTTTTAAAGTATTTTTTCCATGATTTATTTAAAAAAATGAAAGCCGAAAAACATTATTGCAATGATTTTTGAAAAATCAGGCCTTTAAGGGTTAAAATTATTGAAATTCATTTTATGGCGTAATTTGGGGCGGAGCTATTTAACTTCGACATCCGAAGTATTTTTGGAACGACAATATGTCAACTGATGTATTTTAAATTCCACTAAGCATATAAGCCATGTTTTTCAACTTCATGTTCATTTTGATAGCGACAGCGTAGAGAATGTTGCTCATGTGTTCATTAAAATTTAAAATACGGCAATTCTCTATCTGTTTATTCCAAAAATTCTTCGTGTGTGGAAGTTGAGTAGCTCCGCCCCAAATAACTCCTTAAAATGAATTTCAATAATTTTAACCCCTTAATCGTCGCGCCTGATAAGTGTCAAATACTTTTTTAAAATTAAGATTGTTTGATTGCCACCACTTTTCTCAAGTTGAAATATTTTCTTCATTTAAAAGCAGATACAATGTCGAGAAAATAAAGCCAATTGCATTATTTAAAAAAAACTGGTGGGAATAAAACAATCTGAATAAAAGAAAAAAAGCCTACACCGGCCGTGACAGTCACGGGCGAGACGATTAAGGGGTTAATATACATTTTTGTAAATATTTATGTATAGTACACAACGCAAACTTTCGACATTTATATAGAATATACGGGCACATATGGGGAATTTTTTCAAGACAATGGTAATTTTCGGATAACCATAAGATATGATTTTTATTTTTTTAAATTTTTATTTCGCTATTTCACACAGTTTTTATAAACAGAAAATTATTCAAAAATTATCAGTTATGCATCTTTGGTATCTATATATCCTCAATTAATGGCATGAAATTCCGTGCAGCAGTTTTCGAGAAAATCCGTTTTTATAAAAAAAATCGAGAAAACATTTTTATCTCATTAAATATCAATATTTATAGGGTGATAATAAGGCAAATATATTGTCAGATATGTAGCCACATCTGGGAAGAAATGGAAATTTGATTGAAAGGCATGTTTACAATGCTTATGGCTATGCCCTTTTGTGCTTTCACGTATCCAGGGATGGTACGCATCAAGTGATTCAGGGAATGTTAGGTGTTTTCGTGCCAGAAATTTCGTAAAATGACAGTCGGTATATCTGAAGATTGAATTTCTTCCTAATTAAGATTAATATTACTTTAGGAAAATTTTGGTACAGCTGCTTGAAAGTCCTTGAAGGTTAATATATATATATATTTTTTTTCACAAAATATAATGCTGTATGTGTAAATATAAGTAGTATTCATCGATTTTCATAACATGTTTAGTTTTAAACTATTATATAATTACGATTTTACATGTAGTATACAATAAAATAAAATAAAAAAATATTTTACGTCTTATCTAGTTCGTTTTCCTAAAATAATGATTTTCACGAATAACTATGTAATTAAGAGTGCCAACTGGTTGCTTATAGTTCCACTTACTTTTTCCCTTTTGAATAGCATTATTTCTGTCAATAAAATTCTCTGTATAGTAAAATTTTTGTTACAGAAAACGCTTGAATTACAGTTGCCAGCTTGGCCTGCTGTTGTATTAAAATATTCTGATTTCGCACAGGAAATTTTGAAAAGGGATTTTTTACTTGAACCCATTTGTGCCTGAATTTTGGTTTTATCAAATGTTTTGGTAAAATCACTTTAAAATATTGCAAAATGAACTGGAAAAATACTAAAAAAAGTTACGCTTTTTTTTTTTTTTTTTTTTTTTTTTTTTTTTTTTTTTTTGTATTTATTTAATAAAATGTAAAAAAAAAAAAAAAAAAAAAAAAAAAAAAAACTACATATGAATATTTCTAGTAGAATTATATGCATAATTATATGTTTTGTCCATATTTATATTTAAAAAGTTTTTAAATTCTATATTATGTAAGATAATTAATATATTTATGAACTACAAAAAATATATATTTATTTCTTTACAGAAACTAATAACGTTATAATTATTATTAATAATAAAATAAAAATAATCGTATTGCTGACTTAAAAACAATTTATTTCATAAATATCTTGAAAAAGAGATTACATAAATAATTGTCTCCTAAATGTCCAACAAAAATATGTGCCCATTTGTGCCTAGAACACTATATTTTGGACGTTACAAAAAGGCATAAAAAATAAACTTGAACATTTAATTTCGCAATTTAAAAAAATGCGTATTTCAAAAAAGTCCACAAGCTAAGATTATGACTTGCGTTTTTGGATTCTTGATATAAAAAATACAAATAAACTTACTTTTTACATTTCGCCACCTTCAAAAATTAAAAATTTATAAACACCGAAAAAAGACTTCATTTAAACAAATAAATATCCACCTTATGCTGTTATCTCTCGGTTATAGATAAAGACATTTATAGACAATTACTTCATGCAATTTTCATGTTTTAAAGCAGAAAAAATATACTTATTCATTAAAATTTGAAACGTCCGAAAAATAGGACGCTAGGCATAAATCGGTTAATATATATAAAAAAACAACCATACATTTAAATAAAATGAAAAGTGCCTAGTTAAACTGATGGTATTGAGCCCACAATACCATATTATACTTTTATTTATGTCTATTATTCGTAAAATAGAACCCACTCTTTTTGAGCAAAACCATAAATAGTCAGGGAAGCGCTTTAACAGAATAAAACCGGTATAACAAATTTGAAGCAAATTGAATAATTCTGCATGAAAAACCCATTTATCTAAATTAAGAGAGGATTAGCACCCAAACCCCCATCCCTCCGTTATACTTAACCAATGAACCTCCAAATCTAATCAGGGAAGCACCTTATCAGAATAAACCGATATACCAAACTTGAAGCAAATCAAAGAATTATACAGAAAAAATACACTTATCTAAATTAAGGGGATTAGCCCCCCGTTACACCCCTTTATATTTAACCAATGAACCCCCAAAACTAATCAGGGAAGCGCCTTATCAGAATGAAGCTTTTTACAAAATTAAAGGAAATTGGATATTTCTATCAAGAGTTATCACGTTAGGTACATGCATGCGTATGTACATACGTACGTACATATAGAACCTGCGGGCACATTAGCTTTCAGGCTTTGATAGCCCGTGAAACAAAAAAGCAATTATTACAATTCAAAATTAAACTCGGAATTTCTGAATAAAATAGAAGCCAAACTGGTAAATCTGACTGGTATTCAAAATGGAAATAAATAAGTGTAAGAGCAAAAAATCGTATGCACTCAACAAGTTCATATTCTTAAATAAATTAAGCTAAATGATTTTTTTTTTTTTACCTTTGTGAATAATTTTCTCAAGATGAGATGTGAGCAATCGTAAATCGTGTTTTGATGCATTTGAAATCTGAAAAGAGAAACATAAATAATGATAAGGAATTTAATCCCATTACACTGAAGCACAGATTCATTTACATTTTAATGGCATTTGAATTTCAACACTCATATTTCCCTGATATTCAGATATTTTTGCCACTGTTCTCACTGAACTCTGTGGTATAAATCTCACATTCTTAAAGATTTGAAAATAAGGGATTTATTGCTGCAGCACGCACTATTTCTTTTTTAACACATTGTACGCGGGCAATTTTTCGAAAATGAGCACTTAATTTCCGTTCACAAATGCCACTGTAAATTAAAACCTTCTCACAACCAACAAGAAGCAAGAATGCTTGGATTACACCTTCTTTTTTGTCCGTACAAAATTTCCGGTACCAGTAATAATTTCTGTCCCCAACCCACAAAAATGTACTAGTACGTGACCCGCATACAATGTGTTAAAATATTATTACATTGCTATTTGCATAAAAATAATATTCGTATTGTTTCATGACAGAAATTCTGAGATAAATTACGAAAATTTACGAAAGAATTTATTTCAAAATATGGAAAAGCAAAACTTTTGAACTTTTATTCATCAAAGTTAAAAAAGTAAAATTTACCACTTAATTCTCGCTCCCCTGATGTTCACGGGCTGCGTCTTTTATTCAGATTGTTTGATTCCCATCAGTTTTATAAAATAGTGTAATTGGCTTTATTATTGTATCATTTTGTCTTCCATGTCTTCCATGTCTTCCGTGAATATTTATTTTTCAAAAAAGTGATGCCAATAAGCAATTTGAATTTTTAACACTAGAAAGGCCGGAAATTTTAGTCAAGTTTTATAAAAATATTTCACACTAGATTTCTTATTTAAAACAGTTTACCTTTTTTATTTAACGTTTTTTTCTTTCTGCCTTTTAAACATATTTTATAATGAAATTTCTCGTTTGAACCAAAATATGTTCATATGGTAGCGCTCAAATTGACTGCTCACGACCGTTCTAGTGTTAAACCGTAATTTAATGCGATCGTTTTTAATAGATGCGTAATTTAATCGATCCGACTCCGACCATATGATTAGATGTCAACTGGCACCAGAAATTCTTTCATAAAATAAGTTAAATTTAAACAACGCAGATTTACGTTTAATAAATCAGTCAAATTTTTAAATAAAAGTTCTGGTGCCAAATATTTTCATGAAATTTGAGTAAAATTCTTGTGTTAAGCTAAAATCGCATTGCATTTTTATATAATACAATCATATTAAAAACCTGCAAAATATATTTTTAAGTGTATTAACGCTTTGTCTAAATTCCTATGATTTAATTTTTATTTATTTTAAACAGTAATGCTATTTGTTCAAGATTTTTTCAACTTGGCAGAAAACCCATTCGTTTAGTTCCATTAGCGCTTCCCGACGCAAGCACTTCTGCTGCTAAAATGGCTGAATGACACGAGAATTTACGAACAACTTTACATAAAAGTAAATAAAAGCTTATCTTCGCGTGCAGTATAAAACTTTATATAAAAAGCAAAACGTAATTCTAAAATTCTGGTGCAATTGTGGGATTTGGTAATTAGAATTAAGTGGCATATATAATATGCCGACACCTTTTAAGGGGTTAACCTCATAATTCCCGCTCCTGTGATATTCACGGGCTGTGTCTTTTATTCAGATTGTTTGATTCCCACCAGTTTTATAAAATACTGTAATTGACTTTATTGTGGTACTATTTTACCTGTCATTAAATAAGGAGAATATTTCTTTTTCAAAAAAGTGGTGTCAATAAGCAATTTGAATTTTTAAACCGTAATTTAATGTGATCGTTAAGTGGTTAAAGAAGGTTCTCTGTGCTCATTAATATCGAAAAAAAAATAAATAAATTACAAATAGTTTAATTTTTAATTATTAAACCGCATTTTGGTTCCTCAAATTCTTATATTAAAATAAAATTTGTATTCTTCAGTTCTTTACTCTTTCTGCGTAATGTTAGAATATTTAAAAATTTAAAAAAAATTAAGGTGTATGGAATTAAATTAAATATAGTTAACAATAAGCTAAGACTATGCTTTTGACAAGCCCTAAAAAATCCCCGTGCCTTAGTTACAGAAGTCCCATTACTTGTGCCTTCTATATGGCATAATCTTTTCTTTAATAGGCTTACAAAAGTAATTCATTAGTTACATTATTTTAAAGATTACTATCGTTTATTTTGTATCATTTCTTAACCCTTTTAATCCCTTAACTGTTTCTTTTGTTTGACACAATAAATAAAAAATAGGAGCACCACTTTTTTTTTACTAAAACATTTGTCTTTGAGCAATCAAAAAAAAAAAAAAAAAAAAAAAAAAAAAAGAGGTATGCCATTTAACAAACCAAAGATTTCAATTAAAATTAAGTGGTATCCAAAAGCTTTTAATATCTAAAATAGCAAAGTCTTTTTATCCGAACGACACTCGGGCAAAAAAGTTAAGGGGTTAAAGATGGTGGCACAGCTGCCAACTTGTATGGATTTTTCTCACTACGAAAATTTAATAGTGAATGTTACATAAAACAATCGCCGAAATCTAACGATTTCTAACGATGAAACAAGATAAAAATTTCTATTAAATTTTAGCGATAAAATCCTTAAAGTTGACAGCTATGCGGTAGTATATTATTTAAATGGTTAATTTTAATTCAAATTATCAAATGGAACACAGAATTTTTTATACATTTTTGATTTTATAATTTACGTGAAGAAATGCGTTGATATCTTTTCGACCCAATTTTTTCGTAAATTCTTGTGGCAGTTAGTCGTTTCATCATTTTAGCTACGGAATTCTTTTATCAATAAAAGTGAGAACGGCCGGAAATTTTACTCAAGTCATATAAAAATATTTTAAACCAATTTTTTTATTAAAAGTTATTTAACTTATTAAACTTATTTCTCTGAGGTACGAATTTAACTTATTTTGAGATAAAATTTCTGTTTCGAATCGGAATTATATCCATTTGGTACAGGTCAAAAGTAGCGCTCAGGGAAATGTTAGTGTTAAGCTAAAAGGGTTTCGCCGCACATATGAAATTAAATGTCTACACAAATATTGGTGTTTCCACAAAGATATGACTTGTCAGACCGATTGAATTTTAATATGGCAGTGGTGGAAAATTGGCGCAGAGGAGGAGCCTATTGACACCACTAATATTTTGAAGTATTCTTCACCTTAATAAAAACTCAGAAATCCTACTATTAGATAAGACGAAAAATACTACTAAAATTTAGTGGTGTCAATAGGCTCCTCCTCTGCGCCAATTTTCCACCACTGAATATGGGGATCGAGTTTTAGCTAATTCAGGAATTTCAGCCTCCAACTCGATGAGGTGGTTGTCTCATGGTTCATACGCCTCCTTGAATTTTGCAGAGCAAAAAAATTTTCAGCACCAGTATTATGTTATAGAAAATCTCTTCTTAAAAGAAGGTGAAATTTTGCGCGTTTAACCTAGATTTCTTTTCTTTAAAAAGATATGGTAGTTTTCCAGGAGATATAACGCAGTGTTGCCAGATTGGAGACTTTTTGTACCCAGATTGTTGATTGTCACCGCTTTTTTGAAATAGAAATATTCACCCTATTTAAAAATAGATTAAAATTCGGAAAAATAAGCGAATTATACTGTTTTTAAAAAGTGGTGACAGTCAAATAATCTGAATTAAAAAAAGTCCCCAATCTGGCAACACTGATATAACGGTATTCGTACGAACCATGTGCCTGTGCTGCCGGGTCCCGGTCTATTAGTGAACTCTACCACTTACCCTTAAATGGCTAGAAATTAAGTGAAGATATATATCTCCGATTAATATTGTTCGAGAACAAAAGAATATTAATCACAGGGCTGTCACTCGGTCTGTTTTTTGAACACACATTTTTTCAAATAAAAATCTTCTTTATAACTTACGCGGAAGAGCGTTTTCCCTTCGATTGTTGCAGAAAGCTACCACCAATTTAAGAAAAAAAATATATTGGTTTTCAAAGAATGGACCAGTGGGAGCCATGTGGTTACTTTTAAAACAAAGTATAACCAACCTTTTGTTAAACTGGATAATAATTTATTTAAGTATATTAGAAATTCAGTATTTAAATTCAGGACACTTTTTTTTTTTTTTTTTTCTTTTTTCAAGATCAACAATTGTTTAAAATTATGCACATTTTGCCGGTAAATTTTAAGATATACGAATAAATTTACAACATATCCTTTTATTCTTTACTCATTATTACTAATATTAAAATAAGTTGTAATATGAGTACGTTTAGCATATTAAATTAAGTATGTTTCAGAAAATAATCAGGCTATATTAGTAATAAACCCTAAAAAAATCTATGTGTCTGTATTTACAGAATTCCAATTACTGTGTGTTTTCTCTATCAAATAATGTTTTCTTTAAGAGTCTTCGAAAAATAATTTATGAGCTAATGAAGTTCCAAGATTACTATCGTTTACTTATGGCTAATATCCATGAAAACTTGTCATTTCTGTCACACAGCTGAAAATCGCTATGCTTGTTGGCTACCAGTATTTTAGGACGGCAAAATGCGACTCTGTTTTATCTGAGATATCGCATCAATTGAATAACCTGAAGCAAAATTTTCGAAAATAACGGTGGCCAACAAGCATAGCGATTTTTAGTTGTGTGACAGACATGACAAGTTTTCATGGAATTAGCCTTATATTATTTCTTACGATGAACGCGCTTTATATATTGAACAAAATTAAGGATTCAAACGAAGTACATTTTGTAAATAAATTAAATATTACTTAAAAAATAATATATTACATATAAATAAATATAAAAATGTAATAAATAAAACATTTCTCCTATTCTCCAGAACTGATTTCATTAACCCATTACCCGCTGATATTGCTCTGTCTTAAATTAATTACTTTGCTACCACTATTTTAGAATGAAAAACAAATATCTTATTTATTGACAGAAAGTTTGCGATTTAATAAATCAAAAATTAACTTTTCTGTATTTGTGGTGGCGACTGACTTTCAACAAGAAATTTGAAAATCAATACTTTATAGTTTTGGCGGTTAATGGGTTGACCTAACCCTTAAATGCAGGATTTTTTATTTTGTTTCGAAAAAATTATATATGTTTCTCAGAAAGGTTTATTACACAGGAAAAATAACGAAAAAAATCAGATATACATTTTTTGTATAGTCAGTCAACCTTTTCTTATGTTGCACATCTGCAATACAAGTAAAAACTAAAATATTTCAAATTAGTAAATATTTTAATAAGTATGAATATAAATTCCTTATAAAGAGTTTTTTAACATTTCTGTCCACTTATATTTTTAAAGAGTCTTTATTTATTTTTCATTTAATAGTAATTTTAATTTATCTGAGAAGTTGAAAAAATTGTCTGCGATCAAAATAGAATATAATATTTTTTCTGTAAATACTGATTTCAAATTGAAAAAAATACGTAATATGTGTACACCAATTAAAAAATGGCAGAAATCAAGCAACCTAAATGAAAAATGTCAAATGAAGCCGCTTTAAAAGTTTCAATTTATGTTTATTTTGTCCACTTATATTTTTAAAGAGTCTTTATTTATTTTTCATTTAATAGTAATTTTAATTTATCTGAGAAGTTGAAAAAATTGTCTGCGATCAAAATAGAATATAATATTTTTTCTGTAAATACTGATTTCAAATTGAAAAAAATACGTAATATGTGTACACCAATTAAAAAATGGCAGAAATCAAGCAACCTAAATGAAAAATGTCAAATGACGCTGCTTTAAAAGTTTCAATTTATGTTTATTTTGATCGTAGTTTTTTAATGTAATATGAATGAAAAAGCCATCAATGTATTAAAAAGAAATTGTAAATGTTTCAATTTAAAAATTACAAATGAAAAACCACAAATTTAAATCTTTTAAATAGCGTCATTTGACACCTAGAGAAATAGTGTTAAATCATTGGGTAGAGATTTCTTCGGGAACTCTAGTTGCAATTATTTTCTTGAAATTAATATTGCGTTATTTAATTACCGAAATATTGATGTAAAAATAAGGATATGAAAATTCTTATTTAATATTTGGAGACTAAATTATTTCAGACAAAATATTGAAGACCATCATTGTACAGCAGGGGGCCAATCTGTGGAAAATTGTACTTAAAATTAAAATCGTGACAATTAATGGGTTAATAATATATTAACAAACAGTATTGCCAAATATGACAGTTTCTTTATTCAGAAATTTCGAGTTCACACCAGAAATTCATTTTTTAATTTTCCTTTATTTTATTCATGAAATAGCTATCATTATAATAATCAAAAATAACTATTCAAACTTTTTGGGGCGAAGTAAAAATTTCTTAATGATAATTTTATAAATGAAGCACAAATGCCTCAAGCGGCCAGTATATTGTTAACTCTTTCAGGGGCAAAGTACTTCTACTCGTAAAATGCTGAGAGGTTGAATGACACCAGAATTTACAAACAAATTTATTCGAAAATAAATAAAAGATCTTCTTCACGCACTTAATAAAAGGGAAATTTTCATTCCAAAATTCTGGTGTCAATGTGGCATTTAGTAAGTAAAATTAATTGGTTAAAAAATGAAGCACCGCCCTTCAAAGGGTTAATACACTTTTTTTATTAAATTGATTTTCTTCTATTTCAAATAAATCGTGTGACACAAAGTAAATAAATATATATATATGAAATGCTTTTTATAGTTAAATACAACAGATTAAAAACAAAATATCATAAATCGTTTGGTTAGAATTGACGTTATATATCTCTGTTAAAATTATCGTTAAAATTGTCAATACCTAATATACCTGTTTTTATTAATTTATTCCCTGAATAACTTTTCAATTTGATATTAGAAGTTTTATTTAGGAAAGCCTTTGTTTTTGAAAATGTATTGTGCATTTATCAGTTACAAACATTTAAAAATATAATAACATTTTTATACTATGATAGTTCAAGATTTCCATCTAATCTCAAACAGAATGAATTCAAACGTTCAAGAAGCGTAATAATTTGTAATGTAATACATTTTGTTACAAATATTTCATTCCACAATTCCGTATAAAAAATTTTCATATTAACCCATTACCCGCTGGTGTTGCGTTCACGCAACATCCAAAATAAATGTACATATTTAAGTTATTTTGATACCCACCACTATTTTTCAATTAAAAAATTGGCCTTACTTAAAGATATAAAATTTTAAGATCATATAAAGCGAAAATTATCTTTCATAGTTTGTGGTGGCAAACGACGTTCAGCTAAAAAGTTGAAAATTTTAACCTTACAGTTTTGGCGTTTAATGGGTAAGTAAGTAAGTAAGCACCCACCCTGGGAACCCGCTTTTGGCTTATGGTTAGGTGTAACCCCCAAGCCCAGGGCAGGGAAAAGTTTTACTACCTGCGGAAAGAAGCCCAGAACGTCAGTCTCCGGGAAAGAAGACTTCAGAACGACCCGCCTGACACGCCGAAGAGAGCACAAGAGGCAAGCGCCGTGTCCCCGGACCGCCTGTGAAAATTTATGATTATTTAAGATGGTGATTCTTTACCAATCACAATTGGCTACCCTATTGTTTCAGGGCGAGCCTAGAAATATATTACGATTATGATTTATATGTTTTGGAATTTACGTACTATTTGAAAAAAATTTAAGTATTTACATTCATCTTTTCATTTGATAAGAAATATTTTTTTCCATTTTTTTCACCCTTTTAAACAAAAATATTTATACATATTTACAATATTTCTAGTGGTATTTAAGTTCTTAAAAATAAAACAATCTCAAAAACACCCTTCCATACACCACGTGGACCCATGACATGTCCACCACAGGCAATCAGAAGAGGTAATTATTGAATGTATTTATATTGAATAAAAGAATAATGGCTATTGAGAATATCGTAGTTAGCATAAAGATTTTTAAGTTGTGCCGGGTAATTAATTATTTTTAGGATGTCCTGAAGGATTGTCGTTTCTGTTCTGTGAAATTTAAACTTCATGAATTTGCAGTTGCCGAAAATGTAATGCATCGGGTCTCCTCGACCACCACATTTACAAAGGTCGTCATCTTTTTTGCCGATATTATAAAGGAAAGACGGGAAGCTGCCGCGGCCTGTTAAAAAGTAAATAGATACTTTATCTTTTGAAATTATTTGGTTCTGAAATTTTGGTACCAGCCCATGCGTATATCTGCCACCCCCTGAGTGATCCCAGTTGTACTGCCACCTGTTAATGGGTTAACCATGGAACTATAAATACAGAGGAGTTGACATAGCCTCAAAATGGTGAAGCTTCAACTGTAACCAGTTTCAAAGTGACTCATTACCGCCGGGGAAAAATTCCACCAGTAAATTTAAATCGGCATTTTCTACTTATTAAAATGCCTTAACCCCTTCAGTACCGACGTCTCTTACACAAATTTTATTCGGTTTGCACCACTTTTTTGAAAAAGCTACCTTCAATTACATGATTGCGAAAAAGCTCTAATTAAATAAGCCAAATACTACATTTCTTTATAACTGGTAAGAAAGAGAAATGTTGTACATGCATATTAATGGTCCCGAATGAGTTTAAAATGTTGAATGTCAGTCATTAATTATGGCTAAAAACACATACTTATTTTTACCGTTGGAAGTGTACTTCCGCGATAGTCATGCCCTGCGATTCCACCTTAATGTTACAGTGTAAATAACCTCCTGTCAATATCAGCAAAAGAGGTTATAATACCCTGGCCAACTGACACCAGTAAAAAAGAATAGAAATTTTTAGCATATTTGTGAGAGAAATTTTGCATCAATGAGGCGCTAAAACAAGACGAAATTTATTATTCAGAATTTTCTGGTTGAAGTTTGCATCGGCTGTAATCAGAAACTGTTGATCCGATGTCAAAAAACCAGCCCGCATCTTGTGACAACCTCCTCAGTTACTTCACTGGCAAGTGACATGCCCACACTATATTTCGTCGGTACCATGTCAAACTATCCCATATGAAAACAGTGTTGCCCGTGGGCTACTTTTTTAAAATTCAGATTTCTTGATTGGCACCTCTTTTCTGATATGGTCAAATTCCCCTTGTTTTCGCCTTAATTAATATGTCATTAAATGAGGCGAATTTTACTATTTAAAAAAAGTGGTGCTAATCAAGAAATCTGAATTTAAAATAAGTAGCCCATTAACAACATTGTTTTTATATTGGATAGTTTGACATGGTTCATAACTCCATATATTCATAACTCCATTCTATCAACAATGTGAATTAATATTTATTTCAAATTATTTTTAAATATAATAAAAGTGCACAAATCAAAAAAAGTTTAAATGCATATCTAACTACTTTTAGCATAACTATTTAAGAAAGGAAATACTTATCACATGTCAAACAAAGATTATCCTTAATATTTAAGAATATTAATAACATATATATTTACCTACCTGTACCATTACCGCCACTCCTACTATACCTTGTGTTTTGGGAAGTGCTTCAGTCATGTTGTCATATAATTGATTATTGTAACCTATAACTTGCAACTGCAAAAAAAAATAAAACCCAATTAGAATCGGGAAATAGAATTTAAATTAAACTTTTTTCAGAATGTACTTTTCAAACAAAATATATAAAAAAATATATGTCTCTGAAATAGGTTGAAATGTAATCTCTTTAATGAAATATCAGTCAGCTAGTAAAATATATTTTTAATCCTATAATGCGAAAGAAGAATATCTTCATTCCTTGGGACGTTACGTTTTAATTTCGTTTCTTTTATTGGAGTATTTATTATTTTTATGAGAATAAAATTCATATTGTCATTTAATTACGCATGTTAATTCTTTTCATTATATAATCCATTATTTCGCGTACTTCAATAATTATATAAGGATAAAATGATAATAATAAAAAGAAGACAATGTTTTGGTTTTTCTCTTCAATGCAATGTATTGATGCATAGCAGTCAACATTTACGTATTTTTCACCACTATAAATTTATTCGAAATCTTTATTTTAATTAATTACCGAAATAAGAAAAAAATTCTATTAAATTTTAGTGGTAATATAAAAGCGCAAATGTTGGTAGATATTGATGTGATATCTCATTTTTTCTAGCACTGCTAAAAGTGAAATTTTAGTGTATTAATATTTGGGACCTCATTTTATTTTTAAATGAAGCAAAAGTAATTTTTTTTTTCCTTTTAAAACGAATCCTTTAATCTTGCACAGTAAAACTACAAAAGTGGGAAATAAAACTAAATTTTTCTCTGAATTGTTGAGCGATAAAACTAATCTTTGTAAAATAATATGGATTTTTAATATATATATGTATATATATATATATACAGAGAGAGAGGGGGGAGAGCGAAAGAGAGACCGAGAGAGGAGAGATATATACAGATAGAGAGAGGAGAGAGACAGAGAGAGAGAGGGGAGAGAGATACACAAACACAGATAGAGAGGAGGGAAAAAGAGCTACAGAAAGAGAAAGAGAGAGGGGAGAGATATGCAGAGAGAGAGGGGAGAGAGAGGAGGAGGAGAGAGAGAGGAGAGAGAGGAGGAGGAGGAGAGAGAGGAGGAGAAAGAGAGGGGGAAAGAGAGAAAAGAGATACAGAGAGAGTGATAGAGAGGTTATTTTTTCAATCCTAATTTCATTTTTGATTTATATGTCTAATATGATTTATATGTACTTGAAAAAATTCCGAAAATTTCCTTCAAGATAAAATTTACTTCTCTTTATATAGTTAAAGTTGAAGTTCAGAAAGATAATATTTCGAAGGCTTTTCAATACTAATTTTAGTTTTTGAAAAAGTACAAAGGAATACATTAATTCACTAGATAAAATTATGTTCAACGATGTACAACGTATAGCTATATATTTTGTAAAAAAAAAAAAAAAAAAAAAAAAAAAAATCAATGTTTTATTTATGCTAGATTTTGAAAATATTAGGTATAATTGAAGATTTTATTTTTTCTGTACTAACAAAATTAAATATTTTCCCTCAATAATTACTTAAAAAAAGGAAATATTCTATATCCCAATTCTATAAATATCTATCCTAATAAAGAAAATACACATACCTTTTAATTGCTGAATGATATAAAATATCCTCTTGATTTAACGAAAATGTTAATGTGTAAGGGATTTTATACGATTAACATTATCAAATTCAGTACTTACCTTTTATTCTTATCTAAAATTGAATTTGTTCAAAAGTGTTTACGATTAAAAATATCTAAGTACTTACTTTCATAGTTCATCAGAGACATAGCATCATGTAAAATTGCTACAGAATTAACCGTAAAAGAGCATAGCTATCAACTGCTACATTTTTTGGACACTAGTTATTTCGAATAAAAATCTTTGGTTTATTTAATTGCAGAAATTTTCGATTGAATAAGCCGAAGTTTTCCGTTTGAAATTACTGATGGCAAATATCGTAGCAGCTGGCAGCTATGCCACGTACACATAAATTATACTTTTAAATAGCCTCAAAAATTATACATAAATATTTAAAAAGATTTTTTATACATTTTTTAAATGTATTTTGTATATATTTGCATTTCTTTGTTTTAAAATGAATGTTTACATTTAAAAGTGTGTTTTTAAATATATTTATGATATTAATAAAGACCCAATTATTTCTCAAATTCATTAAGCGCAATACCTAAAGCGATGTTCTTCAGAAACCTTCAACGAACCTCTTAAAGAAGGATAACTTTTCACTCATAAATGAATAAATATCGCAGGAAATAACAGTGAAAAATTTATTATATTTTATCATCAGAATCTCGTACAAAGCTTATTGTGCATTTTATCAGTGTAATTATTTCTCACACAGTGCATGGAATAAAATACAGATCTAAAAAGAGAAATAAAAGTGTAAAATACTATAAATAATTATAAAGAAACCATTTAATACATTGTATTCAACATTTACTTATACAGGGATTCCAGGAGTCCATCTTTCGAATACCAGTTTTTCTGAAGAAAAATTTCTGCGGTAGGTTTTTGCTTGAGGTGTCGCCTAATCTGAGGATATTTTACTTAGAAAATCCACATTCTCATCAGAAAGATAGAGTAATTATTTTTAATTTATACAATAATAAATATTTCGCGAATAAAATAAAATCACTATTAAAAAATTTCTAGCATGAATTTGCATTTTCTGAATAAAAATTCCGCAAGATTTGGCAACACTGTTTGCAAATGATAAATCCAAAAAGCAGAGACTTATATTTGAAGAAAGTCTTATTCAAAAAATGGGCTCCGTGGGTGTCCGGTTTATAAATAACGAAAAAAAAATCACTTACTTCTGCTGGAAACGCGTGACCAGAAATAGTGTGCTCCGAACCTTTTTCGTCTGTTCTTCCATAATGTAATAGTATCTCGTGTACCCGATATTTATATGATAACGGTCCCCCACTAAAAGAAACTGCTGGGCTATCAAGATCTAGTCTGAATCGAACGCTGTGCCCTGTGTTTTTTAGAGTTCCATTCACCTGAAACAGCAAAATTTGGATATCACGATCAAACAAGATTAATAGTTCTCGAATGTATTGGTATCGGTTTATATAGGACAGGTTTTTGGATAGAAGTGACAGATATTAATGACCTTAGGAATCTTAGAAAGTTTTCGAATTCCCTTTCAGTATGTTCTGAAATAGGGAAGAAATAAAAACAAAAAATAAAATAAAATAAAAAATGAATGCAAAAGATTCATTATAAAGCAGTGCGATTTCTTTTTCTTTTTGGAAATGATAGGTATCTGCATACGGTAAGATTTTATGCATTTTTCAAAAAGAAAAATGTGATTTTCTTTTTACTGCTACAAATCAATCTTAATTATTTTTTTCCCATATGTTAAAATAATAAGTAGAAATTTTGGGGATAAATATATGTCTTACTAAGCTATAGATTAACCCTTTAGTGAGCAGCTTTGCATATATGCAGACAACACTGTTTTGAATTTAACACTAGAACGCCCGGAAATTTTACTCAAGTTTCATAATAAACATTTGACATCAGAATTTGTATTTAAAATTAATTGACTGATTTATTTAACGTAAATCTATGTTGTTTAAATTTAACTTATTTTATGAAAGAATTTCCGGTCCCAGTTGACATTTAATCATATGGTCGGAGTCGGATCGACTCCTTCCGGGCGTTCTAGTGTTAAACGATTTTTTTTTTTTTTTTTTTTTTTTTTTGCATATACCTAATTCACACCAGAAAATTAAAATAACAATATTTGCTTTAATTAAAAAAAAAAAAAAAAAAAAGACACTCCGTATTTAAATAAAGCGAAAATAACCATTGAAACTTTCTGGTGTGAAGTCAGATTCTCTGAAATACTTAATTTCTAGAACGTCTTCTATTATGGGAATTAAAAGGTTAAAGGTTAAGTTTTATAAAATAAATAATTATATAAAATAAGGTATTTGGAGACATACTTATTAAAGTATTTGCTAATTTGCATTATTTTAACGTAAATCAGCTACAAGACTTGTATTTACTTGTATTGCAGATGTGCATCAGAAGAAAAGATTGACGTATTATATGAAAAATATATCTCTGATTTTTTTTTTCATTATTTTTCTGTGTAATAGACCTTTCAGAGAATCATATATAATTTTTTCGAAACAAAATAAAAAATCGCGCATTTAAGGGTTAATCCTTAAACGAATAGTGATGCTACATCACATGTTATTTAATTCATAGCAGCAAGTGTTTATATAGAAATATTAATCCTGTAAAAATTACAAAAATATCCTACAAAATAAATTTAAAAATCTATCTTAAAATTTCTGGTGCCTAATATTTAATATAAGAGTAAAAAACATAATTCTGAAAAAAATAATTCATGCATTTAAGAGTTAAGTTTACAAACCTTAAATAAATCCGTCAAATAATTTTAAATAAAAATTCTGGTGACAAATATTTTTATGAAACTTGACTAAAATTTCCCGTCGTTCTAGTGTTAACATGTTGACTGCCACGCTACGAGTATACTTGTAGCGTTAATATCCGTGGCTTTAATTTATTATTGTCTTACCATTATTTTGAAAGAAAAAATGCCTTTATTTATTGGCAGAAATTTCGCTGTATTAGTAAAGCGAAATTTATCTTTCAGAATTTGTGGTGGCAAACGATTTTCAAAATAAATTGAAATTTCTTACTTTTTGCGGCAATGAATGTGTTAAATACAGGGTGGTTCAAATTAAAGTATGCCTGTTTGGGACGCTCTAGAGAGAGAAGCAGTGGATGTAACGACTTCATATTTGGAGGATATACATATCAGACCATGGGAAACTGATTGGTGCAAAAAAAAAAAAAAAAATGTTCAAACAAAGGCCGCTAGGGGAAAATGATGAGCTGCGATCGGTTTGGAAAATGTAATATGACCAAAGGTGTAAGCATCTAGGTCCCAATAAGCCGATTCCCACCAATAAATTTTATTAGTATTATTCCTTTAAATTTTATTAATATATGCTCCGATTAATTTTGTTAGTATTCTTATTCGGCGAAGAATACTAAAAATTTAGTGGTGGGAATTTTTTAAAAGATGTTAATTACCGACACATTGTATTCTTTGCTTATTTGTTTCGCTACATTTTCCTTATCTTAAGCCGATCGCAGTGCTTCATTTTCCCCTAGCGGTCTTTGTTTGAACTATTTTTTTTTTTTACCTATCAGTTTCCCATGGTTTGATATGTATATCCTCCAAATATGAAGATGTTACATCCACTGCTTCTCTAACTAGAGTGTCCGAAACAGGTATAATTTAATTTGAACCACCCTGTATGTACCACGCAGAAAGGAGTTAAAAAAATCGTTAATAGCTTTAAATAAAGTTACTCATGTAAAATAACTTCATAAAACTTCAGTAACATTTCCTGTCGTTATAGTGGTAAGTTAGGGGAATATTTCTTTTTGCAAATAATTGGTTTAAAACATTGTTCTCATAAGCTAGGCTTACCACTATATTATATTACAGTTCTTTACACGCTGGACTGACTAATAATAATAATAGCAATAATAATAATAATAATAATAATAAAACTAACCAATTATTATTTTTTTACTTCAAATTGTTTAGTTAAAAAAAATACTGCACTAGTATTTCTAATAATTCTGAAAATTAAAAAGTAATTGCATCAAAATAAATTATTGAACAAATGACATATTTACGAACTGAATTATTTTGTATAACCAGTATTTAATTTTAATCAACCTACTCATTACGATTTCTGAAGTAACAAATTTCCTGATAGTATAAAGCTATAATTTATAGCATATGATTTATGAAGCAATAATGGAACAAAAAAATAATGAAATATTATTTTCTATGGCAGTTATGAATCAGTTTTTCTTGATGTTTTGATCAAGACATTCATAAAAATTAGTCAATCGTGCCTTCTTTTTTTTTGGTAACACTTTAATTTTTTTTTATGTGTATGTGAGTCTCTGTGTGTTTATCAGCTTAGATATAAATATAAGTACACTATTTTAAACGGCGTACCACATAACGTATTTTACGAAAATCATGTACATTTGGTTTGAACAAAAAAGAATAGATTATTGCGTTAATGTCCAAATGAGAAATTTTGATAATTCACCTTATGTTTTTCGATTTCTATCTTTCCCATCCCTGGGTCATACAACAGGATTGACGGTTTAATATCAACAGGAGATTGTCTTCGCCCTCTGTTGCAAAGCTTCCATTCTGGATTGAGCAAACCCCAGTAATCCGGTCCTAGAAAAAAAAAAAAAAGAAATGGAATTAATAACAACATAATATCCTCATTTTTCCCCTGTATACAAAAGGGCACAAATTATCACATAACAAACTCAAAAAGATATTCGATGATGTTAAATTAAATCAACGAATATACTATTATCCCATGAACCTACGATTTACGCACCGGAAATATATTAGCACATTCACAACCGGAAACGAAAATTCTCGTTTTCATTCAAAAAACATCATTGACTAAGTACATGGCTTCTACTTTACAGGAAATGCGTTTATATCATGTTGTCTGTATTTTTTTAGGTCGTAAGACATCTTGTACTAATTCGTACATTGAAAAATATTTACCAATGCATAAACTTGGGAAACCTATCTAGAACATCAATTTACAAAAGACTTTCAGAACAGGGAGGAGTTTCTACAGTTTTAAAATTCAGATTTGATAAAAATTGACCGTCGGCTATATGTTAAATAGCAGGATTCATTAATACATGCGCATATAACTTGGACTGTTTGTGACATAGTATTAAGATGTACTGAAATTACTTTATAAATAATTCTTTCAATGACTTTTTCAAATTTTATATAAATACCTGTTAAATTGTAAACTTAATTATTTATATAAGTTTAACATTTTAAAAAAGTGACTGATAACAGAAAAACTAATCAATAAATATAGTCACTTGAAGTTCGCGAAACATCTTTCCTGGGGTATACTTTGCTTTTTTTGTTAGTTCGGGGTACACCGTATCTTTCTAGGAAAGCTGTGGTGTGTTACAATAATTGAGTTTGAATAACTGTGAGAAGACAAATGGTTCGCTGACTACCAGTTACTAAGAAGTAACTGAGGCGGTTGTCACAAAATGGCGGCTGTTTTTTAAAAATCGGATCAACAGTTTCTGATTCCCGCAGGGGCAAACTTATCACCAGTAAATGTAAAGATAAAATTTTGTCTTATTTAACCCCTAAACGATCGCATTAAATTACGTTTTAAAAATTCAAATTGCTTAATGGCACTACTTTTTTGAAAAAGAAAAATTCACCTTATTTAATGACAGGTAAAATGATTCCATAATAAAGCCAATAACACTATTTCATAAAACTGGTAGGAATCAAACATTCTGAATAAAAGACACAGCCCCTGAATATCGCGGGAACGAGAATTAAGGGGTTAAGCGCCTTATTCAAGGAAATATTTCCTCACAAATATGGTAAAAATTTCTATTTGTTTTTAGTGGTGTAAGTTTGTAAAGATATTATAATTTTTTTTCATTCACACTGGCAGGCAGTGCGGTGGCCAGGATGAGTGTCGAAATGTTTTGGATACCACTAATCTTGTAAAGTACTCTTTTCCTTATCGAATCGAAGAATTTCCTGCTATTAATAACGGAGACGAAAAGTATAGAAAATTAGTGGTACCCAGAGCATTTGCCCCCCCCCCCTCCCAAGCTACGCCACTGCTGGCAGGAGGTTGTCTAGGTGTTCACAATATGGCGGAAACGCAGTGCCTGACTACCGTCAAAGTAATCTTCCAATAGTAAAATTTTATACAGGGTGTCCGAAAAATCTGGAAACTGTCGAATAACTCAAGAAATTCATATAAGATAGAAAAACGAAAAATGCGCGTTAAATATTTTTTAAAAAGCTATTCAGTGATAGCAAAGTTGGCCCCGGACTCAATTTTGGGAAGGTCCAACTTTGAAATCTTGAATGATAACGCCCGATTTTTATTGCAGATTCAGATTCTACGGAAAAAATACATAACTTTTGTAAATAACATTTTTTTCGGATCCTTGTTGATCACGGAATAATTGAGCAAATAAGACATACACATATTTTGGTATTTCCAACCAGGTTTTGAGATTTCGAAATCTGATTGGCCACAACTTTTGACTTCGAAGCCGTCAATTGCGGGAATAGTTTTTCTCGAAAACCATCAGTGGAGATTGTTTGGATGGCGCTTCATATGCTTTTCCCTTAAAAATTAATAGAAATATATTAAAGTAGTTTTCTATTTGATTTTTTTTATCCAATCTATCATTTCTAAATAATAAACTATGCATTTTGATATTTTAACGAGTAAATATGCACCTCCCCTCCCGAACAGAAAAATTATAAACTTCATTATTTGGGGTGGGGAGTGTTGATATTTCGGGTTTCGATGGCTTCTGCTGTTAAAAAAATCATTCAATTCGGGGGAGGATGGGGGTGTATGTTTTTTTTTTAAATTATTACTTTAGAATATCACATAGGACCAAAATAAAAAGCATATAAAATCTTTTTGTGCAGGTTGAAAAAAGGATTTGGTAGTAACGTAAATTTCAGGTAGGGGTGTGATTAAAATTTCTGACGATTGATTAGTTACTGCAACTACAAAATATCAAGTTGGGCAGAAACGTTTTCAATAATTCTTATAAACGGAATAATTTATTGCAATTAGAAACATTTTTTTTCAATTTAACATTTTTTTCATAATTTTAAATTTAATAATTTTATTCAATTGAAAATTTTTGATCTTTTAAACTTTTTCATTTAAAAAATAATTAAACTTTTTAAGCTTAATTATTTCCCGGGGGAGACGACGTTTTAATTTTCATAGGAGAAGGATGATGTAGAAAATTGTTCAATTATTTATTTATTATTACAATAAAATATCAAATGAGACCAAATACAGGGTGTCCGAAAAGTCTGGAAACGGTCGAAAAATTCAAGAAATTCATATAAGATTGAAAAACGAAAAAATACATGTTAAATATTTAAAAAAAAACTATTCAGTGATACCAAACTTGACATCCCACCCCGACCACCTGGGGGTCAGGGGCGTTCCAATTTTGAAATCTTAAATGACAATCCTCATTTATTATTTCAGATTCGAATTCTGCGGGAAAAATGCGCAACTTTTGCTTTCAACATTTTTTCGAATCTTTGTAGATGACGGCTTAATCCAGCAAAGTGTGAGAGATACATATTTTATTTTCCCAACCATGTTTTGCAATCCTGAAATGTGATGGGCCAGAGCTTTCGTCGCTAAAGTGGTCACCTTAGCTGGAATTGTGGTTTTCGAAAACTATCAATGGCGGTAGTTTTAATGTCTAAAGTGCTTTATATGCTTTGGCATGAAAATTAATAGACATATATTAGATTTCTATTTGTGTTTTTATTTTATCCATTCAATCAACAATAATCAATCAACCTGCGATTTTTTTTTATATTTTAATTTGTAAACATGCCCCTCCTCTTCCGAACAAAAAAAAAGAGATAATCTTCTTTATTTGGAAGAGTTATGCGTAAATATTCTGCTTTTCGATGGTTTCTGCTGGTTTTTTTATACTCTAAATCGTGGTGAGGATGTGGGTGTATGGGATTATTTTACTATTACTATAGAGTAACATATAGGACAAAATTAAAAAAAGTACATATAACTTTTTTTGTGTGCGAGCGGAGCAAAGAATGGGGAAGTAGTGTCAATTTCAGGTGGTGGTGGGATTGGAGATTTAGATCACTGATTAGTTACTGCAACCAGAAAATAACAAGTTGGACAATTTTTTTTCAAAAATTCGAATAAATTTAATATTTTATTGTAAATTATTTTTTTTTTCAATATAACATTTTTTTCATAATTTTAAACAATAGAAAAATTTTGATATTTTAAACTTTTTAGTTTATAAATGAATAATAGTATTTGACTTTCGTAATTAAAGGATTTTTTGGTATTTCACAAGTAATGGGGATAGTTTAAAAAACATGGTATATTCCAAACAAAATTTGTGTACGCTATGCGGTCTCTAAAGGGTTAAGGTTGTGTAATGATTATTTTCTGGGTAAGACGACGTTTTAATTTTCGTAACAGAAGGGTAATGTAGAAAATTTTTTATTTATTTATTTATTAGTACAATAAAATAACAAATGTGACAAAAAATATAAATTAAAACATAATTGGCCGTACAAATTAAAAACAAATCAGTTTATTTCCTACATTATTTTAAGCCCGAGAGGTGGCATTTATTAATATATTTCATTCAGTTAGTTCTACGTTCAATGTTAAATTTTTGTAACAAATAAGTTAAAACTATTGAACAATTAAAAAAAAAAACATGATACATAAAACACATTACAAACTTGGGTTCCGTTTAAAAGGAATCTAAATAAAATTTAGACTTTTTTCCATTTTTAAGTTGCAATTATTTGTATTGCAGATTTTGTATTATGCTTATTATGAGTGTGTACACAATGATAAGGCACATGTAAAATACAAAAAGCATTTTTAAAAGTCTATGGTTTATTTCGATTTAATTTCATGGGAATCTAAATTTTAAGGTATTTAAATTATCAAATTGTTTGAATTTTGTTTTTATTTTTCAATGATCATTTGGTTTAGCCCTTTCAGGGGCGCCGTTTGCAGCCTGCAAACGGTTAATTTTACTGCCAAAATGCCAAATGGCATCAGTAAATTTTTACTAAAATTTCTATCTCATAATATACGTGAAAAAGTGCTTTTGATTATTTTCAAATAAATTTGTTTTTAAATTGCGGTGTGAATTGATTATTTGAATACTTTTGGAGCAGAAATGCTTTGCCCCTGAAAGGGTTAAGCGTTACTGGTGCGGGGTATTTCTCTTTATAAACTGAGAAATGACAGACTGACATCTGAATTTATAAACGAGTTTATTAGAAAATACAAACTTGCTTAATTTCAAATACGTCATAAATGGAAAATTTTAATTAAATATTCTGCGTCCCAGTAAAATAAGAATTAGGTGTCCTTTTTTAAGGACAATGCCCGCAAAAGCGTTAACTTATTTGTTACAAAAATTTAACATTAAACATAGAACTAACTGAATGAAATATATTAATAAATGTCCCTTCTCGGGCTTAACACTAGAACGGCGGCGAGGGGTCATTTTGACCCCTGCCAAACGAAAACATGTCGATTCGTACCAGAAACATTTTTATAATTTAACATTAATATATGCTGCACAAAAATAACTTAAATAAATAAGTTAAATAGTTTTAAGTAAAAATTCTGATGTGAAATATTTTTATAAAACTTGAGTAAAATTTCCCGCCGTTCTAGTGTTAAAAAATCTAGGAAATAAACTGATTTGTTCTTTAATTTGTTCTGCAAATAACGTTTTTCTTTATAAAATTTTTTCTGATTTGTTATTTTATTGTAATAATTAATAAATAATTAAAGAATTTTCGCCATTATCCTTCTCCTATGAAAATTAAAACGTTTTCTACCCCGGTAAATAATCAATAGAGCTTAACACTTTGGGGACGAGCGACCGGTATTCGTGCCGTGTAAGGTGCTCAGAATCCGTTATTATTCTCACCAGTGAATTTTTATTGTAAATTTTGCCTTATTTAATCCGACCATTTTCCCGATTCAATTAGGCAAAAAATTCCGTTTTGAAAAATCGGTGATAAACAATTAAAAATTCTGTAAAAGACGTTCGTCCCGAAGGGGTAAAGAGTTAAATTTTATTTTAAATTCAAAAGTTTAAAAGATCGAAATTTTTCAATTGTTTAAAATTAATAAATTTAAAATTATGAAAAAAATTGAAAAATATATTAATTTACAAAAAAATATTACATTTATTAGAATTTTTGAATGCTTTCCACCCTACTTGCTACTCAGTAGTTGCAGTAACTAGTCAATCATCAAAACCTATAATCCCACCACCTCCCACCTGATATTTACACTACTTTACATCCTTTACTCAGCCAGCACAAAAAGAAATTTATATGTTGTTGTTTTTTTATCTATATATTATTCTATAGCAATAATTTAAAAAAAACTCATACACTCCCATCCGACCCCGAATTAAGTAATTTTTTAACGGCAGAAGACATCGAAACGCAAATATCAAGACACTGCGCTCCAAAATAATGAAGACTATCATTTTTTTGTTCGGGCAGGGAGGTGCATATTTACTCGTTACAATATCAAAATATGCAGTTTATTATTTAAAAATGATCGATTGGATAAAAAAAAATGCAAATAGAAAATTAATTTAATATATTTCTATTATTTTTTGGAAAAAGCATATAAAGCGCTATCAAAACAATCTCTACTGATGGTTTTCGAGAAACGCTATTCCCGCAAATGAAGGTAACTTTGACGTCAAAAGTTCTGGCCAATCAGATATCAAGATGTCAAAACCTGTTTGGGAAAACCAAAATATGTATCTGTCGAATTTGTTCGATTACACCGTGATCAACGAGGATCCGAAAAAAATGTTAATTACTAAAGTTACGTATTTTTGTCCGTAGAATCCGAATCTGCAATAAAAAAGGGTGGTTAGATTCAAGATTTCAATGTTGGACCCCCTCTGATCTCCGGGGGATCTGTTTCGGGGGTCAAATTTGGTGTCACTGAGTAACTTTACTGAAAATATTTAACACGTACTGTTTCTTTTTTCAATCTGATATGTATTTCTCGAGATATTGGACAGTTTCCAAACTTATCGGACAACCTGTATATGTCTCTACAATTATGTACCACTGAAATATTGCATTACTAACACGTTAATATGGAGAAAATTTCTTTTTAAATTTATTGATGGAAGTTTCCCAGGCAGTAATCAACCCTTGCTAATGCACAAGCGTCTAGCGATCACACTTTTTCATTTTGATCCTGTGATCCTGCGGGATCAGCGTGCTCCGCGCGTATCGTTCCGCGCATGACGTAGCGATGTTTGTGTAAAATAATATTCAAAGCAATCATTTTTTATCATCATTTTAAAAGAACTTTTAATTTTGAACAAATAATAATTGTTAATATTTTTTTCATAATTTTAAATTTTATAATGATTTAGTAATTTATTTTTTTTTTAATCATTTAAAGACACTTTAGATTCTGAATATAATAAATTTTATAATGATTTAGTAATTTAATTTTTTTTTATCATTTAAAGGCACTTTAAATTCTGAATATAATAAATTTTTATATGTTTCTAGTAATTTTATGTTTAATAATTTAAATTTAATATTTTTCATAATGTTTAAATTGTATTTTTCAAAATTTTGAATTTAATAATTTCTGTTTTTTAAATTACGATTTAATAATTTTTTCGTCCTTTTAAAATAATTTTAGAGTTTAATTAATTTGAATCAAAATAAAATACTAATAACTTAGAAACTAACTAAGTGGCATTAAATCTGAAAATTACGATCACCATATTAAATATTTGGAAAATTCAATATAAAAAAATTGTTAATAGTGGTACAAATATTAAATATTATAAATTTTAAATTTTTCTCTTCAAAACAATTTAATTTTTTAAAGCAATCTTGAGATTCATTTTAGCTCTGTAAGGAATCGAACCCATGCTATCTAATCTAATGTTGAACGTCATACCACTACACCATAAAGTTCCTTAAGGGTGTATTCCGATCCAAACTGCTTATTTCCTGATTCATTTTTAAATTATTTTTTGCTCTCAAACACATCAAACTGGGGAAATTATCTTATTTAGAAACTGCTTAATGTGCCGTGCTTCTCGATTTTTTTATAAATGCAGAAAATATTGTAAAAAATGCTATCAAAGTTAGTGTTTTGAATCGAATTTTCCGAAGCGGGAGATCTGGGAGTGAAAAAAAATGGTCATACTGAGAAAATAATTGTTTAAAACTCAAATTCTAATTAATTGAGCGAAAAATGAAATCACACGGCCTCTTATACATCTCTTCAAAAATCACCTCAGCAAGTTTCATGTTTTCACTTTAAAAAATGAGTCTGAAAATGTCTCAGAAAATTTCGAGCTGTTGAGGGTGGAAAAATATTTTTTCGAATACACCCTTAACAGCTCCACGGTTTGGCAAATCCATAGCTACCACTAAAATTTAATAGAGATTTTCGCCTTGTTTAATCATGGAATTTCGACGATTAAATTAAACTATATTTACTGTGAAATTTTAGTGGTAAGAAGAATTTACATTTGGCTCGATCATCGTACGCGGGCTATGCCCGTCATTGTAGGTTAAGGGGTAATCCCGTTTAAATTCGAAACGTATTAACCCCATGGAAATATGAATAACGAGGCATATATTTAACACTAAAACCGCCGGAATTTTTCTCAAGTATTGTAAAAAAAAAAAAGCCGCACCAGAATTTTAATTTAAAACTAAATTTAACTAATATATTTAACTTATTTCACCGTTGTACATATTTAACTTAATTTACAGATAAATTTCTGGTTGGAATCGATATATTTTTATTTGTTACCGGTCAAAATGACCGCTATGGCGGTTCTAATGTTACAATAGTGAAGCTTCAATTGTAACCGCTGTCGCAGGAGTTGATTTCCACCATTGAAAACTTCCACCAGTAAATTTAAATTAATTTTTTTCTTTATTTTAATGCCTTACTAATGCAGAATTTCAGTCATAAATAATGGGGGAAACAGATATACATTCTTACTGGAGGAAGTTTACTTCGGCAGTAGTCAGGCCATCCCCTCCCCTCCCTCTAAATACTAGGCCTGAGCTCTGTCACGAAAATGGCGTCTGCCGTTTTTTAACGTATGTGCGGTCCCTTAAATATTGACACCGGTATTTTATAAAAGATTTCTTTTACTTGTTTAACCTGAGAAAAATAAAGCGGAAACAGCTTTTAACAAGTATTGGTACCAAAATTCAAGGGATCATGCACACGCTGAAAAAAATTCGTCTTCGGCAGCCGCCATTTTTGTGTGAACGCTCAGGCTTAGTAATGAGGGGGCAGTGGTCAGGCCCTGCGTTTCTTTCATATTGTGACGACTTAAAGAACCTCATGTCAGTGTCAGTGAAAAAGATTATAATACCTGGTGAAACTTCCACCAGTAAAAACAAATGAATTTTCACCATATTCGTCAGAGAAATTTTGCATGAATAAGGCGTTTATATAAGATGAAATTTTCTGTTTAAATTTACTGGTGGAAGCCTGCCTCGACGGTAATCAGATGCTGTTCATCCGATTTAACCTCTTGAGGGGCGGCGGTATATATTATATACCACCTACGATTAATGAAGTTTTACACCAGAAAAAATTTATTAAATTTTACTTTTCTAACTTTGGTGGAAAAAAGCTGTAAAATTGCTTTTACTTATTTTGAAATAGAATTTTTCAAAGATTCGGGTGTGAGTTCAACATTACGGGAACACAATCACTTGCCCCTCAAGGGGTTAAAGAAATCAACCGCCACCTTGTGACATACACGTCAGTTACCTCACTCGCATCTGGTTGAGAACACACTATATATCTTTATTCATAACTCCATTATTAACTCTTTCAGCGGCAAAGTACTTCCGTTGCTAAATTGAAGAAATTATTAAATTACACTAGGATTTACAAACCAATATAATTGCAAAAAAGTAAAGACTTTTCTTAAAGCAAGTTATTAAAGCAAAATTTTATTTAAAAATTCGGGAGCAAATGTGACATTTGGGGATTAAAGTTAAGTGGGATGTCCCACTGATCTTCAGGTGTTTAAAGCATCCATTTGAGGAATCATTTTTTTGTTCAGAAATTCGAAAGACGATTTTTTACTTTATACAAACTCGAAAGATGTGTCATTAAATAAGGCAAAAATTAATATTCAGAATTTGGAATTTATGAATAAAAAAAATAAGCTCCTGAAATAAAAGATTAGGATGCAAATAGGTTAATAACAAACTTTATAAAAGCATTTATAGGCAGGATACATACAATTCTTACACAAAAATGTAATTCTTTCCTATATATAATTTCAGAATAAATTCACGATTAACATCTTAATTTTTTTCAAACAATTTGTTTTCAAAAATAAGCACTTTTTTGATAAACAATTTGTTATTTAGATCGATTATACGAATTTATTCCTTCATGTACTGAATTATGAATTCGTGAAAATTTTATCTTCTAAAGTATTTTTCGTGAATTTTTGAAATATAATTAGAAGATTTACATAATCATTTATAAATTTAAGAAGGAATTTTGAAGGATTGAAGGATTTAGAAGGATTAATTAAATTTGAATTTATAGAGATTTTGTGCAATATTTATAACCCCACTCAAAACTTTTATGTTAAATATTTTTCTTTGTGTTTTCAGAATTAGGAAATGTACAAATATAATGTTCTTACAATAGGAATATAGAGATATTTCCGAATTGAACCCCCACCCCCCACCCCAACGCCAAGAAAGCTGAATGAGATCCAAAAGCAAAAGAAATCATTCTTTTAAAAATATTTTTGTTTTGTGTAACCAATAATGCTTTTGGAAAAAGATAACGTAATGCATCTATAGCTCATTCTAATCTGTATTACTAATAATCCATGTATTAAATGAAATTTAGAACAAGTTATTTTAAGGTACAGTTGTGGGAAAAAAAAGTAAACACCCCTTACTAACTCTGCAAAAAATTATCGTAGAAGAAAGTTACTGGTACCACACGATTGGTAACAAAGTCTTTTAAATGATGGATATAAAATTTGCTTAGGGTTGGGTTGGGTTGATTTTTGACGGCCAATTATCTACACGAGGGATATAGGCCCAATTTGCTTAGGGAGCCATCTACATATAGAAACGAACCATAACATGCTTTTTTTTTCAGCAGCAGTACACAATTCTGACAGCATAAATAAATTCTACACCCTTCAATTAGCATTTTTTTTTCTTTTTGCAATTTGTACGATAAGTTTCCGAGAAATTAATTATTTTAAAACGAGCATATTTTAGGAGCTGTATCCAAATTGAAGTTCGGTCTGGATTGTTGACCGAGAGAGCCCCCTTCTTGATCAAGGCACCTTAACCCTTTCAGGGCCAAGGCATTTCTATTCAAATAATTAATTCACACCGCAATTAACAAACAAATTTATTTGAAAATAATCAAAAGCTTTTTTTTTTTTTCACGTTTATTATGAAATCGAAATTGTACTAAAAAATTACTGGTGCCATTTGAATATTTAGGCATTAAAATTAACCGTTTGAAGACTGCAAAAGGCGCCCCTCAAGGGGTTAAGCGCCATTCAAGATGTCATTGAAAACTGTTAGATTACAGGACAGCATAATAAATTTCGAAATATATTTATCATAGACGGCCCCTTAAACCATCATTTTGCCGTTTTTTAAGCATAATTTGAAAACTACTTGGAAGAAAAATGTGAAATTTTGGATTTTTATGAAGCAGGAGTTAATAAATCTAAATCCTTCCAAAAAATTGTAGGTTGCAATTCATAATTTTTCTGAACATTCGTTTCATAATTCATAATTCATATCATAGAATTATAAAAATTACAAATTCAACGTATTTATTTTTGGGTGTATTAGTATTATTGCTACACAAAAAATTAGCACATTAAAAGTATAATTCCAGGAGATATAAATAAAAATGTAAAAATGTAATTTAACATTAGAAGCACTAAATTTTGAATGTTTATAAGTCAAAAACGGATCATTCAAATGACTTCAAATTTCGTTTCTGGGCATAGTTTGAACCGAAGATTTGAAATATCTTGTTAACCCCTCAACCTACGATTTACTTTTAACAGCTCCACGGTCTGGCAAATCCATAGCTACCACTAAAATTTAATAGAGATTTTCGCCTTGTTTAACCCTCCGTCTACCAGACGGGTCCATTGGACCCGACAGGTACATACAAAATATTCATTCAAACCAGAAATTTCTTTAAAATAAACTAAGTATATAAACCAGACAAAAATAAGGTAAATAAATAAGTTAAATAGTTTTAAATAAAAATTCTGGTGTAGAACGTTTTATTAAAACTTGAATAAAATTCCCGGTAGATCTAGGGTTAATCATGGGATTTCGATGATTAAATTAAGCTATATTTACTGAGAAATTTTAGTGGTAAGAAGAATTTACATGTGGCTCGATCATCGTACGCGGGCTATGCCCGTCATTGAAGGTTAAGGGGTTAAATTTGGGTTTTGCTATTGAAAAAAAAAATGAATACCGAACTTCAGTTTGAATTTAGCCCCTAAAATGCGCTCGTATTAAAATAATTATTTTCTCGGAAACCTATCATACGAATTGCATATAAATTTGTTTTTAGGCTAATTGAAGAGTGTAGAGTTCATTTATGCTGACAGAATTTTGTATTGCTATTGAAAAAGAAAGAAATTGATGGTTCACAGTGGTGGAAAATTGGCGCAGAGGAGGAGCCTATTGACATCACTAAATTTTAGTAGTATTTTTCGGCTTATCTGATAACAGAATTTCTGAGTTTTTATTAAAGGGAATAATACTATAAAATGTTAGTGGTGTCAATAGGCTCCTCCCCTGCGCCAATTTTCCACCACTGGGTTCGTTTTCATATCTAATGGCCCCCATAAGAAAATTTTATATATATCATTTAAAAGTAGACTTTATTTCCAACCGTTCGGTATCAGTAACTTTCTTCTACGATCCTTTTTTTCCCACGACTCTACTTATATGTACTGTCGTGAAAAAAATATCTTCCCATACCTACTCCTCAACAAATTATCGTAGACGAAAGTTACTGGTACCGAACGATTGGGAATAAAGTCTACTTTTAAATGGTGTATATAAAATTTGCTTAGGGGGCCATCTACATATTAAAATGAATCCAAACTTAATTTTTTTCAAAGGCAATACCCAATTTTAACCAGATATTCCAAATCTTCGGATAATACTATGCCTAGACACCAAATTTGAAGTCATTTGAATGATAAGATTTTGAATTGTAAACATTCAAAACTGAGTGCTTCTAATGCTAAATTACATTTTCATATTTTTATTTATTTCTCTTGAAATTATGCTCCTAATGCGCTAATTTTTTGTGTAGCAATAATACTAATATACCCAAACATAAATACCTCGAATTTGCAATTTTTATAATTTTATGATATGAATTATGAAATTAATATTAAAAAAAATTACGAATTGCAACTTACAGTGTTTTTGATGGATGTAGTTTTATTAGGTCCTGCTTTATGGAGATCCAACATTTCACAATTTCCTTCCAAGTAGTTTTCAAATTATGCTTAAAAAACGGCAAAAGGATGTTTTAAGGGGCCATCTGTCATAGAAGTGACTAGATATTTTGAAATTTCTTCTGCTGTCGTGCAATCTAGCAGGCTTCATTGATTGCTTAAAGTGCCTTGATCAAGAAGGGGCTCTCTCGGTTAACAATCGAGTACCGAACTTCAATATGGATACAGCCCTTAAGGGTTCTTGTACCTTTTAAACGCGTCGAAAATTAACGAAAGACTTCAAAGTTTGAATTAGTCTATCTTCAAAGCCTTTTTATGTATAAAGATGAAATTTTGGATATTGATTAAACAGATTATGCTTTGCAATATGCCACCATTAGAAATTTATGAACCCTTTACAGAATTTGTGTATTGTTGAAATCAAAATAGCTCTTTTTTTACCCCATAATTCATTGTGCGCATGATATCTTGAGAAAGTATGTATGGATTGGCATGAAATTCGGTAAAGATACTAAACATATATGTGTGTTTAAAATGATCTACTCTTAGGCTAAAATTATTTCATTAACTATATAAAAAAAAATATGTTCGTAAAAAAAATAAATAATTTGTATTTTTAATGAATAAAAATAGCCATAACTAAAAATATTACCATTGTAAATACTTAAAAGTAGATCATTTTAAACACAGATATTTCTTTAGTATATTTACTAAATTTCATGACAATCCATACATACTTTCTCAAGATATCATGCGCGCAATGACTTATGGGGTAAAAAAAAGAGCTATTTTGATTTCAACAATACACAAATTCTGTAAAGGATTAATAATTTTATGTTGGTAGTATATTACAAAGCACAATCTGTTTAATCAATATCCAAAATTTCATGTTTATACATAAAAAGGTTTTGAAGATAGAGTAATTCAAACTTTGAAGTTTTTCTATAATTTTCGACGCGTTTAAAAGGTACAAGACCCCTTAAGTACGCTCGTTTTAAAATAATTAATTTCTCGGAAACTTATGGTACGAATTGCATAAAAAATTGTTTTTAGGCGAATTGAAGGGTGTAGAGTTCATTTATGCTGTCAGAATTGTGTACTACTATTGAAAAAAACAAAGTTATTGTTCGTTTTAATAAGTAGATGCCCCCTAAGCAAATTTTATATACATAATTTAAAAGTGGATTTTATTTCCAATCGTTCGGTACCAGTAACATTCTTCTACGATAATTTGTTGCGGAGTTAGTAGGGGGTGTTTATTTTTTTTTTCCACGACTGTAGCATCAGTAGATAAAGGTTTAAATCAGCTGTCAAAACTGTTACAGGTATTGAATTTAAGAATGTATATAAATTTTGTTTTATAAGAAAAAAATAGACTTTTTATTTAAATTTTCTATCTTTTATTTGATCCAACAAGACAATTTTCTTCTGTTAACACTAGAACGCCCGGAAATTTTACTCAAGTTTCATAAAAATATTTGACGCCATAATTTTTATTTAAAAGTGTTTGACTGTTTTATTTAACGTAAATCGGCGTTGTTTAAATGTAACTTATTTTATGAAAGAATTTCTGGTTCCAGTTGACGTTTAATCATATGGTCGGAGTCGAATTGACTCCTTCCGGGCGTTCTAGTGTTAAAAAGCACTCACGGTCACTCACTTATTTTTTATTATTATTCAAAATTTTAAACAAAAACTGATCGCAACAAGCAAGTGAAAACATAATTCGCTCTATTTGCCGCGTAAAGGAAAAAAAAACAATAAAATCTTATTTAGAACCGATTCCCACAAGTAAATTGACGAAAGTGGAAAAATCTATAGTAATGTTACGTGGAGTAGTAATATATTTTCCTAAAACTAAAAGATTGATTTATAATATAATTCCGAAAAGATATGTACTGTATGCTTCAAAGATATGGCCTTAAATCTCTCTTTAAAAAATGAACTCCTCTCTATCGAAATGGACTTATGGTGAAGTTCCACGAGAACATCAAGTCAAGGAAAAGTTGAAAATTCAAGAATACGTGAAATCATGCAAGTCAAACTCAAAGTAATATGGACGTTTGAAGATAATAAGCGAAGACGGTGTTAGAAAATGAGAGAAGAACACCTTACACAAGCTATTTTAGAATGGAACACGAAAGGTAGATGATGGAAGCTGGAGGGGCAAGTTAAGTGATGTTATTGCAATGAACAGGAAGATATGGATAAGGACTGTAAAAAATACATTAATTTGTCCAGGAAACCCACTGCTTGGTGAAACTTCCTGACGATGATGAAGATTATTTTTTGTATACGTGGTAAAATATGGATGGAAATTCAGTGCATGTTTTTTTTTTTTTTTTTTTTTTTTTTTTTTTTTTTTTTAATCGTATTTGTCGTTTGCATAGATTTCGAACAGACCGTTTATGCAAATAATTTTTCATTAGATACACAGCGTTGAATATAGAAAAAATAATTTTGAAGATTTTTAGCGTACCGAAAATGGATTTAATTCAACCCAATCATAAAATGTTTTAAATTTAGTCATAGACCTACTCTTTTGCTAACGAAAAGTTTTACTTCTTGGGGTATTAGTGAATGGCATCACTACTCTCAACACAGTCCACGCAATATTAATTTAAGATGTTTTTATTGTTTTGAGTACTAGCAGAATTCCAGATTCGAACTGAACACATATCGTAACACATTTTTTCCGAGAATATTTTTTGGAGAATCTAAGCATGTTAAACTTAAAATTCTTTCGTTTGATACTTATGTTTTATGACTCAGGGGAATATTTGATGTTGATTATAGGATTATTGGTTGTTTTGTGGCTAACAGAAACGTGCCGGTGAGACACGGTTGAGTGAAATTTCATGAGACAACAGCAAATCTACTAATTTGACATTTTGCAGACAACAAAAACTAAATGTATTTGTGGAGTGATGTGTGATAACTGGCAAAGTGAATTGATGGTACTTTTTTATACGTTATACTTTATGTACGTGCAAAATACATGTTCCTACCATTCTACATTTTGAATACCATTATTTAGAAGTTGAATACATCGGCTTTTCAATGGCATTTTTCTGCCATTAAATAAGGCATGTATTACTTTTTGTAATCAGTGGCGAAAAGCCTGAAAATATATGACTGCTGGAAATTGTGCCAAGAGGAACAACTTTCGTTATTTAACTCCTTGAGGGGCGGTGGTATATATTATATACCACCAAATTTTAATTAAGATTCGCACCAAAAGCTTTTAATAAAGTTTTACTTTTATAACTTTTAGGAAAAATAGTTAAAAATTTTCTTTTCTTTATTTAAAAATAATTTTTTTCTAAATTTCCGGTGGGAATTCAGCATTGCACAAACGCAATTGCTTGTCCCTCAAAAGATTATATGAACAGAAGTATCTGCTGTCCAAAATTTTGTCCAGTTGTTTAGCCCTTTGAGGGCCGGTGGTATTATTTTATCCCACCGACGATTAATGAAGATTTGCGCCGGAAAAATTTTATAAAAGTTTACTTTTCTAACTTTAGTGGAAAAAAGTTCTAAAATTGCTTTTCTTTATTTTGTAATAAGTCTTTTTGCAGATTCCGGTTTAAATTTGACAATAAAGAAACGCAATAACTTGCCCCTCAAGGGGTAATAACCCTTTAAACTAACATTAAAGATAGAGAAATTTAAATGGAGAGTTTATAGCGTTTTTTGCTTATGTTTGACTACAGCACCCTAAATAGATCTCATAATTGCTCGCTAGAAAATGCCGGCTGTCGTAGGCCAATTTTTTAAAACTTTTGTGCCTTCTCTTAAACATGAATACCAGTAATTTCGAACAGTAATCCTTGTATTATTATTAAAAACTTTTTAATTACGGCGATTTTTTTTTTTTTTTTTTTTGTAAAAGACATGTATTCAAATTCAAGAGACCACTAAAACACTAAGAACAATCCGCCTACATCATCACAATTTTTGTGCAGCACGTATTCAAATGGCTGTAGTCATATAGCTAGAATTCAAATGCTTAGTATTCAAATGGCTAATATTCAAATGGCTACTATCAAAGTATGGCTCGCACCATATCGATGGCAGCACTATTTCCGAAAAGTTACATTTACCTTATTTAATCACACAATTCTGGAGATCAAATAAGGAGAAAATTACTATTAGAAAATAATAATTTTATTGAGGACCTGTGTGCTACTGTTCGGCATCCATGATATAATTTTTTTTAATCTTTTACTTCTTGGATTTGACTATAGATACGTCAATATTGCTTAATATCTTCGCCATTCAGATGATAAAAATAAATAGTTTAAAATCAAATGTTGATTAATTTACATTTTACATTGTTTAAAAATCTGCGTTTATTATGTGGAATGACATTAAAGTGCTGCATCGCATATCTTTTTAAAAATTTTATTATTAACCTATTTTTATCATTTTTAGCTCACAGGCTATCAAAGCCTGAGAGCTAATGTGCCCGCCCGTTCTGTATGTATGTATGTATGTATGTACGTATGTACGTAACGCGATAACTCTTGATAGAAACATCCGATTTGCTTCAAAATTTTTTCCTAGGTTCACTGTGATAAGGTGCTTCCCTGATTAGTTTTTGGAGTTCATTGTTTAAGGATAAGGGGGGGGGAACGGGGTTATTCCACCCCCACCCTCCCCTTAATTCAGATAAATGGGTTTTTCATGCAGAATGATTCGATTTGCTCCGAATTTGGTATAGCGGTTTATTATGTTAAGGAACTTCCCTGATTAGTTTTGGGGGTTCATTGGTTAAGGGTAAAGGTGGAAAAACGGGGTTAGTCCACCCCCCTTAATTCAGATAAATGGGTTTTTCATGCAAAATCATTCAATTTGCTCCGAATTTGGTATACCTGTTTATTATGTTAAGGAACTTTGCTGATTAGTTTTAGGGGTTCATTGGTTAAGGATAAAGGAGGAAAAGGGGAGTTAGTCCACCCCCTTAATTCAGATAAATGGGTTTTTCATGCAGAATCATTTGATTTGCTCCGAATTTGGTATACCGGTTTATTATGTTGAGGAACTTCCCTGATTAGTTTTGGGAGTTCATTGGTTAAGGATAAAGGGGGGGAAACGGGGTTAGTCCCCCCCCCTTAATTCAGATAAATGGGTTTTTCATGCAGAATGATTCGATTTGCTCCGAATTTGGTATACCGGTTTATTACGTTAAGCAACTTCCCTGATTAGTTTTGGGAGTTCATTGGTTAAGGATAAAGGGGAAAAAACGGGGTTAGTCCACCCCCCTTAATTCATATAAATGTGTTTTTCATGCAGAATGATTCGATTTGCTCCGAATTTGGTATACCGTTTTATTATGTTAAGGAACTTCCGTGATTAGTTTTGGTGGTTCATTGGTTAAGGATAAAGGAGGAAAAACGGGGTTAGTCCACCCCCCTTAATTCAGATAAATGTGTTTTTCATGCAGAATGATTCGATTTGCTCCGAATTTGGTATACCGGTTTATTATGTTAAGGAACTTCCCTGATTAGTTTTGGGGGTTCATTGGTTAAGGATAAAGGGGGGGGACAGCGTTATTCCACCCCCCTTAATTCAGATAAATGTGTTTTTCATGCAGAATGATTCGATTTGCTCCGAATTTGGTATACCGGTTTATTATGTTAAGGAACTTCCCTGATTTGTTTTGGGGTTCATTGGTTAAGGGTAAAGGGGGAAAAGGGAGGTTAGCCCGCCACTCTTAATTTAGATAAATGGGTTTTTCATGCAGAATGATTCGATTTGCTCCGAAGTTGGTATACCGGTTTATTTTGTTAAAGAGCTTCCCTGATTCGTTTTGGCGATTAATTGGTTAAGGATAAAGGGGGGTTAGTCCACCCCCTTAATTTAGATAAATGTTTTTTTTTTGCAAGATTATTCGATTTGCTCCAAATTTGGTATACCGGTTTATTATGATAAGGAGCTTCCCTGATTAGATTTGGAGGTTCACTGGTTAAGTATAAAGGGGGAAACGGGGGCTAATTCCCCTTCACTTATTTTTTTGAGTGGCATTATTCTTTAAAATAAGAGTATAATATACAATTAGTGTGAATAGTCTGTGAGCTCAATGCCATCAGTTTAGCTGGGCACTTTTCTTTTTTATTAAATAAACACTAATTATGGTAGTTAGAATGACAAGCATACTGTTTAACACTAGAACGCCCGGAAGGAGTCGATCCGACTCCGACCATATGATTAAATGTCAACTGGAACCAGAAATTCTTTCATAAAATAAGTCAAATTTAAACTACACAGATTTACGTTAAATAAATCAGTCAAATAATTTTAAATAAAAATTCTGGTATCAAATATTTTTATGAAACTTCAGTAAAAGTTCCGGGCGTTCTAGTGTTATCCCCTTAACCTACAATTACGGGCATAGCCCGCGTACGATGATCGGGCCAAATGTAAATTATTCTTACCACTAAAATTTCACAGTAAATATAGTTTAATTTAATCGTCAAAATTCCATGATTAAACAAGGCGAAAATCTCTGTTAAATTTTAGTGGTACCTTTGGATTTGCCAAACCGTGGAGCTGTTAAAAGTAAATCGTAGGTTAAGGGGTTAAACTAGTGTTGCACAACATTTTTGCCAGAAAATTGTTTGCCACCACAATATTTGAAATGTAATGTGTTACTTATTTAATAGCAAAATTTCTGTTATTTAATAAGGAAAATTATTCTGTATAAAAATAGTGGTATCTTGGTGGCCCGCGGGTCACCGGTTGTGCACCCATAGTTTAACCCTTTGAGCTCTGGGGCTGAATTTCTTCAAAATGCCCAAATGTCACATTGGCACCAGTATTTTGTAAGCAACAGATTCGGCTTTCAATATACACGAATAATGCATTAATCTATTTTCAAACAAAGTTGGTTGAATGTTCCGGTGCCAATGTGACATTTGGAAATTTAAATGAAGTGGGAAGAATTTCATCCATCAGAGCTTAAAGGGTTTTAAACCATTAACCGCGGAAACTATAACAAAGTTTTTTGGAACTCTTTTGCTGAAAAATATTTGCCACTGCAAATTTTGAAAGATAATATTGATTATATATACTTATCAAAGTCTCTGTTCATCAACAAGGCAAAGTTTTTAATTAAAAAATAATGGTAGCTCGATAGTTAGTTTAAGCAGGCGCATTTATTTTTACCGTTGCGTCAACGCAATACCTGTGGGTAATGGGTTAAAACAGTATGGCTTATTTTAAAGTTATTTAGGATGATTTTTTTCAAATATATATAGGGCTCACAAACGCCCCGCCAATTGAATACCAATATTTTCTTAACAGAAAATTTCATGGTAGGTTTCTACAACATTTGCTCTAGAATTAACCTCCGAAGACAATTTCTACGAAATTTGTTAAAGAAATCTTTAAAAATAATATTAATGAAAATACAGGTATTCAAAGAGCAGAACATTTGGGAGCCCTCTATATTACGTATATACATATATATATACTAAATGTTCCATCAGCTTAAATCAGTGGTGTCCAATCTGCGGCAGGAGTGCAGAAGAGATTCCACTATTGTTAAACCTTTCGAGACGGCACCCCTTACACAAATTTTATTTTGGTGGCTCCGCTTTTTTCAAATAGGCCTCTTTACTTGTAAAATACCAAAAAATGCTCTAAATAAAAAAGACAAATCTTACATTTATTTATTAATGGTGCCGAAAACAAATTCCACATGCACCTTTTGACGATACATATGTGCATCACCTGTCCCGAAGGGTTTAAAGACAGAAAAAATCATTGAACACTAGAAGAACTGAAAATTTTACTCAACTGTTATAAAAGTATTTTATGCCGGAATTTTAAGTTAAATCCATTTAGCTTATCTATTTAGCTTATTTCTCTGTGAAATATAGTTAACTTATTTTAGAAAGAAAATTCTGGTTCGAATCGAAATAGTTTATTGTAGCGGTCATTTTGACAGCTATGGTCGTTCTTACATAGGTGCCAACGTCAAACTAATCTTCCGTAATACTTGGGCTAATTTGACCCTGGTTTAATAAATTCCGTACCTGAAATTTTTTTAAGAAATGCAGTTAAATGTTTTCCACGTAGAAACCTGGAATTAAATAAATACGCATTCTCGAAATAGATTTTCTGGTTCGAAATGTGATTAACCTGGGTTAAGTTAATCCAGACATTACGGAAGATTAGTGGAAGGTTGGCAGCTATGTTCTTAGTCTTAAATAAATTCCATATGGTTTATAATAAAATTTCTTATTAAATGTAAATAAGGCTCAAATAATTTTTCGGAACAAAGGGTGTTAAATTAATTTGCTACATAAAGTTAGGACTTCCCTGATTGAAGCGGAATACATTTAGTTCGACGTATGTTAAAAAAAAAAAAAAAAAACACTCGCGTCGATATATGAAACATACAACTGGATCAGGCCTGCCACGGGCGACTATTTTTTAAATCCATTTCACTCCTTTTTCAAACAAACGATTCCTGGTACGATTTGACAACTTTTGCAAGGGACATATTTAAAAAATAGTGGTGCGAACAGAATATAAAAATAGTAGAAGTGGCAACCCTGTTATATCTATATATGCATATTGAAAACGTAAAGAGGCTGGTTTTACAATGCTTACATGGGATATTCTTTAAAGTAAAGGTAACTTACTGAAAATATTTTATTCCACAATTGCCCCTATTGATAAATATCTAAAAAGTAAATAGTAAATCAAAAAAGTTTTTTTTCCCTTTTACTTTTGCAGTTTTTTTTCAATAACTCTTACAAACATGCTTACACTGCAACTTGCATGAAGTCTCTGTTTGATCTCAGTAAAACGAAACAGAAAGAAAATGGCATTTTGTTTTCCAGATTTTTTTGTTTTGTTTCGACAAGATGGTAGATGCGCTTACTTTAGATAAGCAGCTTTTTCTATAAAAATACATTAGATAAACAAAAACTTTTCTGCTGTTTAAGAAAATATTGAAATATTTGATAACGTAGAATAAAGCCTTTGACGTATGTATTGTTCGACCTAAAAATATTTTCTATTTTATGGTAGAATTGATCATATTAGAAAGTTTTTTTAAGCTTCTCGCTTTTCAGAATGACATGGAAAACACAATTAATTAAATAAATAAATATATATGTATGTATAACTATAACTATCACAAGAATTATCGTTTTTGTGTTAAACGGACCGTATATTTTACAGCCAGTATAAAAAAAGAATTCTACTCAATGTTTATTGTCTTTAGTATCAAGTCAATTACTGGATGTCTAAATGTTGTTATTGAATAATTCTTTATATCACAATTTGGTTAAGGAGAAAAAAGTTTTGGAAAGTTTTGAGTGATTTAAAAAAATGCATTAAAAAAAATATATGCTTGAATGATTATTTTATTTTATGCAGGTTATAAATAGCATAGCTGTCAACTTTTAACTATTACCACTGGAATTTAATAGAGATTTTCACCTTCTTTAATCGTGAGATTGTGACGAATAAATAAGACAATATTTACTATAAAATTTTAGTGGAAAAAAGAAAGCGTAAAAAATGGCAGCTATGAAATACTTAAAATGATTATTTAGTTTATATTAGTGTTGGAAGCGTGTAATTAACGTTTGCAGTTTTCTATTAAAAAAAAATAAATTAAGATAGCCAAAAAATTCTGAAATTTTTGCGAATGGAAAACATGTATTGTAAAAAAAGTTAATCCTAATTCAAAACCTTTTGTATTATTTTTTTAGAGTTTAATATTTTCACAGGTGGTATCCACAAAAAGTATACTTTATTTTAACTTTTCTTGTACACAGATCATTTAAATAAAATTTTCCTTTATAACACGCAGGAAAATGAGCAAATAACTATATTCTAATAAATTCTTTTGCAAATCAGTCAATCATTTTACCATTTTACAAACAGAATTATTCCGCACCGGAAGGGGTTAACCCTTTCAGGGGGAAGGCACTTCTATTAGTAAAATATAGAAATGAATGAATGACACCGGAATTTATTTGGGAACAGATGTCATAAGTTCCCACGGCCGCCATCTTGGAATTCTTCTTGGCGTGAAAACCCCTTTTCCGCCAAGTAGTAAATGTCGCCAAGCACCAGTTTATACGTATGTTTGGCTTAACGAAAATAAAATGTAAATAATAAACAAAATTCGCTACACTGGCAATCAGTAATCGCTGTATGAGCGCTTCGCGCACATTTACCGAAAAAAAAAACATCGCCAAATTCAGCATTTCTCGCGGTATACCATTCTCAAAATTCAGCAGTTCTCGTTTTGTAGCAATCTCAAAATGTAAAAAACTCTTAAAGCAGCAAAATATACATAAAAACGAAACTCGCTAAAGTGGCAATCAGCAATAGTTGTATGAGCGCTTCGCGCACATTTACCGAAAAAAAAACATCGCCGAATTCAGCATTTATCGCGGTATAGCATTCTCAAAATTCAGCAGTTCTCGTTTTGTAGCAATCTCAAAATGTAAAAAACTCTTAAAGCAGCAAAATATACATAAAATTATCAACATACCTTAACAGACATCTGCTTTCTTGAAACCTCCAGCACGAAATGTCTCTCATAACATCGCCGTCATATCCAAAATAGGCTTAATACGCATTGACACGCTATAAACAAACCTCCCTTTTTTTGTCAAAATTTCCTCATATTTCTTAATTACTTCAGTAAGAGCGTTTAAACGGACTACAGAAACTATAGTCAATGAATTACATACAATAAATTTAACATAAAAATAAAAAGACAACGATAGAACACGATATCAAAATACATCCACAAAATTCTAAGCATCTCAGGGGTTGCCAGAACACGACATGTCACAACACACACGTCACACGGGGTTTACATATCGAGTTTGTCATATTCGTAAACACACCCAACACGCCAACAAAAAATCGTCAAACAATTCAAAACAACAACGGCTGAGGCAAGATACTGCATCTAAGTCTTTATTTGAAAATAAGTAAAAGCTTTTCTTCACGTACTTAATAAAACGAAATTTTCAAATCAAAATGCTGTGTCAATGTCCCATTTAGGGTTTAAAACTGGGTGGTCCAAAAAATGAACCACCACTCTTGAAAGGGTTTTAACTCCTTGAGGGGGGCCGTTTGCAGTCTGCAAACGGTTAATGTTGATGCCTAAATATTCAAATGGCACCATTAATTTTTTAGTACAATTTGGATCTCATATTAAACGAGAAAAAAAAAAAAAAAGCTTTTGATTATTTTCAAATAAATTTGTTTGTTAATTGCGGTGTGAATTAATTATTTGAACATTTTTTGAGCAGAAATGCCTTGCCCCTGAAAGGTTTTTATCGGACCATTTTCTATCTAAGGGAAACTGAAAAGTAATTATTAATTATTTATTGAAAGACATTTTTAAATTAGCATTTTTGGTAAGATTTCACTTCCTAAAATAAATAAATCTCAACAAATCATTAAATTTCTGTGTTAAAGTATGCACTATATCATAATATATTTAAAAAAAAATCTGAGTTCTTAAGTAAGGGAGTAGGATACCTTTAACACGTTCACGCCGGCGCCGATAATAATATTTTTCGCTGTGAGACGGCACTCGAATTCATACTTCGCCTCATCTGGCAGGGCGGTACTGTCGTTTAACACTGTATGTAATGACCCGCCCCTCTCATATTTATTGAAATGAACTCGAATATAACAAGCAGAGTTGATTGTGAATATCTGAAAGTTCGTAAGGAGTAAGCAAATTACTTAGAGTCATGATTTTATTGGCTGCATACGTACGAATTTCATATAAAATGTCTTACAATCTAAAGAAATATGAACAGTATTATATAAATGCATTTTTGTAAGGTAGAAGCCACGCCCTTAGTCGATGATATTTTTTGAATGAGAACGAGCATTTTCGTCGTGAATGTATTAAGTTTATAATAATTAATTGTTTTTACTACTAAATTTTCGAATATTTAAGTGTGACCCGCCTGTAGTACACGCCCTCTATGGAACAGCCGAGTGTGACCCACCGGTGATGCACGCCGCCTGATGCGACAGTCAAGCGTGACCCACCGGTGATGCACGCAGGTGTGAACGTGTTAAACCATCAAAATTTTGGATTTTTTAAATACATATTTTGATTCTGTCATCATTTCTGAACAATATGCCAAAAACCACATTAAAAAATTCCCATTAGTTTACTAATTATGACAGTTTTATTATGACTACATATTAAGACTACATAGGATAATTAAACTTTGCGTTGCATTTATTCAAAACGATGAATTTTGATACTGCGCGCAATATTACTAAAAAACTATGCATGGCAATCAAAAGAAATTTTTACCACATATTTATTTCTGTATTATCTACAATTTAAAACCAGAAAAATATAAAATTTTATTTTTTTTCTGTTTTTTACTTTGAAAATATTTTTCAGAAAGTAAAAATTTTTAATGTTTTGTTAATTTTTTAATTTAGTTAATATGTTTTACGAATATTCTGGTTTATGTATAAGGGTAACTGTATTATGTATTTATTTTCACCAAAATTTCCTCTTTATATGCTTATTTTCTGATTTTATCATGCGCGTAAGATTTCTTTTCTCTTATTATCATATAGTTTTAAACTTATCATTTCAATATTTATTTATGAATTTACAAGTATATATACTTTTTTAAGTATAAATATAAATATGAACTTTATATTAAAATAAAGTTTTATTTTTATTTTTGTCTTAACACAAGTTTTGAAGCTTGGAACATAGTGATATTTTTTACATATTCGACGTGTTAAAGGTAACTGACCCCCTTAATAAATATTGAACGAGAAATTATTGAAGATAAAATATTGTTTCGAGAAAAAGTCAATTAAAGCTGTGAAGCAATTTTGCCAGTGGACAACTTTTTTTAACCCCTTAATTCTTGCTCCTGTCATATTCACGGGCTGTGTCTTTTACTCAGATTGTTTGATTCCAACCAGTTTCGTAAAATAGTGAGATTGGCTATATTTTAGTATCATTTTACCTGTCATTAAATAAGGTGAATATTTCTTTTTCATAAAAGTGGTGCCAATAAGCAATTTGAATTTTTAAACCGTAATTTAATTCGAGCGTTAAGGTGTTAAATTCTGATTTCTTGATTGGCACCACTTTTTATAAAAAGTAAGATTCGCATTATTTAATAACATATTAATTAAGGTGAAAACAATGGGAATTTTATCACTTCAGAAAAGTGGTGCAAATCAAGAAATCTGAATTTTAAAAAAGTAGCCCACTGCTGCGAAGTGCTCTTAGAAAGAATGAAAAAATCCAACACTTATATATATATATATATATATATAGAAACATGTGTAATACATCGTTGAAAAGATAAAAGTTTAAACTATTTAATGGTATAAAAAGTAAAAATCGATTTTTTGGTTAAATTTTGCTTACCTGGTCCCCTTAAAATGTGCTAAAATATACATAAGAATGTCTTTAACACTAGAGCGCCCGAAAAGCTTTACCCAAGCTTCACAAAAATATTTCACACCAGAATTTTTATTTTAAGCTATTTAACTGTGTTTTTTAACATATTGCTGCGTTCGTAAAATTTTCTGGCTGCAGTTGGCATTTAAACATTTGGTCGGTGTCGGTTCGACATCTTCCCGGCGTTATAGTGTTAAAGCATAAAAATCCGAAAAAAGATGAGGGGGGTGGCAGGGCTCCCACTCGGTCCGAATTTTGAACACCACTATTTTTATAAGAAAAATCCCCTTTATAAATTTCGTAGAAATCTACCAGGAAAGGCGTTTTTCTTCCGATTGTTGGCGAAACGTACCATGAAATTTTTTCTTTAATTAACCTGGTGTTCAAAAAACGGACCAGTGGGAGGCCTGGGGGGTGAGCTTTAACATTTTTTCGCTGTTTTTTATGCTATAAAGACCTTGTTATGCAGAGGTGCCGAGTTCGCACTAATCTTCCGTAATGCGTGGATTAATTTAACCCAGTTTAATAACGTTTCGAACCAGAAAAATTATTTGATTAATCTGTATTTTTTAATTCCAGTTTTCTACGTGGAACTTGTTTAATTTCATCTCTGACAAAAAATCACGACGCGGCGAGCGGCCCCTCTTCGTCCGCAGCCTTTTATTCTTCCGGTTAGTCCGACTCTTTTGCGGACGCAAGTTTCGTAGGTCCCCAGCCACGTCCCGCGTAAAATACTTTCTAGCGGAAGCCAGATTGAAAAAAAAATAATCAAAAATCGAAACCGGACAAACAACAATATGTAACAAATGAAAATACTGAATTATAAATATATGTATATATATTATTTTCTTTCATGTTCCATTGCATTAATGCTAATCGTTTAGAAACAGGTATGAACTGCTTGAATATTGCAAAATCTACGTATTGCAAACACATAATTTACAACGTTAAATATGGACACAAAAAGCAAAAATTCCCCAATTTGGAGATATACCTTGTTGAATATTGCTGTCCTATATAGATTATAATTGTTATACACGCTTCTAAATAGTCTACAGCAAGGGTGTCAAACTGTGGTACGATGGATACGACTAAAACAGGGGTGGCCAACTGTGGCACGCGCCACACCACTAAAATTTTACAGTAATCATTGCCTTATCTAATCATCGAATCTCTGCGATTCAACAAGTCGAATTTTTCTGTAAAATTTTAGTGGTATCAGGCGTGCCACTGTTGGCCACCCCTGGACTAAAATTTTACAGTAATCATTGTCTTAACACTTTCAGGGGCAAGGTACTTGTATTCGTAAAATGTCGAAAGAATTGACTTACACCAGCATTTACAAGAAAATTTATTTGTAATTAAGAAACAGTATATTTTCGCGTACTTAATAAAAGTCAGCTTTTCATTAAAAATTTTGGGTGCCAATGTGGCAAATAGAGATTAAAATTATGTGATGCCGTGACGGCATCACCGCCTTTGAAAAGGTTAAGTAATCATCGAATCTCTTTGTTTCAAGAAGTCGAGCATTCTTTCAAAAATCACTAGTATCTGGCATGCACAATTTGACCACCGCACCCTGAAAAATAGGCCTGAGCGCTGACACAAAAATAAATGCTCAATACGAATAATTTTTTATTTTTTTTCTGCTGTATTTTTCTCAGAATATGCAACTTAAAGAAATCTCTTATAAAATACAACTGTCTAAATTTTCGGGGCCGTACATGCGTTAAAAAAAATCCGCCTTCGACAGCCGCCATTTTTTGTGTCAGCACATTGGCCTAGTAGTGGCGGTAGTTTGACGCTAATGATGGGCAGAATGAATGATTTTACTATATAATGAATCATTCGAGTATTTGCAAAACATAGTTTCCAACCTTCATATGGATTTTTAAACAAACACCGCCAAAAAGTTTGTAAAAAGAAGAGAAGTAAAAGCATAGTTGCCAGCCTTCGTATTATTTTTAATCAATTTTCTTCTGAAATTCCGAAGATAAAAAGAAGTTTTATATTTTCATGGGTTTCTTAAATTAATTAAAATTAAGATAAGAAACTTTTTTCGATGCAAAATTTCTGGCAGAAATTGAATAAGAAAAAATAAAGGTTGGCAACTGTGCTTTTGTGCATGACCGAATGATTCATTCCAATAGTAAAATCATTCAATCTGTCCATCACTGTTTGACACTCCTGATGTAGCCCTTTTGCGACGAGCATTTATTACACTTATTTTATTTCTTTGGCACAGGTTTTAATACGTTATAACATTTGCCTTATCTTTTCGTTGAATGTTCAGCACGAGACATGGCGGAAATTTTTGTACAAAATTAATGGTGTTAAAATTCAAAGATTCCGTGTACCTGAACACCTTAATCGTCGCGACCGATGCGATCACGGGCAATCATTTTTAAACAAATTTTGTCGTACCCGTGACCCCAACGGGCCGAACCGTTGCCATCGAAATACTCAAGGCCAGATGACACGAGTTGTAACGTCATCACTAATCAACCGAGTCTAACGAAAATGACAGGCTACCGCGGTGCATTCCAAGTGTCTTTTTTACAGACCGCTAGAGTGACGTGATGCTCTTTTCGTACATCTGCAATGGTGCATTCTAGCATCACGTGACTCCAGTCGTCTGTAAAAATAGATACGTGAAATGCACTGTGGTAGCCTGTTTTTTTTTGTTAGCCTCCTAATCGACCGACTTCTCACTAGTGTGGGAACTCACACATGAAAATTCTGAACAGAAGATTTTTTTATTTTATTTATGGAATATCTATCATCTTATAAAACAATAATAACTATTTAAACTTACTGGTGAGAATTTTGATTCCCCCAGTAAAAAATAAGCGGGATGCGGCAACACTGTGGCATTTCACATTTGGCTGAATTTTTATTTAGGGATTCCGAATTTTCACCAGTAAGTTTAAATAGTTATCATTGTTTTATAAGATGATAGATATTCCACAAATAAAAGAAAATTGCTATTTAAAATTTTCCGGTTTTATATTGAAATGCTTCCGCTTGGACTTTATTGTTGGTCCTGTTGGAGTTTTGTAACTTTAAAATCTAACTTAGTCTCAAAATATGACATAATGGCTCTTGATTGTTGCATGCAAATGAGCGGTCATTGCGACATTTGTTTCAATAGCTAGACGGATGCAGCAGGGGACGATGCAATTATAGTAGGCCCATTGAAAAAATGTTGGGCAAATGTGAATCACTTCCCATCGTTTCTTTCCAGACTACCAACATTAATTATAACCTCGAAACTATTATTGTAGATCTCAGTACTGATCAAAAATACCTGAAGCAAATAATCCTATCTATTAAGAAAGGAAGTTCCTCGGAAGACCATGCGAATAGATTTCTTGGTAGACCTTTCACACAGCAGATGAGTTACCACCGCCAACAGAATTTTGAGACTATATGTGGCAACTCCAGATCCAACGTCAAATCTGAAAATATTGACGGAGTTTGTAGTCCAGGAGTACGCACGTGTATGGTTTGCAATTAAGTGCTAGCCTCCTGCAAAGACGGTGTAATCTATCTTTGGGAAATTGTTTATTTCTCAAGGGCGATGCCCCAGATAGTTAGAGTTGTCATTGGGCCAATAATCCAGCGCATTGCCTTTTTTGCCCATCCGGAAAACATGCTTATTGCCATGGTAACTGATGATCGAAAACACATCCGCGAGATAGGATTTCGCAGAATCATTAAAGCGCGAATTGCCAACGCTAATGGAGTAGTCAGGCAGTTTAAAGAATGAAAAAATTAACAAACATGGACTGACATATTTAAAATAGTGAATCATCAACTGAAACCGATTTTGCAGAGGTTGATTACTCGCGGGAAAACTTCCACCAGTAAATTTAAATATTTAAATTTAAAATTTAAATTCCTTATTTATTCCTTTTCCTTATTTAAATACATTATTATTGTTAAATTTTAGTCATAAATGATGACAGAAACGGATATCCATTTTTACTGGTGGAAGTTTATTTTGGCGGTAGTCAGGTCGTGCGTTCCCGCCATATTGTGACAACCTAGACAACCACCTGTCAGTGTCAGTGAGAAATATTACAATTTCTCGGGAAAATGACCCCAGTAAAAACAAGGAGAAAATTTTACCATGTTTGTGGGGAAATATGTCCATGAATAAAGCACTCAAATAAGACGAAATTTTCTGTTCAAATGTACTGGTGGGAAGTTTGCCCCAATGGTACTAAGAAACTGTTGATTCGATTTAAAAAAAGAAGCTGCCATCTTCTGATAACCTCCTCAGTTACTTCACTCGCAACTGGTAGACAATATACAATATGTCTCCTCCTCTTTATTCATAACTCCATTGTTTAAAGTTCCTGCAATCAGTTTTAGAGTAGCAGATTATTTTCATCTGATTCAGTGCGATAAAGTAGAAGTTACGGAACCATCTATTTTGACTGATTTTTCTTACGATGATATAAATATGTACATTGACAAACGTGATCGTGAAGATATCTTTTCGTTTGCTGAATTTCCATGCAACGCTCAAAGTGCAGTATTGTGTGTCAAAGTGATCATTAGGGTGTTTCATTTTTACAAATATGTGATTTTCATATGATTTGGCTTGCGCCTCGTGTCTGAGTGATGTAAAAGATATATATGCCAAATTTCATGAAGATTGTATAATATTTAGAGGTTGTACATTTTGATCACTTTCATCTCAAATTAGTGAAATTTCTAATATTGAAGTACTTTGTATTAATAGCTATCTCATGTGTTTCTTTCATCTCTTGAAGGTAATTAAACTATAAATTGGGAACCTTAAGAGGAATTTGGCTGCTAGGAAAGGTGCTTAGTGATGAGATCTATTAGCTCGACTCCCTGCAAAGGAACAAGTACTCTTAGTTTTATTTACCATCACAAGGAAATGAAAGAAAGACTTTCGGTTTATGCTAAATCTACCAGTCCTAAACAATAGGAAGGGTAGAAGAAAGCAAATATTCCTGTTAAGACGGAGGAGAATATCAGTGCTGCTTTACAGAAGATGTACAAAGAATAACAAAACCTGAATAAAGAGAAATAGAGAAAAGCGGAGAAAGCAAATGTGACATAGCAGTTCTGGAAAGATGATGTCTTCAAGTTATTTGACATTTCCTGGCAAAATGTGATGGGCATGACTAGCGTATCACAAGATAAAGAAATTCTTAGGTCATAAGGAGAATATGAATTGAGTTCGTCAGTTAGAGGAGATGACAAGGTTTTCGCCTAAAAAAAGAACTAAGTGTACAAAAGGGTTAACTACCTCTAAAATGTCCTAAAAGACAGAACTCGTCTAAGAGAAGATTACAAAGAGTTATTACAATTCTTACTCCTGTACCTGGAAGTTTGGTCTAAAAATGACTTCAGATTCAGGATCCCAGAGGCTCTGCACCAAGCAAGGTGTATGGCAAAGCCAGTATATTCATGTAGAAAAAGGTCACATCGGTCACGGCTAAATCAATTATGTGACAGAAATCGTTACATATAAGCACGGTAAGATTACGCTGCATCTCTACTAGATCAAAAAAATTATTTTCCAGTAACTCGGTATCTTTACATATATATATATATTTAACCCTCTGTCTACCAGAAGGGTCCAATGGACCCGACATGTACATTCAAAATATTTATTCAAACCATAAATTTCTTCAAAACAAACTAAATGTATAAATCAGACAATAATAAGTTAAATAAACAAATTAAATAGTTTTAAGTAAAAATTCTGGTGTAGAATGTTTTTATAAAACTTGAGTAAAATTTCCGGTAGTTCTAGGGTTAACATTTTTAAACAAATTTCTGGTTTAAATGAAATAATAAATATTTGGTAATAGTCAAATTGACTGCTCTTGGCGCTATTAGTGTTAACCCGGGAGGATTCGCGTGTGGTATGACATGCCCAGGGTGAGTACAGATTTTACAACTGTCACCACTATTTTTCGAAAAGTAATCTTCAAATTACTTTATTGCATAATTTGTAACAATTGCCTACCATTAAATAAGTTGACGATTATTATTTGCATTTATTGGCTAAAAACTAAAATCAGTTCATACCCTGTTTATGTGCGACTTCCCCCGGGTTAAATTCAGATTAACCCCTTCGAGGGCAGTGGTTCATTTTTGGACCACCTAATTTTAATTCCTAAACGCCAGATTGACACCAGAAAATTGAAATGAAAAGTTTCATTTTATTAAGCATGTGAACAAAAGCTTTTGCTTTTTTTTAAATGAATTTGTTTGTAAATTCCGAGGTCGATGACTAATTTTGGCATTTTACAAATAGAAGTACCTTGCCCCTGAAAGGGTTAAATGCATTCAGAACATAGAGAAAAATCTTTTGTTCATTTATATAAAGGATTTATTCATAAAACGTTGTATACATGGGACGATTTCGCGTATTTCAGACGAAGTAAATATTTGCGATTAATTTTTCAAAATAAAATTTTCAGCTGCATATTGTTTGTTTTTTCTAAAATTGCTAATTGAATGCGTTGAATCGTTGCTATCGAAATACTCAAGTCCTGAGGACACGAGTTGCGACGTCATCACTAATGGGCGGACTTCTCAATAGTGTTGGATCTCCCACCGGAAATTTTTGAATAGCAATTTTCTTTTCTTTTATTTGTGGGATATCTATCATCTTATAAAATAATACCAACTATTTAAACTTACTGGTGAGAATTCGGAATCCCTAAATAAAAATTCAGCTAGATGCGTAATGCCACAGTGTTGCCTCATCTGGCTGATTTGTTATTGAGGGATTCCAAATTCTCACCAGTAAGTTTAAATAGTTAGTATTGTTTTAAAGATGATACATATTCCATAAATTAAAAAAAAAATTGCTATTCAAATTTTTCGGGTGAGAATTCCAACAGTAGTGGGAATTCGGTCGATTAGAGATGACGTCACAACTCGTGTACTCAGGCCTTCAGTATTTCGATGGCAATGGTTGAATACCTCTTCAAAATACACCTATATGTCCTTGATTATGACGTTTTTCGTTAATCATTACAGCTTTTTCAAAAACAAAATTCTATGCTATTGCAATTTTTGCCTGCAAGTACGAGTAAAGTTTTTATAAATGTATTTAAAAGTTTTGTATGAAGAAAAAATATATATATATATGTACATAGTAAGCAAATTTTACGCTATTTTATTACTACTAGCTTCAAAAAGAAACATTTTGCTTATTTAGTCATACAATTTTCTGGATAAAAAAAGTTAAATTTTTGAATTGAAGATAGAGGTAATCCGAATGCGCAAAAGTTGGTAGCTATGTCTCCCAACAACGAGGAAATTGCTGGCCAGCAGTAATATAGGTGCTGGCTAATGGTCTACAACTGCATGACCACTGCTGGACAACTTCAGTCAACTTTGCTGTTGGAAATCATCACATAAAATTCTGGTGAGTTTCCGTTTTATCTCATGCGCTGGCCCACCACTAGATAGAAGTGCACGAACTTTTGCAGTATTATTGCTGGGAACCCTTACGCTAGGTGGCGTTGCGAATATTGAAGACATTAAGTATTTGAACACAAATCTGAAAGGAATATTTTAACACAATTTAAGCGGTGAAGCTAATTTTTGTGAAATTGTAAATAATATAGCACCACTGCCACCAACAAAATAAATAAGTAAATGAATAAATAAATAAATAATTTATTTCAACGCCCTTTTTTTCTCCTTAAATATGGTTTTATTAAGTTACAAAGGATTTCGGTTTTCATAATTTACAAAGTTGAGAACCAATAATAAAAAAAAGCGTATAAAATATATGGAATTTCTATGCAATAGAATAATTTCTATACCAGTTTAATGATTTGGAACGCAAATCAGAAAAGAAACAAACTTGAAATAGCGTAATGAGAGCTCGAAAACTACGAGCGGTCGTAGCATACGCTGAGAGTACTTGTTCATGTCCGATCACGAAAAGCAAACAACATCGAGCGTGGTTAGTACTTCGGAGGATGACTACATGGAAACCATTGCAAGTTCAAATATTTCAATACGCATTTGTATTATAGACAGACGCTTCTACAGATATTTGTATAGCTCGTGGGGAAACGAGCTTATAGAAAAAAGAGCCATAATGCTTTCTTTTTTTTTATAGAATTCTATAAGAATTTTTTGTAAGGGAAAGTGCTGGGCCAGCAAAGGAATATCAGTTGGATAGGTGCTAGCACGGCAGGGAAAGTGCTGGATTGAAGTAATGTGATGGCATACCAATGCTGGCATGCTGTTGGCCATAACTGATGCCCCAGCTGCATTCCGCACGGGCACTTTTTCACGGGTTTAAGTAGTGGCACCATTGCACTTTACCGCTGATGGCAGTGCTGGCTGCCATCTTTTTTCCAGCTGATGGCCCACTGTTTCTTTCTTTGTTGGGCTGTATCAAGTGTTTTATTAATAACGATTAGCAAAGTTTTTAATCTTATTTTACCTAAATTACAAAATGTTGCTTCTAAAAAAATCATAAAGTAATAGAAAATCTTATGTCACAGAAATAAGAAACAATTCGGTTTTAAAATTTTGAACATAATAATAAAACAATAAATGTTAAAACATATGTATATTCTAGAAAAAAAATCCTCAAATTGACTATCAAACTTTACCATTAAATAAAGCTCATTGATAAGATTTTTTAAATCTGTAATTGAACATAATTCAGAGATTACTTCTCAAAATGCAATTTTCATAACAAGATTGTAAAAAAATATTCATTTAGCTCGATAATTGCTAATATTTACAATCGTTAAGATTTAATTTTTATGGAGCACGCAGATAAAAATTCATTGTTATTGTGCTAACTTAATAGCTAAGAAATTAAGATAATGGCTATTACATTGTTTTAATCATAGTGTTTTAATTTTTTATTTATTTCATGCAAACTCGTGCGGTGTGTTATTATCATTAGTAAATGCACATTTAGTACCAAAAGGAATTAAATACATTTATCCATATTAGTTTGAAGGGGAAAGATAAATGTAATTACTAACATAAGATTAAAAGAACCAAGTAAAGTGAAAACAGAATAATTGAAAATAAATTCACGTGTCAAAATGTTATTATAATGGGAAAAAATTCAGTATCTTGCGAAACAGAACTACATATAAAAGAGTAATAAGGAAATTTTAATTTGAAAGAACATGCAAACTTTATTAATATATAACTAAATATAGGAGAAACTATGGAGAGTTGAACATAGTGGAGGCTTTACCCACGCATCAGTTTTCATATTTAAAATAATTTCAAAATTTTATCAATAGGTGTCAACAAAAGGTACTGGAATGCACAAACAACAGTCTTTGTTCCATATAGATAATCGAAGGTGGGGAAAAAATAAATTGTGAAGCGTTTTCAACCTAAAAGTTGTGTGCTTCAGAAATATTTTGTAAGCTTGTTTATGATAAAATATATCGTAGAAATTTAAGTAAGTAGGTTTTAAGAGATGCAGAAGTATCGTGCTTTCATTCCAGGTATGAAGATTGTACAGTAAGTTAGGCTTAACATAGCAATGTGCTATTCTTTAGAAAAGGGCTATGTGGGGAGGATTGACTATGTTAATGTGAAGAAGTGTTGACGAGATGCTGAAGGCTCCCTTAATTAACCCTTTCCGGAACACTGTGCCCGGGTCGGGATACTTAATTTTAATTCCAAACTAACGATCGGCACCAAGAATATTTTAGTGAAATATTCCTTTTACAATGAAGAGTTAAAGTAACACGTTTTTAATTTCTGAAAAAGTCGTTTTAAAATTCTGGTGTTAGTCGATCATTTCATCATTTTACAACAAAAAATGCCCGTGCCTTAAACGGTTAAGTGGCTTTAGAAATCTTTTTATTATGCACTGTGCATAATAAAAGATTAATGGTTATATATAAAATAGTTTGTAAATTTATTCTGTAAAGCTACTGTAAAATGGGGTGATGGAAAAGAAAATGTTTAAAACTAATCAAAGAAAGACGTGAAAATTTGCTATATTGCACTGCAAGAAACAATTTAATGAAATATCAATAGGAAAGTTGATAGGAATTTTTTTTCCGTTTAAATATTACTTACAATAGGTAAATAGAAACAGTGGGAAAGACAAGAAAGGACTAGAAAGTATGAAAGTACCAGCCTTAACCCTTTCAGGGGCAGTGTATGATTATGAAACCACTTAACCCTAGATCTACCGGGAATTTTATTCAAGTTTTAATAAAACGTTCTACACCAGAATTTTTATTTAAAACTATTTAACTTATTTTTGTCTGGTTTATATACTTAGTTTATTTTAAAGAAATTTCTGGTTTGAATGAATATTTTGTATGTACCTGTCGGGTCCAATGGACCCGTCTGGTAGACGGAGGGTTAATTTTAATTCCAAATCTCTTCAACGGCACCAGAATTTTGCTAAAATCTGTTCCATGTAATATGTATCTGAAATATGGGCTTTTCTCATTTCCAAATAAATGTAACTGTAAATTCCAGTGCCCGTCATTTATTTCAACATTTTAGTACAGAAAGTACTTTGATGACAAAAGATTTCGGATACTATACTGTATCTGAAGTATTGTATATCAGCGATGATTGCTGGAAGTTTGATTTTAGTTGCAATATAAGTTTTTAAAATTAACTAAATTTTCGGATTATTACGTTGTTTGCATATATGCTGTGTATCATGCACAGGGCTACACAAAAAATTTCGCAAGGGTTACTGAGTATGAACGTTTACGCTGAACTACATTTAGTATGCAGCTCGTATTCAAAATATTAGAATAATTAGTTTTTTTTTTTTTTTTTTTTTTTTTTTTAGAAATTGAAAATATCGTTTTGTAATTTAATGTCTTTTAATGCAAATATGCAAACGATATTTTTATTAACCCGGGAGGACGCGCGCCGGGCCTGATAGACCCGGAGTGCGTATTTTTATTACAATTCTCACCACTATCATATAAAAGAAATCTTCAACTTCTTTTATCGAAAAATTGCCTCCGATTAAATAAGGTAACGTTTAATATTTATATTTATTGGTGACAAAGTAAAAACCATTCATACACTGGGTATTCGCGCGTTCTCCCGGGTTAAGAACTTATTGTTTATTAAACTTATTTATTATCTTAAAATTAATATCACTTTTGAAATGATTAATTGAAAAAAAAATTGAAAAGTGAAAACATTAGCATATTTATTCAAGTGGTTCAAAATCTTCGAATATTTCACATTAATTCTCCTTTAACCCCAGAACTACCGGAAATTTTACTCAAGTTTTATAAAAACATTCTACACCAGAATTTTTACTTAAAACTATTTAATTTGCTTATTTAACTTATTATTGTCTGATTTATACATTTAGTTTGTTTTGAAGAAATTTCTGGTTTGAATAGATATTTTGAATATACATGTCGGGTCCATTGGACCCTTCTGGTAGACAGAGGGTTAATTATCACCAATCCATAACTGGTGGCATCATTGATTAAATTCTGACGATTTTATTTAAAATCAGTATTCTTTTTACAGTTTGTTTGCTTTTTCGTCTTAGAATGGGTTGTGTGAGTGATAATTCTGAATCCATTAAATTTGGTATGGTTGATTTGTATCCGCACGCCAAAAATTAATGTTATATAGCGAATTATTTACATTGTTGGCAATCAAGCGTTATTAAAATACTAACACAATGTTAAAAAAAAATGGTAAAATTCAAAGTAATTGCCGAAATGGCGGCCGAAAACCAAAAACATCTGCTGGAGATGACAGGAAAGTGAAGCATATAGTTAAGAAAAATCGTTTTAAAAGTGTGCGATTGTTGCACCGAAAATAGAAAGAAGAAGGAGTTGAAGTTTCTACATCGACAACATTAAGACGTCTCCATAAATTTAAGTTTGAATCTCGTGTACCGAAAACAAAACCTCTCATGACTGCAAAACGAAAACATATAAGATTGATTTGGCGTAAATCAAGACGTTTATGGAGCGATGATGATTGGAAAAATATATTATTTAGTGATGAAATTATGTTTTGTGTTTCATATGGTAATCAAGGTATTCGAGTTTGGATAATGAAACAAGCATTTGATAAAGAATGCCATAAACTTTCCGTAAAATTTAACTGCTAGTGTCATGGCTTGGGGTTGCATGAGTGCAGAAGGACCTGGAAAGTTATGCATAGTCTACGAAAAGGTTAACCCTCAGATATATCAAGAAATTTCGGAATATTACATGATTCCATCATCAGAAGATTTATTTGAAGTTGATTTCATCTTTCAACAAGATTTAGCGTCACCGCATACGTCGGTGTCAACTAAGGATTGGCTCCGACAACGCAACATTAAGGTACTTCCTTAGCCACCAAACTCAACAGAACATGATCCCATCAAAAACGTATGGTGTATAATGAATAAAAAACTCCAGGAATATCCTCTTTCGAGTAAAACTGAGTTAGTAGCACGTATAAAGTCTATTTTGGCTAATATTGATAGAAATGTTTCTAAAGACCTTGTATATAGTGTGCAAGATCGATTGTACGCTGTTATGAGAGCTAAAGGTGATGCTACAAAGTAAGAACGAACATTTACTTAACCCCATATTTCTCGCTCCCGTCATATTCACGGGCTGTGTCTTTTACTCAAATTGTTTTATTCCCACCAGTTTTATAAAATAGTGAAATTGGCTATATTTTAGTATCGTTTTTCCTGTGATTAAATAAGGAGAATATTTCTTTTTCATAAAAGTGGTGCCAATAAGCAATTTGAATTGTTCAACCTATATTTAATTCGAACGTTAAGGGGTTAATATTCATAAGGTAATATTGTTGCGTAAAATAAAATATTCTAATATTTTGACCCAATCTAAATTTTATTATATTTTGATGAGTTTCAGAAAGCTGTATACCTCATTTACTGTACTGTATTTTATATTTTGTAAGTGTTAAAATCTTATCTAAACATTCCAGATTTAATTTATCCGAAATTTAATTGTGTTTACTTAGTATCAAAAATAAATAAATGAGAAATATTTTTTTCTTATTACTTTTTCTCAATTATTCTTATATTTTGACTATGAGCCGTATTAAGATATGTTTTAGATTTTAGATAAAGTGATATACATGGCCACACAAAGAATTGGATACATGGCCGTCTATGGATGATAATCACTGGAAGTGTGATTTCAGCAGTTTTAAGCGTTTTTTAGTCTCAATTAAATTGTAGCTAAGTATTGGCGTGTGTATAAATATAGTAGGTTAAATACAAGTCTGTACAAAAGTATTCAACTATGCTTCCGTCTATTAGTATAAATTGCTGAAAGGGAAATTTCAACCTATTTCAACATATTATGCGCTTTAGCCACTTTCCAACATAGTTGAAATGAATTCATGAATTCGGTTTGTCTGGCCGTCTGTCCGAATTCTAATTTGCTTTAATGTAGTTGGGTTACTCTGTAATTGATATATGTTATTGAGATTTATTATGCCATGTTCGGTATTGAATATAAAGTATTTAGAGTTCATAGTTTATTTATAGAGACACACAAAAGTTACGGTCTACGGGGAAATGTCGTAATTATTTAAATAAGTAACATCTAGAGTTGTCGTCCAGCCCGTCTGTCTGTCTGTCCATCTGTCTGCATACCATAGCGCAAAAACTACACAACCGAATGGTTTGAAATTTAATATATATAATCGTTGCAGAATTTTGTTGTTTCATTTCAATTTTTTTATAAAATTGAAGCAAAGCTAAAAAAAATATTAATAATTTTTTTTTTATTTCTATTAAATCATATCATACGTAATTAATTCAACGATATCCATGATAGGTAATGATTCTAGGTTGCCATGGATCATGCCGTCCTATTTAAGATGTGGATTTCCATATTTCTGAATTTAATATATATAATAGTAATAAATTTTATATGCATATATTTATGCATAGGAGTGCAACAGCTATTGCACCCAGATATGAATATTTATAAAACTAGTTACACTACGAAAGTACCTAATTTGCCACGTTTGACGAACAATTTCTAACTTTTTGTACTTAAGGGTAACCTGTGAAATATATTGGAATGGAAACAAAAGGATCATGCGGTCACGTCTATGGTCATCTCGACAAACACGCTACGCCTGTTTGAGCATTGATAATGTAAATAAATGATATTATTTGATGCGTATTAGCCCTCAATAAAAGCAAATGCATAAAACATTCTGCATATCCAATTTTTTGATTACCTACCGGAATTTGATTATACTCAATACGAAAAATAGATTTTTGAGCTGAGTAGTAGCCAGATATGCCATTTGTTTAGAAATGAATGTCGCAGGTAGACAGAGTGTACTTCTTAATATGAACATTGGCAACAGCAAAAGACTGCTGTAAACTTGTTCCCAAATAATTTACTTCAAATGGGCGAAAGAAATCGCTGTAGCCAGGGCGATATAACTAAGCATACAAACTTAATACTGGAATATACTGGTATCGGGGGTAAATTAACACAGTTGCGCCATCTTGTGGACGGGGTAATAATCCACGTACGCGGGATTTTAGTGTGACGCCATATATTAGGTTGGCGACTAAGTTCCCGCAGTTTTTTTTAAATAGAAGTTTTCTACCGGAATCTATATTTTGTTTTTTGGATAGAGTTAATTTGTGTTACAATTCGGATTGTTAAATTAGAGTGTCAAGCTGAGAAAATGGAGCGTTATCGACGCATACTTAATTCTCTATGCTGTTAATCAAGGTCGTATGGCACAAAAGCTGCTAGCAACGTTTATTCTGTATATGGAGAGGGTGTCATAGCTGAAAGAACCTTTCATGATTGGTATGCCAAGTTCAAAAATGGAAATTTTGACATCAAAGACTTGTTCTGGCTGTCTAGTTGGATTTGATGAAGAGCGATTAAACCAAATTTCGCACGAAAATTCGCATCAAACTACAAGGGAACTCGTAGAGAAAATAAATTCTCCCACACTGCCATAGAGAAGCATCTTCAGTCGATGGGAAAGGTTCAGAAGTGTGGAGTATGGGTTCCGCATGCTTTAAGTGACAAAACAAAAATCAATGAGCCACAATCTCCGCTGGTTTGCTTCCTCGTCACCGCTCAACTCATGGACACAAGCAACGATTACTTTACCGAATCGTTATTGGCGACGAAAAATGGTTCCTGTACATTAATATGAAGCAGCGCAAGGAATGGCTTAGCCCGGTAAATTACCAACACCGCGCGTGAAACAAGATCTTCATTCACGTAAAACGATATTGTGAGTATGGTGGGATTGAAAAAGGATTATCCATTACGAATTGCTTGAATGGAATCAAACAGTCAATGCGGAACTCTATGTTCGCAAATGAACGACTCAACACGGCTGTTCAAAAGAAAAGACCTAATCGGCAGCATGGAGTTCTATTGCTACACCACAACGCCCGCCCTCATATCGCCAATATGTCCAAAGAAGCCATTTAAACGAATGGCTGGGAAATGCTACCGCACGCGCATTGGCCCCAACGGATTTCCACCTTTTTCGATCCCTATCAAGTGCTATGTGCGGAGTTTCATTCAATACTAATGCAGAATTGAGAGCTTGGTTGGGTGAATTTTTTGAATCGAAACCGGGGGATTTCTACCAACGAAGCAGTGTTGCCAGTGGACTACTTTTTTAAAATTCAGATTTCTTGATTAGCACCACTAATTTGAAATAGTCAATTTTGCCTTATTTAAGGACATATTAATTAAGACGAAAACCAGGGTAACATTACCATTTCAGAAAAGTTGTGCCAATCAAGAAATCCGAATTTAAAAAAAGTAGCCCACTGGCAACACTGTAACGAGGTATTGAAAATCTTGTTGAACGTTGGGAAGAAGTTGTAAGCAACAAGGGAGGATACATTGTTGATTAATTATTAGTTATTTTTTATTGAAAAATAACCTTTTAAAAATTTTTAAAAAAAAGGCGGAAACTTAGTTACTAACCCAGTTGACATTAAATTTTAACCCTTTCGACTCGGGCATCTCTTACACAAATTTTATTCGGTGTACACCACTTTAAAAAAGAAGTATTTTTCAAATGCACAATTTAAAAAAATGCTGTAATTAAACAAGTCAAATTTTATTTTCCTTTATTACTGATGCCCAAAACAAGTTTTACTAACAAAGATGATGTCCAGTCAGACTAGACTTACGAGTGCAAAGTGTTAACCCTCTCGCTGCGTAATTGTTTTATCAAAATAGCTTCCAAAATTGCGTATTTAATTCCTTCGCGACGAGCGACTTTTAAGAACTTTTAACCTTTTTCATCGATTTTTCAAAACAAAAATTTTCGCCTGATTTAATCGGGAAAATGCTCCGATTAGATAAGGCAGAATTTACAATAAAAAGTTACTGGTGAGAATGATCAAACAGGGTTAATTAGACGGGAAAAAATGCATCCAGATGAAATCTCGGGTTTCGCAAATTTGCTACTTCTAAGTTGCCCGAGAAACTCTCGGGTTCAGTGTTGCCAGGTGGGCTACTTCTTTAAAATTCAGATTCTTGAGTGGCACCACTTTTTTAAATGATAAAATGCGCCTTGTTTAATGACATATTGATTAAGGGGAAAACAAAGGTAATTTTACAGTTTCGGAAAAGTGGTAGCAATCAAGAAATCTGAATTTAAAAAAAAGTAACCCACTGGCAACACTGCTCGTGTTGCGCAGCGAGAGGGTTAATCATCTGAAATTTAACATAAATTAACTCCATCAAAAAAAGTAATTAAAAAACGGCAGGTACATTGTTGCCAACCCACTTGGCATTCTATAGCTGGCATTACGTTTTAACGATCTGAAATTTAACATAAATTAACTGGATCAAAAAGCAGAATATAGATTCTGGTAGAAAAAGTGTATTTAAACAAACTGCGGGAACTTAGTTGCCAACCCAATATGACAGGATCAGTGTTGCCAGATGGGCTACTTTTTCAGATTCTTGATTGGCACCACTTTTTAAAATCATGAAATGCGCCTCATTTAATAACATATTAATTAAGGCGTAAGAAAAGGTAATTTTATCGTTTCAAAAAAGTGGTAGTAATCAAGAAATCTGAATTAAAATAAAGTAGCCCAGTGGCAACATTGGACAGGATACGTATCATTTGCGCATATTTTATAAATCTTTAGTCACTCATACAGCTGGATTTTGTTTACCACATTTATTGCAAAATAATGGTATAGCGAGAGTGGCGGCAAGACGCACTTGACGCCGTGCCCTTTTCTTCGCCTCGCCAGAGACATTTCAGCTGTTAATCAAGGTGAAAAAACTTTATACTTTTAGTGGTGTGAAGTAAGAAAACAGTTAGGCATCATCCTGTATTTTAACCCCGACCGCTACGTGGCGTGCGACCTTGATTGATGCGACCTCGCCTTTAATCTTGCGGTTACCTCGCCCATTTAAGATAGGACGATTACTTATATCGCTTAGGCTGTACCCGAAAACAATACTTTAATTAATGCCAACACATAGCGGTAAGATATTAAAAATGACACTGTGGGCCATCACCATTGCGATCATGAAAAAGCGGCACCGTTGATGGCCCACCCCACTATCTGGTTTAATAAGCTTATTTTGATAATACCAGTACGTTTACATGTTCCTTGCACTTTTTAGAAGTCATTAGAAATTACCTTTCTCCGTTTGTCTTTCTTGAAATTTTCGTAAATCGCATGAAACCAAATTTAGCTTCCTCAAACTTTTGTTAGCAAATCACGTTTGAAAGAACAACAAAAAAAAAAAAAAAAAAAAAAAAAAAAAGACAAGCTCCCAATTAAGAAGCTCTTGGTCACGTAACGTCCAATGATTTGTCGAAACAAAGGCATAATATAACAGACAAAGGGCCGTTATATCATTTATTTATTTTCGTTCAATTCGAATGCTGTGTGTTTTGCCTCTAGCTCCGTCAAAATATTAAATGGGCCTTCACTGGTGTATGAGTCATGAGAGGTGGTTTTACCGACTTTAATACCCTTCTTAGATGCAGGCATTTTTCTGAACATAGCGTATAATAACATGCCATCATTCAAAACATATATTTTTGTATTTTAATAGGTCCACATCCTCTTGTAAAACATTGGCTTAATCTAAATGTTACATTTTATTTGTATATACCGGGTGTCCCAAAAAGGACTGACTGATTTTAAAATTCAATAATTTGCAAACGGTGACAGATATTTAAAAAATTCTTGCAGGAGGGTTGTGCATAAGCTCAAAAGTTTTATTACAGTGATTTTCGATTTTAGTTCGAATTACAAACAATAGATGGCGCTGTAAGCAATAGTCGCTAAATACAGGCTCGATTTCTGATCCTTTCTCTTGTTCCATGCTGAAAAAGGAGATGGAAATGTATTATCCGGGCCACGAAATACCAAAAATCGAGCCTGAATTCAGCGTCTATTGATCGCAGCGCCATCTATTGTTTGTAATTCGAACTCAAATTGAAAATTACTGTAAAAAAACTTTTGACCTTATGCATAACCCTCCTGCAAGAATTTTTTAAATATCTGTCACCGTTTGCAAGTTATTGAATTTTAAAATCAGTCAGTCCTTTTTGGGACACCCGGTATGTTGTAACTATAATTATGTCTCTATCTGCTGCCACTGAAATACTCAAGGCCAGAGGACACGAGTGTGACGTCCCCATTAATCCACTGACTTCTCACTAGTGTTGGAATTCACACAGGAAAAATATCAATTTTGTTTTATTTTATTTGTGGAATACCTATCATAAACAATCATACATATACCCATCATACCTATTCTAAAACAAATATAACTGTTTAACACGTTCACGCCGGCGCGGTGGGTCACACTTGACTGTCTCAGAGCTGGCACGTCTCCGGCCTTTTGGATACCAGTATTTTATTACAGAAAATGTTGTTTTATTTAATAAGAACATTTCAGCGATTTAAAGGAACAACATTTTCTCTAAAATAATAGTGGGGTGCAAAAAGCCGGACATTTGACAACTCTGAGACAGTCGAGTGTGACCGTTGCTACCGAAACACTCAAGGCCTGAGGACACGAGTTGTGACGTCATCACTAATCGACCGACTTCTCACTAGTGCTGGGATTCACACCGGAAAATTTTGAATAGCAATTTCTTTTTATTTTATTCGTGGGATAGCTATCATCTGATAAAACAATAATAACTATTTAAACTTACTGGTGAGAATTCGGAATCCCTAAATAAAAATTCAGCCAGATACGGAATGCTTCAGCATTGCCTCATCTGGTGGATTTTTTATTGGGAGATTCCAAATTCTCACCAGTAAGTATAAACAGTTATTATTGTTTTATCAGATGATAGTTCTTCCACAAATAAAAGAAAATTGCTATTCAAAATTTTCCGGTGTGAATTCCAACACTAGCAAGAAGAAGACGGTCGATTAGTGATGACTTCACAACTCGTGTCCTCAGGCCTTGAGTGTTTCGGTAGCAACGGTGTGACCCACCGCGCCGGCGTGAACGTGTTAAACTTACTGGTGTGAATTTGGAATCCCCCAATAAAAGATCAGCCAGATGCGGCAACACTGTGGAATTCGCGTCTGGATGAAGTTTTGTTTAGGCATTCCGAATTCTAACCAGTAAGATTAAGTAGTTATTAATGTTTTACAGGATGATAGATATTCCACACACAAAAAAATTGCTATTGTAAGTTTTTCGGTGTGAATTCCAACACTACTGAGAAGTCGGTCAATTAGTGATGACGTCACACTCGTGTCCTCTGGCCTTGAGTATTTCGATTGCAGCGGTCTATCACTAGCGGTTTTACCCTCGAAAATCGGAGATATTTACCACTTTATTCAAATCAAAATTTGTACCAGAACATTTGCGGAACTGGGCTATTTGTGACAAAGTTATTGTGACTTTTCTTATCTCTCTATTCTAAAAAAAAGTAACTACCGCTGTCACCGCCGCCGCCGCCGCCGGTTTTGAATTTTTTGTGACCGGAGGTCTTTCTTTGATAATATTAAGAAAAATAATGCATACAAAAATATGAAAATCGGTAGTATTATACAGAAATGTTTGATAAACACGCTGATGCAGACAGTTTTCAAATCGAAGAATTATTTTAAGAGATATTTAATGCTAAAGTTGGACAAAATCGTTCCACTAAAAAAGTTTTATAGGAGCAAAAACTATACATCAGAATTTAATAATTTTTAGATCATTTTATACGTTATAATTTCCCAGTGTGCAGAGTTTATTTAATATTTTAATTTGACTCATTTTTTGAGGTTTCATTTCTATTTTAAATTAGAATTTTCAGCATTTCGAGAGATATTTTTTACTTATTTTAGAAAATTGTACTAATTTAACCTGTTGCCACCTGTATAAACAACGGAAACAATAATGTTTGCTTCAAATTTAAAAAAAAAATATTTACACGTGACTATTATAAACAGAAAAAATCATTTGGAATTAGAATTAAGTAATTATGTACAAAAAGCAGGAATTTATTAAAAATTACGTCATAAAAAGTATACACGTGAAATTTAAAAGAGAAAGGATATTGTAAAATAGTAAATTCATTAACATGCGTTAGAAGTCTTAAATAGGAGAAATTACGTCATATTTACGTCACTTTACAGTTATTACATAAAATGAACACAAAATAATATTACAAAGCAGTTTAAATTTAGAAATTGCGCTAGACATTTATCTGATATTTTGAGAGGATCTTTTCAACTATTTTTGTTAGCAAAGCGCAAATAATATTTCCATTCTAACAAAATTATTTTTACATGAATATTTAAAAGAGAAATAATAGCTTGGTTAAAATTACGTCAGATTAAAAACGATTAATTTAAAATGTCTCATTAAAAAGAACTTTCTTTTCGCTTTGTTAAAAAATACCAGGAGACAAAGACTCTGTTTACTTAATTCCTTTTATATTAGCTAATTTTGAAATATTGTTACACGTGTCTACGTCATCAAGTTATTTTTATTTCGAAGTTTTATTTGTATTTTTATTAATGTTGTACTAATTTATTTGCTCTTTCGTTATTTAAAATAAAAATTATGTCAATTTGTATAATTTGGCGATTTATATAATTTGGCGAAATTGGTCGACTGGATAATCAAGTAGTACCGCAGCGTTAAAATTCCCCAATCAAAGAGAAATGAATAGAAATCCGTTTATAGGGAGATCGCCACTGTTTTTTAAATTATAATTCAATCTTTCGAAATCTATTTAAAGCCGATCAAATTAGCGTGCATTTAGAGTCTGCGGTGTCTGGACGGGGGTTGGCGAGCGTAGCTCGTAGGGGGCCGAGCCCCTTAGTGTTATAAATTTTCATATGAAATTGATTGAAAAATCTGGTGAGTTTCAGCAATACAGAAAAATAATTACTTGCCCTTAAATACAGAAAAGGAGATTGTTATTATAGGGTTAGTCTTTATAACAACTAAGTCAAATAAGCAGATTTCAAACCGGAAATAATATATATATAAAATTAAATAAGGACCACAAGGTAGAAAATATTATTGCTCAAATATGTTTTCTAGATCGATCTTGATACTGTAACCCTATATAAACTGCATATTTTCAAATTTAATCCACCAAAGTTAAAAGGCTAAAATTTAATTAAAAGTTTCTGGTGCAAATCATGATTAAAATTAGGTAGTATATAATATATACCACCGCCCCTAAAGGGGTAAACCATAAAGAGAAACTACAAAGTGCGTTCTAACTTATTGCTTTCAATTTAAGCAACCATAAATGAATTGTGAAAAAAATGTTGTAACTTTTCTGAATTAAATGAAAAGAATGATATAAAATGGAATGTCTTTCGTTAAATTAAAATTTTCCCTCCTGAAAATCTGAAGAGTTTGTACTCCTTTTATGAGTTCAGTTTTATACAGTTTTATACATCAAACATAATGTGACTCCGCAGATACAGGTTCAGTGTATTTTACTGCCTTTGTATGTTTAAATATTCTATAATTTTCAAAGGAAGAACGTGGTTTTATGTCTCAGGACCACCATTGAAGTATAGCGAGAAATTTAAATAACATTACAGTACTAAACATTATAACTGCTTGTCATAAGAAGAACAAGAGAAACTTTCGTGCATTAGGATAAAAAATATTATATAAAGCATGTTACGCTGTATTTCTGCCTAGTTTTTTTCGTATTTTACTGTTATTAATTCTCGCAGCAACATTTTTTTTTAAATTTCTGTTGTAACAATTAAATATGCGTTCGGTATTTTTTAATAAAAAATTAATATCAGTAAATGATTTTAAGATTTTGTTTCAATTTCATTATACAATCATTAAGAAATTTCCCATTCATTTAAATGCAGGCTGTAAGGTGTCTTAAACCTTTCTCCCGCTTACCACAGAGATACCAGTAAGGCTACTAAATAGATGAGCTGGCTCGTCAGGCATTTTCATCCCTGACGGACTGCTTCGCGTAATGTAATCTCAATAGCGTTGAATTAGTTTCTGTCTATTTTTAGCTTTAAAAGCTTAATTATCGGTAGTTTTTCTGCTATTAATTGTTGAAATCATTCAATAAAGGATTACTGCATGCTTCAATTTCCCTATAAACATAAAAAATGACCAAATTTTAATATTAATTGTAGATTATATTCTTTGTGAATTTTTTTCTTCGCCAATTTTGGCGATAAGGACATATTTTAAAAGTACAGCGCCATCTAGTTCATTTTCAGAAAAACAATTGATTTTGATGCGATTTGTGATTTTTTATATTATCGAACGAAAACAGAGTGAAATTCTCGGTGAAATTATATGGGAAGCTACTTTAAATTTTTTGGATAATTAATAACGATACCTCAAAATGTTAACATGTGATGAAATTTATGAGATTTTTGGAAAAAAAAATAGCTAAAGAACTAATGTGAAATAGAATTTTTCAGGGAAATTTTACAATATAATTTTTTTTTTTTTTTTTAATATTCATTTTCACAAAAAAAAAAAAAAAATGGATTCTATTTGAAGTTTTTGAAAAAAATTCTCCAAATTTGCTTAAGATTATTGTTAATATTTCATCATAAGACAGTAATATTTAAAATTATATAAATAAATATTTTTAACAATTTTCGTAAGTCAGTATTACCAAGAAATAAAGCGTATCTTTACTGTAACTTTCAGATATAAAATTGTTTTAAAAAATATCAAAGGATACTTCCATACTATGAAATCTCAGAGGTCGATGCAGGTTTATTTCCTGGTGCCCATTTTGTGAAAAGTAAAAGGTTTTTTTTTTGTGAATTTTATTATAATTTTGTGAAAAATAATATTTTGTAATGAACGTTGAAATCGAGTTATTCAAATTCGAACTAAGCATTTATTAACAAAAACTTCTTTAAACCATTTTGCTAAAGTTTTTGTTCCTGGTGAACCGGTTTTATTTACAAATCACTGATTTTAAAACCTAACAAAATAAAAATAATAAATAGAAGTAAGTTTTTATGGAAAGGGATTTTATCAAAGGGCCTATTTTATTAAAAAAGAATTTTGTGGAGGGACCTGTTTCATTAAAAGGAGTTTTGTGAAGGAGCCCATTTTATTAAATTTATTTTTATAAAGGGGTCCATTTTGTTAAATTCATCTTTGTGAAGGGACCTATTTTATTAAATAGATTTTTGTGAAGGGGCCCTAAATAGGCCTCAAATTTTGCTGGTTCGACCCATGAGTCTCATTACATTTTCCTCCTCATAGAAAATAACCGTTTCATATTATTAAAGTAATGAAAACTTGCTACTCATGAAAACTTTTTAAAAACAATTTTACTTTATAGAAGTTTTTAAAAACTATAACAAAGTAAAAACAAACAAACAAAAGAAAATATTTTTTAATAGTATTTTTTGTTCGGTTAATTTCATTTTGTTCATTGTTAGCATCAGAAATTAATTATAATATTTATTTTATTACATAGCCAACTTCTTAAGGACAATCAAAAGTGCACACTTTTGATTTTTTATGTGGCGCTACATAAACACAAAAAGGAAAAAAAAAACTCATTAAAATATTATTGGAGGATGAATGTACATTTAAAAAATACATTTTCTTACGTTAATAAATTGCTGTTGATACTCTGCAAAAATAATCGTCATCATTTTAATTCTCCAACATATGGAAAAATAAAATAATGCATTTGGAAATATATGCGAATATAGTTAAAAAAGTTCTACTGAACGGATTTAGATGGAAGTTGCCTTAGTAGTTAAATAAATTAAGAAGAAAAAGAAAAAAAATTATATGTAAAATTCGCATTTTGAATTGCAAAACTTACACTCTGTGTGAGCGGAGTCGTGGTCAAAAGTCAGGTATTAATGATACAAAATGGTTCTATTGAAAAATAATAATAATTTCTCTCTCCCTACCCTCTTTAAGAAATAAACTTAGTTTCGATTATTTTTTCGGGAGGGATTTCTGAAGCTTTGCGGCCTCTGAAATTCCGAGGAGGGGTGCCCTTCTAGACTGTAATTAAAGATCAAATTCGTAATCTTCCAGGGGGTTGGGGGTAGGGATGTCAGACTGTAAATTCAGCACTGGATCCACTAGCAAAATGAATATTAATAAATAATAAGTTTAATAAATGAAATATTAATTAAAGATGTAAGGCAATTTTTCTTTCAGGACGTAGGGAAAAAAAAGGAAGGGGTTCAATTCCTCCGCATTCAGATGCAGTTATTATTATTATTAATTATTATTTATTATTATTATTTATTATTATTATTATTATTATTATTATTTTAACGGTACATGAGCTATTCGAAAGAATTCAGATTTGGGTAGATGTTTAGTAACCACTGATGCAGTTTCCTTTTTCTGCTACTTTTTTTTATATCAAATTATCAAATACTCCCTTACATCCCCCCCCCTTCTGTTTCGATTTAACAATCGTAATTTTCTGGAAAATACAATTGAAAACCTTATACATACAATCTTACAAATTCCGAATATATGTATATATATATTGATTTTATGACTTGATTAATAAAAAGTTAAATCAATTATTTTTTATAGACATTTTATTATTTATTCATAATCCTAAAATATAAATTTAATTGAAATTGAGTTCTTTAGTCCCCCCACCCACACCCCACACACATCCTTTTCAACAAAGTACTTACAAACATCAGATTTCATTTATGTATTCACTAAAAGTAAATTATTACTAATTTTAAAATTTGAAATTTATTCGAAACTTTTATTCAATAGCGTACTATTTGATAAATTCAGGGAAGCAACGAAGACAGCGATAAATGTGCCAAATAGGTGAATCTAGCGCCAACATGTTCCCACCTGGGAATACTATGGCAAACGGACGAGCCAGCCTGTGTATTTAGAAGCTCTAGATACCAGTATCCTAGTATAGGAAAAGTTGCTTTATTTAACACTAGAACTACCGATGTTCAAAATATACCTAGTTTTACCGCACACGTCAGATGGACGGATATTTGATCATGGTTTTCATTGTAACTTTTGACTTAGTTAATGCAACTAAAAGAATATAATTTAACAAAAAAAAAAAAAACAGTTTCTATTTGCATTTATAGTATAGCACATTTGATAAGCCACGCCTTCTGGTATAAGCCACACCTTCTGGTATTCCGACGAATTGTAGGTTTCCTCTATTAGTGAGTGACACCGTCTGCCGGAAATCAAGCTGAACATCACTTAATGGAAAGCAATTAGCCTTCCTACATTACTATTTTCCGAGATTGGACATTTTACAGATTATACTTAGCACAGATTGCACTTTCCCCCAAGAAATTTGTCACGTTAGAAGTAAATCTAATAATGATTGCTTCCTGATTACATTTACCAGTCAGACCGTTCAGTACTAAACTGAATCGTAATCGGAGCAAAATAGATCCCGTTATAACGGCTGCCGAACACTTTGGATCAGTGTTGCCAGTGGGCTACTTTTTTTAAATTCCGAATTCTTGATTGTCACCACTTTTTTGAAACGGTAAAATTCACTTTGTTTTCGCCTTAATTAATGTGTCATTAAATAAGGCACATTTTGCCATTTCAAAAAAGTGGTGCCAATTAAGAATCTGATTTAAAAAAAAGTAGCCCATCTGGCAACACTGCTTTGGATCATTCAACTTTGAAATTGCCAAAGCAGGACTGCTCAGGCGACTATTTTTCTATTCTATTTGCACCACTATTTTAAGAAAATAAATTTTGATGTATATTCCTCTTGTAAATGTTGTCAAACGGTATATCAAACATTTTTGTTTTGAAAAGTTCTTGAGATGTAGAATTAAAAAATACCGTAATTTCGCGCGTATACGCCGCAGCTCAGATAATTCGATTCCCTACCAGAATTTGTTTTAAATGAAATGTGACTTGCTTTTGCTTAGCATTTATTTGACTTCATTTTTTAAATAAAATTTCCGGTATGAAAAAGACTTAACTAAGCCGCGGCGTATACGCGGGAAATTACGGTAGTCGCCTGTGGCAGCCCTGCCAAAGCCGTCAATTTGACGGGTCTTGGTATAAATATGTATATGTCATACTGATTATGGAAATTAAAGTGGATGAGTGGAAATTGAATAGGGATATTTAACTATTCTTATATTTCATTAAAAATCGTATCATAAAATTCTACAAAAGTACATAAATTATATGAAATTTTCAAGCATGAAATTTGGAAACCGTCAAAATGAAGGTCGTGTTAGTTCTAGTGTTAATAGCGGAAACTTTGCGAATAGATAAGGTAAAACATACCTGTCTGAATTTCTAGTTTTCAACGAATTTTTAGAAAAAAAGTTTTAAAAAATCCTATCATACGATTAAGAAAACGACGGTACAGTGTCAAACTGTGGCCCGCCCGATACCACTAATTTTTTATTAACCCGTTGAAGACTGACTTTTCTTTTTTGCAACATTATATTTGTGATTTTTTAATTTTTTTTTATAGCATTAAAAGAGAAAAGTGAAATTTGCCTCATTTAATTAACACATTTCAGTGATTCCTAAAGTAAAAGTAAGTGTTTAACAAAAAGTGGTGTAAACGGAATAAAATTACTGTAACACATGCTGGTCCTTAACACTAGAACTGCCAAGGCGGTCATTTTGACCGTTTCGAAACTTACGTTGCGTACCAGTTTGATTCTATTTAGAGTATAACTTTCCGATTCTGTGACTTTTTCTATAATTCGAAAAGCTGCGATATACCAATTATAAATTTTCCAGTCTGCAAAAATTTGTGAAGTATTGCAGTAGTATATCTAGAACCGCCGAAACGGTCAAAATGACCAACATCAATTTTAATGCACATTTTATCTAATAGATGTCGCAACAGTTCATACTTCATACAACCACACTTGAACAAAGGTTACAACATTACCACAGATAACCTCATTACTTCTCTGCCCCTTGCAGAAAAGCTGAAGTCACTAAAAACAATCATTGTTGGCACGGTCAATTGTGGACGAAAAAAAAAATTCCACTGGCCATAAAATTTGAAAAAAAAGTCTTTGTACAGTAGCCAAATTCTTGCCAAAGGTGATATTACGTTGAGTTTATCAAGGGAAGAAAAATAATTATGTTTTTATCCTAAAGTTCCCGACATTTATCCGTTACATTTGAAACTAGTGATAAATACTTACTAGAAACTGTAAAGTTCTATAATTCTACAATATTTGGCATCAACGTGCTCGACCAAATGGCACGGAAGTATTCTACAAAAGCTAGGTCTAGACGATGATCTCTACGGGTGTTTTATAATTTTCAGAATCTAGACTATAATTTTCAAACTTTCTGGTGCAAGTAATGATAAAAATTAGGTAGGATATAAAATATCCCACTGCCACTCGAGGTGTGAAGTATGAAACGTGCAATTTGAAAGCGTTTTTCATATAGAAATTCCGATTTCTCATCAGAAAAATTTAAAAGTTATTTTTACTTATTGAGATGATAGATATTCAAAAATATACAAAGAAAATTACTAGTCAGAATTTTCTCGTGTGAACTCAGTGCTTCTAAATGAAAAAACCGCTTTTGGTACTTACTCAAGTTTCATACTTATTGGCCTAATACAGGGGTGTCAATCAGTGGCCCGACGGTTACCACTAAAATTTCGGGATAACGTAAATGATTTTAACTCACAAGGGAACCACTTTAGTTGCTGCTCGCACCTAGCATCGACACTTGGTGCATTGTGTAACCCTATACATAAAAGTTCGAGAACAGATAAAATTTCTCTGTTAAAATTATATTTTATATACTTTTTTATACTTTTAATTTTTTATTATTACATGTTTATTTCTTTGTTTCACGCCAAAAGTGAGTTAAGTTGCCAAATATGGCGCTATACTTTATCAGGGGAGTAAATGTACAGTACAGTACATATTAGAATTATATCAGATTACGATTTGTTTGTGAATTAATAGCATAAGAAACAAGAATTAGGTGTTTCTTTTTTTTTTTCTATGCAGACGATAAATATATAAATAGTAAATATATTTCTAAAAGCTTTCAAGATCATTGAAAACTAATTTTTAGTGAAATACAAAATAAGCAAACTATTTTCTTTTGATATCGAATGGAGTAAAGTTTCGAATGTTTAAAATGAAATGTTGCTGTATTAAATGGTCCTTTGGTAAAAGTAGTCATAAACTAAATTAATATTTTTACACAATTTAGAAAAATTACTGTGGCTAATTATGTTAGACATGATATGACATTTGGCTAGGGTTGCCGGAAAGCTCTACTTTTGAAAATAATCGCTAACTTTTTCCCAGCCAAAAATGTGAATATAATGTTGCAATTATTCGAAATCAAATTCATGCGTTCTTGAAGAAATGTTTAGACTTTTTTTTTCAATATTTTATACTTATTATTAACTAATTTTAATTTTTAAATGCTTTTCTTTAAAAAACTTTAATGTTAATAGACTGATAAGTGATCTCGAAAATTGCATTTTCAGAATGATGCTGTAAAATCAAGAAATATTATTTTAACAGAAAAATTTTATCGATTCTCAAACTTCGTAATATAGGGCTTTAAAATGCACCAGCTCTCAATGCTAGGTGCGAGCAGCACCAAATGTGGTTTCCTTGTCAGTTTTCCGCCGAATTTATCTTTCGAAAAATGTTTCCCGTAGTTTAAATTGCATCATAAGTTACCTAAAAGCACACTGGATTTCTAATCATTCGGAGCAAGATAGATCATTGCACCCTCTGATGAAAATAATATTTTTTGGATATCTTATCACTAGTTTATTTCTACTCTACACACTTCTAGACCCTGTAACTATAGAATAAATATTGCTGGAACTGACGATTGTTCCTTTATTATTACTTCTACGACACTATTTATAAAGAAAAATAATCTACGACAATAATTATTTGAAATATACTATTAATAACTATTTAATTACTATTTTGAAGAATTACTATTTTGTTTTGGAATATATATATACCGGGTGTCCCAAAAAGGACTGACTGATTTTAAAATTCAATAACTTGCAAACGGTGACAGATATTTAAAAAATTCTTGCAGGAGGGTTATGCATAAGGTCAAAAGTTTTATTACAGTGATTTTCAATTTTAGTTCGATTTACAAACAATAGATGGCGCTGTAAGCAATAGTCGCTAAATTCAGGCTCGATTTTTGGTACTTCGTGGCCCGGATAATACATTTCCATCTCCCTTTTCTGCATGGAACAAGATAAAGGACCAAAAATCGAGCCTGTATTTAGCGACTATTGCTTACAGCGCCATCTATTGTTTGTAAATCGAACTAAAATTGAAAATCACTGTAATAAAACTTTTGACCTTATGCATAACCCTCCTGCAAGAATTTTTTTAATATCTGTCACCGTTTGCAAGTTATTGAATTTTAAAATCAGTCAGTCCTTTTTGGGACACCCGGTATATATATAAGTGTTAAAATATATTTTAGATCAGGGCTTTCTAACCTGCAACCAGTGACCATCTATAATCCCTATTTTCACAGAGAAATCTATGTTTAATAAATCCCAATTTATGAAATAAACAAGTTGGAAATTGCTCGTCAAACGTGGCAAATGAGGTGCGTTCGTACTATAACTAGTTTTATAATTATTTTTTGCACCTCATATTGTACTGAATGTATAATTTTTTGCACTTCATAAAGCGCATAGTCTGATACATCATTAAAATGCACTTCCAATAATTTTTTCCCATTCCCCGTAATGTAATGAAACACTTTTGACTGTCCCTGTAATTAAACTATACATCCGATTTTCCTAAAATTTGAAATAGCTCAACAAAATTTTGCAACAATTATATATTTAAAATTTCAGACCATTCGGAAGGCTGTAATATCATTAAAATGCACTTGCAATAATTTTTCCCATTGGCCGTAATGTAAAGAAAAATTTTGACTGTCCCTGTAATTAAATTATACATACGATTTTCCTAAAATTTGAAATGGCTCGACAAAATTTTGCAACAGTTATATCTTTAAAATTTCAGATCATTCGGAAGGCTCTAATATCATTAAAATGCACTTTCAGACCATTCGGTTGGGTAGTTTTTGCTCTGTTACATGCGGACAGACGGACAGACGGACGGACAGACGGACGGACTGAACGACGACTATAGGTGCTACGTATTTATATAATTACGAACGCACCTAAAAAGGCGAAAATTCCGAATCGGAAACAGCGGAGACAATCTTCCCACAGACACGCGGATTCACCATACCTGTTCTGCAGCTTCGGTGAAAATTATTAGATTTTAATCATTGTGATAAGTTTGAATACTATATTTGCAACTTTCTGACCGGAGTATCCGGTTGGATGAGTTTTTAGCTCTCAGGCTATCAAAGCCTGAGAGCTTATGTGCCCGCAGGTTCTGTATGTACGTACGTATGTACGTACGTACATAACGCGATAACTCTTGATAGAAACATCCCATTTGCTTCAATTTTTTTTTCTAGTTTCATTCTGATAAGGCGCTTCCCTGATTAGGTTCGGGGGTTCATTGATTAAGGATAAAGGGGGAAAAGGTGTGTTAGTCCACACCCCTTAATTCAGATGAATGGGGTTTTCATGCAGAATTATTCGATTTGCTCCGAATTTGATATACCGGTTTATTATGTTAAGGAGCTTCCCTGATTAAATTTGGGAGTTCATTGGTTAAGGATAATGGGGTAAAAGGGGGTTTAGTCACCGCCCCTTAATTCAGATAAATGGGGTTTTCATGCAGAAGTATTCGATTTGCGCGGAATTTGATATACCGGTTTATTATGTTAAGGAACTTCCCTGATTAGTTTTGGGGGTTCATTGGTTAAGGATAAAGGGAGAAAAGGGGGGCTAGTCCACCACCCTTAATTTAGATAAATGGGTTTTTTCGCAGGATTATTCAATTTGCTCCAAATTTGATATACCGGTTTATTATGTTAAGGAACTTCCCTGATTAGTTTTGACGGTTCATTGATTAAGAATAAATGGTGAAAAGGGGGGTTAGTCCACCCCTCTTAATTCAGATAAATGGGTGTTTTTCATGCAGAATTATTCGATTTGCTACGAATTTGGTATACCGGTTTATTATGTTAAGGAGCTTCCCTGATTAGATTTGGTGGTTCATTGGTTAAGTATAAAGGGGGAAACGAGGGCTAATCCCCCTTCACTTATTTTTTTAAGGGCATTATTCTTTAGAATAAGAGTATAATATACAATTAGTGTGAATAGCCGGTGAGCTCAATGCCATCAGTTTAGCTGGGCACTTTTCTTTTTTATTTCTTTTTCTTTTGTTTATTCAGATTGCTTTGTTACCACGATATTGAACTAACAGTTTTCGCCTTATTTAATGAGGCGAATATTACAACTATACCATATGACAAAACTATGTCTGACACATTCACAAAAATTTTCTCATTAACGTAAATATCAATTTGAGTACAGGAATCGTACTTCTAAATAACAGAATTATTATTCGTCGCATGCGGACATTATTGGTTAACTACAGCGTTCGTCGAACACCTCTTTGATCCTGATATTTATTTTGTATTATTATTGAAATTCGTGATATATATTTGTGATATACATTTTTGCCGTTGTCCGTAACACAAAATAATGTATCAGGGATGCCACAGATAACTATTATTTTTGTTTTATCTGTACCACTATTTACAAACAATAATCTCCATGGTATATTTTATGAAAATGTGCAAGGTTAGTCTCCGATGAAGATTACTTTTGAAATATTGGTGTAAATAAAATATGAAAATATTCGCTGGTAATTAATTAAATAAAAATAAATAATAAAATAAAATAATCAATTACATAAAAATAATAAAATATTTAATCGCTTATGTATTTTACAACCTTTGCGTTACAAAGAACAACAACACTGGTATCACATCATAATTTATTTAACTGTTTATTCAGAGCAACAGTAAAAATTATATAAATAATTCTATTGAGATTAATGTAAAAAGATTTTTTTATGAAATATTTATTTTTTGTTATATTTTCCTGTACGTATGAATACGTTTGTAATAATTTAAAAACAAAACAATTTTCATTTTTTTTTTTTAAATTCTCATAGTTTTATTTAATAAAGAAGACCAAGTTTAACCCATTAACTGGGTATAGGGATTTTAAACTTTTTTCCTGAAAGATTTTTGCCACCACAATTTTTGAAAGATAAACTTTGCTTTATTTAATGGCCAGAGTTTTTGTTATAAATAAGACAAGTTTTTTCATTTAACCCCTTGCGGGGCGGTGGGATACAGGGTGACCATAATTAAACGACCCTATTTTAAAGTTGTCTACAGACAAAACTATTGTTCATAAAGTTGTGAAATTTTGTGAAAGACATAATAAAGGGATGGGAATTTGTTTAAGCAAAAAAAGTTTAAAATTTCGCCACCAGAGGGCGAATTTTAATAAATTACACATTTAGCATTACGATAGTTTAGAAATTTTATTTATTAACTTGACATGATTTAAAGACAGTATTTCACTACATGCTCCTAGCATTTGCCAGAACACACTGTGGTCAACTGTGGAACTTCCGATCTTACGATTCCAGAGGGTATCTGAAAATGATGACCTTCATGCGGAACATGTTTGGTTGTAACAAAATAGGTTAAACTAACGTAAGTGTATGCTAAACATGCAATTCGTTAAAAAATGGCCTCCTAAATTTTTTCGCTCAAACAAATTCCCATACCTTTATTATGTCTTCCACAAAATTTCACAACATTCTGAACAATAGTTTTGCCTGTAGACAACTTTATAATACGGTCGTTTAATTATGGACACCCTGTAAATAAAATTTCTAAACTATCGTAATGCTAAATGTCTAATTTATTAAAAACTGCCCTCTGATGGCGAAATTTTGAACTATTTTTAATTTTTGGCTTAAACAAATTCCCATCCTTTTGTAATGTCTTTTACAAAATTTCACAGTTTATGAACAATAATTTTGTCTGAAGACATCTTTAACCCTTTCAGGGCCAAGGTACTTGTATTCGTAAAATTTTCAAATAATTGAATGACACCGGTATTTACAAGAAAATTTATTTGTAAACAAATCAAAGTATTTTTTCGCGTACTTAACCCTAGAACTACCGAAAATTTTACTCAAGTTTTATAAAAACATTTTACACCAGAATTTTTACTTAAAACTATTTAATTTGTTTATTTAACTTATTATTGTCTGATTTATAAATTTAGTTTGTTTTGAAGAAATTTCTGGTTTGAATAAATATTTTGAATGTACATGTCGGGTCCATTGGACCCTTCTGGTAGACAGAGGGTTAACAAAAATAAAATTTTCATAAAAAAAATTCGGGTGCCAATGTGGCAATTAGGTATTAAAATTATGTGATTCCATAGCGGCATACCGCCCTTCAAGGGGTAGTAGGGTCATTTAAATATAGTCAACCTGTATATTATATCCCACCTAATTTTAATCAAGATTAGTACCGGAAACTTTTAAATAAATTTATTTATATAATTTTCTTTTAAAGAGGTTGTAAAATTTTTTTTACTCATTTTGAGAGAGAAATTTTTTCGAAAATTCCTGTGAGAATTCAACGTTACATAAAAACAATTACTTCCCCCTGAAAGGGTTGAAAATAATGGTAGCTAGATAGTTAATTTAAGCATGCGCATTTAACTTTATCGTTGCGTAAACACAACAATGGTCTCCGCCCCCTAAATAGAAGTCATGAGGGCTGGCACAAAAATGGCGGCTGCAATAGGCGGATTTTTTCAAACGTATGTACTGCCCTCTAAATTTAGACACCAGTATTTTATAAAAGATTTCTTTCCCTTGTTTAATTTCAGAAAAAAATAGCGAAAAAACTATTAAAATTATTGGTACCAAACTACAAAGGACCGTACGCAGGCTGAAAAAAATCGACCTTCGGCCCCCGCCATTTTTGGGTCAGCGCTCAGGTCGACTTTTCAATGGCGGTGCGCTATCAGGTGGTGAGTTTTAACCACCGCCCCTGAATGCTAGGTCTCAGCGCTGACACAGAAATGTAGGCTGTCGTAGGCATTTTTTTTCAGCGTTTGTACGGTCCCTTGCATTTGAATACCAATAACATTTTAAAGTATTTTCCGCTTTATTTTTTTACATTAAAAAAGTCAAAAAAAACTTTTAGAAAATACTGGTGTCTAAGTTTAGGAGACCACACAAACGCTTAAAAGAATCCGCTTACGAGAGACACCATTTTTTGCCAGCACTCAGGTATAGGGGGTGTTGCTTAAAACTAACTGTCACATTGAAATCATTTAATCATAGGAATAGCTTTAATACATTTCTTAGATTTTCGGAATTAATTTATTAACCCTTTGCACTCGAGAGGTGACTCTCATTCAACACTAGTGTTGCCAGGTGTTCCGCGAAAATCGGGGCTTCAAATGCTCTGGACACCAGTAGTAATGGCAGAATGATCTACGAATAACGATTGCGAAATAAACTGAATGAAATTAATGGTGTCCAGAGGATTTGGTAAACTGATTTACGCGGGACATCTGGCAACTCTAGGAGTTAGTGCGAATCTCCTCTCGAGTGCAAAGGGTTAGAATTTTCTCTTTCAAAATGTATAAACATTATTCTCGTGCTCAAAAGCAATAACGACGGTTTTAGATACCACTATTTTTAAACAAAAATATGTTTCTCCCTCTTACAAATATTCTAGAAATCTAAACTAGCCGTCAAATTTAAAATATTTAAATTTAGAATTAAAATATTTCTTAGATTATGAAAATTCATTTTTTTTAATCATTATGCTTCTAAATTGTATAAAAATTATTCTCGTCTTCAAAGTATCGACAAATCTCAAGGGGTTACATAGAGCAGGTGGTACATTCTGTACACATTTTTTTTTCATTTATTCCCCTAGTTCTCAAGCGATAATTACGATTCCCATTCCTTTTCTGACAGAGCAAATAGTTATCTTCTGCTATTCCCTTCTGACTACAAAAGTTAATTGATTAACGAACCTTATGCGAGTGTCCCAGACTTTGAGTAAAGGAAATGTCTTTAAAGATCAGAATCAATATATCGTGGTAGGATTTTATTTAATTCTAGGTGAATATATTTGTTGGACTTTAAGGAGTTACATGTTGCAAAATGTTTCATTTTATTAAAAAACGGCATATCGTTTTTCAAAGTAAAGTTTCTCACCTCTTTTATAAGTAATTATTTTAGTTGGCTTCTTCTAGTGAAAGTTATTATATTATTGGGTTGATTTAAAGAAAAGGTACTTTTATTGAAAAATTATTTTTTTCCTTTTAAAAATGTGATCCGTTTTTCCATTAATATATTTTCGCTACTATTTTAGAAGATGGTTCGTGTAATCTTGGTTTTTAATTGTTTTATTATAGAAAATTCTTTTTGGTAATAACATTTTCACCATGCAGATTTATTTCCGAATTTATTTGTGTAAACAAGTGGGAAAATTGTATTAAAAAGGTATAATATATCTTTAACCCATTAACCACCAAACCTATGAGGTTGAAATTTTCAACTTTTTAGCTGAACGTTCTTTGCCATCCCAAATTCTGAAAGATAATTTTCGCCCTATATAATCTTAAAATTTTATGTATTTAATTAAGGCCATTTTTTAATTCAAAAATAGTCGTGGGTAGGTAAATAACTTAAATATGTGCATTTATTTTGACCGTTGGGTGAACTTTACACCAGCGGGTAATGGGTTAATATAACCCTTTCCAAAAGAAATAAATTTAGTTACTAGAGCAGGGGTGACCAACTGTGGCAAGTTGGAAACCACTAAAATTTTACAGAAAAAGTCCACTTTCTGTATCGCAGATATTCGATGATTAGATAAGAGCATACAACTATAAAATTTTAGTGGTGTCGCGCGTGACACAGTTGACCACTCCCGTGCAAGAGTGTTCAAATGATTTAATATCCAGTCATCGAAGCGGTCTCTATTATAGGAGAATAAATAAAAATTTCACCACCACTATTTCTTTACGAAAAATGTCCTTTTAGATTTATCTTGAAATGTCCCAGAAACCCACTGACTGATATGCTTTTTCTTGCGATTGTTGTAGCGATCTGCCACGAAAATAATTAAAAAAAAATAGTGGTGGGCAAAAAAGAGACCGCTCTGAGTCCTGTATCACCAGATTTTGAGAGCAAATTTATTTGAAAGAAATTAAATGCTTTTCGTCTCTTACATGTGAAATCAGGGTATTATTTAAAATATCTGGGCACTAGAGGAATAAAAGTTCGTAGAGAAAAGATAGTTTCTTTGAATTGAAACAGATTTTACCGCCAAACATTTGTTTTACTTCATGTATGCATAAAATTTTCCTTTTCGATATTCAGAAGTTCAAACGTAAATTACCTGAAGAAAAAATGCGAAAATGACATCTCTATTCATTGCACAAATCTTGTCACACTATTTTAACCCTTAAATGCATGTTTTTTTTTATTGTTCTATTAAGGATTAGGCACTAGAAATTTTAAGATAGATTTTTAATTTATTTAGTAGCATATATATATTACAGGAATAACATTCCTATATAAATATAGTTAAATACAAAGTGATGCATAGATGGATCACTATCCATTTAAGGGTTAGCTAAAATTAGTAAAATGTCAAAAAAAAAAAAAAAAAAAAAAAAAAAAAGATATCTGAATAGCAACACCGCGTAACCAATGTTGCCAGTGGGGAACTTTTTTAAAATTCAGATTTCTTGATTGGCACCACTTTTTTTAAATTGCAATATTCCACTTGCTTTTGCCTTAATTAATATGACATTAAATAAGGTGAACTTATATATTTTAAAAAATGGCGATAATCAAGAAATCTGAATTAAAAAAAAAATAAGCCCACTGTCAACACTGCATGTAACATCATAGTATTTTCTACAATAATTCCAAATTGAAAGTTTTCCGAATAAAATCAATGGAACAATTTATTACATTTTATTTTAAGTTAATCAAAAATTATTGTATTCAAACAGCCATTTTGTAGCTATAAATACACAATTGAGGTAAGCTCATAAAACAAATCATAAAAACTAATAATCATTTATAAAAATAGCTAATAAAGCCTTTGTGCAACAATATTAAAAAGCAGAAAAACCAATGTTTAAAATGCACAAACAATACATGAAAAGCAGCAAACAGCTGTTTCGAATCTACTAGCGAGAATCTCGCTGGTAGATTCGAAACAGCTGTTTGCTGTTTTTCATGTATTATTTGTGCATTTTAAACGTTGGTTTTTCTGCTTTTTAATAAACATTTATTTTAATGAAAGTGAAACCTGCAAAATTAAATTAAATTGTCTTTTAGAATTATATTTTAACTCTTTCAGGGGCAAGGTAATTGTATTTGTAAACTGGTGAAATAATTGGGTAACACCAGTATTTACAATAACATTTATTTACAAAGAAGTAAAGGTATATTTTAGCTAATTTATTAAAAGTGAAGTTTACATTAAAAAAAATCTGGTGCCAAGATGGCAATTAGGGATTAAAATTATGTGATGCCTTGACGGCATCACCGCCCCTCAAAGGGTTAAAGAATAATTGTAATAACAATGTTAAATATTGAATATATGCTATCTTATAAAAGTTTATTATAGCTTCTAAATTGTCATTTATTCTATTACTTTTCAACTATATATTTATTAAATTCACATTTAATGTTAAATCGCATAAATACAAAAATATTTCTGTTTTATAAGGATAATTAATGGCGAAATTGACATTATTCAATAAATACCAATTAGTTTAATATTTTAAATAGTAAGGTCTTCATTTTCGGGGGCTTTAGAAAATAAACGAAAAATTATTCATCTATATTTTAATTTTCAGAAATTTCTCAGGGAATAAACATTTTTAAAGAACTCAATTATGTAACAAAATTATAATAAGCAGATAAACGGAAATTCTATAAATTAGCTTGTCCATTTTCCTTTATTTTTTAAATTAAATTATGCATTTTAATTAAACATATTTTAAAATTTTATATTAAGTAGGAAATGGGGATTTTATTGAAACAAATTTTGTGAAACATTTACTTTTTATTTTTTCAACGATACGATTTTTATTTCAAATAAAAATAATATATCGTTTGGGTTACTGAAGATTATCATATGTTTCTTTTCCACAGAAAAAAGCTATTTAAAAAAAAAAATGTTCTTTTAAAAAGGACTGAAATATTATTAGCTGACACAGATTTATGCGATAACCCTAAATTATGAAGAAAGTTTTTACTGTTAATATAAATTAACACATCTTTAGCGGCTAGTATTAATCTTTTAGATTGAAAGCTCCGCCTGTGGCCGTCTAGCATGTTTCATTATGTAGAAAAATTATTTTCTCTGTTCCTATTTATATTATAAAAGAAATTGTACAATAATGGTATAGGGGCGTCCGTGGCCGAGTGGTTAAGGCACCACGCGGCTAATCGCTTGAAAGCGTAGGAGGCCTGCGTGTTCGACTCCCGCTGGCTCCGTTGCACACTCTTTGTGGAGCTCCCGGGTGGATTTCTCTGGTGTTGTAAATTTCCTTGCGTCTATCTCGTCATTGTATGTAATGGAAAAAGGAAATAAGAATTGTGGTTTGTGTTTGTCTATAATAAGAATCATTCGAGGCGAACAGCCATAGTTGCTATAGGCCCCAAAGCAATCTCCACTACGGTGGACTTCGGTGCCAATAATCATATTGTTTCTAATCAAAGTATTGATAGTATAATTCTAACAATAAGTATTTTGAGTATGTTTTTCAGAAATAATGTAACACATAAAATGAAAAAGTACCGCCGTGGGCGGAATTACATAAATCCAAAAGACGTATTTTCATGTTTCCCTCATAAGATGTGTTAAGGTGATCGGGTAATCTCTAAAAGCGCTGTTAAAATACACCTAATTTATGTACCTTTTTCTCAGAAATGGTGAAAGAGAGGTCTAGATTTTTTAGAGTAATTTGAATAACATGCTTTAAGTTAGGGGTGTCAAACGGTGGCCCGCCTGATACCACTAATTTTTTAAGGAAACAGTCAACTTCTTGAATCGCAGAGATTCGAAGATTAGATAAAGCAGTGATTTCAATAAAATTTTAGTGGTATCCGGCGGGCCACAGTTTGACATCCCTGCTTTACGTATTTTAACGGACCATTTTCTTTCTAAATGAAACTGAAAATAAATTATTAATTATTTATTGAAAGACATTTTAAAATTAGCATTTTTGGTAAGATTTCACTGCCTAAAATAAATAATTATCAACAAATCATTAAATCCCTGTGTTAAAGTATGCACTATAACATAATATAAGTATTTAGAAAAATCTGAGTTCTTAAGTGTAATAGACATTGGAAAAAAGGAACACAAACCTGAAAAATCGAAGTTTTGAGCAAAAGTTAATTGAAGCTGTGAAGCATTGTTGCCAGTGGACAACTTTTTTGAAATTCTGTTCCGATTTCTTGATTGGCACCATTTTTTTGAAATAGTAAAATTCGCCGTCTTTAATAACATATTAATCAAGACGAAAACAATGGGAATTTCATCACTTCAGAAAAGTAGAGCCAGTCAAGAAATCTGAATTTTAAAAAAAGTAGCCCATTGCTGTGAAATGCTCTTAGAAAGAATGAAAAAATCCAACGCTTTTTTTTTTTTTTATATAAACATGTTTAATACATCGTTGAAAAGATAACAATTTAAATTATTTAATGATAGAAAAAGTAAAAATCGATTTTTTGGCTGAATTTCACTTACCCTTTTCCCTAAACACTAGAACTGGGGTGGCCAACTGTGGCACGCGCCACACCACTACAATTTTTCAGTAATCATTGCCTTATCTAATCATCGAATCTCTGCGATTCAATAAGTCGAATTTTTCTGTAACATTTTAGTGGTATCAGGCGTGCCACTGTTGGCCACCCCTGCACTAGAACTACCTCGACCCCTCATTTTGACGGTTAGCATATGATTATGAAGTTCAAACCAGAAATTTGATTATGAAATATTTTTAAAATGTACAAAGAAGAAGAACATTAATAATAAAGTTAAACTGTTTTAAATAAAAATTCTGGTGCGAAATATTTTTGATAAAACTTGACTCATATTACCGGTAGTTCTAGTGTTAAATAAATTAGGTAAAATCGTAAGATAGAATCTAACTTTATTTCAAATGAATGATTTTTTTTTTCAAAACGTGTTCGCACGCCACTGTTTGTGAAATGTAATATTCGTCTCATTGTAATGTCAGATATTCGCAAATTATCAATTGCCAAGATGCCATTTTAAAATTAATAGTACCTCTTTGTTCTTCGTAGTGTTCACCACTTTCTTATTACCTGCTGTTTCGAAAAGCTGTATCACATCTGCTACTTTTTAAAGGCTGCGATTGCTTGACCACAGGTTGTAATTAGTATTGCAGTGATACCTCGATTTTCGTGGATAATTCGTCCGAAAATAATCGACGAAATCCGTAACTGACGAAAACCGAGGAAATTATTTTAATGGAATATATGCAAATTCAATTAATTCATTCGAAACTCTCCAAAATACGCACCAAAAACACATTTTATAGAGAATAAGTGTAGAGTTTAATAATACAAACAATAAGAAATTAATATATTGTTCTTGACGTATGGTATCAAGGCACTATATCTGTGGTCACTTCGCTTTTCGGTCTTTTGGCAATAGGACTAGTTTCAGAGTCAGAAGACCTATGTCGCTCAAACAAGCTTCATATTTTCTAATAAGTTTGTTTATAAATCCTGGTCTCAATCCATCCTTTCATCAGTTTATACGAGAATTACTTCTTGCCGGAAAGGGTTAACGCATTAATGACGAGCCTTTCTTTACACCTCTTTTAATTCTTCCACACCAGTTTTTTTCCAAATTGTTAATTTGAATTATTTAATCGCTCAAAATTTGAGATGAGATATTGGGAAAATTATAAAACTAAAATACTGGTATTCAAATTTAAAAGTTTTGTTCGCCTTACATAGCAAATTTTCTTGCCAACCGGCCTTAACCCTTTCAGGGACGCCGTTTGCGGTGTGCAAACGATTAATTTTAATTTCCAAACTGCCAAATGGCAGTAGTAATTTTGTTGTACAAATTCGATCTCATAAAGTGCGTGAAGAAAAGTTTTTGATTATTTTCAAATAATTTTGTTCGTAAATTATGGTATGACTTAACTATCTGAACATTTTCGGAGCTGAAGTGCCTTGCCCATGAAAGGTTTAATGAGTTAATAGCTGTGTAAAGTTGAAATATTCCAATATGCACACCCTGTATAATAATATTGGTAATAAAGTGATCCGGCGTCTTTAGATGCTATGCGACTGGCCCTTTTTAAAAAGAAATAATTTGTTATTTTAAACTGCCACCAAATTAATAAGTCTCTATTGCCAGCTCCTGCCTATCAAAGATAATGTATTATTTTACATTGTATTACGAAGTAATTCTGCATGTTTAATCCTTATATCATAAATATGAAATTAGATTTATATGTGCTTATATGTAAATCGTTATTGAATATCAATGTTGTAATCCTAAATGGAATATCAATATCAGTCTGTTTGTCATGTATTATCCCATCTGTTTAAACTTGATACCATGGTGTAATAAAACAGTTAACATGTTTTGAGCTATAAATATTCGAAATTCAAAATTTCTTCATAATAATTGAAACGTAATATAAATAATTTTAACTGAAACGTACCTTTGTACCATGCTTATTAACCCCTAAATTCTCGCTCCCGTCATATTCACGGGCTGTGACTTTTACATAGCTGCCAACTCTTCCGCTTTTTCAGACCACAAAAATTTAATAGAAATTTTTGCCTTATGTAATAGGCACATTACGGCGATTTAAAAAAATAAAATTTTCCATAAAATTTTTGTGGTCTGAAAAAGCGTAAGATGTTGGCAGCTATGCTTTTATTCATTTTATTCTTTTTTGTTTGATTCCCACCAGTTTTATAAAATAGTGTAATTGGCTTTATTATGGTATCATTTTACCTGTCATAAAGTAAGGTGAATATTTCTTTTTCAAAAAAGTGGTGCCATTAAGCAATTTGAATTTTTAAACCGTAATTTAATGCGACCGTTAAGGGGTTATCAATGATAACTATATATGTAGTTTTCACAGTTATCATAAAAATAGTTATTAAAAAAGGAATAACTTAAACACTTTTAATGATGTGTTTATATGTGTATATATTTAGATTGACTGATACGTAATAGTGCTATAAAACGGTAAACGCTTACTTCTGAGCCGTGTTGCCAGTTTATTTTATTCAGATTTCTTATTTGGCACTAGTTTTTTAAAATAGTGAAATTTGCCTTATTTAAGGTCACGTGAAATTCGACTTCTTTAATGTCACCAGGTTTTCAAGTTTGGACCAAAACTGCATACATAAAACGCGTAAAAACTTAAAGCTGGAATCGGGCGTAAATTAACACAGCTGCGCCATCATGCGGACGGGGTTGATAATCCCCATACGCGGTCTTTTAGTGAGACGTCATAGTGTGACAGAATACGAGGCTAACGAGAAAGACAGGCTACCGTTGTGCATTCCACATATCTTTTTTTACAGACCGCTAGAGTCAAGCGATTCTCGAATTCACCAATGAAGATGTGCGAAAAGGGCATCACGTCACTCTAGCGGTCTGTAAAAAAAGACATGTGGGATGCACCGTGTTAGCCTGTCTTTATCGCTAGCCTGGACGGAATACCTATCATCTGCGCATATTTTCTAAAGCTTTAGTCAATCACGGAACACGAATCTAGTTTACCTGATTTATTGCAACACAATAGCGTAGCGGGAAGGGCGTGGGGTCCAGATTCAATTGACACCACGAAGTTTTCTTTGTCTGATTTAACCAAAGACTATACAGCTATTAATCAAGGGGAGAAAAAACTTTACAACTTTAGTGGTGTGAAGTAAGAAAACAGTTAGGCATTTTCCTGTAGTTCAACCCCATCCGCTACGTGGTGCGTGCCCTTGATTGATGTGACCTCCTCTTTAATCTTGCGGTTAACTCTCCTATTTAAGATAGGACGCTTAACCGTTTGACAGCTATCCATCAAAATCCTCATACATTGCAAAAGTGCTATAGATAATTTGGATATTTCAAAATAAAAAAATGTGTTTTTACTGCAAATTTTATATATAATTTTTTTTGGGAATGAAAACTAATTAAAAATGCTATTTATGTCTTAACCCCTTAACGCTCGAATTAAATTACGGTTGAAAAATTCAAATTGTTTATTGGCACCACTTTTATGAAAAAGAAATATTCACCTTATTTAATGGCAGGAAAAACAACACTAAAATATAGCCAATTTCACTATTTTATAAAACTGGTGGGAATCAAATAATTTGAGTAAAAGACACAGCCCGAGAATATGACGGGAGCGAGAATTAAGGGGTTAAAAGACACGGTTCCGTTACGAAAACGCAAGAGCGGCAAAATATTTGCTCACGCGCAGCGATACAGACTCGAACTGAAATGACAGCGCGATAGCTCCGCTTAGCATTTTTGGACTTAAAATCTGGAAGCACGATAGCGCTGCATAGCCGTCAAACGGTTAATAAGTATGCAGTTTTAGTTTGGACTCTACTTTTAGTCAGAAAATTCGGATTCACATCAGTTATTACAAAAAGTATTTTCAGCTTTATTTAATGACATATTTTCTTGACCAGGCATTTCCTGTCTGAGGTGTGAACTTCGGAATAATAATGGAGGCCATACTGACAACTATGAATGTCACATTAAATAAGATCAAAATAAGGTTTATTAACCCTTTCAGGGGCAAGGTAGTATTCGCAAAATGTTGAAATAATTTACCGACACCAGTATTTACAAGAACATTTATTTGTAAACAAGAAAAAGTATATTTTCGCGTACTTAATAAAAGTGAAATTTTCATTAAAAAATTCTGGTGCCAATGCGGCAAATAGGGATTAAAATTATGTGATGCCGTGACGGCATCACCGCCCTTCAAGGGGTTAAGCCAGCTCAAAAAAGTGATGCCAATCAAGCAATCTAAATTTTTAAAAAAGGAGCCCACTGGCACCACTGTTTCTGAGCGAACAATTTCTATAAAAATATTTAAGCCAAAATATTTTATGCTAATAATCATAGTTCAGATTTTACTTTTTATAAAGTATAATCGAAGAGAAAAGAGGGGACACGTTTTTATTCAAATCATTCCAATGTCTAATGGCGTAGCTTCAACCTTACAGAAAAAGACTTTATAGCATGTTGTCGATATTTATTTTTAGTTTGTAAGTCATTTTATATTATCTGTGCATTCACGGAGATTTACTAATGGTTAAAATGGAATTATGACTAAGGAGGAGAAGACATATAGTGTACAGTCTACCAGTTGCGAGTGAAGTAACTGAGGAGGTTGTCAAAGGATGGCGGCTGATTTTTTACTTTAGATCAACAGTTTATGATTACCCCCGGGGCAAACTTCCCACCAGTAAATTTGAATGGAAAATTTCGTTTTTTTAAGCGCCTTATTCTTGGAAATATTTTCTTACTAACATGGTAAAAATTTTCTGTTTTATTTTTCTGGTGTTTGATTGCCCAGGCATAAAAATTTATTTTTCCCTACACAGACAGGGGGTTGTCTAGGTTGTCACAATATGTCGAAAACGCAGGTCCTTACAACCGTCAAAGTAAACTACCACCGGTAAAAATAAATATATGTTTCCGCCATTATTTATGATTGAAATTTTTCATTAATAAGGCGTTAAATTAAGGTTAAAATTTCATTTTAAATTTACTTGTGGAGACGAGTTTACTGCCGGCCGTAATCAACCGCTTGTAAAAGCGGTTACAGTTGAAGCTTCACTATTTTTAGGATATGTCAGTTCCATTTTATTCATAGTTCCATAGATTTAACTCTAGAAATGTATCTAGGAATCCAATGTATGGAAGGAACTTCTACTGTTTTAAAATGCAGATAAAAAAAAAAGACATACAATCAGTAATGTGTTAAGATTTTATAGGTGGTCATTTTCTGATCATTTTGCGAGTATTTTATTTATTAAAGATTTTGGAGTAATTTTCCTTAATAATTTTGGAGGCAGGATACTCTTACGGAGAATAGAAATACACAATTTTTTTTTTTTTTTTTTTTTTTTTTTTTTTTTTTATAATGTCATGCTTTTTCAGCTTGTGATATGAAAGTTGAAGTACATATCGTCGGTACCATGTCAAACTATCCAATGTGAAAATAGTGGGCTACTTTTTTAAAATTCAGATTTCTTGATTAGCACCACATTTTTGAATTTGTAAAATTCGCCTTATTTAATCTTATTTAATGACATATTAATTAAGGCGAAAACAAGGGGAGTTTTGTCATTTCAGAAAAGTGGTGCCAATCAAGAAATCTGAAAAAAAGTAGCCCACTTTTTTCACATTGGATAGTTTGACATGGTACCGACGATATCTCAAAAACATTTTTGTGTTTAACCCTCTGTCTACCAGAAGGGTCCAATGGACCCGACATGTACATTCAAAATATTTATTCAAACCAGAAATTTCTTCAAAACAAACTAAATGTATAAATCAGACAATAATAAGTTAAATAAACAAATTAAATAGTTTTAAGTAAAAATTCTGGTGTAGAATGTTTTTATAAAACTTGAGTAAAATTTCCGGTAGTTCTAGGGTTAAGGATGGAAAAGTTATTTTTACTAAATAAAGAATACGTACTTTATAAATCATACATGCAAAAATTTCATGACCATTTATAGCTCAGCGAGAATATTTTAAAATTAATAACAAACGACAATATGCGCATTAAAAAAGAAATGAAATATGGGCATTTTCTGCAGCTGTATTTTTTTATTAGATGACGCAACCTACTACATTTAGGAAAATATTGCATAGCATTTTTTCTTCTAACGGGAAGTACAAGAAAGACTTGAAACAGTATTGAAACATAAATTTTGTAAATTATTATATTTTGTTTTGCATGACACAATTTTATTTAATTTTAATCATTTTATTTATTTAATTATTAATTTTTTATATATAAATTTTCTCCGTATTTAAAGGCGTTATTAATGCAAAATTTCAGTCATAAATAATGGCACAAAAAGATTTTAATTTTAACTGGTCTAAGTATACTTTAGCGGTTGTCAGGTCCTTCGTTCTGCCATATTGTGACAACCGGTGATGCAATCTGACTGTTTTACCCGTCAAACTGACACCAAAAAATATTTGTAAGAAAATATTGCCATGAGTAAGATAAAATTTTTCATTCAATCATACTGGCGGGAAGTTTGCCCCGCGGTATTTTGAAACTTTAGATCAGATTTTAAAAAAGCAACCGCCATCTTGTGACAACCTCCTCAGTTAATTCACTCGCAACTGGTAGACAGTACATTATATATCTTCTCCTCTTTATCCATTACTGTATTATGAATCCAGCCCCGCAGGGTTCCTAAAATTTTCTCCCCTTACTACCACTATTTAAAAACGATATAATTTTAGTTCACATCTATTGCAGATGTTAACAGAAACTTCCTCGCAGATTTTTTATTTGAAATAGTGGTACAACCCCCGAAAACTTTAGGAACTTTGCGAGCCCTGTGAATCATTAATTGTATTAATTCACAAATCATCAATAAATCATTATGTATATTTTTAATAAGATATATTTTGTTAAACGTGGATTTATTTAATACATACAATTTTAGTCAAAATTCAAATACTTGTATCAAAGGAGTCCCAATAACATATTTGAAATTCTGATAGTTTGAAATATAAATTTTATTTGCTATTAGTTTATTAATATACATAGAACATTAATGAAGTCCTTATCAAATCACATAATCTTATGCTGCATGAATTTTTCTTTTAGAATTATGTTTTTATATTTAGGGTTTTATAGCAGAGATTTTTCACATTAATTAATAGTAGATTTTACGATCACTAAAGGCGAAAAATTTAAGTATAGTTGCTGATTTGAGTTGAATTTATTTGTTAAAAATTAATTTTTATCTGACTCATATGTGGGGGATTCTCCAATAAGTGGATAATGTGGGTCCTTCGGGTTATATGCTACATTTTTTTATTTATATAATAATTTTCGCTAGCATAAAAATTCTGCAATTTAAAAAAGAATTTTCAAGAAAATAACTAAATTTTACTAGAATAATATTTAAAAGTTCATATTGTCACATCTTCCACTTGTCCCCCACTTCATGCACGGATCTTCTAGAACAAATTTAAGTGTAATGACAAACTATTTTTAGAAATTTTGCAATGCAAAGTAAAAATTTTAATTTTAAATTAAAAAACAAAGATTTGTTATTATAAATTTAACACGTTTACTGCCGCAAAAAGTAAGAATTTTCAAATTTCTCTCTGTTGGAATAAACTTCAACTGTGCTACTCCAGCTTTGAATATGATATAATCCAGTTGGAAAAAGTATTCGTTCCCTTCATTACGACCTAATGACATGGTATACAGGAGTTTCCGTGTTAAAGTAGTTTCATCATGTAAATGCTATAGTTATAGCTCGGATGAATGAAATAGCGCTGCAGTTCGCAGCCAAGTCCAGCTAATAAGAGTGAATTATGTCAGCCAGGTATCGGTCCTGATAGCCTAACAGGTAAGGTATTGGCACGGCACGCCAAGTATCCAGGTTCGATCTCTGGTCTGGACGTTTTGCGCTCTGTTGGAATAAACTTCAACTGTGCTACTCCAGCTTTGAATATTTTCAAATTTCTTCTTGAAAGTCGTTTGCCACCACAAATTCTGAAAGGTACATTTCGCTTTACTATTACAGCAAAATTTCTGCCAATAAATAAGGCAATTTTTTTATTCTAAAATAATGGTGAGAAAGTAATAAATTAAAGCCACGAATATTAAAGCTACGAGTATACTCGTAGCGTGGCAGTCAACGTGTTAAAATAGTTTTACCTATATTCTGGCCAGAGAAATGTTGCCCCTTAGTTTTTATGACACTATTGTCGGCCTTGTATAAAACTGATGGCGTGACCAACAAGAAATGAGATAAAATTTTGAAGACAGTTACTTTTAGTTGAAGCAGCAACCTTGATTGCTGAGAAAATCCCATCGTTTCATTATCTGGACTTCAAAAGCAGTTGCAAGCTGCATAATAGATAGAAAGATTATAATATGTTTATTAGCTGTCACTACTATCCTGTACTTAAATTTCCCATACTATTATTTTTTTATGGATGGTTTTGTCATGATGTAACATAATTTTGATTAGTTCAAAATATCATATAGTGGACTTACTCAATATTGCCAGTGGGCTTGTTTTGTAGAATTCAGATTGCTTGATTGGGACCACTTTTTTGAAATGGTATAATTAACCTTATTTTTATCTTATTTAATGTGACATGAAATAAGGCGAATTTCCCTATTTTAAACAAAACTGGTGGCAATAAAGAAATCCAAATAAAATCAAAGTAGCGAACTGGCAACACTTATCTTTCTAAGATTAACTTACTATTACCGCAGACGCAAATTTGTTAACTTTGTCACTACTGTCACTGACACTGTCACTTCAGTGCCCTATCAATGAAATTTCATTAGCTTACTACCCTGTTGAAATTTTACTCAATCTTGATTAAAAGCATATGTACCAGAATTTTTATTTAAAACAATTCAACATATTTATTGAACTTAGTTCTGTGCATCTTTTATTTAAATAATTTTGTGAAGAAAGTTCTATTTCGAATGGAATACAATACATTATAGAAAAGGGTCGATTAGAGGTAGTAGGTAGGTAAATCTTTTAGGGGCAAAGAAATTCTGATCATAAAATCATGAAATAATTGATTGACACCAGATTTTACGAACGAATTTCTTAGAAAATAAAAATCTGCTTTTTCACACTTTGATTGTAAAGGCAAAATTTTATTAAAATACTCTTAGTGCGGATTCTCAGTTTTGGAATTAAAATTAGGTTGTCAAGCTGCGTGATCACCATCCTTCAAAGGGTTGACGAAAAATATATTTTAACGTTTATGCAGAATTATTGTACATTACTCATTACCTTATGTATTATCTATTTCTAAAAAAAAATAATAATTTAGCATTTATTTTTCGCATAATGAGTGAGTGAAATTACCCACTTTTTGGAGAATGACACATATGCAACATCGAGCAGTGCGGGCAAATATATTTTTGTAGTTAACACTTCCATTTTTAACACTTCCTTGAGGCTTTGGCACTGTGATTAACATATCATCACATACCATTATTTATTCCCTTTTACAATTAAATTCCCCTTCTTACAATATAAAATTTAATCGATACTTCTTTTCCTTTTCAAGAAAGTATATCTATTTCTTCTCTTTTACGCTTAATAAATTTCATTCACTTTATATCCAAGGCTTATTCAATACCACCAATAAAGTAAATACAAAACAAAGCTACTTTCTCATCTTAAAAGCATTACTGTGCCAGCACACTTTCTTTCTGTTAATGAATATATAAAAAAAGATAATCTTTGACTATATGCTCCTGTTTCAGCAGTAACTGAAACACGCATTGTAATTCTCCGTTTTATAGTCAATGCAAATGCCTTTTCGGCCTGAACGATATTCTGTTAATATTAAAATCGGCACCTAGCATCTGCGTTGCTTCTTCTTATAACTTTCTCACTGCCCAGCCTTGGCACATCATATTGTTCGTTAAAATTTCAGTTACTTAAGATAATGAATTGTTCGTCTGATTTTCAGTTCAAAATGTCCGTTAAGTGACGTATACTTTGGGGTTATAATTGTGCGATTTTCAAAGATTTGATATTCGATGCACTTACAATCAAGGCTGTTGGGCGGCATTCTATCTCTGGCCACAGTACTGTAAAGATGTAGATGTATTTGTCTCCTGTATACCGGGGGGTCACCCCGCGAGAGTAATTTATAACTCACTTGTCTTTAACATACATAGCTGCCAACTTTTACGCGTTATTCTCGCCACTAATATTTAATCGTATATGTTGTCTTATTTAATCGATGAAATCTACCGATCAAACAATATAAAAAATTCTGTTAAATTTTAGTGGTATCAAAAAAGCGTAAATGTTGGCAGCTATGCGCATGCATATTTTGGACCTTTTATTGAATCGCTCGAAGTGCCTGAGTTTTTGCATTCACGCAAAGTACTATAAACTGATCCGGCTGATTTGATACAGATAAAATGACTATTTAAAATTTATATGAATTTATCTTTAAAAGGAAAAGCAAATCAACAGCATAGGCAACCCCTCTTCCTTTAACTAAAATGATGGCCAAAAATCTTAGCAGAAAGTAGCTAGGAGATAACCGTGTTTTCCGGCATATTATAGTGGAATTAAGCAAATATGATTAGGTTCCGAAATTTCATCTAATAAAACATAAATTATACGAATGGTTTACATATTTAATTTCAATAAATAAATAAATTTTGTTTATCTAAATATGTTTGTTTCCTCTACAGATTAACACGTTTATGATGGCGCGCATCACAAGTTGTTCACGCTTGACTGCCCCATCCGGCGGCGTGCATCACCGATTGGTCACACTCCACTGTTAAATAGAAGGCATGCACTGCAGGTGGGTTACACTTGAATATTCGAAAATTGAGTGGTAAAAACAATTGAATATTATAAGCCTTATACATTCACGACGGAAAACGAGAATTCTCGTTTTCTTTCAAAAGATATCATTGACTGAGGGCGTGGCTTCTACATTACAGAAAAAGTATTTTTATCATGTTGTCCATATTTCTAAGGATTTTAAGAAATTTTATATTACATTCTTACATATGTAGTCAATAAAATCATGTGTCTAAGTAATTTGCTTACTCCTTACGAACTTCAGACATTTACAATGAACTCTGCTTGTTATATTCGAGTTCAATTTAACAAACATGAGAGGGACGTGCCATTACATACGGTGTCTGAATAAGCGAAAGTACCGTGCCGCCAGATGAAGCAAAACATGAATTCGAGCGCCACCTCATAGCAAGAAACATGAATATAGGCGCCGGCGTGAACGTGCTAAACGCAGTATTACTGTGCTTTCCTGAGCACATCAAGTACATGGAACTATTACTAGAAAGAAACTGAAATATCCTTAAAATAGTGAAGCTTCAACTGTAACCGCTTTCACAAGTGCTGATTACCTTCGGTCGAATCTTCCATCAGTAAATTTATATAGAAATTTTCTCCGTATTTAAAGGCGTAATTAATGCAATTAATTTCAGTCATAAACAATGGAAGAAAAATATTTTATTTTTAACCGGTGTAAATTTATTTTTGCGGTAGTCAGGTCCTTTGTTTCTGCCGTATTGTGACAACCGGTAATGCAATCTGACTGTTTTACCTGTCAAACTGACACCAGAAAATGTTTGTGAAAAAAATATTTCCATGAATAAGACGTTTGAGTAAGAGAAATATTTCTAATCAATTATATTGGTCTGAAGTTTGCCCCGGCGGTATTTTGAAACTATAGATCCGAATTAAAAAAAGCAGCCGCCATTTTGTGACAACCTCCTCAGTTACTTCACTCGCAACTGGTAGGCAGTACATTATACGCCTCCTCCTCTTTATTCACAACCCCATTATCAAGAACAGCAACAGTATGTTTTTCAACAACAATATCTGTACAATGAGTATTTTACACCCATTTCAGTGTTGCCAGATTGGGGACTTTTTTGTCCCCAGATTGATGATTGTCACCGGTTTTTTTGAAATAGTAAGATTCGGCCTAGTAAAAATACGATTAAAAATTCTGAAAAATAAGAAGACTACACTATTTTAAAAAAGCGATGGTAGTGAAATAATCTGAATTAAAAAATCACCAATCTGGCAACACTGCCCCCTTTATACAGAGTGCATAGCTGCCAACTGTTACGCTTTTTTGCTACCACTAAAATTTACTAAAGATTTTCGTCTTCTTTAATCGTGAGATTTCGATGATTAAATAAGGTAACATTTACTATAAAATTTTAGGGGTAAGAAAAATGCGTAAAAGTTGGCAGCTATGAGAGTGTCTCATATAAGAATAAATGTATCGGAAACCAGTTTCACATTTCTTTTATACAATCAAAAATACAGAGTGTCTTACTTTCAAGCCAAAGTAAGATTATTACTCACAATTTTACAAATATTCGAGTCAACCATTAAAAGAAATTACATAGCGCAAGTTAAAAAAATAATTCTGTAATGAATACAAAACTGTTCTACACTTACAAGAAGAGGGCCAACCCTGTTCATCACATATTTTGATTATTTTAATATATGTTGTAGGGTAGAGACCCCTTAGTGTCAAGTTCAACGGATTTTATCCAACACTCCTTAGTTCTTGAAAAAACCGGGGGGGGGTGTCTAATTATAGTACACAACATAAATACTTACTTTGCAACAGCAATGATAGGTTGGTTGTAGCTCAGTTGGTATGGCGTTTGCCGGCTGATCCTCGGGCCCGGGTTCGATGCCTGGATGCGCTACATTTGTTTTTCTAATTTTTTGTTTTATAAATATACTTCTAAGTATAATTAAAAATCTCTTTGTCAATTAAAATTTATAATATTGTATATCAATTATAATTTTAACCCATTTAATATTCTACTTTTAACTAAATAGTTGTATAAAACATCATAAAACTGTTAATTTTTTAAAAATCACTTTTGAAATGTATTTCATATATTCTTTATCGATGCAATGATATTGAGCAATTGTGTCAATTCGTGATTTTAAAGAAACATCATTTACGCATTGCTTTAACAAAGGAAGTCAATGCGATAATACTATTATTCTGTTTTTTAAGTAACAAGCATAATTATATTAAAAATTAGCATCATAATTAAATTACAACCGATTTTTTGCATATTAAAGTTTTTTTTAATTTATATTACGTATGCTTGCGCTTTCAATTATTTTGCTTTCACATTTACCTTCTTTCTGCTTTTATTTTTATTTTATTTAAATATTCTTTTATTTTATCATAACTAGATGGCAGCACAACAGATTTTGTCACGATTTCGGAATTTTTATCATTCAATAATAGATCCAATTTCTTTTTAAACCTCTTTAAAGCATGAGAAATAATAGTTTAAAAATAAAAAAAAAACGATACATTTACGTTTGTTAACGTTATGCTTAACGTATGAAATTAAAATTTGTAATTGAAATTATTAAATTATAATTACAAGTACATTTATAAAACAAAAAATGAGAAAAACAAATGTAGCGCATTTGGGTACCGACCCCGGGTCCGCAGATCAGCCAGCGAACGCCATACCAACTCAGCTACGACCAACCTGTCATTGCGGTTGCAATGTAAGTATTTAAGTTGTGTACTATTATTAGACCCCCCGGTTTCTCAAGAACTAAGGAGAGTTGGATAAAATCCGTTGAACGTGACACTAAGTGGTTTCTACCCTACAACATATATTAAAATAATCAAAATCTGTGATGAACAAGGTTGGCTCTCTCCTTGTTAGTTATTTTAACACTAGAAGGGCCCTGAGCGGTCATTTTGACCCTTACTTAATTAATATATTGCAGTTCAAACCAGAAATTTCTTTATAAGGTAAGTTTAACAGATACAAAAAGAAAAAAAAATCAATAAATAAGTTAAGCAGTTTTAAGTAAAAATTCCGGTGTGAAATATTTTATAAAACTTGAGTAAAATTTCCGGCCTAGTGTTAAGAATATTTTATGCACGGTATATATCTTAGATATTTAAATATCCAGGTCGCTTATCAGTTACTTATTACGGTTAGAGTCAAGCCCAGACTCACAACGTACTATCCAATGAAAATGCTCAGTTACATAATACTCGGTAACCGCCACAGCACCATTCCCTGAATAATACACTGTTAAAAATTTTGCAGCATTCTGGCAGGTCATTCGACCGTTTTTTGAAAAAACGGTTTCATAACCGTAATTTAACTATATTCTGACCATAAAATGGCCAATAATATGGTCAGAATAGTGTTAAATTACGGTTGTTTTAACTGTTTTCGGAGAAAACGGTCAAATGACTTGCCAGAATGCTGCAAATTTTTAACAGTGTAGGCCTCAGGCTGACAGAAATATGGCGGCTGTTGTAGGCAGGATTTTTCAGCCTTTCTACCGTTCCTTCAATTTTAATAGCAATTATTTCTAAAAGTTTTCGTATATTTCTGAGTTTAAAGAAGACAAAGAAAACTTTTGGAAAATACTGGTATCTAAATTCAGAGTGTCGTACAAACACTTAAAAAGATCCGCTTGCGTCACCATTTTTGTGTCAGTGATCTGTGTGAGCATAATATTATTTCAGGTGGTGATGGCCACAGCCTAGTATTACCACTAGTATGAGCCAATCTAATTTTATTTCACAAGTGCAGAGATTCCACAGCGACTGTTTTTATATTCTTCTAGGAACGTCAATTCTAAAACATATTCTTGGTTTTTCTTTTAATTGCTGTCAATGTGTAAGGCGAAGATTTGTATTTCTTAACCCTTTCAAGAGGGATGGTTCATTTTTGGACCACTTAATTTTAATCTCTAAAATCCTCATTAGCACCAGAATATTAGAATGAACATTTTCATTTTATGAAGTGCGTGAAGGAAAGCTTTCCCTATTCTGAAATAAGTACGAGAGCAAAAGCTTTTCCTTATTTAGAGCTAAATTTGTTTGTAAATACTGGTGTCAGTCACTGCTTTTCACGTTTTACAAATAGAAATACCTTGCCCCAGAATGAGTTAAAATGGTACGAATAAAATAGTAAAGTAGTCGCTCCCTGGATATATTTTGTCATTTTCATATAGAGATATCCATTTTGTGCTAGTAATTTTGAAAAACCCTGCAAATGTATTATCAAGAAGTGTAGATATTAAATTTTAAATGTTAGCTTTCCTAATATTTAAATTTTCTCACAAAGTCGTTATTGGGAATCGAATACAAATCTAAGATTAAAATATCAAGCCACTCACAAAATTTTCCATCTGAAATGTATTGAAAACTAATATGAAATAAATACTTTTTTAAAATTATCATGATGTTACATCTCCATTATGAAAGAAATTTATTGAATTAAACATTAGTTTTCGTCAACGCATAACAATATTTATCAAGTATTTCAAATGCAAATGTAAATTTTTCAATGAAATCCTTGTATGTGATGCATATGTTTAATTAAATTTAATAAATTCGACGATGTAGACATTCCCGAGTTTCTAAAAAGTTACTGTTTTTACAATTCTTGAGCAATTTTAGCATTTTAAACAACAATGGAACATATTTCCATCAAATAAATTATATTATAATTCTCAAAAGACCAGTTACATCGTTCAGCAGCATATTTTAAATTAAATATTGGTTTAAATAAATGGATTTGACAAAATTGTTAAATCCTAATATGCTTTTGATGGAAATTTATCCATTTTTGTAGTTATTTAATGAAAGCTGTTTTCCATAAAATAGCTTAAGTATATAAATATGATTAAATTAACTACCGAGTGAAGTAAAAATCAAAGACAGATCATAACATCCATTTTTTAGTACTAATTTTGAGGCATCCTGCAAATATATTATGAAGCAGCATGTACAATATGTTTAAAAGTTCCGTTTTCACATACTTATTACTTATAGTCTTTATTGACTGAGTGTGCTGATTGTCTATTCTCTCAACAGAGGGATTTTTTGCTTTCTTCGCTTTTGTGAATTAAAGACACTCTTGCACCAGTTTCACAACAAACTACTCATATGAGTTGGTGATGGTATAATTTGCGGGAGATTTGCTGTGAATTCGTCAAGTCAAATTTGTCACGGAAAGATAATATCAGAAAAAAGATCAAACTTGTGCCTAATGTGCATGCTATCTAGGACGGAATATTAATTTACTTTAAAAATAGTGTTAGCTAAACATTAATTCTGAATTGCGGAAGTGACAATAGTTGTCGAGTCCTGTTCGACAAAGGAGTAGAAAGAGTTAAAGAGCATACAAGAGTACTGTCGTGTTTAGGTTGAAAGGTCTAACACGAACTCTATCCAGTGTTGACAGATGGGCTACTTTTTTTAAAATCAGATTCTTGATTGGCACCACTTTTTTGAAATGGTAAAATGTGCCTTATTTAATGACAGATTAATTAAAGCAAAAACAAAGTAAATTATACCGTTTAAAAAAAGTGGTGCCAATCAAGAATTCTGAAATTATAAAAAGTAGCCCACTGTCAATACTGAATCTACCTGAGGTGCTAGTTGGGATTTTGATAAGAGTGGCATCGTTGGAATGTGTCTTGTCGGGAGAAACAATCCAATGGAAATGCCCGTCCAAAATGAACATCGCAGGAGCTGAAAAGTCAGCAACTGGATCACAAGTGGAAAACGTGTACAAAAGCTGCATTATCCTAACATCCTACTAACCAGCTCCACGTCAGGGAAAACATCAAAGCAGTTGATTGAATTGTATTCCAAAACGTTAAAAAACCTAAGCGTGAAGAGAAGAGATTTCTTGGATGAGTGGGCAGGGCATGTATATCTTGAAATTCACAGAAAATTGAGGGAAAACGTCAAAGTCATGAATATACCTGAAGGTACAACAAAGTACCTGCAGGTCCTTGATGTTCAAACGTTTCATGACTACAAAATTATAGCCAAACGTATGACCGAGTATTAAAAACTCACCGGCTTATATGTGGTGGAGAAGATTTGACTACAAGGGTAGGTATCATAAAATAGGATCACTTGGTTCATATCCAAATCTTCATCCTTGCATTTGTAGGCATGCGCCGATATGATTTCCAAAAGGCGTGACTACGAACTTAAATACAAGCTTCGGCTCTGTGAGACTAACACAGATATATATTTCACACTTACAGCCATAACGTGTAGCATGTAACAAACACCCAAGCATTTATCAAATGTGCCTGGTCTGAAGAGTCATTACCGTCTCAATCCTCAAGGGGTTAAGGGGCGGCGGTATATATTATATACCACCTACGATTAATCAGGATTTGCACCAGAAAAATTTTAGGAAATTTTAATTTTCTGACTTTAGTGGAGAAAAGTCGTAAAATTGCTTTTCCTTATTTTGAAATAAAAATTTTCTAAATTTCCGGTGGGAATTAAGCATTACACAAACGCAATTGCTTGCCCTTCAAGGGGTTAATATTCATTTGGTACGTCACGAAATCAGTCCGGAGGCCTTGAGTATTGAGATGGTAATGGGAGAGTCCCTATGCTTTAACACTAGAACCGCTATAGCAGTCATTTTGACAGGTAATAAAAAAGAAAATATTTCGATTCGAACCAGAATTTTTTTTCCTAAATTAAGTCAAACATGTACTACGGAGAAATAATTTAAATAAATAAGTTAAATAATTTTAAATAAAAATTCTCGTGTAAAATAGTTTTATAACACTTGAGTAAAATTTGTTATAACACTTAAGTAAATGGACCTACTGTCATAATGGAGTTATGAATAAAAGAAAGGAGACATGTAGTGTACAGTCTACCAGTTGCGAGTGAAGTAACTGTGGAGATGTGTCACAAGATGGCGGCTGCTTTTTTTTAAATTGGATCTTCAGTTTCTGATTACCGCCGGTGCATACATCCCACCAGTAAAATTGAATAGAAAATGTCATCTTATTTAAGCGTCTTATTCATGGAAATTTTTCTCAAAAACGTCGTAAGCATTTCTATTTGTTTTTACTGGTGTCAGTATGCCTTGTAAAACTGTCAGTTTGTTTACTTGGTTGTTACAATATGGCGGAAACGCAGGGCCTAACTACCGCCAAAGTAAACTCCTACCAGTAAAAATGAAAATCTGTTTCTACCATTATTTATAACTGAAATTTTGTAATAATAAGGCGTTTAAACAAGTTGAAATTTTCTATATAAATCTACCGGTGCGAGTTTCAGCCGGCTGTGAACAACTCCTGTGACAGCGGTTACAGTTGAAGCTTCACTATATAAGGCTGTGTCAGTTCCTCTTTATTAATAGTTCCATGACTGTCATAATGTATAGAACGTCTTTACTAATCGCAACATTTGTGGCATAGTGGCCTTTTTCTATGTTAATAAGTCCGCGTAGTCCAATAGAACTACCCATCCAAAATGATTGTGTGACAGTCCATGTCAAACAATACATTACTTTCCGTGCATTATACAACAACACATTGCCTATATTAACAACATTAGAAACGCATGGCGATTGCTCACAGTTTCATGTAAAAAAATGCTTATTTATTTATTTATGCGTTGGTGGAATACTTGTGGAAATATCCTTGCAGCTCCTGTGGTAGGTCCTGTGGTAGTCCTATACATCTCTCATGGGTAGTTCAATTGAATTTTTTATTTCTCACGACAAGACCTTTTCAACCATACCACTCTTATCAAAATCGGCAAATAGCACCTCAGGTTGTTTCGTTGTGAGAAAAAGATTATTATAATCTTATTCTAATAATGTCAAACATTTAACGAAAGTTTATGCTGATGTGTAATGAAGCAAAAATACATTAAATTGAATAATCCTTTTTCCCTTTTCAAATATAAATTTTGAAAGAAAAAACAGTATACTTATACTTGAAAATTTGTGATTCTTCTGTAACGAAAATAAACTTGTAACGGTAAAATATTTTAATTTATTCATTATTTATTAAAATAAATAACTGTGACGTAAAAATTCAAGCTAAACAGTCTTTTTTGCTAAGTTTATTATTCAGATATAATTGCATCAAAATTTTTTCGGAGTTCAATAAATAAAATGTAGCCAGATATGTAATACTTTTTTATTTTCTGCATGAAAATCATATATTCTCCTGTTTCATATTCTCTAAATAAATCAAAAGAAAATTGAAATACATACGAAGACACAGAATATATTTTTATTTTATATTTCGTAATGGAAAAATGTCTTATCTAAAGCGGCAAATGTGAAAATTGTTTCAATCCATCCTTTTACAATAAAAGACATTTGCGCCACAGGTTATCAACAAATCGAAATTCCCACTACATCTTTCAAGGGAGATAAAAGCTCCTTTATTGTTCACTTAAATATTTGTCATACATATCTTATAAATGATTCTTGATGGTAGAATAAAGTCTAGTGACTCTATAAATCCGATATATATTGTTGTGGATTTACAAAGATTGTTTTAAGGTGTGTTTGTTTGAAAGTGCACAAAGACATAGTCTTTGGCTTTTAAAAATTGCCTTTATTTGTCTGTTATATATATGTATTCCAGAGTTAACAAAATGTAAATATTATTCTATCATATACATTTTTATATTAATATATATTCGATAGTGTTGAAAAATGCAGATAGTGTTTTAACATTAAAAAGAAAATCATATACAAGCTAAATTTTACTTTTAATTCCAAATATTTTTATTAATTTTTTCATATATATTTAGGTACGAAATTGAGCATTCAGATTTACATTTAGAATGGTAAAATGTATAAAAATGAATGTATTATTTAAAATAAAAAAGTCTGCCAGTACAATTTACAACCTCGATGAGAACAAAAATTGCATTTCTTCTAATTTGTTTATTATTGTTTTCAAAATAAGCTTGCAATGCATAGTTAATTGTTTTGTCGTATATATTTAGTTAACATTTAAGCTTCTGTTCAACCATTTTCAAAGAGAAATTTTCATTTTATTTACTCGAAGAAATTCAGCAATTAAAAAAGGCAAAGATTTCTTTTCGAAAAAAGTTTTAGTGGTAACAGGAAAGGTAATTATGCATATAAAAGCAACTATGCATATACAACAAATAAATTAATCACGGTGCTCTAGTATTACATTGAATCTCAGTATAACTAAATGTCCATATAATAAAGGAATAACACTTTAGTTTTCTTAACTTTAAAAGCAGTTTTAACCATTTAGCGGGCGGTGTCGCTGCCATCGAAGTACCCAAGGCCTGAGGACACGAGTTGTGACTTCATCCCTAATCCACCGACTTCTCACTAGTGTTGGAATTCACACTGGAAAATTTTGAATAGCAATTTTTCTTTTACTTTATTTGTGGAATATCTCTCTTCTTATAAAACAATAATAACTATTTAAACTTACTGGTGAGAATTTGGATTCCCCCAATAAAACATCATCCAGATGCGGCAAAACTGTGGAATTCCGCATCTGGCTGATTTTTTCTTGGTTCGATTCCAAATTATCAACATTAAGTTTAAATAGTTTCTATTTTTTTATATGATGAGAGATATTCCACAAATAAAATAAAATTCCTATTCAAAATTTTCCAGTGTGAATTCCAACGCTAGTAAGACGTCCGTCGATTAGTTATGACATCACAACTCGTGTCCCTGGCCTTGAGTATTTCGGCGGCAACGGCGGTATCCACAAAAAAGGACACCTAATTTTATTTCCAAAATCGACAAACGGCACCAAGAAAATTTAATTAATATTTTCTTTTTCTAAAGTACTGAAAAATTACAAGCAATGTAATTTTCTATTGAGCAAGTTCTTATTTTCGAATAAATTCCATTGTAAATTCTGCTGTCAGTCCGCCATTTCATCATTTTACAAACAGAATTACTCCGCGCTGGAAAGTTGTAACTATTTTGCATCATTAATACAAATATGCGTCCATTTGTGGAATTTCTTATTTTTATTCTGAAATCCAGAGTCCGTACAAGAAATTACGAAACAAAAAATTACTTTTAGCAATCACGGATAGTCTGTTATTAAGTAAAACGTCAATTACTATTCAAAATTTCTGGTAGACGTCGGAATTTCGCAATAAAGAAGAAATTCCTGAAATGTACGCAAATGCTAAAAATTTTTTTAAATCAAATTGCAATAACCCCTTGTTTCGTGAAATCATCATATGAAATGACATGTAATTTTCCTGTGACGCATCCAAGTTAATAAATTTTCTTTTAAATTTTGTATGCAAAACGTTTTAAAATACTTTCTGGTTTTTCTTCGAAAATACAGGGCTTTTCAAGAGGTTGTGTACAAACTTAAACCCCTTGAAGTGAGGTGGGATATATTATATACAACTTAATTTCAATCAACATTTGAAGCAGAATTTTTTTATAAAATTTTACTTTTATGTCTTTCATGAGAAAATGTTCTAAAATTACCTTCTTTAATTTTTCTATAAAATTTTCTGAAATTCTGGTATGAATTTAACATTACCGAAACGCAAATATTTACGACTGAAAAAGTTGAGATTTGATGTAGTGCATTATAAACAAACATTTGAGGAGCTCATACTATAAAGTGGTATGTGACAAAATAAAAATGATTGAGTTAATCATATGATTAAAGATAGACAATGGTCTTCTATCTTCTCTTAACTTACTATTTGGAAAAACCTAATACGCACAGAGGTTTTAATTGATAAAAGAGGCATTTGACAATAAATTCAAATAGATATTTGGAACTTTACAGCTTATTTTCACAAAATGATGATTATGACACTTACCACCTTTATCTCCTTGAGGGGCACCGGTATATATTATATACCACCTACGATTAATGAAGTTTTACACCAGAAAAAATTATTAAAATTTACTTTTCTAACTTTGGTAGAAAAAAGGCCTTAAAATTGCTTTTACTTTTTTTGAAATAGAATTTTCAAAGATTCCGGTAGGAATTCATAATTTCACAAACGTAATTGTTTGCCCCTCAAGGGGTTAACGTCTAAGTTCCTATTTTTTATATAGAAAACGAAGGACGCAATCCGCTTATTTAGTAATAAATAAGAAATGTAAATTATCTCACTTAAAGTCGAGCACTGATTAGAATCCTGCTCACCCAAACCGAACGAAAAAAGAAAAAAAAACAAACATCGACCCGCAAAAACCCGAAACTTAACTTTAAAAAAATTCGACATTTTAATACAATTATGGAAAAGCAGTCTACATTATAAATCAAATAAAATTCAACCCTTAAATGCGCGATTGTTTTTTTTTTGTTGTTGTTTTGTTTCGAAAAAATTATATATGATTCTCTGAAAGGTTTATTACACAGGAAAAATAATGAAAAAAAAAATCAGAAATACATTTTTCATATAATACGTCAATCTTTTCTTCTGTTGCACATTTGCAATACAAGTAAAAACTAGTGTCGTGGGGCTGTTTTATGCTAAAATATTGCAAATTAGTAAATATTTTAATAAGTATGTCTCCAAATAACTTATTTTATATAATTATTTATTTTATAAAATTTAACCTTTAACACTTTAATTCCCATAATAATTCACGTTCTAGAAATTACGTAATTCAGAGAATCTGACTGTATACCAGAAAGTATCAATGGTTAATTTCGCTTTATTTAAATGCGGAATGTCTGTTATTAATTAAAGTAGGTACTGCTATTTTAATATTCTGGTGTGAATTATGTATTACCGATTTAAAAAAAAATCTATTAAATTCGAAACACAGTTCTTTCCATATATGCAAAGCTGCGCACTAAAGGGTTAATCTTCTGTGTCTAAAAATTAACCTTCATACACTTATTAACCCTTTGCACTCAAGAGTGTTTCCAGGTGTCGCGCGGAAATCAGGGCTCCGAATGCTCTGGACACCACTAATTTATTACTGTTTATTTAGCTATCTTTAATCGCCGTTAATTCTTCCATAAGGTAAAGCAAAGAAAATTACTTTAAAAAACTGGTGTCCAGAATTTGGAGCCTCTATTTACACGGGAGCCTAGTGGTGAGTGAGAGTTCCCTCTCGAGGTCAAAGCGTTAATGCTCAAATAATTTAAATACAAGTATAGTGGTATTTAAATGCACCTATATTGGTCCAGGTACTAGTAGTCAGTAGCTAATTTTTAAAATTTAAAAACAAAATGACCAAAGCATTTTAAAAAAAAAGCTGAAGGAAATCCGATTGCTTGAAACCCACGTGGTAGTCGCAGGCTGCAAATTCCCACCCATCAGAGATCACAGATTGTCTACCTGTTCTGAGTTCTTCGTGAATATTGGCATTACCTCCAGAGAAAGCCCGACACCATTTCACTAAATTTTGTCGATTCATAATGTTCCCATAGAGGGAAGCAATTCCTTTCGGAATATCCGCTCAACGCTCACGTTTTGCATGAAGAAAACGTACGATAGAATTTACATTTGACAGGATTCTGAATTGACACAGTCATTATAAACACGTGCTACACGAAACAGACTCACCATACAAATAGCGAGTGACTGCGAGGGAAAGGACAAATGTCCCTCGTGAAAATATGTGTTGCCAATGCGCTCATTAAAATATTTTCTTTCCTGCTGTCTGAGGTGAATCTTTACTTTTCGAAAACACCTCGTATTAAAATATAATACTGTAAACAAAGTCATATCTTTCAGTAATACTACATTCAACATTTGCATAGCTCACATTTCGACGCCACAGTACTAGTGCATCATGGACTAAGTATGCCCATTACTGGGGCGAAGAGAAAAGCAATTTTTTTTCCTTTTTACTCAAGACATGTCTTTGAAAATTTAAATAATGATACACGAATTTCAGGACAACTGTAAAAAATTATATATAAATTTAATTTTACTAAACCTTATAATTAGATAAATGTACTCAAGTGACCTGTTCATTTAACTTGCACGTGGCTACCAACATGCATGGAGTTTCTCACCACTAAAATTTAACAGTAAATTTTATCTGAAACAATCGCCGAATTTTAGCGATCTTTAACGATGAAAGAAGAAAAGAATTCTATTAAATTTTATTAGTAACAAAAAACCGTATAAGATGGCAGCTATGCTTACGCCAGGTGTTGCCAACTGTGGTACGCCAGTACCACTAAAATTTTACAGAAAACGTCGACTTTTTGAATCGCAGAGATTCGACGATTAGATAAGGCAATGTTTACTGTAAAATTTTAGTGGTGTGGCGCGTGCCACAGTTGGCCAACCCTGGATTAGATGATTAGACTGGGAAATGGTTACTATAAAATATTAGTGGTGTGTGGCGTGCAACATTTAGCCACGCCTGGTTCACACAGTCTATTTTTCATATGAAGTTTGTTCAGGATTTTATTTTGTATGATAGGTACAAATCGATGATGAATTACAACGATAAATAAACAACCGAAAACAGACACGAAAAAAAAATACTTGCACTCCGACAGATAGCACATTGTATGCGAAAAACGCGAGAACACGTCTTTTGGCTATATTTAGTTCCGCCCACAGACGGTACTTTTGTATTTATGTGTTACATTTTTCTCAAAAAACAAACTCAAAATTCGTATTTTTACAATTAGAATACTATGCATATAAACACTTCGATTTAACACTAGAACGCCCGAAAGGAGTCGAACCGACTCCGACCATATGATTAAATGCCAACTGGAATCAGAAATACTTTCATAAAATAAGATAATTTTAACCGCGCTGATTTACGTTAAATAACTCACTGAAACAATTTTTAAATAAAAATTCTAGTGTCAAATATTTTTGTGAATCTTGAGTAAAATTTCTGGGCGTTCTAGTGTTAATCAATACCATTATTACCGTAATTTCCGGCGTATAATCCGCGGACAAAATATTTATATTTGGACCCAGAATTTTTTTATTTTTGACAAACTGTAGCTTCTTAAATCGCCGTAAATATGTGATATCAATTACTAAATAAAAATTCTGGTCCAAACTTCATAGATTAATCCGCGGATTATATGCCGAAAATTAGGGTAGGTAGATTGATTTATAACAGTGATATCCAACAGTGGCACGCTCCGCACCACTAAAATTTTATAGTAATAATTGCCTTATCTAATCATCGAATTTCTGTGATTAGGAAAGTCGACTTTTTCTGTAAAATTTTAGTGGTATCCGGCGTGCCACAGTTGGCCACCCTTGATTTATAATATAAACACGAACAGAAAAAATCTACTGTTGTATTATGTATATACAGGGTTGTCACTGGTCCGTTTTTAGAGGACCAATATTTGTGTAGAAATTTTTTCTTGCTAGGTTTTTACAAAAATTGCAATAAAGTTACGTCCTGTGACGATGACTGCAAAATTTTTCGTAAAAATCTAAAAAAGATTTTTTATTGAGAAAAGAGGTATTAAAGAAACGGTCCGTAATGGAAGGTTTACATGGAAACACAGACGTAGACTTAACGTATTAGACGGGGTTAATCAGGCAAATTTCCACCACTAATTTTAAAATGTTTTTTTATCTTAATTAATCACAGTGCTTAAATTTGAGAGAAAACTTTCTAAAATTAGTGGTTCAGTTATGCCTGATTGGCCATTTTGCCCAAGTGAAGTCCACGCCTACGTATGCGTTTTTTTTGGCATTAAATCATACTTAAAAGTAATTATGAACATAAACTATGGATATAAAAATTATTATGGGCGTCATTATTACTATTAAATCATTCCGGCCGTTGCCACTGAAATACTCAAGGCCCGAGGACGGGAGTTGTGACGTCATCACTAATCGACCGACTTCTCACTAGTGTTGGAATTCACACCAGAAAATTTTGAATAGCAGTTTTATTTTATTTGGGGAATATCTATCATCTTATAAAACAATAATAACTATTTAAACTTACTGGTCCGAATTTGGACTACCCCAATAAAAAATCAGCCTGATACGGCCACACTGTGTCATTCCGCATCTGGCCGAATTTTTATTTTGAGATTCTATATTCCCACCAGTAACTTTAAATAGTTAGTATTGTTGTATATGATGATAGATATTCCACAAGTAAAAGAAAATTGCTATTCAAAATTTTCCGCTGTGAATTCCAACACTAGTGAAAAGTAGGTCGATTAGTGATGACGTCACAACGCGTATCCTCAGTCCTTGAGTATTTCGGTGGCAACATTCCCGCTCAAAGTACCTCTCTAGCTAAAATGTTAAAAAATAATTGATGGATACCGGGATTTACGAACAAATTTATTTGAGAATAAGTAAAATCTTTCATCCACTTACAATCTAAATGGCAAAAAGTCGTATTAAAATACTGGTGCCGTTGAGTACAATTGAACATTAAAATTGAGTGCGACAGAATTTATCCCCTCATTCCGGAAAGGGTTAAAAATAATTGTATTATTCATTAACCCTTTAGTGCGCAGTTTTGCATATATGAAAACGTCAGTGTTTTGAATTTAATAGATTTTTTTAGTCGTATACACCTGATTCACACAAGAAAATTAAAATAGCAATACTCGCTTTAATTGATAACAAACATTCTGTTTTTAAATTAAGCGAAATTAACCATTGAAACTTTTCGGTGTATAGTCAGATTCTCGGAACTACGTGATTTCTAGAACCTATTCTATCATGGGAATTAAAGGGTTAAAGGTTAAGTTTTATAAAATATATAATTATAAACAAAAATATGGTATTGGAGGCATACTTATTAAAATATTTAGTAATTTGCATTATTTTAGCGTAAAACAGCCACACTACAGTAGTTTTTACTTATATTGCAGATATGCAACAGAAGAAAAGATTGAAGTATTATATGAAAAATGCATCTCTGATTTTTTCCTTATTTTTCCTGTGTAATAAACCTTTCAGAGAATCATATATATATATTTTTTTCTAAACAAATTAAAAAATCGCCCATTTAAGAGTTAAAGTGTTTGTAAATTGAGGCTTTTAACCTTTTCAAGGGCAAAGTATTTCTATTCTTAAAATGCTGAAATAAATGAATGACACCAGAATTTAGAAACAAATTTACTTGAAAATAAGCAAATATTTTTCTTCAAGTACTTAATAAGAGAAAAATTTTAGATCCAAAATTTTTGTGTTAATGTAGCTTTTAGAGATTAAAATTAAATGGTCAAAAAGTGTATCACTGCCCATCAAGGGGTTAAAGGCAGAATGGAGTAAGTCACTAATTATATAAAATTGAGTTAAGTGAATGGGGAATATAGACATATCAAACTATATAAAAAAGTATCTGTATAACTAATTCGACAAAATTTACCTTTAAAATATAGCTGTCTTCTTTTACACTTTTTTGACAACTGTGAAATTTAATAGAAATGTTTGGCCCATTTAATTCCCTTTTCGTTACCTCTAAAATTTTACACAAGTTTTTGGCTTATTTAATCGCAGATTTCAGTGATTAACGAATAAAATTTTTCTATTGACTTTTAATTGCAAGAAAAAAGAATGGAGTTATGAATAAAGAGGAGGCGACATGTAGTCTGTTGTCTACCAGTTGCGAGTGAAGTAACTGAGGAGGTTGTCACAAGATGGCGGCTGTTTTTTTTAATAGGTTCTCCAGTTTCTGATTACCACTAGGGCGAACGTCCCACCAGTAAAATTTAATAGAAAATTTCGTCTTAATTCTACGTCTTATTGTTGGAAATTTTTCTCAAAAATGTCGTAACAACTTTTGTTTGTTTTTACTGGTGTCAGCATGCTTATTAAAACTGTCAGTTTGTTTCCCTGGTTGTCACAATATGGCGGAAACGCAGTACCTAACTATTGCCAAAACAAATTCCTACCAGTAAAAATGAAAATCTGTTTCTACCATTATTTATGACTGAAATTTTGTAATATTAAGGCGTTTAAATAAGTTGAAAATTTCTATAGAAACATACTGGTGGAAGTTTCAACCGGCCGTAAACAACGCCTGCGATAGCGGTTACAGTTGATGCTTCACTATTTTAAGGATATGTCAGTTCCTCTTTATTAATAGTTCCATGGAAAAAAGCTTAAAAGCTGACAGCTATGTATAAAGTGCTTCAGATATCTTACCCCCCAAAAGTCATTGATGTGTGCCCAGAAAATTCTTGTTTTGTAGAATTTACGAAAATGTGACTCACACCAATCTGCTTTTAAACGTTTCAATTACGAAATTAATAATTTTTTTTTTTTTTTTTTTTTTACGAAATTAATAATTTCGATAGCAAAAATGTTTTTTTTTTTTAATTTCTATTAAATATAATTTCAGTTTTTTTATGCTTTGTTTTCATAGCTGGAAACTTTAACGCTTTTTTGTTTCCACTATAATTTAATTGGAAATATTTTCTTATTCAATCGCTGATTACGGCGAGAAAGTGAGACAAGTATTTACTATTATAAGACAGGCATACGACAAATATTTACTATTAAACTTTAGTGGAACGACAAAAGCGTAAACGTTAGAAGCTATATGTTTTATAGTGCGAAAGAACAACATTAATATTGCATAGAAAATTGAAGCCAATACTAAAGTTAAAAACAAAGAACTTCGCATTGGAATGCATAAACATAATAGTACTACTTTAACCCCTCAGGTAGGGTTATATTGTATCCCACTTAACCCTTTCAGGGGCAAGGCATTTCTGCTCAAAAAATGTTCAAATAATTAATTCACACCGCAATTAACAAACAAATTTATTTGAAAATAATCAAAAGCCTTTTATCACGTTTATTATGAGGTCGAAATTGTACTAAAAATTACTGGGGCCATTTGAATATTTAGGCATTAAAATTAACCGTTTGCAGACTGCAAACGGTGCCCCTCAAGGGGTTAACACGTTCACACCGGCGCGATGGGTCACACTCGACTGTCTCAGAGCTGCCAAGTCTCCGGCTTTTTGGATACCAGTATTTTAACCCCCTCACTGACAAGCCCGTGTTAATACGTTCACTAAGCTCCAGGTTTCACTGCAATACAAGCAATATTTAAAGTAATATAATTCTATTGATTTAATGTATTTTTAATACATTGACCAATGATTAATATTTCCAAGGATTGCATTCATATTCGTTAAGTTTTTTTAACATTTAAAACAAAATACAGAGAAAACAACATTACAATTTTGCCCTTTTCCAAGACAGTCGGAGGGTTAATACAGAAAATGTTGTTTTATTTAATTAGAACAATTGGGCGACCTAAAGGAACAAAATTTTCTCTAAAATAATAGTGGTGTGCAAAAAGCCGGAAACTTGACAACTCTGAGACAGTTGAGTGTGACCTACCGCGCCGGCGTGAATGTGTTAATTTAACACTAGAACGCCCGGAAGGAGTCGAATCGACTCCGACCATGTGATTAAATGTCAATTTGAACCAGATTTTTTTTTCATAAAATAAGTTAAATTTAAACTACACAGAAATACGTTAAATAAATCAATTAAATAATTTTAAATAAAAATTCTGGTGTCAAGTATTTTTATGAAACTTGAACAAAATTTTCGGGCGTTCTAGTGTTAACACTAGAACTACTGTGAGCCGTTATATTGACGGCTGCCATATGAATATATTTCCATTCATATCAGAAATTTTATTAAGAAATAAGTTTCAATGATACAAAGATGAAAACATTAAATAATAATGTTAAACTGTTTTAAATAAAAATTCTGGTGTGAAATATTTTTATGAAACTTGACTCAAACTCCGGTAGTTCTAGTGTTAAACCATGATTTACAAAGGAAACTATTAATTAAATTTTACTTTTTCAACTTTGGTGGAAAAAAGTTGAACAAATGCTTTTCCTAATTTTGGAGTAATCTTTTTTTTAATTCCGGTGTGAATTCAAAATTACGGAAACATATTTGCTTGGTTATGAAAGTGTTAAAAGACCCAATACTTGTGCCTTATTCATAAACATCATATTTTACGTGGCCGTATTTAAAAAACGCATGAATATTTAGAGATTCTTAAATCTTTCTCAGTGCTAAGAGGCTGAGAATATTTCGGAATTTTTATCTGGAGAAAGTCTAAAATGTGTTTCCAAAGGCAGAAGCAGTCACCTCTTGACTAGTCATATGATATACGGTCTTAAAGACCTTGTTTTTAGGCAGTTGTATTATTGAAATGCACATGTTTTCTGTTTGTTCATAGTAAAATGTGAATATCTGAATACAAATAGTACATGTAAAACCTTTTCGCACATACGAATGTTTAATAAAAGGAAAGATATGCTTCGCGATGAGTAGTTATTTGCTGTTTAGCAAAGATTTTTTTTTTTTTTTTTTTTTTTTTTTTTTTTTTTTTTTTTTTTATATAAATGCTAAATTGAACAAAATTCGATTTTTAGAAGATTTTTATAGCTTAGCCATAAAAATATACGCGAAAAAAAAATTGTAAAATAAAAAATGAATAGAAGTATGAATTTAATAATGCGCAAAAAATATTTCTCAAAAAATAAGAGTAAAAGGCGTCTGAAAAATTAAAATATTAGGTACAGAACAACGCTAATATACACTATGATTTGTTTTTTTATACGATACATAGCGTGCATTTTCCTGGAGATACGTTGCATAAATAGTCTATACATCAGAAAATATTTAAATTCTGAAAGCAAAATCATGTATTCATTATATAGAGAATTTTGAACCATGCTTCACAGTATAAAAATGAAAAATAGAAACAATATATATGATTCCTTAATTTAAATACTCCAAAGACTGAGAAATAAATTTATTTCACTCATTTAACAAATTATCTATTTTTGAAAAGTTGTGTTTTTCAAACATCGTAGGTGAATTGGAACGTCCTCTGAATTTGATATGGAATATAAAATAATCAAAATATGTTTTTCTTCCGTACTATGTTTTGTCGCAATACCTTATTTTTTAATGTTAGTTTTTAATAAGAAACTTTTAAGATATAATATTTTGGAAATAACTTACTAAGCATACGTGAAACTTTTACCCTTTTCGACCACTAAAAAGTAAATGTGAAGTTTGCCTTATTTAATCCCAGAATTACACTAAACTTACTCTAAAACTGCACTAAACTTCCCAAAATTTTACGCGCATTTTATAAAAATATTTCATACCAGAATTTCTCTGTAAAAATAGTTAGCTTTTTTATGTAATATATTTCTAAGTCATTCATATTTTAATTATTTCATGAAGAAATTTCTTTTTCGAATCATAATATCTACATTTGGTACTAGTCAAATGACAGGCTATTGGTATATATATTATTGAGGAATGCGAAATTTTTTATTCAATTTTAGTTGAAACTAGAAAGCGTAAAATTTGGTAGATATTACAAGAAAAATTAGGTAAGGGATATACGTCGATTCTGTTCATTGTTTGGTAGCTTAACCCCTTGAAGTATGCTAGTACATTTGTAACCAGTTAATTATAATTCACAAATACCACAATGGCATCAGTATTTCTTGTAATAATTTTTTTCATTTGTAACTTACGTGGGGAAAAGCTTTTACTTAACCTGGTTTAACCTGCATAAACAAACAAAGCAGCTATGAATAAGGTGGGGGAGACAGATAGTGTGGTTTCTACGAGATGACAGTGAAGTAAATAAGGAGGTTATCACAAGATGGTAACTGTTTTCTTTTTTCTTTTTTTTTTTTTTTTTTTTTTTTTTTTTTTTTTTTTTTGTTTGTTTGTTTCTATTGGATCAGGTCCTTATCAATGTCGGTACAAATTCCCACAAGTAATAAAGAATATAAATTTTTGTCATATTTATGACAGAAAAGTTGCATAAGGCATATAAACCCCTCGGGACCGGAGGCTTTAACACAAATTTTATTCAGTTCGCACCACTTTTATTTATTTATTTATTTATTTTTTTTTGTTGTTGTTAAAGTTACATTTACTAAAATAATCACACAGATGATTTAGATTAAAAAAAAGCAAACATTACATTTCTTTTTTACTAGCACGTAACACAAATTCCGTCCGCACATTTTGAAAGCAGTGTTGCCAGATGGGCTACGCTTTTTAAATTCAGATTCTTGATTGGCACCACTTTCTTGAAATGGTAAAATGTGCCTTATTTAATGACATACTAATTAAGGCGAAAACAAATGTAATTTTACCGTTTCAAAAAAGTGGTGGCAATCAAGAAATCTGAATTTAAAAAAAGCAGCCCACTGGCAACACTGTTTGAAAGTGCATATATGCATCCATGGTCAGCGTTGCCAGATTGGAGACATTTTTAATTCAGATTATTTGACTGTCATCACTTTTTTAAAATAGCATAATTCGCCTTATTTTTCAGAATTTTTAAACTATTTTCAAATTGGCCGAATATTTCTATTTCAAAAAAGTGGTGGCAATCAAAAATCTGGGGACAAAAAAGTCCCCAATCTTGCAATACTGCCAATGGCACAGAATGGGTTAAATAAGTATGAAAATTTCTATGCAAATTTACTGGTGGAAGATTTCCCTCCGGTAATACAATTTGCTGGCATTGACAGGAGGATTGTTTAGGTTGTCACAAGGTGGTGGGATCGCAAGTTCTGACTACAGCAAGAACAAACTTCCACCAGTAAAAAAGAATAGATATTCTTGATTGATTATGACAGTAATATTACATGAATTAATAGAAAAAAATTCTATTCAAATTTATTGGTGCTGTCTGCTTTTGTGGTAATCCGAACATGCAAAACCGGCTACAGTTTAAACTTCAATATTTTTAGGATATTTCAGTTTCTCTTTATTCATAGTTCCATGAAAGAAACCAGTTTTAGCTGATTACATTTTTTAGTATGTTATGATTATTATATATCTCCCTACCTTTTTTCACTGAAATCATCTTTTCGCATTTCTTATGATGCTATACATCGGCAATCCTTCATTAAATCGGATGTTGATTAACGTTAGCTCTAAAGTATTTTACATTATAAAGGTGTCTTTTTTATCGACGTAAAAAAACTAATTACCTTAATTTCCAGCAAATAATCCACGGATTAAACAATTATGTTCGGACCCTGAAATCTTATTTCATAAAATGTAACTTATCAATTCGTGGTAAATATTTAACTGCAATTATTAAATAAAATTTCTGGGTCAGAACATGATTGTTTGATCAGCGGATTAAAGTCGAGAAATTACGGTACTAAGGTACTAAAACATAAAATTCTGAAATTTTGTTCCAGTTAAAAAAAAAAAAAAAAAAAAAAAAAAAAAAAATGCATTTTATTTTTCAGCATACTAAAAGGCATTTCAGGCTTTGTTTTTCTTTGTAGAAATTACGAAATTTAAATTTCCGTGTGTTTCCGAGTTACTATGAGTTATGTTTAGAAAAAAAATTCCACGATCTATGATATACTCAGTCATATCTGGGTAAGTTTGGTCGTAGATTAATGTAACTTTAAAGGTTTTACTTGCTAGAGATTTATTTCAACGAAATATATGTGTAATTTAAAACTAAATTTCGAAAATAATGTACATTCTAACTTTTGAAATTTTTATCAGAAATCGATTTCTGGAAGCTTCAAATATGCTAATTTAAAATTACAACTGATTCCGCCAAGTAGATTTCGAGTTTAAAAATTATCCTCAACACAATCTGTTTTGAAAAAAAAAATATGACTTTAACAATAGGAGATCCAAACTTTAAATCTACATAATTCAAACACTATTTGACAAAAAGACTTCCCGTTTGGTAGACGAAAAGTAAAATGTACCATAGATTTCATATTTATTTATTGAAATATTTCCTTCTTCAGTGGCCATTTTATCACAAACAAGCGCTTTTCTCATTCCAGGTGCAAATTCACATAAGAAACAATTTCTTTTTGCGAAATATTGTTGTAGCCCCAGTTAACGAATCTGTAGCTTTGAGGATGGTACATACGCTCAACTGATGTTCGCCTTACTTAATATATCATTACCCAGATAGCATTAACATTAGCAGCGAGTTCGATTTTTTTCTGATATTATCTTGCCGTGACAAATTTGAATTGAGAAATTCGCAGCTAATCTCCCGCAAGGTATACCATCACCCACTTGCATGAGTAGTTTGTAGAGAAACTGATGGCAAGATTGTCTTTAATTCACGAAAGTGACGAAAGCAAAAAATCCCTCTGTTGAGAGAATAGACAACCAGCAGATACGCAGAAATTGCAGTAATTTTATACGGATGGCACCCCTTTTTTTAAATGCTATACTTATCTAATACCAATAAAAGAACGATGCATGTACCTTAACGGTGCGTATGCATCAATAGACCTGATCAACTCTACAAGTTCCTTTGAAGGGGTTAAGCTTATAGAGTTACAGTTATAAACAGTCAATGGGCATGGAAAGATTATTACATTGCAGCAAGTTTGCATTATTTTTGATTACTTCTTGGCCGTTAATTTGCAATAAATTTGATACAGAAAGAATTTAACTGCATGAGATGTTAGCTACAAAGGTCAAAGTGTGGTGACTTCCACGTTTGCGTTACCTTGCTACAATCTTCTTATGAACTTTCAGTCTTGTCATGATGAGCTTGCTGTAATTTTGCAGGTTTTTAAAGCAAGACTGCTGCTAATTTTCTGCAAATTAAAAATGCTATCTGGGAAGGTCAAAGTGCGGTGACTTCTGCGTTTGCGTTATTTTGCTGCAGTCTTGTTATGAACTTTCAGTCTTGTCATGCTGAGCTTGCTGCAACTTTGCAGGTTTTCAAAGTAAGACTTCTGCAAATTATAAATGCTATGTCCGTAAATATATCGAATAGTTTTTATCTGGAAGCAATGATTGATCTGAATAGAAAAAAGTAGCCTAACTGGCAAAACTATACAACTGTATAGCTGCCAAAGTTACGCTTTTTTGTTACCCCTAAAATTTGATAGACATTTTCGCCTCGTTTAATCGTGATATTTCGACGATTAAATAAGATAATATTTTCTGTAAAATTTTAGTGGCACGAAGAAAGTACAAAATTTGGCAGCTATGCAACTGGCTTAATCCTTCACATTCCAAATTATGTAATAACCTTTTGTTGAGCGACCACGTGCACTTGTGTGTCTACAACTATATGTTCTTGACAAAAGGCGGGCGCATCATCGTTAGTTCCGCCTCAACAATTTTTCTTGAATAAAATATCAGTCCGCGTTTATTAGAAGGATTACGTAATTAAACCATTTAAGTTGATCATTTTTGTTATAATAAACGAAATTTAATGTAAAATCGAAACATTTTCAAAATTGGTACATAAACTCGAAAAACGTATCTAGGCAATCGACTTCCATTTTACCGAAACCCAGATTTCATAGAAAATTGAGAAATAAATAATGTGTTAAGAAGAATTTCGAGTTGTTAATTATCTTTTTAACATTTTCAACTGTTTGAAAATTATTGTTTCAAATTAACGATCACTATTTTTGCCAGGTTTCCCACGCAAAACTGTGATCCAAATGCTCTGGACACCACTAATTTCTTGCAGTTTGTTTCTCCATCTTTAATCGCAGATAAATCTGCCATTAGATAAGGCGAAGAAAATTACTTTAAAATAGTGGTATCCAGACTATTTGGATGTTTATTTACACGGGACACCTGATAACACTAGCGATCACTATTTTGCTACCATTATATATATAATGTAGTTCCATGGGCTTTTGTAGTGTAAGTCACATAGATGATAACTGCTATGCTTGTTGGCCACCGTTATTTGCGAAAAGTTTGCTGGACCTTATTCAATTAATGAGATATTTCTTATTAAAATGTCACATTTTCCGTTCTAAAATACTGGTAGCCAAAAATCGTATCATGTGAATTACACTACAAGTACTCATGAAATAGCCTGTAATATAATCTTCGTAGTACATTCCTATTATAAATGCTGAAGAAAATACTAGGAAGTTTATTCTTATTATTTTCTTTAAATTAGTAGTGGCCAATGCTTAATTCTGAAATAGCGGTAATGACCTTTTGTTGAGCGACCACGTGCACTTGTGTGTCTACAACTATATGTTCTTGACTAAAGGCAAGCGCATCATCGTTAGTTCCGCCTCAACAATTTTTCTTGAATAAAATATCAGTCCGTTTTTATTAGAAGGATTACGTAATTAAACCATTTAAGTTGATCATTTTTGTTATAATAAACGAAATTTAATATAAAATCGAAACATTTTTCAAAATTGGTACATAAACTCGAAAAACGTATCTAGGCATGCGACTTCCATTGTACCGAAACCCAGATTTCATATAAAATTGACAATAAACAATGTGTTAAGAAGAATTTCGCGTCGTTAATTATCTTTTTAACATTTTCAATTGTTTGAAAATTATTGTTTAAAATTAACGATCACTATTTTTGCCAGGTGTCCCACGCAAACTGGTGATCCGAATGCTCTGGACACCACTAATTTCTTGCAGTTTGTTTCTCTATCTTTAATCGCAGATAAATCTATGTGGAGTTTCTAATCACACTCCACAAAGGAGTGGAAAATATTAACCCCTAGGAGAGGGATGGTTCCTTTTCTAACCAGATAAATTTATCTATAAATGATACATTGGCACCAGAATTTTGTAATAAAAATTTCCTTTTACTAAGCACGCGAAGAAATGAGCCGCTTGACTATGGCCAAAGGCTCTGTAATCGTTAAGGAAGTCTGAATAATATTATATTATTTGTGATTTATCAGTTTACAAGGTTTTAGACTATTTGATCTGCTCTATGATTATTTACCGATCAACTCTATGATTATGGACCATATGACTTTTGATCATTGCTAAGACTTTGCATCATATGAGTTTGAACATTCGTAAGACTGAATCACAAATTACTTTTCGACACAAAATATACATTATATTAACCCTTTCCGGCGCGGAGTAATTCTGTTTTTAAACTGATGAAATAATGGATTGACACCAGAATTTGTAAACGAATTTATTCGAAAATAAGAACTTGCTTATTTTCACGCACATTATAAAAGGAAAATTTTAATTAAATATTCTTGGAACCATTTGTCAGTTTTGAATTAAAATTAGGTGTCCTTTTTTAAGGACACCGCGCTCGAAAGGGTTAACACTACAAAGACGTGGAATTTTAGTCAGATTTTATAAAAAATATTTCACATCAAAATTTTTATTTTAAATTATAAACTTATTTATTTAACTAGTTATTTTTCTATGTTTCAAACTAGTTTTATAAAGAAATTTCTGGTTCGAACTAAAATATATTCATTTGGTAGCGGTCAAAATGACCGCTAGCCGTCTTTCTACTCTTAATGTAGAATTTTGATTTCTGGATTTCTGAAATTATGGCACACAATGGGGTTTGTGTCTGTTTTACTGTTATTTTCTTTTGTTTGTTATGTAAGTTGCTGCGAAATGTGTCTTTTTTTGCATATGTTTTATTGTGGTTTTGGGAGAAGATTACTCTCTGTTATTATTCAGATTAAATATACTCACGTGTTCTAGAACCATTCTTGTGACTGAGATCTCGCTGAGTGGCAGAGGGGAATTTTTTGCCTGAGAATTTAACTATAAACATAAGGATTGGCTCTCATGTTGGGTGTTAACCCATTAAAGATGGAAATAATTTTCTCTTTAAAACAGATTTATTACATTTCACGCCAGTATTTCAGAATAGAAATTTTTGTCTTATTTTATCGCGGAGTTTCAGTCATCGTAATATCTTTAATACCGTAATATCCGGCGTATAATCCGCGGATCAAACAATTCTGTTTGGACCCAGAAATGTTATTTTGTTATTGAAGCCAAACATTTACCACGGTTAAAAAAGTTACATTTTTACACTTTAAACTCCATTGTTACAGCTGCGGCGACATGGTACAGTACGTAAAAACTCAGTAGTCGCCGGTGCGGCGACATCATCTTTCCTTGAAAAATTCGATTTTTTGCACTAGTAATAAAGGGAAATAAAATTTGTCTTATTTAATCAAAGCATTTATTGAAACTGTGTACTTGAAGGAAACTTTTTTTTAAAAAAGTGATGCCGACCGAATAAATTTTTGTGTAATGACGCGGAGTTGCTGGTAGCCCACAGTCAAAATGACTCGGGGTGCAAAGGGTTAATAAAAAAATCTCTCCGTTGAAAATGATTATATGATCTGTGGATTATACGCTGGGAATTACGTTATCTTCGCATTTGCTGGAATGCCAACAACAAACCTATTGGTAGCTAGGCTGTTGCACTATGCCAACGCTAGGCTTTAACGGGTTAAAGAACGTACAGAAAAAGTTTACGGATATCAAAAAATTTGTTTGTAAATTCTGCTACCATTCAATCATTTCTGCCTTTTATGAATAAAAGTACTTTGCCCCTGAGAGTGTTAATATTTTATAATACATTAGAAAAAATATTTAATAAGAAGAAGTTTAGGACAAAGCCTTTCAATAAAACAGACATATTAAATTTGAAATCATGAGAATTTTGTAAAATATTTGCTACAATACATATTAAAACAAGTAGTATTTTATTTTTACGAATCTGTCGATTCTCATAAAAATATAAACATATTCTTATATAATCTATAAATTAATAAAATTATCAAATTGGTTAATTCTATGCAGATCTTTTAAAAATATAAAATGTGTCCATTTTTTAATGATTACAGAAAAAATTATTTTTAAATTTTTAAGCTTTGTATAATTTGCTGTGTAAAAGCAAGTTGTATTGTAAAGCGAAGTGTTTTGCATGTAATTTTTAAAAAATGCTATTAATAATAGGTGCATTAAATACATTTTATTTTAAAATTTTTGTTTAACACTCCTAGAAACAGCATTTAATTTTTGATCTTAACCAGAAATTTTATTGCATCAACCTCTTGAAAGATACCGGTATAATATGTATATACACTGAAGAGCCAAATCATTATGACCACCTACCTAATAAAGCATTGTCTCAGTTTCTGTCTGCAAAAAAGCAGCATCGGCCTTGGCATGGATGCCACACGTCCTTGGTACATGGCTGAAGGCAGATTGTACCAGATGTTCAAATTGCGGTCACGTAAATCCGGAATATTACAGCATGGTTGTTTTTTAGCTCTGAGCTGCCGTTCCATGACATCCCAAATCTGCTCTACCATATTAAGATCCGCTTAGTTAGGCTGCAGGATCTTAACTGGAATTCAGTATTATGTTCCTAAAACTGTCCCAGCACAATTCTAGCACTGTGTTATGGAGTTGTCTTGCTGGAAGACTCCATTTCCAATTGGGAGGAGATATAATATTGTAAGGGTGCAACAGGTCCCCAATGATGTTCTGATAGTCTGCGACCTTCGTGATCTTCGTTAATTGTAGATTCTTCCTACGAGGTATCTATGTGATTTTATCTATTAAATTTAATTTTTTTTTCTGGTTCGAAACATAAAAAGCTTCAAAACATAAAGAAATGGGGTAAAGAAGGGTCCTAAGAGGGTTAATGTAATTTAAAAGTCCGTCGTGACTCAAAGTTTTAGAAGTTTTTTCCATTTAAATTTCTTACATTTTGAGTTTTATTTAACTGTTTAATTTTTTTCCGCGTTATTTGAATTTCATAGCTGCCTACTTGTACGGATTTTTGCTACCAATAAAATTTAACAGAAATTTCTGCCTTATTTAATTATCGACATTCGCTGCAATTCATCGATTGCATTAGGCGAAACATTCTATTAAATTTTAGTGATAGGAAAAATCCATACAAGTTGGCATCCATGGAATTTTTAAATTGTGAAACTCTAGAAATTTAACGGTATGCGTGATGTTTTTTTAGTTTAACAATCCTAGTTCCATTGGAGTCTTATTTGACCCATTTATTTTCTATTTTGAAATTTTTAATGTTTCAAACCAGAAAAAATGAATAATTTATACTTAGTATGTGAATTTCAATAGAAACTTCCTAGGACGAAGTTACATGTAATAAAATATTTTTTTTTGTTGTTCTGGTTAGATCATGAAAAAATAAGAATTCTCAGAAAATTCTCGAACCTGGTACTAGGAGGGTTAACGCATATATCTCCATCCTGCGAACCGCAGAACTAAGACTAATTTCGGTCAGAAAAATGTCTTTCTTAAACCCTTGAGGGGCACCGGTATATATTATATACCACCTACGATTAATGAAGTTTTAACCCTTAATTGCATAGTGATGTTAATTTCCATCACCTTCTTATTTAATTTTTAATACATGAATTAAGTTCTTACAACCACTATATTTATATAGAAATATTAATCCTCTAAAAATTACAAAAATATGCTACTAAATAAAGTTAAAAATCTATCTTAAGATTTCTGGTGTCCAATCCTTAATATAAAAATAAAAAACACAATTCTAAAAGAATAATTCATGCAATTAAGGGTTAAATCAGAAAAAAATTTACTTCTTGAGCTTTGGTGGAAAAAAGCCGTAAAATTGCTTTTACTTATTTTGAAATAGAATTTTTCAAAGATTCCGGTGGGAATTCAGCATTTCACAAATGTAATTGCTTGCCCCTCAACACATTGAGGACGGATCAAGTGAATTGACATTTTTGGGGATTGATGGGAGAAAATATTCCTGGTAACGGAAATATTGTAAGGATGAGTAGAGAAGGTGTAATCCAGGCATGGTTACTCCTGGTTGGTTGTAAGCAGGTTTTAATTTCTAGCGACATTTGTAAACTTAAATTTCGTGCTTGTTGTCGAAAAATGACCCTTCTTCAATGTGTTAGGGACACCTGTTCCGCTATTAACACTAGAACCGCGGGAAATTTTACTCATGTTTTATAAAAATATTTCACATCAGAATTTATATTTAAAACTATTTGACTTACTTATTTAAATTCTTTTTGTACAGCTTGTATTTAACTTTTTTTATAAAAAGTTTTCTGGTTCGAATTGACATCTATTCATTTGTTACGGGTAAAAATGACCCATTACCGCGGTTCTAGTGTTAAACAAGTCCAAATTTGCTATTAGAGGAAAGAAATGGCAAATATATATCAGACTAAAAATAATGGAAAAACGTGATTTAACAAGTAGATTTGATAAAAATGATTTTTCACGTTAATCATTTCACGAACAAAGTTTACCTGCTGATAAAAGGTTGAAATGATTGATTGACATCAGGATTTAACCTTCTCGTTGCGTAATTGTTTTATCAAAATAGCTTCAAAAATTGCGTATTTAAACCCTTCGAGACGATCGTCTTTTAAGAATTTATATTCTTTTGTCACCGTTTTTTCAAGACAAAACTTTTTTTCTAACGTAATCGGGAAAATACTCCGATTAAATAAAGCAAAATTTATAATAAAAAAATACCTCTACGAGGAAATCTCGGGTTGCGCAAACTTTGCTACATTTACGTTGGCAGAGGAAATCTCGGGTTGTACAGCGAGAGAGTTAAGAGAAAATTTATATAAAAGTAATTAAAACCTTTTCTTCACATACGTTAAATAAAGCAAAATTTAGTTTTAAAATTCTTGTGCCATAGTGACATCTGGGAATTAATATAAGTGGTATATACAATATAACGCAGCCCTTCAAGGGGTTAAAGTTTATTTCCAATCTTTACAAAATTTCTTTGTGCGTACTTCCAGAGCTTTAACAGTAAGAGACTTTCCAAAGTATTTATACAATTGCTAATTGCATCGTTCCAAAAACCTAATATATTGTTTCACTTTTAGATAATTAACACATAATTTGGCTAAATCAACGTTTTCTTAAAACTCAAAATTAATGCATCCGAAATTACGCAACCTGCTAAAATGTTCCGACAAACATCTTAAATTTATAGAAATAGCTAATTTGGTAAAGCGTGATTTAACATTAATGAATGTCGTTTACATAGATTTAGCATAATAATTGTCACTTAAGTAAGCAAAACCACAAAATGTAAATCAATAAAGCCAGTAAAAATCACATTAAAGACTGCTGGGAAATTAAATTCCATGTTCTGTTCCATTTGTATTAAAAGAAAATAGTACGTGACTCGATAAAAGGATGAATTAAGTCCTACCATTAAAGTTTTCAAAATGAAGTATTTTGCAGTTGAAAGAGCTTTCATGTGATTAAATTGAAGTTTTTGCCTTGGTCGGTTGTAAAATGTATAATATTATGTTTATTGTTCTTAAAAAAAAATGTTTACATTGATATATAGATTTGTCGAAGAATTATATAATTTGTAACAATTTATTACCAAATTTTCAAGGGCAAAACTCTCTGTAAACGAGATATATAGAGGAAAATTGATATCATAAAACGAAAACATGTCCTTGAGCTACGCTGACGTCATATTAAGAGTGACAACACCAGACCAATATACATATTTTTCTTTTATTATAACTCTTTAACCACTTGAATATCACCGGTATATTATATTTACCACATGCTTTTAATTTCCAAATGTCACATTGGCACCAGAATTCAGAAATTAAATTTTGCTTTACATAATGTACGCGAAGAAATGCTTTTACTTACTTTCATATACATCTGTTAATAGATACCGGTGTCAGCTAATCATTTTAACATTTTAGCAATAGAAGTAATTTGCCTCTGAAAGGGTTAACATCAAAACATCGCCTGTTTAAATTTTTAGATAATTGAAATAGAAAACCAATGTTCTGTCAAATACAAGTTGTTTTTAAATTGTATCCGAATTTAAAGATATTTTATGGATTTCAAAATAATTCGGAAGAACTATATATTTTTAAAAATCTACCTCTATCGCGCACAGCTTGGTTACAAAAGATTGACTCATTTGCATTAAACCACTTGGGTACATTTGATTACTGAGACTCGTCATGCATTTGGCCACTGGTGCCTATTTTTTATTATTTTCATAACACTATTTAATGAAAAAAAAATTGCAGTATATTCCTCTTGCACATGTTGTCAATATGTATATATAAGATTTTTGTTTTAAGAAAGTGGTGCAAACTTGAATAAAAAAAAACAAAAAAAAACACCAGTAGCAGCCCTGAAACAAATGTGTACCCAAGGGGTTAAAAGTTCAGATTTTATTCCCGACTAATACTCCATAATGAAATAAAAACTGTATCAATAAATAAATAAAATAAAATAATATGAATAAACATAAATCAGACATGTAACCAAATTAAGCACTTAACCCCTTCAAGGGCGTTGGTTCATTTTTGGACCACCTAATTTTAATCTCTAAATTTCCCATTGGCGCCATAATAATGGACAAAAAATTTCCTTTTATTAACTACGTCAATAAAAGCTTTCGCATATTTTGAAATAAATTTGTTTGTAAATTCTGGTGTCATTCACTCATTTCAGCATTTTCCGAATAGAAGTACCTTGCCCCTTAAAGGGTTAAACTACTGAAGTAATTAGAATCCGAAATTAGGGAAATTCAGTTATTATAACTCCTGGCATGCGGCTAATACGAAATTATCTGTTTTAATAAATTTCAAAACTTTATATGAAAACATTATTCATACTTTTATATCAAAATGCTTGGTACCGTTAGTCGGTGGCCACTGATCGCCTAAATATCGCCAAACAATGCTTCTCACAAATCCTTGTGCAGTAGTTTCTAAAATGTATGAAACTCGTTTAATCCCCAATCATAAACCGATGTATGAGCAAGTGTGTATTAAGCCGAAAACAACATCACTGGATGCATGAATTTCGTTGTGCAGCAGTCTCTAAAATTTATGAAATTATTTAACACCTTAATTCAAGCTCCCGTGATATTCACGGGCTGTGTCTTTTATTCAGATTATTTGACTCCCACCAGTTTTATAAAATAATGTAATTGACTTTATAATGGCATCAATTTACCTGTCATTTAATAAGGTGAATATTTCTCTTTAAAAAAGTGGTACCAATGAGCAATCTGAATTTTTAAACCGTGATTTAATGCGACCGTTAAGGGGTTAAAACCCTAATCACAAATCGATGTGACAGTGATATGCGACAATTAACCCCTTAACGGTCGCATTGAATTATGGTTTAAAAATTGAAATTGCTAATTGGCACCACTTTTTTGAAAAAGAAATATTCACCTTATTTAATGATTGGTAAAATAATAACATAATAAAGCCAATTGTACAGTAGCGCTCAAAAGTATTTTGACAACCTTATATTCTCTCTTATTTATTTAATATAAAAATGTAAAAGAAAATATATTCCCTATAATTGAGAACACTATGACTGCAGTTATTCAAATGTATGAAGTTTTAACTTGTTTGTTAACAATCGGCGGCACCGAAGAAATATGACTCCTCCTTAGCTCAAAAGTATTTTGACAATTAGTTTGCATTTAATTGTGGAAGGTGTCAGTGGCGCTATAGCTTCGATTAGTGTTTATATCGACTTATTGTGATTATTTTTAAATGCAGAAATGTAAAAAATATTGAAGTGATTCTAGAAAAGCCGCTGTAAATGCACTTAAGAAAGGTAGACTGCAAGCAGAATTAGCTAGTTCTTTTAACGGGTATCGTCAACTTGTTATTACATATAATAAAGTTTTTAATAAACAGAAATACATCAAAAATAAGCCTCAAAGTGGCCATCCAAAAAAAACAACTTGCAATGTTGACTGTATTCTAAAAATGATATCTACAAGTGATTGTCGTAAGTCCGCTGTAATAATAAAAAATGAATTCAAAGAAAATTACGGCATAGACATACACGTTTCATCAGTCAAACGACGCCTAAACCTCTATGGTTTACGTGGCAGAAGACTACCATAAACACGTTTGTTATCTACTAAGAATAGGAAGGCTAGATTCGCATTTGCAAAACGGCATAACCCTTTCAGGGGCAAATCAATTCCATTGCTAAAGCGTCGAATTTGATGACTGACAATTGATGACCGGAATTTGAAAACAAATTTATTTCTAAATATGAAAAAGCTATTTTTCACACACTTAATAAACCGAATTTTTTTAACCAAAATTCCGCTGTCAATCATTAATTTCAACACTTTAGTAATGGAATTGCTTTGCCCCTGAAAGGGTTATGCCGTTTTACAATTGCAACTCTAGCCTTCCTTTTCTTAGTAGATAACATACGTGTGTTTGCTGGTCTACTGCCATGTAAACTATAGAGGTTTAGGCGTCGTTTGACTGATGAAACGTGTATGTCTATGCCGTTTTCTTTGAATTCATTTTTTATCATTACAGCGGACTTACGACAATCACTTGTAGATATCATTTTTAGAATACAGTCAACATTGCAAGTTGTTTTTTTTTCGGATTGCCACTTTGAGGCTTATTTTCGATGTATTTCTGTTTATTAAAAACTTTATTATATGTAATAACAAGTTGACGAGACCCGTTAAAAGAACTAGCTAATTCTGCTTGCAGTCCACCTTTCTTAAGTGCATTTACAGCGGCTTTTCTAGAATCACTTCAATATTTTTTACATATCTGCATTTAAAAATAATCACAATAAGTCGATATAAACACTAATCGAAGCTATAGCGCCACTGACACCTTCAACAATTAAATGCAAACTAATTGTCAAAATACTTTTGATCTAAGGAGGAGTCATATTTCTTCGGTGGCGCCGATTGTAAACAAACTACATTTGAATAACTGTAGTCATAGTGTTCTCAATTATAGGGAATATATTTTCTTTTAAATTTTTATATTAAATAAAATAGGAAAAAATATAAGGTTGTCGAAATACTTTTGAGCGCTACTGTACTATTTTATAAAACTGGCGGGAATCAAGCAATCTGAATAAAAGTCACAGCCCATGAATATCACCGGAGTGAGAATTAAGGGGTTAAATCGAAAAAGAAAATCACTCAATGCATGGATTTCATTGTGTAGCAGTCTCAAAAATTCATGAAATTCGTTAAAAACCCAATCAGAAACAGATGTATTAGCGCTACACGCTGATTAAACGAAGAAAATATCACTGGATGCATAAAATTCGTTGTACAACAGTATCAAAATTTACGAAATTCGTTAAAGGACCAGTAACAAGCCGACGTATGAAAGCCATCCGACCATTAAACGAAAGAAAAACATGATTGGATGCATAAAATTTGATGTGCAGTAGACTCTAAAATTTATGAAATTTATTAAAATCCGAAACCGATGTATGAGCGTTACGCGCCCATTAAACCGAAAAGAAAACCACTAGATGCATGAAATTTGTTTTGCAGTAGCCTCTAAAATGCATGGAATTCCTTAAAATCAAGATCACAATAATATATCTAAATGCATTTCAATATCCGCCATAGTAACAATAAATTATCCTAATTTTATATACCCAATATTTCATATCTTATACTATAATGCAAGCAAAAATTGTTTGTGTATGTATGTCTGTGTGTGGGTGTGTGTATGTGCATGTAAATGTTATCTTAATAACGGCTCGAACGATTTTGACGAAATTTTGTAATTTACCAATTTCGGGCACGATAAGACCATTGGGCTGGGTCAAGTGTTCGAGAAAATCCGATTAGTGGGTCATTTTGGGTCATAATGGGTCAAGGTCAAGTTAATTATATCTAAAAAACGGTTCAATCGATTTTGATTAAATTTTATATCCAAACATTTTTCGACGCGAGAAAACTATTGGACTGGGTTGCATGTTCGAGAAATTTCGATTAGTGGGTAATTTTGGGGTCACTATGAGTCAAGCCAATTTTATCTAAAAACGACTCTAACAATTTTCACTAAATTTTGTATTCTGTCATTTTGGATTATGAGAAGATTAATGGGCTAAGTCACATATTAGAGAAAATTTGATTAGTGGTTCCATTTTTGGGTCACTGTGTGTCAAGCAAAGTTTATCTAGAAAACGGCTCTAACGATTTTGACTAAATTTTGTATTTTACCATTTTCGGGCACGATAATACCATTGAGCTAGGTCATGTGTTCGAGAAAATTTGATTAGTGGGTAATTTTGGGTCATAATGGGTCAAGGTTACGCTAATTATATATAAAAAAAACGGCTCAATCGATTTTGACTAAATTTTATATCCAACCGTTTTTCGGCACGAGAAAATTGTTGGACATGTTCGAGAAATTTCAATTAATGGATCATTTTTGGGTCACTATGGGTCAAGTCAATTTTTTCTACAAAACAGCTCTAACGATTTTGACTAAATTTTGTCTTTTTCGATTACGAGGAGACCAATGGGATAAGTCACATATTAGAGAAAATAAGATTAGTGGGTCATTTTTGGGTCACTGTGGTTCAAGCAAAGTTTATCTAGAAAACGACTCTAACGATTTTGGCGATATTTTGTATTCTATCGTTTTCGGACACGAGAATACCATTGGGCTTGATCGCATGTTCAAGAAAATTCGATTAGTGGGTCATTTTGGGTCAAAATGGGTCAGGGGCAAGCTAACTGAATAAAAAAAAGGCCAAAAACATTTCGACAAAATTTTGTAATATACCGTTTCCGGACATGAGATAACCATTGGACTAAGTCACATGTACGAGAAAAATTGATTACTGGTTCAGCTTGGGTGAAATGAGTCACGTTCAAGCTAATTATATCTAAAAAACGGCTCAATCGATTTTGACTAAATTTTATATCCAACCGTTTTTCGGCACGAGAAAACTATTGCGTTCGGTCACATGTTCGAGAAGTTTCGATTAGTGGGTCATTTTTGGGTCCCTATGGGTCAAGCCAATTTTATCTAAAAAACGGCTCTAACGATTTTGACTAAATTTTATATTCTGTCATTTTGGATTATGAGAAGATTAATGGGCTAGATCACATATTAAAGAAAATTCGATTAGTGGGTCATTTTTGGATCACTGTGGGTCAAGCAAAGTTTATCTGGGAAACGGCCCAAACTATTTTGACGAAATTTTGAATTTTATGGTTTTCGGGCGCGAGAATACCATTGGGCTTGGTCGCATGTTCAAGAAAATTTGATTAGTGGGTAATTTTGGATCGCAATGGGTCAGGGTTAAGCTGATTGAATCTAAAAAAAAAACATTTTTACAAATCTGTATAATATACCGTTTCAGGGCATGAGATGACCACTGGTCTAAGTCTCATGTTCGAGAAAAATCGATTAGTGGGTCATTTTGGGGTCACTGTTGACCAAGCTATTTGTATGTAAAAAAAAACGACTCAAACGATTTTGTCAAAATTTTGTATTATACAGTTTCAGAGCATGAGAAGACCATTGGGCGAAGTTAGATGTTCGAGAAAATTCAATTAGTGGGTCAAGCTAAAGTGTATCTAAAATAACGGCTCAAAACATTATGGCAAAATATTGTATTATATCGTTTCTGAGGATGAGAATACTATTGAGCTAAGTCACATGTTCGAGAAAATTCGATTAGTGGGTCATTTTTGGGTGTCAAGCTAATTGTATCTTACAAAAAGGCTCAAACGATTTTGACAAAATTTTGTATTATACTATTTCTGGACACGAGAAGATCATTGGGTTAGGTCACATGTTCGAGAAAATTCAATTAATTAATCATTTTTGGTTCACTGTGTGTCAAGTTAATTTGATCTAGAAAACAGCTTTAATGACTTTGATTAAATTTTGTTTTCTATCGTTTTCGGGTTCGAAAAGACCATTGGTCTAGGTCGCATGCTCAAGAAGATTCAATTAACCAGTCATTTTGGGTCACTATGGGACAAGATTTAGCTAATTTTATCTGAAGAATGGCACAAACAATTTTGACAAAATTTCCGATTGCTCCGTTTCCTAGCACGAGAAAACCATTGAAATAGGTCAGATGTTCGATAAATTTAGATTTGCCTTTTTTGGGTTACCATGGGTCAAGTTAATTTTATCTATAAAATGACTTTAGCGATTTTGACTAAATTTTGTATTCTATCGTTTTCGGGTTCGAGAGGAGCATTGGTTAGGTCGTGTGTTCGAAGTTCGGTTAGTGAGTTCCTATGACATAGGATCACGCCAATTTTATCTAAACAGCAAGAATTATACAGTGAGAATAAAATATTGAATTGAACACAAGGTTCATTTTGGCCGAGCTTAGCTCGGTCATGCCCGCTAGTCTATATTATAATATCTTAAAAAAAACTTACTTAAAAATACCTAAAATATATTAACTTAAATATTTAACCCTCTGTCTACCAGAAGGGTCCAATGGACCCGAGATGTACATTCAAAATATTTATTCAAACCAGAAATTTCTTCAAAACAAACTAAATGTATAAATCAGACAATAATAAGTTAAATAAACAAATTAAATAGTTTTAAGTAAAAATTCTGGTGTAGAATGTTTTTATAAAACTTGAGTAAAATTTCCGGTAGTTCTAGGGTTAAATAAAACATAACATAATCTACGAAGTATTTAGTTCAAAATCAAAGTATGAAACAGTAAGTAACGTTAATGAAGATTCCGGGTGGTACCACGTTATTTCTCATTACGGAAACTTCCGCTACACCAAACCCTTCAATTTTTTGAGTTCTCAACTCCACAATAATGATAAACAGTGTTACGCTTTTGGTCAACTTTGGAATGATTCAATCCCTCCGTTTCAAGTTTAGTATTACAAAATCTTAACCTCTTGAGGGGCAAGCAATTACGTTTGTGGAATGCTGATTTCCCACCGGAATCTTTGAAAAATTCTATTTCAAAACAAGTAAAAGCAATTTTATCACATTTTTCTACCAAAGTTAGAAAAGTAAAATTTAATAAAATTTTTCTGGTGTAAAACTTCATTCGTAAGTGGTATATAATACACTGCTCAAAACAATTAAAGGATATTGCAGTTTTAGGTGGATTTTGTATCTGGTAAACTGTTTAACTGATTGATACATGGTCGACAGACATAGTAGGTTATATGAGAATAAATTACACATGTTTGGCAGAAAAAAATGCATTTTATTGCGCATTTCTGTACTAAAGGAAAAAAACACAATTTGTGCATATGAGAAAAAAAAGAATAAGAAAAGGTGTTTTCTTCAAAGAAAATCATTTTCAGTAGGGTGTATGGTTTTCACGGGCGGCCAGCAACGTTGAACACCTTTGAGGCATGGACTCAATGAGGCTATTAATGACGAGTTGGGGTATTCTGCCCCACTCTTCCAGAAGAGCTCTTTCCAGTTCTTGGAGAGTTTGTGGGGGTTGTTGGCGGCCAGAAACTCGTCTTCCTAGAGCGTCCCAAACGTGCTCGATTGGATTCATGTCTGGAGAACACGCTGGCCATTCCATTCGAACGATTCCTTCCTCGAAAAGGAAATCCTACACCAGGTTTGCACGATGTGGCCTGCAGTTATCGTCTATTAAAATGAAGTTATCTCCGATTGCTGCAGCGTAAGGGACTACAATAGGTCTGAGGATCTCATCCCTATATCGGCGACCAGTCGGAGCTCCATCTCGAATGATGTAGAGGTCAGTGCGCCCGTCAATGGAGATGCCACCATACACCAACACTCCTCCACCGCCAAATCTGACACTTTCGTGCGCGAACGCGGGATTATTCCTACTGCCACGGTCCCTCCAGATGAAAATACGCCTATTATCCGGATGCACAGAAAAACGGGACTCGTCAGAAAACAGAATATTGCTCCATTCATTTCTCCTCCAGTTGACATGCTCGGTTGCCCACTCCCCGCGATCGCGACGATGCCTTGATGTTAATCTAACACATACCATCCGTCGGCGAGCATACAGACCTACAGCATGGAGCCAGTTTCGGACAGTCTGAGTTGAAATCGTGGTGCCTGTAGCCGAGCGAAGGTGTTGTTGGAGAAGAGTAGCGTTCATGGTTCGGTGTCTCCGAGCTGTTAACGCTAAATACCGATCTTCATTGGGCGTTGTTGCCCGTCTACGACCTTGCCCTGGTCTTCGGCCTGCACATCCACTCTCCAAAAAACGGTTCCAGATCCTGGAAATGACACTTTGTGACACTCCAATGGCTTGCGCTACTTCGGCTTGAGTTTGGCCCCCTTCTAACCTACCAACAATTCTCAAAGCTTCTGAATCTGTCAAATGACTTCGCTGAGACATCGTACTCATCGAAACAAAGCAATCACTGAATGCCGATCATCCTTGTCTTCATTCTCTTTTATCCAGTTGAAAGTCAAATTTCATTCGCTGCCGCTGAAGCGACGTTTTTGACGTCGAACTCAAAATTTGCATACTCCACAGTTTGAAAACCAGAAAAATTTGCATTTGTGATTCTCTTCTTCTATTTTCGGCAAAAAAAATTTCGTTTATATCTTTATTATATATAAAACTTAAAATATCCTTTAATTGTTTTGAGCAGTGTATATACCGGTGCCCTTCAAGGGGTTAAAGTTACTTGCTCTGTTTTCGTAAACCCTCATGGCCTCATGGCACGGATCTCCGAAGCGGAGCCACATACCTGGGCTCTCTTGGCCAATTGGAACGTGTTACCGATGTGAACCATGCATCACGGGTAATAGGGCACATTTCGAGCACTTGTAAAATTTTTAACTTGTATTTTGTACTTCGATTAAGTTTTTTTTAAATACAGGACTTTTTACGCTGTTTGTTACCATTTCTTTGCGTCACGGTCACGATGCAATTGGGCTGTAACGATTGCGTTTCCGACTCTCAGTTTCTATGTAATTCTTGCTCTTCATGACCTCACACATCAACACGTGCCATTTCGACATAACATTGTATAACATAACGATACCCTTAAATGGGTAACTCCTTCGCAACGAGTGACTTTTACGAAATTTTTAATCTTTTATCACCGGTTTTTCAAAAGAAGAATTTTTTCCTAATTTAACCAGGAAAATACAATGATTAAATTAAACAAATTTTACAATATAAAATAACTGGTGGATATAATTAAGGAATATGAGCATGAGCACATTATGCGCAACGTATACGAGTCGCTCGTCCCTAAGGAGTTAATAGAATTTTTAGGCTTATTTTTCCACAGAGTATTATTTAAAATTCTGAGAATGAAAATGGCGATTACGAATTCTTCAATTTAAGTATTGAAGTGAAAACTTCTTAATTAAATAAGGGTGGGAGTAGTGTTGACGGCGGGCTATTTTAATTTCATTCAGATTTCTCCACTTGCACCATTTTTTTTTTTTTTTTTTTGAAATAGTAAATTTCTCCTTATCTAATGACATATTAATTAAAGCGAAAACAAGGGGAATTTTATCATTTAAAAAAATGTTGAAATCAAGAAATTTGAATTTTAAAAATTTAGACCACCTGCAACACTGAGATGCAAACTCCTTAGAATTTCCAAGGGACTTGCGAACCTTGTTCTTCTGCAAATAAATTTCACCAAGTTATGATCAGAGGCGCCGAGTTCAAGCGCATAAAAGAGTCAACGAGGCATATTTAAACAGCTGATTATGAAACGTTTTTTATCGTAATTAATGTTTGTGATTTATAAGTGAGAAAATTAACTTTTTAAAATCCGTCTTTGGAGTGTGGTTAAATTTTATTCCAAAATTTGGTGCCACTGTGACTTTCGGGGATTAAATTTATGTGACACATTAAATTTTAATAAATTTTGTCTAAACATTCCGGCATTAAAAAATTGTCTGTCTGTTTGTAGTGTTTCGAAATTTCACAAACTTTAAAGAAGGAGTGTCAAACAGTGGCCTGGGGGATACCAATAATTTTTTTAAGTAATAGTCGACAAATTGAATAGCAGAGATTCGATGATTAAATAAGGGAATGATTAATATAAAATTTTAGTGTTATCGGGCGAGCCACAGTTTGACACCCCTGCTGTAACCCTTTATCTACTGACGGTACTTATAAGTACCACTCAATTAAAATTTTCATCCCATAGTGAATATTACGAATATTCTAATGGTACTTTGCAAAATAACTCCTTTAAATCCACTTTATCCGGATACATGGCAGCAGTAGTTATAGATTTGTTATTTTAGCGAGGACGGAGGATATGTTTGACACAGTCAATGTGTTTTGCACCGACATTTTTTACAGATTGTCACGTTCGACGTTTTATTTCTGCAAACACAATAAATGATATAAGATAAGTGTTGGATTTTTTTTATGTTTTCATTATGATCTTAGAATACAGTTCGACTAGCTATTTTAGGTGAACGGTGTATGTATTAGATTTTACAGTTGAATTACTCGGTGGTATTTATAAGTACCGTCAGTACACTGGGTGTTGGAGAAAAACGTCTTGTATACATTTCGTCTGTGTAGTTATCCATCGTTTTCATCTGATTTAAAATGTAATTACTAAAATGTAGTATAGTAATGATTGACCTGGTAATTCTTTTCTGTTTCATTGTTATTTTTTATAGGAATTCGAAAAAGTTGTGGCACCGGCTCGTTTTTGCTATGCTAGAAATGGCATATGCAAATTCATATATTGCATATGTGGAGATGCGAGAGAACATGTTTTCCATGGAACATAGACATCACATAACTAAGGGACTGCTAACAAGATCGAAACATTAAAAAAAAAAATTTAACCCTTTCAGGGGCAAAGCATTTTCAATTCTAAAGTGCTGAAATAAATGATTGGCACCGAAATTCGCCAAAACATTTATCTATAAATTTGAAAAAGCCTATATTTCACATATTTATTAAATCGAAATTAATTTTTGGTGCCGTTTGAAATACCTCGTCGGTATGCTACGATATTTTTGTCATAGTGTACTGACGGTACTTTAAAGTATCACTATAATTAATTACCTCTAAATAATTAAATTTCTCACGGGTGAGTATTTTTTTATGTTTATCCTTTAATTTTCATAGTAGTAATTGAAAAAATAATTACATGCAAAAAACTGCTGTAGACCATAATGCAGTAGATAAAGTGTTAATGTATCATAACTCGTAGACTTTTGATCGTTGAAGAATGGCATTTTTATTGTTTATTATCTTGTTCTATATCTCAGAATATGGTGGATATTTTCATACCGAATTTGAAAAGTAGTGTGATATCTTTTCTTAAATTTTACTTTATGAAATATAATGCTAAATTGGAAGGAGAAATGTATGGAATAATTTTACGATAACTATTTAAATGAAACGGAAAGTAAACATACAAGTTTTGTTCCAGTTGGAAAATTACAACTTATACTGGAGTTATAACATTGGTAATATCTCCACTATTTATGAAAAAATGATAAGGTTCTTTTTTTTTTGTTTACATATTAATGTCTCAAACGTAAAGCACATTTATCAAAAGTTAGGAAATGATGAATTGGTTTCAACAAACCATCTGGATTCCCTGTGAGCAGAACAGAAAATATTCAGGTTTAACCCTAGAACTACCGGAAATTTTACTCAAGTTTTATAAAAACATTCTACACCAGAATTTTTACTTAAAACTATTTAATTTGTTTATTTAACTTATTATTGTCTGATTTATACATTTAGTTTGTTTTGAAGAAATTTCTGGTTGTGAATAAATATTTTGAATGTACATGTCGGGTCCATTGGACCCTTCTGGTAGACAGAGGGTTAATTGATTATTCAACATTAAACATACCGAGAACATTGCTTAAGTTTTATTAAAATATTTCACACCAGAACTTAATATTCAGGTTTAATTGATTATTTAACATTAAACATACCGAGAACGTTGCTAAAGTTTTATTAAAATATTTCACGCCAGAACTTTTATTTAAAACCATTTAATTTTTTTAACTAATTTCTGTATGACTTATATTTTATTTATTTTATAATAAGGTTTTTGATTCTAATCGATTTTTTTTTCGATTGATAATGGTCCTATTGTAAGTACCATGTCGAGATATCCAATATGAAAACAGAGTTTCCATTGGTCTACTTTTTTCAATTCAGATTTCTTGATTGGCACTACTTTTCTGATATGGTAAAATTGCCCTTGTTTTCGCCAGTAAGATTAGATAAAGCGAAATTTACTATTTCAAAAAAGTGGTGCCAACAAGAAATCTGAATTTAAGAAAAGTAGCCCACTGGCAACACTGTTTTCATATTAGATAGTTTGACATTGTACTGCCGATATAACTGGGTTTTGGTATATTTTGTGTTAAAATGCTGAATTATAGATGCTTCACAAAAGAGGAAATTTTAAAGCTTTATAAGATGAAATCGAAATGAAATTTAAATGAAATAGATTAATTTCTAGAATATTAAAACTTTAAAAACAACGAATATATAAATACACATTACAGAAACAGTGACAGCTAGAAAACTGCGTTACCAATCCCCTACTTTAAAAAAATCAGATTGCTTGATTACCACCCCTTTTTGAAATAGTATAATTCGCCTTATTTAATATCTGATTAAATAGAATAAAATAAGGTGAATTGTTGTACTTAAAAATAGTGGTTGCTAAGAAGCAATGAATTTAAAAAAAAATAGTGGACTGGAAACACAGCTAGAAAAAAGAATTTCTAACCAGTCAAAAGTAGGTTGCCTTAAGTAACAAGTGCAGGGTTACCACTTTGCTCTCATTTTTTATTAAGAAATTCCGATTTCTTACAAGAAATTATGAAACAATATTTTTTTCTTTGTGCAATTACGAAATGACTATCATTAAATAAAGCAAAAATTATAATTCGGAATTTATAATATGAATTCGAAATTTATATATAAAAAAGTAGGCTGCAGTGAAAATCCTGAACAAGTGTTCATGCTGATCGAATAATTGGAAGCCAGGTGCCAAGGCTAAATATATCCATAAAACAAATTAAAAATAATATCTTTGTCAATATCTCAAAGAACACACTTCATAAAAGAATAACGGAATGCAATTTTTGTTTTTAAAAGTTTTTCTGAAACTCGCCTACATTTACACTATAAACATGACACAATGGATTGGACTTGAAAGTACAAGCCGTACATTAACAAGTCATGGTTTAATCTCGAAAACAAATTAAATATAGATGGGCATGACTTAAGGAACAGTATCGTATCATGATGGATGCTACTACCTATGCATTGTACTACATGTATTATTACATGCTAAATGTCGGATTATTTATTCGCATAGTGTTAAAAGATTAAATAATGCTAAATTTTGTATATAATAATACTGGTAGCAGGGCTGACGCGGGAGACTATTTTTATATTCTGTTTACACCACTATTTAAAAAAAAAAAATACATTTTGTAATATATTTCTCTTGCAAAAGTTTTTAAAGCGTACATAAAGGATTTTTGTTTTGAAAAAGTTTTGCGAAGTAGAATTAAAAAAATAGTCGCCAGTGGCAGCCCCGTGGTAGAAAAATTACGTAGCATCCCCTGACGCAACGCCACTTCTTAGGCGCAGTGTTGCCAGTGGGCCACTTTTCCTAAATAGTGAAATTCTCTTTGTTTTCGACTTAATATATATGTCATTAAGTAAGGCGAAATTTACTTTTTCTAAAAAACTGGTACCAATCAAGAAATCTAAATTTTAAAAAAAGTAGCCCACTGGCAACACTGCACATGCAACAACCGCATACTTCCTGAAGTACATGGAAAGGGACTAAGACTGAGATGGTTTGGAGAGAGATTAAAATTAACAGACAAACCTCCATGATACAGGGCTCCCACTCGGTCCGTTATTTGAACATCACTTTTATTTAAAGAAAAATCTTCTTTATAAATTTCTTAGAAACATATCAGGAAGTGAGTTTTTCTCGCAATTATTGCACAAATGCCATGCATTTCTTTCCTACCTTGCATTGCTTTCTAAAAAAATACTAGTTTTCAAAAACTAACCAGTGGGAGCCTTGATGATACAAATATTTTAAAAAAAATGTATCACGAGAAACTTCAGCAACATTTGCTTCCATTTGATGACATTTTAAGCGGTTCAGATTAACGATTTCAGAGTGACAAAATTCCAATCTTCAATTCACTCAGTAGGAAAAAGTGGGTTTCCGCACAAAATATCAACATTTTAGATTAAACAGGTTTAAGTCCAGACATAAATGTGATAACTTATTGAGAACATTTTGGCAATTCTAGCTTGTGCAGTATATTGTAATGGAAAGTAATATGACTCGAATAAAAAAAGACAGCCTTCAAGGCTTCATAACAGGAGCCTTTATTTGAACACTAAATTAATGAAAAAAAGGTTAGTACCAATAGCAGTAAAGCAGTACCTATGTAACAACTATTTCTCACTCTGTTCTATTTTTTCAATCAAAACTGAAGAATATTCTCTTTTGCAAAACTTTTAAACATATAAATTCTAAATTAAGCATGGTTGTTTGTCCTTTTGCGGTGCGCAGTTGTGGTCCAGTGTTTAATAAACACCATCTTATGGACATGTAACACAACGGAATTGTTCATTTTATAAATAACAATCGTTGAAAATCCCTCTGAAATAATAATACTGTTTGAGCCACTGCTAGACAAAAACTTTAAATAATTTAAAAAATGAATTAATAATTTATTTTCATATTAAAAGAATGTGTACATTTTGTGTTACCTGTTACATGCCAGCTCTTACCCTTGGTTATGACAATTATTGCAAATGATACTAATATTTAGGCATCACCAAAATAAATCTAAAAAGTTGGAAAATAAGTAAAAAAAAAAAAAAAAAAAAAAAAAAAACATATTCTCCGGTTTCAATTTTGAAGAACATTATTATAAAAGATCCACTGAGTTTTATTTTCATCTAAATAAAACAAATATATTTTTTACACATAAGCAATACGAATCACTTTATCATTCACATTCAATAAACTTTAAGCCTTAAAACTAAAATGTAATGCATAAATTTTCTAAAACATATCCATGTTAAAGGGAAGTGCGTACACTGCTCAAAAATTCAAGGAGTGTACTCACTTAATAGTAATTGAATTACTCTTTTAACGGTTTATTACCTATCATGCTCTGAAATGCGCAAGTAATGTTATTTAACCCCTTAATTCTCGCTCCCGTCATATTCACGGGCTGTGTCTTTTACTCAGATTGTTTGATTCCCACCAGTTTTATAAAATAGTGAAATTGGCTATATTTTAGTATCGTTTTACCTGTCATTAAATAAGGTGAATATTTCTTTTTCATAAAAGTGGTGCCAATAATCAATTTGAATTTTTAAACCGTAATTTAATTTGAGCATTAACGGGTTAATACACATTATTTAAGTTTGCTTGAAATAATAAAAAAAACTAATATTTTTTCGGGAAAAACCATTCAGTCAATTCTGATTATATTGGCGAAATATTTTTTAAAAGAATAATCTTTCAGATCGAAAGTGAATTTCAAATTAGTGAACTTGAAAGCATCGAGATTACAAAGTAAATTGTCAGTAATGAGGTTACTTTCGTTTTGTCCCAGATTAATTAGTTGATACTTAGTGCAGACTGAGCTAACGATTTGAACCTACACTTTCAATTTGCAGGGTTAAAATAGGGCAGAAAATTCAAATTAGGTAATAATCGAAGCGCTTGCATCTTCCTTTGTTAATTCTCTAAAGAAATGAAAAGCACCGATTTAGCATATTTTAAAACTCTAAATTAACGTGTTTGATCTTTGTCTCGAGAAATATAGTTTATTCTTTTTTTTTTTTTTTTTTTTTTTTTTTTTTTTTTTTTTTTTTTTTTTTGTATAATCCTAGAACACTTTCAATGATATATTTAATTATATTTCTGTAAAATCTCTATTTTCAAAGTTTGTGAATAGTAAGTGTTCAAAATATTTGTAAAGTATGTAATAACTGCAAATTCTGAAAGTTAAACATTTCAAAGATATTTACATAAAAGTCACGTTTCTTTGTAATGTAATACTGGAAGGTAATTTATAACTCTCTTAATCCTGTGCGTCACTAATATTTCTAATATATTTGTACCAATTAAATCTTCAAATATAATCTTTAAATCTAATCAAATTAGGCAAATTTTATTTTCCTTTATTACTGGTGGGAAAAGAGACTTTTTCAACGAAAGATGATCCCGAGTCAGACTCAGGGTTGGACCGCAAAGTATTATTGTCATCCAGCAAATAATTTAATTTATTTTAACCCTTTAACGGTCGCATTAAATTACGGTTTTAAAATTGAAATTGCTGATTGGCACCACTTTTTTGAAAAAGAAATATTCACCTTATTTAAAGACAAATAAAATGATACCATCATAAAACCAATTCAACTATTTTATAAAACTGGTGGGAACCAAACAATCTTAATAACACACACAGCCCATGAATATCAAGGGAGCGAGAATTAATGCTTTCGGGAAGAGTGATGCATATATGCATCTTTAAAAGGTGCAAGAGGAAATTTGTTTTATCACCGTAAATAAGTAACTGTAATATTTGTCTTTTTTTAATTAGAATATTATTTTGTATTTTATTGGTAAAGAGAACTGTTTAAAAAAAGTGGTGCTCGCCAAATAAAATTTATTTGAAGGATGCCGTATCGAAATGGTTGGGGGGTTAATAAAATGCTCTATTGCAAAACATTGTGAATTGTACAAGATAATTATATTATGGCTTAAAAGAAATTGATGGAATTTTAACTCATAACTAGGATAAATTTTAATGGATTAACTGGTGCATAAATAATGAGAATATATTAAGGAATCCCTTTTACTGAGTATTTTCTTTTAATACTTAGGCTAATTCCATTAAAACGTGTCATGTCTGTCACATACTTCGATTTTCAGGTACCAGTATTTTAGAACGGAAAAATGTGACTTATTTTATCGGAGATATCTCATGAATTGAATAACGCGAAACAAACTTTTCGAAAACAACGGTGGCCAACAAGCATAGTGATTTTCAGCTGTGTGACAGACATGACAAGTTTTCATGGAATTAGCCTTTAGCCAGTGTTTTTATGGTTTTTCAGGAGTTAATTCTACACAACAGCAAGACTTTAACCAGTAAATTTTACTATTGGAATTTATGGATAAATAACTTTGTTATGCGTGGTTTCTAAAAAGGCTGGAACGTAGTTTATTTTTATTTATTTATTTTTTTTTTTTTTTTACTTGTTAAAGATACGAATAAATTGGAAAATACAAAATCTTTGAAAATAATTTTGAAATAAAGAATGAAACGGTCATGAAATAGTCCTTTTCTAGTTTTTCAAAATGTTACACTGCTTAATTTTTTATTCTCTCAAAGAGTCCTGTAAGTTATATTTCGATAATAATTCTCAATATTCTGACAAGTATAATGGAAGAAATTTCAATTCGTTGTAGTTTTTGAAATTTCGGAGCTTTCTGGCACTCAAAATGGGCAGGTGATTTTTCAGTGCCAAAAGGCTACGAAAGGGTCCGATAAGCATTGGAAACAAGCCTTTCAATCAAATATCCTGATTTCCCCCCCCCCCCCCACATCTGGCTACCTATCTGACAATATATCTCTCCTATTATAACCTTATAAATATTAATATTTTATGAATTTTTTTTCAAACTGATTTTCTGAAGAACCACTGCACCGAATTTCTTGCCATTGACTGAGGTTATATGGATGCCAATGGTGCATAACTGGGAATTTTTGTAGATTTTTGCGTTTATAAAAACTGTATGAAATAGCGATAAAAATATTTACGAAATTAAAAATCATATCTTGTAGTAACGCGAAAATTACCGAGTTCTTGTAAAACACTCCTCATATATGCACCTATATAACATATAAATGCTGATAGTTTGCATTAGATATAACCAGGGATGAGATTTCCGCGTTTTTGCACACCAGTATTTTGTTAGAGAAAATGATATTTCATTTAATCGGAACACTCTTGCGATTTAAAATAACAACATTTTCTCTAAGAGTATACCGGTGTGCAAAAACGCGGAAATCTCATCCCTAGGTATAACATATCAAATTTACGATAATATGTGTAAAAATTAATAAAATTAATTTAAAGGTGTTATCTGGGGCGGAGCTACTCAAATTTTACATATGAAGAATTTTTTAAAGAAACACTTACAGAATTGCCCCCTTTTATTTTCACTAAACACATGGGCATCATTCTCAACGCTTCGATATAAAAAAATTGTCGTTGGTGCCGCAGACAACAATAGGGAAGAATACATTTGGCATGGAAATAAACTACATTCATCGATATCGAAATGCAACGACAGTGATGACAATAAATTTAAATGAAATGTTTTTTTTCACTAATTTTAATGAAGTCTAGCAAATCAAAATGAAGCTACAATAATAAAAGAAATAGTTATCCCGATGGACTTTGTCGGTTAACCCTTTCGAAGGCGGTGTCCTTAAAAAAGGACACCTAATTTTAATTACAAAACTGAAAAATGGCACCAAGAATATTTAGTTAAAATTTTCCTTTTGCAATCTACGTGAAAAGAAGCAAGTTCCTATTATCTAATAAATTCGTTTATAAATTTTGGTGTCAGTCCATTATTTCATCAGTTTGTAAACAGAATTACACCGCGCCGGAAAGCGTTAATAATAACGGGTGTCATTTTTGTTCTTGATCGTAGGTTTCGTGACATTCTACATGAGTTATATAAAAAAAGATATGAAGTATTCATGAGACTTTAAAAGTACAACAAAAACAGCCAACTGTAAAACATGCCAATAAATCAAGATACAAAAGACGCTGGGTAGTCAAATACGTAGAATGTTAAATGAAAAATAGCGACTTTTGAATAATATACTTGATAATAAGATGTTGCCAAAAGTCAAAAGCTACTACCGTATAACTGCGTTTATGTTAAACAAATTTGGTAAATGATTAATTTCTGATAAAAACATCACACATGAAGTGCTGGATCGCATGCTTTCAAAAATACACGAAGAAAATACTTTAGTTGCTGAAGTTGAACTAAATAAGTTGTTGCGTAGAAAACTCCCTTTTATCAAATAATCTTCACTAACTAGATTTCCCTGAAATGACGGAAAGTGAATTAAATGTATTTTTCAGAGTCTCATACCAATACAACCAAGCAATATCTTATTTGGCGTAAAAGATGAAAGGAGACACTTCGATTGATATATATTTCGTTAAAAGTGCATAAAGTATTTTCAAAATACAAGTTTCATCGCGTCATATTTCGAAGAATTATACCGTTGCTTCATACAATATAACCGTAAGGCTACTGGCGTATCTACAATTGCAAAAGTACGCTAATGACATGAGAAAAATTGACTGCTGGTCTCATTTGGCAGCCCCAGTAAAATTTCTTTCTCACGGGGTGTATTTATCCAAAATTGTAAGACTAGCAGAAATTCTTCTACACTATTCAGAAATAAATGCATATGTGTTGTGATTGAAGATAACAGTGATAATGATGAATTATTTTTTCTTTCTTTTTTGTATATTTATTGCCTTATCTTATTTGAATTTTCATTTTTATATATAAAATAATGTAATACATTAACACATTGTCAGCTATTTTTTTTTCTCATAAAAGTCACTTTTCTTAAAAGTGACGCCTGAATCATTGAATCCGACTATGTACTTGTATATATGTTTATATATGTATTTGCATAAATATAGTGTCTTTACAGTGCATTTTAGTCTCCTGGTATTTATTCCCGCGTTTTTTAGACTATATTTATTTATTTAATAAAACATTTTTATCTCATCAAAAATTAAACAGCTCAAAATTAAAGAAATTTACTTTTAACATTTTCGCTGCCAAAGCTGAGATTGCATCTGTTCATACACGCCAAGAACATATCTCCAATGTCGTACTTTTAAATTATTTTCTGTTTTATAATTTAAATTCTATATATATGATTAATTACTTTTAGCAACAAATAAATTGACACGAGTATGCTTGTTGCTGGGATCAGTTAAGCCAGTGGGCTACTTTTTTAAAATTCAGATTTCTTGATTGGCACCACTTTTTTGAAGCGGTAGAATTCACTTCGTTTTCGCTTAGTAAGTCGTTAAATAAGTCGCATTTTTCTATTTCAGAAAGTGATGCCAATCAAGAATCTGCATAAAAAAAAGTAGCTCATCTGGCAACACTGGCTGGGATGTGAAGCACTGCAGGACATTTTTATGGCACTGCTCGTAATCGGTGATTTACGTAAGAAGATCAATAACGAGTTATCTCGTAGTTGGCAAGCTAACCCAGTTTTCCAACTACTAGTATTCTCGTAGATGGCAGTGAACGTGTTAAACACAGAGCATCATCCAGTGTTGTCGGTTTTGGATTTTATTTTACTCAAAGTATGTACCAATTTTCCCTAATATTCATCTTCATATTAAATAGCCACAAAAATCTGCCAAAAAATAACGCAAAAATTGTGAGGAGTATATATCTGGAATAAAAAAACTGTCTATTACTACAGCCCAAAGCTTGTAACATCTCATGCAGAAACAAATCAGCCATGCATAAATAAACGAGAGCATTTGGCTCAAACTCTAGTTATGTAGCATCCTTATTTTATTACGCCGACTTGCGAATGAAAATGACGAAACTACTTAATTCTATTACTCTTCTTTAAAAGTGCTGATAATAATTTTTATATAAATGTCATTATAATAACTGTCGTTACATTTTGATATCGAATAATGTTGTTGTTTTCCAAGCAAAAATATTTTTCTCTATTGCCTCCGATACAAAATGCTAGTTTTCGATATTAGAGCAGTATCGACAGTGTTGAAAATGATGCCCATGTGTGTAAGTGTTTATTTAACCCTTTCAGGGGCAAGGTACTTCTATTCGCAAAATTCTGAAATGAGTGACTGACACCAGAATTTACAAACAGATCTATTTCAAAATAAGCAAGAGCTTTTGTTCACGTATTTAATAAAATGAATTTTTTCATTACAACATTCTGGTGCCAATGTGGCATTTAGTAATTAAAATTAGGTGGTCCAAAAATGAACCACCACCATTGAAGGGGTTAAAAAATTCTTAGAATGTCGAATTAGAGTAACTCAGCTCCAAATAACACCATAAAATGGATTTTATTAATTTTTACATATTTTTGTAAATGTTTATATTCTATACCCAAAGTTGATTTCCGTGATTTATATATAATATACGCACACATCTAAGAAATTTTTTTCAATAAAATGGTATTTTCGCATAAACATAAAATATGATTTTTTTAGTAAAATATTGTATCGCTATTTTACACAGGTTTTATAAATATAAAACTATACAAAAATTCCCAGTTATGCATCTTTGGTGTCGATATAACCTCGGTTAATGGCATGAAATTCGATGTAGTAGTTTTTGAAAAAAATCAATTTAAAAAAAATCGAAATAACATATTCTTTTCTCATAAGATATCAATATTTATAAGGTAATAATAGGAGAAATATATTGTCAGATAGGTAGCCACATCTAGGAAAAAAAGTCATGAAATTGGTTTGAAAAGCATGTTTCCAATGCTTATCCGGCTATGGCCTTTTATAATACTCTAAGTATCATAATCCAGTGATTAGTGGTCATGGAAAAGATGCATTTTCACAGTCGTACTTGTCAGAGCATGTTGTTTTTCCCTAAATATAACTTACAGAAACGGGACCTTATGACAATTTAAAAATTTTAACTTTTTAAAAATTCAGCGGTAGAAATACAAGGCGGCCATAATTAAACTGACAGTACTCAGAGTGCTCTGTAGCGCGATCTAATTGAGAGAATGACGTCAAATTTTGTAAGAAGATTAAACAAGACGGAGGACGAAGGCGAAAAAAAAATAGTTTCTAAAGTCACCGCTAGGGAATATGTGTCACGGTTTACCAGAAAAGAGAGTTTTAAAAAATGAGAATCACAACTAAAATAAAATTACATTTTATTAAGCACATTGAAATCAGGTTCAATATGGCCCCCGTTTTTGCGGACCACATACCGCATTCTGTGCACAGCATACACAACAGCAACACATGTCTACAGGAATCTCTCGTACAGTCCGTGTTATGTTATCCTTCAATATAGCGAGGTCTTGGACAACTTCATGGTAGACCTTGAACTTTATGGAACCCCATATCCAGAAGTCGCATTGTGTAAGATGTGACCAATGTGGTCATGAAATTGGAAAGCAGCGACTACTCTTTTTGTTTTGAATTTATGTCGTAGCAGCTGCTGTACACGCAAAGCGATGTATGGAGGGCTCCATCTTGCATAAAAATTATTTTTTTAGGCATTGTCTTTGCTGAAGTGACGGAATGACAAAGTTGTTTAACATTTGGCGATATTTTTGTATGGTAACAGAACAGATTACCGGTCCTGCCGGGGTAATGTTCTCATAAAAGAAGGGACCTATGATCATTTCCGATGTGAAATCACACTAAACAGTTACCTCTTGTGAATGTAAAGGAATTTCTTTCAATGCATTTGGTGACTTGTTATCCAAAATTCGGCAATTCTGACTATTTACAGTTCCATTCAGGTTAAACTGGCCCTGGTCTCCCCATAAGATTTTCCACGGTGAAGCATCATCCACTTCCATTCTGGCAAAAAAGTAAGAGCAAAAGTCAATCGTTTATCATGGTAGGTGTGACGTAATTCTTGAACACGACTGATCTTGTACGGATAGAATTGGATAATCTTTCGTAGAAATTTCCATACAGTACTATAAGGCATATCCAGATTCCGAGCTACCCAACGAGCGCTGGGAGTGGCAGAAATCTTGTCTTGCACCGTGTCAACAATCGCCGTTGCAACTTCTTCGATTGTGTGCTGTGGTACGGGCTTTCGTCCTCTGCCTAACTGAAACTTTAGAGAACCTGTTTTTTTAAACTTCGCAACCATTGCTTTTGAACCATTAATTCCTTGAAGGGCGGAAATATATTATATATACCACTTCATTTTAATTCCCAAATGCCACATTGACACCAGAATTTTAAAACTAAAGTTTGCTTTATATTAAATACTTGAAGAAACGTTTTTACTTACTTTCATATAAATTGTTTTGTAATTCCTGGTATCAACCAATCATTTTGACATTTTAACAATAGAGTACTTTACCCCTAAAAGTGTTAACTGACAAAGGACTGTTACCTTTACGCATTTTATTGTGTTTTCAAAAAGCACGAAGAGCTGCTGGCGCGTTGCACTGGATCAGGTAAAATAATTTCACAAGTAACGCACGCTCGACTAAAGAAGGAGAGATTATTGCACATAACTTTCAATCAAACCATTTCTAAAAGTGACACATTTCATTTAAAAGCCCAACAAGATTGCACTATGCCAAAGAAAGTAACTGAAAGTTGAATAAAGAACTTCATCTTCTGCTGCTGCTTCCTTTGGAAAATAGTAAGCGAAATTGTGCTATAGAAGTGTTTATATAAAGTCTTACCTTTTAAAAATGTGTTGCCATATTGAATTTTTAAATTGTTAAATGTGCTAAATAAAAGGTAATTTTATTTAAGTATGGGTTCTGCATTTTTAAAAACTATTTTCTCTGTTACACAGCGCCACATGTTCCCCTAACGGTAACATTTGGAACTAATTTTTCTTCGCGGAATGCTTCGGCCCCCGTCTTGTTTAATCTTCTTACAAAATTTGGCAACATTCTCTCAAATAGATCGCGCTACAGAACACTCTGAGTACTGTCAGTTTAATTATGGCCACATTGTATATCAAGCTTAAATATAAATCCCACTTTATTTTGGGCTTTATTATAACCACATTATTACCACTTTATTGCTAAATACATCTACTTAACTCCAGCATGTAAAGAATTAAAATATGTTTCAATCCTTTTCATTCACCTGGTATATTTGTATACCTTGCGTAGTTATAAATTAAGTTATGAAAAAAAAAATAATGCAAAATTTATTGAAATAATCTTAACTCTGATTTTATAAGCTGCAACTTGAGATGAAATATAGTTATATTTAATGGACGTTCATCATTGATCTTACAGGATACTATAAACAAAAGTATGGAATTATAGGTATACCTCCTGTATAAAATCAGAATATTTATTTTCCTTACGAAAGTTCTTTTTTAAAAAAAAATTACTTTAAGTATATTAATGTAACATAACTTTAAAATTAATTAAATTGTTTAAATATTACATAATGAAATTCAGTAGAAAACTCTTATATTCTTAATATCTGTATTTTTAAATACCAAATTTTAGTAATATTTTGTACTATTGTTAACCCTTTTTACTCGAGAGGTGACTCCCACTGATCACTAGTGATAGGCAGAATGAATAATTTTACTATTCGAAGGAATCATTCGGGTATGTGCAAAAGCATAGCTGCTAACCTTTGTTTTTTAAAATTCAATTTCTACCAGAAATTTGATATTGAAAACGAACTTTCTTATTTTAATTAGAGTTATTAAAAAGCCCCCCCCCCAAAAAAAAAAAAAAAATTACTTTTTATCTTCCAGATTCCTGAAGATAAGCAATTGAAAAAATTAAGAAGACTGGCAACAACATTTTTGCTTCTTTCATTAAAAAAAAAAAAAATTCTGGTGGCAATTGATCACAAATATATACAAAGTTTTGAAATTAACTCATTAGAGCTGGTTGGCAAGACATCTTGCCAACACAACTTTTAAATTTGAATAATAGTATTTTGATTTGGAAATTTTCACATTGTCTAATCTCAAATTTTGAGCGATTAAATAAATCATAATCACAATTAAAAAAAAAAAAAAACGGTATAGAAGAATTAACACTAGAACGCCCGGGAATTTTATTCAAGTTTCATTAAAATATTTGACACCAGAATTTTTATTTAAAATTATTTGACTGATTTATTTAGCCTAAATCTGCGTGATTTAAATTTAATTTATTTTATGAAAGAATTTCAGGTTCAAGTTGACATTTAGTTATATGATCGCCTCCTTCCGGGTGTTCTAGTGTTAAAAGAAGTGTAAAAGAGGCTCGTCCTTAATGGATTAAGTTTTTGCTCTTGTCCGGATGATTCAATCGAATATTAAACTCATTCATTTTCCCTTGATTACTCATCACTAGTATTTACAGGTGTCCCGCATAAATCGGGAGTTCAAATGCTCTGGATACGAGTATTTTAAAGTATTCCTCTCAGCCTGGAAATTTGGCGAAATCGTATATCTTAGAAAAGTTGGTAAACCTACATTTCTGGCCTCTTCATACCATCCAATCACATTACTACGAGTTTTAGAAAAAAAAATTTTGAAAAACTTTTACTGTAAAGAATAAATTACGTGTTACATTAAAATCAACCTTTTTCAGGTAAACAACATCAGTCCGTTGAGCGTCAGTCAACAGAAACAGCTTTACTCAAGTCAATTTCATTAATTAAACTAAACAAACAAAGAAAATCACTAATCTCAATTGATTTTAAAGGCGCTTTTGATAATCTTTCCCTGGGAAAACACGATTCTCTCTTTACTTAGACTAAACATTACGCAAAAGTATATTAAATTGATTTCCTCTTTTCTCACAGACAGACGAGGTCAGGCGGAATGGCTGAATCCACATATCGAGCATTTTTCACTAAAGGTTGCCCACAAGGTTCATGTCTAGGACCATTTCTGTGGATGGTATTACTTGATTACTTGAAAATCTTCTGTCAATGTATATTGGTGCTAACTGTTTATTGATCGCATATGCGGATGATCGATCCGACTCCAAACATAGGATTAAATGTCAATTGGAACCATAAATTATTTTATAAAATAAGTTAAATCTCAACCACGCAGTTTTACGTTAAATAAATCAGTCAAATAATTTTAAATAAAAATTCTGGTGTCAAATATTTTTATGAAACGTGAGTAAAACTTTCGGGCGTTCTAGTGTTAAATAACATATTTATTAAACAGAAAACAAGGGGAATTTTACCATTTTAAAAAAGTGGTGCTAAACAATAAATCAGGATTAAAAAAAAGTAGTCCACTGGAAACACCGCCGACGATATTCGCAGCTTTCGTTTACCAAACACTATTAGATGAGGCATTCCAATCTCGCGACCGGTTTTATTATGGAAATGTCTGTGATCTCAACTTTCATCCTACTATTTGCATCTTTTTAAATTTACGCAATAGCTAGTCGCACAATTTTAGCCATGAAAAAGGGCAAAAATTACTATTAGGAAAGTGGTTTTAACCAACTCCCTGCGTAAGTAACTCTTCGCAATGAGCGCCTTTTACAGAATTTTAAATCTTTATCACCTGTTCTTTAAAGGAGAAATTTTTGACTATCATAATTGGGGAAAATGTCCTGATTAAATCAGACAAATTTTCGCTAAAAATAACGATTGGGAACAACCAAATAGTATTAATTTGACGGGAAAATGCATGCCCGAGCATATCTCGGGCTGCGCAGCGAGAGGGTTAATAATTAGAAGGAGGTATAATTCTAATTAAATTCACTTAATTACATTTATTTTCATAGAAGTGAAAATTATTAATAGATTGTAAGACAAATAGAACAAACCTTTCAACTCTGAATATTAGCATTTAATTTTTTTTAATATTAAATATTAGATTACTTCCAGTGGTGGAAAATTGGCGCAGAGAAGGAGCCTATTGACACCACAAACATTTTATAGTATTTTTCAGCTTAATAAAAACGCAGAAATTATGTCATTAGATAAGTCGAAAAATACTTCTAAAATTTAGTGGTGTCAATAGGCTCCTCCTCTGCGCCAATTTTCCACCACTGTTACTGACTTCAGAACAATATCTGTTCTTGCTTATTGAAAAAGGTTCTAAAAGTGTGAAGATCGTACTTTTAAAAATATTGCTATATTAAACAGTTAACTGAAATTGCATGGAGAGAAGTAATACAGCAATTCCTTAACCCTTAACTGAAGGAGATATTCTTTTAGAATTGTGTTTTTTATTTTTAGATTAAGGATTAGATACCAGAAATCTTAAGACAGATTTTTAACTTTATTTAGTAGCATATTTTTGTAATTTTTAGAGGATTAATATTTTTATATAAATATTGTGGTTGAAAGAACTTAATTTATGTATTAAAAATTAAATAAAAAGTGGAAATTTACATCACTATGCAATTAAGGGTTAATATTCGCAAGGGTTTGATTCCGCGAATGTCGAAACCGCGACCGCAAAACTGCTATTTTTGTATTCTGCTAGCACCACTATAAAAAAAAAAAAAAAATACATTATATATTATACTTTTCTTGCAAATTTTGTCAACACATATGCAAAGACTTTTCTTTTTAAAAAGTGGTGCGAACGTTGAAATGTTCTGAATTTTCTATTTCAAAGCCCGCAAATGTTAACCCCTTGGGGACGAGCGACACGTATACGTGTAAAGCGCTCAGAATCCTAGTTTTTTCTCACCAGTAAAATTTTACTGTAAAATTTGCATTATTTAATCAGCGAATTTTCTCGATTCAAGAAGACACAAATTTCTGTTTTTAAAAAACGGTGACAAAAGATTAAAAATTTCGTAAAAGGCTCCCGTCCCGAAGGGGTTAAAACCGCGAATGTTGAAGGATTACTGTAATTTTAGGAGAATTTTTTTTTTCAATAATTCGTTATTTGTCTCCAGTGGTCGTACTTGTCCTGAAATTTCAAGACCAGGAAATTCTTCGATACCAGTTATTTTTTGTAGAAAATTTCTTCTTAAATGAAACAAAATTTCGCGCGTTTAAGCTAGATTTATTTTTCTATAAAAAAAAAATATATATATATACATATATATATATATATATATATATATATATATATATATATACTGATATTTGTCCTGAAAAATTCCCTGAAGCTTACGACCCCTGTCTGTCTCTCTTTAAGAAATATTTTTAGGCAACATTTGAATTTAATTTATGAGTAAATTATGCATTGTTTAAATGTCCAGCTGTGTTTATTACATTTACTACTATTATTTTTTTATCTAAAACTTTTTTAACAATAAAAATCATATAAATGAGAACAATGCAATATTTTAATATAAATTGCCTCGAAAAATCATTTAGTTTAAATTAAACACATATATTTTGAAATATGATATGGAAATTTACGTGCTAGATTAAAATGTATTTTTTCTTCTTTTTAAAATTTTACTTTTCAATGTAACATATTCATGTTTTTATGAAAATATTCTGTAAGAAACATCCAAAAAATTATGCGATGTAAAATTTATCATTCAACATTTATGCATTTGTTATCGGAAAAAAAACTAATTATAATGAAGAACGCATTGTAAAAACTTGTAAATCGAACTAGAAAGGCAAAATGAAAATTTTAGAAAGCTTTAACACTAGAACGCACGGGAATTTTACTCAAGTTTCGTAGAAATATTTGACACCAGAATTTTTATTTAAAATTATTTGACTGATTTATGTAACCCCTTAACGGTCGCATCAAATTACGTTTTAAAAATTCCAATTGCTTATTGGCCCCACTCTTTTGAAAAATAAATATTCATCTTATTTAATGACGAGTAAAATGATACCATAATAAAGCCAATTACACTGTTTTATAAAACTGGTGGGAATCAAACAAAACTAAGTAATCCGAATAAAAGACATAGCCCGTCAATATGACGGGAGCGAGAATTAAGGGACTTAACGCAAATCTGCGTTATTTAAATTTAACTTATTTTATGAAAGAATATCCTGTCACAGTTGACATTTAATCATATGGTCGGAGACGGATCGTCTCATTCCGGGCGTTCTACTGTTAAATATATGAAATCGAAAAAAACAAAAACAAATCGTGAAGTTTTTGCAGCCATTAATTTTAACAGTGAGAGGAAAAGAATCGTAAAAAAGGTTTTAATTTATCCTAATGACTAAAACAAAATATAAATTCTCAAAAAGACTGATGCTAAGAAAACGTCGGGATAATGTTTTTCAAAAATGGACTATTGACTAAAATAGAATGTCACTATTATTTTCGGGTTAATCCGACCATAAATTCGTTTTCTTGACTGTTTTCTTTTCTCATCTATAAATAAAACAAGAGAAAATGATCTGCAAAAAATGTGACAAAGAAACTGGATTCCGTAGAAACCGTATCAGAAATCGATCAAATGTTCTGTGTTTTGTTTCATCGAATCCATACGTTTGCCATACTTTTTTTATCATGTTTACTGCCGCATAAGCTTGTCATTTCTGAAAGAAATTAAACAAAAGTGACTGTTACAATTTACATCTATTTTATAACAATATTGGTAAGGAAATAGAATCTCTTTAGAATTGTAATTTTTGAAAAAAAAAATGTTAATGTAAAATTTTAATGCCTATATTTAATAAAATATTACGCGACATAAAAAAAAGACCTAATGAATGAAAAATATTGCTTTAATTGTATTATATGATATCCAGTATGAACAGGGAGTCCCATCTTATCGCTTGGTAAATTCTAATTACTAAAACCTTGGATTTAGAATTATAGTTAGAATTGAAAAATAAAAAAATAAAATGTTGTTTATCTATATTATTATACCATAGCTGCTAGCTTTTACGCTTTCTTCTTACTATTAAATTTTGTATTAAATTTTGCCATATTTACTCTCCGAAATATGTATGAGCTATCTTAAAGGGTCTCGTATCGTTTTAAATTTTTCTACCGCTAGTAAAAAGTGGCGTTGTTTTGAGACTCATAATTTTTTTAATACTTTTTGAAATTGCATAAACCTTTGTATTATATTTGAGTCATATTTCTGGCTTTATAAAATGTAGATATAATATATATTTCTACATTCGTATAACATAATACAATGAAATATACACTTAAATTAATAATAATAAAGAAATTCACATTGTATGCCACAATCCGTACGATATTTTAACATAGAATGAATATATGGTTATAAAACGTGTGTTAAAATGATCCTCAAACTACATTGAATAGAATGAATTAATGATACATTAACCCTCTGTCTACCAGAAGGGTCCAATGGACCCGACATGTATATTCAAAATATCTATTCAAACCAGAAAATTTCTTCAAAACAAATTAAATGTATAAATCAGACAATAATAAGTTAAATAAACAAATTAAATAGTTTTAAGTAAAAATTCTGGTGTAGAATGTTTTTATAAAACTTGAGTAAAATTTCCGGTAGTTCTAGGGTTAACTTTTTGACAAAAATTATTTAAAAAATTCTATTAAATTTGAAAAACCAAAAAAAAAAATAAATTATAATTAATTAATGATTAAAAATATTGAAAATAATTAACTATCTGAATAATATTAATTCATTCTGTTGAATACAGTTTGGAGGTCCCTTAACACTAGAACGACGGCGAGGGGTCATTTTGACCCTTTCTGAATGAATACATGTCGATTCGAACCAGAAATTTCTTTGTAATATAAGATTAATATATGCTGTACAAAAATAACTTAAATAAATAAGTTAAATAGTTTTAAGTAAAAATTCTGATGTGAAATATTTTTTTAAAACTTGAGTAAAAATTCCCGCCGTTCTAGTGTTAAACATAAATTTTATTTTCATATATACATTCTAAGTTGAGTTATCGTGCTGATTGTGACATGGGTAATATATATATATATATATATATATATATATATATATATATATATATATATATGTCCTTTTCCCAATATATTTTTTTTATAAGTATTCGGTTTTCACCAAATATGATTTTTTTATGTGTTTATATGTATGCAACCTAAATAAAATCATTTCCAGCATAGTTAAATTCATAGTTAGGATAAAAATACAGTCACCTGAAAATGCCTTAACCACTAACTTAATTTTAATTCCTAAATGCCACATAGCCACCAGAATTTTGGAATGATTTTTTTTTTTTTTTATTAAGTACGTGAACAAATGCTTTTGCATATTTTGAAATAAATTTGTTTGTAAATTCTGGTGTATTTCATTCATTTCTGCATTTTACGAATAGAAGTACCTTGCCCCTGAAAGGGTTAAAGATGAATATTGCACTGGACAACATCCACTCAATTTACAACATTTTTTTTCCTATCAAAATATTATTTCTAGTATATTATATCAAGATTAGTGTACTAGGCTTCAATATGTAGTTTTATACTCAAAAGAAAACAATAGTAGGGATTAATTTATATAACAATATGTAACCTATGTTAATTGTATTCAACTTTCTAGCCAAAATTTTTAATTCCCCGCAGTAAATATATTTATAAGTGGTCAGATAGTTTTAGTATAGTGAAAGAACAGATAACTTTTGCAGAGCTGCCAAGTCTCCGGCTCTTTGGATACCAGTATTTTAAGACAGAATTTTTTCTATTATTTAATTGGAACATTTGGGCGATTTATAAGAACCAAATTTTCTCAAAGGTAATAGTGGTGTGCAAAAAGCCGGAGACTTGGTAGTCCTGCTTTTGATGTTTTGGGAACATCTTTTAAAAGCTATTCATATACAACAAGAAAAATATAGAGAAAAGTGCGAGTAACAGAAATTATAAATGGTAACAGTGGTTACATTTTTGTAACAGAAGTTACATTGAGCAACCAAAATTAGACGGTAGAAGTGCATTTACATTCATTTAAAAACAATGACACTACTGAAGCACTTTGATGGGTTTTATTATGCATATGAACTTTAAACTAGATTTTTGTTAATTTATCTACATCTGTTATAAATATGTAGTAACAGAAGTTACAGATAGAAGATGTTACATTTAACAAAGAAAACAATTGTGTTTTCTATAGCTTTATAAAAATATGTAAATCTTACATTTATTTACATTAAGTTAACTTAATTGCATATAATAAAAAGAAAACTTTAGTTAAAATGACAATATTAAATATAAAATTTATGTAACATAGGTTACAAACAGAAAACACACTAATCTGGAATTCAGATGTTTCAGCTCACTGACCATATGTGTGCAGAACATATTCAAAATGGCTATAGCATATCTTTTCTAATACTTTTACCTACAAGTAAGCGTAGTAGTACCCACTGTTTGGGACAATGGAAGTCATTTCTTTGGTAAGAAAATTTACAGTAACCGAGGTTCCATTTCAGTGGACAAAATTTAATCTTAAAATATAATAATAAAATAAATAAATATTTTAGTGTTTTGAGCCTAACTAGCTAAAATAGTAGGCTTTATGATTGCATAAAACCAATTAAAAATGTAATTTTAAATATTATTACTTAAAAAACTAAATTGAAATCTATGCCTACAGTTATCCGGACAGACTGTTTTGTCAGATAAGACGAATAAAAATGGATAATTTAAATTAAGAAAAATATTTTTTAAAACATTTTTTTACTAATGCATTCCTTACTGATTGCTTTAATGGAAAGAACAACAACAAAAAAAATAAATAAAAAGAGTTCTTTCCCATTTTACTCAGAAAAAAAATATTCTAATTGTAGACATGAAAAAGACATAAGTTTTCTGTTTCACCCACATCTGTTTAACCAAAGAATTGGAAATATTAAGTAAACTGAGTTTTTTTATGTTTATTTTTTAATTTTGTAAAGCATTAAATACAACTTAAATATATTACAGAGTGTTATGGAATTTCAAAAATGATTTAGGGAGTTATGACAGCTTGAAATCACAGCACTTTTCAGTTGCGGTAGAAATATTTCAAAATTTATGAGACAACTTAACCCAGTTTTTTCCAGTGGGCTACTTTTTTTTAATTCAGATTTCTTGATTGGCACCACTTTTTTTAAACGGTAAAATTCACTTTGTTTTTGGCCTTAATTAATATGTCATTAAATAAGGCACATTTTACCATTTCAGAAAAGTGATGCCAATCAAGAATCTGATTTAAAAAAAAAAGTAGCCCATCTGGCAACACTGCCTTAACCCCTTCCGACGCAGTGGTCCCCCTGTGGGACACCTAGTTTAAATTCCAAACTTACAAACGGCACCAAGAATATTTTAATAAATTTTTGCTTTTACTATGAAAGTTTAAAGTAATAAGTTTTTAATTTCTATAAAAGTCGTTTTCAAATTCCGGTGTCAGTCAATCATTTCATCATTTTACAACAAAATTTGTCTGTGCCGGAAAGCGTTAAAAAGGCAAAAGTTTTATTAAATATTATTAATGTTATTAGAAATGCGTACCGTAATTTCAGGCGTATAATCCGAGGATCAAACAATTCTGTTTGGACCCAGAAATTTTATTTAGTTATTAAAGCCAAATATTTACCGCGATTTAAAAAGTTGCATTTTATTTTTAAAAATTTCTGGGTCGAAAAATGATCGTTTGATCCGCGGATTATACGCCGGAAAGTACGGTAGATGTTGGGAACAATATATATATCCAACCTTTTATAGTTGTGAAACCCGAAAAGAGGTGTTTTCTAACAATTTTTCAGAAATGCCACATTTAAATATTTTTCAATGTTTGATATTTATATAAGCATATGTAATTGTGTACACTATTCACAAGCAGACACGCGCGTTTTTTGCAAGTTAAGAGGGACTTAACGTTCTTTTAATCCTGCTGCCAATACCTTGTCCCGCGCTACGAGCAAAAATCGTTTGCATCCACACATTGCCAGTTTTCCGGTTTTTATTCAATCACTTCGCATTCAACGAGGTCTTCGCGTACGGCTGAATGCGGGGAGTTTTTCTTCTGTTACTGATTATTTCCAGCATCTTGCTTTATGCAAATGTGCGGTGTGACGTAACGGTTTAACTAAATGTATATATTGTGTGGTTGTGATGCGGCTCTGGGTTCTTCTTTTTAAAAGATTATGTAAGTTTAAGCCGTTTAAGTAACATGTTGTTACTATTAGAGAGTATGTCTATCTTAGTTACACTGTTTTTAAATATTTAATGTCTTAAGATTATTGTCTGCTTTTGTGATTTTAAACAGTGTTGCCAGTCGACTACTTTTTTTTAATTCAGATTTCTTGTTGTCACCACTTTTTTGAAACGGTAATATTCCCTTTGCATTCGCCTTAATTAATATGTCGTTAAATAAGGTGCATTTTTTTACCTTTTCAAAAATGTGTTGCCAATCAAAAATCTGATTTTAAAAAAAGTAGCCTATCTGGCAAAACTGATTTTAAATAAAACTATGAAAAGTTCGACGTGTCTTCAATATATAATCAGGTTATAATGGCTGCCTACACCAGTGTTGCCAGTGGGCTACTTTTTTTTAAATTCAGATTTCTTGATTGGCACCACTTTTTTGAAACGTAAAATTCCCTTCGTTTTTGCCTTAATTAATATGTCATTAAATATGGCAGATTTTACCATTTCAAAAAAGTGGTGCCAATCAAGAATCTGGTTTTAAAAAAAGTAGCCCATCTGTTAACACTGGCCGACATTGCAAGACTCTGCTCTGGCTTGAATATAAGTTGCTTAAGCTCGACGGATTCTCATCGAAACTTGTCTTTAACTCTAAATGCTGCATAACTTTTTATTTAACTCTTAGCAACCACTATATTTATATAGAAATATTAATCCTGTAAAAAGTACAAAAATATGCTACTAAATAAAGTTAAAAATCTATCTTAAAATTTCTGGTATGTAATCTTTAATATAAGAATAAAAAACACAATTCTAAAAGAATAATTCATGCATTTAAGGGTTAAGCAGGGCTCGCAGCGTTCCTAAAATTTTCGCTCTTTGCTACCACTAAATTAAAATGATAATCTTTGTTGTATGAATCTATTATAGATGTTAAAGGAATTTACCACGAAGAATTCTTATTTAAAATACTGGTAGCAAAGTGCGAAAATTTTAGGAACGGTGCGAGCCCTGGTTAAGATTTACAAAATAAAAAAGTATGTAAAATAAGGTATTTAGATTCATATTTATTAAAATATTAACTTACTTGCAATATTTTAGTTACGACAGTAGTTTTTAGCTCACAGGCAATCACAGGCCTGAGAGCTAAAGTGCCGGCGGTTCTGTACGTACGTAACGTGATAACTATTCATAAAAACATCCGATTTGGTTCAAATATTTTTCTAGGTTAATTCTGATAAGGTGCTTCCCTGATTAGTTTTGGGGGTTCATTGATTAAGGATAAAGGGGGAAAAGGGGGCTAGCCCACCCACCTTAATTTAGATAAATAGGTTTTTCATGCAGAATTATTCGATTTGCTCCAAATTTGGTACACCGGTTTATTATGTTAAGGAGCTTCCCTGATTAATTTTGGGGGTTCATTGGTTAAGGATAAAGGGAGAAAAGGGGGGTTAGTCCACCCCCCCCCCCATAATTTAGATAAACGGGTTTTTCATGCAGAATTATTCGATTTGCTCCAAATTTGGTATACCGGTTTATTATGTTAAGCAGCTTCCCTCATTAGTTTTGGGGGTTCATTGGTTAAGGATAAAGGGGAAAAGGAGGGCTAGTCCACAACCCTTAATTTAAATAACTGGGATTTTCATGCAGAATTATTCGATTTGCTCCAATTTGGTATACTGGTATATTATGTAAAGGAGCTTCCCTGATTAGATTTGGAGATTCTTTGGTTAAGTATAAAGGGGGAGGACGGGGGCTAATCCGCCTTCTTTTATTTTTCGAGGGGCATTATTCTTTGACATAAGAGTATAATATACAATTAGTGTGAATAGCCTGTGAGCTCAATGCCATCAGTTTAACTGGGTACTTTTTTTTTATTACTTATATTGCAGATGTGCAACATAAGAAAAGGTTGACGTATTATACGAAAAATGTATCTCGGATTTTTTTTTTATTATTTTTCCTGTGTAATAAACCTTTCTGAGAATCATATATATATTTTTTCGAAATAAACTAAAAAATCATGCATTTAAGGGTTAAATAACGAATACATATCGTGTTTTTTCTTACAAATTACAGTTTCTAAAGTTTTTTAATTGTAAATGAATCACAGAATAATGTTTAAAATAAATCTGTATTTATATAGTGATGGGCAGAATGAATGATTCTATTATTCAAATGAATCATTCGAGGATGCGCAAAAACATAGTTTCCAACCTTTGTATATAATTTTAATCAATTATCAACAGAAAGTTTGTAAAATGGAAAGCAGCAAATGCAAAGATGCCAGCCTTCGTAATTTTTTTAATCAATTATTTTCAGAAATTTTGACGATATAGAGCTTTATACTTTTATGTGGTTCTCAAATTAAACCTAAATATAATAAGAAACTTTGTTTTCGACGCAAAAGTCTTGTAGAATTTGAATTTAAAGAAACGAAGGTTGGCAGTTACGATTTTGCGCATGCCCGATTGATTTATTTAAACATTAAAATTATTATTTCTCCCATAGCTGTCAACTTTTACACTTTTTTGATATCACTAAAATTTAATAGTAAATTTTGCGTTATCTAATAGTAGAAAACTGCGATTGAACAAGGCAAAATATACTATTAAATTTTAGTGGTAACCAAAAAGCGTAAAATTTGGCATCTATGCTTTCTGTCCTTCAATAATTTATAGCAATCTCGAGTAGATAAATGTAATGAAAAGAAATTTCGAAAACATTTTACTTTAAAAGAGTTTCTACAAAATATTTTCTCCTTTACAACAAATTTTGAGATAATGAATATACCAATGCATATTAAGAAATAAAAAATAATGTTCTATGTATTACAGTTGCTGCAAAGTACTTACGAATATTCATTGAAAATTACTTTCTTCAACGGGAAGAAAAACGAAAAACTTTATTATGTGTAATTTTTTTTTTAATGATTCTGAGTTCTCTTGAATCATTTTATGGAAAAAAATGCAAATGAAGTTTGGAGATGTTTTCATTTTTAACAATTTCTTTCCCTCATAACAGAAACTCTATCACGTAAATGGCTTCTGTTTTGAAAAAAAAAAGTTCAGCTTCTTTTACAGATATTTTTCTATTCTGAAAATAATGCGTTAGGAAAAATGAACGAATAATACAGACAGAGATGAAATATGAGAAAATTAAAAAAAGAAGTTTTTCCAAGAAGTATTACGATTTTTTAAAGTTTAGGATGGTATAGTATTCGCATGTTTTAAATTGCATTAATAATATTTGGTTACATACTTATTTCATAAATGACTGCGAAACATATTTCTAGAATTTTATTGGAATAATAAAACTTTAAAGAACCTAATTTTTAAAAAAACCTATTAAAAATGCTTAAAATCAAATAAAATAGTAATTTGCATTTTCAAGTTGTGCCTACGATCCTCTAGCATGAAAAATTTCCGTACAACCACTTTTCTGTATTAACACTTTGTTCGTCGATCACGAGTATACTCGTGTTCTTAAAACTATACGTTATTGATGTGCAATGGATCCTTAGCTCTGCCTACGCCATCTTTCTTGAATAAAACATCTGTAAGCTTTTATTAAAAAGATAAAGTCATTATGACAAATATTCGTCCATTTTTTGTTGGACTATAAGAAATTTTATACAAAATCCAAACAATTTCTAATTATGTATTTAGAGACAATATCAAAAAGCTATCTAGAAAACCGACTTTAAAATAATTCCGACTTCATTCCATGTTTTCAAAACACAGATTTTATAGGAAATTGCCTGTCAACAACGTGTAAATTATAATTTCAAGCTCGCATGAGAACATGTTTCTTTGTATTACTTAGATATTTAATTTTATCAAATTTAATGCTTCTAAAATATTTTATAAATATCTGTATATAAAATAAATTTTTCGCTATAAACTAAATTTACATATTCACATTTAATCACGCTCGATATATATTTTGGTTTTAAATAACATATAATTTCAAAATTTTAGTTAATGGAATATATAGGCGATTCTTCAATAAGTGAGTAATTTAAGTATCTTGGGGTTGTATGCTACATTTTATCAATTATATACTTTTATTTAGTATAAAACGTATTCCGCAATGTGTTTCTACAATTTCAAAAAATATTTTCAAAAGAATCATTGTAAATTTTACTCCAATAATATTTAAGATATTCAAACTGCCACATCTGTCGCCTGTTTCCCATTACATGCACTGATCTTTCGGAGCAAATTTAAGTGTAATGACAAACTATTTTTAGAAACTTTACTACACAAAATAAAAAAATACATTCTAAAGTATAAAATAGAGAATTTTTATTGTAAATTATAAATACCGTAAAGTACTTATATTTGGAACTTTGTTGAAAAGAATAAGAAAATTGGAAGGGTATATTTTGGAATTTATGACATTTCACAGGATTTTTACAATTTACAAAAAATAAATCAGATCAAATTAAAATTTTTTGGTTTTGATTAATAAAAATAATAAATTAATGAAACAAATGTACATAAAATATTTAAATCAGATATCATAGGAACATGAACAAAAATTATATAACTTAAACTCAATATAAATACTTTTAAATCTTAGTGCCAAAAAATCAAGGAAAACTTTAATAGTATCTTTCGAAAGAAAGATTCCTTTCAAAGGTTTGCTAGTTCGCATAGCGAAGTATGCCATTGTAATACAATGATATGTAAAGAGATTACATAAAAATAAATTGCATAAGATATATTCATTTAGGAGATATGGAATGAAAAATTTAAAGAATTTCCTCCAAAAACAGAACGATTGAAAGCTTCAGAAAATAAAACTTGAAGGGGAGGGCTTATAAATGGCACTTTTCAAAAAAGGAAAAATTCTTAATATGAGGGGGGGGGGCTGATATTAGGAGGGGATTACTTTCGGTACTTTACGGTAGTTTTATATTTATTCAGGAAAGAGAAATTTTGTTCCCTAGTTTTCATGTCACTACTGTCCCTTTTGCATAAACTGCTCATTTTTAATCAAGAGGTCAGATAAAATTTGAGGACAGTTACATTTAGTAGAAGTAGCATTCTTGATTGCTGACAAAGTCACATGGTTTAATTATCCGGATTTAAAAAAAAAAAAAGTTACAAGCTGTAAAATAGATAGAGCCGGGGTGGTCAAATGTGGTACGCCGGATAACACTAAAATTTTACAGAAAAAGTTGACTTCTTGAATTGCAGAGATTCAATGATTAAATAAGGCAATGATTACTGTAAAAGTTTAGTGTTGCCGAGCGTAGTACAGTTGGCCATCACTGTAATAGAGAGATAAGATTATGTTTATTACCTGCCATTACTATCTGGCGCCTAGATTGTCCGTATTACTATTTTTAATTACCGTAATCTGCGGTGTATAGCCCGCAGATCAAACAATTCAGTTTGCACCCAGAAATTTTATTCAGTGTTTGAAGACCAATATTTACCGTGATCTAAAAAGTTACATTTTATTTTTAAAAAATTCTGGGTCAAACACGATTGTTTGATCAGCGGGCTATGCACCCGAATTTACGGTAATTATGATTTTGTCAGGATGTAACATATTTTTCTTAGTTCAAAATATCAAATTGCAGTCTTACTAAGATTAACTTACCTGTGAGTAGAGAAGCAAATTTCTTAATTTTGTCACTACTATCTTTGTTACTTCTGTCGCGTATAACCCTTACAGGGACAAGACATTTCTGAGAAACTGCCAAATAATTAATTCACACAGCAATTTGCGAACAAGTTTATTTGAAAATAATAAAAAACATTTCTTCAAGTATATTATGAGATCGAAATTGTACAAAAAAAAATTACTGGCGCCACTTGGTAGTTTGGGCATTAAAATTAACAGTTTCCATTCTGCAAACGGCGCCACTGAAAGGGATAAATTAAATTGCATCAGCTGACTGCCCTATTGAAATTTTACTCAACCTTCACTAAAAAACTGTGCACCTGGATTTTTATTTAAAACTGTTCAACATATTTATTGAACTTAGCTCTATTTGACTTTTATTGAAATAGCATTAAGAAGAAATTTCCGGTTCAAATTCGATTCGATAAATTACAGAAATGGGTCGATTAGAGGTATGTAGGTTAAAGAAAAATACCTTTTGAAGTTTGTGCCGGAATACTGTACATTACTCACAACATTATGTCTTACATATTTCTAAAAAAATTCTTTAAATTTTAACTATTATTTTTCTCCAAATCATAGAGCGAAATTACCCACTTATTAGAGAATCGCCCATAAATGCATATCTCTATTTTCTACTAAAATTATTTTACACCCAAAAAAGTCTTCTTTTTGAAGAATATCGAATACATAAATTCATAGAAAAGAAACTTGGAAAACTTCTTACTCTAAAACAGTTTCTGTGAAAGTTGATTTTCTTTTTCATGGAATTCTGGAATAATGAAATCACCCATGCGTATTTTGATATTATAAAAATATATGTGTTACAGTTTCTTTAAGCTATTTACAAATAATCATTTAATAAAAATTTACCTTACTAATTGAGAAGAGATACGTAAAACTTCATTACATACAAGAATTTATTTTTGGATCATTTTATGGAGCAAAATTTGTAAATAGTTTATGCAGATATTTCTATTTTTAACACGTGGCTTTCCTCATAATAGAAATTAAAGCTTTCCACTTTATCCCTTTTCTTACCACCAAAATTCAATAACGTATTTTGTCTTTCTCTATTGTTTAAATCTGCCATTAATTGAGTCAAAAATTTGTATTATTTTTAGTGGTAAGAAAAAAGAGTAAAAGTTTGCACCAATGATAGAAAGGCTATTAAAATAATGGCTTATTTTTTGGAAAAAAGTGCAGCTTTATTTAGAAATTATTTTCGACTCTAAAAATAATGCGTTGGCAAAAATGATTAAAGATTACGTACACTCTTCTTGACAAAGATGAAGTATGATAAAAGTTGTAAAAATGTTTTTCTAGGTGGTACTATATAAGTTTTAACCCTTTCCGGCACAGTGTGCCCGGGTCGGGATACCTAATTTTAATTCCAAACTTACGATCGACACCAAGAATACTTTAGTAAAATTTTGCTTTTACAATCAACATGTAAAGTAACATGTTTTTAATATCTAAAACAGTCGTTTAAAATTCTGGTGTCAGTCAATCATATCATCATTTTACAACAAAAATTACCTGTGCGGAAAGGGTTAACAGTAGAATTTAATTAGACTCCTATCAAATTTTTAAATGCAGCGAAGGAACAGTGTAGCAGCAGAGAATCAATTGGCACCTCAAAATTTTGTTAGTATGCTTCATCTAACTTCAGGGCAGAATTTCTGAGATTTTTAAAGGCAAAGATTACTATAGAAATTTAGTGGTGACAATCGGTCAACTGCTGCGCCTCTGTTCCATCACTGTTAAATGTGATTCGTACAGAAATTTGTTTATAAAACATACGAGTGGTTCAAAACCAAAATAGACCAAATCTATTTGGAAAAAATATGAGATAGTTCATTTAGAAGGTGCATAAAATCTGTTTTATCTACTCCCAGAGCAAACTAAGCCTATTTTCACATACGTTCTCACATATTATATGTGTTTATAAACTTGGTTTACTGTGGGAGTGAATAAAACACATTTATGCATATTCTAAAGGGACTATATCATCTTTTTCAAAATCAAATTGGTCTACTAAGGTTGCGAATCCCTCATATAAGTTAAATAAATAAGTTAAATAGTTTTCAATAAAATTATGGTATAAAAAATTTTTATTAATCTCGAATAAGAATTTCCCCTCTTTCTAATGCTAAAACGTAAGATGTTCTGGTATTGGTTTTTGTAAGTCCTTAGTAAATCAAGGGTGTCAAACTGTTGGCCCTCCGGATGCCACTAAAAGATTACAGAAATATAACAGCCCTGTCTAATCAGCGAATCTCTTCGATTTAGGAAGTCGATTATTTCTTTTAACCCTCTGTCTACCAGAAGGGTCCAATGGACCCGACATGTACATTCAAATTATTTATTCAAACCAGAAATTTCTTCAAAACAAACTAAATGTATAAATCAGACAATAATAAGTTAAATAAACAAATTAAATAGTTTTAAGTAAAAATTCTGGTGTAGAATGTTTTTATAAAACTTGAGTAAAATTTCCGGTAGTTCTAGGGTTAAAAAATTAGTGGTATACGCGGGCCACACTTTCAAACCCCTGTTGTAAATGAATACATAATTCATTTTATTATTTTTAACTTAACGATAGTGATTGTGAAACATATCAGATAAATTACATTATTCCGATTTATACAGCGTCTAGGCTGGGAGTCGAAATCGAGACCTTTGCTTTAAATAGGCAAAGGTCTGACGAATAAGCTACACAGAAGGCCATCCAGCCCACACAATTCACACCGCAGATAATGGAAACACAATACGATGGAAAAATTGATACAATTTATTATGTTTAACTTTATCAAAGAGATTGGTTAAGATATCATACGAAACAACAATTTTCCAACTGAGTGAAAAAGCGTCCAATTTCGGGTGTTCAAAAAAAATGTCCAAAGAAATTTCGTTATAAATTTTCAGTGAGTTTTAAAAGTGTAGATCTGTATATATTTACCAACTAGTACGATTGTGTTAAAAATAATAAAGTGTATCTATGCATCCATCGTTTAATGGGGTACCATTACATGCGGTATATATTCTTGATCTGTCTACAAGGTAGACTAGATGCTATTGCCAAAAAGTTTGAGTGATTTGTGTAGGCTGGGGAGTGAAGGTAGCTAAATAGGCAGATCATTGGTAAATTAACCCTTTCAGGGCAAGGTGCTTCTTTTCGTAAAATGCTGAAATGAGTGAATGACTCCAGAATTTAGAAGCAAAGGGTATAGCCGGTTTTCTTAGTAAAATATGCCCGTGAGTCAAATAAGTCGACTACTACATGAAAGCCCTTAAAAAATGAATGTCTTGCCAGTTTGAAGCTTATACCTCAAGCCCATGGGGGTTTATGGCCTTTAATGTCCGTTTTGGAAAAGAGTGCATTGTGACGAAACTTGTGGTAGGATTTCAACGAAAAAAATAATGGATGTATAATACTACCATACAAATAGTGGATAATTTTTTCAGATTTTTTTTTCAGCGAAAGAACAAGTTTTATTACAGTTTTCTTGTTTTTAATTGAACATTTTAATTAAGAATCTATCGAAATATGTCAGTGACGACCTTAATTTTTTGCAGCAAATACTACAGAGTATGATGTATATTTGGTGTTAGTTTGAACTTCCTACGCAGGATGCATCATATAAAAAAATTAACCCTTTGAACCCTAAAGATTAATCATCTTTCTTTAAAAAAATTATTTTTGATACCAGTAATAAAGTAAAATAAAATTTGGATAATTTAATCTAAGCATTTTTAAACTTGTGTACGTAAAGGAAACTTCTCTTAAAAAAGTGGTGCAGACCGAATAAAATTTGTGTAAGAGACGCCGGAGTCCAAAGTGTTAAAAACTATTCCGGGTCGTTGGGGGGGGGGGGGGGGGGGGGAGGTGCCTCACTCTATCTCGCATTTATTTATAAAGCAAGTGCATTTGGTACGAGTTTCAAATCAACACAGGTTGCACAGAATATTACAGAATATATTAATAATGGAATTCATAACTGGTTGTTATCGTTAATTACAAAATAATATTTTTTATAAAGTATAACAAACTCTTTCCGAAAATTCGTTTATTATGCCGATTAGCCTTCTTTTTAGTCAACAGATTAGGAAAACGTCTGAATTCAGATGCTAGCTTGACGAAAGAAGTTACTGAACATATGGAACGACAGCAAAGTGCTGTGAACACACTGGCATCTCAAGTCAATGAATCAGGTTTTAATAGACGTAAACGTCCATTTGAAAACTTTAAATCGACGGATGTTCTTGATTTTCCAGAAATGACAGAAAATGTCTTAAAAATTCATTTTACTGACTCTTACTAGCTGTCTCAAGCTGTTTCCTGTCTATCCGAAATGATGGATGAAGACAACAGTCAATTCATCTGCAGTACCTAAAAGAAAATAATCTTCTAAATAAAGTTCTAAATAAGATCTCGACAGTAATTCGTATCGATGTTACGTTGACTACACATACACACCAATCTAGATCGTATACTCGAGCATTAAACGTCATTACTGCGAATATGAAAAGGGCAATAGAACGGTCGGTTGTTGTTCTCACATTGCTGCTATACTGCTCTATCTTTCGCATGCACGGTATCTGTGTAAAATTTTCCGTCTTGTACAGATTTTAACACTAGAACGCCCTGAAATTTTGCTCAAGTTTCATAAAAATACTCGACGCGAGAAATTTTATTTAAAATTATTTAACCGATTCCTTTAACGTATATCTGCGTGGTATAAATTTAACTTATTTTATGAACATTTTCTGGTTCCAATTGACATTTAATCACATGGCCGGGGTCAAATCGACTCCTTTTGGGCTTTCTACTGTTAAGAAGGCTTTTCGATGTAGAAAACATAAATCCTGTTGTTAACGAAGACAGCGATGAAGCTTGATTGTTAATTATTTTCTAAAAACTGTTGAAACAATCAATGTTACTGGTTTTTTTATAAAAAATATTTTTTGCAGCTAACGATAACAATTATGGATTCCATAATTAATATATTCTGTAATATTCTGTGCACCCTGTGTTGATTTGAAACTAGTACCAAATGCACTTGATTTATAAATAAATGCGAAATTAGGGTGAGGCACTACCCCCCCCCACCCCCACCCCCACCATCCACATCCCGGAATAAGTTTTTAGCACTTTGGACTCTGGCGTCTTTTACGCATATTTTGTTCGGTCGGAACCGCTTTTTTAAAAGAAGTTTCCTTTAAGTACACAATTTTAAAAGTGCTCGGATTAAATTAGCCAAATTTTATTTTACTTTATTACTAGAGCCAAAATTTTTTTTGGAAAGAAAGATGATTAATTTTTATTGTTCAAAGAGTTACTTTTTTTATATGATATGAGTAGAAAGTTGAAAGTGAAACCAAATATAGATCATACCACGTAATATTTGCTGCAAAAAAATTAAGGTGTTCACTGAAATATTTCGATAGAATCTTAATTAAAATTTTCAATTAAAAAAGAGAAAATTTAATAAAACTTGTTCTTGTGTTGATAAAAGTCTGAAAAAATTATCCGCTATTTGTATGGTTATATGATATATCCCTAATTTTTTACTTTGAAATCCGACCAGCAGTTTCGTCACAATGCACTTTTGTCCAAAGCGGACATTAAGGGTCATAACCCTCCATCGGATTGAGGTATAAGCTTCAAACTGGAGTGAAATTCATTTCCTTTTAAGGGCTATCGATTCATGTAGCACTCGACTTGGTTTACACAAGGACATATTTTAAGAAGAAATCCATCTATACCCTTTATTTCAAAATAAGCAAAAGCTTTTGTTCACATATTTAATAAAAGGAAATTTCTCATTCCAATATTCTGGTGCCAATGTGATATTTAGGAATTAAAATTAGGTGGTCCAAAAAAGAACCACCGCCCTTGAAATGGTTAAGCCCATGGAACTATTAATAAAGAGGAACTGACATATCCTTAAAATAGTGAAGCAACAACTGTAACCGCTATCGCAGGCGTTGTTTACTGTCGGTGGAAACTTCCACCAGTAGATTTATATAGAAATTTTCAACTTATTTAAACGCCTTAATATTACAAAATTTCAGTAATAAATAATGGTAGAAACAGATTTTCATTTTTACTTGTAGGAGTTTACTTTGGCAATAGTTAGGTACTGCGTTTCTGCCATATTGTGACAAACAGGGAAACAAACTGACAGTTTTACAAGGCATACTGACACCAGTAAAAACAAATAAAACTTTTTACGACATTTTTGAGAAAAATTTCCATGAATAAGACGTAGAAATATGTCGAAATTTTCTATTCAATTTTACTGGTGGGACGTTCGGCCTAGTGGTAATCAGAAACTGAAGATCCTATTTTAAAAAAGCCGCCGCCATCTTGTGACAACCTCCTCAGTTACTTCACTCGCAACTTGTAGACAGCACACTACATGTCTCCTCCTCTTAATTCATAACTCCATTGTTAAGCCCGAAGTCTTGGATTTGACTCCCCGGCATCAACACTTTTTCACTCATAAGAAAAAATGTGAATTTGTAGGATGCACACTTGGAAGACTGAGAAAAATATTTCTTGAATTTTAAAGGAATAAAAGTATGTTTAATTATCAAAAAACTATATAATTTTAAAAAACAAAACAACAGAACGATTTGAAGTTACTTCTTGTAATGGCGTTATGCATAAAGAGGAGGAGAAATATAGTGTACTGTCTATCAGTTGCGAGTGAAATATCTGAGACGGTTGTCACAAAATTGTGGCTGCTTTTTTTTAAGTAGTATCTACAGTGTCTGATTACCGCCGGAGCAAACTTCCACTAGTAAAATTGAATAGAAAACTGAGTCTTATTTAATCGTCTTATTCGTAGAAATATTTTTGCACAAATATGGTAAAATTTTCTAATTGCTTTTACAGGTGTCAGTTTGCCTTATAAAACAGTCAGTTTGTTTCACTGGTTGTCACAATATGGCGAAAATGCAGGGCCTACCTTCCGTCAAAGTAAACTCCCACCAATAAAAATAAAACCTATTTCAGCCATTATTTTTGGCTGAAATTTTGCATTAATAAGGCGTTTAAATAAGGAGATAATTTCTATATAAATTTACTGGTAGGTGATTCCGCCGGCGGTAATCAATCCCTGCGAAAGCGGTTGTAATTGAAACTTCATTATTTTAAGGATATGTCAGTTCCTATTTATTAATAGCTCCATGCTTGATGTATGACAAACGTCCAATCGCACGAATAATTACAGAGTAACCTTCCTTTGTATAAATATTCTTTGATGCACGTATGAGCTCAGTGTTTCCAGATTGGGGACTTTTTTGTCACCAGATTGTTGATTGTCACCATTTTTTTTTTATATATATAAATAGAAATATTCGGCCTATTTCAAAAATATTAAAAATTCTGAGAAATAAAGCGAATTATACTATAAAAAAAAGAGTCAAATAATCTGATTTAAAAAGACCCCAATCTGGCAACACTGTATGAGCGTGTATGCAGCGCCTGATTACCAACGGGGGATAATTTCAACCGGTAAAAATAATTAGAAATTTTTGCCGATTCGTGACAGAAATTTTGCATGGAAAAGGCGTTGACATCAAGCAAAAATATCTGTTAAAATTTAATGGTGTAAATTTGCCCCGTTGCAAATCAGGCTTTTCGTGTATGAGTGTTTGAATTATACCAAGATAGAATTTAATTAATTTTTCTATATTTTATGAATCATTCGAGAAAGCGCAAAACGTAGCTACCAACCTTTGTATAAATTTTTAATCAATTTTCACCATAAATTGTTCAAAAAGAAAAGAACCAATTGTATAAATGCCAGCCGTGGAAAATGCTCGCAAACAATTATCTTCGGAAACGTCGACGATGAGAAGAATTTTTATATTTTTGAGGGGTTGTCGAATTGATTTTAATTAAAATAAGAAACTTTTTTTAATACAAATTTTCTGGTAGAAATTGAAATTTTTAAAGGTTGCCTGCTACGCTTTTTGCGCATGCCCGAATGATTCATTCAAATAGTAAAATTATTTGTTTTGCCCATCACTACATTTAACCCTTTTCAGTCCAATGTCACTTCCCAAGTGACATAGGATCATCATCTCTTGCACGAAATTTATTCTCTTGGCACGACTTTTTTAAAGAAACATTTTTACTTGTACTTTGATAACATGTTCAAAATAAATGTACGAAAATATTTATTTTCTAAATATAACTATGCAAATAAAATATAAAAAGATATTCCTGTATAAAAAGCTGACGTTCGATGACGGTTAAATACTCACAATAATTTGTTTTTAAATAATGCACAATATGAATTACATTAGTTATAGATATATGTATACATGTCTGCATTTTCCACATAAAAGAATTTCAAGAAAACGCACCTCGTAAATAAGATCAGTTTTTCTATTTAAAAAAATTGCTTTTTTAGTACCGTAATTTCCTGCGTATACGCCACGGCTTACTTAAGTCTTTTTCATACTTTAAAATTTATTTAAAAAATATAATCAAATAAATGCTAAGCAAAAGCATGTCACATTTTATTTAAATCGAATTCTGGGAGGAAATCGAATTATTTGAGCTACGGCGTATACGTGGTAAATTACTGTAATAAAGATTGCATAATTTCAGAGAAAAGAAATTCGAAAAACTTTTTGCATTAAAATAGTTTCTGTGGATAATTTTATTTTGTATAACAATTCGAGAAATAATTAATATACTCATGCATCGTATGAAATTTAAAATGATCTCTGGAATTTAGTTGTTGCACATTAATTACGAATTTTCATTAAAATTCACCCTCTTGACGGAAAGAAAAATGGAAAACATTACTAATATGAGCATTTTTTAACCCATTAAATACTGACGTTGCGTTTTCGCAATGTTATAGTTGTGATTTCTTTTTTTATTATTATTTTTACACCAGTAAAAGAGAAAAGTTAATACTGCCTTATTTAATTAACACATTTCATTGATTCATAAAGTAAAAGTAAGTGTTTAACAGAAAGTGGTGTGAACTGAGTCAAATTCCTGTAAAACGTGCTGCTCCTTAATGGTTTAACCCTTTAGTGCGCAGCTTTACATATATGCAAACAGCACCGTTTTGAATTTAATAGATTTTTTTTATTAGCATATACCTAATTCACACCAGAAAATTAAAATAGCAAAATTTGCTTTTATAATAAAAAAAAAGACATTCCGTATTTAAATAAAGCGAAATTAATCATTGAAACTTTCTGGTGTAAAGTCAGATTCTCTGAACTACGCAATTTCTAGAACGTATTCTATTTTAGGAATTAAAGGGTTAAAAGTTAAATTTTATAAAATAAATAATTATATAAAATAAGCTATTTAGAGACATACTTATTAAAGTATTTACTAATTTGCATTATTTTAGCGTAAAACAACCACACGACAGTAGTTTTTACTTGTATTGCAGACGTGCAACAGAAGAAAAGATTGACGTATTATATGAAAAATATATCCCTGATTTTTTTTTTCATTATTTTTTCTGTGTAATAGACCTTTCAGAGAATCATATATAATTTTTTCGAAACAAAATAAAAAATCGCGCATTTAAGGGTTAATATTGAACTTTAAAAAAATGATTACCGTAATTTCCAGGTAATTTTACCTAGCAAAAATAATGGTAGTTCTGGAAATCGGCTTACTTTATGTTTTTGGGTCGCTGAATCCGAATTTGTAACTTTTCACCAAAATTTCTCCCGGCAACCCCCAAATTTTGGTGAAAAGCCTCCCCCCCCCCCTCCCCTCAAAAAAAAAAGATTTTTATTAAAAAATATTTTCTCAAAAAACAAATTTTTTCAAAAATCAATTTTTTGGGAGGTTGCCGGGTGAAATTTTGGTGGGAAGTTACAAATTCGGATTCAGAGACCCAAAAAACATAAAGTGAGTCGAAATCCAGAACTAGTATTAATTTTTCCAGGTAAAATCCCCTATTGCCTGGACTTCATAACTTAGTGCACGTAGCGCCGCAGTGCAAGTTCAGAGGCAGCCCTCCCCTTCCCCGTTCATCCTATGTCATAATGTCATCTATCCTATTTGTTACAAATTTTCTCTAGTTTCTGAATTTCGTAATGATTTTCCCCTAAAATAATAAGAAATTTAAGTTAAAAACAACTATTTGGGGGGTTTTCGGAAGAGAAAATTTTGGGGTAAGTTAAAAATTCGGATTCAGCGACCCAAAAAACTTAAAGTAAACCTTATAGAGAAAGTTTGGAGGGGAGATGGGAGGGCGAATGTATACGTGTGAGTGGTTATGTGGAATTGCGCAACTTAGTTCACGCAGCACCGCGCGCATATTCCGAGGAAGATCCCCCCTCCCCTTCATCCTAAGTCATAATGTCATATATCTAATTTGTTGCAAATTTTGTCTACTTTCTGAATATCTAGATACTTTTTCCATAAAACAATAAAAAAAAAATTAATAAAAACATTTTTGGGGGGCATTTTACCAAAATTTGTGGGGGAGTGGTTGCCGGGGGAAATTTTCGTGGGAAGTTAAAAATTCGGATTCAGCAACCCAAAAACATATAGTAAGCCTTTTTCCAGAACTACCATGAATTTTGCTAGGTAGAGCCCCTATACGGTCTCTATTGCCTGGACTAGACACATTTTATTTAATTCATAGCAGGCAGTGTGTTTTTATAGAAATATTAATCCTGTAAAAATTACAAAAATATGCTACAAAATAAAGTTAAAAATCTATTTTAAAATTTCGGGTGTTTAATATTTAATATAACTGTAAAAAACATAATTCTGAAAAAAATAATTCATGCATTTAAGGGTTAAGTTTTACAAAATAAAAAATTATATAAAATAAGGTATTTAGATTCATACTTATTAAAATGTTTACTAATTTGCGACATTTTAGTTTTACTTGTATTGCAGATGTGCAACATAAGAAAAGGTTGATGTATTATACGGGAAATATATCTCTGATATTTATTTCATTTTTTTCCCGTGTTAAAAAACTTCCAGAGGATCATATATAATTTTTTCGAAACAAAATAAAAAATCATGCATTTAAGGTTTAAGGATTTGGATTTTTTTTTTTTAATCCTATGGAACGAAATTTGAAAATGTAATTTGTAGATATTTCTATTTGTAACAAATGATTTTGCTCATACGAGGTACTACCATGTAAATGGGTTCTTTATTAAAAAGAAAGTGCATCATTTCCATGAGAGATTTTTTTTCTTTGACAGATGTTTATCCTACTCCAAAAATATATCGCTAGGAAAAATGAGCAAATAATACAAACACATTTAGGCAGAGATGTAATATAAAAAAAATTAACACTAGAACTACCGATTTTAATTATATACCTAGTTTTACCGCATCCGTCAAATTGTCGGATTTTTGATCATAGCTTTCATTGTAACTTTTGGCTTAGTTTAGATAAAAATTATATAATTTAACAAAAACGACATTTAATATAATACATTATTAATTATTAATTAAAAAAAATAAAAACAGTTTCTATTTGCTTTTATAGTATAGCATATTTGCATAGCTATATATAGCATAGAATATGTAGCACATATATTCTATATAAATTCCGAAAGTTTGCGTTGGGTTCTACATATAAATATTTACAAAAATGTATATTAAAATTATTGAAATACAGTTTAACCCTCTGTCTACCAGAAGGGTCCAATGGACCCGACATGTATATTCAAAATATCTATTCAAACCAGAAAATTTCTTCAAAACAAACTAAATGTATAAATCAGACAATAATAAGTTAAATAAACAAATTAAATAGTTTTAAGTAAAAATTCTGGTGTAGAATGTTTTTATAAAACTTGAGTAAAATTTCCGGTAGTTCTAGGGTTAAGGCGTTATTTGTGGCGGGCTGTTTATTCCAAAAATTCTTCGGGTGTCGAATTTAAATAGCTCCGCCCCAAATGATGCCTTAAATTGAAATTCAATAATTTTAATATACATTTTTGTAAATATTTACATGTAGTACCCAACGCAAACTTTAGACATTTATATAGAATATACGGGCACATATGGAGAATTTTTTTCAAGAAAAGGGTAATTTTCGGATAACCATAAGATATGATTTTTATTTTATTTTTTTATTTCGCTATTTCACACAGTTTTTATAAACAGAAATTATACAAAAATTACCAGTTATGCATCTTCAGTATCTGTATAACCTCAATTAATGGCATGGAATTCCGTGCAGCAGTTTTTGAGAAAATCCGTTTTTTTTTTAAATCGAAAAAACATTTTTATCTCATTAAATATCAATATTTATAGGGTGGTAATAGGGGAAATATATTTTCAGATATGTAGCCACATCTCTGAAAAAAATCAGGAAATTTGATTGAAAGGCATATTTCCAATGCTTATCCGGCTATGACTTTTTAGTCTTCTAACCCCTTGAGGGGCCCACCTAATTTTAATCAAGATTTGCACAGGAAACTTTTAATTAAATCATAGCTGCCAACTTTTACGCTTTCTTCTTACCACTAAAATTTTATTGTAAATATTGCCTTTTTTAATAATCGAAATTTCAAGATTAGACAAGACGAAAATTTCTATTAAGTTTTAGTGGTAGAAAAAAAGCGTAAAAGTTGGCAGCTATGATTAAATTTTACTTTTGCATCTTTCGTGGAAAACGTAGAGAGACTTCTGACAGTTTATCGAGGAGCCTGGGGCTAATGCCCCACATCCCCGACAGTAATACTCTTGAAAATTAACAGGAACAGAATCATGACAGTACTGGGAAATAGACTTAAAATTTAGTGGTCGCGAAAACAAACAAACAATTCCTGAGCTCAATTTAAAAATTTACTAACAGTTATTAAATAAATTACTTAAACAAAAATTGATTTTCCATATTACGAAAGGAATTTTTTGTTAAATTCCGGTGTGAATACAACATTAAAGAAACTTTGTCTTTTTCAGTTATTAATTGGCTAGTTCGCTGCCATCGAAATACTCAAGGCCTGAGGACACAAGTTGTGACGTCCTCACTAATGGACCGACTACTCACTAGTGTTGCAATTCAAACCGGGAAATTTTGAATAGCAATTTCCGTAAATTTTATTAGCGGAATATCCATCATCTTATAAAACAATAGTAACTATTTAAAGTTACTTGTGAGCATTGGGAATCCCCTAATAAAAAATCAGCCAGAGGCGGCAACACCGTGGCATTCCTCATCTGGCTGAATTTTTAGTTAGGGTTTCCGAATTGTCACCAATAAATTTAAGTAGTTACTATTGTTTTATAAGATGATAGATAGTCCACAAATAAAACAAAAAGGAAATTGCTATTCAAAATTTTTCGGTGTGAATTCTAACACCAGTGAGGAGTCGGTCCATTAGTGATGACGTCACAACTTTTGTCCTCAGGCTTTGAGTATTTCGATGTCAACGGCTAGTTCCATGGGTTAATGTAGTGTAAGTCACATAGCTGATAGTTGCTACGCTTATTGGCCACCGTTATTTTCGAAAAGTTTACTTGGCCTTATTCAATTAATGAGATATCTTCAATAAAATAAGTGCCATTTTTCTAAAATACCAGTAGCCAAAAATCGTAGCATGAGACTTACACTACAAGCACTCTTAGAACTAGCCAATTATATATTTCAATATTTATTTTTAAATTTCAGTTGCAAGGAAAACGCCGGCAGTTATTCTAAATATTACATATTTAATTGTCATTTGTTTATTAATTCTTGTAAAATATTATTATACAATTTTGGACAGTGGATGTAATGTAGCAAAAATGAAATTCTTTTCTGTGAAATAAATTACCATATGCACATTTAATTACAATCGTTGTTTTAACTTTAAATAATGTATAATTGGATATTATAGAAATATATATAAATATTTCACATTTTCACCACAAATACAGTTTTCTAGAAATAGTTAATAGTAATTAAAATTAATAAATACTGTCCAAAAAAATAAGTCAGCATTCTTTGTAATATCTATTACATAATTTCAGGGTAATGATATTCAGAAAACTTCTTACTTTTAAATAGTGTCTGCGAAATATTTTCTCTTTCAACGAATTTCTGAATAATGAATATACTCATGAAGAATTAAAAAAAAAAGTTTTACGTATTGTAGTTGATTCAAATAATTTGCGAATAATTACTGAAAATTACCTTCCTGAACGGGAAGGAAAAAAAATAGTATGTGTAAGAATTCGTTAATTATAAAAATTTATTCTAGCATCATTTTTGGGAACAGAATTTTTCAATGAAGTTTGCAGACATTTCCATTTTTAACAAATTCTTTTGCTCCGGATAGAAATGTTATCACGTAAATAGATTCTTAAAAAAAAAAAAAAAAAAAAAAAAAAAAAAAAAAAAAAAAAAAAAAAAAAAAAAGTAATTTCAGCGATATTTTGTCTACTTTAAAAATGATGCTTTATCTACAATACTTGTAGAAAAGAATACTGCAGTGTTGATAGACCTTATACTTTTTTTCTTATTCAGATTGCTTGGTTGACACCACTTTTCTTTTGAAGTAGTAATTTTTGCCTAATTTATTGACAGGCTAAGCATAGTAAAAATAAGCCAAATTATACTATTTCAAAAAAGTAATGGCAATCACAATCTGAATTTTTTAAAAATATACCGAGATGGCAACACTGAAATATTTAGACAGGATTGAGTTATGAATAAAGAGAACGAGACATGTAGTGTAGAGTCTACCAGTTGTGAATGAAGTAACTGAGGCGGTTGTCACAAGATGGCGGCTGATATTTTACATCGGGTCAAACAGTTTCTGATTACCGAAACAAACCTCCACAGGTAAATTTTGATCGAATATTGATCTTACCTTAGCGGCTTATTCACTGAAAATTTCCCTCAGACTTACGGAGAAATTTTCTATTCGTTTTTACTGGAGGAAGTTGTCCCCGGAATTATAAACTCTTTCACTGACATTGACAGAAGTTTGTTTAGGTTAACAAAATATGGCGGAAACATGACTGAACCAGTACCTATGTCAGGGCCTGACTACCGTAGTAACAAACACCTACCAGTAAATATATATATATATATATTTTAAGCCATAATAATGAGTGAAATTTTACATTAACACAGTATTTAAATAAGGAGAAAATTTGTATTCAAATTTATCGATGGAAGTGTTACCCAGCGGTAATAATCCAGTGCGAAATTGATTACAGTTGAAGCTCAAACCATTTTTAGGATATGCCAAATCCTTTTTATTCATAGTTCTTTGCTAGACAGATAAGAAATATGAGAAGATTGAAAAAATGGTTTTACGTATTATACAGGGTGCAATAGTTATGTATCGCCGACCTTTAATTTCTCAACCGTTGGTCGTAGACATATAGATCCAATTACAAAAACGTTTCAAACGAAATAAATATTCATGTTGTGGCATTATTTAAAGTAAAAAATCAATTTTATAAAAATTACGAAAACTAACTTTTTATACGGTCCCCCACTCCCTATAGTTATGTTTAGTAAACGTTTACTGATATCATAACAAACATAACACCAAAAGTTTGACATCTGTACTACAAAAATTGACCCAGTTATTAAATTTCAAAGTTTGAGATTTTTGCACATGATTTTGTCTTTCATTAAGGGATCAGTTAAAAGATGAATTAAAGTAATTCGAGATCAAAATCAGGTGCAATGTCCTTTTTACGGCGAAACCACCTCTAGCCGGTATCACCAAATCAGGGAATGACCAAATAGGGTTATTTCATCTAAAATTTGAGCTGACTTTTATGGGTCGAACAACATTCAAAAGTACCGACGATACCGGCTGAAAGTGGCTTCGCCGTAAAAAGGACATTGCACCCTGACTTTGATCTCGAATTTCTTTAATTCATCTTTTAACTGATCCCTCAATGAAAGACAAAATCATGTTCGAAAATCTCAAACTTTGAAATTTAATAACTTTGTCAATTTTTGTAGTACAGATGTCAAACTTTTTGTGTTATATGTGTTATGATATGTGTAAATTTTTACTAAATATAACTAGGGGACCGTATAAAAAGTTTTCGTAATTTTTATCAAATTGATTTTTGACTTTAAATAATGTCACAACATGAATATTTCTCTCATTTGAAACGTTTTTGTAATTGGAACTGTGTGTCTATGACCAACGGTTGAGAAATTAAAGGTCGGCGATAGATAACATATTGTACCCTGTATATAAAAAGTATTATGTTTTTTTTTTAATTAAAAACATTCTGTTATTATTCTGTCATTTAAAATATATTAATTTGTAATAGATGCATAATTATTTCAAAATAGATTGCGCAGAATCGTTTTACATTTTTATAAAAATAAATTTTCAAAATAACTAATCGAAAAGACCATATAAGTTCATTTAAAAAAAAAAAAAAAAAACAACGGTGATATAAGTTTATAAGTTTTTAAATCTCGTGTTATTTACAACTGTTCTCCCGCATCCGAAATTTCAAATTAGTATTTTGTGCATATAATATGCTTTCATAATCGTATGGTTGAGTGCGTATGAGTGTCTGATTATTACTTAAATATTTAATTACAATATATTTAATGCTTGTAAAACATTATAAAAATAGCGAATGTAATGCATGTACAGTCGTGGAAAAAAAAAGTAATCACCCAAAACTAACTCAGCATTTAATTATAATAGAAAAAAAATTACAGATACCGAACAATTAGAAATGAAGTCTACTTTTAAATGATGTATATAAAATGTGTTAGGGGGCCATCTACACATCAAAACTAGACCAAACTCAGATTTTTTTCTAATGACAACACCCAGTTTTGACAATATATTTTAAATATTCGGTTCAAAACTATGTCTAGAAATGTAAATTTAAAGTCATTTGGAGGATAAGTTTTGGAATTATAATCATTGAAAATTTAGAGATTCTAATATTAAATTACATTTTCATATTTTTACTAATATCTCCTGAAATTAAAATCCTAATGTGATAACTATTTTGTTTCATTATAATATTAAAAATTCAAACATAAATATATTGAATTTGTAATTTTAAAAATTTTATAATATGAGTTATGAATTATGAGATTAATATTCGAAACAAATATGAATTGCAACCTACAAGTTTTTGATAGATTTATGGTTATTATGTCATGCTTTATGAAAATTCTCAATTTCAAATTTTTGTGACAACTAGTTTTCGAATCATGAGCAAAAAACGTCAAAATGACGGTTTAAGGGGCCGTTTACGATGTCCAGAAAAGCATAATTCGAAAAAAAAAATGTACATTTGGGATGGCAATAGTCGAAACATATTAAGCGAATGAAATGATCATATTTCCAAGAAATAATACATTAATAGAAGTGAAATAGTCATTCTGTAGCATTTCAACAATTGAGGATCGAACTTCAATTTGGATACAGCCCCTACAATATGCTTATTTTAAAATAATTAATTTATCGAAAACTAATCATACGAATTTCGTGAAAATTTGGATTTAGGTTAATTGAAGGTTGCAGAATGCATTTATTGTGACAAACTTGGGTATTGTAACTGTGGAAACAAATATTGGGTTCGTTTTGATAGGAAGGCCACCTAAGCAAATTTTATATACATCATTTACACCCTTAACGCTCGAATTAAATTACTGTTAAAAAATTCAAATAGCTTATTGGCACCACTTTTATGAAAAAAAAAATATTCAGCTTATTTAATGACAGGTAAAATGATACTAAAATATAACCAATTTCACTATTTTATAAAACTGGTGGGAATCATACAATCTGAGTAAAAGACTCAGCCCGTGAATATGACGGGAGCGAGAATTAAGGGGTTAAAAGCAGACTTTATTTGCAATCGTTTGGAACCAGTAACGTTCTTCTACAATAGTTTGTTTCTGAGTTTGTAGGGGGTGTTTACTTTTTTTACACGATTGTACCAATCATTCCGCCACAGAACGAAATATTTATATGAAAGAAATATTAATTCCTGAGATTCAAATGAAGTAGTTCTAAAGTAAATCTGTAAAAATCAAAAATTATATGCAACAAAAAAGAATTTTCTATTTGTATATTAGTTAAGTACCCGGTTACATTTGACCATATGGTTGAAATCCATCTTTTTATTTAACCACATCGAAGCTGGTTTTGTACATATCTTTCTTTTGAATTTTTTTTTAATTAAATAAATATAAGTATTGAATAAATGTACGGAAAACAATTGTTGCATATATATAGTATTGCGATATTTCTATACAGACTAAAGCATGCAGGAAACGTAGCTGTATGGTTTTGTTGTTTCCTCAGTATTCTGGCTAGAATTTGTGGTTACTACAACAATATGTAATATTTTGTGACTTACGAAAATAGGTATAATAAAATTATAGTTTCATTATTATTATACTTGATTCAAGCAAGTGCAGAATTTTTTAAATAACCCCAAAATTCCGTGTAACGCAGGTATATCAAACTGTGGCCCGCCGGATATCATTAATTTTTAAACGAAATAGCCGACTTCTTGAATCGGAGAAATTCGATGATTTTATAAGGCAATGATTACTATAAAATTTTAGTTGTATCAGGCGGGCCACATTATAACAGCATACATGACAATACTTATGCCTGTAAGGCGATTTAACCATTTTAGGGGAAAATAACTTCTATTCGTAAAATGCTGAAATGTCTAACCGTATTTACAAATAAATTTATTTCAAAATATGTAAAAGCTCTTTTTTCACGTAGTTATAAATATAGAATTTTTACTTCGAAATTCTTGTCCCAGCGTGACAATTAGGGGTTAAAATTAAGTAATCCAAAAATAAACTACCGCCCTTCAACGGATTAAGCAGTCGTCACAAAGAAACTAATTAAATGCACCCAATACTTTTAACTCTTTGAAATATGGTGGATAACATTTCATTCCAGCCAGTGTTGCCAATGGGCTACTTTTTTAAAAATTCAGATTTCTTGATTGCTACCACTTTTTTAAAACGATAAAATTACCTTTTCTTTCGCCATAATTAATATGTCATTAAATGAGGCGCATTTTATCATTTTAAAAAAATTGGTGCCAATCAAGAATCTGAACTTAAAAAAAGTAGCCCATCTGGCAACACTGACCGCAGCTAGTGTTAACTCCTTAACTGTTTAATTTTTTTTTACACCTTAGATAAAAAAAATAGACACTTAACGCCACTTTTACAATACTAAAATATTTACCTTATATAATCGAAGAATATCTGACAATTAATAAAAATAAATTTACATTTACAAATTAGTGGTATGAAAAAGCTTTTAGTAACGAAACAAGCAAAGTCTTCTTTCCCGAACCCAATTCCGGCAAAACAATTAAATGCTTATCAGATTCACCTCCCAGCCAAAATTGTGTACTCTTTCGAAACCACCAAATCTACCCTTTATGAATTTTATTTTTCAAGATCAGCAACTTGTACCTGCGAGATGTACATGGGTGCTGCAATCTTGCGCCAGCCATAATAATTTTCGCGTGAAACTACGGTGTTTCGGTGCGAACCTTTGAGACCATATTGATTAATGGAGCTATGAATAAACAGGGGGGGGGGGACATATAGTATGTTGTCTACAAGTTCAGAGTGAAGTAACTGAGGAGAGTGTCAAAATATGGCGGCTGATTCTTTTACATTGTATCAACAGTCTCTAATTTACGGCGAAGTAAACTTCCACCAGTAAATTTTGAATAGAAAAATTTGCCTTATTTTGGCGGCTTTTCACGAAAAATTTCTCTCGAAAAGATGGTTAATTTTTCCATTTGTTTTTACTGGTAGCAGTTTGCCGAGATATTACAATTCTTTCACTGACACTAATGGGAGGTTGTCTAGGTTGTCACAATATGGCGGAAACGCAGGGACTGACTATCGCCCCAGGTAAAAAAATCAGAGAAAAACCTTTAAAAATTTTGAGATTTTGCTGCTATTTTGAAGGTTTCAACGGGTATCTTTAAGGCAAATGAAAACTAAAGGTTATCTTAAGAGAAGTATACCTCTATTTAAAAGATTTCATACAGGTTTATTTCTGTAAGTTATCATCTCCAAATTACCTTCAATGACTTAGGAGATTTTCGTGATATCACATGAGGTATGTTGAAGGAAAATGAAAATTGTTTCTTTACCAGGTAACATGAAAGTTTTACTTAAAGGTTTTATTATTGCACATTATGGTATCTAAGATTTTGATATGCCCGCATTTCCTCATTAATATTTTAAATTTATTTCGAAATTAATATATTAGATAATTCCCGGAAATCTAACGTCTTCCACCGGTTCAGTCAAAAATTCTTAACTCCCCCTCGTTAAAATTTTTAATTAATATTTAAAATTAACCATTTTAAATAGCGATATAAAAATCCCATTCTAGAAATAAAAATCTGAAAATTATCTTAAAGTCCCCTCGTTGAGATTTTTAATTACCATTTAAAATACTATTTTTTAATTCCCTACAAAAAGAAAGAAAAATCTCGAAATTATTTTGAAGAGTCTACTAGTTAAAATTTTTAATTACCCCATTTATGAAGTTATTACGACCAACAATTTTACCTCTAACACGCTCAAAAATTTCAATCCCCGAAAATTCCCCCTAAAAAGAAAAACAAATCACGAAATTTTTTCGAAGCCCTTTTTGACCTTAAATTTGTCACAATTTTTTCTAATATTATAACCAGTAACAATGTCACCTCCAACTCTAACAAGCTCAAAAATTTCAATCTCAAAATATTCCCCCTAAAACGAAAAAAAATAATCACGAAAGTATTTCAAAGTCCCCTTTTTATCCTAAAATTTGTCATAAATTTCTCTTAAATTACCACCAGTAAAAATAACCCTTCGAAGTCTAACACGTACAAAAATTGCACCCTAAAAAAAAAAAAATCTCCAAATTATTTCAAAGTCCCTTTCATTAATATTTAAAATCGTATTCAAACACGCACAAAAAATATTTTAGTTAAATTTCAAAATCTAACGAGGGCCCTCAATTTCCCTTCTCCCTTTTCTAAAAATGTCTTATTTAGTTTTCCATTTTAAGTTTTTCGAAAAGAATATATTTTACTGTGCTCTTCTAAATCTGACAAAAAAAAAAAAAAAAAAATAGTTAATTAAATTTCAAAATGCAGGAAGGGATACAATGCACTCCGCCCCCCCCCCCCTCTTCCACCATGCCACTCCTGTCGTCCTAGCTCAAAATTCTTAGTTCCTCTTCAAAACCACTCCACCAGTGGCCGAGAGGTTCTGCTCTCAAAGCTGGTAGACGGGAGATGCTGGGTTCGAACCCAATCGCGCCCGTCGGCCTAGTCGTTCAGAGTTTTTTCGTGGTTTTCTTCGAACCGGATTCTTAAATACGGATTAGCTTCCCTTTGAAAGACCCCAGGCACCCCCCCCCCCTTCGGCCCAATATCCTAAGTGTAGGCAATTGGCCATCATAAAACAACACAAACAGCACCTCTTTAAAAAAAGAGGAACTAAGAATTTTGCACATACTAACATTAAAGAAAAGAGGCTCTTTTAATTTAGTTACTCGAAAATAATACATTTTATATTGTTTTTGAAAACATAACAAAAAGAAATATCTAGTTACTTAAATTTTAAAATCTAGGGAGGGGCAGGGTCCCTCCCCCCCCCCCCTTTCCTCATTTCGGTAGCGTCCATGATTAAAGCTGAAAAATATAGGTGGGGTTATTACATGCATAATTTGCCTTTATCCTCTATCAGGCGTGAATTCCAGTTTTTATAAAAGTTACTTCTTCAAAAACAAAGTTTTCGTTGCAACATTTGATTTTTGATCATGTAGCTGTCATTTGACATCCGAGGTGGAGAATGCTTTGGGGCCTATAGCTACAATGGCTGTCGCCTCGAATGATCCTTATTATACATAGTAACAACAACAAGTCACAACAATTTTTATTTTCCATTATATATATTATAAAACTACAATGGTACATACACAATTACATCCATGTCTTACCCAGGGACTCGAACCCGGGCCCCCGCGTAACAGCAGCCCTCATGTAGATGTATTTCTGACTCCATGTCATGGGAGAATGAGAAGGAAGTTATCAACTCAACACACAGAAAGCATGTTTACTTTTCCGCCACTCGGAAAAAATGCGGGAGTAGTCGTTACGCTGTCGTTTTGCTATTCTATTTTTCCTTTTTGCAGGGCTCTTTTTATCTGTATATTAGTCACATTTTAATTAATTTTTAAATGGATATATATATAGCCGTAAGAGGGGTATAAGTGAGCCTTGTATTATACTTATTTTTAATATTTTAGCTTGATATTGGCACTTTGTATTCAGCCATTCATGCTGAACATTCGGTAAACTAGATCGCCACGTATAGAAATACTGTGGTATGGGGATAATGTTTTACACGAAATCTTCGTGTATGACTAAAGATGAATTTTTACTATTTTTTAAAATATTAGCGATAAAAATCTCTCCGTTTTAAAAACGGCGTGACACTTCACTTTTCAAATACATCCTAGAGAGAACTATTTTATTTTTTGATCTTTTTATTTTTGTGAAAAATCTAGTCATAATTTTCTGAATTTCAAAGAATCGTTATGTTCAGTTTCTTGTTTATACTTTTAAGGAGATATATGCATATATTTCCATTATGCATAAAAGTGATAGAAGGATTAAATTACTTCTTGATAATTAAACTTGCAAAAAGCTCAGTTTGGAGGTGGAAACGTTTTGTGAAGGGCCCTTGTTTTGAGGGGAAAAAGTTTGTGAAGGGTCCTTTAAAGGACCTAAGTTCTTTCTAAGCAGATCACTGTATTGGAATATCATTTTATGAGTAAGTAATTTGGTTTCTTTAAAAATCAGGCAGCTATAATCTTTTTAGGAACATAGATGCTTGATTAATACTCAGTGGAGGTGTAATATCTCTGGCAAATCATTTAGCGGGGTTTAATGTCTCTAGCTGCAATATTCGACTCATAAAAATTAATTAAAAAAAAATTATATATTGTAGAATAATTTATAATACAGAATTTGAAATATGGGAAAAATAATTTTAAAATTCTTTACATGTGTATAATTATTTTAAATAAAGTAATTTTTTCACGAAAAAACATTTAAAGACAAATTTAGAGCAATAATATTGTTCTACAGTGCGTAACATCATTAAAAATTATATATATAGATTCTTGGGGCCTTTAACAAACAGGGGTCGATGCAAGTTTTTATTCTTGGGTTCCATTTTGTGAAAATTAAAAGTTATTTTTGTGGAAAGTAATATTTTGTAACTATAGTTAAAATACAGTTACTCAAATTCGGATCAAGAATTTATTAACAAAAACTTCTTTAAATTTCAGTTAAAGTTTTTGTTTCGCATGACCTTGTTTTATTTACTAATTACATATTTAAAATAGTTTTTATGCAAAAGAATGTTATGAAGTGGGCCTATTTTATTAAAAGGAATTTTGTGAATGGGCCCATTTTATTAAATTTATTTTTGTGAAGCGGCCCATTTTATTAAATTTATTTTTGTGAAGGGGCCCATTTTATTAAATTTATTTTTGTGAAGGGGCTCATTTTATAATATTTATTTTTGTGATGGGGCCTATTTTATTAAATAGACTTTTGTGAAAGGGCCCTAAAAAACCCCTCAAATTTTGCCTGAATCGACCCCTGTGTTTACCTCCTGTGTGTACAAAACAATTATTAAAAAGGACTGTTCTGTAATGGGTGAGAATCTTCTATGTTTTGAGCAGATTCGCATGTTTTATTGTGTATGTAAATTTTATTTGTGTAATTTTCTCTTTTTTGCATTGTTACTTTTATCATTTACAGGCTTAAAAGAAATAACTGATTTCATTCTGTGCTTGTTCAGTTCATATTGCTTAATATGTTTTTGAGTAGTAAATATTTAAAAAGTCATATTATTCATTGTCAGTTCAGCTTTCGATTTCCTTGGGGGTTTGCTGGGACTGTTCTGTACCACCAGAAATTCAATTGGACCACTAATTTGAAAAATTTTATAATCTGCAGGACCAGTAACTCCCCCCCCTCCTCCCCCCTATCTGACAGGTAAACGTAAACTTTCTTCTCCCTGCAAAAACTGCAACTAAGCACATATCGCATAACTTTATTTTATTTAAAAAAACAAAGAAAATTCGATTAAATCTTTGATGAAGTAATTAATTGTCACTCAAAGGATTAAAGGGATGAAATAGAATTTTATGTAGCAGACCGGTGATGATGACTGCGGACATAAATTCTCATGGTTACTGTTCCTTGGGACCAGTGGCTTTTTTATGTCAATTCTACTACTGGTCAGTTGGTGTTTTTTAGATCTTTTTGTCAACTTGATTTAATCATGTAAAAAGTATGCATGTATGCATTTTTATTATGTGCCTCCTTCCTTTTTTTAACATTAATATTACATTACATATGCAGTGTTGACTCTAGAAAAAAGGACTGCCGGGCGGGGAATTTTTCAAAAAGGAAACACCATTCTAAAAAAGGGCACACTTGTACATTATTCACAAAAATATTTTGAACTGGTTTGTTTAGAGCCCCTAGAATTTGCGATATTTTCCCGCGATCAGTTGAATTGCCACAGGGAGCATAGGAAGTGTTAAAAAGAGCAGAAGGGTTTAATGGGGCTTTGCCATGCACAAAAAAGAAAAAGGGCTGCCGGCGCTGTGCCCTGCTAAAGCGGCTTAGACAATGCTAATATATATGGATTCATATCATAAAAGGGTGAAAAACAAGATTTCTTTCTTTCTTTTTTTTTTCCTATTTAAGAGGAAGATAATAAAAATGCACACCTGCATTCTTTTTTATATTGAAATCACCTTTAAAAGAAATATCCACAAGCAAATGTAAATAATAATAAAAAAAAAATACAAATTCACAATAACACTGTCTTGACAAATTAATTATTCAGAAACATATTAAGCAGTATGAATAACAATAGAGTAGTAATCACTTATTTCATTTTATTCTATAATTATATTAAAAATGCCTTCAACAGTGTGGACTCTAGAAAAAAATTACTGCCAGCTGGACACTTAAAAAAAACACTCAAGAACCTTGTTCACTGAAAATATTTTGCATTTAGTCCTTTTTTATTTTGACCTTTTTAATTTTGTGATATTTTCCTGCAACTGATGAAATTTCTTGATTTTCCTCCCTGTTGACTGACAAATTATGTTTTTCTCCTGTAACTGATTGACGAATTTCACATTTTTTTCTGCAGCCAACGGTAAAATTTCACAACTGTTTCTCATGATTGCCTGCTGAATTTCATGTTGTTTTCCTGTGACCAATTGACGAATTTCACAATATTTTAAAGCAATCGACTGAAGGGTTTCTAGATTTTTTTACCTCCATTAATCGACGGTTGAATTTCTCAGTTTTTTTTTCAGGTGACTGAATGAGAATTTTTGCAATTTTTTCCCCGCAACCAACTGATAAATTTTGTGATATTTTATTTCAGAACAAATGTTTTATAATCCCACATCCGCCATCTTGGATTTTTTTCTTGGTGTGAATTAAAAATTTTTTTAATTAATAGTTAATAATTAATAATAATTATTATATTCCAGTTTTTTCAATGTTATATTAATCTATCAACAATATTTAACCATTGGCGACATTTACTACTTGGCGAAAAAGGAGTTTTCATCCAAGAAAAAAATCAAAAATGGCAAATGCGGGATTATAATACATCTAAACCATACCGATTGGCGTATATTGCATTTTTCCTTGCGGCTGATTGGCAAAACTCGTGTGATTTTTTTCACATATCCAGTTTATGAATTTTTCCGATTTTCTTCCCAGCTAATCAACAAACTTCATTTTTTCCTATAAACAGTTGAATTTTTTTTTCATATGGTCGCTGAATGAATTTCACAGATTTTCTCTGCGGCTAATCAAAGAATTTCATTTCCAAAGCTGAATACTTTGCAATGTTCTGCAATGTACTTCAGCTAATCAAATGTTCTGTGTGAATTAAAAAAAAAAAAAGTCACAGGAAAATTTTCTTTATATATGAAGAAGTGCAATTGCATCTTTTATAGAAATGCAAAAGACATTTCATAAAACCCTGACATACTCACACGAATGAAATTATTGGTGAATTTTGTGAGTTTCCCCCCCCCCCCCCCTCCCTCCTAATCGAATGATAATTTAGTGGGATTTTTTTCCAACAATCGATTGATGATTTTCGAATTATTTCAGATTTTTCCCTCTGTCAACTGGCGAATTTGGCCTTTTTTCTCTGACCAAATCGTTGAATTTCACAATTTTTCTCCTGCGATTGGGTGAAGAATTTTGATATATTTTCCCTAATTCATTGACGAATTTCGCATTTTTTAACCACGACTGGTGGATGAATTTTGTGATATTTTTCATTGACCTTTTGGAGAAAATCGTAGTTTTTTTTCACACGACTGATCCATGAATTTCATGCTTTTTTACCGAAGACTGATTGGCAAATGTTCCAATTTTTTCTTGCGACAGATTGGAAACAATCGTTGTTTTTTTCCACGACTGATCGAAGAATTTCGTGAATTTTCTGACAACTTCAGAGTTTTTTTTACATGCGACTGATAAGCGAATTTCATTATATTTTCTTTTTACTGATTGGCAAATTTTTTCTCTTTTTCGTGTAAACGTTTGGTAAAAAACCCTTTTTTTCTGCAACCGATCGACGAATTTCGCATTCTACTGCGACAGATCGGTGAATATCGTGATTATTTTCTCACAGTCGACTGGTGAACTTTGTCGCTTTTCTGCGACTGATTGGCCAAATCTTCATGTTTTGTTTTTTTTTTTTTTTTGCACGACTGATTGACAAATTCTATTTTTTTCGATAATCCACCGACGAATTTCGCTTTTTTTTTCCCGGTGACCGATTTTAAAATTTTGCGATATTTCTCTTGAACCAGTAAGCAAGTCTTGACACAGATTGGAGAAAGTCGTGAGTTTTTTTCCGCTACTGATGTACGAATTTCGCAGATTCTTCTGACAATCTTCACGATTTTTTTTAACCGCAACCGATTTGCAATTTTCACGAATTTTTCCTTGTAACATAGGCAAATTTTGAGGCTTTTTCTTGCGAACGATTAAAGAAGATTGTGGTTTTTTTTCGCTGTTTCTTCTAGAGGTGCACCGACAAATTTTGTGTTTTTTTACCTGCAACCGATTGGCGAAAATCATGGATTTTTTTCTCGCAACTGTTCGTCGAATTTTGTATGTTTTTCCACAGCAAGCTAAAGATTTTCATGAATTGTTCTCCATGACTGACGAATTGCACAAGTTTTCTTGCGACTGATTGATGATTTTCGCAATCTTTTTAAATGAACGATTAAAGAGTTTGCCGATTTTTTTTTTTTTCTTGCCATTGAGTGACAAATTTCGCGATTTTTCCTACAATTGAATGGTGGATTTTCTTGAAAATGAAAATTTGAAATGTTCTGCTGTGAAGTCAATGTATGGCGCATTTATAATCATATTCTGCTTTGGGGAATTTTATTATGTCTTACTTTTCAGATTTTTTTTTTATTGCAGTATTTTCATCATTTTAGATTGAATTTTTTTACAGAGCCTTCCGATAAATATTATTTGTAATATATAAAAATTTCAAAGGGGGGGGGGGGCACAATACTAGTCCCAAAGAGGGGCACTTTTCTAACACCTGTCATATAACATACTGTTCGAAAGACGTGTGACCTCTTATTCATGCTATGCGCATCTGATGCCCCTCCGCCTACTTTGCTCCCCCTGAGGGGGCGGTTTTCTAAATTTTGCTGAAACCCCTCATGTGACATATTGTCGGAACAGCCTGTGACTGCTTATTCATGTTATACACATCCGATCTCCCTGCCCTAACTTTGTTCCCCCTGAGGGGGCACTTTTCTAAATTTAGCTAACACCCCTCATGTGACATATTGTAGGAAAGGTCTGTGACCACTTATTCATGTTATGCACATTGATGCCCCCCCCACCCACTTTGCTCCCCCCTCAGGGGGCAGTTTTCTAAATTTTACCGAAACCCCTCATGTGACATACTGTTCGAAAGACGTGTGACCTCTTATTCATGCTATGCGCATCTGATGCCCCTCCGCCTACTTTGCTCCCCCTGAGGGGGCGGTTTTCTAAATTTTGCTGAAACCCCTCATGTGACATATTGTCGGAACAGCCTGTGGCTACTTATTCATAGTTATACACATCCGATGTCCCTGCCCCCACTTTGCTCCCCCTGGGGGGGCACTTTTCTAAATTTTGCTGACACCCCTCATGTGACATATCGTTCAAAAGGCCTGTGACCACGTATTCATGTTATGCACCTCTAATGTACTCCCTCCACTTTGCCCCACGGGGGGAGCACTTTTCTAAATTTTGCTGACACCCCTCATGTGACATATCGTTGGAAAGGTCTGTGACCACTTATTCATGCTATGCATCTCTAATGCCCCTCCCCCCCACTTTGCCCCCCCGGGGGGCACTTTTCTAAATTTTGCCGGCACCTCTCATGTGACATATCGTTCAAAAGGTCTGTGACCACTTATTCATGTTATGCCCCTCCCCCCCACTTTGCCCCACTGGGGGGGGGCACTTTTCTAAATTTTGCTGACATCCCTGATGTGACATATCGTTCAAAAGGCCTATGACCACTTATTCATGTTATGCACCTCTAATGACCCTACACGCACTTTGCCCCCCCCCCCCGGGGGGCACTTTTCTAAATTTTGCTGACACCCCTCATGTCACATATTGTTGGAAAGGCCTGTGACCACTTATTCATGTTATGCACCTCTAATGCCCCTCCCCCACTTTGCCCCCCCCCCCTCGGGGCATTTTTCTAAATTTTGCCGACACCCCTCATGTGACATATCGTTCAAAAGGTCTTGGACCCCTTATTCATGTTATGCACCTGTAATGCTCCTACCCTGCACTTTGCCCCCCGGGGGGGCATTTTTCTAAATTTTGTTAACATCCCTGATGTGACATATCGTTCAAAAGGCCTTTGACCACTTATTCATGTTATGCACCTCTAATGCCCCTGCCCCCCACTTTGCCCCCCCCCGGGGGGGGCACTTTTCTAAATTTTGCTGACACCCCTCATGTGACATATCGTTCGAAAGTCCTGTGACCACTTATTCCTGTTACGCACCTCCGGTGCTTTCCCCCCCGGGGGGGACACTTTTCTAAATTTTACTGACACCCGTGACATATCTTTCAAAAGGCATGTGACCACTTATTCATGTTATGCACCTTCAATGCCCCTTCCCCCACTTTGCCGCACGGGGGGCACTTTTCTAAATTTTGCCAACACTGTTCATGCAATTTATTATAAGCATAGTTGATTTCCAGAAACGAGCCTATACAAAGCCATGACATGATACCCCCAAAAGCTAATGTTAAATCAACCAACTTCACAAATTTTTAATTTCATTTGAGTATTTGAAGTTTATTTTATGCATAATATGTATCAAATCATTGTCGAACTGGATATGTAATCATTATTATGTATTGATCTGATGTGAATTTGCATAGAAGGCTGTCTGTATGCAGGTGCAATGATATAATGCAAAGAGAAGATACAGGTTTTATACCTAAAAGAAAACTGCAGATATTTCTGCCAAAATCGGTGAAGGGAAATAACAGGTTTTTTACCTAAAGGAAAACAGCAGGTATTTGGAACCAAGAAGGTTAAGGGAAAATACATGTTTTTTACCTAAAGGTAAGCTGAAGGTAATTTTAGTTCCAAATACCTTCAGTTTCCCTGAAGTTTTTTTTTTAAGGTTTCTTGCTGATTTTTTTACCTGGGGCCAAAGTAAACTCCCACCAATAAAAATGGATATCTGCTTTTGCCATTATTTACGGCTGAAGCTTTGCATTAATTAGGCGTTCAAATAAGGAGAAGATTTCTATTTTAATTTACTGGTGGAAATTTGTACCGGCGGCAATCAGTTACAGCGGAAGCATCACTATTTTAAGGATATGTCAATTCCTCTTTATTAATAGTTCCCTGTATTGATTCGCTTGGCGCTCAACATGTGATTCCAGAATTTTACAACGTCGCTGATAAAAACAGAGAAATTGCATTTTCTTATATTCAATTTATTTTTTGAAAATTCTGGTGTAAATTTAATAATCCAGAAATACAATTCAAAGCGTCGTCACTACAATGTATGTCCATGAGTTGTCCTTTTTATCGGTACCAAATAAATATATTTTGATTCAAAGTTAGCAGTTACCAGTTTGTCATTGTTTTTAATAAAAAAATTCCGAGTTCAAACCGGGAATTCCCAAAAAGAATAATTTTTACTTCAAGTGATCACAAAATGTCTGTAATTAAATCAGTCACGGGAAGAATGGCTGATTTTAATATTCGATTGAATCTTTCAGCAATATGATAAAGCGTAGATACCAAATTTCGTTTTTTTATTTTTTATAAAATATTAACCCACCATTTACTGTAGAATAAAGAAAAAAGATATTCGGCTGAGAAATATATATTCTTATAATTTATATCAAGCCTTGTTTTTTTTTTTTTTTTTTTTTTTTTTTTTTTTTTACAGAGACTAAATCAAAACTTTTACAACTACTATTTCCCATTGAACTATTAATAAATAGGAACTGACATATCTTTAAAATAGTGAAGCTTCAATTGTAACCGCTGTCGCAAGAGTTGTTTACCGCCGGTGGAATGTTCCGCCAGTAAATTTATATAGAAATTTTCAACTTATCTAAACGCCTTATTATTACAAAATGTATGTCATAAATAATGGTAGAAAGAGATATTCATTTTTACTGGTAGGAGTTTACTTTGGCGGTAGTTAGGTCTTGCGTTTCCGCCATATTTTGACAACCAGGGAAACAAACTGACAGTTTTACAAGGCCTTCTGAGCCAGTAAAAACAAATATATGTATTTAGGACATTTTTTGAGAAAATTTTCCATGTATAAGACGCTTAATTAAGACGAAATTTTCTATTCAATTTTATTGGTGGGATGCTTGCTCTGGCGGTAATCAAAAACTGCAGATCCGGTTTAAAAAAATACAGTCGCCATCTTGTGATAACCTCCTCAGTTACTTCACTCGCAACTGGTAGACATTACACTACATGTCACCTCCTCTTTATTCATAACTCCATTCTATTCCATAACGAAAATTTTCATTTTAGATTTATCTTGGAAAAGTCACAGGAACGCCACTCTTGGCGAGTCTTTTATTGATGTTTTTGTAGTAATGTGTCATAAAAATAATTTTATAAAATTAGTGGTGGCTAAGAAAGAGACCGCTCTAAGGTCTGATTTATATTTTAACACTAGAACGGCGGGAAATTTTATTCAAGTTTTATAAAAATATTTCTCATCAGAATTTTTATTTAAAAGTATTTAACTTATTTATTTAAGTTATTTTTGTGTAGCATATATTACTCTTATATTATAAAAAGTTTTTCGGTTCGAATCGATATCTTTTCATTTGGCAAGGGTCAAAATGACCCCTCGCCGCCGTTCTAGTGTTAAAATAATTCTTAGTGTCCGTCACTATATTGATAATGCAACAAAATTTTAAATTTGCAATAAAATACCCAATGTTGACATCCTATTCTGATTTTCCCGTCCACTTTGCTTTCAGAGAGCAAACGATAAAACATTCGGTAAAGATAAATATGAGTTATGCTGATGTAAAATTTTTAACTCCTAATGTCAAATTCCTTTTTAAAACTTTGAAAACGGACTGCAATTTGGGTAACTTTTAATGATAACTCAAATACTACTTGGCGAAATGAGCTGTTGATGATTGAGATTTCATTGAAATGAGATTTCTATTTTTAAATTTGAAGCTTCTAGAAATCTATTTTTGTTAACCCTTTGCACTCGAGAGGTGACTCTCACTCGCCACTAGTGCTGCCAGTTGTCTTGCGTAAATTCGAGCTCCAAATGCTCTGGATACCAGTATTTTAAAGAAATTTTCTTAGTCTTATCTAATGTCAGAATTATTTGCGATTAACCCTTTATCTACGTACGGTACTTATAAGTACTTTAAACTTTTATACCATAGTGAATATTACTTATATTCTAAAGGTATTTTACAAAAGCGCTCTTTTAACGTCACTTTATCCGAATACATGGCAGTAGTAGTTCTAGGTTTGTTATTTTAGAGAGGAATGAGGCTATCTTTGAGCAGTCGATGTGTTTTGTGCCGACATTTTGTATAGATTGCTACACTCATCTTTTCATTGCTGCAAAAACAGTAAAGGATATAATATAAGAGTTGGATTTTTTTTTTATGTGCTCATTATGATCTTAGAATACAATATGACTAGCTATTTTTGGACAACGGTGTATGTATTTGATTTAACTGTTGGATTACTCGGTGGTACTTATAAGTACCGTCAACATACTGGGTGTTGGAGAAAAACTTCTTATTTACTTTTCGTCTGAGTCCATCGTTTTCATCTGCTTTAAAATGTAATTACTAAAATATAGTGTAGTAATGATTTCCCTGGTATTTCTTTTCTGTTTCGTTGTTATTTTTTTTATAGGAAATCGAAAAACTTGTGGCACCGGCTCGTGTTTCTATGCTAGAAATGGCATATGTAAATTCATATATTGCATATGTGGAGACACGAGAGAACATGTTGTCCCTAGAATATTGACTTCGGATAACTAAAAGACTGCTAACAAGATCGAAACCTAAAAAAAAAAAAAAAATAGTTTTTTTTTTAACTGTTCCGGGAGCAAAGCATTTTCAATTCTAAAGTGTAGAAATAAATGACTGGCACCGGAATTTGCCAAACGATTTATTTGTAAATAAGAAAAAGCCTATATCACACTCTTACTAGATAGAAAATATTTTCTCGTGCCAGATGAAATACCTTGTGGATTTATTGTTACGATATTTTAGTCAAAGTGTACTGACTGCGCTTTAAAGTATCATTTTAATTAATTACCTCTAAATAATTAAATTTCTCACGGGTGAGTACTTTTTTATGTTTATCCTTTAATTTTCATTGTAGTAACTGAAAAAAAAATATTACAGTAAAAAATTGCACTAGATCATAATGCCGTAGATAAAGGGTTAAAGATGGCGAAATAAACTATAGGAAATAAGTTGGGTCCCGAGAACTTGGAATCCGGATTTACGCGTGACACCTGGCAAAACTAATGGTGAGTGAGAGACACCTCTCAAGTACAGAGGGATAAAATACTCATTCGTTAAAAAGCATATTTTCTCTGAATACTTGTATGTATGTATGTATATATATATATATATATATATATATATATATATATATATATATATATATATATATATATATATATATATATATATATATATATATATATATATATATATATATATATATATATATATATATATATATATATATATATATATATATATATATATACATATTCTGGTGTATATGTTTTTAATCAAGGTTGAGCAAAATTTCAACAGGGTAGTGGTCTAATGCAATTTCATTGAAATGGGACTGAAGTAACAAAATTAAAAATATTGCTTCTGTGGTCATAGTAACTTAAGGGGACCGGGAAAGCCCTATCTCCACCTTGTTAAATTCACCAAATTTATGTACCCTTTTCTCAGAAATGGTGAAAGATAGAGGTCTCGATTTTTTAGAGTAGTTAAAATAACATGATTTGCGTATTTTAACAGAAACATTTTCTTTCTAAGTGAAACTCAAAATTAATTATTAATTATTTTAAAAAAGTCATTTTTAAATTAGTATTTTTGGTAAGATTGCACTGCCTAAAATAAATAATTCTCAACAAATCATTAAATCCCTGTGTTAAAATATACAATATATCATTATATAAGTATTAAATAAAAATCTTAGTTCTTAAGTTTAATAGATATTGAAAAAATGGAACATAAACATGAAAAATCCAAGTTTTCAGAAAAAGTCAATTAACCCCTTAATCGTCGCGCCCGTGACTGTCACGGGCAGTGTAGGCTTCTTTATTTAATTCAGATTGTTTTATTCCCACCAGTTTTTTAAAATAATGCAATTGGCTTTATTCTCTCGACATTTTATCTGCCATTAAATGAAGAGAATATTTCAACTTGAAAAAAGTGGTGGCAATCAAACAATCTGAATTTAAAAAAAGTATTCTACACTTATCTGGCGCGACGATTAAGGGGTTAAAGATTTAAATGCCCATTAAGCTGTGAAGTACTCTTAGAAAGAATGAATAATTTCAGCTCTTATTTTTTTATATATAAACATGTGTGACACATCGTTGGAAAGATAAGAGTTTAAACTATTTAATGATATAAATAAGTAAAAATCAATTTTTTAGTTCAATTTTGCTTTCCCGGTTCCCTTAACCTTAGTAAGACTGAAATATGATTTTTAAACAAAGCAAATGTATCTTCATGATAAAATAATAAATAATAATAATAATAAGGAAAATTTAAGTACGGGGTTGTAGGGACAGGTAATAAGCATATTCTTATATTTCTATGTAATTTGCAGCTTATAAATGCTTTTAAAGTGTAGAAAATTAAATCACATGACTTTCTCAGCAATCAAGATTGCTGCTTCTACTAAATGTAACTGCCCTCCAAATTTTATCTGACCGCTTGATGGTCACATGAGCAGTTTTATACAAGGGAACAATAGTGACATAAGAACTAAGTTGCGACATTTCTCTTTCCAGAAAAAATAAAAAAACTATTTATAATTTACAACAAAAATTCTTTATTTTATACCTTAGAATATATTTTTTTTTATTGTATAGTAAAATTTCTAAAAAGAGTTTGTGATTAAGCTTAAATTTGTTCCAGAAATCAGCAAATGAATTGGTGGAGAAGGTACAGAAGTGACAATTTGGATATTTAAAATTTTATTGGAGTAAAATTTACAGTTATTCTTTGTTATTCTTTTCAAAATTGTAGAACGAAAATAATATAAATGATAAAACAGGCATATAACTCAAAGGGACACAGTTTACCCACTTATTAGAGATTCGCCTATATACTGAAATTAATATTCGAAATTTTTTTAACATGCCGTTTTTCGACCCTTTTCGGTGCGAAAAAATTGTGTTTTCAAAATGATGAAATGACAACAGAATTTACAAACGAATTTATCTGAAAATAAAGACTTGCTTATTTTCCTCGTACATAATAAAAGGAAAATTTTATTTAAAATTTCTGGTTGCCGTTTGTCAGTTTTGGAATTAAAATTAGGTGTCCTTTTTTGTGGACACCGCTCGCTAAAGGTTTCTGAAATAGATTTTTAGAGTATTCAAATATGGGACTACAAAAATTACCGTTCATTTTGCTAAGTATTTAATTATGCTTAAAATCTATCCGCATTGTATTCTTTTTTTTATTGCAAGCATTAAACCGGGATTTATGATTACGGAAATCTTTACATTTGCATAATTTCTGAACTGATAAACTTCTTGAATTCCGATTATGTATCCGGAAGTAAAATTTACCATGACAGAAAAAAAAATTACAATTACATGCTCGTATTGAAATTTGAAAAAAAATATGATAATTTCAATAAAGAGGTCCCAACTCTCACCTAATTTATTTTTTAGCTTAACCCTTTCAGGGAGAAAGTATTTCTGCTGCCAAAATGTTAAAATGGTACCGGTATTTATGAACAAATTTGTATGAAACTAAGTAAAAGGCTATTTTTCGCATACATTGTCTTAATCAAAATTTATTTTTTAAATTCTGATGTCAATGTGGCATTTAGGAATTAAAATTAAATGGTGTATATAATATGCCGGTTCCCTCCAAGGGGCTAACCCTTTCCGGCGCGGAGTAATTCGGTTTGTAAAATGATGAAATTATGGACTGACACCAGAATTTACAAACGAATTTATTAGGAAATAGAAACTTGCTTATTTTCCAGTACATTATAAAAGAAAAATTTTAATTAAATATTCTCTATCAGTACTCTTAGGTTAATGTCAGACGACCGATTATTTCCACGCTTGTGGTTTCGCGACACCTGCCTCGTCCGACATTGTATCTGCCACACGTGAGGTTTTCTACGCTGCGTTTCCATCAAAATAGAGACAGATGGTGGAAGAAAAATTGACTAAGGAATTTCTTTTTATGGCATTTAGCAAAAAATCGTTCAAAAGTCATATAGTGCTAATATTAAAAAATGAAATTTATTGTTGAAATTCATGCATCTTTGCTATAAACATCATTACATGTTTTAAGTAACTGGGTAAATTTGTCGCCATATGAAAAAAAAGTATACTTTACCAGAGAAAAATTAACTTTTCTGTCACAACAAAATTTTAGAAAAGAAAAGAAAAGAAAGCGGCCACTTTATCGAACTTAACCCATTGCGGCGTGGTGGTATATCTATGAAACCACTTAATTTTAATTCCCAAAACCCCCATTGGCACCAGAATTTTGGTAAAAAAATTTTGCTTTCTTAGTTTCGTGAAATGTAGATTTTTGATATTTAAAATAAAGTTTATTTTCAAATTCCGGTGTCAGTCATTAATTTCAGCACTTATGCAATGGAAATGCTCTGCGCCGCAAAGGGTTAACTGCATTTGCTTCTAAAATAGCAAAGAAGCTAGTTTTCCTTTTAACCCCTTAACGGACACATTAAATTACGATTTAAAAATTCAAATTGCTCATTGACACCACTTTTTTGGAAAAGAAATATTCACCTTATTTAATTGACAAGTAAAATGATACCATATTAAAACCAATGGCACTATTTTATAAAATTGGTGGGGATCAAGCAATCTGAATAAAAGGCACAGCTCAAGAATATCACGGGAGCGAGAATTAAAGGGTTAAGGAAGTTTCAATAATTTCTATGTCTACAAAATATTTAAAAAAATTAATTACTACGTTTTGTGTTAATTAGTACACTTATTTAGGTTTACACGGGCCACAATTTTGCAGCTCAGGTATTTAACCCGGGTGAAATAGCGCATAAACAGGGTATGAACGGTTTTCGGTTTGTCACCAATAAGTGCAAATAATAATCGTCACTTTATTTAGTGGGAGACAATTGTTGCAAATTATGCGATAAAGTAAGTTGAAGATTACTCTTCGAAAAATAGTGGTGACAATTTAAAAAAACCGTACGCACACGGGTTATGTCATACCCCACGCGACTCCTCCCGGGTTAAAAAATATATCTTAATGTTTGTCCCAGGTCCAACCCAGACAGTTTATTTCAACGCAATTCACGATCAGGCAGAAGTAAAAATCCAATCGAAATATTTCGACACAATTTTTACAAAAATGTCGATTTTTTTTACCATTATTTTGATATAATGAAAATCATTTAAAAGAATATTATATACATACTTAAGCAAAAAATTTAAATTAAAGCATTTTTCAAAATATATGCTCGCGGTAAATAAAACCGGAGACGAATAAGAACACATAGTATCTGTTTTGATGGCTGCTTTCCAATCCCTGATTTTCAACACCAGATTTCCTTTGTATTGATGTTTATTAAATTCTTCAGATTTGTCTTTTTTAAATTTTACTATTTTTTTAAAATCAAGGATGAAACAAATCTCTAGCCAAGTTATTATTTTTATATTTTTATCTTTATATAATTCGGACGACGAATCCCACAATATCGGACGTTCCCGTATCTCAAAAATTAATTGCTGCACGTCTGCACGGAACTATTTTCATTCACAACACTTAGGCCGAGTCCAGGCCTTTCTTTAGCTGAAGGGTCGGCCGGTGCTGGGCCATGGCCGGATATTACTTTTTTCTGAAGGATCGGTTTAGGCCGGACCTAACTTCTTTTTTTCCGTACGGTGCCGGTAATAAATGAAGAATAGAAACGACAAATTTCCAAAATGTCAAATTTTCGTTATATTAGTGAGGAAGCATGTGCTACCAACTCATGAGCGAAAGAAAGATCCCCGCCCCCCATCTAGTCCCGTCAGCCCTGCTTCTACATTTCCAGTAGTGGTGCGCTCTTTAGTCTACGAAGTATGTTTCATAAAAAAAAAGAAAAAAAAAATCCTTATTTTCAAATACAATTTTTTAAAAACATCTGGTGGGAATTCCGAATTACATAAACACATTTACTTTCCACTGATAAGATTAATATTGATGACGCAAAACTTTATATTATTATTATTTAATCGTAAAATTTGTAATATATTTCTGATATTAAATAAAATAAAAAAAATCATTTATTAATTCTGATACTACTGCGCGTATTATCAAGAATATTATCGAGAATCATATTGCAAATACGTACATTTTAATGTAGATAATTAAAAATATCTTTAAAATGTATTTAAAAGGAATCTCAAGTTACGTTTAGGTTTATCTTTTCCCTTAATTTTATTACTTGATTTTTCTCTACATCCTTCATAGTAGGAATTCTGTTAATAAATATTTTATTAAATTTTATTATCCTTTTTAATGTTATAATTACTAATCAAAGGACATTTTTTATGATTATATTAATGTTATTCATCTTTCTTCTAAGTATTGTAAAAAATGTTATTTTCAAACATCAGTTACTCGTAAGTCAAAGATGACATAGAAGAAGCACGAACCTATTTTCAAATTTACCTTTCATATGCTGACAAACATCCACATTTATCAGATTAACTTACTGAAGCGCGGTGATTCGCGAATAGTTATGTCATTTTAAAATATCACGGAAGCTCATTTCAAACAGAATCCATATAATTTCAAATGTTGCGTGCCAGGAAAAAAAAAGTCCAACTATTTTAAGAAAAGTTCAGCAATCACAATTTAGTTCAGAAGTCATATCAACACAAATCTTTTACAAACATAGATTTAATCTTTATAAAAGTAAACAACGAATTGCACAGCTTTCATAATATTAATCAAATATAAAAGTACAAAATCAGTTCTCTTAAAACAACAAGTTGGAAATTGCTCGTCAAACGTGAAAAATGAGGTGCGTTCGTACTATAACTAGTTTTATAATTATTTTTTGCACCCCATATTGTACTGAATGTGTATTTATTTGCAATTCATAAGTGCATAGTCTGTAACATCATTAAAATGCACTTGCAATACTTTTTTCCCATTCCCCGTAATGTAACGGAAAACTTTTGAGTGTCCCTGTAATTAAGCTATACATCCGATTTTCATGAAATTTGAAATGGCTCGACAAAATTTTGCAGCAATTATATATTTAAAATTTCAGCCCATTCGGAAAGCTGTAACATCATTAAAATGCACTTGCAATAATTTTTCCCATTGACTTTAATGTAAAGAAAAACTTTTGACTGTCCCTGTAATTAAACTATACATCCGATTTTCATAAAATTTGAAATGGCTCGACAAAATGTCGCAATAATTATATGTTTAAAATTTGAGACCATTCGGAAAGCTTTAACATCATTAAAATGCACGTGCAATAATTTTTCCCATTGGCCGTAATGTAAAGAAAAACTTTTGACTGTCCCTGTAATTTAACTATACATCCGATTTTCATAAAATTTGAAATGGCTCGACAAATTTTACAACAATCATATATTTAAAATTTCAGACCATTCAGTTGGGTAGTTTTTGCTCTATTATATGCGGACGGACAGACGGACTGAACGACGACTATAGGTGCTACGTATTTATATAATTACGAACGCACCTAAAAATCAGCAAAAATAGTTAGAATAGTATTTAATTCATTATTCTGTATAATAGCTATATTTTCTAATGTCCAGTAAGTTTTCAGGTTTATTGAGCGTACTGTACTTTTTAAATGAACATTAATTTAAATACCAAATATTTTAAAACTAGAAAACAGGAATTCTGCTTTTTCAGAATTTACTGTCACCCCCGATGAAAAAAAAAAAAAAATATGTGTATATATAAATAGTACAAAACATTTCAATTTTAAGACTTACAGCACACGCTTTTATTTTATGTGAAATGACGTCATTCGCATCCAATTAAGAATTCCACATTTACGATCCACTCTTAAATATCTACAGTGAAGTAGGCATAGGACGTCACTATCGCGAAATAATACACAATTGCAGCTAAAAGATGCCGTCATTAAAGAAACTCGACCCCCCCCCCCAAAAAAAAAAAAAAAAAAAAAAAAAAAAAAACGTTTGTCTAATGACTCATAGGTTTTCATTTGTTTGTAACATTAATATAGATAGGGTAATTCCGAGATTTATGCCGCTTATTTTTTTTTTATTTGTATATAAAGTCCCATGTTGGACATAAAAAAAATCATGCTGTGCTATTTACTGTTAAATGTATAACACGTGTAGTGCTACAAAAAAATTCAAAACAAATAATTAATATTTTTAAACAATTTTTTTCTAAAACATTACAATGCGGCGCATCACCCGTGCATTCAGGCTGAGGCGCCACGCTGCACTTGTTCGGTAGTTATGCTGCGCTTGTAATAAGAACAAAATAAAATTACACATAAAAATATTTTTAAAAATATTCATATCTGGACTATAATTAACGATTTACTAACCAAATGAAACTAAATGAGTACAACGAAACGTATTAGTGGATTCAAAGTAATAATTGTTTGCTTACTTTCGCTATTAAAATTATCGACTTTTACATTAAACAGTGATGGAACGGTGGCGCAGCGGTTGGGCGTTTGTCACCACTAAATTTTAATAGTATTCTTCGCCTTTGGAAGTTTCAGAAATTCTACCCTGACAAATAAGACAAAGAATACTAATAAAATTTAGCGGTGTCAGTTAATTCTCTGCTGCTACACTGTTCCACCACTGCACTAAATTTTAATTGTTATTTCAGCAACAACGTAACATGAATGTATTAGAGAGGGCAAAGAATAAAAATAAAATTGTGTTTACATAATTTATTTGTTAACCTTTTAGGGACCGGCGGCTTTTACACAAATTTTATTCGGTTGGCACCACTTTTTTAAAAGAAGTTACCTTTAGTTAAATAATTATGAAAATGCTGCAATTAAAGAACACAAATATTACTTTTCATTTTTACTGGTACCAGAAGCAAATTCTGTATGCTCTTTTTGAAGGTGCTTATGTGCACCCATGGTCCCGAATGGGTTAATAGACCTGTTTTTTTTCGACCACAATCGACCCAAAAAGTGTCGAAAAAATACAGTCTTTATATAACTACATTCGATACATGATACAACGAAGCCAATTACACTTCCTCTTTTTTGGAGTAGTTTTCTAAACATTCCCTGCAAAGAACGTCTGCGTTACGCGTAATCCATTTTTTCATTACTATCATCTTGACTTGCATCTTTCTTGCCCTTCTTACTTTTTATTCTTCCCTTTTTTTCCATTAGTTTTATTAAACTTGATAACATGCCTAACTTGATTAGTCTGTGCAAAAAGAAAAGGAAAAGCTAACAACACTTAATTATACTGTAAAAAAGAAACTGCGGCATGTATACCGGAATTGCAGTGCAGCATGTATCCCATTTTGCATGGTACAGACGTCGCAGATCACAGTTGCTTGCCATCGCTAATGAAAATGGCGTAACCATACTCACAGTGCTCTATACAAACGATACACTTAGTTTTGACTACGAAATCATTCATCCATTTAGTAAAAAGCGTATGAAAAATATTTAAGCATAACGTGTTTAAAAGTTTGGACAATGAAATCCCGCACTTACGTCAAAATAAGGATTGTATATCTACAAGTAAACACCAAAATGGGATTTACGCTATACACTGGTTAAAATAATCTCATTGCGCACCTATACTGTGCGTTTGACGACCATCTATCGATAATTACAAGAAATATAAGGGGTGCGGCATCTATCCCGGATGCGGCGTCTCTCAAGGAGTTACCCTACTATTTAAAATTAAATATAGTTTGTAATAGCTCCATGTTTTAACAGAAACCCTTCGTTTTTATTTTTTCAAAATAGCACGTATTTTAATTACATTTACTTCCGGTTGTTATAAAAAAATGGCAGCAAAAAGATATAATTAATATTTTACAACTGTTTTTCCGTTACATTTTATAGAAATAGAGTATTTCCGTTGCCAATATTAAGCAAATGGCTCCAAAAACTCCAAAAAAATTAATATTTCAAAAATAAATGCAGATGCAGTTTTCAATCAAATTGCGTTTAAAAGTGCTTTTTTTTTTTAATTCGACGGTATAAAAATTGAAAATGTGCGATACTTAGAAGTGTAAATAATTGCTATAGAGTATTTAGTCGTACTGCTTTGTTTTTCGGCTGGCTTCTGTAAGTTAAAGTTATTTTTTGGAGGACGGCACAAATTAAGTTGGGAGAAAGAAATAGCATACCGTACCGGGGGCTAAAAAATCATTGAGGTTTTTTTTTTTTTTTTTTTTTTTTTTTTTTTTTTTTGTTTTTTTTTTAAATACAGAAAATAGGATAATGAAAAAATTGTCGTGGAGATGATTCTTTGTTGATTTTCTACTTTTATATTTTGATATATTTCAATATTTATAATATCAAATATCCATTTACTATAATGCTTGAATATGTTTATCATAAAGCTTGTTTTAAGTTTGACAATAGCTTTTGGGTTTTAACTAAATGTACTTATATTTTTCACATTAAACCGTGAGTTATGTTATATATTTATTAAAAATAAGTCAAACATTTAAAAAAATCAAACTGTATTATTAAAATATATTACATAAAATTCCTGATAATTCTTATTTTATTTGTATTTCAAAATAGAGATGTGAAATTTAGCCTACTTATTAATATTAACGTATGCAAAACAGTGTAATATGCTCATTTAAAAAATTTTAAAAGTCATATATTCTCTAAGTTTACATAATATGTCTGTAGTAGAAATTTCAGTATTCCAAATACTTTTCAAATGCGGAGAAAAAGACTTCAGAAATTTTTATGCATGAAATGGAGATTAAAAAGTGTTTTACACAGGGTGCCGACAGAGCAGGAAAAAAAAGAGGGAAATACCAAAGTATTCTTATACCAAAATTCCCTTTTATATTATCGCGAGATTAAAAAAGGTGAATTTTTTTCACAAGGAAATACTTGTATGTTACCATTTTTTTTTTTACTGTGTTTTCCATGATCTGTCGACACTCTGTTACATGTAGCACGTATATATTTTTTAAGAAATCAGTATTTTTCTTTAACCCCTTAACAGCGACATTTGTTTTTTTACAAAAAAATTAAAAATGGGGCCGGACACCACTTTTTCCATACTAAAATGTTTACCTTACTTAATCGAAAAATATCTGAAAATCAATAAAGATAAATTTACAGTTACAAATTAGTGGTATCAAAATGCTTTTAATAACTAAGCAAGCAAAGTGTTCTTGCCCGAATCCAGTTCGGGCCACACTTAAGGGGTTAAAGGTTCAACATACTTCAACACACCTTAACTTTTGTAAAGAATTTTCGAGTGTTCCTGTAATCTTTCAGTACACCTGAGGTGGTAGATAAAAATAATGTCCTTCATTATTACCATGATTATAGACATGCACCAATATTTTCTTATTCGATTAGAATTAGCAATAAAAACTCGTCTATTCGACATATGGTACACGTTTCACATTGTCATGAGTAAGACCTGCACAATGGAGGCACGCTATGTGTTAAACAAACGTTCCTTCCATTCGAACACCTTTTGTTCCAATATACCATCCTCATATCAAACAATCATGTTTGGAATTCATTTTTCATAAATAAATGTTAAACATTTACATCATTTCCAAAACAAATATACCGTTATTTCTGGCGTATAATCGGCGGATCAAACAATTATATTTGGGACCAGAAATTTTATTTAATGATTGAAGCATGAAAAATAAAAAATATAATTTGAAAAAGATATATTCGGAAAAAATTGAACTCCATTATTAATGAACAACACCGAATCTAAAATACAGTTTAAATAATACCGTGCTTTGCAGCCTGTAATCCACGGATCAAAGAATCGTGTTTCGACGCAGAAATTTCCTTTAATTTGTCGCCATTTTATGTTATATTTTATTAAATAAAATTTCTGGGTCAAATGTGATTGTTTGTTCCACGGATTATACACAGAAAAATTACGATATATACTTTTAAACATACGAGCTATTGTTGCCAGGTATCCAACGTAAATGGGGGCTCCAAATGCTGTAGACACCACTAATTTCTCACAGTTTATATCGCAATCTTTATTCTCAGATAATTGTATCATTAGAAAGACGAAACAAATTACTTTAACCCTTTGAGGGGCAAAGTACTTCTGTTTCTAAAATGGTAAAATGATTGATTGACACCAGGATTTACAAAAAATTTATATCAAAGTAACTAAAAGCGTTTCTTCGAGTAAATAGTTTAAATCAAATTTTAGTTATTATTGCCTAATTCTTATTGCTTAATTCTTATTGCCTAATGCCATACTGGCATCAGGCAATAAGAATTAAGTGGTACGTATAATATACCGATGTCCTTCAAGGGGTTAAAATACCGGTGTTCAATGCATTTGTATCCCCGATTTACGTGGGGCACGTGGCAACACTAAAAGGAACTCTCATAATTATTATGAGAGTTCCTTTACAACTTAATTAACAATGTTATTAAGTTGTAAAATACATGGACAATATGCACGAGTGGCAACAGCCATGCCTCTGTTGGTATTGTCATTTGAAAAGGCCTTTTTATTGGCCGAAGAGGAACTATTACTGCACTATTTTTCACCCCCCCCCCTGTTAGTGTTTATTTCTATATACCTGGAACTGTCTTCTTGTGGGTAAAGTTCATTGATGTATTTAAAAAAATTCCCATATTCTTCACAAGAAGCATGTGTAAAATAACAATCATTGTAATGTTTCATTTTAAGATATACAGGAGTTTTAACATATATAAATACTGATTGCAAATTAGAAAAAATAATAAAAATCCTAAAATCTTACCAGATATTCCATCGTACGTCCACCATTCTTCCCAACTACAGTCTACTCCTAAAAAGGAAGAGAACGATCAATGACTATTATGCATATAAAAACAAATGTTGAAGAAAATTAAAACGTTTAACATTTTAAACATAACAGGGAAATAAATTTTAAAATTTAATGTCGAGCATTAACCTTATAGTGCGCAGCTTTGTATATATACAAACAACAATGTTTTGAACTTAACAGATGTTTTTATTCGTATATATCTAATGCACACCAGAAAATTAAATAGGAATATTTGCTTTAATTAATACGAGACATTCCGTATTTAAATAAAGCGAATAACCATTGAAACTTTCAGGCGTGAAGTGAGATTCTCTGAACTATGTAATTTCTAGAACGGATTCTATCATGGGAATTAAAGGGTTAAAGCATAGCTGCCAACGTTTACGCTTTCTTCATACCACTAAAATTTTATAGTAAATGTTGTTTTATTTAATCGCCGAAATCTCACGATTGTACAAGACGAAAATCTCTATTACATTTTAGTGGTAGCAAGAAAGCGTAAAAGTTGGTAACTATGGTTAAAGATTAAATTTTTAAAATAAATAATTATACAAAATAAGGTATTTGGAGATATACTTATTAAAATATTTAATAATTTGCAGTATTTCAGCGTAAAACAGCCACGCGACAGTAGTTTTTACTTATATTGCAGGTGTGCGACGTATTATATGATAAATGTATCTCTGATTTTTCTTATTATTTTTCCTGTATAATAAACCTTTCAGAAAATAATATATAATTCTTTTTCGAAACAAAATAAAAAATCGCGCTTTTAAGGGTTAAATCTTAGTATAACGATTAATTAGGAAAAAATACAATAGTGATGAACAAGGAGGAGGAATTTCTTATAAATATTCGGCGAGGTTATGGGCACACAATTGGCAATAACATAGCTGCCAACGTTTACGCTTTCTTCCTACCCCTAAAATTTTATAGAAAAAAATTGTTTTATTTAATCGTCGAAATCTCACGATTAAACAAGGCGAAAATCTCTGTTAAATTTTAGTGGTAGCAAAAAAGCGTAAAAGTTGGCAGCTATGCAATAATCACAATTTTAAAATACTACAATTATTTAATTATAGAATTCTGGAATTATATTAAGGAAAATATTTTTTTTGGAGTTAGTAATACTGAAAAATCTCGAGAGTTGACAATTATTCTCATAATTTACAAGTACTACTATTATTTACAAGCGTCTACCGTCTAACTCTGGTATAGTGCGTCTCAAAAGTTTATGCACTCTTCAATGTGGTTAAAAATAATTCAAGAAGATAATATATGAATCCCGTTTACAATAAATACTCCGCATGTAATCAAAATCAAATAAAATAAGGAGTTTTTGTTGGTTAAAATAAAAATTACATTCATTTTTATTTAATTTACTTTTTTTCTTGAAGAAACACTGGCTCAAAAGTTTGAGCACTTTATGCTAATTTTTTTTAGAAACATGGGATTGGATAGGTGTAATGAGGTTGTATGACGTCATTTCCCAATTTTATAAAATATATAAAAGTGAAAAAGAATCATTTCCACTCGTTTTAAAAATGCCGAAGGGTAAAGAATTCACACAAGGTGAGATTTAAAAAAAATTAATTCAAATTACAATATAAAACTGTTTCTTAAATTGCAAAAATTTTAAATTGACCAAAGCAATGTATCTATATCAAGTAATCTCTAGAAATCATAATTTCAACTGGAAACCAAGATGTGGACGACCATGTATGACGTTTGTTGAGATGGATAGAAAAATACGGAGATTCGTGTTGAGATAAAATCTGCCCATACAGCAAATTAAAAATAATCTTGGTGTACAGGTGTCCAAAGATACTGTACACAGAAGTGTTACAGAATGTGATTACATTATTCTAAGAAATGGCTTGCAAATCGTGTCTCAAACTACACCACTAACAAAGAAGAGTGAACTGGGATAAAAAACAAACGTCCTGCAGGGAACAAGTGGTTTACTCTTTTATTCAGTGATGAGAAAAAGTGGAACTTAGGTGTCTCTGATATTTGGAACATGAATTTGCATGATCGCCGAAAGCAACCAAGGAGTTTTATTCGACAGGCAGCAAGGCGGAACCAACATTTCCTTCCATTCCAATGAACCAACATTTTCATCCATTCGGTGACACTTTGGTGGTTCCTGAATGAATCATTGAACAAGCAAATGCATCAATGTATATGTCACATGGCACATAACCTTGGCTTTCGCAGAATTTTTCTTTTAAATTCTTAACTCGCTAGCTTTAAGTCCTGGCATAAACCCGATTGAGAAAGTCTTTGGCATATTAACCCGTCAGGTTTACAGCAATGGAAAACAGTAGGACTCTCCTGAAGAATTCAAAGAAGCCATGGATAAAGCATGGTACTTTTTGCCCCCAGAAACCCTACAAAAATTAATAATTTCAATGGGCGTGCGTATATTGGAACTAATCCGAAATCACGGAAAAATAATTTGTATGTAGTAGTTTTGGTAAAAATGATAAATGCAGTTGTTTTTGCCATTGTGCATAAACTTTTGAGATAGTTTTGTTTAAACAGACTTAAAATTATATTTTTTATAAATATGTAATTTAATTTTTTCTACTTTTAATATCATTTATTTAAATGAAGTTGCGAAATACACAAATAAAAAAATGCTATTTGTTGTAACTCTTTGTTATTTATTTAAAATCAACATTTTATGCTTGTGATTAAACTTTTAAGGCAGACTAAATCAGTATCAGATCACAGATTTGGAAATTATTGAAGCTGCTGCTGCCCTCAGTACTTTAAAATTGAAAAAGTTTTTACATGCAATTTTACACATTTTCAAGTATTTGTTTCAATTTCAGCAAATTAAAGAAATCAAAGTTATGTTTTAGGCAACATAAAGGTTACTCTGCTTAACATGGACCCCTCCACTCCGCTCTTCTCCTCGGGGCCTGCGTGTTCCGCGTGCGTTTAATACTGTCAGTATTCGTGTGCAAGGGCTTGTCAGTTTTTTAATTACTTATATTTATCATTAAACTGTGAAATTACTGCCAAAATTACGCTTTTTTCATTCATCTCCAAGCTTACGTAAATATTTAATAAATAATCTTTTCGGTATCAGTGGTACTCAAAAATTGGGTAGTGTTTAAAACTATACAGATATTTGTTTTTGAAAACATCTTTAAGAAGTACTTTTGAATCGAAATTTGATGTCAGCGGAATTTAATTTGTTTAAAAAAAATTTGTACTGTAAAGGGACCTCGCTCAATCTGCTCAAACATTCAGCCAGTACGCTTTAGCATAGATGTGAAAATTTCGGTATCCTTCGAGTTTCTGATTTAATTCTAAAATACTGGAAACTAGAAATTTCATGTATCTAGAAATTCTACAATGAAAAATAATGAAAACCACATAGTAGAAACAATGGATCTATAAATAAAGAGTGGAACACAGATTGTGTAGTGTCTACTTTTAGCGAGTAAAGTAAATGAGGTGGCTGTCAGAATACGGCGGTTGTTTTTTGTTTGCATCGGATCAGGGCTTGTTTAGCACCGGGGCAAAGTTCCACCACTAAAAACGAATAGAAAGTCTTGCCTTATTTGTTGAATATATTATGTATGAATAAGGTGTTTAAATAACGCGAAAATTGTTACTCAAATTTACTGGTGGAAGTTTCACCCGGCGGTAATCAAATTTACTGACATTGACAGGAGATTGTACATGTTGTTAACTCATTACCCGCTGGTGTTGCGTTCCCGCAACGGTCAAAATAGATGCACTTATTTAAGTTATTTATATACCCAGTACTATTTTTCAATTAATAAATTGGCAATACTTAAGGACATATAATTTTAAGATCGTATAAAGCGAAAATTATCTTTCAGTGTTTGTGGTGGCAAATGCCGATCAGCTAAAAAGTTGAAAATTTCAACCTTATAGTTTTGGCGGTTAATGGGTTAAAATACGTCCGAGCAGCAGTATCTGACAGTTGACGCAGCAAACATCATCAGTAAAAACGAATATATATTATAGCTGTTACTATGACAGAAAATTTGCACGAATAAGCCGTTAAAGGACGAAATTTCTATTCAAATTAACTCGTGGAAGTTTATCAAGGCGGTAATCAGAACTTGCGAGGCAAAACCAGTAACGGCTGAATTCTATCTCGCACCACTTTCCCAAAGCAAAAATCCTTGACATACAGTTTGACAACATCGGCAAGATAAATAAACTAATAAATAAATATATATTTTTTAACAGTGGCGAAAATAGAATAGAAAAATCATCGCTTTTGGCAGTCCTGAGAATATGTCAATACCTCTTTATTCATACTTAAATGGCAGGAACGGGACACATTTTCTTATGTGAGTATTTTGGTGCAAAATATATTTGGATTGTGTCAGACTACGAAAGAATACCGAAATGTTAACCACTGCGTATTTTAGCGTGAAATCCTTCGATTGATCCTGCGATTAGTTAGGGATCCGTGTGAAGGTATAGAAGTGTATACGATTATTTTATTGTTCACACCACTATTTAAAAACAGTTATATTCATGATATATTTCTAATGCATATGTTAACGCTGGATACACTGGCAGCGGGTCATTTGAATAATGCCAATTAGAAATATTTCGATTCAAATAAGACAATCCTTCTTAAATTAAGGACCCACCAGTGGCCGAGATGTTCTGCTCTCGAACCTGGCAGACGGGAGGTATTGCGTTCGAACCCAATCGTGCCCGTCGGCCTAATCGTTCGGAGTTTTCGTGGTTTTCTTCGAACCATGGATTCCCATGCTTAAACACGGATTAGGTTCCCTTAGAAAGACCCGCACAAAGGACACTCCACCCTGGGCCCATGTTCCTCAGGTTGATAATTGGCCGTCAAAAATCAACTCAACCCTTCTTAAATTAAATAAAATATAAACCACAAACAAATAAGTTAATAAAAAAGTTAAATAGTTTGTAATACAAAATTCTGGAGTCAAATATTTTTATAAAACTACAGTAAAGCACCCCGCATTTTTAGCGTTAAAGAAATTTTCACCGAGTATCATTGATTAACCCTTTCTGGCGCTGTGTACCCAGTTCGGAATACCTAATTTAAATTCCAAACTTACGAAATGCGCCAGGAATATTTTAGTAAAATTTTGCTTTTACAATAAACATGTAAAGTAATATGTTTTTAATAGCTAAAAAAAGCCGTTTATAAATGCCGGTGTCAGACAAACATTTCATCGTTTTACAATAGAAAATGTCCGTGCCGGAAAGGGCTAACGCTAGAACGTCCAGAAACTTTACTCAAGTTTCAAAAAAATATTTGACACCAGAATTATTTTTAAATTATTTGACTGACTTATTTAACGTAAATCTGCGTGTTTCAAATTTAACTTATTTCATGAAAGAATTTCTGGTTCCAGTTGACATATAATCATACACTCGGAGTCGGATCGACTCCTTCCGGGTTTTCTAGTGTTAAGTCTACTTATAAGGGCAATATGTCTTTTGAGCACTGTCTATGGTAGTGTTGCCAGTCGGCTACATTTTTTTATTCCGATTTCCTGTTGCCACCACTTTTTTGAAACGGTAATACTCCCATTTCATTCGCCTTAATTAATATGTCGTTAATTAAGGCGCATTTTACCATTTAAAAAATGTGGTGCCAATCAGGAACTTGATTTTAAAAAAAGTAGCCTATCTGGCAACACTGGTTTATGGCTCGAAATTTCTTATACCGTAATTTCCCACGTATACGCCGCGGCTTCGTTAAGTCTTTTTCATACCGGAAATTTTATTTTAAAAATGAAGTCGAATAAATGCTAAGCAAAAGCAAGTCACATTTTACATAAACGAATTCTGGTAGGAAATCGAATTATCTGAGCTGTGGCGTATACGTGGGTAACTACGGTCTGTGCGCATGGTATAGTATAATGTTTATTTCATATATGTATGTATGATATAGAAAAAATATAATATCTTATAGGGAAGACAAAATGCACCAATAAAGAATATTTTCGCATTCGTCTGTCATAATTTAAATTTTACTAAGCGTAATGTTCAATGAAACTTTTTAATTATACATTAAAATCTGACAGACACAAACCGCCTTTCGAAAGGATTGGACTTTCTTCTTCAGAAAGAGAGCTACTGCTAAGAAATTATGTTGCATGCTGTTTATATCGAAGTGTTAGCATGTCTTATTAAGCTTAAATGAAAAAAAAGAATACCAATAATTTTCATGACACTTTTATTTGTGAGGCAAGACCTTTTTTGTGCCTGGAGAAGAAAGATACATTTTTTTCAATATAGGATGTCTCCTTCAAATTTATAATCAAAATCAGAAGTTTCATTCCATGGTTTTTTCTTTTAAGGTAAATTTAAACTCATATGGGCGATTCTTCAATACGTGGGTAATTTCACTCTGTGATTTAGTGAAAAAAAAGTATTTTTTTTTTTTTTTTTTTTTTTTTCAGAAATAGATAAGACATAATTTGGTGAGTAATTTACAATATTCCCACAAAAACTTTAAATAACATTTTTCTTTAACCTACCTACCTCTAATAGACCCGTTTCTAGGATTTATTGCATTCGATTCGAAGGAGAAATTTCAGCATAATGTTGTTTAACCCCTTCAAGGGCGGTGGTTCATTTTCGGCCCACTTAAAATAAATTCCTAAATACCACATTGGCACCAGAATATTGTAATGAAAATTTTCCTTTTATTAAGTACGTGAACAAAAGATTTTGATTGTTTTGAAATAAATTTGTTCGTAAATTCTGGTGTCGATCACCCATTTCGGGATTTTACGAAAGAAGTACCTTACACCTGAAAGGGTTAAATAAAATCCACGTAGGACTAAGTTCAAGAAATATATTTAATTATTTTAAATAAAAAATTTGGTGTTTATGTTTTTAATCAAGGTTGAGTAAAATTTCAGTAGAGCATTAAACTGATCCAATTTCATTGAAAGGGGGCTAAAGTGACAGGGACAACTGTGACAAAATTAAGAAAATTCCTTCTGTGCTCAAAATATGTTAATTATTGCAATATAATATTTTGAACTAAGCAAAAGTATGTTACACCATGACAAAATAACAAATGAATAAAAATAATCTTAATGAAATTTTAAGCATGGGACAGAAGTGACAAGTAATAAACATATTGTTATTTTTCTACCTATTTTGACGATTATAACTGCTTAAAGTCCAGATAATTAAACCATGTGTATTTCTCAGCAATCAAGATTGCTGCTTCTACTAAATGTAAATGTCCTCCAAATTTTATGTGACACTTGATGGTCATATGAGCAGTTTTATACAAGGAGACCAAGATTGCCAGTTTGGTCTACATTTTTTCTCAGAAATTTAGAGTTCATACTAGAGATAGAGAATAATATTTTATCCTTTATTTAATACGATCACTTAAAGTAAAAATTCTTCTTTTAAAATTTCAGGTGTGAATTTGAAATTTCGCATTAAAATTGAAAGCAAAACTGGACACCCTGAAGGGGACAATAGTGACATAAACAACATGATAGCATTTCTCTGCGCAGAAAAAATACAAATCATTTATATATTGCAATAAATATTTTTTTATTTTACTTTTCAAAAAGTTATTTTTATTTTGTATAGTACAATATCTAAAAATAGTTTGTCATTACACTTAAATTTGTTCGAGAAGCAATTAATGTTTGAGGAAGAAGTAACAGAAGTGACAATTTGAATATTTAAAATATTATTGGAGCAAAATTTACAGTTATTATCTTGAAATTTCTTTTCCAAATTGTAGAAACGCATTACAGAATACGTTTTATGCTAACGATAATTATTTAAATGGTAAAATGTAACATATAACGCCAAAGGACACAAATAATGCCCTTATTGTAGAATCGTCCATATAAAGCTCTCAATATTTTAAGAAATTCTAACAAATGTCGTATTGGAGAAATCTCGCGAAAAAAGATTACGTTATGTAATACACAGAACCGAATTATGATCGTCATAAATAAAATTATATTGAGCTATTGAAACTGAGAAATCGTGAAGAAATTATCTTTATTCCTCATTGGATAATAGATTGTAAAATCAATCGATATTTCGTAGAAAATGACTTTTTGATATCCGCGGTATCAAATTTGATAGTGTTATCTTAAAAGAAATTCGTTATTATCATAATTGTTTCATTTCATTTTTTTTTCATTGAATAAAAATGATCATTTAATGTGTTTTATGTTGTTGGTATATTACTTGTTCTGGTTGCGTTTTAAATTAGAATTATTTGTCATACAATTTATTTATTTATTCGAAATATTCTTTTTTTTCAGTATGTACTTTTCTGAAGATAATATTAATGAAAAAGAAATAAGCACATAAAATCTAATAAGATATCCTTTTTGCTCATCAAACATTTGCTACTTTTGTAAATTTTTTTAAAAATAATAATAAGATTTTGCTTTCAAAAATCATATATTAGAAAAATGAGTGTTTTTTTTTTTTTTTTTTTTAGTTTTTAGTTATTTGTAAAACATCATGATTACGAAAGGGACGTTTGACGTGAATAAGATGTGTATTTTTATGTTCGACTTATTTAATAACATAAATGCTTTGCGTTTTAAAAAGGCAAAGATTGTTATATAGAAATAGTACCAAAAAACGGTTTGCAAGTTTGACAGTCCTGTTTCAGTAGAAATATTTAAACGAACCTTAATTAATTTCAAATTGAAAAATCGAGCAACCATTGTCGTTCTGTGATATTCAGGACGAGATCCTCGTATTTACAACGTGGATTCAAATCTCTCAATGGTAATTTCTGGTAAATTTACTAAAAGGATTCTTAGGAAGAAAATATGATTAACCCTTAAATGTATAGTGATGCAAATTCGCATAAATTTTTATTTAACATTTAATAAAGAAATTAAGTTTTTAGCAACCACTATATTTATATAGAAATATTAATTCTGTAAAAATTACAAAAATATGCTACTAAATGAAGCTAAAAATCTATCCTAAAATTTCTGGTGTCTAATCTTTAACACTAGAACGGCGGGAAATTTTACTCAAGTTTTATAAAAATATTTCACATCAGAATTTTTATTAAAAACTATTTAACTCATTTATTTAAGTTATTTTTGTGCAACATATATTAATCTTATATTATAAAACGATTTCTGGTTCGAATCGACATGTATTCATTCGGCAAGGGTCAAAATGACCCCTCGCCGCCGTTCTAGTGTTAATATAAGAAAAGAAAAACAATTCTAAAAGAATAATTCATGTACTTAAGGGAACCGGATAATCGAAATTCAACCAAAAAATCGATTTTTACTTTTTTTATATCATTAAATAGTTTAAACTTTTATCTTTTCAACGATGTATTACACATGTTTATATATTAAAAAAAGTGTTGTATTTTTTCATTATTTCTAAGAGCACTTCACAGCAGTGGGCTACTTTTTTAAAAATTCAGATTTCTTGATTGGCATCACTTATCTAAAGTGGTAAAATTCTATTTAATTAATATGTTATTAAATAAGGCGAATTTTACTGTTTCAAAAAAGTGGTGCCAATCAAGGAATCAGAATTTTTAAAAAAAGTAGTCCACTTGCAACATTGCTTCACAGCTTTAATTGACTTTTTCTCAAAACTTCGATTTTTCAGGTTTGTGTTCCTTTTTTTTTTTCAATATCTTTTAAACTTAAGAACTCAGATTTGTCTAAATATTTATATATTATGTTATAGTACATACTTTAACACAGGGATTTAATGATTTGTTGAGAATTATTTATTTTAGGCGGTGAAATCTTACCAAAAATGCTAATTTAAAAATGTCTTTCAATAAAAAATTAATTATTAATTTTCAGATTCACTTAGAAAGAAAATGGCTGTTAAAATATGTAAAGCATGTTATTCAAACTACTCTTCAAAATATAGACCTGTATCTTTGACCATTTTTGAGAAAAAGGTACATATAGTTGGTGTATTTTAACATGGCCAAGATAGAGCTTACCCAGTCCCCTTAAGAGTTAAGTAAGACAATGAAAACTGAACAAAAAACTTCGTGGGAAAGAGCATACCTAGTTTTGGTAATGGAGTTATGAATAAACAGGAAAAGACATATATTGTAGTGGATACCAGATGCGAGTGAAGCAACTGTGGAGGTAGTCACAAGATGACAGCTGATTTTTACATAAAATAAAAAGTTTCTGTTTAAAGTCGAGTTAATTTTAATAGAAATTTTTGCCTTATTTAAGAGCCTTATTCACGCAAAATTCCTCTCATAAATATGGTAAAATTTTCTATTCGTTTTAACTGGTAGAAGTTGACCCCGGTATTACAATCTCTTTCAGTGACACTATCAGGAAGTTGTTTACGTTGTCACAAAACGGCGGAAACGCAGGATCTTACTGCTGCTGGGATAAATTTGCACCAGGTAAAATGAATATCTATTTTTTCAATAATTATGACTAAAATTGTGTATTAATAAGGCGTTTAATTCAGGAAAAAAATTCTATTTAAATTTACTGGTGGAAGTTTGAACCGGTGGTAATCAGCCCCTGCAAAACCGGTTACAGTTGAAGCTTCACCAATTTGAAGATATGTCGATTCATCTTTATTAATTGTTCCATGGTTTGTGTAGCAGGATTCGGCGCGAGTGATATTATAAAAATATGTATGATATTTACTTATAATGAAACAAACTAAGTTAAATATGCTATAAAAGTGATAAAATACCTTTATTGAGATTGACGTACGTTTCATCACTCAAACGGCGACAATTTCAAATGATTCTTGATAGAAATATTTTCTCAAACTTGGTAAATAATGTCACGAGACTTCATGCATAATTAAAATCAGTGCAAACATAAAATAAAATGAAATTGGATATTTGTGAGAGTGTATTAATTTCTACTTTGGCACTAAACCTGCATATCAAATTTCCAAATTTTAGGTAACTCAAGGTACACTAAATCACTGCAAATATTCTCGTTGCGTAAAAATTTCTCTATTGACTCTCGGATAATGTATGGTAAATAAAATATTGATGGATAAATTATTCTGCTATTTTTAAAATCGATCTGCAAAGTTTCTTTGTCGCATAATCTGGCCAAAGCTACGGTTCTCTTGTTGTATCTCTTCTAACCAAGTTTGCGAATATATTTTTTTTATCAGGAATGATTTTGAAAATTTCGCTGTATGTGCCATGAAACGTACGTTAATTTAAATAAGGGTATTTTATCACTTTTATAGCATGTTTAACTAGTGACATTTTCAAAACCGTGATAGATGTTCAGGCTTCGCAGCGTATAGGAAAAATGTTATTCTTCCTACCACTATTTTGAATACAATATTTTCATCGTATATTTAGATGGCATATGTTAAATAAAGTGATTCCTAAGTTTATTTATTAGCGATACTAGTATAAACAGTGAAATTGTTCTTATATGCTGCGGCCCCTTCTGTTTTAATAATTGATATAAAATATTTTTTCATTCTATCTTTAAATTTAAATTTAATTTTGACCAAATTCCATTCAACCCATCATATGTTAGCGCTAAAATGTCGCCCCTTTCTATTTCATAAAAGTACTCCCGTTTATAGCATCGCTGATGTTTAACATTTAGTAGATAATGTTATATTAAATTATTTATAGTATTCCAGTGAAAAACTGTACTCGGTGTGATGACTATTTAAAGCTACAAAACTTCTCTGATATACTAGAACTCTATTGTAAAAAGTCACATTTAAATCCGTTGTTGACTAGATTGTGGGCATACATAGTACACTTATAATACAGCGGTCGGAGCATATAGGACACATTTTATAATCCTTACCAGTATCTTTTATCAATAAACTTCAAGAGGAATTTTTATAAGATATGCAATAGAAATATATTATAAAGAATTTTGATAAAAGGTACTGGTAAAAACAATAAATTTTGCCGTATATGCTCCGATCCCTGATAATGACTAAAATCAAAAGCTGATTTTTTGAAAAAAAATCACTTGAAATCTGAAATATATTAAAAAATTTCCGATTTATTCTGTTGTGAAAGCATCTAATTTAAACACATTACAATTATATCCCCTTCATGTCAAATGCTAAATTATGTAAAATGCTTTCGGCCTTAAAAATGCTTCAACTTTTGAGTGAGGAAATTATTTAACCTCTCTTAAGACACGAACTGTCTCAAGATATAAAAGCTTTGCCAACGTGCTGTCTCAACAGTTCACTACATAATTTTACTGGAAATATTACGTGTTTTAAGGTGTTGTGAACTGCTTTTATCTCCGAATTGCTTTAACTAGATATAAATGACGATATGAATTTCTTCCAACATTTATTTTTTGAATATTAAAGACGTGAATTATCACTTAGCTAACTAAGCGTAAACCAACAGAGTGAAAAATGTCTAAGCCGGGAATCGGACACGGACCCCTGGAATAGCGCTCCAGTGCTCTACCATTAAGCCACGAGGACGATGACCAGCTTGGCATCTCTCTGTCACAAAAGTCGGTAAGGCTGCAATCGCAGCACAAGATGGAGAAGTTTTCATGAGCACACAATCTTGCGGCGTAACATGAGACGCAAATGAACCCAGCATCGGTGAATATACATTTTTTAATTAATTTGTCAACTACTTTTCAGCAGTGAAATTAGGCTTGGAATTATTGAATATTAAAGACGTGAATTATCACTTTGCTATCTAAGCGGAAACCAACAGAGTGAAAAACGTCCGAGCCGGGAATCGAACCCGGACCCCTGGAATAGTGCCCCAGTGCTCTACCATTAAGCCACGAGGACGATGCCCACCATCGCATCTCTCACTCACCATCTTGTGCTGCGATTGCAGTCTTACCAACTTTTGTGGGTTAGAGGTGCCAAGTTGAGCATTGTCCTCGTGGCTTAATGGTAGAGCACTGGAGCGTTATTCCAGGGGTCCGCGTTCGATCCCCGGCTTGCACATTTTTCACTCTGTTGGTTTACGCTTAGTTAACAAAGTGATATTTCACGTCTTTAATATTCAATAATTTCAAGCGTAATTTCACTGCTGAAAAGTAGTTGAAAAATTAATTAAAAATTTATTTTTTGGTTCTTCTTTCACCACATATTGCGTGTCTGAAGTGTCATTTTGTTCTGTTTTCATGTACTAGAAAGTTATGGTCAGGTACCGTTGAAAGTGTCCAAAAATCAATTATTTTATTTAATAGCTTATATTAAAGTTTCATTCTTAACGAACCTTTTAAAAGATACCCCATGCAAAAATTCGTTTTACAAAAGAAGTTAAGTCTAAAACAGTTTAAGTTTTCTTTATACTATCAAGGGGTGATTCGATTTTTAAATTTAATTTTCTCAAAACGGTGATTTTTTTGCCATAGCACGCACGATTTCTAAGGAGTAGCTGGATAGAATTCAATGCAATTTTTGTTAACAATGTAGGTACTCAAAATGACCTACTATTATGTTAAGTAAGAAATATAGAAAATATGACAATTTTTATAAAATAAAGGTTTCAAAATTTTGAGTATTTTAATTTTACAGTATTTTTCTCAAGAACTAAACATTATGATTTTTTCAGCGTTGGTCATTTTAAACACAAAATATATCTCTACTCAATAAAAAAATTCGGGCTCACTCTGACAATTCAATTAACACTAGAACGCCCGGAAGGACTCGATTCGACTCCGACCATATGATAGGAAAAACAAGCTTTCAGCGTCCCCTCTACACCCCCCCCCCCAAAAAAAAAAAAAAATTAAAAATATAAAATTTAGTTAAAAGTTTCTGGTGCGAATCTTGTTTAAATTAGGTGGGATATAATATATCCCACAGCCCCTCAAGCGGTTAACACTAGAACGTCCGAAAGGAGTCGATCCGACTCCGACCATATGATTGAATGTCAACTAGAACAAGAAATTCTTTCCTAAAATAAGTTAAACTTAAACCACGCAGATTTGCATGAAATAAATCAGTCAAGCAGTTTTAAATAAAAATTCTGGTGTCAAATATTATTATGAAACTTGAGTAAAATTTTCGGCCGTTCTAGTGTTAAGAGAAACCATGCACACAAGGTATATAGTGTTGTAATGCCTCGAGATTGGTGTGAGACGGTTAGCGTAAAACTTGGCGTCTACAATCAAGACATAAAATCCATGAAGAAATAATAGATTTTTTAAATAAACTGGAAATGCGATTTCTCATGAATCCAACACTTCAAAATAAATGGGTCCGTCACAACTTATAAAGAATCTGTAAAATAGGGGATAATTGTCTTTGTTAATCAGACAACGTCTCTACGACTACAAAATGTCTAGATTTCGAAGTATCACAAAGTCTTAAAAAGAGAGAAACAACGTTTAAAAAACACAAATGTAAGTAATTTTAAAAAGCATATAGCTATTTCGAAGCCTCTAAGGCCCCATCATCAGTGCTTTTGATTGGTCTCTCTGTGAGCACGTGATACCGAGTCCGTGGCTGTTTATCAACAGTGATTTTCATTTCGCTGTTGACGGTCGGGATGTGAGGTGCGCCTTCTGGCTCTGCCTCCCCCCTCTTTTATTCCATAGTTTTAATTGGTTTTTATCTTTGACTTATAAGCACTGATTATGGGGCCTTAGAGGCTTCGAAATAGCTATCCGCTTTTTAAAATTACTTACATTTGTGTTTTTTAAACGTTGTTTCTCTCTTTTTAATACACTGCTCAAAACAATTAAAGGATATTTGAAGTTTTATATAAAATAAAGATATAAACGAAATTTTTTTGCCGAAAATAGAAGAAGAGAATCACAAACGCAAATTTTTCTGGTTTTCAAACTGTGGAGTATGCAAATTTTGAGTTCGACATCAAAAACGTCGCTTCAGCGGCAGCGAATGAAATTTGACTTTCAACTGGATAAAAGAGAATGAAGACAAGGATGATCGGCATTCAGTGATTGCTTTGTTTCGATGAGTACGATGTCTCAGCGAAGTCATTTGACAGATTCAGAAGCTTTGAGAATTGTTGGTAGGTTAGAAGGGGGCCAAACTCAAGCCGAAGTAGCGCAAGCCATTGGAGTGTCACAAAGTGTCATTTCCAGGATCTGGAACCGTTTTTTGGAGAGTGGATGTGCAGGCCGAAGACCAGGGCAAGGTCGTAGACGGGCAACAACGCCCAATGAAGATCGGTATTTAGCGTTAACAGCTCGGAGACACCGAACCATGAACGCTACTCTTCTCCAACAACACCTTCGCTCGGCTACAGGCACCACGATTTCAACTCAGACTGTCCGAAACCGGCTCCATGCTGTAGGTCTGTATTCTCGCCGACCGATGGTATGTGTTAGATTAACATCAAGGCATCGTCGCGACCGCAGGGAGTGGGCAACCGAGCATGTCAACTGGAGGAGAAAGGAATGGAGCAATATTCTGTTTTCTGACGAGTCCCGTTTTTCTGTGCATCCGGATAATATGCGTATTTTCATCTGGAGGGACCGTCGCAATAGTAATAATCCTGCGTTCGTGCACGAAAGTGTCAGATTTGGCGGTGGAGGAGTGTTGGTGTATGGTGGCATCTCCATTGACGGGCGCACTGACCTCTACATCATTCGAGATGGAGCTCTGACTGGTCGCCGATATAGGAATGAGATCCTCAGACCTATTGTAGTCCCTTACGCTGCAGCAATCGGAGATAACTTCATTTTAATGGACGATAACTGCAGGCCACATCGTGCAAGCCTGGTGGAGGATTTCCTTTTCGAGGAAGGAATCGTTCGAATGGAATGGCCAGCGTGTTCTCCAGACATGAATCCAATCGAGCACGTTTGGGACGCTCTAGGAAGACGAGTTTCTGGCCGCCAACAACCCCCCCACAAACTCTCCAAGAACTGGAAAGAGCTCTTCTGGAAGAGTGGGGCAGAATACCCCAACTCGTCATTAATAGCCTCATTGAGTCCATGCCTCAAAGGTGCTCAACGTTGCTGGCGGCCCGTGGAAACAATACCCCCTACTGAAAATGATTTTCTTTGAAGAAAACACCTTTTTTTATTCTTTTTTTCTCATATGCATAAATTGTGTTTTTTTCCTTTAGTACACAAATGCGCAATAAAATGCATTTTTTTCTGCCAAACATGTGTAATTTATTCTCATATAACCTACTATGTCTGTCGACCATGTATCAATCAGCTAAACAGTTTACCAGATACAAAATCCACCTAAAACTGCAATATCCTTTAATTGTTTTGAGCAGTGTATATTGACCCAAAGTACAATCCTCCCCCCTTTTATGTATCACAAAGTCTGGCTGTCTACTTTTCCTACTAGGGGTGAAGAGTTTTAATCACAGATAAAGTTCCTTTTCCCTGCATTGAGTAGTTCCGAAGTGTGGACTTGATTTTGTTCAAACATTCCTCCGATATCCGAAGTCTGTTTCTTCGGTGAGAAATCACCGAGTATTTTGCCACAAAACGAACAAGTCTTTACCGACTCTTCTCTCTGAAATCAAAACACAACTCATCTGGTTTCCCAGCCTCTTCCATCAAAACATTTCTCCCATTCTCAACAAAAGGAGAGTCCTTTTGAATATTTAACGAACCTGAGCTGGTTGAATCATCAACCAACCTTGTTCCTATAGGATCGGCTTAATTTTCTCACGCATACGAGTGATCCTACTCTCTCTGCTTTCGTTTTCGATCTGTGAGGTCGATCGGATAAGATCACAAGTAAAATCCATTAGCAGGGAAGCTATTTCCTTCGGCGCTCTTGAAAAATATTTGACCCTAACTTCAACTACGAAGATCGATTCAGATGTATCGTCCTTTTGACTCCAGCCGAAATATTTCTGTATTTTGAAATAAAAAGAAGTTAAGTTTCTAATACATGGGGTTCCCTATGTGAGAGTTTTTCTAGTGCGAAGTGAAGTTCTCACAGTGTGAATTCGTTTATTAAAAAAAACATCAAATTTCAAATGAAATTAAAAAACTTTATATTTATCTAAACTTTTTTTCAGAACATTAACTATTAGCATATATGTATTTTTAATGTGGTTTTAAAATTTCATATCCGAAAATTAATCTGATTTGGAGATACAGCAATCGGTATCAGGATTTCATTTTCATGCAATTTAACATCGCTAAAGGTACCTGACACCTTAACCACTTTAGAGGCGGTGCGATATATTTTATCCCACCTACAATTAATGAAGATTTGCACCAGGAAAATTTTTATAAAATTTTACTTTTCTAACTTTTGTGGAAAAAAGTCGTAAAATTGCCTTTCCTTATTTTGCAATAAAATTTTTTTGAAGATTCCGGTGTGAGTTCAACATTACAGAAACACAATTACTTGCCCCTCAAAGGTTTAATGACGAAATGAATGCACGTAATAAGAAAGTAATATACAAATACTTTTAGGTTTTCTTTATTTGCATATTCGATAGAATTTTTTCAATATGGATGTTTAAGTAATTTTATCAAAAAGTAATAAAAATGCATTTATTTATAAGAAAAGGAACATAAACATTTCAAAAACATGGTAGCAGAGATACAGTCTTTTATTATTTATTTTAAGTTGCCATCATGCAATTTTGAGTTCTGCGCACTGACACAGAATGAGCGGCTGTAGTAGGTGGACTTGTTTCAGAATTTGTACGTTCGCTTGAAGTTAGCTACCAGAATTTTCTAAGGGTATTCTTCGAACTATTTAATCATAGAAAATTAATGTGGAGAATACTTTAAAGAAATACCAGTATACAAATTCAAGGAAGAGCAAAATCTTTATGAAAATCTGCCTACGACAGACGCCATTTTTATGCCAGTTCGTTTGCTTAACACTAGAACGGCGGCGAGGGTCATTTTGACCCTTGCCAAATGAATACATATCGATTCGAACCAGAAAACTTTTTATAATATAAGATTAATATATGCTACACAAAAATAACTTAAATAAATAAATTAAATAGTTTTAAATAAAAGTTCTGATGAGAAATATTTTTATAAAACTTGAATAAAATTTCCCGCCGTTCTAGTGTTAACACATTAAAGCCGGTTGGTACGAAAATCTGCCATGTAAGTAATACGAAAATTTTAAATATTGAAACCAGTATTTTAGTAAGGAAAGTTTCATATTACTTATTATAAAACTTTAAGCGATCAAATAAGTTAAAATTACAATATGGAAAAACTGGTATCAAATGGTACCTAGGCCTTAAAAGAAACTCGTCATTAATGGGTTAATAATTGAAGCGCCAAGAACACTCAATTTGATTGCTACCAAATATGTATAATTCGATTTGAACCAGAAATTTCTCTTAAAACGAGTAAAATACATATGTGAAACAAAAATATGTTAAATAGATAAGTCAAAAAGCGAAAATAAAAATTCTAGTGTTATTTTTCTTTTTACTTGATTGAAATTTCCGGCTCTTCTACTGTTAGTATTTAAACTCTTGTGTCCCGGCTATCTACAGAATGGCTATGCGCACTGGAGGTAGTGGCATCACAGTAGAAGTGCATTGCTTTTCCACAGATGCCAAGTCTCCGACTTTTTGCACACCACTGTTATTTAGGGAAAATGTTGTTAGGTTTGACGTTCTCTTTCTTTCTCACTGCAGCACTTCTATCGTTACGTAAAACGCTCTGCATACAATAAAGAGGAGAAGACATATAGCGTATTGTCTACGAGTTGGAGTGAAGTAACTGAGACGGTTGTCACAAGATGGCGGCAGATTTTTTTACATCAGATCAGCAGCTTCAGACTACCACCGGAGAAACTGTCACCAGTAAATTTTGAATAGAAAATTTAGTCTTATTTAAGGGGCTGTCATATGAAAAAATTCTCTAATAAGTATAATAACTTTTCTATTTGTTTTTACTGGTGGTAGTTTGACCAATTGTTATAATCTTTTTCCCTGACCCTGAGAGTTGGTTGCCTGCGTTGTCACAATATGGCGGAAACGCAGCTCCTGTCTACCGTAGAAGTAAACTTCCACCAGTAAAAGTGAAGATCCGTGTTTGTCATTATTAATGACTGAAATTTTGCGTTAATAAGGCGTTTAAATACGAAGAAAATTTCTATTTAAATTTACTGGTGGAAGTTTGCCCGAGTAGTAATCAACCCGAGAGAAAGCGGTTACAGTTGAAGCTTCACTATTTTAAGGATATGTCAGTTCCTCTTTATTAATAGTTACATGCTGCATACTAGGCCTGAGCGCTGACATGAAACTGGCGGCTGCCGAAGGCAGATTTTGTTCACCTTGTATATGATCCCTTGCCTTTTTGTACCATTATTTTTTAAAGATGTTTTCGCTTTATTTTACTGAGATTAAATAAGTCAAAGAGATCTTTTATAAAATACTGGTTTATAAATTTTGGGGACCGTACATACGTAGAAAAAAAAATCGCTTTCGGCACCCCACCTTTTTTGTATCAGTGCTCAGGCCTAGTATTCAGGGGGCGGTACGTTACGTCACAAAACATGCGTCACAGCCTTACAAATTGCACAAAAGCCGTGACTGATTTAAATAAGGTCATGACTCATGTCTATATTCTTTTTTAAGAAAGAAGTTGTGTGGAAAAATATTTCGTGCAATATTTTTTTTTTAATTCGCAAATGAAATCTTTTCGTCGTAGCTGACAACTTTTTCTCTTTAAAACACTTACATTCAAAATGGTCTAGCTAAATTACAGATACATAAAATATTTATGATTTTGCGGCAATGAAATAGTCTGCATTTTAGAAACGTAAAGAGAAGTATTGCTTAAATGAAAAGAAAATTCATTTTAGCTTCTTTTTCGTTTGCATTATTTGAAAATTTTAATGATGAGTAATTGAAACATGTGCAGTATAGAACATTTTCAAATCGTTCAAAGCTAATAGTTGTGACATAATAATTATATTGTAAACTATGTGTTATGTAAAATACTCTTGGCTGTGTAATGGAAAATATTTCTCAGACCTGCAGACATGTTTAATTTTTATAAGAACTTTTAAGAATAAATTTCATCTTTCGTATATTCTTAGTGCTTTTTTGCAATTAGTGTATTATATTTTGAAAAACATAACGAGGTAAAATATTTTTTAATTAAGTTTGAATTAAAAAAATCAAGGCTAGTGCTTTTTTTATTTTGTTTTAATGGATTTTCGTAATATTAAATAATTTGTTTGCTATCTGAAATTAAACTTAATTTGAAACGATTGAAAAAGTAATAAAATCTTTTATTTATTTATTTATTTATTTTGAAGACATTTTAAATTATAATTGTGTCTGGTATTAAAATTATTGTAAGGACTTTGATTAAACTACCAATCTTTTCTTCAATCATTTGTCTTATTCGTTATTAACTTTAATTAATTCTTCACTTGAATTCTTAAATTAATCATCTCCATGATGAAGAAACTCGTTTAAATATATTTTCTATTCATTATCTCTCACTTAATTTATTTCAGTATTTTGTTTTGTAACCTGCTTTTAAAAAGAAAATATTACTAGACGTCAAAATTATTGTAAAGATATAGTAACCCTTATTTTAAATCAATTTTTTGAACTCAGATAAAATGCCATTTTTTTTCGTATAGGTCAAATTTTATGTCACCATTCTTTATAAGATGAATTTGCGTAATAAAATTTTAATAAAACTTATTAACTGTTATACATACAAATTAATTAATGGCATATTTTTTAAATAAAATTGCTTTTTCTTTTATTATAATTACACTTTCACTTCTCATATGTAACTTACTGAGATGTAAAATGAAGCATTGCAGTAATAGGATAATATATAAATAATTTCTAATGAATCAAAACGGTATATATATTAGTATGTGAGTGTAATATGATTATTGCCCAATTTAAGTTATTCGGAGAAATGTAGATCATGTATGCTGAGCTACATTGAAAATCTGAAGTAAAATTACAGATGACTACATTTAATCCTTTAGTGCGCAGCTTTGCATGTATGCAAACAAAAGTTTTTTAATTTAATATATATATATATATATTTATTTATTTTTTACCAAGTCACACCCCAAAATTAAAATAGCAATATTTGCTTTAATTAATAACAGACATTCTGTATTTAAATAATGCGAAATTAACCATTGAAACGTTTTGGTGTCAAGGCAGATTCTTTGAGCTACGTAATTTCTAGAACGTATTCTATCATGGGAATTAACCCTCTGTCTACCAGAAGGGTCCAATGGACCCGACATGAATATTCAAAATATCTATTCAAACCAGAAATTTCTTCAAAACAAACTAAATGTATAAATCAGACAATAATAAGTTAAATAAACAAATTAAATAGTTTTCAGTAAAAATTCTGGTGTAGAATGTTTTTATAAAACTTGAATAAAATTTCCGGTAGTTCTAGGGTTAAATTGTTAAAGGTTAAGTTTTATAAAATAAATAATTATATAAAATAAGGTATTTGGAGACATACTTATTAAAATATTTACTAATTTGCAAGATTTTAGTGTAAAACAGCCACACGACAGAAGTTTTTACCTGTATTGCAGATGTGCAACAGAAAAAAAGATTGACGTATTATATGAAAAATGTATCTCTGATTTTTTCCATTCTTTTTCCTATGTAATAAACCGTTCAGAGAAACATATATAATTTTTTCAAAACGAAATAAAAAATCGAGCATTTAAGGGTTAATATTGAATTTTTAAAAAATGATTACCATAATTTCCGGCCTATAATCAAACAATTATGTTTCGATCGAGAAATCTTATTTTATAAAATGTAACACATTAAATCGCGGCAAATATTTAACTACAATTATTAAATAAAATTTCTGGATCGAAACACGATTGTTTGATCAATGGATTATAGACTGGAAATTACGGTAATATTTAGTAATTAGTGTTAGAGGTTTTTGGCAGTCGGTCATTCCGGTATTTGCATAAAAAACATTATTATAATCTTGCTATAGTATTCTTTGTAATTAGGTGCGTTCGTAATTATATAAATAGGTAGCACATACAGTCGTCGTTCAGCCCGTCTGTCTGCCTGCCCGTCCGCACATAACAGAGCAAAAACTATTCAACCGAATGGTCTGAAATTTTAGGTATATAATTGCTGCAAAACTTTGTCGAGTAATTTAAATTTACGAAAATTGGATGTATAGTTTAATTACAGGGACAGTCAAAATTTTAACGTTACATCACGGCCAATTTGAAAAAAAAAATTCAAGTGCATTTTAATGATGTTACAGCCTTTCGAACAGAATGAAATTGATATGCACTTATGAAGTGCACTAAAATGTACATTCAGTAGTATATGCGGTGCATAAAATATTTATAAAACTAGTTATATTACGAACGCACTTCATTTGCTACGTTTGACATGCAATTTCCAACTTGTTTTTTTATGTGATGTTTTTCAATATTGGTTTAAAACAGGAGTGCCAAACTGTGGCCCTCTCGTCACCACTAATATTTTTAAGAAATAATGGACTTGTAAAATTGCAGATATTCAATGATTAGATAAGGTAATGATAACTATTAAATTTTAGTGGTGTCGGGCAAGTTACAGTTTGACACCCCTGATTTAAAATATCCCATTGTTTCCAAGGCCTGATAACGAACGAAGCAAACTACCGCCAGTAAATTTTGATAAGAATTTTCCAATTATGTAAATACCTGTTTCATGCAGAATTTCTGTTACGAATAAGACTAAAAGCTGTATCGCATTTTACTGGTGGAAGTTTTCCCCCTTGGTGATCAAGCCATGATCTAATCAAGTGTAATAAAAGAGCCAGTAACATAGTTGCCACGTGTTACGCTTTTTTCCTTCCACTGCTTTTTGACAGAGTAATCTGTCTTATTTAATTATCGAAAACATAGGCATGAATAAGGCAAAATTTACTGATTCAAAATAATAGTAGGAAAAAAGAGTACAACTTTGCAGCCATGCAGTAAAGCAACAGCTAGCATAGTCCAGAATATGTTTCGCTATTTAACCCTTTTAGTGCCAAAGTAGTTCTGTTGCTAAAATGTTGAAATGATTGAATATCAGCAAGCTTCATGAGCTTTATTTGATAATAAGTGAAAGTTTTTATCGCGCACATTATAGAAGCAAAATTATCTTCCAAAATTCTAGTGTCCATGTGGTGTTTAGTGACTAAAATTAAGTAGTATATGTAATAAACCGCCGCCGTTCAAGGGGTTAATTTAATAAATCACGATTATGTATATATATATATATATATATATATATATATACATATACGAGTATTTATTGATTTAATGATCGTAATTGGAATAGATGATGACGTAATTATATTATGGTTATATATATATATATATATATATATATATGTATATATATGTGTGTGTGTATGTATAAATATGCAAAATTCGCACACGCCTTGCAGTTTCCAAAGAAGCCGGCACTCCTATTAACCACTTCACTCCCAGGCTAAATTTTGCTGGTGAAGGGCTATATACCAGGCTGTGCGGGGTAAAATGTTTGTGTCATAAATCGTTTCATAACTTCCGTGATATAATAGTAATGAATTTAAGGTCATCAAAGGATATACATCATAATACGTATAAAATAATATATAAAATTTGCACATTATATACATACATTAATATACATAAATGCAGTATATACATAAAACTCAGGAAATTATTTTAAAGATTTATGATATTGAACAAAATGACTTCTACTGAACAGTAATGGTCGAAAGCTTATTTACTTCCTTATAATGTCGTAAGATGTGTAGTGAACGTATTGATGTACGTAATGATCACTGAATACTGAAATGAGAGGACGTAAGCAGCGTACGTCCTGGACACTGAATACTGAAATGAAAGAGCGTAAGCAGCGTACGTTCTGGGAGTGAAGAGGTTAATAATCAGATAATTTCTGTTTAATTTTTCAAACACCAAAGTCGTAAAGCCTCGTTTATTCACAGAATTTGCAATTTTTTCGGCAGTTAACCCCTTCAGGGAAAAAATACTTCTCTTTCTAAATTGATTGACACCGGGATTTATGAACAATTTTATATGAAAGTAAATAAAGGCTTTTCTTCGCGTACCTTATACAAAGAAAAATTTAATTCCTAAATACAGGTGCCGATGTGGCATTTGGAAATTAAATTTAAGTGGTATATATAATATACCCTGCCCTCCAAGGGGTTAAATAAAAACACTTTTACATAAATATATATTAGATTGTTTTTTTACAAAAAAAAAAAAAAAAAATGAGCCACGAGAAATTTCAAAAATGGCGAGATTTTATTAAAGTATACATGTGCCATTCTGTTCAACAACCTTCTTCCAACTCTCCAGAGGTCTAATAATGTCTCCTTTCCAAAACTTTCCTGATTTGCTTTTAACACTTTCAGGAGAAAGCAATTGTGTTTCTGCAATGTCGAACTCACACCGGAATTTATGACAGAATTTAGTTCCAAAATAAGGAAAAGCAATTTTTAAACTTTTTTCATCAAAGTTTAAAAAGTAAAATTGAATTAAAAGTTTCTTGTATGAATCATGATTAAAATTAGGTGGCATATAATGTATCCCACCGCCCCTCAAGTGGTTAAAATACTTATTGCATAGGTGCCAACCTCAAATTAATCTTCCGTAATACGTGCGTTAATTTAACCCTGGTTTAATAATTTTCCAAGCAGAAATTTTTTTAAGAAATGACATTAAACATGTTCCACGTAGAAACCTGGAATTAAATAAATAATGATTCATGAAATAAATTTTCTGATTCGAAAGTGGTTAACCTGGGCCAAATTAATCCAGATATTACGGAAGATTAGTGGAAGGTTGGCAGCTACGTTATTGAGTTCATTTTTTTATGTCATTCAAAGAATCAATTTTGTTTAGCTAAGGGACTTCTCGAGAAAAAAAATAGTAGTTGGACGACGCAACGTCTTCATAATAAGGAGGATGGGGCAGAAAGTCTCAATTGAAAGCAAGGGGTTTGTTTCTGACAGTCAAGTAAACAGAGTGGCCTAAAAGTCCCCGTACTGACAACATATGTATTTATTATTCAAAAAACAACAAACCTTAAAGCGATTACTTTTACACTAATGATAAAAAGCACTTTTAACATCACGTAGGAAAAAGTACTGAACTTACATTTATAATAAATGTTAAAAATGCCCACCTCTTTCTAGGAGCTTAAGATGAACTCGTTTGCGAATGTTTGTAGAAACGAGTTTTAACATACTGGGAGTGACTTGTAACTTTGAACGTACTTGTCTCCTTTGAGTTATGGCAATTTTCAGATCATCTGCTGTTTGAAGATTATTTGCATAAGCTTTATCTTTAAATATCCCCACAGAAAAAGTCACAGATGCTCAGGTTAGTGAATCGAGGTGGCCATACGTTTTACATTCAAAATAAATTTTGAGCAGTGAAATTCTCAGAATGCGTGATAAACTCATTTCACTATGAAGAACAAAATAACATAGACCTTTATTCTCTCACCAGTTGGGAACGAAAAGAACCAAACGTGAAAAACTCAAGAATTGATGCAATGATTATAGCAGGCGATAAAATTTAATATTTAAAAAAAAAATCACGAACAATGAGTTCTTTAAATTGGAGTCCGGGGACATTTAGGGAACCCTGCACTTGTGACCTGGAGTTGTCATAATGGAAGATAGCGCTTCGTGAGTTTGCTAATTCGGCGCCTTTATTGCTGCCTTTATTTCGTCGAGTTGCGAGCAGTGTTTTTCAAAGTTGACGGTCTGGTTTTGTGCAAGTATCTCGTAGTAGATCCAATCCCACCAAATACACAGAGTCGATTACAAGAAACAAACTTATAAAATGTAAATAGATTAAAAAATGGAGTTTTATCAAACAATTTTGGTTTACATTGATCACTTTTCCATATAAAATATCCCCATGTAATTACCGTATATACTCCAGTATAAATCGACCCCAAAATTCTATGAAAACTGTATGTCCATTATTTTGTATTCCAGCATATTCAATATCTGTTCTTCGCATTGTAGATTCGCAGAATTTGTAATAGTTTTGAATTAAAAATTAATGAGATAATTTTTATGCGGAAGTACTAGTACTCAAAGAGACGGCATGGTATTTCTGTCGAAGTTTTCTGTCGACTTCTACTCCAATACATATGGTAGTAATTTTTCAAATCGTTCAGATGAGTAGGACATAGCCATGTAAAATATCCCTTCTCGTGTATTTCTCGTTGAATCCTTTAAATTATTGTGTAAAGTCTAAATAAAATTTCTACTCAAAGGATTTTATTGAAACTGAGATGAAATTTAGAAGAATAGAGAACATGTTCCGCAATTGATCATTCGACTTATCAATCAACCTGTCGTCGGCAAAGCCTTCTTGGATTTTTCTCCGCCCTAGCAGAAACTCCTTATTCAACCACTATATCCTTCTTTGAAAGTAAAAAGTAGAAATTTAGATAGATGAAATGTAGAGAAACTTTGATAAAATGCACTGTGATGCTTATAAAAGCATTTCATGCTATTAAAATCACCACTTTTAATATTCTTTCCTTGTTTTATTGAGAGTTTTTTCTGAAAATAAATAATTAGGCCAATACGTAATTAAGATAAAGGACATTTTTCATTAAATGTAAAATGACCTTGTCATAATTTCTATAGAATTTAAAAAATAAATATTATTTGCGTTAATAAAAATAATTATTTTCTAAAAGTACTTCGTCAATTTGCTTTCAGATTCATAAAATCATATCTATTACAGCAGCACAAACTTTCTATAGGCACGTTTTTTTGCCACCTCAGTTTCCACATTGAAATATTTGTGTTATTTAAGTGCAAAGTTTCTGTCATTAACCCTCCGTCTACCAGACGGGTCCATTGGACCCGACAGGTACATACAAAATATTCATTCAAACCAGAAATTTCTTTAAAATAAACTAAGTATATAAACCAGACAAAAATAAGGTAAATAAATAAGTTAAATAGTTTTAAATAAAAATTCTGGTGTAGAACGTTTTATTAAAACTTGAATAAAATTCCCGGTAGATCTAGGGTTAAGCAAGTCGAATTATTTTGTAAAAAGATAGTGGTGGCTCGTTGGCCTGCGAGCCAGCTGTTCTGCTGTTCTATACTATATAAATGGACTGTTACTAATCAGTGTCCCTTAACGTGCATGATATATTTATAGGAATTGATATCTATCGATGATCATAGCGAATGGGAACTCATAAAATCTTGACACAAATGCAAAAGAAATTTTAATGCATTGGAATTTTTTAATGAATATATATAAATAACTATTAGAGTGGGGCGAAAAAAAAACGAAATATTTATAATCGGATTGTAATAACGCGGAAAATTTGCCTTTTGCAATAAAGAATAAATTCGTAAACTATTACACCGGTTAATATCTCAGTGGTGGAAAATTGGCGCAGAGGAGGAGCCTATTGACACCACTAAATTTTAGTAGAATTTTTCGTCTTATCTAATGACAGTTTTTATTAAGATGAAGAATACCATAAAATATTAGTGGTGTGAATAGGCTCCTCCTCTGCGCCAATTTTCCACCACTGATATCTTTTACCGCCGCAAGAGGGCCAACATTTCAAAAAATTGCAAAAAAACATGTATTTTTCAATTTTTCGTTTTAATTATCCATACGTACTAATACAATTTGTAATAGAAAGCATTAACTAGATGGAGATATAAGAAATGTTCCGGTAAATGCTCATTATGATGAGATCATATCTTTTACTGACGAAAAGGGACCATATTATTTAAAAAATGGCAAAATTTTCAAATTTTCAATTTTTCTAATTTTTTCTAATTTTAGTAATATTTCTAGGAGTAAATAAATTTACTTTATATACATTAATATGTCATAATTTTTGATAACTACTTCTAATGACTAGAAAATAGGAAAGGTAATCATGCATTTTTCTTGATTATTGCTTCATCTACTGCTGTTTTACTGCATATCAGCAGTTGAAGCAGCACAAATAACAGAAATGATGTAAAATGATTTACAGTATAACCTCTGAATAACGATTACCCGTGGGACCGGTGAAAAGTGACCGCTCTTCAGATGTGGGTGTTATTCAGAGGTTTCATTTGAAAAAAAAATTATAAATTTAAATAGAAACTCACACAGTCATTTTAATTAATCCTCATTGTTTTAATACAATAAGAAAATCAGTGCTTTTCCGTTGCTTTATTTTTTAATTATTTATTTATTTATTTATTTATTTATTTATTTATTTATTTGCTGCAAATTTCTTTCTCCAAAGAAAAAAAAATATGATTTGATTTGCTATACAACTCATCATCATTATGATTTAATGAGAAATTTTACATTTCACGAAGGTTCCTCAAATCTTCGGTATATGTGTTAATACAGGAAATTTTGGGTGATTCTATAATCTATTTCTACTTCCTCTCTCCTATCTTCCACCATTTACTGTATGGAGTCAAATGTGGCAGTAACTGTCAAATTTTTGACCAGACATACAAACAAGCTGGCATTTATGTTAGTTATGCTTGCCGTTCTAAGAATATTATATAAATTTCCCCCATTATTATTAATGTCTTTATTTTCTGTTTGTTCAAATATCAAGTAAATTTTGTTTGATCTGTTTCGAATTTCGGATTGCAAATAAATATGAAATATTACTATGAGCTGTAAAATTTTTTACTCGTGACTTTTGAGTGGCCGTTGTTCAGAATTCCTTATTTAGAGGTTCGTACTAATGCTAATACTATAGTATGTGTTTGGTTCCATTACATGTGGCCGGTATTCGGAGGTTGTCCTTGTTTAGAGGTGGCCGTTCAAGAGGGTTTCACTGTATTTTAACATTTATTCATTGAAACACAGAGATTTTTAACCGAAATGGGTTATATAAACTTAAAATTAATAGGCATTTAATCTAAATGAATTTTATAATATGACTTGCTTTCAAATAAAAACATTATTCCTCGAGAGGCCAAAATTGATCAGATGTGATCCGCCCTGTGTTCTGGTCCAAAAACTTTATATGCGATTCAGTGACTAATTTCACGCATCTTTCCATACTGATTCAGTGGGATAAGGAAAGTTATAACAGCTGGTATATTTAATCGAACATTCTAAACTCACCAGCGTTGTTAGATCGTCAGCCGACAGAGAAACCGTAACAGGGTGTTCCGTTAGTTTACAGTTTTGCCAGTCGACTAAATCCATACAATTTTAAGATTTTTAGTTCAATTCAGGAACGAAGAAGTTACGGATGGTCCTATTCGAGTCCACAAAACTTTGTGCTTTGGCACTGCCATCGAAATACTCAAAGCCAGAGGACACGAGTTGTGACGTCATCACTAATTGACCGACTTTTCACTAGTGTTGGAATTCACACCGAAAATTTTTGAATAGCAATATTATTTTATTTTGTTTGTGGAATATTTATCATCTTTTAAAACTTTAAAAAATATTTAAATTTTATGGTGAGAATTTGGAATTCCCCAATAAAAAATCAGCCAGATGCGCCAACACTCTGACTTCGCACATCTGGCTGAATTTTTATTTAGGGATTCCGGTTTCTAACCAGTAAGTTATTATTGTTTTAAAAGATGATAGATATTTCACAAATAAAATAAAATAAAATTGCTAAAAAATTTCCGGCCGCTGCCATCGAAATGCTCCCACAATCCTTAAACAACATTACTTTTTATATCGATCATTTTATCGCGCAGTAATCTATTATTTATTTAATATTTTATGTTTCCATGTAAATATATATATATATATCCGATAAGACGACTATTTTAAAGACGTAAATTAGTACGCTGTACCTTAAAAACATAAAGACATTTTGCGGCAATATGCCAATTTTTACTAAAATTACAGCGTAATTATAAATACTGAGAAGAAAACTGCAGAAAAACATATAAAAAGTCAACGAAAGATTTTACGAACATTTTAGAAAAACAATAAAGTTTTATCAGCCTTTAATTTATTTTAATTTCAGAAACCCTGGAAAACTTTTTAATTATAGCAATATTCTAAGTTTATTGAATCATTTATTCCTTCTATCTAATTATTTGAACTATTTTTAAAGTCTTATCGTGGAAATATTTTTACTAATTTCCATAAATCCAATATTCTACATGAAAAAACTTTTATTTTTTAATTTATTTTACTTTCACATCTTTATCCTCTACTTTTACTTTCTTTTCCAAACTTTTTCGTTTTTTAATTATTTCTTTTCGGAAGAATCTTCTTTGTATGTCTTTGAACTTTAGATATTTTGCTACTTTTTTCATTTAAAATTTTGATGTTTGCTTTAGAAATTTCTTTCAAGTCCATTGGTTCAGAGCATCAAGAAAGAGAATGTTTTTCTTCTTTTACATTCAGGTACATATATCGAATATATCTAAGAGATATTTTATATTTTTCCGTAAAATATAAACGTATTTTAGAAAATATTTTATACTTTCTATGGCTTCTGAATTTTTTGCAAGACTGAAATTGTAAACTCTTTTAAATAATAATTCATCTAAAATGAAAAATAATTGTATTTTCTTTTTTAATCCGACGGGAAGCTTAATTTTGCGTGAAATAAGATTTTCGTTGCCGTAAATAACCATATAATATGTTTTTTTAATGGAAAGGGTTAGGAATTTTATGTTTTTAATGTAACTAAAGATAACATACTCATAGATTAGAATGCAAATTATATGAATTAAAATAAATTCAGCAAATAAAATTGTTAAGTTATATATGTTTTTGAGATATGTTCGTTTACAAAAGTTATTTCCAAACTGAACATGATAAATATATTTATTTGAAAATCCTTTGTAATTTTGCGCAATACTGTCTAAAAAATTATAAAGTAAAAACTTCCTAAATCCATAACTGCGTACTTTAATGCTTTACTCCTAACACAATAAATTTAACAGCAGGGCTTAAACTAGGGACAATTTTTTTTAATGTGATGTTTAAAAAAATATTAATTATATATTTAAAAAATATGATATAGTTTTCAAATGAATTGCATCAAAAAATAGATGTTCTGTTCTGTTCGACGGTTCAACAAGCGAAAATGTGGGATGTTTAGGAGTTTTAAAAACTGCTATAAAAGAGAAATTTAATCGTCTGCTGTTCTCATCGCACCGCCCCCTGAAAACTAGGCCTGAGCGCTGACACAAAAATGGCGGCTGTCGAAGGCGGATTTTTTTTAACGTAGGTACGGTCCCTTAAACTTTGACACCAGTATTTTATTAAGGATTTCTCTGACTCGTTTAATCTCAGAAAAACAAAGCGGCGAAAACTTAAAAAAAAAATATTGGTACGAATATCTAAGGGATAGTACACACGCTAAAAAAAATCCGCCTTCGGCAGCCGCCATTTTTGTGTCAGCGCTCAAGCCTCGTATTCAGGGGGGCGGTGATCCTGTAGTATATAACGTCACACTAAAAGCACGCGATTGTGGATTATCACCCCGGAACGTAGGTACGTAGGAACGTAGGTACGTTTTTTAACGTAGGTACGGTCCCTTAAACTTTGACACCAGTATTTTATTAAGGATTTCTCTGACTCGTTTAATCTCAGAAAAATAAAGCGGAGAAAACTTTAAAAAAATATTGGTACGAATATTTAAGGGACCGTAAACACGCTGAAAAAAATCCGCCTTCGGCAGCCGCCATTTTTGGGTCAGCGCTCAGGCCTAGTATTCAGAGGGCGGTGCTCATCGTCAAAATGACGTCAGCGTTACGCACAGATACGTTTTTTCTTTATAATAAACAAAATTAAATTAACCCTTTGAGGAGCAAAGTACTTCTGTTTCAAAAATATTAACATGATTGACGGGCACCAGGATTTATGAACAACTTTACATGAAAGTATATAAAAGCTTTTTTTACTCCTGTATTATACAAAGAAAAATTGAATCCCTGAATTCTCGGGCCAATGTGGCATTTCGGAATACAAATTAACAGTAGGACGACCGGAAGGAGTCGATTCGACCCCGACCATATGATTAAATGTCAATTTGAACAAGAATGTCTTACACAAAATAAGTTAAATTTTAAAAACGCAGATTTACGTTAAATAAATCAATGAAATACTTTTAAATAAAAATTCTGGTGTAAAATATTTTTATGAAACTTGAGTAAAATTTTCGGGCGTTCTAATGTTAAGTGGTATATATAATGTACCGGTGCACTTCAAGGGCATAAAGACACCCGTCCAACTTTCTGATATTTATTTCAAATAAACTAAAAACGGATTTTTTTGCATTGATAGAAGTTAATAAAAAACACGTAAAAAAAGGAATATTCCATTTCGTATTATTTCTCGTTAATTTTTTTAAAAGAAATAAAACAGAAGGTTAGCTGCTTTATCATAATTCTTCAATTGCAGAAGCAACTATAACGTTAAGGAATTCCTGATTGTAAAAAAATAGTTTACGGAATAGCATACAGTAATAAACGTTTTTTCGGTGAAAGTCACTTATTTATAACTTATTGTTTATTTTTTGTCATATTTAAAAATGTTTAATTATTCGTGTTGAATGTTTAATTACTCATCATTTATTTATAATGCAGTAATAAGTACTTAAAAAATGATAATAATTAAATTATTAAAATTTTGATAAAACGGAATCATAGCTGCACGTGTACACTCTTACGCTTTTTTGTACTAAAAAAATTGAATAGTAAATTTTACCTTTTTTAATCGCTGTAATCTGCCGATTAAATAAGGGAGAAATTTCCATAATTTTTTTGTGTTACAAAAAAGGGAAAAAGTTGGCAGCTATGCAGCATGGTTAAAATTTACTTTTAATGTACTTTGGACAGCTGAATTAGGCTGTGTAAATGTGAAAAAATGACATACATTTGACAAAGTTATTAGTTTGCTTTTTGTACAGATAATAATTCGATTGCTTCAAAACAAATTAAGCCTTAAATGCATAGTGATGTAAATTTCCATCACCTTTTTATTTAATTTTTAATACATAAATTAAGTTCTTACAACCACTATATTTATATAGAAATATTACTCCTCTAAAAAATACAAAATTATGCTACTAAACAAAGTTAAAAATCTATATAAGATTTCTGGTGTCTAATCCTTAATATAAAAATAAAAAACACAATTATAAAAGAATAATTCATGCAATTAACCCTTAATTGCATAGTGATGTAAATTTCCATCACTTTTTTATTTAATTTTTAATACCGTAATTTCGGGTGTATAGCCCGCAGATCAAACAATTCAGTTTGGACCCAGAAATTTTATTCAGTATTTGAAGACGAATATTTACCGTGATCTAATAAGTTACATTTAATAAAAAAAAAAATTCTGGGTTGAAACACGATTGTTTGATCCGCGGGCTATACACCGGAAATTAGGTACATAAATTAAGTTCTTACAACCACTATATTTATATAGAAATATTAAACCTCTAAAAATTACAAAAATATGCTACTAAATAAAGTTAAAAATATATCTTAAGATTTCTGGTGTCAAATCCTTAATATGAAAATAAAAAACACAATTCTAAAAGAATAATTTATGCAGTTAAGGGTTAAGGGTTAATTTTGACTTACAAGCCTAACAATAAATCACTTTTTTGTTTATATTTGGTATTTTATATTAGATAAAGTTTTAAAAATATCATAAATTTGAGAAACGCATCAGAAATCGAATCGCATGTACGCATAACGATTGCCAGTGGCGTAGCCTGAGTGGATGTCCAAATTCTCAAGGTACAACTAATGTCGTACAGTTTTTTCACCATATTTAATCACAGAAAATGCTGCCATTCAATAAGGCCACGCAACTATGATTAAAGAGAAACTGACATATCCTGAAAATGGTAAAGCTTCAACTGCAACCGATTTCACATGTCTTATTACAACCGGAATAAATTTACGCCAGTAAATATTAATAGAAAATTTCCGACTTATTAATTAAGAATTTCAGTCATAATTATGGGCAAAAATATATATTCATTTTTACTGGTGGAAGTTCATTTCGACAGTAGCCAGTACCTATTTTTCCGGCGTATTGTGACACCCTAAACTACATAGTGTCAGCGAAAATGATTATAATGCCCCGGTGATCTTCCACTCGTGAAAACAAATAGATATTTTTACGATATTTGTGAGAGAAATTTTGAATAGTTAAGCCGCTAAAATAAGGCGAATTATTCTATTCAAAATTTACTGGTGGAAGTTTGGCCCGGCGCTAATCAGAAACTGTTGATCCGATGTAAAAAATAAGCAGCCATCTTGTGACAACTTCCTCAGTTACTTTACTCGCAACTAGTAAACTCTACACTATATTTCTCCTCCTCTTTATACATCACTCTATTGATAAGATGAAGATTAATACTTTAAAATCGTGGTTTCTAGACGAACACTAACTTCGCCACTGACGATCATATACAGTAGTCGGCATTTTTGTACCACAAAGTGTGGCCGAATTTGATTAGAACAGGGGCACACTCTACATTAGCTAAAAGTATTCTTACCCCGCTATTTGCAGAATGTAATATGATCCTTATTATTTGACATGCATTTGGTGATACATTAAAATGAAGATTTCGACTAGGAAAAAAGTGGTAACTTTGTTGCAAAACGAAGTGTGGCCCGCGTAATGAGTACCGCAGCTTTAACGCTGTACTTTTTCCTCCTCGACAGTACATTTTTTGCAATTGAGTAATAAATTGAGTAATAGTATGGCACTTCAATTTTATTTGTAGAAACCAACCTCGCATACAAGCAAAAAGAGACAGTCTTGAGTATGTATTAATCCCTTAACGGTCGCATTAAATTTCGGTTTAAAAATTCAAATTGCTTATTGGCACCACTTTTTTGAAAAAGAAATTCTCACCTTGTTTAATGGCAGGTAAGATGATACTCAAATCTCATAAAGTCGGTTACACTATTCTATAAAACTGGTGGGAATCAAACAAATCTGAATAATCTGAAAAAAAGACACAGCCCGTGAATATGACGGGAGCGAGAATTAAGGGCTTAACCCTTTCCGGCACACTGTGCCCGGGTCGGGATAAGTAATTTTAATTCAAAACTTACGATCGACACCAAGAATATTTTAGTGAAATTTTGTTTTTACAATGAACATTAAAAGTAACCCGTTTTTAATTTCTAAAAAAGTCGTTTCAAAATTCCGGTGTCAGTCAATCATTTCATTATTTTACAACAAAAATTGCCTGTGCCGGAAAGGGTTAAATACGAGAAGAAATATACGTTTTATTTAACAGCAGAAAATTGCGAATAAATAATGCCAAGATCACTATTCGGAAATTTATGCACTCAGAACTTCAGAAGGTTTGATTAAATTCATAATAGTTCAGCTTTTAAAATTACGATTAATGAAGATTTACACCAGAAAAGTTTTATGAAATTTTACTTTTCTAACTTTGTTGGAAAAAAGTCGTAAAATTGCTTTTCCTTATTTTAAAATAAAATTTTTCTAATTTTCCGGTGGGAATTCAGCATTACTCAAACGTAATTGCTTGCCCCTTAAGGGGTTAAAAGAGTTAAGAAAAATACTAAAAGTTTGAAGCCATGTGGAGTGTCTGTTTGATCAGAGATTTTTTTATAACATATTCTACATAAAAGATTGCAAGATTATTTCTTTAAAAACTAAGTTGCAAGGCACATATACTATAAATCGGGGGTGTCAAGCTCTGGCTCGCCGGCTACCACATTTTTTTAAAAATAAATAATCGACTTCTTTGAATCGCAGAGATTTGATGATTTGATAAGGCACGGGTAACTATAAAATTTTAGTGTTATCCAACGGGCCCTGATATAAATCGACCAAACAAAGGCAATTATTTTAGCAAGGCTCAGTTTTTATTATAGATACTTGAAGTAAATTAATATTTTTTTTTCTCTAAATATCTCATAATATGGTCATAAAATTATATTTCACATATGCAAGAATTCTATTGAAACTGTAACATATTATATACAATATCTCATAAAAAGTTAAATTTTTTACACTTTGACTATTTTTTTCTTATTGCAGCATTTTCTTATAATGACCATAGAAGTTTGAATAAAGAGGAATTGACATATCCTCAAAACGGTGAAGATACAACTGTAGCCGGTTTAGCATGGTCTGATTACCGCCGGAACAAACTTCCTCCAGTAAATTTGAATAAAATTTTCTCTTTATTTAAACGCCTTATTGATGTAGAATTTCAGTCACATTTATGACAAAAATAACGAAAAATTTTTACTGGTGGAAGTTTTTCCCGGGTGGTTGTCACGATAGTTCCCAGTTCGCTGCTTTTTTTTAAAATTCAGATTTCTTCATTGCCACCACATTTTTGTCGCAGATGTTTTCAACTTTTTACTGCCAGATTAAAAAATGCGGAACTAAGAAGAATTATACTAGTTTTAAAAATGTTGGTAATAAGAAAATCTGAAGGAAAAAATGTAGCAAACTTGTAACTAGTGATGTGCAGAATGAATGTTTTTTTTTTTTATTCGAATGAAGCATCAGGTGCATGTACAAAAACACAGTTTCCAGTCTTTGTATATATTTTTAATCAAATGACACCAGAAAGTTTGTAAAAAGAAATGAAGCTAAAGCATAGTTGCCAGCTTTCGAAATTTTATTAATCAATTATGTTCATAAATTTTAACTCTTTATGCTTTCAAAACGCGTTTTTCTGTCATATATTTTTTTGTTTAAAGGTTACTTAAAGAATTTTTTTATATTAATGTTAACATTTTCCACTGGGAATGGTAAATAAATATATAAAGTAATCAAATACAAATTCCCAAAACAATTCTTTTCATAATTATTTTATAAATCGTTAAACATACATGAAAAATTCTCTTATTTAAAATCTTATTCGTGCAGAAAATCTATAATAAATAAATAAATAAATTCTATTTGTTTTTCTTGGTGGAATTTTGCCTTGGCCGCTATCAAATGTAAACAAACAACAGTTACCATCTTGTGACAACCTCATCAGGTACTTCACTTGCAGCTGGTGGACACTATACTATCTGCCATCTCCGCCTTATTCAAAGCTCCATTCAACAGACAATCGCCGGAGGAAATTTCTACCAGCGAAAATGAATAGATATTTTCCCAATTATTATGCGGAAAATTTGCAAGAATAAGACGTTTCATAAGGAGAAAATTTCTATTCTAATTTAATGCTGGAAGTTTATAGTGGCGATAATCAGAACCTGCGGAACTGGTTACAACAGTTGAAATTTCATCATTTTGAGGATGTGTCAATTCCTCTGCATTCATAGTTTAATAATATTAATTCCACTTTTATCATTATTCCATTATGAAACTAAAGCCTATGCCCACGGTTGAAAGTTTGTCCTGGAAGATTACAGCAATATTTCAAAACAGTATTCTCTTTGTAAGATTTCTATCAGGAATGTAAAAGCTTGCCACGATTAATTTTGTTTGAAAACAGTCGTTTAACCTTTTCAGAAGCAAAGCACTTCCATTGCTAAAATGTTGAAATGAATGACCGACACCGGAATATATGAACAATTTATTCGGAAATAAGAGAAAGCTCTAATTCGCATTCATAATAAACGGAACGTTTTATGCACAGTGGTCTGGTGTCAGTGTGGCATTTGCAAATTTGAATTAAGTTGTTTGATAAACGTGCCACCGCACTTCTTGAAAGGGTTAAAAAATATTTTAGATATAAAAAGTTTGATAGTGCCATTTTTTTCCTCCAGAAAATTTCAACCCTATTACGGCACTCGTGCGGCAAAGAGACACATTTTGATACCTGATTTTCTAAAATTTATCCAACCGATCAAATTTTATCAGTTAATAAAGAGTTACTTTTATTAATCCTACAAAAAAATTACACTCCTTTTCTCCTCGCAGTTTGTTAATAAAGATACCATTTTCTATATGATGGAATTTATTACAATTTTAGATATTAAAACTAGTATGTAAAATTTATGTGAATCTGTATCGTTAATATGAATGAATATTATTTTCATCAATATGTATTTGTATAGTTCTATAAATGTATATTTAATGGTTCTTCTTTTAATCTTTACAACTTCTTTTTGCGGAAACGATAAGATGTGTGCCTTTCAGCGTTGCCAGTGGGCTAATTTTTTAACACTATAACGCCCGGAAGGATTATCCGACTCCGATCATATGATTAACACTAGAAAGGCCGAGAATTTTACTCAAATTTTAGAAAAATATTTCACACCAGAATTTTTATTTTAAATTATTAACTTATGCATTTGACTAGGTTTTCGCCTTGTATCTTTTAAACTGGTTTTATAAAAACATCTCTGGTTTGAACCGATATATATTCATTTGGTAGCAGTTAAAATCAGTGTTGCCCCTGGGCTACTTTTTTTAAAATTCAGATTTCTTGATTTCTACCACTTTTTTGAAACGATAAAATTACCTTTTCTTTCGCCTTAATTAATATGTCATTAAATGAGGCGCATTTCATCATTTTAAAAAAGTGGTGCCAATCAAGCATCTGAATTTAAAAAAAGTAGCCCATCTGGCAACACTGGTTAAAATGACTGCTCGCGGGCTTTCTGGTGTTAAATGTCAACTGGAGCCAGAAATTCTTTCATAAAATAACTTAACTGTGTCCTACTCTCATTCATGTTAAGTAAATCAGTCAAATAATTTTTAATAAAATTTCTGGTATCAAATATATTTATGAAACTTGAGTAAAATTTTCGGGTGTTCTAGTGTTAACACATTGAGTGCCACCATACAGATTTGCCAGTTTTACCTCCATTGTTATCCAGAAATTTTGTGTTCATACCAGAAATAAAGAATAATATTTTACGCTTCATTTAATAAAAGACGTTTAGCGATAGCATAAAGTAAAATATTTTCTTTCGAAATTTCCGGTATCAATTTAAAATTTCTGATCAGTTTCGCTGCCGGTTGTTAATAGTGTTAATTGCGATTGCTTGGTTGGCACTAATATCTACGAACGGTATAATAAACCTTATTTTTTTCGATAGTTTAAAATACTGGTGGCAATCAAGCAATCTGAGTTTTAAAAAATATTCCACGGGCAACACTGACTCCTTCTATCATTAGAGCTAATAGAATATTATTTTAATTAAAAATACATGAAAAGTAATTTTACTTGAGGTTTCAGTAAAATCTACATTTGAGGCGCATTTTAATAAGAGCTTCTTGTTGAAAAATAATTTGATTGCATTTAATAACTCTTAAGTGCACAAACAAACAAAACACTCTTTTAAAAAGAGAAACAGAAAACTGAAATAAATTTAATTAGAATAAACAGAACCTCCGAAAAAACGACGCAATTTTGTTGATTCATTAATCAAAATATCAAGTGAGATATGTTAAATATGTGATTTTTACTTCTTTATTGCAATTTAAAAGTTTTATATTCCCGAATGAAAAGTAATTTCTCACTAATTGTTTGCGGACGATAAATGAATTTCTGAAAGAAATAATTTTTTCCACATTAACAGTTTATTTATTGAAGCATTATAATCATCTTAATCAAAATAATTTAAATATGAATGAAATCACAGAAGACAATAAACCCTTTGAATGAGTCTAGAGATAAAGGTTCTATTCAATGCTTGGTGTAATTACAAGAATGGTTCTTAGAGTGACTTCGAGATCTTTAAAACCTCACTTAAAGGAAATTCTATGCAGAATTCAATAAAATTCCTTTATCGCACTATTAAACGTTAAAGGAATATTATTTTGAAATTTCAATTAATTTATTCGAAACCATATTAAGTTTTATCACAGCACTATTTGCATCTTTTCTTAAATGAATTTTTGTTTCAACATGAAGATTATTATTTCAGATTAAAATAACATCCCGTTAGTGGTAACATTTATTTTCATTATGTCGCATTGGAAAATTAAGTCACGCAGAGTTAATAATATATTCCGAAAACTTTTCTATATGTATGTTTAAAAGTCTTTCAGAGCTACAACTTTGAGCGAACCATGCAAAGCATGGAAATATTAATAACTAATGCAAACGAAGTTGCACAATTAATTATTCAAGTACATGCAAAACTTTTATTATCAAAACGGGGAGAAAATTATTTTATAACAAAAACATCTTATGCAATAATCTGAACCATAATTTTATTAAGAAAACTAAAAAATGATCTTTAAAATTATATGAAATTTAGACAATAATTAATTGTCTGCCAGATATGGTTTTGAATTGGGAGGACATCTGTTTATAATTTTCCGAAATATAAAAATATAGAGAACTGTATTTATATTAATAATTGTAAACGGATGTTATGTTACGATAAATAGCTATAGCAGACTTTCAACAAGTGGCCCATGAGCTACAGAGATTTGAAAAATATTTAGATATCATTGCCATATTATTTTAGAAAAGAATACTTTGCCCAATTTAACCCTACAATGCAGAAGTTTTTTCATTTGGAAGTAGTGTTCTATGCAAAAACTTGTATTCAAATTTACTAATGAATTTTTCCCTGGCGTTAATTAAGACGTGTTGTTCCGATTTAAATCAACAACAGCACCCATCTTGTGCCAGCATCCTCAGTTACTTCACTCGCAAGTGGTAGATACTACACTATATGGCTCTTTTGTATAAGTATTCTTATGTGTCATTCTTTGAAAAAAGCCCCCCAAAAAATAGTTTTATGTCTTTGACCAAAAAAATGAAATTTAGTGAGTCTAATAAGAAAGTTTTAATTTTATAACAATTTATGGATTTTTTATGCATTTTTATAATGTAATGGTTACATATTTATTACAAAATAATACAGGCTTCGTTCTTTCAGGGAATTTCCAGTCCAGGGAGTTTTTCGTTACCAGTATTTTTTATAAATGATCTCTCCTTATATACGGCCAAATTTCGCGCGTTTAACATAAATTTAGATTTCTATAAAACAATATTTCACATAGAAAATTCTCTGAAACGTAGGAACACTGTAATAAAAACAAAAAAATTATTTTTTTTTTCATCTCATTATTTTTATCATAAATTGTGTAGCAATTAAAAAACACCATAAGCAATGTAATTTGCTTTTTCTTTGGTTATACAATTTTTGCCTGCATTATGAAATTTGGCAATTAATTAAAAGCTTTTCAGCCTTTTCTTTAGCTTTAAATATTTCTCCGATTTTCTACTTATTTTTTATATAATATTTTGTATAACAATAGCGAGGAAACCCATTCTTCTCTCTTTGGTAATTAGTTTAAAAGAAAAAAATCTGTATTTTTCATGTTGGTTAATGTAATTTAATAATGTTGTAACGTATATAAAAAATATCCTTGTTGGCTGAAAAAACTATTTAAGAGCTTAATCTTAAAAAAAAAAAAAAAAAAAAAAAAAAAAAAAAAAAAAAAAAAAACGTTGTCTTAAATATTTTTTTCTGAAATAGTTTCTAAAAAAAGTTTCTAATAGTCTCAAAAAAAAAAAAAAAAAAAAAAAAAAAAAAAAAAAAAAAAACTCTTCTGGAAACTATTTTCACAGTAATTAAACTACTTTTCTTAATTTAACTACACTTAACACCTTGTGTAAAAATGAAATATGTTATGTAATATATTTTATTTTAGATCATTCTATAATTGTATTCGTATCATTCTATAATTGTATTTTTTACTATTTAAGAAGTTCGTTTATCAATTCTAGTGCCACACAGTCATTTCATCATTTTACGAAGAGAATGTTTCTGTGACAGAAAGGGTTAAGAAGAAAACAAAAGTTTGTTGCACAAAAACAAAACTTTACTTTATAAAAAAGTTACGAAACTATTATTCTTAGCTGCCAACTTTAGCGCTTTTTCTTCCACTAAAATATAATAGAGATTTTTGCATTGTTTAATCGTGAGATTTCGAAGGTAAACTAAGAAAATATTTACTAGTAATAAGAAGAAAGCGTAAAAGTTGGCAACTGTGTTTATGAATTTTAATGGTGCAAATTTATATATTTAACTCTTTGTACGTACTGTTGCCAACTGGCAACAGATTAAAATTTCTCTCCTTATTGTTTATTTACCGTTGCCTCTTGACAATTTTACGTATTCATTTTGCCCTATATTTAAGTTTAATTAAAAAAAGTATCATAGATGGCTAGTTGTTTATAAATTACAAATAAAAAGGAACTTCTGACACCTTCCATTTTGCTAGCCATAGATGTGTAACATACAAAATATAATTTAAAAAAAATCAAAAGGATATACGTTTAAAGTTATTTTAAATAATTTTCAGTAATGTTTATTGCAACAAAAATTGCATGCACAGGAATATACATTTGTTGCCACATGAAAAAATCATCAATTGAGTTCCGCTTTTCTAAACATTTTGAGCATTATGTTTGTTTTACAACTGGTTCGCATGCTTTTTAATTTTTTTTTCACTTTTATCGCCGTATGTCACACTAATTCGATATACGACTCTTATTAAATACACAGTCTTCAAAGTTTATGTAAAACCAGGGCCTGACTAATGCAGGGGCATGCGGGGCAGCTACACCGGATCCGCCAATTTCATTGGGCCCCTCAATGGCAAATATAAGTTTTTTTGTTAAAGGGGAGCCAAATGATAAAAAATGGCCAAAATACTTTTTTTTACAAATAATAAAAAAAAAAGACCGGGGAAGCATCATAGAATACGTTTCCAATGTCAATGGATGCGAGATATCTAATCTTGCATGGCAAGACAATAAAACTGATTTCATGCTTTCTACGTTTGCAGGAACAAATCCGATAAAATATGTAAGCCGTTATGACCGAAAAACCCCCAGAAAGAATGTTCCTTGCCTTCATTTTACACAAATGTGTAATAAACACATGGGTAGGGTCGATTCCATGGAACTATTAACCCTCTCGTTGCGCAGCCGTTGCCATCGAAATACTCAAGGCCTGAGGACACGAGTTGGGACGTCATCACTAATGGACCGACTTCTCACTAGTGTTGTATCTCACACCGGAAATTTTTGAATAGCAATTTTCTTTTAAGTTTATTTATGGAATATCTATCATCTTATAAAACAATACCAACTATTTAAACTTACTGGTGAGAATTCGGAATCCCTAAATAAAAATTCAGCTAGATGTGGAATGTCACAGTGTTGCCTCTTCTGGCTGATTTGTTATTGAGGGATTCCAAATTCTCACCAGTAAGTTTAAATAGTTAGTACTGTTTTATAAGACGATACATATTCCATAAATAAAATAAAAGAAAATTGCTATTCAAATTTTTCCGGTGAGAATTCGGTCGATTAGTGATGACGTCACAACTCCTGTCCTCAGCCCGAGATATTCTCGGGCATGCATTTTCCGTCTAATTAATACTCTTTGGTTATTCCCACCAGTTATTTTTTAGAGAAAACTTTGTCTGATTTAATCAGGACATTTTCCCGATTACGATGGTAGAAAAAATCTGCTTTAATAAACCGGTGATAAAAGATTAAAAATGCTGTAAAATACGCTCATCGCGAAGAATTACGCAGCGAGAGGGGTAATAAAAAGGAAATGACATATCCTTAAAATAGTGAAACTTAAACTGCAATCGCTTTCGCAGGGGTTCGTTATCGCCGGGGTAAACTTCCACCAGGAAATTTAAATAGAAATACTCTTCTTATTTAAAAACCTTATTTCTGCAGAATTTCAGTCATAAATAATGCCAGAAACAGATATTCATTTTTACTGGTGGAAGAGTATTTTGGCGGTAGCCAGGCTCTGCGTTTCCGCCATATTGTGACAACCTAGACAAGCTCCTGTCAGTGTCAGTGAAAAATATTATAATACCTGGGCAAACTGAGACCAGTAAAAGTAAATAGAAATGTTTACCATGTTTGTGACAAAATATTTCCATGAATAAGGCGCTTAAATATGCTATAATAAATAGGCGCTAACTAACAGTGCAAAGCCCATGAAATTACATTGGGCAGAACTTTTTAGCCCTTTAAGCCCTGACCCACACAATTGTGGCGATGATACTAAAGTAAAAGAGAATGACCATTTCCTGTTTTTGTGAGATTTAAAACCAAATCTGCACATTTATATGAGTTAATTGGATTCAGATGTTTTGATAAGACACCACTAGGGGGCACTAACTAAAATACAGGGTTAGATTTTCTGCTTTTAAAAAGACTATATCATCTGACAGCAATAGAAAAAAAGTACGTAATGTCGTAATTTCTTTTAAATATGATTTTTAATGTTTGCTTGGATTTAATTTTTCTTTTCATATAATTTATTCAAGATTTTAATTGATTTTGCCTTTGATAAATTTAATTAGGCTTTACAAATGTTGAAAATAAAATGACCCACAGAATTATGCGGGTCCGGGTTTTACCGTTTCCAAAATGGGTACAATTCCTAATATATAAAATTTTTATTTTTTAGTGATTTTTTTTAAACTTATGTTTTTAGCAATTTATTTTTTATTAATTACATTTTTAAACCGGATTAATTTTAAATAGGTTTGCACTATTCATGATTTCTATTTAAAATATTCATGATTTCTATTTAAAATTGATAGTATTAGGTATATAATATGCACATGTAACGGACGGTACGTTTCTGCTCTGAGTTATAGATGTCATATATGATTTATAAGTTTTATATGAGTTATATGCATATCACGAGATAGATTCCATTTTGTCGACACAGCACGTAAGCAACAAGGAATAAATAATAAATTATGGAAAGTTCAGCAAATGCTCGACAGATTTCGTAGTGTCTGCTTGAATTTACCAGGAGATCAGGGAAAATTTTGCATAGATGAGCAGACGATTCCTTTTTTTAGGACGTGCTTCAGTAAAGCAGTATATAAAAAACAAACCACACTCTGTTGTAACAGTATCACCAGGGATAGTTTTAACCCTTAATTGCATGAATTATTCGTTTAGAATTGTGTTTTTTTATTTTTATATTAAGGATTAGACACCAGAAATCTTAAGATAGATTTTTAACTTTATTTAGTAGCATAATTTTGTAATTTTTAGAGGAGTAATATTTCTATATAAATATAGTGGTTATGAGAACTTAATTCATGTATTAAAAATTAAATAAAAAGGTGATGGAAATTTACATCACTATGCATTTAAGGGTTAAATTTTATAGTTTACCATTGGGAAAGTACAGACCTAGTCCACAAGGATATGTGCTTAGGACCTGCTGTAGTCCTTACTCTGGTTCAGATCTAGTTTTATGTACTTCGATCGGTAATTCAACAAAATACCGCTGCTGGAATAACTAAAAAAAGAAATTTGAAGGATCAGGCACAATCCAAACGGAGTGAAGGGCATACCATTTGTCAACGGCTCTTAAAAGCGTGCGAGCTTTGAGCACATCTCAGAAAATGAAATTGTAGTGGTCTGTACAAAAACAAAAATTGTTTCAAACATTTTCCTTGTGGCTGATGAAAATTATCGCAATAAATAACAACTTTTTTTGCTTAAACTTTTATTTTTAGGTATTTGCACACTTAATCCCAAACTACATAATTGTGTAGATACAGCCCCAAAACGGCTAAATTAACCCCTTGAGGGGCAAGCAATTACGTTTGTGAAATGTTGAATTTCTACCGGAAACTTTGAAAAATTCTATTTCAAAATAAGTAAAAGCAATTCTACGGCTTTTTTCCACCAAAGTTAGAAAAGTAAAATTCAATAAAATTTTTCTGGTGTAAAACTTCATTAATCGTAGGTGGTATATAATATATACCGGTGCCCCTCAAGGGGTTAAGCCCGGACCCACAGTGTGGGTCCTCCCTTGGTATAACCTGATGTGGGGTATTTTTTTAAATATTTTTTTTTCAGTCAAATACGGTAATATTGGTAAGGGGAAACCACCCAAACATTAGATTTCTACCAAAATGTCTCCCGGTCTTAAAGGGTTAGAAAAGACGAAAATATTTATTAAAATTTGGTGGTCGGAAGTTTGCGAGAAACTGCTGATCCGATTTATAAAAAAATAGCCACCATTCTGTGACAACCTCCTCAGTCATTTCACACGCAACTGGTAGGTAGTACACTATATGTCTTCTCCTCTTTATTCCTAACTCCATTGTCGATTCACATGACAGTTTGCTTAGAAGATACAAAATGACCATGGGAACAAAGCAGTGATATTTAAGATTATTTTATCACCTTCTAGACTAGGGGTGGCCAACAGTGGCACGCTGTGATTCAAGAAGTCGACTTTTTCTGTAAAATTTTAGTGGTATCCGGCGTGCCACAGTTGGCCACACCTGTTCTAGACGTTTCTCTCATAAATACTTGGCTTTTGTATGAGCGTGTGCAGCCACCTAAAAGTAAACATTAAAGTTGATGGAATTCAGACTGACAGTAGCCGACAGATTTTGCTCTTTTGGTGATCTGAAAAAACTAAAGCGAGGAAGGCCGTCGAGTGATGTTGAGCCAACTTTGTAGGACAAGAATCAAACAAAGCTTAAAAAACCTCCTAAAGATGTCAGGAAGGATACAATTGAACACTTGTCAGAACCACATAGATAAAAAAAATGTGCAAACTTGTGGGATGTAAAGTTATACTAGATCAGGGGTGGCCAACTGTGGCACACTAGACACCACTAAAATTTTATAGTAATCATTGCCGTATCTAATCATCGAATCTCAGCGATTCAAGAATTCGACTATTTCTTTAAAGAATTAGTGTTAAGCGGTGTGCCACAGTCGGCCACCCCTGTACTAAAGTAAAATGCATTAAGTATTTGGTACATCTACCTTTAGACAAAAACAATAATTGTTTTATTGCTTATCATTCATAACTTTGATAAATATTGTTGACATAACATTCTACAGTATTCTGTGGCATTGCCCGTATATTTATGGAATATATTTTATTAGTCTATGATTTTTTTCGTTGCATTTTGCAATTGACATTATACTTTATAAGTACATTTTGGCTTTTAAATTTTTTATGATTTCAATTGGTTCATAATACAGGATAAATATAGCTGTTTTTGCGGATTTTATTATATTTTTATTTAATCATATTTTTAAAAATACTTTTATTGTTTTCTGAATCAGTGCAGCATATCTTATTCATTTTATAAATTGAAAATGACTCTGTACCATCTAATTTCAAGTTCATTTAATAACTTAGAACTATTATTTGTACCATTATTATTTTCTTTATAGATAACAAATAATGTAAAATATTACTAAATGCCATCTTTACTTAGAATTTTTGTTAATATTATTATATGACTTGTAAGTAAAATTTTAATTAAAAATTATTATATATATAATATATATAAATATATATATATATATAGATATAGATATAGTATATATATAGATATATATGCCTACACATATATAGAGTTTTCTTTTTCTAAATGGATGTAAAATATTATATGCATATAAAATCTTATAATTAAAAAAAAAAGAATGAATTTTTTTAAAAAAAATGCATTACCGTAATTTCGCACGTATCCGCCGCACCTCGGATAACTCGATTTCCTACCACAATTTATTTTAAATAAAATGTAACTTGTTCTGCTTAGCACTTACTTGGCTTTCTATTTTCAATAAAATTTCCGGTTTGAAACAGACTTAACTAGGCCGCCGCGGATGCGCGGGAAATTACGGTAAATAAGCATAGTGCTGCTAGATTTTTTTTTAATTATAAGATTTTATAGTGCTGCTAGTTGGCAAAGTTTAAAAAAATAGTTTATTTGTGTTAATGCGTGGTGTTGCCATTTGACAATAATTTTAAAAACTTCAAAATACTAAAAAATATAAGAGTGAAATTTTTTCAATATTTTTCCTGTAATTTATGCCACTTAACCCTTGAAATGCAATGATCCCACGTCTGAACCACCTAATTTTAATTCCAAACTTACAAACGGCACCAAGAATATCTTAATAAAATTTTTCTTTTACAATGAAAGTTGAGGTGACGGGAGGGCGACTGCGGCACGCCGGATACCACTAACATTTTACAGAAAAACTCGACTTTTTGTATCGCAGAGATTAGACGATTAGATAAGGCAATGACTACAATACAAAGTTTTAGTAGTGGCGAGCGTGCCACAGTTGGCCGCCCATGGTTTAGATAAACAAGTTGTTACCTTTATAAGAAGTTTGTTTTTAAATTCTAGTGTCAATAAATCATTTCATCAATTTACGAACAGAATTTGTCTGTGACGGTAAGGGTTAAGGAAGCAAATATAATTTTTTTAAGGAAAAATAAAATACCATGCACTAGAGGGTTAACTGTTTTCAGGCAAAACACTTTATTTTCTAAAATGTTGAAATGATTGGAATGCACTAGTACTTACGAACAGTATTTTTCTAAATAAGTAAAAGCGTTACTTCACGTGCTTTATGGAAGCAAAATACTATTGCGAAACTCTGGTGCCATTGTTGGATTTGTCGATTAAAATTAAGTGACATACAAGGTTTTTTTTTAAGTAAGGGCCGTTTGAATATAAAAAATAAATGAAAGAAAATTTTCAAAAACCAAATTTATTTTCAGATTCTACATACATTTTTCTATTCTTCAACATCGATGCCAAGTTTGTTTAAACACTTATTATAACTTCTAACGAAATTTAGAAAACCCTCTTCCTAGAAACTTGCCGTCTGTTCCGATAACCAAGATGTAACAGCCATTTTCACGTCTTCGTCTTCCTTGTAGTGATTGTCGCCCAGATTTGCGGAAAAGATGGAAATCACTCGGCACAAGGTCGGGGCTGTAGGGGGATGGGAGGGGCGGGTCCAAAACTTTCCAGCCTAAAATGTCCAATAAAGCTAGGGTCAGAGCTGCGGTGTGAGATCTTGCATTGTCATGGGGTAGCAAAACTCCCTCTATCAGCATGCTGTGTCTAATGTTTTGAATCACTTTGCGAAAAAAAAGTATCACTGACCATACCTGCACGGGGCGGGCGATTCGAAAATCTTGAACATTTTAAAGACACAGAACAGACCGTACAGGCTACCTACACGGCTGCAACTGAGCCCAGTTGTTCCCAAGGAATGCCGGGACACGACGCAAGCACACGTTGCGGCGCGCGCCCCACATATTAGTGTATAAAACAAAACGGCCCTTACTTAAAAAATAGCCCTCCTATATTAGGTCTACCGGAAAGTTCTGTCCGATGATGTTATTTCACGCTTATTTTGTTTAAATTCAAATTTCTTCATTGGTACCACTTTTTTTGAAAAGGAAATTTCTCATTGTTCTCACAATTCACATTAAGGTGAAAACAAACAGAATTTTATCAGTTCAAAACAGTGGTGCCAATTAAGATATCTGAATTTTAAAAAGTAGGCGTGAAATAAAATTAACGGATTTTCACTCTCATGTAAGCCTAATATAATATCTCGCATCCTTTCAACGGTTTATGTTGTTAACACATTCACGACGGGAAACGAGAATTCTCGTTTTCATTCAAAAAACATCAATTACTAAGGGCGAGGCTTGTACCTTACGGAAAATGCATTTATACAGAGCTTCTAAGTCTCCGGCTTTTTGGATACCAATATTGTATTAGAGAAAATGTTCTTTTATTTAATTGGAATTTTTCGGTGATTTAAAAGAAGAACATTTTCTCTAAGATAATAGTGGTGTGAAAAATACCGGAGACTTGGCAACTCTGACTTATATAAAGTTGCCCATATTTTTTTTTAGATTGTAAGACATTTTACATTAAATTCGTACTTTGAAAGATATTTACCCATGCATAAACTTGGGAAGTTATTTAGAACACCTATTGACAAAAGACTATTAGAACAGAGAGGAACTTCTACTGTTTTAATATTCAGATTTGATAAAACCTACCCGTCGGCAGTGTGTTAAGGGTCTACACTAGTCACGCGAAGAAACGAGAACTCTAATGTTAATCCTACAGGAGCGTTATTTTCAAATTTGTCACTTGGATTTTTTTTTTTTTTTCTTTTTTTTTTTTTTTTTTTTTTTTTTTTTATAGGATAGCTTAGGAATATCTATAACCGGACTAGCTTTTACTTTTTCGATTTTGGTTTCTGATTTTTAAAAAAAAAAAATTAACTTTCGGAACCGGTTTGAACAAATTGTGAAATTGAAACTATATATATTGAAACAAATATAATAAAAACTAAAACCCAAATCGGAAAAGTAAAAACTAGCACGTTTAGAGATAGACTTCAGCTATCCTGTGCAAAAAAGATTTAAAAATATTAAAATGCAAGCGAGATATGCGAAAATAATGCTTCTATAGATTTAACATCAGCTGTTTCGTTTTTACCCGTGACTAGTGTGACTCTTAAGAGCCAACGTCACTCACGGAAAGAAAGGAGTATATATGTTACTGTGAAAGACCGAAATAAGAGAATATCGACTTTCACTGGTGAATGCCAACACATAACAAAAACGTCGGTGAAAGCCCGAATATTTGATAATGTTCTTGTATATTCGGACCATCAACGATGAATGCCGACAGACACAGATATGCTCTGGTGGAGGTCGAAAAGAGATGTGGTGTTTAATAGAGAGGAGTCTGTCGCCAGATATTTTGTTTTACTGCGAGTCAGTCAGCATAGTCAGTTTTATGCAAGGTTTGAGAGTGCGCTTAACGTTTTCTTAAATTTTGTTTTTTTATTCACGATCCTAATTTATATTGAATAGATATTGCAGTGAGTTTTTTTTTTTTTTTTTTTTTTTTTTTTTTTTTTTTTTTTTGAAAAATTAATTACATTAAATTCAGAGTAAACGAGAAAACAATTGTCTTTCTTTTTTCAAACACAGTACTCTAAAATACTTTCTTAAGTGTTTTCAGCTAAAACTAAGTGCAGCACGGATATTCACAATCAGTGTTGCCAGATGGTCTATTTTTTAAAAAATCAGATTCTTAATTGGCACCACTTTTTTGAAATGGTAAAATGTGCCTTATTTAATGATACACTAATTAAGGCAAAAACAAAGTGAATTCTGCCGTTTCAAAAAAGTGGTGACAATAAAGAAATCGGAATTTAAAAAAAGTAGCCCACTGGCAACACTGTTCACAATATCTATTAGGTTCAGATTCGACATTGGTATTTCTCAATATATTTTTCTGGTATGAAATGTTGAATACTTTAAAACACTTATAGTTTTGTTACTATTTTCCGGTATTAATAAAAGTATTATAATCCTAACATAAATGTGAATATCTTTGGTTGAAGTCAGAATCAAAACGGATAACTTATTTTTTTGTATTCATTATTCATTATATTAATTTTTTTCCAATTGTTAAATTTTCCCTTAGGTTGATAAAATTTACATATTTCATTTGTTTATAATACATAAAATAAAAGTTATAAAAATAAAACCTACTTTCAATCAAATTAAGCAATAGAATATTCTCTTGTAATATTGTGGCATTTCAAAGAAAAAACAAGTCAGAAATTGTACGTCTAACATGGCAAATGAGGTGCGTTCGTACTATAACTAGTTTTATAAATATTCAATATAAAATACAAAATATTCAATATGAATACAAAATTTATTACGATTATGTATATTAAATTTGGTATTTCGGAAATAATATGACTCCATCTCAGATAGGACGTAATCAACATGGAAATCTAGAATCATTATCCACCATGGGATATCATTGAATTAATTACGTATAGTAGGATTTAATCGAATGAAGGAAACTTTTCTTAATATCTTTTTAAGTTTTGATTCGATTTTCATAAAATGTTAAATGACTCGATAAAATTCTGCAACAATTAAATTTCAAACCATTCGGTAGGGTAGTTTTTGCGCTGGTATATGCGGGTTAGGCAGACGGACGGACCAGACGACGACTATAGGTGCTACGCATTTATATAAGTACCAACACACCTAAAAAAATGAAAATTGATTTGACATTAAAGTAATAAGTACAGCATTATTAACACATTAAGCGCCACGTCAGTCACCGGTGACTGACACTGAACTTTCCGTTTAGAACGCGCCAATCACCGATGGCTGACGGTATAAAATATGGTATAAAACTAAAAATATATGTATTGTTTTAAGCATTTACTGAAAATTTATTTAAACTTTACTTGCCTTTTATTTATTACAGGATTATACTTTTTTTAAAATTACTTAAAACATTGTAAATTTTTCAGCCTCAGTGTCAGTTACCGTGGCATCCAACGTGTTAACCTTACTAAAAATGCACCAGAAGCCAAAATTCACTAGTCGTTGTGGTTCTGGATTTTTTATAACCGCGTTTTCTTTCTAATAGTAATATTCGCCTTATAAATTACGAGATTAAAAAATGCGACGACCACTATTTGGAAGTAGTGTAGTGATTGACCCCCCCCCCCCCCCCCCAAAAAAAAAAAAAAAAAAAAAAAAACAATTATTCTGAAAAAGGTATTAGTTATGTTAGTTATACTGTGCTAATATTTGAATTCATCGCTAATAGTGTTGCTAATTTCGCGGAATTATGAATTCAAAATCTCTACCGGTCTTTTTAAACAGAACTTTTGCTTTATTTAACCGATGACAATCTGCCATTAAATAAAGTGAATCAACTTTCCTAAGTTAATTATTGCATTTTATTAGTAATTTTTATCTTTATTTATTTGGAGCTTCCTTTTCTTAAATTTTATTAAGTGTTTATGGGTGCTCTATCGTTTACAAAATTTTAGATTGTTTTCGAGCAGTTTCGTTACTTCCACCCAGGGAGAGGTTAGGCTTCGCCTACCTTATTCTCGATTGGCCTTGGGGTGTTTGCTCACTGCACCCCGGCTATTTATACCTTTTTCTCACCATTTTGTTCATTCGACCGGCGGTGCTCAGGCATCCCGGTCACGAAATTCATGTCCCAGTTTTTTAGTTAATTTTGAAGTTACTTATCTATTTTTTAGCTTTTAATTTTAATCTTAACTTGTCCCCATTTTCGATCGCTGTCAATGCCTAAAATGCAATTTGCAATAGCGGTGTTCTCTCGACGTCTAGTACCGCAAAGCCTTTTTCAAGGCTAAACGGTTTGTGCCAAAGCCGTGAGATCCTCGACCTGTAATGCACACTAGGCTTGACATCTAAATTAGTGAGCTATGCGCCCCCCCCCTTTTTATAAGTTTTTAGAGTTAGATAGGCTTGGCTGCCTTATGCTATAGCTTTCCTGTGCTCGTTGGTACCCTACTGCCTTTACATTCTCCGTTTTTTGCCTACGCCAGTCGGTGAAATGACATCAAAGTATAGGGCAACCAATAAATTCTTGGATGCCTTATGCGCCCCTTTTTATGGAGGTTATATTTAACCTCGTGCTTCCAACTCTGGAATGGCCCTCGGTACTCCACCAGAGCTTCCAAATTATACTTTTAGGCCGTGCATTGTTTCGAAATTCATCCTTACAAGGGAACCACTTTAGGTGTTGCTCGCACCTAGAATCGAAACCTGGTCCATTTTGTAGCCCTATGCATAAAAGTTAGAGAACCGATAAAAATTCTTTGTTAAAATCATATTTTATATATTTTTTTATATTTATTATTTTTCATTATTGGATTTTTATTTGTTAATTTTACACCAAAAGAGAGTTAAGTCGCCAGATATGGCACTTCAAAATTTTCACTAGCTTTATACTTGTAATAGATTTATGTCCAAACCATTACAACACGGTGCGTAGCGAAAATACTGAGCTAGGGTTGCCGGTAAACTGTACCGGACGAAAAAGACGCCAGTCTTTCCCCGCCAAATATGTAAATATAATATTGTATTTTTTTTAATCAAATTCGTAGGTTCTTGAAGGCATTTTAAAACTTTTTTCAACATTTTATAGTTATTATTGACTAATTTATATTTTTAACTTTTTTTTTTTTTTAACTTTCACTTTAACAGCCCGAAAAGTGGTCTCGAAAATTGCATTTTCAGAAAGTTAATCTGCTGTAAAATCAAAAAATGTTATTTTAACAAAAAATTTTTATCGATTCCCAAATTTCCTAATATAGAGCTTTAAAATGCACCAGGTTTCAATACTAGGTGCGAGCAACACCTAAAGTGGTTCCCTTGTTAGTTCATTTTCATATTTAGTTGGAGGTTATGCGCGGCGGCGTTGCATGCCGCGTTGGCACTCCTTAAGCATCGCGATGTCATAAAGTGAAAATTAGTTTTATGAATTTCTTATATATTTTTTTAATACAAAAATACATTTAATTTGAAGCACAGATTGCTATCATTAATACTTGAACTATGATACCAATACTTGTAAATTATGGGATTTACATTAGAAATATTTGTAATGAAATGCCGAAACTTTAAATTGCAACTAGCTCAACATAATGACAATATTGCGAAAGTATTTACTTTATGTTGGAATTTTTTTTTTCACATATTTCGCAATATTGAAAATGTATATTTTGCAATTTCACTAGTAAAAATACTAAAAAATATAAAAAAGAAAAAATATTTACAATTCTAAAGTAAATATTTTGCAGTTTGCTTGTAACTTTTATTTTATGTATTACAAAGAAATCAAATATGTAAATTTTATTAACTTAAATGAAAATTTGGAACATTGGAAAAAAAGGAATATAATGCATGCTGAATACAAAAGGCATTATCTGTTTTCACGCTGACTTCAGCCAAACATTTTAACACGTTTACATTTATAATGTTATAGAATTAGGGAGTTATCATCATTATGTAGAGATAATGGCAAATCTATAAAAATAGCAAATAAAGCCTTTGTGCAACAATATTAAAAAGCAGAAAAAACAACGTTTAAAATGCACAAATAATATATGAAAAGCAGCAAACAGCTGTTTCGAATCTACTACCGAGATTCTTCTTCAGTGCAAGATAGGGAAAAAAGGGAAACAGCGTGCCAGAAAAGGAGTAAAGGTTATCGGGAGGATAGGCTCTCTGCCTAATAGCTTCTTTTCCTTTTCACTTGACGATTTCAAAGCGGACTTCACCAAATAGTAAAATAACACAGTGAGAGCCTTTCCTTACCATCCATATCTTCCAGAAAACCGGTTTATGAGTTTTATTAATCGACGTATTTGCCGATTATGTTTATTAAACTCATATGATTAGATTTAAGTTTAAGAAATGAACAAAGTTTCGCGCAGAATAAGAATATAAGTATAAAAACTTTTATAGCTCGAGCTTTTATAGTTACGAGAGAGAAGGGACAATAAATCTTTTTTTTTTTTTTTTTTAAGTATTGAGGAGTATTATTTTAATCCGGAGACTAGACGGTGTAGGATAAGTTGGCCTGAGGGAGAATTACCGTTATTATTGTTATTTTTACCAGTAAGACAAATACAAATTTTGAGAAGAATTTACATCTTGATAATTTACTGTTATTGTAAAGACAAATGCTGCCGAATATATATCTATATATATTTAAGAAATGGTATAAGGTTAATTTTAGTTCTGGAATAATTAGAGTAACAATTGTAATACTTTTTGTGCTAAATTATGTGTGCGTTTTTATGATTTTTATTCTTTTCGTGGATTTTATGTAATATAAGGAATTTTATCAATATTAGGCGCCTCATATTAATTGACTTTAACTGTATTAAATATACATCTTTTATGATCAAGGCAGAAAATAAATCTTACTTTGAGTTCCTGTTGCTACATTACTATAGTTAAAGCATTAATTATTTAGATTCACTATTTACAGTATAAAATTTCATGAAAATATATTTTAACGCTGCTAAGTAATGCAGATTTGTTTTTCGTAAAATTTTAGCTGTTTCTGATGATCCAGTTTGCCGCACATCAATTTTTCTTTTTTTTTCAAAAGCGCATCCAAAAAGGAGTTGATCCCCTTTGAACGATCAATTTTTCTATCTAAAAATATATTTTTAAAAGTAAATACATATTAAGAGCCCCCCCCCCCTTCCCAGAAAAAGAAAAGAAACAAAATCCACTGAAAAATGCAAATATTTTGACAATCGTTGAAGTTATTTGAAACGAAAATGCATGAAATTTGATGACATTGCTATTTGCCGAAAAATCGAACAAGTTTTTAATTTTCTATGCGATTTATGTTCAATAATAACTAATTGTTCCCTCATGAACTAGTAAAGGATTTTTCAAAGGCTTTTTTATTTATTCTACTGATAAAATATCTTTGCAAATTATTATTTTTTAATTATTATTATTAATTTCACAACATTTTAGAAATTAAGATAATTTAAGATTTTAATCAATGACTTAAAACTATATAAAATTTTTAAATCCGCGATTTATGTCATATAGTTAAAAACCCTGATACTATTTCTATAGCAAATTTATTTAATATTTAACGTTTCCTCATCATTAACATTTCCTCGTTTAGCATTTTCTCATCTCCATGAATTTCTGCAAAAATTGGATTTCGTTTGAATGTAGTATTTTATTTATAAAAAAGTTTATATATATATTCATACAAAGTATGCCACACTTCATTAATATATTATATCACGAAAGACATGATATAGTTGAGTTGGAATGGTTTACCCACATTAAATAAATGTGATTTAACTTTTAAAAATAGAAAGGATGATATAATTTTATGGAAATTCCGCTTTAATTATGAATAGGTGTAATTTTATTGTTACTCACAAAAAATTCATTAAACAATTTTATCTACACGTCAAATTAAAAAAATGTCATTAATTGATGTCAACTTTTATTATTATATTATTTAATTAAAAAAACAAATTATAAAATCAGCTGTTCTGTCGTAATTAGAGAAGTGAAATTTCGCAAAAATTTCAATAGAAAAACATCCCTAAAACTAAGTTAATCATTACACATATTTTTATATGCAATAAAAATTACTATTAAAGGAACAATAAAATTTTTTATCAGCGGGAAATATGTATATAAATATGTTACTATGGCTAGTTGTTTATTGTAGTTAACGATATTAAAGTAATGATGTTCTAACTTTTTCCCTTTCCCTGGAATCATAAACCTTCTTGTTACTTCGGAGCGGACGCTTACGTATTTTACTTATAATTACTACATATAACTCGCCAAATAAGCAATAGATTGCCAAACTAGGTAATGTTTAACAGATTCGGTAGGGAGCTTACCCTGCCGATAGGAGCCAGTTAGAAAAAAGCAAGGTTGAGCAAAAATGATAGACTGAGACATGCTGGCTTATATACTCTATGCGGGTAGCGAAGGAGCCAAAACAACCAATGAGAGAGAAGCAGCGGAAACGACTGAGTGGACAAGTAACGACATCTACCGCAGAAGGAGAGAAAAAGAAACCAAAAAAGGGTGAATTAAATTAATGCTTTCCAAATACTTGGAAAATCAGGAGTACTAGATAAGTCATTGACTAAAGAGTGAGAATTTTTAATGATATGGTAAGCTCCCAAAAATCAAGATCAAGGTTAGAAGAACATTTTTTGATAATGATGGCTGAGGAAAAATCGAACCTATGTTGAGAAGACCAAGAATGTTGAGCAATTGAAGAACGTTTGAGCTCCTGATTTTTAACATAACCTTCATGTTCTTTTAAACGAAATCTAAGAGATCAGACTACCGTCTTTCGTAAACCTTTTGCTGTCAGTTTCCCACCTCACAGGTATTCTTCTCATCACCCTGACCAGAAATTCGCTGCTTTCGATAGTTTTGTTTTTCGGGCTACCAATATCTGTTCCACTCCTTAGTTACTTAGTGCTGAACTTAATTACCTCAAAGCTATTGCTGTTGATCGTGGTTATTCCTCTAATATTATTGATTCTATTTATAAGAAATTGACGAAATCCGTCCATTCTGAAAAGCATTCTAATTCTAACTCTAATACTTCAGTTGTGTTACCATTTTTCCCTAAAATCAGTCAGCAAGTTGCTAAAATCCTAAGAAGTTTTGATTTTAAAGTTATTTTTTCTAATGTTAATAAAATCACTTTTTCAAATCTCAAACACCCTGTTGATCGCCTAGATAATTGGGGGATTTACCAAATCTCTTGCCAGTGTGGCCTTTCTTATATTGGCCAGACTAATCGTGCTCTTAGATTTCGTTTAAAAGAACATGAAGGTTATGTTAAAAATCAGGAGCTCAAACGTTCTTCAATTGCTCAACATTCTTGGTCTTCTCAACATAGGTTCGATTTTTCCTCAGCCATCATTATCCAAAAATGTTCTTCTAACCTTCATCTTGATTTTGGGGAAGCTTACCATATCATTTAAAATTCTCACTCTTTAGCCAATCACTTATCTAGTACTCCTGATTTTCCAAGTATTTGGAAAACATTAATTTAATTCACCCTTTTTTGGTTTCTTTTTCTCTCCTTCTGCGGTAGATGTCGTTACTTGTCCACTCAGTCGTTTCCGCTGCTTCTCTCTCACTGGTTGTTTTGGCACCTTCGCTACCCGCATAGGGTATATAAGCCAGCGCGTCTCTGTCTATCATTTTGCTCAGCCTTGCTTTTTCTGGCACGCTGTTCCCTTTTTTTCCCTATCTTGCACTGAAGAAGAATCTCGGTAGTAGATTCGAAACAGCTGTTTGCTGCTTTTCATATATTATTTGTGCATCTTAAACGTTGGTTTTTCTGCTTTTTAATGGAAAATCTGTTTCAAAATATTCAAAATTTAATACGAGAAAAATATACTGAGAATTACCAGTGTCGAACCTGAACCGAGTAGGTATTGTGAATATGCGTGTAGCACACCTTTGGATTACTGACGATTAAAACGTTTTTACGATTTAAAAATTAATGATCGAGCCTGAAACACGACTAATGCAAATTCCCGACATATTCAACATTCACCATTAGTGCATAATGAATGTCGACATTTGCCGGTGTAAGTCAGAAATAAGCATATTTAACACGTTCACGCCGGCGCGGTGGGTCACACTCGAATGTCTCGCAGCTGCCAAGTCTCCTGCTTTTTACATACCAGTATTTTAATACAGAAAATGTTGTTTTATTTAATTAGAACAATTGAGCGATTTAAAGGAACAACATTTTCTCTAAAATAATAGTGGTGTGCAAAAAGCCGGACACTTGACAACTCTGAGACAGTCGAGTGTGACCCACCGCGCCGGCGTGAACGTGTTAACAAATATTTCGGACATACACCAAGCGACTATGTGAATATTGACATTCACCGGTGAAAGTCGACATTCTCCAGATTTCGATCTTCCACGGTAACATATATTTATACCGTGTATTTAGTTTATATAGTATATATACCAGATATACCCACTACTTTGTCTAAAAGTACTCTGACACCGCTATTTGCAAAATGTAACATTCGCTTTATTTAACCCTTACCGGCGCTGTGTCCTTAAAAAAGGACGCCTAATTTTAATTCCAAAACTGTCAGATGGCACCAAGAATATTTAGCTAAAATTTTCCTATTATAAAGTACATGAAAATAAGCAAATTCCTATTTTGTAATAAATTCGTTTATAAATTGCGGTGTCAGTCCATTATTTCATCAGTTTATAAACAGAATTATTCCGCGCCGGTAAGGGTTAATGAATTACATTGCGGGATAAATTACTATGAAGATTTATATTAGGAAATAGGGGTAACTCTGATTCCCGCGGGCCGCAAAGTATCACTAAAATAAACAGATTTCAAGTGGTTTTGCAGTATATGCGGCATATAAACTATTTTTTACGGTTATGTGTGCTTTAACCCTCCGACTGTCTTGGAAAAGGGCAAAATTGTAATGTTGTTTTCACTGCATTTTGTTTTAAATGCTAAAAAAAATTATTCTTAGAACATTTTATAAAAAAACTTAATAACGAATATGAATGCAATCCTTGGAAGTATTAATCATTGTTCAATGTATTTGAAAATACATTAAATCAATAGAATAATATTACTTTAAATATTGCTTGTATTGCAGTGAAACCTGGAGCTTAGTGAACGTATTAACACGGGCTTGTCAGTGAGGGGGTTAAAACAGATTTACAGTACATATACTCATCACATTTCTTCCAGTAACCACTGTTTCGTGATTTATAGGATTATTAGCGTGTATATATCGATAATTACAATGGAGTTATGAATAAAGAGGAGAAGACATATAGTGTACTGTCTACCAGTTGCAAGTAAAACTGAGGAGGTTGTCAAAAGCTGGCGGCTGCTTTTTTAAAATCGGATCTACAGTTTCAAAATACCACCAGGGCAAACTTCCCACCAGTATAATATAATAGAAAATTTTGTCTTATTTAAGCGTCTTATTCTTGGAAATACTTTCTCTCAAATATTTTCTGATGTCAGTTTGAGAGGTAACACAGTCATATTGCATCAAACAGAAACGAAGGATCTGACTGCCCCAAAAGTAAACTTACAGCAGTTAAAATTATAAATCTTTTTCAGCCAGCCATTATTTATGACTGAAATTTTTCATTAATAACGCCTTTAAATACGGAGAAAATGTCTATAAAAATCTACTGGTGGAAGCTTCGACCGGAGGTAATCAGCCTCTAGCGAAAGCGGTTACAGTTGAAGTTTCACTGTATTAAGTTATGTCCAGGGGTGTAAAAATCTAGGCGCCAGCGGTCAGTCTCTCACCACTAAATTTTATTAGTTTTCTTTGCTTTAATTTTATTAGCATTCTTACAAGAAATTTAGACGAAATCTTAGACGAAAAATAACGAATAAAATTTTGTGGTGAGGAACTGCACGCTGGCGCCTAGATTTTTACACCCCTGGTTATGTCAGTTCCTTTTTATTAATAGTTCCATGATAATTATAAGCGCAAGTATATGTTCATCTTCACGAGTTCCTAAAAAAATGAAACAGAATTCTCAAAAGTAATGACAGCCTAAAATTTACGATTTTTTCTGTATATATTGTTCCGTATTATTTTTACGTTTACATATAAAAATAAAGTTTTTAATGTAATGTTATCTTTATCATCGTGAAAGGACTCGTCATCTATAACGACGTCGTTACCAAAAGACCGATGATTTTAAACCAAACTCTTTTGACCCTTATATATTTATTTACATAAGAATTTTGTATTATTCACACTGTGAATTTATTTACTAAATTTGCATATTTCTCTTTGTTACTCTTGAAATGTAGCTATTAACATGTTTTCGTATAAAAATATTTAGAGAAAAGGTCATTGTTTTTTAATTAAATGTGATACTTTTAAAATAAAAAATAAAAAATACTTTTATTTATGATATTTTCTATTTGTTAAAAGTTTGAAAAATGCAGTTTTCATTAAGTCATAAGTACGCATACGTTCCAAATTCACCTCTTTCGCTTGTTTACCATAGCTGCGGTTTATTTGTCAGCATTATTTCCGAATAGCAATTTTTACCCTAAATATCGATAATATCTGTGATCACATATGGTTAAGATCAATGTTCAGATGCGTGTTGACAATAAATCGAGTAACTGACTGTTCGGTACTGTTTTTAGGTGCGTTCGTAATTATATAAATACGTAGCACCTATAGTCGTCGTTCAGTCCGTCCGTCCGTCTGTCCGTCCGTCTGTCCGTCCGTCCGTCTGTCCGCATGTAACAGAGCAAAAACTACCCAACCGAATGGTCTGAAATTTCAAATATATGATTGTTGCAAAATTTTGTCGATCCATTTCAAATTTTATGAAAATCGGATGTATAGTTTAATTACAGGGACAGTCAAAAGTATTTCTTTACATTACGGCCAATGAGAAAAATTATTGCAAGTGCATTTTAATGATATTAGAGCCTTCCGAATGATCTGAAATTTTAAAGATATAACTGTTGCAAAATTTTGTCGAGCCATTTCAAATTTTAGGAAAATCGGATGTATAGTTTAATGACAGGGACAGTCAAAAGTTTTTCTTTACATTACGGCCAATGGAAAAAATTATTGCAAGTGCATTTTAATGATATTACAGCCTTCCGAATGGTCTGAAATTTTAAAGATATAATTGTTGCAAAGTTTTGTTGAGCTATTTCAAATTTTAGGAAAATCGGATGTATAGTTTAATTGCAGGGACAGTCGAAAGTGATCCGTTACATTACGGGGAATGGGAAAAATTATTGGAAGTGCATTTTAATGATGTATCAGACTATGCGCTTTATGAAGTGCAAAAAAGTATACATTCAGTACAATATGGGGTGCAAAAAATAATTATAAAACTAGTTATAGTACGAACGCACCTCATTTGCCACGTTTGACGAGCAATTTCCAACTTGTTTTTTTTTGTGAAGAACAGCATTGTCAACATTCATATTACATATTTTTTTAGCATTTAGCAATGTTTTTCTTAGTTAATTTTTGACTTCAGGTCGGGACACATACCTCCCAGTGGACAAGTTTTTTTGTTCTATTTTCGCTACATTAAGAAAATTAATATATCGCATACACTTATAACATAGAACTATGAATAAAGAGCGATTGACACAAACTGATGAAGCTTCATCTGCAGGGATGTAAAAATCTAGGCACGTACAGGCAGTCTTTTACCACTAAATTTTATGAGTTTTCTTTGCTTAAATGTTATTAGCATTCTTACAAATAATTTAGACGAAATATTAGACGAAAATCAACGAAAAAGAATTAATGGCGGGAGACTGCACGCTAGCACCTAAAGTTTTACACCCCCGTTCATCTGAAACCTGTTTCGCAGTGTTTTGTTATCGCCGGTGTAAATTTTCATCAGGAAATTTGAAAAAAAAGTTCTCCTTATTTAAACGCCTTTAATTAAAATTTCAGTCACAATAATGGGCAAAAACATATATTCATTTTTAATCATAAAAGTTCATTTCGGCGGTAGCTTGTCCCTATTTTAATGGCGTATTGTGACAACTTAAACAATATCCTACCAGTAGCAGCGAAAAAGATCACAATACCCGGGTGAACTTCCACCCGTAAAAACGAACAGATATTTTAGGATATATGTGAGAGAAATTTTGAATGAATAAGCAGTCAAAATAAGGTGAAGTTTTCTATTCAAATTTTACTGGTGGAAGTTTGCTCCAGCAGTAAATAAAAACGGTTAATTCCATGTACAAAATAAGCCGCCATCTTGTGACAGTCTCTTCAGCTACTTCTCTCGGGACTAGTAAACTCTACACCATATTTCTGCTTCTCTTTATTCATGAATCTATTGATAGGACGAAAAATAATACTTTAAAATAGTGGTTTCTATTAATGTAGAATTTCAGTTATAATAATGGCCAAAACAAATATATATTTTTACTGCTGAATATTGACTTCGGTGGTAGTCAGACCCTGTGTTTCCACCATATTGTGATAAATTGGACAACATACTGTCGGGACAGTGAGCGAGATTTTAATCCCTTGAGGGCCAAGCAAAAATTTCTCTAAATATTGAATTTTCACCGAATAATCGAAAAGCTTTATTTTTAAAAAAGGAAAAGCAATATTTCAACGATTTTCCTCCAAAGTTAAATATATAAAATTTAGTTAAAATTTTCTGGTGAGAATCTTGTTTAAATTAGGTGGGATATATTTTATCCCACCTTCTTCAAGGGACAACTTCGGTCAGTAAAATCGAATAGAAAATGTTAAAATATTTGTTAGAGAATTCATGCACGCTAGACTAATGCGAAATTTTTCTTTCAAAATTTTCTGGTGTCAGTTTGCTTTGGCGGTAATCAGAAACTGGTGAACCCATGTAAAAAATCAGACGCCATCTTGTAACAGTCTACTTAGTTGCTTCCCTCGCAACTGGTAGACTCTATCACCGCCCCTTGAATAGTATGCCTGAGCGCTGACACGAAAATAGCGGCCACCGGGGGCGTATTTTTTTTTTTTTTTTTTTACAAAAGTATTGTCCCTTTAATTTATACATCAGTATTTCATAGCTGCCAACTTTTACGCTTTCTTCCTACCACTAAAATTTTATAGAAAAAATTGTCTTATTTAATTGTCGAAATCTCACGATTAAACAAGGCGAAAATCTCTATTAAATTTTAGTTATACCAAAAAAGCGTAATAGTTGGCAGCTATGGTATTTTATAAACCATTTCTTTGTCTTACATAATCATAAAGCGGGAAAAAATTGTGGAATTGTTCTTACCAAAATTCAAGGGACCGTATATAAGCTGAAGAAAATACACCTTCAGCATCCGCCATTTTTTTGTCAGCGCTCAGGCCATAGAACTATTAATAAAAAGGAACTGACATATCCTTAAAATAGTGAAGCTTCCACTGTAACCGCTTTTGCTGGGGTTGATTGCAGACGATGCAAACTTCCACCAGTAAATATAAATAGAAAACTTCGCTTTATTTAAACGCCAAATTAAAGCAAAATTTCAGCCATAAATAATGACAAAAGATATCCACTTTTATTGGTGCAGGTTTACTTTGGCGGTAGTCAGTCCCTGCGTTTCCGCCTTATTGTGACAACCTAGACAACATCCTATTAGAGTCAGTAAAAAAATTGTAATACCTGGGCAAACTGCTACCAGTAAAAACAAATAGAAAAAGTAAATAGGTTTTTGAGATAATTTTTTCGTGAAAAACCGCTAAAATAAGGCAAATTTTCCTATTCAAAATTTACTGGTGGAAATTTACTTCGCCAGAAATTAGAAAGTGTTGATACAATGTAAAAAATCAGCCGCCGTATTGTGACAATGTCCTCAGTTACTTCACTCTCAACTGGTAGACAACATACTATATGTCTCCTCCTGTTTATTCATAACTTCATTGCTCAGGTCTAGTATTCAGGGGGCAGTTGACGCTACACTGCATTTCTCCTCCTCTTTAAAACATAACTCCGTTATTTATACTAGTATATTTTCAAAAGAAATCCTTCACATGTAAATTTCTTTTATAAATTCTGAAATATAAAAATAATCGTCGTTTATGTCTCGTAATCCAAGGGTTAACAGTTAGAATCTAATCGATAACATTTGTTGTTGTAAAAAATCAATATATAATATATTTAAATATCAACGATGTTATTTCGAATGTATTTATCACATGTTTATTTAATATTTCTCCCATATCCTTACAAGATTAGAAATTGAATAATATAATTCGTCTCTGATTAGTATTATTAAAGAACAAAAACATATTAATCACTTTTAAAACAAAGTATAATTGACAGGATACCGTAAAAATCAATTCTTCATTGCAGTTCTTGTGATAAAATTAAATTCCCTATTCTATAACAAAGATTTTCATTTTTTTTTTTTTTTTTTAAATTCGAGATAGAATATAAAAGGATTTCCTGAAAACATTATACGTTAATACGTAACTTGGAATTAATTATTAAAAGTCAGATTTAATGAAACAAAATATCTTTGTATTGTTCATCCTTTTTCTCATTTGAAATATTTCTATTATAGATTTTAAGTCTTGAGCAAATTCGTAAAGCACATTGATGTATTTAAAAATACGTTATTTTCAATATCAATGTTTAGAAAAAATAAATCTTTTCAGAAATCTTTCGTTTAATACAATTTGACACTTAAATATAACCATTTTGAAAGTTTAAAAGTGACATTTTATAAATTAAATTAAAATAATCAATTATTTGCTTTCGTATTAAATATTGTTCTGTTGGATGTATCTGCTTAAATAAAAACGAAAAAAGGACAGGTGAAACATCTTATTATTTTTCATCTGATGTTTAATTCTAGATAATAAAAATAAGTTAATTTTGTTGATTATAAACGTAAGTGGTGAAGTAGCTGAAGTCAATGATATTTAAGACTCGTAACAGCCTATGTAATTTTCATACATAACTTAAAATGAATTGAAGCGAAATGTAAAATAATTTTGCCATGCACGCTTGGTAAATGAGTCGGAAGGTATTTGCGGGCGCAAATGCCTGCGTAGCTGTCCGACGTGTTGCATTTACAATCATATCTTTGTATTTTGATGAAGAAAAACGTCTAATTGTAATCTACATTCAAAATATATTTATAACATTAAATTTATAATATTTTTTATTTAACCGTTTCCGGCGCGGAGTAAGTCTGTTTGTAAAATGATGAAATGAGGGATTGACACCAGAATTCACAAACGAATTTATTAAAAAATAAAAACTTGCTTATTTCCCCGTACAATTTTAAAGGAAATTTTTAATTAAATAATTTAGGTGCTATTCGTCCGTTTTGGAATTAAAATTAGGCGCTCTGTTTTGTGGACACTACCCGTTAACCCCTTGAAGGGCGGTGCCGCCATAGTAAATAATATTTACTATGTAAGTTAACCCTTTCCGGCACAGAAATATTCTGTTCGTAAAATGATCAAATGACTGACAAGCACCAGAATGTACAAACGAACTTCCTACAAAATAAAAACTTGTTTTTTACTTTCAGTGTAAAAGCAAGATTTAATTAAAATATTCTTGGTGCCATTCGTAATTTTCAAATTTAATTTACGTGGTCCCGCAGTGGGGTCACAGAGCCGGAAAAGGTTAACATAAAATTTACATTTTGTAAATTATGTTTTTCTTAAAAAAAAAGTGATGTTCAAAAAACGGACCCCGTGGGAGTCCTGCAAATACATCAGAATGCCATTATAAGAGCCATAATAACAATTTTCAATTAATTTTAACAAAACTTTGGGAGATTGGAAATTACTATTTTTTAATCTATTTATAGTTTTTTAAGATTTGGCATAATGGTTGTAAAATAAAAATGGATATATACATATTGAAAAATGAATATGAACATGAATAATCTGTACAAAAAGAGACAAATTTAACCCTTTGAACTAGAGAGGCGACTCTTACACACCACTACTGTTGCAAGGTGTCCCGGGAAAATCGGGTCTCCCAAGGCTCTGCACAGCAGTATTTTAAAGTAATTTTCCTCACCTTGTCTAATAGCATAATTACCTGCGATTAAAGTTGGCGAAATAAACTGTAAGAAATTAGTGGTGGCCAGGCATTTGAAATCCTGATTTACGAGGGACACCTGGCAACAGAAGTGGTGATAGGAAGTCACCTCTAGAGTGCAAATGGTTAAGATGTCAATAGAAAAAAAATTACCGTTGTTTCCTACTCTTCAGAAGGTCGGGAGGCACAAAATTATCAAACAGTTTAATCGTAATTGTCAAACAGTTTAATCGTGCAAGCTTGCGCACCGCCCGCTGAATACTAGGCCTGAGCGCTCAAACAAATATGCCGGCGGATTTTTTAAATCTTATGTACGGTCCTTATAACTTCCATTCACTTTAAACTTTCCTCCCATAGTGACTGTTACTAATATTCTAATGGTACTTATCAAAAACACTCTTTTTACTCCACTTTATCCGGATACATGGCAGCAGTAGTTCTAGGTTTGTTATTTTAGCGAGGAAGGGGGCTATCTTTGAAACAGTCGATGTGTTTTGTGCTGGTATTTTGTACAGATTGTCACGCTCGTCTTTTTATTGCTGCAAACACAGTAAAAAATATAAGATAACTGTTCGATTTTTTTATGTGTCTTTTATGATCTTAGAATACAATTTAGCTAGCTATTTTAGGTGAACGATGTACGTATTTGATTTAACAGTTGAATTACTCAGTGGTACATATAAGTACCGTCAGTACACTGGGTGTTGGAGAAAAACTTCTTGTTTACCTTTCGTCTGTGCAGTTATCCATCGTTTTTATCTGTGTTTAAATTTCATTACCAAAATGAAGTGTAGTAATAATTTTCCTAGTTTTTCTTTTCTATTTCGTTATTATTTTTATAGGAAATCGAAAAAGTTGTGTCACCGGCTCTTTTTTGCTATGCTAGAAATGGCATACGTAAATTCATATATTGCATATGTGGAGATGAGAGAGAACATGTTGACCCTGGAATATAGACGTCGCATAAATAAAGGACTGCTAACAAGATCGAAACCAAAATAAAATTGTTTTTTAATCCTTTCAGCTGAAAAGCATTTTCGATGCTACAGTGGAAATAAATGATTAGCACTGTAATTTGCCAAAAATCTTTTTTTGTAAATAAGAAAAAGGCTATATTTCACATACTTATTAAATCGAAAATATTTTACCACAATTCTGGTGCCATTTGAAATACCTTGTGGGTTTTCTGTTACGATAATTTAGTCATAGCGTACTGACGGTACTTTAAAGAACTGCTTTAATTAATTACCTCCAAAGAATTAAATTTCTCACGGGTGAGTATTTTTTTATGTCTATCCTATAATTTTCACAGTATTAACTGAAAAAAAACTGCAGTAGACCTTAAAGGAGTAGATAAAGGGTTAAAACAGTAAAAGCTCCTCCCTTTTCAGAAACTCTTTTGTAAATTCGTGCTCTAGATAGGTTTCCCAAGTTTATACATCGGTTAAATACCTTTCAATCTACGAATTTAATATAAATTGTCTTACAATCTAAAAAATATTTAGACAATATGATATAAATGCACTTTCTGTAAGGTAGAAGCCACGGCCTTAGTCAATGATATTTTTTGAATGAAAACGAAAATTCTCGTTTCTTGTCTTGAATGTGTTGATTTTCTTCAGTATTGTTATTTTTATTTTCAAAAAAAAAAAAAAAAAAAAAAAAAAATATTGTTAAATTTTGTTACAAATTTCGTGCATCTAATCTTACCGTACCATTGGCATCTTTCTCGGTAACCATAATTTTATGAGCATACCCCATCTGCTTATGTCACAACTATTTTACAAAAATACTCTAAATTATAAAAATGTTGCAGTTTTGATTTCAGATGTAGTTTATTTTTACATTTTTAGTTATAAATATGACATAACTGTATTCAGTTGTAATATTTAGTGCCGTGTTATAGTAAATTATTTTTTTTTTATGTAAAACATTTATAATCATGAAAATTTTGAAACTTCAATTCTGTCTATTTCAACAAATTTGCATTGAAAAAGTGATATTATTATGAAGAGATTTTTGAAAGAGTTTGGCCTTTTTGTTAATTTAAAAATTTCGAATTCGTACTGGAAATTCTGAAAGAAGACTTTTTAGTTTAGGTAATCCATAGCTGCCAACTCTTCCACTTTTTTGTACCACAAAAGTTCAATAGAAAGCTTTATCTTAAACCATTAACCCTTTCAGAGGCAAAGCACTTCCATTGCTAAAATGTTCAAATGAATCACACCAGAATTTAAAAAACAAATTTATTTCAACATCCGAAAAAGGCTGTATTTGACATGCATAATAAACGGAAAATTTTTGTTTCAAAATTCTGGTGCCATTGCGGCATTTGGATATTAAAATTAAGTCGTTTCATAAACATACCACAGCTTTTGAAAGGGTTGGCTCCAAGTGGCATATATTTAGATTGCTAGACTTAGTGGCAAGAAAGCGCTTTTCACACCAGTAAATATGAAGATAAATATATACTTTTTTTTTTCACGGGACAAATGAGATAAATATTACTATTATTTTAAAAGAAGTGGGAAATCCAAAAATTATATTTTAACGAAGAAAATAATTCGGGAGTTCACGGCTTAATTAATTAGCAGATTATGACGATTTAACCCATTAGTGCACAGCTTTGCATATATGTAAAGAACAGTTTTGAATTTAATACAGATTTTTTTCGTGTATACCTAACACACACCAGAAAATTAAAATAGCAATATTTGCTTTAATTAGTAACAGACATTCTGTATTTAAATAAAGGGAAATTAACCATCGAAACTTTCTGGTATGAAGTCGGATTCGCTGAACTACGTATTTTCTAGAACGTGCTCTATCATGGGAATTAAAGGGTTAAAGGTTCGGTTTTATAAAATAAATAATTATATAAATTAAGATATTTGGAGACATACATATTAAAATATTTACAAATTTGCAATATTTTAGCGTAAAAGAGCCACACGACAGTAGTTTTTACTTGTATTGCAGATGTGCAACTGAAGAAAAGATTGACGTATTATATGAAAAATGTATCTCTGATTTTTTTCATTATTTTTCCTGTGTAATAAACTTTTCAGAGAGTCATATATAATTCTTTCGAAACAAAACAAAAAATCGCGCATTTAAGGGTTAAAAAGGTAAGATTTACTATAATTTTTTTGCGGTTTAAAAAAGATTAAGATGCTTGCAGCTATGGGTAAACACGAAATGTCTGTTATTGAATAAAGGAAATAACGCTATAGGTAGCTTCTGGTTTGAATGCGAAATTTAAATAAGACCAAACTGAGAAGCATGGCTTGAATTCACCCTCTCACTGCGGTAACCCGAGAAATACTCGGGCATGCATTTTCCCGTCTAATTAATACTATTTAATTATTCCCACCAGTTAATTTTAGCGAAAACTTTATCTGATTAAACAGTACGTTTTCTCCAATTAAGGTAGCCAAAAATTTCTGCTTTAATGAACCGATGATAAAAGATTAAAAATTCTGTAAAAGACGCTCATCGCGAAGAATTACTTACGCAGCGAGAGGGTTTTAGAATTTTGATAGATATATTACGTGTATCTTTTGAGTTCTATTTTACAAAGACTTTAAAAATATAAAATGCAGCTCAAAAAATAAATTATTTAATTTATTTAATTTAACAGGGATCATACTCATGTATAAAAAATTTTCCGACTTATTTATATACTGAAAAATGCTACAAATCACATAATTAGGCGAGGTATAATGAATTCAAAGACGGAAATACTAAATAGAAACTTTCTAGTTTGAAAATCTTGTGCTAGACTCTATGGAAATTCAAAGGGGTCTCTTTGCACCCAACTCTTCCGCTATTCGGCACCACAAAAATTTGACGGAAATTTTTGCCTTATTATATTGACAGATTGCGGCGATTTAACACGGCAAAATTTACTATCAATCTTTCGTGCAACAAAAATGCGTAAGAGTTTGAAGCTATGGGAGGGTCTCCTCATCTTTATTTAAAAATAATACTGGCGGTTAATAAATAAAATGCTTCATATAAATTATCTATCATACACGTAATCAATCACTTTTTTCATAACAGAATTTCTATTTTTTTTTTTTTTTTTTAATCTTGGAGACGTATTTTATTTCGTATTATATTTTATGTCATCATTGTGATACAAAATTTGAATGAACACATATTTTTGCAGACACAATTTCTATTTGAATTAATGATAAATTATTCAAATGCAAAAATCGAATGATAAAATATGCATAAACGCGCGTAGTATATACCTCTCTGATAATTCTAAACTTACTACTACACATCCAAACACGCAAACCTATAAATATGTAGAAAATAACTAGTCAAGTATCCCTGCTGTAGCATAAACATTACTTATATTTCTTGTAGAAATGGCTTCCCGAACTTGTTTATAGATGTATGTGGAATAGAAAATACTGATTGTTAATGAAAAATTCAAAGATATAAAGCATCGTATAAAACCACAAGAACAAAATTATTTATTCAAGCTTTTTTGTTTTCAATTTAATCTAAAATATCTTAAATTTGAAATAAGGGAGAACAAAAATGCGAAATTGCCAAATTTTGCATTTTTTTGAAAATGTATAAGGATGATTTTAGCATTAAAAGAATTTCTCAGAAAATGTGATATCGATTACTATACCCAAAATGTGCTCTATTTTATTAACACTAGAAAGACCGAGAATTTTAGTCAAATTTTAGAAAAATATTTCACACCAGAATTTTTATTTTAAATTATTAACTTATCCATTTGACTAGTTTTTTTTTCTTCGTATCTTTTAAACTAGTTTTTTTTTAAAAAATCTGATTTGAACCAAGATATATTCATTTGGTAGCAGTCAAAATGACTGCTCGCGGGCTTTTTAGTGTTAAGCTGTATGAGAGACTGCGAAATTGTATCTGTAAAGATATGGCTTTTAATAACTTCATTAACTTTAAATCTACCGGAATTTTTACTCCACTTTTATAAATATATTCTACACCAGAATTTTTATTTAAAGCTATTTAGCTCATTAGTGTCTGTTTTACATATTTAGTTTATTTCGAAGAAATTTCTGGTTTAAATAAATATTTTGAATTTACAGCCGAGGAAAAAAAAAAGTAAACACCCCCTACTAACTCTGCAACTAATTATAATAGAAGAAAGTTAATGGTTCTAATCGATTCGAAATAAAGTCTACTTTTAAATGTATATAAAATTTGCTTAGGGGCCCATCTACAAATCAAAACCAGACCAAACTTTATTTCTTTTCATTGGCAACACCCAATTTTGACAATATAGTTTAAATCTTCGGTTCAAACTATGCCTATCAACGAAATTTCTAGTTCTCTGAATGATAAGAGTTGAATTATAAACATTCAAAATTTAGATATTCTAATGTTAAATTACATTTTCATATTTTTATTAAAATCTCTTGAAATTATAATTCTAATGTGATAATTTTGTATGTGGTTGTAAAAATAAAATTCCCAAACATAAATACATTGGATTCGTAAATTTAAATTTTTTTTAATATGAATTATGAATTATGAAATTAATATTCGAAAAAATATGAATTTTCAACCTACATTTTTTTTTGATAGATTTATGTTTAGTATGTCCTGCTTTATGCGAAGTGTTCAATTTCAAATTTTTCCTTCAGGTAGTTTTCGAATTATAATTAACCCTCTCGCTGCGTAAGTGATTCTTCGCGATGCGTGTCTTTTACAGAATTTTTAATCGTTTATCACCAGATCTTTAATGCAGAAATTTTTTACTATAGTAATCGGCGAAAATGTCCTGATTAAATCAGACAAAGTTTCGCTAAAAAAATAACTGGTGACAATAACCAAATAGTATTAATTTGACGGGAAAATGGATGCTCGAGCATATCGTCGGTACCATGTCAAACTATCTAATGTGAAAACAGCGGACTACTTTTTTAAAATTCAGATTTCATGATTGGCACCACTTTTCTGAAATGATAAAATTCTCCTTGCTTTCGCCTTAATTAATATGTTATTAAATAAGGCGAATTTTACTATTTCAAAAAAGTGGCGCCGATCAAGAAATTTGGATTTTAAAAAAGTAGCCCACAGCTTTCACATTAGATAGTTTGACATGGTACCGAAGATATCTCTGTCTGCACAGCGAAAGGGTTATAAAACGTCAAAATAATGGTTTACGGGGCCGTCTATTATGTGCAGAAAAGCATATTTTGAAAAAATATATTTAACTCATTTTATTGCAATATTTGGGCTGGGAACAGTCGAAACATATTAAGCGAGTGAATTAGTTATATTGGCAAGAAATAACACATTAATAGAAGTGACCTAGTCATTTGGTAGCATTTCCAGAATCGTGTACCGAACTTTAATTTGGATACAGTCCCTAAAACGTGCGCATTTTTAAATAATGAATTTCTCGGGAACTAATCATAAGAATTTCATGCAGATTTGGATTTGGGCTAATTAAAGGGTGTAGAATTTGTTTATGGTGTCAAACTTGGGTATTGTTGTAGAAAAAAACAAAGTTTTTTTTCGTTTTGATGTGTAGATGGCCCCCTAAGTAAATTTCATATACATCATTTAAAAGTAGAATTTATTTGCAATCGTTTCGTATCTGTAATTTACTTCTACAATAATTTGTTGCTGAGTTAGCAGGGGGTGTTTACTTTTTTTCCGTCGACTGCCCCTGACAGGTCATTGGACTTGGACCGGTCTGGTAGGCGGGGGAAGGGGGGGGGTAAAATACTTTTATAAATTACACTCGTTTTGGAAGGAGAATTAGTTGCGTTTTCAAAGAATCGGCGAGCTGTAGCATCATTATTTGCGCTTCCAAATTCGGGCTTTGGTTATCGATGGGAAGTCCTAATTGTAAACGAAACCCTTTCTGTAAATTTTGTTTTGCAATTTCAGTTTTCTTCTTCTCGCCAGGAGTGCGCGCTTGCCATTGCTTTATATCCAGTTTGTATGCCAGATGCAAGCAATACTCAAAACATTTTATATAGACATATAACGTGGACATCGCGAATTGTAAATTACCTTCATTCACTTTTAGTTTGAAAAAGTCATCAAGGTTATTATAGTAAACTGTTATGAAGTTACTTGACAGAGGTACAGTCGTGGAAAAAAAAGTAAACTCCCCTACTAACTCCTCAAAAATTATCGTAGAAGAAAGTTACTGGTACTGAAAGGTTGGAAATAAAGTCTACTTTTAAATGATGTATTTAAAATTTGCTTAGGGGCCATCTACAAATTAAAACGAACCCAAACTTCTTTTTTTCAATAGCAATACCCAATTTTAACAAACTATTTCAAATCTTCGGTTCAAACTATACCTAGACACCAAATTTCAAGTCATTTGATTGATAAGTTTTTGAATTATAACCATTCAAAATTTCGTACTTCTAATATTAAATTACATTTTCATATTTTTATTAATATCTCCTGAAATTGTACCCGAATGTGCTAATTTTTTGTATAGCAATAATTTTAAAATACCCAAACATAAATACGTTGAAAATGCAATTTTTATAGTTTTATGATATGAATTATGAATTATGAAATTAATAGTAGAAAAAATTATGAATTGAAACCTACAAATTTTTTTTTCATGGATTTACATTTGTTATGTCCTGCTTTATGGAAATCCAAAACTTCATATTTTTATTCCAAGTACCTTTCAATTTATGCTTAACCCTAGAACTACCGAAAATTTTACTCAAGTTTTATAAAAATATTGCACATCAGAATTCTTATTTAAAACTATGGAACTCTTGTACTTAACTCATTATTGTCTGGTTTACACATTTAGTTTATTTTAAAGAAATTTCTGGTTAGAATAAATATTTCGAATGTACCCATCGGGCCCATTGGACCCGTCTGGTAGACGGAGGGTTAAAAATGATGAAATGATGGTTTAAGAGTGTCTATGATAGAAGTGATTAGATATTTTGAAATTTCTTTTGCTATCCTGTAATCTAGCAGTCTTCAATGACTGCTTGAGTGGCACTTAAGACGCCTTGATCAAGAAGGGGACTCTCTGCGTTAACTATCGAGTACCGAACTTCAATTTGGATACAGCCCCTAAAATACGCGCGTTGTAAAATAATTAATTTCTCGATAACCTGTCATACGAATAGCATTAAAATTTGTTTTTAGGCTAATTGAAGGGTGTTCTGATAGCATTTATGCTCTCAGAATTTTGTATTGCTATTGAAAAAAAACAAAGTTATTGTTCGTTTTAATATGTAGATGGCCTCCTAAGCAAATTTTATATACATCATTTAAATGTAGACTTTATTACCAATCGTGTGGTGCCAGTATCTTTCTTCTACAATATTTTTTTGCAGAGTTAGTAAAGGGTGTTTACTTTTTATTCCCTAGGCTGTACCATCGTTGAGTTGACATATTACTGGTAATGAGATTAAAAATTTCACCGTCAATCATCGTTAATGCTAGTTTGTAATTAACGTCTACTTATTTTCCATCAACGATTGTTTTATAACGAGTAAGTTTACTCTCCTGATTTGTAATGTAATCTGTTTTATTGACAGTAGCTTCTGTATTTTCATGCAAAATTTGGATTCTAATGGTTCTAAAAAATCGAGGATATAAAGGTTTCGATTATTTCTAGATAACGATTTCTTAATTATTCGCATCACTTACGAGCTCTAGTGGCACGAGAGAAGTGAAAAATACATTTAAACCTAATTTGCTACCATTATTATTACCAAATTTTTGGTTAAAAGTACCTTGACCAGATGTGCCAACATATACCCATTTGCAAATCAAATTCAGATCGCAATTGTTTTTGGAAGTCAGATTCTTAATAATTTCCGTTTGCATTAATAAAATACGCTCAGCAGTATGATTTAGCAAAGATTGCAATTGGCAACGTAATTCTTCTAATTACAATAGAATAAATAAAATTATCACCTATAAAGATAAGAAAATGTATTTCTATCGGACTAATATTGCTTATCAAATTCATTTCTTCTTATGGTTATAATACTTATTTGAATAATAATACATAATAATATACTTCAAAACTGAATAATCTGAAAATTTCAAAAATGTTTGCCAGTTGAATTACTATGAAAAATAATAATTTTCAGACTTTTTGAAGCGACTAAAATTGTGGCATTTTTATTTGTGGTTGCAAAAACCTGTACGAAATGTTGAATGACTGTTTTTGGCACCTCATTTTTACATTATTCATTAGATATTATTTCAGGCTATTATTTCCTTAAATTTCATTGCGGAACACTGTGGGACTTATAAACTTTCTAATGTTAGTAAACAATAGAAAAAAACATTAACACGTTCACGCCGGCGCGGTGGGTCACACTCGACTGTCTCAGAGTTGTCAAGTCTCCGGCTTTTTGCGCACCACTATTATTTTAGAGAAAATGTTGTTCCTTTAAATCGCCCAATTGTTCTAATTAAATAAAACAGCATTTTCTGTATTAAAATACTGGTATCCAAAAGGCCGGAGACTTGCCAGCCCTGAGACAGTCGAGTGTGACCCACCGCGCCGGCGTGAACGTTTTAAAAATATATTTTTTTATTTTTATCAACAATAATCATGAAATTATTAATTTTTATGTGCTTAATATAATTTTTGTAGCACGTGTAAATAATGTACACACTATCATTATATTGATCCATTTTAAAGAATTAAAACCGGATGATATGGAAAAATATTGCACGTGTTTAGAGGAACCGCTGTTTTTCTCTTTTTTTTCGCCTTATGTAATAATCCTCCTGGCGTCACTTTTGAAATGATGCACGTTGTCAAAGCAAAATGAAAACCTTATTATAAATATAGATTCTGACCCTCCAACCATTATCCTAGCCATCTGTATAGTAAAATTTCACTAAATAGCAATTTTATTTTGTAACTTTTGGCCAGCTGTTTGGAATTTTGCCTCAGTGTGCGCCGGGGCAAATTTCAATCAGTAAATTTAAATAGATATTTCTCTTTATCTTACCCCCTCGGGACTGGAGCCTTTTACGAAATTTTTAATGTTTTGTCATCGTTTTTTAAAAACAGAAATTTGTTTCTTCTTGAATCGAGAAAATGCGCTGATTAAATAAGGCAAATTTTACAGTAAAATTTCACTGGTGAGGAAAAATAAGGATTCTGAGCGCTTCATGCGGCACGTATACGTGTCGCTCGTCCCCAAGGGGTTAAGCGCTTTATTCATGTAAAATTTTAGTCAGAAATAATAATATAGTCATAATGGAAAAAATATGATATTAATTTTTACTGCTGGTAGTTTACTTCGGCGATAGTCAGTCCTGCGTTTCCGCAATATTTTGAAAAGCTGCTCTCAGTATCAGTGAAAAATATTATAATATCTGGGCAAACTGCCACCAGTAAAAAAAAAAAAAAAAAAAAAAAAAAAAAAAAAAAAAAAAAAAAAATATATATATAAAATATATATATATATATATATATATATATATATAGATAGATAGATAGATAGATAATCTTACTTATACGACAGACATGTTTCGCGAAAAAGCAGCAAAAATTGGGTAAGGTATTCTATTCAAAATTTAGTGGTGGAAGTTTGCTCCGGTGTTGATCAGAAACCGTTGTAATATCAGACGCCCTCTTGTGACAACATCCTCAGTTACTTCACTCGCAAATGGTAGACAATACACTATATGTCTCCTCTTTAATCATAACTCCATTGAATTTATAAACGAATCTATTTGGGAAAAAAGGAAATTTTTTATTCACGGGCTTAATAAAAAGAAAATTTTAATTCTAAAATTCTGGTGCCAATGAAGTATTTAGGCATTAAAATTAAGGGATGCATAAATGCATCACCGTCCTCCAATTGGGTTAAATCATGCAAATATAAGGAGAACTAATCTATAGAACTGGTTGTAATTAAGCATTATGAATTCTTAAAAAGTTGCGAATTGGCAATGCTGTTTTAAAGCTTTGCACTCGAGAGATGACTCTCAACCACCTTGTGAGTGGGAGACACCTCTCGAGTGCAAAGGGTTGAACAGTAGAATATCCTCCCTCTTTTGAAAGTCTTTCGTAATTATGTTTCAAAAATAATATTCTCAAGTTCATACATCAGTGAATATCTTTCAATGTACGGATTTAACCCTAGATCCACCGGGAATTTTATTCAAGTTTTAATAAAACGTTCTACACCAGAATTTTTATTTAAAACCATTTAACTTATTTATTTACCTTATTTTTGTCTGGTTTATATACTTAGTTTATTTTAAAGAAATTTCTGGTTTGAATGAATATTTTGTATGTACCTGTCGGGTCCAATGGACCCGTCTGGTAGACGGAGGGTTAATATAGAACATTTTGCAATCTCAAAATATATGGACAATATGATATGAATGCATTTTCAGGAAGGTAAATGTCACGCCCTTATTCAGTGACGTTTTGTTAACCCCTTAACGGTTACGTTAAATTGCGGTATAAAAATTCAAATTGCTTATTGGAACCACATTTTTGAAAATGAAATATTCATATTCTATAATGCCAGACGAAATGATACATTACACTGCGTCCCAAAAATTTAGACAATCAATAAAATTTGTATTAACATAAAAAATAATAAATTGCAATTAAAATTCGTGATATAGTTAATAAATAAAAGCAGTTTTGCTGATATACACATATAAATTAAGATCAAAGGTTTGAAATTATAAAATTATACATAAAATTATATAAAAATGGGCTGTCCCAAAAGTATAGACATCTGTAGCTTTTGTTTGGTTTTACATTTATAAAAGTAACTAAAAACTTACTTTTAATATTTAATTGTATTGCCACGATGCTTTATAACATCAAATTCACGTTGTTCCATAGAATTAACTAAACATTGCATTACAGAGGGAGGTAATTCATACCACGCTTTGTCAATTACAATTTTTAAGTTATTTACACATGTATATTGCTTTCCATTTTCATATATTTTACCAGATAAGATCCCCCATAAGTTCTGCGTGGGATTTAAACCTGGACTAAGTCCTGGCCATTCTAATAGTGCGATATTGTATTGCCTCAACCATGTTTTCGATGATGTGGAGGTATGGATGGAATTCTGTTCAAATTCTGTTCAAATTCTGTTCAAAGCCACGCCTTTGTCCAATTATGTTAATTTCAATAAAAACGAAAATTCTCGTGTTTGGTCATCAATGTATTAAGTTTTAATTTTTGATGAAAGTTGCAAGTTTTGCATGCTTGAGCCCGAAATTTTATTCTATTAATTTTAGCTTTCTCCCATGAAGTTCCTTTTTGATATTAAATATTAAATATTAAGTTTTTTTTTTTTCTGGCTGGAAACAAGAAAAACTTCAAAATTTAAAACTGATTCAATAAAGACCTGAATAGCACTAACTGGACTAATTCACCCTCTCGGTGCGCAGTCCGAAATTTTCTCGGGGATGCATTTTTCCATCTAATTAATCCTCCTTGATTATTCCCACCAGTTATTATTTATTTTTTTCTTTAGTAAATTTTGCCTTATTTAATCGGAGCATTTTCCCGATTAAATTAGACTAAATTTTTTGTTTTGAAAAGCCGGTGAAAAAGAAGCTATTTTAATTATGTTGAAGCTATGTTAATAAAACAATTACGCAGCGAGAGGGTTAAGGCACCCTGAAAGTGGTACTCAGGGTTGCCACACAAATACTAAAATTTTATTTTGAATACCACTAGTTTATTAAGGTGTTTTTCGTCTTCTTCACTCGCAAAGTATCTGAAATGAAATGAGAGGACTATTTCTTTAAGAAAACAGTGGTATGCAAAATAAAATACAATATTTTCTTGCAAATCATCTATCTGTTCAAAATACTCCTTCATTAAACCAAACATGCTGAGAATTTTACTCTAGTTTTATAAAAATAAACAAGTAATACCAGAATATTTATTTAAAACCATTGCAATTTTTTATATACCTTACTTCTGTGTGATTTCTATTTTATTTATTTTATAAAGAAATTTCTGGCTCGAATTGAAATATTTTCATTTGGTACAGGTAAAATGACAAATTGTTAGTACATTCAGTGATAAAAAAATATTCAGAACAAACTTCCATACATTGAAAGTTTGCCATTAAAATAATTTTTTAAAACTTTTTTTTAATTAATACTTTAAATTTTCACTTTCATGTACTGAATAAAATATAACTCAAAGGGAAATCTTAAATTTGTTAATGAAAAGGAAATATTTCATTAGTAATGCAGCACTCTAGAGTATTTCAGATATCTAAATAGAATAGCTTTACAATTATTGATTTTAATGATACTTCAAAAAGCATGGATGTTTAGAAATAAGAAATTCTGAGTTCTGTATAGTATGCTGTATTAGTTATGTTTTAAAATTATAGTGCTTTGATAATTCCACCATTTTTATGAATGTATCTGCAGATAGCTTTTTGAATTTAACCCCTTGAGGGACGGTGAGATATGTTTTATCCCACCTACGATTAATGAAGATTTGCACAAGAAAATTTTTATTAAATTTTACTTTTCTAACTTTGGTAAAAAAAAAAGGCGCAAAATTGCCTTTTCTTATTTTGCAATATTTTTTTTGCAGATTCGGGTGACAATCAGACATTACAGAAACACAATTACTTGCCCCTCAAAGGGTTAAGCATGAAATTACACAGGCACGTCATTTGTGTATTTTATAATAAATATGAATTTTTAACGACGTACCATGCTTTTAAAAAGTAACGTAAGAAAAGTAAGAATTTAAAGATTTTTAACAATTTTCAAACTTGTCGAAATTAAAGGTTCAAAACTGTAATATTATAACGTGCAATCACATTTCCATTTTCTAAGGTATTATTTCTACTAAGAGATTATTACAAAAACGAGCTTTTTAAAATTTTATTCAACCCCTTGAGGTGCAAGTGATTGTGTTCCCGTAATGTTGAATTCACACCAGAATCTTTGAAAAATTCTATTTTAAAATACGTAAATGCAATTTTACGGCTTTATTCCACCAAAGTTAGAAAGGTAAAATTTAATAAAATTTCTCTGGTGTAAAACTTCATTAATCGTAGGTGGTATATAATATATACCACCGCCCCTCAAGAGGTTAAAAGACAATTTCCTAGCGTCTATTTAAAAAGGTATAAAAATGAGATTAAAATTAATCATTTTAACATACAAAACACTGCATTTAAAATTTATCTTTCTAAATTAATCGTATTTAATTATATTCAGCGAAATACTGGAACATTTGTATCTGCTCATTCATCAACGAAAATTGAACATTTATTCTCCACCTTAGAATAAGAGTTTTTAAATAAATCTCCAAAAATAAGCAAGTAAATTATAACCACAAAATATACAGGCTCCAAATTTATTTCCTAAGAGACTAATTTACAATTTACAATCTTTTATTTATCATGTTTTTGGCATGACATCGTGAAAAAGTAAACTGCCGTTATTTTTCTGCTACATAAATCGTTAACAGCAGGTGTTGGGAAAATTTTGGCAGTAATTTTAACAATTATATACTTTTCAAAAAGACTAAATTTGTTTCTCTCAGTCCGGAAACTTTTGATTTATGCGTTCCATAAATGAAATTTCTAGTCTGTTCCAGAGCAATTATTTAAGGTTAATGTTCTAAATGCTTAAATATGTGCTACTGTCTCTTGGTAGTCATAAGATAATGTTGACGTTGAAGGTAACTAGCAGTAAAAATAAGTACTTGTTTTTAATTACTCTTTATTTTGCTTTTGAAAGCTGTTTGAGAGAAATATTTTTAGACATGACGTTTTCTGGTTTTGTAATTTGGAAGAGAGTTTAATGTAATATGAAGGAAAGTGGTTTTAGACCACAAAAATGTGTACAATGCATTCAAATACCACGTGACATATTTTCCATTATGTAATCATAATATATGCGTGTCACAAACGAATAAAATTTTATTGCTCATAATTTTAAGCATTGTTGTCAGGGTTCGTACGGGTCCTGAAATTTCCAGACAAGGAAATTCTTTGGTACCAGTATTTTCGTATAGAAAGTCTCTCCTTAAATAAGGCGGAATTTTGCGCGTTTATCTTAGATTTATTTGTCTATACAAAAAAGTATATTTCAACTGGAAAATCGCCTGACCGCTACCATCGAAATACTCATGGAACTATTAATAAAGAGGAACTGACATATCCTTAAAATAGTGAAGCATCGACTGTAACCGCTATCGCAGGCGTTGTTTACTGCCGGTGAAAAGTTCCACCAGTAGATTTATATAGAAATTTTCAATTTATTTAAACGCCTTAATATTACGAAATTTGAGTCATAAATAATGGTAGAAACATATTTTCATTTTTACTGGTAGGAGTTTACTTTGGCAATAGTTAGGTACTGCGTTTCCGCCATATTGTGACAACCAGGGAAATAAACTGACAGTTTTACAAGGCATACTGATACCAGTAAAAACAAATAAAACTTTTTACTACATTTTTGAGAAAAATTTCCCTAAATAAGAGTAGAAATATGACGAAATTTTCTATTCAATTTTACTGGTGGGATTTTCGCTCTAGTGGTAATCAGAAACTGAAGATCCTATTTAAAAAAAGCCGCCGCCATCTTGTGACAACCTCCTCAGTTACTTCACTCACAACTGGTAGACAGCACATTACATGTCTCCTCCTTTTTATTCGTAATTCCATTGAAATACTCAAGGCCAGAGGACATGAGTGTGACGTCATCACTGATCAACCGACTTCTCACTAGAGTTGGAATTCGCAACCGGGAAATTTTCAATAGCAATTTTATTTTATTTGTGGAATATCTATCGCCTTATAAAAGAATCATAACTATTTAAACTTACTGGTGAAAATGTGGAATCCGACAATAAAAAATCAGCCATATGCGGCGACACTGTGGCATTCCGCATCTGGCTGAATTTGTATTTAGATATAATAAATTAAAATAGTGAAGCTTCAACGGTCATCGCTTTCGCTGTGGTAGATTACCACAGGGGAATGTCAACCAGTAAATTTAAATAAAAATTGTCTCCTTGTTTAAACACCTTAATAATGCAAAATTTCAGCCAGAAAAATATTGCAAACACATATACTCATTTTTACTGGTGGAAGTTTACTTTGGCGGTAGTCAGGTCCTGCGTTTCTGCCATATTGTGACAACCTAGACGACCACATCTTAGTATCAGTGAAAAAGATTATATGAGTAATACCCGGGGAAACTGCCACTAGCAAAAACAAATAGAAAATTTAATCATATTTATGAGAGAAATTTTTAATGAAAAATACACTAAAATAAGGAAAATTTTTGTATTAAAAATTTCCGTTGGTTTGCTCCGCCGGTTATGAGAAACTGTTTATCCGATGTAAATGATCAGACGTCATACTGTAATAATCTCCTCAATTACTTCACTTGCAACTGGTAGGCAATACACTATATGACTTATCCTCTTAATTTGTAATTCCAATCTCTTTACCACTCGCTGCAGCACTGTTATCGTTACGTCACAAAACATGCACCACAGCGTTAGAGATTTCTGAAAAGCCGTGGCTAATATCGAACTTAAGAAAAAAAAAATAGAACAATCTAATTTTCAGTTTTGTTTTCGACAGATTTAGAAAGAGTAGATTTACTAGAGGTTCTATTGAATTTATTCACAGCATTATCAATAACAAAATGATTGAAACATCCTTTGCAGCAACATATTTTAACTAATTAAGCTTAAATTATTATTTCTGTTGGTAAGGGACTGATTTATGGTGTTATTCAATAATTTAAACATCTTACTAATAGAAGGTTAACCCATTCAGGGTCTGTTGTATGCTTAATTTTAATTACGAAATGTCACAATGACATCAGAATTTTAATTATAAAAATTTCGGTTTATCATGCGCGTGAAATGAAAGTCACCGCCACCTGAAAGGGTTAAACAGAGATAAAAATGCCTGTAAATATTTATGAAATTTCATGATTTTGTATAATTCGTACTTAAATGTTTCTCCGGGGACTTAAGTGTAAACGTCTTAAATTATAATAATTTCCGGTTTAACCCTAGATCTACCGGGAATTTTATTCAAGTTTTAATAAAACGTTCTACACCAGAATTTTTATTTAAAACTATTTAACTTATTTATTTACCTTATTTTTGTCTGGTTTATATACTTAGTTTATTTTAAAGAAATTTCTGGTTTGAATGAATATTTTGTATGTACTCGGGTCCAATGGACCCGTCTGGTAGACGGAGGGTTAATTAAAATAATCTGTCTGGTAATCTTAAAAACAAATAAATACGTTCAAATCAGAAATTTTATTGCATCTATTTAAATATATATCTATAATATCTATCTATTATAGCTATCATAGTAGATCTATTATTAATCTATTTTATCATATTATTATATCTATTTATATCTATATCAATAAATTATACCCATATTATGGGAAATTATATCTATTTAAAATATACAGGGTGTTCCGTTAAAGGGGTCCAATATTAATAGGGGTAATAGAGGAGATCACATGGAGCATAAATCAGTATATAAAGCCTGGTCGGATCTCAATAGTTTTCAAGTTACAGCAAATAGAATGAAAATTCGGAAAATTGTAAAAGAACCCTCATTGCTAAACTATCGATAATGCTACATAAAAACGAAGCACATATTTAGAAAGAGCAGAAAAAACCCTACAAAATGACATCAATTGTATTAAAATAGCAATATTTATTGACGAGTTACAAGACCTGAAACAGTGAAAAAAGTACGAAATCCAATATACATCAAAATAGTTAATCGTTAATTCCAAAAAGACAACTCTAGCTACAACAAGGAAAATGTAGTAAAAATTGGTCCATTCCGAAAACTTTCGAAAAAGCTTACAATGAACCATATCGGTTTAATTGTGTGAGAGAAATTAATCAGTTTCTTAGTTACAACTCCGCTTTCTTTGACACTAGCAAAGGTTAAACTCCACCCATCACGATTGGAAACACCGCCTTTTTAATTACTCTCAACTATACATTTTCGATCATGCTTCTTCTGAGATGCAACATTTTTAATTATTCAAGAGTTGAATGAACCAAAATAACTTTACAATAATAGTCTACATTTTAAAGTGGTCTTTTATTGATATAAAGCTTAAGTTAAATTCTTTAAAATTAAACTGGTGGTGAAAATTCGGAAATAATTAAAAATATTGCGATTTGTAACTATGCAAGAAGTTTCAGTACATGTTTTACATGGACAATTATTGTATGTATATGTGCATCATAATTTATGATAGGAAATAATAATAACAAATAGCATAATAATTTTATTAATTATAAATTTAAAAAAGACACTAAATTTTAAATTAATTCATACAAACTTTGTAATTTACAATTTGAGTACACCACAGTCTGTGACCTACAAAATACTGTGCCAAAAAGTGTTGAAAATAAAAGAAAAATGACAAATAAAGAATTACATTCCACGTACTTTATGACATATGTGAAGCACAGTCTTCTGGCCTGCGCTGCACAGTTCAATGTCGGAAGGCAGACGAACGGACATTATTATAATAGGTGTTCGAAGTTGCGCCCATTAACAGAATCGCACAGCCGACAGCGACGTCGTAAAGATTGGCGAACACGCCGAAAAACTCCGACGGAGTTGGGAATGTCTCCTGCAGCGACAACGATTCGCGCTAGTAAATCCTCCGGTGTATCCACAGGCGTTCCATACACCAGCGATTTAAGGTGTCCCCAAACAAAAAAGTCTAACGGATTGAGGTCTGGAGAGCGTGCAGGCCAAGCAACAGGTCCACTGCGTCCAATCCATTTCCCAGGATATGTTGGATTGAGGTGATTGCGAACACCTATGAAAAAATGTGCCGGTGCGCCATCGTGCATAAACCACATATTGTGGCGCAATGTTGCTGGCACATTTTGCAGTAACTGCGGTAAGATGTCCCGTAGGAAAACGAAGTACGTACTGCCATTGAGTACATCTGGGAGTATATATGATCCTATGAGATAATCGCCGAGGACACCTGCCCATATGTTCACACTGAACTTTTGTTGTGCGTTCGACGGGAAAACAGTGTGCGGATTTGTATATGACCATGTGTGCATATTGTGCGTGTTTACCACGCCCTCTCTCGTAAATGTTGCTTCATCAGTAAATAAAATATTTTCCAGAAATTGTGGATTATTTTCTGTTACATTAAGCAACCAGCGTACGAATTCTGTCCGCTGAGCACAATCTGTTACTGATAACAGTTGTACCCGCTGCACATGAAAGGGGTGCATGTTTTCTGCACGCAGAACACGCCACACACTTTGGTGAGAAACACCGACTTCAGACGCAGCAGCTCGTGTACTCGTGGAGGGGTTGTCTTTAAAAATATTCAGTACATCTTCTTCCATTGCAGGTGTTCGTACATGTCGAGGTTTCCCTGCATCAATGCTTGCTGTATTAAACGATCCAGTCTCCCGTAATCGTCTATCGATTTTTATGAAGAGTTTCGAACTTGGGCAACGTCTCCTTGGAAACTGCTCACGGTACATGCGCTGTGCTAGACATGCATTTCTATGAGCTTGCCCGTACATCAGATGCATGTCCGCATATTCTTCGTTAGAGTATTCCGGCATAATTATTATACATCAACTTACTACAATCCCACTTACAACAGCCTCCCTTTAACATAACGCCCACTGATGACTGCTGTTTTATTACACTTTTCTTCCTATACACATAGAAAATTTGCATAAAAAGTACTTCTTCTTCATCATCCTGAAAGTTCATGGAGGAAACGCAGCAGTCACGGAGTTTGCTTTAAGACAAGGCGAGAGCTGCACAATATGTCATTCACTTGACCAGACTGAATAATGAAAGTGTATTGATAGAGGTTGATCAGAAATGTATAATTGAAAGATATTAAAACGGGGTGTTTACAATCGTCATGGGCGGAGTTTCGCCCTTTCCGAGCGTGCAACAGTACAAAGTTGTAACTAGGGAACTGCTTGATTTCTCCCATACAATAAACCTTAGAACTACCGGAAATTTTACTCAAGTTTTATAAAAAATATGCTACACCAGAATTTTTATTTAAAACAAGTTAACTCATTTATTTAACTTAGAATTGTGTCATTTATATATTTAGTTTATTTTAAAGAAATTACTCGTTTGAATAAATATTTTGAATGTACCTGTTGGGTCCATTGGACCCATCTGGTAGGCGGAGGGTTAAACTGATATGGTTTATTGTCAGCTTCTTCGAAAGCTTTCGGACTGGACCAAATTTTATAACATTTTCCTTGATGTAGGTAGAGTTGCATTTTTGGAATTAACGATTAACTATTTTGCTAAATATTTGATTTTGTATTTTTTCACTGTTTCAGAGCTTGTAACTCGCCATTAGTTCTCAATATTCTAAAACAACTTATGTCATTTCGTAGGATTTTTTCTGTTCTTTCTAAATATGTGCTTCGTTTTTATGTAGCATTATCGATAGTTTAGCAATGAGGGTTTTTTTACAAATTTCCGATTTTTCATTCTATTTGCTGTAACTTGAAAATTATTGAGATCCGGCCAGGCATTATATACTGATTTATGCTCCGTGTGATCTCCTCTATTACCCCTATTAATATTGGACCCCTTTAACGGAACACCCTGTATAAGCTAACCTCTCATGGCATATATTTGACTTCATATACAAGGTAGAATTTCTGATTTGTAAAGTGTTTCTGTATCCTAGACGTATAGGCTAGAAATTACGGTAAGGGATTTTGTAGAGGTGAATTAACTTTCCTTGTTTAAGTTTTAATAACTTTACTGCAATGTTGGAATGAAAAAAGAGGAATATCACTTTTTATTTCGAGTTATACAAAAGAAAAAACTTGTTTTTTTTTGTTGTTTTTTTTTCTATGAACTAAAAAATTTGGACATAACATATCATGCACTCTTAAATGTCAATATAATATATTCAATTAACTCCTCGACTAAATCGTGAAAATAATACGAATAAATTCTTTAATGAATATTCAATGAATTGGATCAATTTGGAAATATAAAAAACTACTACATAACCAAGGTTTTTTACAGTTCTACCATAATTTCCAAACATAATTTTTGGTCTCATTCAATTGCAGAAACATATGACAAATTCTGAAATAAATTCGCCGAAAGATTTTTAACTCTCTCGCTGCGTAATTGTTTTATCAAAATAGCTTCGAGACGAGCGTCTTTTAAGAATTTTTACTCTTTCGTCACCCGTTTTTCAAAACAAAAATTTTTATATAATTTAAATGGGAAAATGCTCCGATTAAATAAGGCAAATGTTACAATAAAAAATAACTGGTGGGAATAATAAAGGAGGGTTAATTAGACGAAAAAATGCATCCCCAAGAAAATCACAGGTTGCGCAGCGAGGGTGTTAATCTGGAGAAAAAATACACGGCAGAGATTTAGAATCACAAACAGTGGGCGAAATCTTTACAAATTCCAAGGAGTTTGAATTTTTCACATCGGATAAACAGTTTTTTATTACATCCAAAGCAAACGTCCACTACTAAATTTCGAATAGAAAATTTCAACTGCTTTTTTATGAACAATCTCACTCATAAATGTCGTTAATTTTACTATTTGATTTTACTGGTGGCAGTTTACCCAGGTATCATAATATTTTTCACTGACAATGAGGGGAGGTTGTCTAGGTTATCACAAAATCGCGGAAAAGAAGTGCTTGCTACCGCCGAAGTAAATTTCCACCAGTAAAAATAAATATCTGCTTCTGTCATTATTTATGATTGAAACTTTGCAACAATAAGGCTTTTAAATAAGGAGAAATATTCTATTAAAATTTTCCGGTGGAGTTTTGACCCGGCGGTAATCTGTTCCAGTGAAAGCAGTTACAGTTGAGGTGTTAATATTATAACGATATGTCAGTTCCTCTTAACACTAAAAAGCCCGCAAGCAGTCATTTTGACTGCTATCAAATGAATATATCTTTGTTCGAACCAGATTTTTTTTTATAAAACTAGTTTAAAAGATACGAAGAAAAAAAAACTAGTTAAATGGATAAGTTAATAATTTAAAATAAAAATTCTGGTGTGAAATATTTTTCTAAAATTTGACTAAAATTCTCGGTCTTTCTAGTGTTAATTAATCGTTCCATTGTGTGATCAAGGAGGGTCTCTGCATAATTACAAGATTTTTAGATACAGAGATGAGATTTTCGACTTTTTGCGCACCACTATAATCTGAGAGAAAATGTTGTTCTACTGAATCACAACAATGTTCCATGTTCCGATTAAATAAAATAACATTTTCTCTAAGAGTATACTGGTTTGCAAAAAGTCGGAAATCTCATCTCTGTAGATAAAATAGATTAGATTTAGATATGATATGATAATTAATTATATTAATTATGTAAGTGTTACATTAAAATTTTGCTTGGAAGATACAAGATTTTATTTTTCACACAATTTTAACAAAAAGAATCGTATAAGTAATAAAATAGAAAGTAAAATTAATTACAAAATTAAACTGGCATGTTGGTTTAATTATTTTAGGAAGGGCTTATAAAGTAAATACTAACCCCTTGAAGCGCGGTGGTATATTACAGTTCATATTCAAAATATTAAAATAATTACTTTTTTTTTTTTTTTTTTTTTTTTTTTTCAAATTGAAAATATAATTTGGTAATTTAATGTCTTTTAATGCAAATATACAAAAGATATTTTTATTAAGAACTTATTATTGATTAAACTTATTTATTATCTTAAAATTAATATTAGTTTTGAAAAGATTAATTGATAAAAATTATTTCGAAAATTTAAAATATTAGAAAATTTATTCAAGTGGTTCAAAATATTAGGCCCCACCAGTGGCTGAGAGGTTCTGCTCTCGAAGCTGGTAGACGGGAGGTGCTGGGTTCAAACCCAATCCCGCCCGCTGGTCTAACCGTTTCGAAGTTTTCGTGGTTTTCATCGAAACCTTGGATTTTCCATGCGTAAATACGGGTTAGGTTCCCTTAGAAAGACTCCCACGGAGGGCACTCCCCCTAGGGCCTACATCTCTCGAGTAGCTAACCGGTCGTCGAAAATCAACTCACCCAAACCCAAAATGTTAGAATATTTCACATTAATTCTCCTTAAATTATCACCAATTATTAACTGGTGGCATCATTTATTAAATTCAGAAGATTTTATTTAAAATCAGTATTCTTTTTGCAGTTTGTTTGCTTTTTCGTCTTAAAATAGGTTCTGTGAGTGATATTCTTGAATCTATTAAACTTCGTATGGTTAATTTGTTTCGGCACGGTTAAAACCAATGTTACATAGCGATTTCTTTACATTTTTCGCAATCAAGCGTTAGTAAAATACTAACACAATATTCAAAAAATGGAAATTTTCAAAACAATCGCCGAAATGGCGGCCGAAAAACCAAAAACATCTGCTAGAGATGACATGAAACTGAAGCATATAGTTAACAAAAACCGTTTTAAAAATGTGCAATTCTTGCCCCAAAATTGGAAAGAAGAAGGAGTTGAAGTTTCTACATCGACAACATTAAGACGTCTCCATAAATTTAAGTTTGAATTTCGTGTATCGAAAACAAAACTTCTCATGACTGCAAAACAAAAGCGTATGAGATTGAATTGGTCTAAGACGTTTATGGAGCGAAGAAGATTGGAAAAATATATTATTTAGTGATGAAAGTATGTTTTGCGTTTCATATGGTAATCAAGCAGTGTAGCCAGATGGGCTACATTTTTTAATTCAGATTCTTGATTGGCACCACTTTTTTGAAATGGTAAAATGCCACTTATTTAATGATATATTAATTAAGGCGAAAACAAAGAAACTTTTAACGTTTCAAAAAAGTGGTGCCAATCAAGAAATCTGAATTTTAAAAAAGTAGCCTACTGGCAACACAGTAATCAAGGTATTCGAGTTTGGAGAATGAAGCAAGAAGTATTTGATAAAGAATGCATTAAACGTTTCGTAAAATTTGCTGCTAGCGTCATGGTTTGGAGTTGCATGTATGCAGAAGGACCTGGAAAGTTATTCATCGTCTACGAAAAGGTTAACTCTCAGATATATCATGAAATTTTTGAATCTTACATGATTCCATCATCAGAAGATTTATTTGAAGATGATTTCATCTTTCAACAAAATTTAGCGTCACCGCATACCTTGGTGTCAACTAAGAATTGGTTCCGCCAACGCAACATTAAGATACTTCCTTGGCCACCAAACTCACCAGACCTTAATCCCATCGAAAACTTATGGTGTATATCGAAGAAAAGGCTCCAAGAAAATCCTCCTTAAAGTAAAACTGAGTTAGTGGCAAGTATAAAGTCTATTTTGGGCTAATATTGATAGAAATGTCTGTAAACACCTTGTATATAGTATGCAAGATCGATTGCACGCTGATATGAAAGATAAAGTGGATGCTACAAAATATTAACTACCATTTACTTCATATTCATAAGGTAATATTGTTGCGTAAAATAAAATATATTAATATTTTGAACCAATCTAAATTTTTATTTTAATATTTTGATGTGTTTCAGAAAGCTCTATACCTAATTTATTGTACTGTATTTTATATTTTGTAAATGTTAAAATCTTATCTAATCATTCCAGATTTAATTTATAAGAAATTTCATTGCGTTTACTTAGTATAAAAAATAAATAAATGAAAAATATTTTTTCTTATTACTTTTTCTCAATTATTCTAATATTTTGAATATTTATCTGTACATATAACAGATAATTTTAATCCCTAAATGCCGAAATAGTACCAGGAGTTTGAAAAATGTATTGATTTTATAATGTACCGAAAGAAAACTTTAAATTATTTTCATATAAATTTGTTCGTAAAACCGTGTGCCAATCGATCATTTTTACCCATTAAGGACCAGCATGTTTTACGGTAATTTTATTCAGTTCACATCACTTTTTTTTAAACACTTACTTTTACTTGGTGTATCACTGAAATGTGTTAATTGAATAAGGAAAATTTTACTTTTCTCTTTTACTGTTATAAAAAAAAAAAAGAATCACAAATATAATGTTGCGAAGATGTTTGTCTTTAATTCTTTCGGCACAGGCGGCTTTTCCATAAATTTTATTCGATTAGTACCACTTTTTACAAAGAAGATATCTTTACTTTTAAATGATCACGAAAATGCTCTAATTAGAGAAATCAAATATAACTTTTATTTTTTACTGGTGCCAAAAACAAATTCTGTGTGCCTTCTTTGAAAGTGCATATGTGCACCCATGATCCCTAATGGGTTAACATTTTTACGACAAAAGTACTTTCCCCTGGAAGGGTTAATGGATGTGTAAAAATATTATAAAGTTTCGCATACTAAGTTGAATAATTCATTTTATACTTTACATAAAATGAAATATTTAACCTCCAGTAGAAAAGAACAGTGACCTCTCCTGATATATGCTCTATTAATTCTTATTTGTTTCACTACCGTCGCGCCGCATGTGACATAAATATCTATTTCAGAATATTTTTCTAAAGCTTTTAAGTCTATCGAGAAATAATGTAGTTAAGAGCAGTTCCTGGTTTGTTGCGTTTACGATAGACGTGAGGTGTCACATTAAAGAGCAGGTTTTAGCTTGTAAGTCAGATATCTTCTTATCGTAGTAGAAAGAGAGATTTTCTGAAGGTCTTTTACACGTAATTGAAACCCTATTAACTTCTTGTATTAGATTAATTATGTAAGTGTTTCAGTAAAATATTTGTTAAAAAAAAAAAAAATCTATTTTCACCATACTTTACCACCAAAGAATTGTAAAAGCAATAAAAGATAAAGCAATTTAGGAAATAAACGTGACATGTTAGTTTAAATATTTTGAGGGGGACTTAGAAAGTAAATCCCTTTCCATTCCACGACTAACAAAAGCAATACATGTATCACAAATGAAAAAAAAAAAACATGTTTGAAATCTAAATATGCAGTGGATTTTACTCAAATTTTGTAAAAATATTTCAGATCGTAATTTTTACTTAAAATTATTTAACCCGTTGAGGGGCAGTGGGATATATTGTATCCCACCTAATTTTAAATAAGACTTGCATCAGAAATTTCTACTAAAGTTTTACTTTTATAACTTCGGTGAAAAAAAGCAGGAAAATTGCTTTTCCATATTTTGAAATAAAGTTTTCCTAAATTTCCGTTGGGAATTCAACATTACAGAAACACAATTGCTTGCCCCTCAAAGTATTAAATTTTTATTTAACATAATTCTGTGTGATTTATATTTTAGTTATTTTATGAAGAAATATCTGGTTGAAAACGAAGGATTCTAATTTGGTACCGTTCAAATAGCCGGATGTTGATATATTTAGTGTTCACACATTGATGAGCAAACACGGAAATTCTGTTTTTTATTCAACCTTCGGGTAAGGTCGTGGATTTCACCTTAGAGAAAATGCATGCATATAATTTTGCCCATATATTTTTGGGAGTAAGAAATTTTATATTAAATCCCGTACATTGTGAGATATTTACTGATACATAAACTTGAAAACGCTCTCTAGAAAATCTATTCACAGACCGCTGATTTTATCATATTTCGCATTTTAACCCTTTCAGGTGCAAAGCACTTCCGTTGATAAAATGTTGAATTGAATGACTGACACCGGAATTTAATAGCAAATGTATTTGCAAATAGAAAAATAGCGATTTTTCGCATACATCATAAACAGAAAAAATATATAATAAAATTCTTGTGTCAAAGTCGCCTTTGGGAATTAAATTTAAGTTGTTTCACAGACATACCATCGCCCCTGAAAGGGTTAACTTACAATTTTCAGTTTTACTACAGATACTAATGAAAGTTTGTTACGATTGGTGCTCTAGTATAATAGTATAATGGCTAGATTCTTCTAAATAGGTAAATTTTAATTGTAATAGTCCTGAGCATAATGTTCAGAACAGTATCCTATGAGATAATCGAGCCTTTTACTCGTCTTTTGATCAAGCGGTCTCAGAGACTACTTCACAGTTGCTATGCGATTATTTCTGTCACAGCAGTTAAGGGTTAAAATTAAAGTCATAAAAATCATATCTAGTTAGATTGAAAAACCTTACAGAAAATACTAATTTTTGATACTTAGAATTGAAAAAAGTCAACATGAAGAAGGCGAATAAGAACAAAAACAGTTTTTTTATATGATGTAAAAACAAAATTTTACCTCTTAAAAGAACCTCTAGTTTAGTAGTATACCCAGACATGTGCGAGGGGGCGCAAATGCTAGGGGCTACACATTTTGAAATCCACTATTTTAAAAAATATATATTATTGTTATACAAACATAGACACCATACTTAAATATACGATTAAATAAGGCAAATAAAAATGCTGGTATTTAAAATCCGTAATCTTTCGTATCCTTAGCAGCTGGTATGATCAAAATGGGCACCGAATTCACGCACCCGAAAGAGTATGGTACTCACTACTCTTTCTAAAAAGTATTCTCACAACTATTTTTTAAAAGTAATGTTCGGCTGAATTTCTGAAATAAATTTAAGTAAAGACTTCTATTATAAAAAAGCGGTAATTCTGCTGCAGACGAGCTGCTTAGTGAGTACCAATATGCTAAACGTACCAAAATCTTATACTTAGAAATTTTTAAGAATATGCATTTAATAAGTTCTGTAAAATATATATCAAGAGTTCTTTGAAAATGTTCAAATTTTTCCCATTTAACCCTTTCAGAGGCAAAGCCCTTCCATTGCTAAAATGTTGAAATGAATGAATGACGTCGGAGTTTACAAACTAATTTACTTCAAAATAAGAAAAACCTAATTAAATCTTCGTTATATGGTGATTTAAAAAGGCTAAAAGTTCGATTAAATATTTGTGGTACAAAAAAGCATATGACGTTGTCAGCTATGTACCTATACATTAAATCAGGGGTGGCCAACTGTGGCACGCTGCACACAACTAACATTTTATAATAATCATTGCCTTATCTAATCATCGAATATCTGCGATTCCCGAAGTCGACTTTTTCTGTAAAAGTTTAGTGGTATTCTGCGTGCCCTGTTTGCCAACCCTGTACTACTTTCATTCGCGCTTAAAAATGACGAATCTACTTACCGTAATTTCCAGCGTATAAGCCGCAGCTCAGATAACTAGAATTTCTACCGGAATCTATTCTAAATAAAATGTGACTTGCTTTTGCTTAGAATTTATTTGACATCACTTTTAAAATAAAATTTCCGGTATGAAAAAGACTTAACTAACCCGCGGCGTATACGCGGGAAATTACGGTACTCATAACACACTTCATTGAAAATTGTGAAAATAATGTTTCTATAAAACTCATTGCAATAACTGTCGTTACATTTCGATATCGACAAATGTTGTTGTTTTACATTGTCTGACTTCATTCGAATTTTTTTCGGATGGCGAATTAGAGGCGCCCCCAAATGACGTCTTTAAATGAATTTTATACATTTTTAAACACATTTCTGTAAATATATTATGTTATACCCGACTCACACTTTCGTCATTTATATAATAATATACTTGCACATATGAGGAATTTGTGACAAAAAAAAAGGTATAAAAATAGCAAATAAAGCCTTTGTGCAACAATATTAAAAAGCAAAAAAACCAACGTTTAAAATGCACAAATAACATATGAAAAGCAGCAAACAGCTGTTTCGAATCTACTAGCGAGATTCTTCTTCAGTGCAAAAGGAACAGCGTGCTAGAAAAAGCAAGGCTGAGCAAAATCATAGACAGAGACGCGCTGGCTTTTATACCCTATGCGGGTGGCGAAGGCGCCGAAACAACCAATGAGAGAGAAGCAGTGGAAACGACAGGGTGGACAAGTAGCGACATCTACCGGAGAAGTAGAGAAAAGAAACCAAAAAAGGGGAATTAAATTAACGCTTTCCAAATACTTGGAAAATCTGGAGTACTAGATAAGTCATTGTGCCAGGTTTTATGCTTTACCTAAGGTCCATAAACCTGACATTCCTTTTAGACCTATTGTCTCTAGTATCGGTACAGCTTCTTATAAGCTTGCCAAATATTTAGTTTCTGTTTTTTCCCCACTTTTGAGCAGTAACTGTTTCACTGTTAAGAATTCTTTTGATTTTGTTAAAAAACTTCATAATTTTAAGCCGCAGGGTCACATGATGGTTTCTTTTGATGTTAAATTATTATTTACAAACGTTCCGGTTGAGGGGGCTTTAGATTGCCTCAAGAAAAGGCTTTGTGAATTCCATTTCTCTTATTTTGAAATCGAGGAACTTATACTTCTCACTCGCGCTTGCTTGTCGCAAAATACTTTTGTTTTCAATGGTAATTTCTTCCGTATGATTGACGGTTTGGCTATGGGTAATCCTCTTAGTCCAATTTTATGCGATATTTATATGCACTATTTTGAGGTCAAGCTTTTTGAAATCTTAAAATTTCCGTTCTATGTTCGTTATGTTGATGATGTTTATGTCCTGATTGAAATGAATTCGGATATTAATCATATTCTCTCTATTATGAATTCCATTGATCCCTGCATTCAATTTACCTCTGAAATTGAGACCAATAACTGTCTTTCTTTCCTGGATGTCCTTGTTATTCGTTGTGAAAATGGCTTTCAGACTACCGTCTTTCGTAAACCTTTTGCTGTCAGTCTCCCACCTCACAGGTATTCTTCTCATCCCCCTAACCAGAAATTAGCTGCTTTCAATACTTTTGTTTTTCGGGCTACTAATATTTGTTCCACTCCTCAATTACTTAGTGCTGAACTTAATTACCTCAAAGCTATTGCTGTCGATCGTGGTTATTCCTCTAATATTATCGATTCTATTTATAATAAATTGACGAATTCCGACCATTCTGCAAAGCATTCTAATTCCAACTCTAATACTTCAGTTGTATTACCATTTTTTCCTAAAATCAGTCAGCAAGTTGTTAAAATCCTAAGAAGGTTTGATTTTAAAGTTATTTTTTCTCCTGTTAATAAAATCCCTTTTTCAAATCTCAAACACCCCATTGATCGCCTAGATAATTGGGGCATTTACCAGATCTCTTGTCAGTGTGGTCTTTCTTATATTGGTCGGACTAAACGTGCTCTTAGATTTCGTTTAAAAGAGCATGAAGGTTATGTTAAAAATCAGGAGCTCAAACGTTCTTCTATTGCTCAACATTCTTGGTCTTCTCAACATAGGTTCGATTTTTCCTCAGCCATCATTATCCAAAAATGTTCTTCTAACCTTGATCTTGATTTTTGGGAAGCTTACCATATCATTAAAAATTCTCACTCTTTAGTCAATGACTTATCTAGTACTCCAGATTTTCCAAGTATTTGGAAAGCGTTAATTTAATTCCCCTTTTTTGGTTTCTTTTCTCTACTTCTCCGGTAGATGTCGCTACTTGTCCACCCTGTCGTTTCCACTGCTTCTCTCTCATTGGTTGTTTCGGCGCCTTCGCCACCCGCATAGGGTATAAAAGCCAGCGCGTCTCTGTCTATGATTTTGCTCAGCCTTGCTTTTTCTAGCACGCTGTTCCTTTTGCACTGAAGAAGAATCTCGCTAGTAGATTTGAAACAGCTGTTTGCTGCTTTTCATATGTTATTTGTGCATTTTAAACGTTGGTTTTTCTGCTTTTTAAAAAAAAGGTAATTTGCGTATAATCATAAGACATGATTTTTAGTTTTGTAAATATTTTATCGTTGTTTCACACAGTTTTTATGAACGCAAAATTATCCTAAAGTTCCCAAATATTCATCATGGGTATTTGTATAACCTATGTTAATGGCATGAAAATAGGTGCAATAGTTTTTGTGAAAATCGGTTTTTATAAAAATAGGAAAAACATTTTTATATAAAAAAATGTCACTATTTATAAAGTGATAATATGGGAAATATATTGTCAGATAGGTAGTCAATTCTGGGGAAAAAATCAGGAAATTTGATTCAAAGGCATGTTTTCAAAGCTTATCCGGTTATGCCTTTTCGTAGAGATTTACCTGGAAACGCGCTTTTCTTGCAATTGTTGCGAAAACCTAACACAAGTTTTTTTTTCTTAAAAATTACTGGTTTTCAAAACGGACCAGTGGGAGTAGTCCGGCATAAAGTAACGATAAAATGATGTATTCCATTTTGTATGAAAAGGATTTTCCAATCTAAAAAATGTTTAATTAAGACTCTATAATACATTCCCTGATTTTTATAACAGACGCATTTACTAAGCCCGAAAAGAAATAATCCAGCAGATTATTTTCCTATTAACTATGATAAAGGCCGAAAATTTATTCAGCATGCGTTTCTTCTGACAACTAGAAATTTCGTGGCAATTCGTTCATTAATTCCGTTTGCATACTAAATGTAACAGTGAACCATTGGGCAGCGAATGTATTTAAAATCCACCCTTGAGAGGCGGTTGTATTTTTGTGAAACAACTTAATTTTAATTCCCAAACACCATAACGACACCTGTATTTTGTTAAAATTATCTTAGGTTTATTATATATGCGAAATATAGCTTTTTCTTATTTATAAATAAATTTGTTTTCAAATTTCGGTGTCATTTATTAATTTCGATACTTTATCAATGGAATTGCTTTGTCCTTGAAAGGATTAAGACACGATCGTATCAAGTACTTGTGAAAGAAAGTCGATTTGATTAGGATTTTAAAACTTTACATCACTTTGCTTTAGTGCAGGGATGAGATTTCCGCTTTTTTGCGCACCCGTATTTTGTCAGATAAAACACTATTTCCTTTAATCGTAACATTTTTAAGATTTAACAGAACAACATTTTCTCTAAGAAAATACTGGTGAGGAAAAAAGCAGAAGTCTCATCCCTGTTTAGTGTGTACTTTAGCCTGCCTGTTTTCAATAATCCTGGAGTAAATTGTACGGTAACTTCTTAGACAAAACAAAAGTTATATTTTTCTATTCCTACAAAACGGTAAATATGGATTTCATAAATTTCAAGTATATACAAGTATGACAGGTAACTAGTGTGCCCACTACCAGGTGTCCCGCGTAAATCGGGGCTTGAAATGCTCCACACACCACTAATTTCTTACAGTTTATTTCCACATCTTTAATCACAAATAATTCTGTCATTACATAAGGCGAATAAAACTAAATTTAAATTCTGGTGTGTGGAGCATTTGAAGTCCCGATTAACGCGGGATACCAGGCAACGCTACATGAAACCTAAATACTTCCTTTTTGTGATGTCATATGATAACAGAAATAAAATTCCGTTTGTATTGGATTTTCTTATTATTCTTTAAAATGTGTGTAGCTTGCAAAAAGAATACTTGTAAGGTGGATAAAGTGTATCTTTAAAATGTTTGTGTCATTATGTGTTTGAAATGTTTTTCCATTTTTAACATAAAAAACAAAACAAAGTCTTTTCATGTTACTTCATTAAACTATAAAAAATCAAAAATATAAATTCAGCCGCATGAACTCCATCTTACAGATACAATAAGTATTATTTTAATTAATATTTATATTAATTTAGGAACGTTTAAATGATTCTTTTAACAGTTGTTTAATTGATCCAATTTGTTTAATTGCATAATTTTTTGACGTTTTAGGGTATAAAAATGTAGAATCATTTTTGTCATTTTAATTTAATTAATGAACAGGAATTAATACAATATGTTTTTTTTTTTTATCATCATGTCTATGTTTTTTTTTTCATTAATTTATTACTTCTACTGATATTCAATTATTAAGACCTCGGTGATTTTAACTTTTTAAATTGATATTTTTTATTTGGAAATTGTTAATTTATTTGTAGTTTATCAAGAAATAAAAAGATTGAATTTATTTAATTTGATGAATAAAATTAATGTATGTTACAGTTTCACAACATTAATCGAAATTATTCAATCATGTTTTTTTATGTTAAAATATACCTCAGGAAAGAAAAGTAATTTTTTTTTCTTTAATAGTATGTCAATAAAATTAGAGGAGTCCTTTCAAATTTATTTTTGATCAATATTTAAAGGAATTATATGATGCATTTTTGTTGAAAGGAAACTGCCATGATAATTTTAAACATATAAATTTGATAAGGAATTTTAACAATGAATTAAAAAAAAAAAAGACAATGAATTTAATTTCATAATAATATAGTAATAACATAGTGATAGCAAATCGCATACGTGTCAATTAATACGGTCTAAACAAATTTCTAAAACAAACGTACTCTTCACCATTATTACTCCTATAGAAATAAATGCTCTACGGGAATTTCAAAAGTAATTTTATATGTCACATATGATTTTTCAGTTTTAATTTCAGTTGTAATGTGTTTAGCTACAATATAACTTTTGAGTTTATACTATTAATGTTTATATTTATTTACATGAAGACGTCGTTAATTTCACAATATTCAGTTTCAATAGTTTTCTTTTTTAAAACATTATACGAATAAAATTTAAAACAAATTAATTGTGCATTGCGCAGAAAATATTTATTATTTTCACTATAGAAATTACACTATACAATAGATTTCTATTATCTGATATATTTACAGCAGAATAAAATAGTTTGTCTAATTTTATAACACAGAGAATGTTACGTAAAATATATAAAATGAAAATATATGATATACTTTTTGCTCCTTAAAATAATTCAAATTATTACTTTTGTTTACGCATATATACATATAGGCTGCCTTCGTCAGGTTCAGCAGATTGAACACGCTTGCTTTGTAGTTATAATTTGAAATAGAATTTAGAGATTCTTACTTAGGTTCATCTTAAAACTTTCATGCGCAAAGCACTTCCAGTGGTAAAATACTGAAATAAATGATTGACACCGGTATTTACGAACAAATTTATTTCAAAATAAGAAAAAGCTTCACACACATAAAAACGGAGAAATCAGTACTTAAAACTCTGGTGCCATTTTGACATTTGGGAAATAAAATTATGTGGTTTCATAATCGTACCACCGCCGTTGAAAGGGTTAAGTACTTATCCCAGTTAACAGAAAAGACGAAAGGTCAAATTCATACCATAGAAAATTAATAAAATTTTGACTTGATAGTGCATGAGGCAAAAGGCATTAAATAACTATCAAATCACATTGCGCTTTATTTCAGATGAAACTTGATTATTTAATTTTTTTTTAAATTAATTAATATTTCTTAGAAGGAACTAATTAAAAATGTGTTGTAATCGAGCAAGCGATCTACTATTCTTCCGATTACTGATTTCTTCTAGTTCCTGCATTGAACTATGGACAACTATGAAGGAAATATGGGGAACTATGAGGAATTGACATATCGTCAAATCGGTGAAACTTCAACTGGTAGAGGATATCATAGGGACTGATTTCTTCCGGGGTAAACTTACAATAGTAAACTCAAATAGAAATTTTCTCCTTGTTTAAACGCCTTGTTCCAGCAGAATTCCAGTCATAATTATGGCAAAAATAGATATTAATTTTTACTGGTGGGAGTTGCCCCGGCGATAGTCACGCTCTTTGTTTCCGCCGTATTGTGGTAACCTAAACAACCTCCTGTCGGTGTCAGTGAAAACGTTTATAATACCGGGTCAACTTCTACGATTAAAAACAATCGGAAATTTTGTGCGAATAAAGCGAAATTTTCCATTCAAATTTACTGGTGGAAGATTTCTCTGGCGGCTAACAAAGGTTGTTGATCAAAGGAAAAAAATACAGCCTCTATCTTGTTACTTACTTCACTCGAAACTGGTAGACATTACAATATATGTATTCTCCTCTTTATTCATAGCTCCATTATTTTCTAGTAGAAATATTCGCTTTATTTTATTCATGAAAGCTTCGATTAAATAAAGCAAATACTTATGTTCGGTTAAAGGAGTATTAAGGAGGGATTTGCTTTTTTCGGTTGAGAAATCTTTTTTTTTTTTTTATACCCTATAGTCTCTAGTTTATCTCTGTGAAACGAATTCACCGAATTTGAAGTCGTTTCGCAGTTATTGCTTTTGCGCAACGCGACCATACTATGACACTTTTTAGAAGCATTATAAATGCATTTTACGTAAAATGATTTTTTTTCAAACTGTGCGGTATGAGAACGCAAAAACTATTAAACAAATCTTTCTAAGTTTTTTTTTTTTTTTTTTTTTTTTTTTTTTTTTTTTTTTTTATTTAAGGTAGTGAAATTTATTTTAGCTTGGATCACTTTCATCTATTTTTATTAAAAAAAAAAAAAAAAAAAAAAAAAAAAGAAAAGAAAGAAAGAAAGATTTTTAAAAGCACCCCAAAGTGCAAAAAAGGGGAAGTAGACCTTTTTGAAAATTTATGTCACATTGTTGATTTTCAACTTTTTGACCTTAACTCCTTGAAAGGCGGTGGTTCATTTTTGGACAACTTAATTTTAATCCCTAAATGCCACATTGGCACCTAAATTTTAGAATGAAAATTTTTCTTTTATTAAGTTCGTGAACAAAAGCTTTTGCTTATAAAAAAAAATGTTTATATATTCTTGTGTCATTCACTCATTTCAGAATTTTGCGAATAGTATTACCTTGCCATTAACCTCTTGAGGGGAACCGGTATATATTATATACCACCTACGATTAATGAAGTTTTACACCAGAAAAATTTTATTAAATTTTACTTTTCTAACTTTGGTGGGAAAATACCGTAAAATTGCTTTTACTTATTTTGAAATAGAATTTTTCAAAGATTCCGGCGGGAATTTAGCATTTCAAATGTAATTGCTTGCCCCTCAAGGGGTTAAAAGGGTTAAAGTGCTTGAAGTTCGAAACAGTATTCCTACTTTCATAAACTTTAAGGAAAATTGATCGCAAACGACTTTGGCAATCTATCGGATCCCGCCCAATTGGAAGTGCACGGCGCACACACAACTCGAGCCACATTATCAATTTTTTATTTAAAAATTTTTGACATGTTTTTCAAATAAATAACATGCAAAAAACGCCGAGATGAAATCTTCAATCCTATTCCAAAAAAATGCTAAAAAACGTCCTTTTCTCGGCCTACTACATTAAATCACCCTTAACCCCTTAATTCTCGCTCCCGTGATATTCACGGGCTGAGTCTTTTACTCAGATTATTTGATTCCCACCAGTTTTTAAAAATAGTGTAATTGGCTTTATATGGTATCATTTTACCTGTCATTAAATAAGGTGATTATTTCTTTTTCAAAAAAGTGGAGTCAATGAGCAATTTGAATATTTAAACCGTGATTTAAAGCGACCGTAAAGGGGTTAAAAAACCTGGAGACTTCAAAACTATACAAATGTCTTAATTAAAGATTGCAGAAAAGCAATCAATGTTTGGGTCATCGTCACTAACACAGGGGTCGGAGCATATAGGACAAATTTTATTGTTCTTACCGTTATCTTTTATCAATAATCTTCAAGAGACATTTTTATAAGATATGCAATAGGGCTATATCATAAAGATTATTGATAAAATTTGCCCTATATACTCCGAGCCCTGCTAACATAGAAATTTCAAGTTACAAATTTTATCTTTTTTTTTTTTGCGAAAAATATTTCAATTTCACAATTTTAATTATTCTACATAGCTTTCCAAGCATGCAAGTGCAACGATATAGCGATATAACTAATTCAATAAGTAAATAATTGTTTTTAACATGGTGACAGGGAAGTGAGAGAATGAATGAACTCTCTGTATCTATCTGTCTTTTTACTGTCTATATTTTAAATGTTATTCTCCGCTTTAATAACTGCAATATTTTATAAAATGTTGCTTCATATAATCTATACTTAAAATTTGAACTAAAACTTATTTTTTTTTCACAGTTTTAAAATAAATTATAATAATGATTAACTAGAATTAAAAAAATAAAACTTATTCATTTTTTGAGTTTGATCTTTCAGAATCACAACTCGGTATTTAACTCCTTGAGGGGCGGCGTTATATATTATATACCACCTACGATTAATGAAGTTTTACACCAGAAATATTTCATTAAATTTTACTTTTCTAACTTTGGTGGAAAAAAAGGCCGTAAAATTGCTTTTACTTATTTTGAAATAGAATTTTTCAAAGATTCCGGTGTGCGGTCAACATTACAGAAACGCAATCACTTGCCCCTCAATGCGTTAACCCTCTGTCTACCAGAAGGGTCCAATGGACCCGACATGTATATTCAAAATATCTATTCAAACCAGAAAATTTCTTCAAAACCAACTAAATGTATAAATCAGACAATAATAAGTTAAATAAACAAATTAAATAGTTTTAAGTAAAAATTTTGGTGGAGAATGTTTTTATAAAACTTGAGTAAAATTTCCGGTAGTTCTAGGGTTAATATTTATTTCTCAAATTGTTAACCCTTACCGGCGCGGAGTAATTCTCTTTATAAACTGATGAAATAATAGACTGACACCGCAATTTATAAACGAATTTATTAGAAAATAAGCACCTGCTTATTTTTATGTACATTGCAATAGAAAATTTTATTTAAATTTTCTTGGTGCCGATTGTCAGTTTTGGAATTAAAATTAGGTGTCCTTTTTTAAGGACACCGCCGTGGAATGTGTTAAATGAAACGACATTTTTTGTATGATTATTTTACTGTTATTAAAGTTAAAATCAGTAGAAATAATTACTCTTATGGCAATATTCATGGATGAAAAACTCATTAAACCTATGTTTACCTGAACTTACAGAAACTTTTAATGATCTACTTTCATTTAAAGAAGTACTTTTGAATGATGAAATATGGAAACTAATTATTATTTTTTATTATTTAAGAGTGAAGGAGGAAGTGCAAAATCAGAATGTAGTAAAAAAAAAAAAAATAACTAGTTTTTTCTTTCAAATGCAAGCTAAAAATAACTTTAAGTTACCAGATGAGATACGAAAATCCAGAATGCTTTATTTATTCCAAGTAAATACTCTGTGTTATTGAACTGAATTCTTGTTTTATTCTTTTTGTATTGTTAGATTTAAGTTAAGTTATTCTCTCGAAGAACTACTTGTTTTATTTCCTAAAATACATCTCCGATTCATATAAATATAAAACCATCTATATCTGTCTGTCATTATTTTCATTATCTATTTTTTTTATATTATTCTCCGCTTTAAATGAAAGTAATATTTCATAAGATATTGCTTCTTATAACCTAAACTCAAAGTTAAAATTTAAAATTAAAATTCAATTTTAACAAAATGTTAAAATGAAATATATTCATGCGTTAACCCCTTGAGGGGCAAGTGATTGTGTTCACGTAATGTTGAATTCACACCGGAAACTTTGAAAAATTCTATTTCAAAATAAGTAAAAGCAATTTTACGGCTTTTTTCCACCAAAATTAGAATAGTAAAAATTAATAAAATTTTTCTGGTGTAAAACTTCATTAATCGTAGGTGGTATATAATATATACCGCCGCCCCTCAAGGGGTTAACGAGAATCAAAGAAAATGCATATTCGTTTTGTGTTTTTGACCTTTCAGAATCACATCTCGGTAATTAGTATTTCTTTGTTTAAAAAAACGATTTTGTTCTTGCAATTACCTTGCTATGATCAACCCATTCGTCTCTGAATTTCTTTTTCTGAAATTTGTTGGTCACACCACTTTAAAATGTTGCAAAATGAACTGAAGAAATACTAAAAAAAAAATACTCAATTTTTTTTATTCATTTGATAAAATATAAACGTACTAAATATGGGAATATGTATAAATAATATTTATAATAATATAATATGCATAATTATATGTTTTATCTAAATTTATATAAAATAAGCTCTTAAATTGTATATTATATACTATAATTAGTATTTTTATGAATTTAAAAAAAAGTGTTATTTATTTATAGAGTCTAATAACATTATAAATATTAGTAATAATAAACTTAGAAAAACTGTATTTGAGGCTTAAAAACAATTTGTTTCATAATCCTCTTGAAAAGAACTTTACATTAATAACTGTCACCTAAATGGCTAATAAAAATAGTTACACATTCGGGCCTAGCGCCCTATATTTTGTATGTTACAAAAATACATGAAAAATAGGCTTGGGCATATAATTTCATAATTTAAAAAATATGTTCTTCAAAGAAGTCTACAAGCTACAATTATGAGTTATTTATTTCGATAATTGGTAGAAAAAGCACAGATAAACTTACTTTTTACATTTAGCCATCTTGAAAAATGAAAAATCTATAAACTCCGAAAAAAGCATTCATTTTAAGGAAATAAATGTCCACCTTATGCTATCATCTTTCGGAGACAGCTAAAGACATTTATAGATAATTATTTCATACAATTTTTATGTTATAAAGAAGAAGAAAATTATACAAATTTATTAAAATTCAAAGCGTCCCGAAAATGGGACGCCATACATAAATGGATTAACCCTCTAATTCCCATCGTACAACACGTTCTAGAAATATCGTAGGTCAGAGAATCTGAATTTACACCGGAAAATTTCAATATAAAATTTCATTTTATTTAAACACGGAATGCCTGGTATTAAATACACCAAATATTACTATTTTAAATTTTTGGTGTGAATTTTGAATATTCAAATTAAAAAATCCACTAAATTCAAAAATCTGTTGTAGCATATATGCTACAATGGGATTAGAGGGTTAAAGACAAAATAAGTAGAAATAATGACTCTTATGGCAATATTCTTGTATAGTGTTGCCTCCATTTTTATTTCGAAATTTAAAATTCATACCGAAATTTTTGAAAGAAGATTCTTTACTTTATGTAATTACAAAATTTATGCCACGAAATAATGTCATTAAATAATGCAAAAGATGATGATTTTAATTTCTGGCACGAATAAGGATTTTCTGAATAAAAATGGAGGCTAAAATGGCACCCTCTTCTTGGGTAAAAAACTCATTAAACCCAATTTACCTGATTTTACAGAAACTTTTAATGATCTATTTTCTTTTAGAGAAATACTTTTGAATGATGAAATATGAGAACTAATTATTATTTTTTAACCTCTTCAGGGGCGGTGAGATATATTTTATCCCACCTACGATTGCTGAAGATTAGCAGCAGAAAATTTTTATGAAATTTTACTTTTCCAACTTTGGAGGGAAAAAGTCGTAAAATTGCTTTTCCTTATTTTGAAATAAAAATTCTCTAAATTTCCGGTGTGAATTCAGCATTACACAAACGCAATTGCTTGCCCCTCAAGGGGTTAAGAGTAAAGGGGTTGGAGTAAAATCAGAATATAGAAAAAAATAGTTTATTCTCTCAAATTCAAGCCAAAAATAACTTTCAGTAACCGTATGAGATACGGAAATCCAAAAGGCTTTATTTATTCCATGTAAATACTTTTTAGATTCTTGTTTTATCATAGCTGCCAACTCTTCCGTTTCTTTTGTACAACAAAAATTTAATAGACATTTTCCCTTATTTAACTGCTATTGCCGTTCAATAACGGCTACAGCTATAATAGCCGTAAAGCATAGCTGCCAACTTTTACGCTTTCTTTGTACCCCTAAAATTTTATAGAAAATAGTATCTTATTTAATCTTAGAAATATCACGATTAAACAAGCCGAAAATATCTATTAAATTTTAGTGGTAGTTAAAAGGCGTAAAAGTTAGCAGCTATGCGTAAAGTAATAGACATGCGGGTATTATCCAAAGCGATATAAGTAAGCGTGCAAACTTAATGGTGGAATCGGGCGTAAATTAAAACAGTTGCGTCATCTTGTGGACGGAGTGATAATTCACATACGCGGGCCTTTAGTGTGGCGCGTATTTTCTAAATCTTTAGTCACTCATGGAAATTAGTTTTGTTTGCCACATTTATTGCAAAATAATGGCGTAGCGAGAGAAGCATCCAGATGCACTTGACACCACGACGTTTTTTTCGTCTTCTCTGTGCCGCTTCAGTTATTAATCAAGGTGAAAAAAACTTTGCAATTGTAGTGGTGTGGGCAAGAAAACAGTTAGGTATCTACCTGTAGTTCACACTCCATCCGCTACGTGGCGCATGACCTTGATCGATGTGACCTCGCTTTTAATCTTGCGGTTACTTCTCCCATTTAAGATAGGACGCTTACTTATATCGCTTTGGGTATTATCTTACGGCTATTTAAAAAGGTAACATTTACTATAAAAATTTTGTGGTACAAAGAACCGTAAGAAGTTGGCAGCTATGTTTTATTATTTTTTTTTATTGTTTGAAGTAGGTTTCATTATTTTCTCAAAAAACTATTGGTTTTATTTCCTAAAATACATTTTTTATCCATATCAATATATAACATCTATCTCTGTCCGTCATTCGTTTTACTATCTTTATATTAAATGTTACTCTCCACTTTAAATGAATATAAAATAATTCTTAAGATATTGCTTCATATAACAAATTGCCAAAGTTAATATTAAAAACTAAAACTTAAATTTGGCACAATGTTAAAATAAAATATATTTCTACGCTAACGAGAATCAAAGGAAACCCACATTATTTTTACGAGTTTGACCTTTGAGAATCACATCTGGGTAATTAGTATTTCTTGCTCAAAATATTTAAAAAAGACATTGTTCTTACAAATACTTTGCTGTGATTAAAGATGAAATCAGTGGAAATAATGACTCTTATGTCGATATTCTTGAGTAGAAATTTCTTTAAACCAATGTTTACCTGAACTTGGAAAATTTTTAATGATCTACTTTAATTTAGAGAATTTTTAATAAAGACATACAGAAAAATATTATAATTCTTATTTTCGAAGAGTGGAGGAGGTTCGGTAAAATTAAAATGAAGTAAAAAAAATAACTAAGTTTATTCTTCCAAATGCAAGCTAAAAATATATTTAAGAAAAAGTAAGAGTTGCAGAAAACCCAAAGGCTTTTTTATACCATATAAATACTTTTATCTTGTTTAATAGATGACGTAGCCAGTGGTGGAAAATTGGCGCAGAGTAGGAGCCTATCGACGCCACTAAATTTTAGTAGAATTTTTCGTTTTATCTAATGACAGTTTTTATTAAGATGAAGAATACCATAAAATATTAGTGGTGTCAATAGGCTCCTCCTCTGCGCCAATTTTCCACCACTGACGTAGCCGTCCATTCTTAATCTAAAAATTAGCCTGCAATTTTGTTAATTATCCTAAGAAAGCATAAAACCGGAAAGCGCTAAAAATTATTTTATGAATACACGGCTTCTTCGATTACTTTCAAATGCCGAAAAAAGTTATAATGTTTGTTAATCTGTGCTATTTTTTTTTTTAATTTAAACTATGAACTTTTATAAAATCGCGTTATAAACTTCCGCTTTCCGTGTATATAGCTCTTGAAAATTTGGATTTAATAAAAAATCCAAGTTATCTTTGCATTCCAAATGTCTAAATGTCAACTTTTTGTACGTAAAATTGTTTTCAGAATTTCGCGGAAGATAAACTCATTTAACGCTTACACGGGTGGTGGGAATATACTTTCCACATAATTATAATTTCAACTGGCGGAATTGAACCTGAATGTTTGAAAAAATATTTTGCTTTTGTAATGTACGTGAAGAAAGGCGTTTGTTTTATTTTGAAGTCAATTTGTTGGTAGATTCTGGTGGCAGTCAATCATTTCAACCTTTATTCAACAAAATTGACTTCCCGTGTAAGGGTTAAGATGGATTACTTTAACATTTTATCCCAAAACGACGTTTTACAAAAACGATTATTTACAAAATTAGCTGCTTTAGGAATAAATATAATTTTGCACATATGTTTCTTTTTAATTTCTCTGGGCTATAAAATATGGAGCGCCTACTTTTTAATTTTATGTATGTGTGTTGGTCTTTTTGTTCTCAATTGTTTCTAAACAACTAAGTGGATTTGAATTAAATGTTTTGCAACACAATTTTAGGTAACCAGCGCAGGTTTCATGCTGTAAGTCAGGGTTGTCAAGGTTTGGCCTGCCGGTTACCACTAAAAATTAATAGTAGTAATTGTTCTGTATAATCACAGAATTTTTAGCCATTCGAGAATCGACAATTTCTGAAAAAAATTAGTGGTATCCGGCGGGCCATAGTTTGACTCCCACGCCAGATTGACTGTATTTTTATCCGAAAATTCCGAATTCAGACCGGAAATGTCTAAAGAATCTTTACTTCATGTAATGACAAAATTTCTGTCTTTAAATAAAACAAATAATACTATTTTTAATTTCTGGTACGAATTCCAATTTGCTGAATTAAAATGAAGGCCAGACTAGCGACCCGGTACAGCGAAGCGCAAAAAAGCCCCCGAACAAATGCAACTCCAGAATGCAAATGCCCGATGTCAAACGAAAGATCATTCGTTTTTCTTTTCGGCACCAACGTCGGCTCCAATGTGCCGCGGAAAAAAAAAAATATATATATATACATGAATAATGCTTTTACTTGAAACTGGTGATAATATAATTTTTTATTAGTCAGTGAAAGCAGATCAAAATTATTACATCGTAAACCGTTTCGAAAGCTGTTAAACATTTTAACTTTAATCCTATGTAGGCCAGCGTGGAGTCTCACTCGACATCAACTTTCTCCGCAAAATTTGTTTTAGGCATCAGTAATGAATATACGATCTGCCGAATATAAATAGAGCATTTTCGAAATTATGTAATTTAAGGTAACTTAAAAAATGGTGCCAACCGATTAAGATTTGCGTAAGAGACGCCGATTCTGAAAGGTTTAAAAAAACAGAACCCGTATTGTGTAAACCAGACATAACGAAGCCCTGTGCCAGCGAGTTTGCTATGATCACTCTTTCTGAATAGTAACTTATATCTTCCGTACCATGCCAAACTATCCAGTATGAAAACAGTGTTACCAGTGGACTACTTTTTTAATTTTCAGATTTATTGTTTGGCATCACTTTTCTGAAATGGTAAAATTCCCCTTTTTTCGGCTTATTTAATACGTCTTTAAATACGGCAAATTTTACTATTTCAAGAAAGTGGTGCCAATTAAGAAATCTGAATTTTAGAAAATTTACCCACTGGCAACACCGTTTTCATACTGGATAGTTAGACATGGTACTGACGGTATAATGACAAAAGTTCTGGAATTAATGTTTCAAAATAAAAAACCAGAATATTTCAGGAAATGCTTTAATTATTATACAAAGCCTTAAAAATAGTAATTTTTTCAAGAATAATACGTGGAACGGAGGCGTTTGCTTTATAATATTTATATATAACATATATATATTACAATATTTGTATTGTTAATATTTTTAACTGCTTTCGTTGTGTAGACGGTGTGATTATTTTATTCTTTCTTTACACACAAGTGAAAAATTTCATCGCCACCAAATTTCAGTTCTTTCAGAAATGTTGAAATATATTTCGACTGCATTTCAGTTTCGTACATGGTGTGTTCGGGAGCTTTTCAGTTTTGCCAGAATGGGCCTTTTTTTAAGTTAAAAATTTCCAGTTCATACAAGAAATGCTTAAAGGAGAAGTGTTTGTCATTGAATAAAGAAAATAATGTTGGAGATAATTTTTGGTATGAATGATATTTTTCGAAATAAAAAAAGGATAAACTGGCAACCCTAAAGTTTGTCCATATAATGGAATAAAGAATAAAGAGGGGGAGACATATAGAGCAGATTATTGTTGTAAGTGAAGTAATTGAGGAGGTGAACCAGTTAACTTAACAAGAGAGCGGCTGATTTTTCGCATGGGATTAATAGTTTAAAAGGGTTCGTACTCATCTGGGAATTTAGGGGATTTTAAGTGTTTAATACCAGAAATTTTGTAAAGTACTGGTCGTTAAATCTGAAGGTAGAATTTTTTGTCATTAACTAAGCCAAATATTAATTCGCGAAAATTCTGGTAACAGTGCTTGAAAATCCCTGAAGCCTACGAACCCTGTTTCTGATTACAACTGGGGCAAACTTCCACCAGAAAATTATGAATAGAAAGTTTCCCCTTATTTTTGCGGCTTATTCGCGCGAAATTTCTCTCACATTTACCGCAAAAAATTATTATTTTTTTTTTTACTGGTGGAAGTTAGCCGTGGTATTATATTCTCTTTTACCGACACTGGCAGGAGTTTGTTTAGGTTGCCACATAACGGCAGAGCCTGACTATCGCCGAAGTAAACACCCACCACTAAAATTAACGATCTGCTTTTGCCCCTAATTATGACTGAAATTCCTTATAGGTAAGACTTTTAAATAAGGTGAAATAAAAACATGTATAATAATCACTTATAAACAAATTAAGTTAAATAATGCTATAAAAAGTGATAGAATATCTTTATTAAGACTTACGATCGTTTCATCGCACAATCGGCGACATTTTCAAAATAAATCATAATAGAAAATATTTTCACATAACTTAAAAACAATAATATAGTAAACAATGTCACGAGACATGAAGCATAATGAAAATATTGCAACCATAAAATAAAATAAAAATTAAATTAGCTATTTGCGAGCGTGGATTAATTTTCACATAATTTAAAAACAACATGGTAAACAATGTCACGAGACGTCAAGCATACTGAAAAACATTGCAAAACATAAAATAAAATTAAATTAACTTGGCTATTTGCGAGTGTGGATTAATTTTTACTATTGTTTCTACAATTACTTAGTATCTCTTTCCAAATTCTAGGTAAATCAAGGGACACAGAATCATTGCAAATATTCTCGTTGCGTAAAAATATTTCTATTGATTCTCGGACTATGGATGGTACATAAAATCTTGATGGATAAATTAACTTGCTATTTTTAAATTCAATCTGTAAAGGTTCTTCGCTGCATAATCTGGCCAAAGCTGTGGTTCTTCTATTGTATTTGATGTCTGCTATATGTTCTTTGATTCTAGTTTTAAGTTTTCTGCTTCTCATACCTATATAAAACTAGTATATAGCTAATTTGATTTTTATTTTATTTTATGGTTGCAATATTTTCATTATGCTTCATGTCTCGTGACATTGTTTACTATATTATTGTTTTTAAGTTATGTGAAAATATTTTCTATTATAATTGATTTTGAAAATGTCGCCGATTGTGCGATGAAACGATCGTAAGTCTTAATAAAGATATTCTATCACTTTTTAAAGCATTATTTAACTTAATTATGGTGAAATATTTTATTAAAGTTTTTTTTTTTTTTTTCGTAGGTGGAAGTTTCCTCGGTAGTATTTGGCGAAACCGATTACATTTGAAGCGATACGTTTTTGAGGATATGTCAGTTCCTCGTTATTCCTAGTTCCGCGGTCTATATCATAAAGAATATATCCCAGCAATATTGCCAGTGGGCTACTTATTTTTAGTCAAATTTCTTGATTGGCACCACTTTTTTGAAACGGTAAAAATAACTTTGTTTTTGCGTTAATTAATATGTCATTAAATAAGGCACATTTTACCATTTCAAAAAAGTGGTGCAAATCAAGAAACTGATTTTGAAAAAAAGTAGCCCATCTGGTAACACTGTATCCCAGTGCAGTGATTTCCCTTTGCATGCTGAAGGGTATGATTTTCGTTTGGATGTCACTAGGTGTGTGTTTTCACTGCTCTGTAAAAAAAACATGTTTTATAAAGAATAACAGAACATTTACTGATTAAATCTGAAAGTTAGAAAATATTTCCGTTGACATCCAAAACGTTGCGTTACAATGTAAGTAGGCTTTCTGCAAAATGAACTGAAACATTTCAGGTGACACTCATGAAGGTAACTGATATTTTAGTGGAACCTCTTCTCTAAAACTTCGATTATTTTTCGTTGGAAATAAAGCGGCAACCCAGCTGCCCATTATTTAAAATGAACTTTCCTGGATTTTTTTATAGTGTATGAAATAACATTTTTAATTAAACATATGTGAATAAAAATTAATATTTTACATATATTACAAAATTTCAATGCAAGTAGAATGTTTAATTTCTAAATTATTTCTCGATGTCTTGTTTCTGTATTATTTTTAGAATGATAGAAGTCTATTAAATAGAAAATCTACCGTATATTCTTGAGTGATAAATTCAGTCTTTTGCATTGGTAAGACTTTCATTTAAGGAGATTTAATTACTTTCCCTGAATAATATCAAAGAAGCCCCCTTTCGGGCTAATCAATTCATTATCATATTTTGTGGTGTGCTAGAGTTACTGATTATGATTTTGTGTAACATTACCAAGGGAAATTTGCTGCATATAATTATGTACAAAGAAAAGGATATTTCCTATTTTCCAAATATCTTACATAAATAAAAGTAAAGGAACGTAATTGATGTCTAAAATTCATTATGATAAAATAATTCGTTTTGCATGCTCATAATGAACATATTTTACATGTTAAAAGATGTTATTTGCATTTAATAGAGATAAAGTAATCCCCAGTTTTGAAATTATAAGGATGGCTATTACCACAGAAAGAATGTAAATTTTAACTATTAAAAGAAAAAATAAATTTACGTGCGATAATAGCTATTAATTTTTAATTATGTTTATTATAGCATAGCTGCCAACTTTAGGGGGTTTGGCCAATAGTGTTTTTAAAGAGAAAACAATATATTTTTTAATAACCGAAAAATTTGGATTGAATAATGCAATTTTTTTTCTTTGAAAATTAGTGAAATTTGAAAGCGTATAAGTTGAAAGATTTTATTGAAAAATTTACATACATATACTAAGTGAATTATTGTTATAGTATAATGATGGCAACCACTGTGATCCTTGTATTTACACAAATCATCAGTTTTTCAAGTCTTTTACGACAAATGAGTGCAAAAGTTTAATACAATATAGGTGTATAATTTCATTAGACTTGCATAATAAATATTTATTTTTAGTTTTGACCCACACTAACGTTTATAAAAAAAATCATTCTTTGTCGAGAGTTTTAATTGTATTTGTATAATTGTATATTGTATAATTGTTCATTGTACTTATTGTTATAGTATAATGATACCAACCGCTGTGATGCTTGTATTTACACAAATCATCAGCTTTTCAAGCCTGTTATGACAAATGAGTGCAAAAGTTTAATACAATGTAAATGTTAATAATTTTATTAGACTTGCATAATAAATATTTAACATTGTCCATATTTAAAATAACCCTCACTAACATTTGTAAAAAAATCATTTGTTTGTCGAGAGTTTTAATTGTAATTGTGATGTCAATAACAGGTGTGATTTTTTGTTTCATGTCTAAGTGATATATTAACAATATAAATTTTACAGCTGTACAAATAGCTGGAATTGAAGACTGTTTCATTTCATAGATTTGCACATGAATTAGATAAAAATAAGTGTACATTGAAAATTCAGCATTTCGATATAAATCTTTATATCGAAATATCCTGCACTTTGTAGTCAACATTTTTCTTGAGTGTTAAAATGAATTCGAAAATTTTGTTTCAGTGAATTACACGTTTGATTACGGAGTCGGGACATTTCGCAGCCATCGAAATACTGGTGAGAATTCGGAATCCTTAAAGAAAAATTCAGCCAGATGCGGAATGTCACAGTGTTGCCGCATCTGGCTGATTTTTTATTGGGGGATTTCAAAATATCACCACTAAGTTTAAATAGTTGTTATTGTTTTATAAGATGATAGGTATTCCACAAATAAAATAAAAGAAAATTGCTATTCAAAATTTTCCGGTGTGAATTCCAACACTAATTGGAAGTGGGTTGATTAGCGATAACGTCGCACTCGTGCCCTGTGGCCTTGAGAATTTCGATGGCATCGGACCTATGCGTCTCAACGTTAGTTTTTTATTGGAGTCGTGCACTTTAAAAAGCAAAATCTCTACCATACACCTACACTCATGTCCAAAATTAAAGTAACAAATATAAAAGCTGTAAAAACTGATGAGTTATTCTATGTCTTGCCACGCAATTTGGCACAGATGTATATTACAATGGGACATAGAATATAGAAAAATAACAACATGAAAAAGAATTTAGTTGTGAATTAATATACAGGGTATATCGAAAAGTGTTAAATCAGGAAACAGAGATAAAGCATTTATTTCGAAAACAGCCAGTCTAATATGGAGTGTGACCACCGTGCACTGCTATCCAAGCCTCACAACGAGCTCTAACTCTGTTTATGATGCTATCAATTAATGTTTGCGGCAACAAAGCCCGTTCTTCCAAAAGCACGGCTTTTAACTCCTGGAAGGTCCTGAAAGAGGGGTTACGCCGTGTAATGGGTCTATCTAGACCATATCAAACATGTTAAATAGGACTGAGGTCCGGAGACAACGAACGCCAATTCATGCGGCGAATTTACTCTTCTTCAAGAAAATCATCAAAAGTGTGAGCTCTATGTGGCTTCGCATTATCGTCCATAAATATGAAGTCCGGACCTACAGCAACCCGGAATAACCTCACATGGACTTCAAGGACTTCATCCCTATGGTGATGTCCGTTGACAGTACCCGCATCGAAGACGTGCAGTGCTGTACAACTGCCCAACTTTATGCCGCCATAGACAAAAATTACTTTGATATCAAATTTGTCGATTTCTTTTACGCAGGAGAGTTGATAGCGAGCTCCACGTTCTCTCCAGATGAAGATTCGACGAGAATCACTATGCGTGGTGAATCTCGTCTCATAACTGAAAAGAACATGCCCATTCTTGTTGCTTCCAAGACTGATGTCTTCGACTCCACAACAACCGGGCTTTCCTGTTGGATGCAGTGAAAGGGACATACACTTCTGGACGCCGGGTGTTACGAATGAGGTCCTTGAAGCTTGTGTGAGATTGTTCCGGTGTGCTGTAGTCCAGGACTTCATGTTTATGGACGATAATGCGAAACCACACAGAGCTCACTTTGTTGATGATTTCCTTGAAGAAGAGAATATTCGCCGTACGAGTTGACCCTCAAGGTCTCCGGACATCAATCCTCTTGAACAAGTTTGGGATGGTCTAGGAAGAGCCATTGAACAGCGCACGTATCACGGGAAGTGCTACTGGCACGTCTGAACGAAGCATCTGAAGAGGGGGATTTATTGCCTTACTTGGATGCGGTGTCCCTCCGTAATTTTTATTAAACCTTCTTGTCTTAACTCTTTCAGGGGCAAGGTACTTCCATTCGTAAAAAGACAAAATTAGTGACTGACAACGGAATTTGCGAGCAAATTTATTTAAATATAAGCAAAAGGTTTTGTTCACTTACTTAATAAAAGGAAAATTTTCATTTCATTATTCTGTTGCCAATATGGCGTTTAGGAATTAAAATTAGATGGTACAAAAATGAACCATCGCCCTTGAAGGGGTTAAGACAGAAGTCTGAACTGGAATATCCAGATTTAATTTTTTATTGATCCGACTTCACATTGCTAAAATGTTGAAATAAATAAATGACACCCAAAATTACGAACGAATTTATTTGCAAATAAGAAAAAGCAATATTTCTCATACATAGTAAATGGAAAAAATTATATTAGAATTCTATTTTCATTGTTGCATTTCGTAATTAAAATTTTGTGGTTTCAAAGGCAAACCACTGTGCACGAAATGGTTAAATAAAGCATAAAATACTATTCTTTATTTGTGGTATGAATTCGAAAGTACTAAATAAAAAGGGAGGCCAAACTGACAACCCTGGTCTTCGCTTGACCTGGCTTAAGATTGTTATGTGGATTAAAATCTCTCAATTTATTTTTATTTTTATTTTGGTGCAACTTTTCAAGTTAAAGCATGGGAAAAAAATACTAGTCGTAAGAGGGCACTATTTTCAACTTGCGAAATGTCTTCCATTCATATGCTCAGGTTTGGTATATAAATGTTTGTACATTATGAAACGAAATCTTTCAAAACATTGTACGTGTCATATATTTCATATGAATGGAACATAGGTTACCTTATAGCATCGTTAACGAAGTTTGTGGAGAATGTGTAAACATCGTTGCCAAAATGCGACTTTTTTTTATCCACATTGTGTTTACAGTATGTTGAAAATAAGTCTCACCCAAGTCATGAGCATCTCTAGGATGAGGACAGGAGGTGTCATCATACCACTTTTATTTAATAGTAAATTTCTCCTTCTTAAATTGCGATATTAAATTTTGAGATACGGAAGAACTTTGTAGTAGATATATTATTTTTGTCGATTAGAAAAATTGTATGAGGCCCCCTCACTCTATGGGAGGCGCTGTCTAAGTGCAGCTCTTTGAATATTAGGCCTACGCGCTGGCAGAAAAACATCGGCTGTCGCAGGCGGATTTTTGCAGTTTTTTTTACAGCAATTTGCATTTAAATACCAGTATTTTCTAAAACAATTCATTTTTGTATTAAATCTCAGAAAAATAATCCGGAAAGTACTTTTAGTGAATACTGGAATTTAGATCCTGATTATCATAGGTGCAAACTTCCACCAGTATTTTATAAAAGAAAATTCCTCCTAACCTCAAACTGAAGTTGAGTTATTGTATTCGGTGAAAAATTCTGCACTAAAATGCTGGTGGGATTTTACACTGCGATTATCAGGCTCTGCTGTGATTCCAATTTAGGTTTTGGAAAGAATCTGACTACAACTGCAGGTCTTTAACTTTGATGGAGTTATGAATAAATAGGAGGAGGCGTATAATGTACTGACTAGCAGTTGCGGGTGAAGTAACTGAGGAGGTTGTCACAAGATGGCGGTTGTTTTTTTTAAATCATATCAACAGTTTCTGATTAACGTAGGGGCAAACTCTCCACCAGTAAATTTGAATAGAAAATTTCGTCTTATTTAAGCGCCTTATCCATGAAAATATTTACTTACAAATATGGAAAAAAATTCTGTTTGTTTTTGCTGGTTTCAGTTTGCTCCGAAATTATAATCTTTTTCACTGAAACTGACAGGAGGTTGTCTATGTTGTCACAACATGGCGGAAACGCAGGGCCTGACTAACGCCAAAGTAAATGTCCACCAGTAAAAATGAATATCTTTTTCTGCTATTATTTATGACTTAAATTATGCATTTAATAAGGCGTTTAAATAAGAAGAAAATTTATGTTTAAATTTACTGGTTAAAGTGTCATCCGGCAGTAACTAACCCATTCGATAGCGGTTACAGATAAATCTTCACTGTTTTAACTCTTTGAGGAGCGGTGATGCCGTCACGGCATCACATAATTTTAATCCCTAATTGCTACATTGGCACCAGATTTTTTGAATGAAAATCTCACTTTTATTAAATAAGCGGAAATATACCTTTAATTCTTTACAAATAAATTTTCTTGTAAATACTGGTGTTACTTAATTATTTCAACAGTTTACAAATACAATTACCTTGCCCCTGAAAGGGTTAAGGATATGTCAGTTCCTTTATATTAATAGTTCCATGTTTACTTTCATCGCGTAGGCATTCTGAAGGCTGCGGGGAAAGTCAATGTGTCGTCGATATGTCCCATATTGTATTGTGGTGCAAATAGCTAAAAATCAATATCTCTGACAGCACAGTTGAGAGTTATAATGTGAAGAGTTAAAGATATAATATTTTGGTAATTATTGTAACTGCAACCGAATTCACGACACATTTATGTCACTTTGAGTGGCTGCGATATTAATGTTGATAATAAAAAATGCACTCGATTTGACATCCAGTAAAATAAGTTAGAACACTTGATTTAAGCAATTTTTCGTAATTGTGAGGCAATGTATGTTGCAAATGCAATTTCATGTAATTAAATGGCTTGAAATTGCCTTCTCAGTTTCTTTCAACTCCATACTTAATCTCACGTTTCCCTTCCTAGTTATTTTTAGTTTTCATATATTATTGTAAAGGGCCCAGAAAGACGTATATTTTATAGTAGCTTATGGAAATTTGCTTAAGATAGAAGATGTTTTAGTGCAATTTTATAAGATTTTTTTAAATTTATAAAAATGGGCTTCTCTTTAAATGCGACGATAAAAATTTATTATCTTCATCAACAAAGCAGCGTCCTTTAAGAATTTTTTTCATTAACATATGTTTTTTGTTTAAATTATTTATAATAGACTTTAATGGTATATTTTGAGCGTGTTTACATAGCTTCTAAAATCTGAAACAATGGATGACTTCACAAGAAATGGAACTTCTCTTCACGAGACTAAAATCTCGTAAAGAAAATTTCCATTTCTAGTTACTAAATGTTTCCTTTTTTAACCCCTTGGGGACGAGCGGCACGTATACGTGCCGCATGAAGCGCTCAGAATCCTTGTATTTCCTCACCAGTAAAATTTTACTGTAAAATTTACCTTATTTAATCAGCGCATTTTGTCGATTCAAGAAAACAAAAATTTCTGTTTTTTAAAAACGGTGACTAAAGATTAAAAATTTCGTAAAAAGCTCCCGTCCGAAGGGGTTAAAGAATTTTTCTTTTTTGTTTAACCACTTATCAGCTTTGCCCGAATGCCAATCCAGAAAGAAGAGTTGGCTTACTTCCTTAATAAAAGATTTTGGGCGCCACTAATTTTTAACTATAACTTTTGCTTCATTAATTAGCGTACATATATGACTGTACAAGGCAAATGTTTTAATAGGAAAAAGTGCTGTTGTGTCGGTATTTTTAATTTAAAGTTAAAAAAAAATATATTAAGCTGTTTTGGAGTTAAGTAAGAAAATCTGGTAAATTCCAGTTTACGAAACAAATAAATATATATTCGTAATAAAGGGATTATTTCACATCACTTTGTGCATATTAAAAGTAACTTTCGGTTAACGAATTGTGGCGTTATAGATAACGGTCTTTTTTAACTCTTTCAGGGGCAAGGTCTTATCTTTGTAAAATGCGGAAATGAGTGATGTACACTAGAATTTACAAACAAATTTATTTCAAAATAAGCAAAAGCTGTTGCTCACGTACTTAATAAAAAGAAAATTTTCATTCCAATATTCTGGTGTCTATGTGGAATTTAGGAATTAAGATTAAGTGGTCCAAAAATGAACCCCCGTTCTCGGAGGGGTTAATTGTGTTTCTACCTCACACAACACAGTAAAGATATTCGATTTATATCAGTTTGGTTAATACTGAACGGTAGGTCGAGGCTATGGATTCAAATGTTGCCTCACTGTCACGAGATTTTATACTGGGTTTAACTATTTCTCTATTTTGGGATAATTTAACTTGTGTACCTGTTCTCCCCTTCCACATTGGCGGCACTCAGATGCCATTCAACCGGCTGCATTTAGAATAAATCCAGATATACAGCACTTGGAAACCCCAGATGTTGGTATTCGGTTTGTTTGTTTCATACTATGAGGTGTAGTTCCTTCTGAATACTTATATTTAACTTCTTGAAGGGCATCGGTATATTATATATACCACTTAATTTAAATTCCCAGTTGCCACATTTATATCAGAATTTAGGAATTAAATTTTGCTTTGTATAAAGTACGCGAAGAAAAGCTTTTACTTACTTTCATATAAATTTGTTCATAAATCCCAATGTCACTCAATTATTTTAACATTTTGGCAACAAATGTACTTTACTCATGAAACGGTTAAATGCGTTTATGGAATTCAGATTTGTCCTTGTTAATATCGTCGTGTTAATAGCCTTTTATTAAAATCTTGATAATACTCAATTCTGATTTGCATAAAATAATTATTATGTAGTTCGTTTGCCTATAAATAGAGGAATTTTAAAGCAAATGTTGCCAAAGTTGGTGTTTTCATCCGCCATTTGAAGATATGGCATAAGGAAGCTCAATCTTCTCAGAGCAATTATCTTCACTTTTAACATATCGCCATAGCTTCCCGCATCTTACGCTTTATGTAACACCAAAATTTTACAGTAAATTTTATCTATTTAAATCGCCGTAATCTTCCGATTAAGTAAGGGAAAAGTTTCTACTAAATTTTTGTGGCACAAAAAAGTGGAAGGCTTGGCAGCTATGCATTTCAGAGATATAGATTTTTTAGAAAAATTTAAAGCACTATTTAATTTATAAACACCGGAATACCAAAATATATATATATATATAATGGTAATTAGATTGAGAATGAATTGAATAGAATTACATTGTTTAATGAATAAAATTAACATTTTACAAAACCATTCAAAAATATATTATTAAATCGATTGCAGATGGTTTTTGTAAAATCATCTTCAGAATTGTTTAATAAAATCTAATTGACATTTTACCGTATCTCTTCCAATTATTGATCTGACAAAAAAATTAAGAATTAACCAAAAAAGCATGTTGTCATCATCATGTCAAATTGTTTTACTTTTTGATGATAAATAATTGTGCTATACAGGGGGGATTCGAAATTCATAGTAACATCTTTAAGAGTTTGTACAGGACACTGTAGCAATTATTTATTGTATAGGAATGTATGGGCGCAAGTGACGCGTTGACATAAAAACATAAAAAAAACCAAGGACCCAATTTGGCAGATTTCCCAGTTTTGCGGGGGGGGGGGGGGGGTTGTATTCAAAAATATAGATTTCATACCGGGAATTTCCAAAGAGGATTTTTTCTTTATATAATCATGAAATGCCCGTATTAAAAAAAGAAAAGAATAGTATAGGAATTTTCTGGTATGAATGAGAAATTTTGAAACAAAAAAATGGACAGATTGGCCTTTTGGTGTTTGTACCTCAACGTGTCATTGAGTTCATACATTCCTGTACAATAAATGATTGTTACAGTGCCATGAATCAGCCCTTAAATTTTGTACCATGAATTTAGAATCACCCTGTATATTTATTTAGATAAATGTGCTCTAAAAAAGTAAGCAAATTAATTAATGGTATGGCGAAAGCTGCCAACTTTTACGCTTTTTTGCTACCTCTAAAAATATAATAGAGATTTTCCCCTTATTTAATAATGAGATTTTGAGGATTAAATAAGAGAATATTTACCATAAAATTTTAGTGGCAAGAAGGAAGCGTAAAAGTTAGCAGGTGGGGTATGTGCAAGTTTCGCGCGCTCTTTATAATTTCCAAGGAGTCCAGCGCCACAATTAATGACAGGAAAATTTCTGTTTCATTTTTAAAACACTGAATTTGAAACCACCTCGATTATTCGCAGAAATTTCATTATTTTTCTGAATTTAAATATGATGAAAAAACTGTTACATTTTTTGGGTAGAATTGTGCAAACACTTTATTTTTCCTTATTTCAAAGGAATAAAAATTCCAAAAGACGTTTTTGTCTTCTTCTCGGGACACCTCAATATAGGCAAAAATGGTCAGAAGCTTTTAATAGATGCTACTATTAAATTAAACTTCCACCTGCCAGACGGGTCTAATGGATACGACAGGTAAATTCAAAATATTTATTCACAGGAGAAATTTCTTTAAAATAAACTAAATATGTAAATCAGACAGTAATAAGGTAAAGAAATAAGTTAAATATATTTATATAAAAATTCAGATGCAGGAAATTTTTATAAAACTTGAGTAAAATTTCCAGCACGTCTAGGGTTAAGAGTAAAATCTACGAATCAAACAAAAATGCATTAACCTTTAATGCATGAATTTATAATTTTTTTTCAAAAAAAAAATATATATATGATTCCAAGAAAAGTTTATTATATAGGAGAAATAATGAAAAAAATCAGAGATATATTTTTCGTATACTACATTAACTTTTTTACTTTCTTCTATCTTTACAAGAAGAAAGTATTGGATTCGTGAAAATTTTCGACTTTCGGTTTTCGACGGATTTACACGTTTTAGGGGTCAGAGAACCCGAAAAACATGTTTTTACAAAATGTCTGTCTGTGAGTCTGTGAATCTGTTAATCTGTGAGTCTGTCTGTCTGTCTGTCTGTATGTGACACAAATTTTGTGGGCGCTCTATCTCAAGAACTAATGCACGGAATTTAATAAAAAAATATATTCAGTTAGTCCCTGATATAAATTGGTGCTGATTTGTTTTTGGTGTAAATCGCTCAACAGGTGGCGCTGCTATGCAGCCTTTTTCACGATTTCCGCAATAGCTCAATCTCCAGAACTAATGCACGGATATTCATCAAACTTCAGATTCAGTTAGTCCTTGACATGAATTTTGTTTTGTACATTTTGGTGTAAATCTCTCAACAGGTGGCGCTGCTATGCTGCACTTTTCAAAATTTCCATTATAACTGTATCTCAAGAACTAAAGCAACAATTTTCAGAAAACTTCAGAATCAGTTATTCCTTGATATGAATTGACATTTTGTACATTTTGGTGTAAATAGCTCAACAGGTGGCGCGGCTATACAGCATTTTTCATGATTTCTGCAATAGCGCTCTCTCAAGAACTAATGGACACATTTTCATCAAATTTCAGATTCAGTTACTCTTTGATATGAAATGATGCTGACTACGTGTTGGTGAATATCGCCCAATAGGTGGCGCTGCTGTGCTGCATTTTGCACTATTTCCTCAATAGCTCTATCTCAAGAACTAATGCACGAATTTTCATCAAACTTCAGATTCAAGTACACCTTGATAAATGTTGATGCTGATTATGTGGTTGTGTAAATCGCTCAACAGGTAGCGCTGTTATGCTGCATTTGTCATGATTTGCGCAATAGCTCTATCTCAAGAACTAATGCACGGATTTTCCCCAAACTTCATATTCAGTTAGACATTGACATAAGTTGATGATAATTAGGTTCTGGTGTAAATCACCCAATAGGTGGCGCTGCTATGCTGCATTTTTATGGATTTACACGATTTCAGGGACAGTAATATGTCAAGAACTAATGCACGGAATTTCATTTTTTAGAATCCTCATGATGAGCATAGTTGCACTGTGATAATGAACTTTGAAGTATTGACAAGTATGAGATAGAAGAAAGTTTTGTGATGGCCACAACATACTAGTTTTAAGTTGCACATCTACAACGCAAGCAAAATCTACTGTTATAGCAAAAAAAGTGCAAAATTAGTAATTATTTTAATAAGTATGAATCTAGGTAACGTATTTTGTATGAATTTTACTTTGTAAAACTTAACCCTTCACCTCTGAACGGTCGCATTACATTGCGGTTCAAAAATTCAAATTGCTTATTGGTACCACTTTTTTTGAAAAAAAGAAATATTAACAGTATTTAAGAACAGGTAAAATGATTCCATAATAAAGTCAATTACACTGTCTTAAAAAAACTGGTGGCAATCAAACAAACTCAATAAAAGACACAGCCCGTGGATATCACGGGAACATGAATTAAAGGGTTAAATATATGAATTATTCTTTTAAACATGAGTTTTTTATTCTTATATTAAGGATTATACACGAGAAATTTTGAGATAGATTTTTAACTTTATTTAGTAGCATATTTTAGTAATATTCACAGGATTCATAATATATAAATATAGGGGTTACGAAAAGTTAAATAATAAGCGATAGAGATATGCATCACTATGTATTTAACCCTAGATCTACCGGGAATTTTATTCAAGTTTTAATAAAACGTTCTACACCAGAATTTTTATTTAAAACTATTTAACTTATTTATTTACCTTATTTTTGTCTGGTTTATATACTTAGTTTATTTTAAAGAAATTTCTGGTTTGAATGAATATTTTGTATGTACCTGTCGGGTCCAATGGACCCGTCTGGTAGGCGGAGGGTTAAGGGTTAAAAATATGTAGAAATTTAAATTAAAAAATGTAATAAAAACAAAAAACAAAAATGTGAAAATTAGATAAAAAACGCATGAAAAACATATCTGAAACTTACTAGACTAACATTTTTAATGTTGTTTTGGCATTTTTATTCTTCTGAAATTGTTTGTCCTCTAACATACTATATCCATAGCTGTAAATCACCTAATATATCAAATTGTTCTTAAACTTCATACATCATCAGCAAACCTTTTCTTGTGAATAATGTTCTTATTTGTATGAAATTTTTAGAGAGTAATCAGTATGTTTTTGAAAACCCAAATCGATTATTTATCTCCCGTTGCATCTCATATTAATATGGAATTTTCAGGTTAATCTCATGATTTTTATATTTTGTATTTTTATTTTATTATATATAATGCAATTTATATTCGAGGATGGAGTAGCACTGTTGATGTTTATTCCAACAGATCCAGATTTAATCCAGTTGGGAAAAACATCCATTCCCTTCATTAACCTTCCGTCTACCAGACGGGTCCATTGGACCCGACATGTACATTCAAAATATTTATTCAAACCAGAAATTTCTTCAAAACAAACTAAATGTATAAATCAGACAATAATAAGTTAAATAAACAAATTAAATAGTTTTAAGTAAAAATTCTGGTGTAGAATGATTTATAAAACTTGAGTAAAATTTCCGGTAGTTCTAGGGTTAATGCAATTTTTTTTTTTTTTTTTTTTACTTTTCTGTCTCTTTTATTTATTTTCTTTCTTTTTTCATACAAAATATTTAATTTTTTCACAATCATAACTGTCCTTTGTCTGGCGAGATCTGTTACGTCTACATTAATAAAATACGATAATATCTCTTTTATATATATATATAAATGACTTCATCCGTAACGCCCTGCGTCCCGTCGTGTGTGTCCCTTTCACTGCATCCAACAGGAGAGCCCGGTTGTTGTGTAACCGAAGACATTAGTCTTTGACACAACAAGAATGTGACGTGTTCTTTACAGTGATGAGTCAAGATTCACCACGCAGAGTGATTCTCGTCGAACATTGATCTTGAGAGAACGTGGAGCTCGCTATGATCCCTCCTACATAAAAGTAATCGACAGATTTGGTGGCAAAGGAATCCTTGTCTGGAGCGACATAATGTTGGGCAGTCGTACACGATTGCACGTCTTCGATGCGGGTACTGTCAACGCACACCGCTAAATGGATGAGGTCCTTGAAGTCTGTGTGAAGTTGTCCGGGGTGCTGCCGTCCCGGACTTCATGTTTATGGACGATAATGCGAAGCCACACAGAGCTCACATTGTTGATGATTTTCTTGACGAAGAGGTTATTTGACGTATGAATTGGCCCTCGAGGTCTCCGGACCTGAATCCTATTGAACATGTTTGGGATGCTCTAGGAAGAGCCATTACACAGTATAACCCTCCCCCAGGACCCACAAGGAGTTAAAAGCCGAGCTTTTGGAAGAATGGGCTATGTTGAAACAAACATGTATTGACACCCTCATAAACAGTATGAGAGCTCGTTTTGAGGCTTGTATAGCAAGGCACGGTGGTCACACTCGCTATTAGACAGACTTTTCTCGAGATAAATGCTTTATCTCTTATTTATGATTAAACACATTTTGATATACCCTGTTTCTTAATGCACGCTTCAAATCTTTTCCCTATTTTTTTATTGCTATATTCTTTCAGCCATTGTAATAAACTCCTATGCCAAATTCCGTGCATCACAATGAATAGATCATCAGTTTTCACAGATTTTACGTTTGTGACCTTAATTTTGCACATGAGTGCAGTAGTTTATGCCATAGCTGCCAACTCTTAGGCTTTTTTGTACCACAAAAATTTAATACTAAATTTTACACTTTTTTATTGCCGTAATCAGCCTATTAAATAAAGCAAGAATTTCTATTAACCCTTTGCACTCGGTTGTCGCCGCTGCGGCGACACGGTAAAGTAAGTGAAAAACTCCGTTGTCGCCGCTGCGGCGACATCGTCTTGCCTTGAAAATTTTGCTTTTGGCACCAGCAATAAAATAAAATAAAATTTGCCTTATTTAATCAGAGCATTTCTAAAATTGTGTCCTTTTTCTTCTTTTAATAAAACTTCTTTTAAATAAGTGGTGCTCATCGAATAAAATGTTTGTGTAACGACGCGGAGTTGCTGGTGGTCCATACTCAAAATAACGCGGAGTGCAAAGGGTTAAATTTTTGTGGTACAAAAAAGAGTAGTAGTTTGCAGCTATGTAATACGCATACTAAAATATTATCCCCCGCAGATTTCGGAGCCCTAAATTATTCAGTGTTCGGTGCCTGCGTAATTGACATATAGACATAATACATTTTACAGTGCATCATTTTTCACGTTTAGGGCAAGATTTCTGATTTGTCTTTTTTGATATTGTAATTTTTTCAAAGATTTTTATTTTATTAATGTTAAATATACTTTTAATATACTACTAATCTTTTCAATAACATAAAGCTATATTTCTGTCATAAAAACAATTTGATATTAAAGGAGAATGGGAATCCATAAAAAAAAATGATACGGAAAACTATTTAAAAGGGCTTCATTTTCATCTGACATAAAAAATTACCACATGGAAAGAATTCTTTGAATATCATTGCGAAGCAAACGTATTCATTTTATTTTATTTTCTGAAATTTCCTTTGAGATGTAAAAGTATAACTTAGATATATTCTTATTTGTTACGTGATCTCGCAACTAAATAGCAATTTTAAGTTTGATAATATTTTTTTTCTTTTGCATGAAAAAAAAGGACATTTTCTTATTTCGTTTGGTTCGTTTGTTTCAAATTCTAAAAATGACTCAGTGTTATAGCTCAGTGACACATCAGAGTTAGATCTCTATTATATACTCAGTGTTAATGGTAGAATTCGAGTTATTTTTAAGCTACATATTTTGATGCGTTTATGCCTGAGGTAGGTAAAAGCTTTCAGTTCATTTTATTTTGAGATTTATGAGAAAATATATCGAACATGAAACAGGATATTTGACATTACATTTGAAGTTAAATAAGGCAATGGTACTTCAAGTAGGTGTATCACAATTAAAATTACAAACACAAAGAATTTTCCTGAAACTACATATTACTGTCGATATGAGTTTAAAGATTTCTACATGCGCTTGATTTACATTCATGTTTTATCATTTTTACGGAAAACTGATTTCTATAAGGAAACTTTTACAAATGTCCATTTTAATCCTTTCAGGGGAGAGGTACTTATATTCGTAAAATACTGAAATGAGTAAGTAACACCAGATTTTTCAAGCAAATTTATTTCAAAATAAGCAAAACCTTTTGTTCATGTGCTTGATCACCCGACCGGAGCACCAACCAAAGAATGGCATAGGATGTAACGCTCCGGTGGAAAATCCCCACAACAATCACCGATGCCGGACATCGGAAAGCACCCAAAATAACAAGGAAAAAGGCACATATTCTGACGAACTTACATAGTAAATCGTAAATTTACAAAACAATTGATGTTGCTTTCATCATAATAATAAAAATAAAAACAAAAGTGAAGTGACTTAAATGTATAACAAAAGTTAAGACTATAAATCCTTGTTCAAGATTATGAAGTGTAAATGTTCATAAAAGTTCACTGTTCACCAATGTTTAAATGAGTTCAGTGTTCGAAAGAAAAATGTTCATAAAAGTTTTATATAAGAAAAACTAACTTGAAGAAAGATCACCATAATGTTCAGACCTCAAGAGAAAATCACCGCCAACAAAAATGTCAGACAGAGGACAGTTACTATAAAAGGCACAATGTTGAGCCTTTGATGTAGTGTCAGAAAACCACGTAATGTCCGTAGCGAACCACTGATGAGTATTAACAGTATGATAGATGTAAATAGTTACAAGTGTAAAAATTATCAAAATTTATACCTAATAAATGAGTATTCCCTATTAAGTGCGTTGTACATAGCACACAGTTTTCCATAGTTTGAACGGGCGATGAGAACGCCTCGAATGTTCCATCTCAGTGTACAATTCCTGTTGAATTTAAATGTACAAGGCATTAACGGACAATGTCCAAACAAATAATGTTGTATACTTCCTACATCACCACAGTTACACCTGTTATTTGGGCGTTTTCCTATTTTAAACAGATACTGTGGAAATGCTCCATGTGAAGAAAGAAAATAACCTATCACCTGGGATTCACATAGAAAAAAATCGTTAACCTTGTTTAACCCTAGATCTACCGGGAATTTTATTCAAGTTTTAATAAAACGTTCTACACCAGAATTTTTATTTAAAACTATTTAACTTATTTATTTACCTTATTTTTGTCTGGTTTATATACTTAGTTTATTTTAAAGAAATTTCTGGTTTGAATGAATATTTTGCATGTATCTGTCGGGTCCAATGGACCCGTCTGGTAGACGGAGGGTTAATATCGCATAAGTATCTCTTCCCTTCTCCGAATTTTTCCAAGAAACCTGCCATTGATCATGTAGAAGTGTTTTAAAATGACGCTTTAAAATAGAAGTTGGTGCAGGAATGCGTAGAACTTTATCATACAGATCAATTATAATAACTGATTTTGCCAACATGTCCGCTCTTTCATTTCCTGATATTCCAACATGCGATTTTATCCAGCCAATATATATGACTTTATTATGTAACAAGCGCAAAGAGTTGAAGATATTAAAAAGCTGACCGTTTGTTCATGTGCTTAATAAAAGGAAATTTTTCGTTCGAATATTCTGGTGTTAATGTGGCATTTAGGGATTAAAATTACGTGGTCCAAAAATGAACCACCGCCTTTGTAGGGGTTAACACACTAAAATTCAAATATATGCGTACAGACAAATAAATTTTGTTAGAGCTATATGTCATTTCCAGTTACCGTAATTTCCGGTATATAGCCCGCAGATCAAACAATTCAGTTTGGATCCAGAAATTTTATTCAGTATTTGAAGATCAATATTTACCGTGGTCTAAAAAATGACATTTTATTTTTTAAAATTTCTGGGTCGAAACACGATTGTTTGATCCGCGGGCTATACACCGAAATTACGGTAAAAGGAAAAAAGTACGGAAAAACTCTAAAATCTAGAGTTCAATGCATATTTCAAAAGCCATCTGAAAACCGCGGATTTTTTTTTTCTTTTTTTTTTTGTGTGTGGAATGTATCCATTAATAGACACCACATCGAGGCAAATAATTTGAAACACTCTGCAGTGTTCGATTTTTCAATCCAATGCGCTTTCAAATTTATTCGGAATATGCAATACACTTTTTTAGCTCACAGGTTTTTTAGCCCGCCGGTTCTGTATGTATGTACGTAACGCGATAACTCTTGATAGAAACATCCGATTTGCTTCATTTTTTTTTCTGGGTTCATTCTGATAAGACGCTTCCCTGATTAGTTTTGGGGGTTCATTGGTTAAATATAAAGTGGGGAAAGCGAGGCTAGTGACCCCCACCCCCCTAATTTAAATAAATGGGTTTTTCATGCGGAATTAATCGATTTGCTCCAAATTTGGTACACCAGTTTATTATATTAAGGAGCTTCTCTGATTAAATTTGGAGGTTCATTAGTTAAGTATATAGGGGGAAAGGGGGGCTAATCCCCCTCCCCCTTAATTTAGATAAACGGGTTTTGATGCAGAATTAATCGATTTGCTCCAAATTTGGTATACCAGTTTGTTATGTTAAGGAGCTTCCCTGATTAAATTTGGAGGTTCATTATTTAAGTATATAGGGGAGAAAGGAGGGCTAGACCCCCCGCTTAATTTAAATAAATTGGTTTTATTATAAAGAATTATTCGTTTTGCTCCAGATTTTTTATACCGGCTTAATATGTAAAGAAACTATCTTGATTAGATTTGGAGGTTCATTAGTTAAGTACAAAGAGGGGAAAGGGGGGTCTAGACCCCCCTTCCTCTTAATTTAGGTAAATGGGTTTTTCATATAGACTTATTCAATTTGCTCCAAATTTAGCATACCGGTTTATTATGTTAAGAAGCTGCCGTTACTAGAATTGGAGGTCTATTGGTTAAGTATAAAGGGGGTGTAGTCCCCCCTTAGTTTAGTTAAATGGGTTTTTCTTGCAGAATTATTTCATTTGCTTAAAATTTGATATACGGGTTTATTCCGTTACGGCGCTTCCTTCATTAGATTTGGATGTTGATTTGTAAAGTATAAAAGGGGGAAAGGGGGTAAGTCCCCTCCGTTAATTCAGAGAAATGGATTTTGATGTAGAATTATCCAATTTACTTTGATTTTTTTTTTCTATGTTCATTTTGATAAGGAGCTTTCCCTATTAGATTTGGAAGTTCATTAGATAAGTATAAAGGGGGGAAGGGGTTAGACCTCCCCCCTTAATTTAGCGATATGGTTTTTTCATGCATAATTATCTGATTTGCTTCAAATTTGGTATACCGATTTATTATGTTAAGGTGCTTCCCTGATTAGATTTAGAGGTTCATTGGTTAAGTATAAAGGGGGATACGAGGTTTAATCCCCCTTCATTTATTTTTTGAGGGACATTATTCTATGAAATAAGAGTATAATATACAGTTAGTGTGAATAGCCTGTGAGCTCAATGCCATCAGTTTAACTGGGCACATTTCTTTTTATTTTATAATTTCTGCATTTAGTGTTGACTAACTTTTTTTGAGAAATTCATAGTAAAAGCGTATTGAAGTAAAAATATCTATATTTTATTACTAAACATTGAGGTAATGTTCCTATTTAAGTGAATGTTTATCAGGGGAGGAGAAGAGAAGAAAATATTAAGACAACGCTCCTAAAACAGCTAGTTAATTATTTATTTATTTTGTATAAAAAAAGAAAGGAAAAAAGGAAAAAATAACAATATTTTAAAAAGAGTATGTGTGCAACTTTTTTTTTCTTTTTTTCTTTTTACTGATTGTAATAGTTTTTACTATACTATTTGAATTTTTTTTTTTTTTTTTTTTTTTTTTTTTTTAAGTTCCAGTTTATAATGAAGAGAACGAATTTTTTTTTTTTCCAATTGGATTAAATCATATCCAAGTCTTCAACTGTGCTACTCCAGCCTTGAATAAGTATATAGTTCTAGTTGTAAAACACAGACACGGACACATACATATACACCGTCATTTTGGACGGGCGTATAATTCGCGGATCAAACAATCATGCTTGGTCACTGAATTTTTATTTAATAATTGAAATAATATATTTACCGCGATTTATGAAGTTACATTTTATCAAATAAAATTTCTCTATCCAAAGATGATTCTTTGACCCGCGGATTATATGCCGGAAAATACGGTGCATATATATATATATATATATATATATATTCACATTATATGTAGGATGAAGGTAAATATAAAATTTACATTGAATTTTTTTGTAAACCGAATATAAAATTATGAATTTTAAAAAATGGAAATCATCTAAAGTTTGTTGTTAGCAGAGCTTCACAGGCAACTATTTTTTATATTCTATTCACACCACTATTATTAAAATGTAAATTTCGTAGTATATTTCTCTTGCGCATGATGGCAAAGCGAATGTGAAACATTTTGTTTCGAAAAAGCAGTGCGTAATAGTATTAAAAAATAATCGCCTGTGGCAGCCATGTGTTAAAAAAAAATAAAAACATTTCTAATCATTTGTGTGATTTTATTATGTTAATTAGACACTTAGAAATTCTGAATATAGTCTATAAATAAAAAAATTAATTGATGAGGGAAAAAAGGAGAACAGTTTCACTTTATGAAAGATTGTCTGTTTAACACTAAATGTACCATCAACCAGTTTTTTGATCGGTTCCGAATGAATATATTGCGATTCGAGCCAAACATTTCTTCATAAAATAAAGAAAATATAAATCACACATTAACACATTAACCCTAGAACTACCGGAAATTTTACTCAAGTTTTATAAAAACATTCTACACCAGAATTTTTACTTAAAACTATTTAATTTGTTTATTTAACTTATTATTGTCTGATTTATACATTTAGTTTGTTTTGAAGAAATTTCTGGTTTGAATAAATATTTTGAATGTACATGTCGGGTCCAATGGACCCGTCTGGTAGACGGAAGGTTAAATAAAATATGTTAAATAGTATTAAATAAAAATTTCGTTAGGTATTTCTTAAAACTTGAAAGAAAATCACTGTATGTTCCTTGTTAACATTACACCTACAGAAAATTTTACTAAAATCACGTAAAATCAATTGTTATTTAATACAATTTAAGTTAAAAATTTACTATATTTGTATGTGGTTTATATTTGATTAATTTTATGAAGAAATTTCTGTTCCGAATCAATATATATTCATTTTATTTTGAATAAATGACGACTATTTTCAGAAAGGCTGTGGTACAGGAGGTAGCGACGTCACAGTAGATATGCATAGCTTTTCCAGAGTTGCCAAGTCTCGGCTTTTTGCACACGACTATTATTTTAGAGAAAATATTGTTAGGTTTGAAGCTCTGTTTCCCCTCGCTGCAGCACTGTTCTTGTACCATCACAAAACATGCGCCCACCGCCCCCTGAATGGCTGACACCCTGAATCAATGACCTGAGCGGTTGCCGAAGGCGAATTTTCGTCAGCGTGTGTACACTGTGCAGTCCCTTGAATTTTGGTACCAATAATTTGCAAAAGTTTTTTCCGCGTTATTTTCTGAGAAGTCAAAGAAATATTTTATAAAATGCTGGCGTCAAAATTTAAGGGACGTGTATATACGTTTAAAAAAATCCGCCTTCGTCAGCCGCCATTTTTGTGTCTGCGGTCAGGCCTACTATTCAGCGGGCGGTAATGCACCACAGCCGAAGAGATTTCGGAAAATCCGTGGTTTAGCGCATGAAACTATTAACACTAGAACCGCCATAGCGGTAATTTTGACCGGTACCATATAAAAATATTTCGATTCCAGCCAGAAATTTCTTTCTAAAATAAGTTAAATATAGCACTGTAAAAAATGGACTAAAAAACGGAAATACTACTGGCAATCTAGACGCCAGTACTATTTCCGTTTTTTTAACGGGAATTTTTACCCATAAATTAAAGAAAAGTTTCCGTTTTTCTGATTAAAAACGGCAAATGTTCTGTAATTTATGGGTAAAAATTCCCGTAAAAAAAAAAAAAAAAAAAAAAAAAAAAAAAAACGGAAATAGTACTGGCGTCTAGATTGCCAGTAGTATTTCCGTTTTTTAGTCCTTTATTTTTTTATTTTTTTATTTTTTTTTTAAGTGTACCACAGAGAAATATGTTAAATAAATAAGCTAAATTGTTTTAAATAAAAATTCTGGTGTAAAATATTTTACATTTGAGTATATAACACTTGAGTGAAATTTCCAGCGGTTCTAGTGTTAATAAAGTGGAACTGACATATCCTTAAATTAGTGAATCTTCAACTGTATCCGTTTTCATAGAGATTCATTACCGCCGTATCAAATTTCCACCAGTAAATTTCAGTAGAAATTTTTTCCTTATTTAAAAGTCTTTTTAATACAAAATTTCAGTGAAATATAATAGCTACAACAGATTTTTATTTTTACTGGTGGAAGATTACTTTAGCGGGAGTCAGGCAGTGCGTTTCCGCCATATTGTGACAACCTAGGCAACCGCCTGCCAGTGTCACCGAAAATGACCATAATATCTATGCAAATTGCCACCAGTATAAACAAATAGAAATTTCAACCACATTTGTGAGAGAATTTTTTCATGAAAAAGGTCTCTTACACAAGGCAAAATTTTCTATTCAAAATTTACTGGTGGAAGTTGGCTTCGAAGTTTATCCGATGTAAAACAATCAGCCGCCATATCGTGACAACCTCCTCAGTGTCTTTACTCGCCACTGCATTATATGTCTCCTCCTCTTCATTCAAAATTCTTTTTTTCAGCCATGTATGGTTTTAAGTAATGATGGGTTGTACCACGATGTCTCTTGTTATGCCATTTTGAAGCACAGTTTAACCAATGGAGTTATGAATAAAGAGGAGGAGACCTATAGTGTACTGTCTACCAGTTGCGATTGAAGTAACTGAGGAGGTTGTCACAAGATGGCGGCTGCTTTTTTAAAATCGGATTCTGATTACCGCCAGGACAAACTTCCCACCAGTAAAATTGAATAGAAAATTTCGTCTTTTTTAAGCGTCTTTTTCATGAATTTTTTTTTCAAAAATGTCATAAAAATTTCTATTTGTTTTTACTGGAGTCAGTATACTTTGTAAAACTGTCAGTTTGTTTTCCTGGTTGTCACAATATGGTGGAAACGCAAGAGCTAGCTACCGCCAAAGTAAACTGCTACCAGTAAAAGTGAAAATCGGTTTCTATCATTATTTATGACTGAAATTTTGTAATAATAATGTGTTAAAATAGGTTGAAGAATTCCATATAAATCTACGAGTGGAAGCTTCCACCGGCGGTAAACAACGTCTACGATAGCGGTTACAGTTGAAGCATCACTATTTTAAGGCTATGTCAGTTCCTCTTTATCCGTGAGTTTAATCCCTTGAAGGGCGGTGATGCCGTCACGGCATCACATAACTCTAATCCCTAATTTCCACATTGGTACCAGAATTTTAGAAGGAAAATTTAACCTTTATTAAATAACCAAAAATACACTTTTACTTGCTTACAAATAAATTCTCTTGTAAATACTGGTGTGCAAAATTATTTCAATATTTTAAGAATTAAAGTACAATCGAGATTATTCATACTATGTTCCATGCCGAATCCATTTTTAACCCCTTGAAGGGCTATGATTCCGTCACAGCATCACATAATTTTGATCCCAAATTTGCCACATTGGCACCGGAATTTTATGATGAATTATCTGAACCGGAATTTTATGATAAATTTTCTTTATTAAGTGCTTGAAAATTTACTTTTAATTGTTTAAAAATAAATTCTCTTTTAATACTGGTGTCATTTAATTATTTGAACATTTTACGAATACATGTACAGTCGTGGAAAAAAAAAAAAAGTAAACACCCCCCACTAACTCCTCAAAAAATTATCGTAAAAGAAAGTTACTGGTGCCGAACGATTGGAAATAAAGTCTACTTTTAAATGACATAGATAAAATTTGCTTAGGGGACCATCTACATATTAAAACGAACCATAACTTTGTTTTTGTCAATAACAGTACACAATTCTGACAGCATAAATGAACTCTGCGCCCTTCAATTAGCCTAAAAACAAATTTTTATGCAATTCGTACCATAAATTTCTGAGAAATTAATTATTTTAAAACGAGCGTATTTTAAGGGCTGTATCCAAATTGAAGTTCGGAAATCGATTGTTAACCGAGGGAGCCCCCATCTTGATCAAGGCACCTTAAGAAGTCAATGAAGCCTGCTAGATTACGGGACAGCAGAAGAAATTTCAAAATATCTACTCACTTCTATTATCGACGGCCCCTTAAACCATCATTTTGCCGTTTTTTAAGCATAATTTGAAAACTACTTGGAAGAAAAATGTGAAATTTCGGATTTACATAAAGCAGGACTTAATAAATCTAAATCCATCAAAAAAATCGAAGGTTGCAATTCACAATTTTTTCGAATATTAATTTCATAATTCATAATTCATAACATAAAATTATAAAAATTGCAAATTCAGCGTATATAGGTTTGGGTATATTAGTATTATTGCTACAAAAAAGATTAGCACATTAGGAGCATAATTTCTGGAGATATAAATAAAAATAGGAAAATGTAGTTTAACATTAGAAGCACTAAATTTTGAATGTTTATAATTCAAAAACTTATCATTCAAATTACTTGAAATTTGGTGTCTAGGCATAATTTGAACCGAAGATTCGAAATATCTTGTTAAAATTGGGTATTGTCATTGAAAAAAATGAAGTTTGGATTCGTTTTATTATGTAGATGGCCCCCTAAGCAAATTTTATATCCATCACTTAAAAGTTAGACTTTATTTCCAATCGTTTGGTACCAGTAACTTTCTTCTCCGATAATTTGTTGAGGAGTTAGTAGGGGGTGTTTACTTTTTTTTTTCCACGACTGTACCTTGCCCCTGAAAGGGTTAATGCGAGAAATACCAACATTGAATTTCCATCAAATGCTATCGCTAAAATACAATTTCAATTCATGTCCTTTCGTATAAAATATATTTTTAGGCAAAATATCCATTTAAATATTTTAACCCCTTCAGACGTGAGTGGATATTGTCAGAGTTGTGAAACACAACGGACAAAGTTAAATGCAGTTGTCAGAGTAGTGAAACCCAACGGACAAACTGAAATGTCTAGAATGGACGTTTTAACTTTGATTCACAGTCTACCGTTGAGCTTTAGGTAACTCAACTGGCAACGGGACGAAAGAGAAGATCGAGATAGCTGATGCAGAAGAGATTGGAAATGTAGTGGAGGTGGAATGGAATGTTATATAGTTCTGATTTATTGTTTATTTTAACTGTTTTTAGAGTATTAAAAGCGTTGAGTTTTAATTATGTGTAGTGTCAAGATTATATGAGTGGTGTGAAGTTTATTTCCATAGCACCATGTTTGAAGTTATGCTCGGCTACGAAATTAAATGGTTTCAGAAGATCCGTATCTACAGTAAAAGTTCACTTATAATATCCCATCTAATTTTAATTAAGATTTCCATCAGAAACATTTAATCAAATTTTACTTTTATAAGTTTGATGGGAAAATGTTGCAAAATTGCTCTTTCATATTTTGAATGAAAAGTTTTCAAAATTGAACATTAAAAAACACAATTGCTTGCCTCTCAAAGGGTTAATCGATTTAAATCCCAAAAAAGCATCGCATTGTATAATAAAAAGAGGATTTTGGGATTATAAAATTTTAAGATAAAACTACTTTTCAAAGTTAATACATTTTCTCAAAAATATGTCTAAACTACGTACACAGAATTGAGAAAAATATTTTCCAAGCAAAAATAAAATATCTATTAAAAGTTATTTCTATTGAATATGACGATTTGAGTGCATAACCTTTTGATAAATATTTAAAATGCCAGTTCTCTCATTTAAAATATCTGTAAATGCGTTTTACATTGCAAGAATGCATTGCATTTAATATTATTCCTGAATTTCGACGTTTCATTATTGTATTGAAGAATGTCAAATTATTCTTGAAATCTATTTGTTATTTACTCACCGTAATGCAAAGTAAATTCCGTTTAATTTCACCGCTGAAATTTCCTTTCAGATGCAAATAAACATCATTTTGAATATTTTCTAAAAAATGAGTTATAGTTCAAGCTTCTTTACATGACTATTAGTTTTAATTTACACTAAATATTTGGTCATGTTTATTCATAAATTCTCCAAAATTGCAGAATGATACATGAATTGACATCATTTATGTTCTCATAACGAAAGAAACGACAAACTCACTTTGAAGAGTGAAAAAAAAAAAACAAACAACAAAAAAAAACAAACATGAGTTTAAATATCAAGAAGTAAGAATTCGTTGGACCAAAACCGAGATTTATATTTGTACAATTTGAAAGATATGCTTGGATACGTGTAATTAAATGTACATACAATCAATTTGCTGTTATGTACAAATGTGCTTAAATATCAAATTTACACACAAAGTACGAAATGAAAAGCACTAATAACTCATTTTATTAAAACATATTTTTTCTGTACATTAAGTGGTACATTTTTTATTGTCTAATGTCTATATGTTAAATTATATTAAAAACTGGATATATTCAAAATCGCTTCGTTTTTTGTGCCTCTATTACAGTAATCAGCGTCCGTTGGCCACTTGTTGCCACAATTTCAATATAATAATCATCGCAGAATATTAATCAAGAAATCGGAAGCCGTTTGTTATTGTTTTTTAATAGTAATCTTCGCTTTATATAAGCACTTTGTTAAAAATAAAAAAATTCTATTCGGAAAAAGTGTTTAGAAGTGGTCTTTCGCTGTTGTTGTTGTTCATCCTTTGTCAAGAACATGTTTCAGCAATCAAGGAATTTTTTCACAAGTGCTGTCCATTTACATCGGTTGGAAGCATTCTGAGCATAAATATGCAGAATCCAAACTAAAATTACCAGGTTTCATTCTGCATTGTCTTTACTCTTTCAACGACGATTGTACGTTTATGAAACCACTTAACTTTAATTATCAATTGCCACAATGGCACCACAGTTTTGGTATATTTTTTTTCCGTTTATCACGTATGTGAAATACATGATTCTCTTATTTCAAAATAAAAATTTTCGTAAATTCGGGTGTAATGCATTCATTTCAACGTTTAATCAATAGAAGTGTTTTGCCCCAGAAAGTGTTAATCCCTTGAGGGGTGGTGGGATATATTATATCCCACCTACGATTAATGTATATTTGCGTCAGAAAATTTTTATTAAATTTTACTTTTCTAACTTTGATGGATTAAAAAAAAAAAAGTCGTAAAATTGCTTTTCCTTATTTTGCAGCAAAATTTCTTGAAGATTCCGGTGTGAATTCGTCATTACAGAAACACAATTACTTGCCCCTCAATATGTTAAAGGAGTATAATTTTCTAATTTTCCACGCAATAGATACCAAATACACAAGATTTTGGGACAGTTTTATATTAAAAATCTCGTAGAATCACTATTAATAAAAGTAATGGTTATTTCATAACATCTTTATTTCCCTTCTAAATTACCAGTAAACCTTCCAAATTATTATTAATAAAAGTGACGGTTACTTCATAACATCTTTATTTCCCTTCTAAATTAGCTGTAAACCTTCCAAATCACATATTCTTTTAATGAAAATATAAAAAATAAAATATTGAAATTAGTATATATTTTAATAAGTATGAATCTAAATACCCCATTTTATATAATTTTCTATTTTGTAAAATTTAACCCTTAATGCGCGAATTATTCTTTAAAATTGTGTTTAATATGCTTATATTAAAGATTAGACACCAGAAATTTTAAGATAGATTTTTAACTTTATTTAGTAGCATACTTTCGTACTTCCTACGGAATTAATATTTCTATATAACCAAAGCAGTTGCTAAGAGTTAAATGAAAAGTGACGTAGATACGCATCGCTATGCATTTAAGTGTTAAAAAGGTAAAATATACTAAACATAGCTGCCAACCTTCCACTAATCTTCCGTAATGTCTGGATTAATTTAACCGAGGTTAACCACATTTCGAACCAGGAAATTTATTTCATGAATGCTTATTTATTTAGTTCCAATTTTCTACGTAAAACATATGTATTTTCATTTCTTAAAAAATTTTCTGGTTTGAAACGTATTAAACCGGGGTCAAATTAACGCAAGTATTACGGAAGATTAGTTTGAGGTTGGCATCTATGACTAAATGTACTGTAAAATTTTTGTGGTACAAAAAAAGTAAGATGTTGGCAGCTATGCATTTTGGGACCAGAAGTTTGGAATGAAATTTTCTTTTTATTATACTCGTGAAGAAAAGCTTATATTTATTTAGAGATAAATTTGTTTGCAAATTCTGGTGGCAGTCAATCATTTCAGCATTTTACAAATAGAAGTGCTTTGCCCCTGAAATGATAAATAATTTTTACAAACATTTATGAGAATATGTTCTATATTAGTTATACCGTTAACATGCTTTGCAATAAATGCAACAAATGAGAGATAACACCTAAAGTATATAACATGTATCTTAACCCTCTCACTGCGCAATCCGAGATTTCTTCAGGCAGCGGAAAAGTTAGCATAATTTGCGCAACCCTAGATTTCCTCGGGGATGACTTTTTTCCGTCTAATTATCCCTCCTTGATTATTCCCACCAGTTATTTTTTCATTGTAAATATTGCCTTATTTAATCGGAGTATTTTTTCGATTAACCCATTACCCGCTTGTGTCGCGTTCATGTAACGGTCAAAATAAATGCACGTATTTAAATTATTTACTTGCCGCCACTAATTTTCATTTTAAAAATTGGCCTTACTTAACCCTTTGCACTAAAGGGCTTCTCTGTGGAGACATAGTCTTTCCTTGCAAAATTTGTTTTTTGGCACCAGTAATAAAGGAAAATAACATGTACCTTATTTAATCGGAGCACTTTTGAAATTGTGTACTTGAACGAAACTTCTTTTTAAAAAAGTAGTGCCTATCGAATAAAATTTGTGTATGAGACGCCGAGCGCAAAAGGTTAAAGAAATAAAATTTTAAGATCACATAAAGCGAAAATTATCGTCCAGAGTTTGTGGTGACAAACGACGTTCAGCTGAAAAGTTGAAAATTTCACCCAGTTAGTCTCAGCAGTTAATGGATTAATTTGGACAAAAATTTTTGTTTTGAAAAACCGGTGAGAAAAGAATAATAATTTATAAAGGACGCTCATCGCAAAGGGGTTAAATAAGCAATTTTTGAAGCTGTTTTGATAAAACAATTACGCAGCGAGAGGGTTACGTATGTAAAGAACAAAGCGACAATTTTTCTCTAGAGATAATATAACACATATAAAAGCTAAAACCTGTGAAAAAATATGATGTCTGCAATTTGAGAGGATTTCCCTGCCATTTATTATGACAATTCTTCTAACCATTTATTTTGTTTCTTCAGACGATGCCTCCTTTTTGTCAGATATATCCGTTTTAAACGATTTTGATAGAAATGTTGGACGTAAGAGAATCTTTTCTTTTTTTATTTTCTTAAAAACGTTTCATATATATATATATATATATATTTTATAAACTAAAATTCGGTTTATTCATGTTTTCCAATTTATTATTTTATATTTGAAAAAAAGTCAGTATTAATCGAGCATTGTAGCATTATCTATCTACTAAATAAACACAAATAGTATTAGTAAATTAGAAATTCTCAATAAAGATATATTTAATAATATACATGTAATGCAATAATAATTCTTTAAATGTCTTTTTTCCTGTCTTAAACAGGTCGTTAACTCCTTGAAGAGCGGTGATATATTTTATATAACTTTTAATTTTAATCTCTGAAGAGCAGAATGTCAGCATAATTTTTGAAAGAAATACTGATATTATAAAGTACGCTAAAGAGCTTTTAAATAATTTCAAATATACTTCTTCGTAAAAGCTGATGTTACATAATAATTTCAATATTTTACGCCGGGAATGCTCGCGGAAAACTGGGTTATATCCGATTTATACTTCGCCACCAATAAATTCAAACAATAGTCGTCATTTTATATGATGGGTGACATCGCTAACAATTTCTGCGCTTAAATAATTTGCAGATTACTTTTCGAAAATTAGAGGTGAGAAATGCCCACTAAATTAATACACGCTGGGTATGTCATACCCATCGTGTGTAATCCCGGTTAACAACAGAAGTGCTTTTGGCCCTGAAAGAGTTAAGGTTTTTTTACTTCCTGATAAAATGTGAACGGTTGGGAAAATTTTTTTAAATGTGGTGACACAATGCTGAGCTTCACATTTCCACTGTCAAAGAACATAGTTAAATAATACGAATTGACATTTTTCCAACTGGGGAAAAGATGTCCATGAAGGAAATCGAACACAACAACTTCCTCTAAAATTTCAAATGCTCTGTGTATTGAGTTAACTAGGCTGCCAACTGGCCGGCACAACTCACTCAGATAACCTTAGTGGCAGTAGTATCTGTTCGCCTACATAGCCACGTCAACAGTATATATCGAAATAAATAGAACTTATATAGGAAAAGGTTCCTAAAATGATTCCCTTAACACTAGAACCGCCGGAAATTTTACTGAAGTGCTATAAAAATATTTTGCACCGGAAATTTTAATTGAAACTACTTAGCATACTTATTTAAATTATTTCTCCAAGGTACTTTTTAAACTTATTTTAGAAAGAAATTTCTGGTGATAATCAAAATATTTTTATTTGATAGCGGTCAAAACGACCGCTACGGCGGTTCTAGTGTTAACCTTTTCAGGGGAAAGGTACGTTTATTCGTAAAATGTTGAAATAATAAATGACACCAGCATTTACAAGAAAATTTATTTGCATACAATTAAAAGTGTATTTTTGCATATTTAATAAAGGTGAAATTTTCATTATAAATTTCCGGTGCCAATGTGGTAATTAGGGATTAAAATTACGTGATGCCATGACGGCATCATCACCCTTCAAGGGGTTAAGGGGAAAACTTGTGTAAAATAACATAACTGTTTAAATAAAACTTTGGTCATATTCTAATATGTTTTACACTATATTTTGTGTCAGAAACATGCTTTAATAATATTTTAAACCCAAATTGAGTAATGAAATAAAAAAGTTTTTGAAAGCATGTCCAAAAAATCAATTTACCCTCACCCAAGGGCAAAATGAACCTTCATTTTAAAATAATTGTAAATAGTTTTTTATCGGCAAAATAAAGAATATAAAAGTAATTATCACAAAACATAATGAAATAAAATAAGTTTTACAATCAAATAGCATCAATCATAATTTATTTTATGTAAATTTTATAATAAAAAAGTACCACAAATAATTTTGAATAAACACTAAAATGGAATATTTGAAAATTATGATCGAAAAGTAATAGCCTATAACGCAGAAATAAGTTAAATAATACCTATTTTCGCCCCATCCGAAAACTCGGGATATTTGAGCACATATCGCAGAGATGCACATTATCGTCATTCTCATCTATCCCTGCACATGCATTTTACGCCCACTTATGACACTTGTGCACTGGATCGAACCTTCACCTGCTGCAGAGGAGTCAAATAGTTCAACGCAATAAATACACTTGTGTTCATCTTCTGAATCTGTTTCACTATATTCCAAACATTGGTTTTTAAGCACCCGTTTCTTCTTTATGGAAATCAGTGTTGCCAGTGGGCTACCTTTTTAAAATTCAGATTCCTTGATTGGCACCACTTTTTGGAAATAGTAAAATTCGCCTTATTTAAGGACATATTAATTAAGGCGAAAATAAGAGGAATTTTATCATTTGACAAGAGTGGTGCTAATCAAGAAATCTGAATTTTAAAAAAGATGGGAATACGTCTTTGCTTTGACTTCGTGCTCTTTTCTTTGCTTGTTCTGGCTGTTTCATTTTTAGATTTAGGATATTTTAATTGGATTTTCTTAACTGGAGGCTCTTTTATCTTCTTTTCCTGTTCTCTAGTTTTCGTTTCCAAGCAGAGCTGATTCTTATAAAGACTGCTCGTTAAAATGGCACTTTCCATCGAGTTTCTTTTTCTCGAAGGGCTTGATTCCGTTTTCTTTGGAGACGGTAGGATAACACGTGGACTCAAAGAGTAAGGTTTGGGGCAGCACATATATTTCGCTCCCATGATGGCTAGGTAACGGTACCGGATTTTCTTCAGCCAATAAAATGATAGTAAAACGATCCACATAATGGATCGTTTTACCCGGCAACATGACCGTCCATTTTAGGTCATATACACCGCCCTCTGATGTAGGCCTGAGCGCTGGACCAAAAATGGCGGCTGCCGAAGGCGGATTTTTATCAGCGTGTGTACGGTCCCTTAAATATTCCTACCAATAATTTTTTGAAGTTTTTTCCGCTTCGTTTTTCTGAGAATAAACAAGGTAGAGAAATCTTTTATAAAATATTGGTGTCTACATTTAAGGGACCGTATCTACGCTAAAAGAAATCCGCCGTCGGCAGCCGCCATTTTTGTGTGAGCGCTCAGGCCTAGTATTCAGAGGGCGGTTGTCATATAACTAGATGACGCCGATAAACATAACAAATTTAGCATTTGCAATTCACATCTAAAAACATACTCTATTAATTAAACCAAGTAATATTTCTGTATATGAAAGTCTGTATATGTAAATAAATATGGAATTTAGTGCTTATCTTATAACAGATGATATAAAATCTACTTTTTCAAAGAATTCTATTCAGGCGCGTAATACTGTGATCGTTTGAATACCACCATTGCCATTTCTTTGCGTGGCACAACCAGTTTAAGTGTTACCATATAGATAGCGCGACCTGTCTGGAAGAAAACCTATGTGGATCGTTTTGCCCGCTAGGATCATTTTAGGCCACCTTCCTCTAGATGCATTTTACTTTTTTATCTCAATCATGTTGTTTGATAAAGCTATCATAAGAATTGACATTTTTCCAATTGAGTGAAAAAGTGTCCAGGAAACAAGTCGACCCCAAAACCTTTTTCTTAAATTTCAGACTCTCTGCATTTTGAGCTACATAGCCTATCAACTGGCCGACACAGCCCATTCAGATTACCTTATTGGCATTAGCGTCTGGTCTGCCGCGTAGGCAGCTCAACAAAATATACCGCTGGTAAAGGAACTTCATTAGTTAGTAATGGAGTGATAAACAACATATATATAATTGTTAGAGTTAAAAAATAAAACATGTAACTTGGCCTTAGCCTTTTTATAAATACTGTATTATTACTTAAATTTTTCTGCATGTGCAATTTTAGTACAATAATATGGTGACTAGTATAAATATTTTCTCATTTAATCAATTACTGTCGTTATTACTTTCTTTTTCTCTTACGCAAATGCCCACCAGTGGCTTTGACGTTCAGTTCTCAAAGCTGTTAGGTGGCAGGTGCTGTGTTCTAATCCCTGTCGCTTTTATTGGCCTTACGTTTTGGAGTTCTCCATGGTTTTCTGAGAACTTTTTATACCTAAGTGTTAGGATCAGTGTTGCCAGTAGGCTACTTTTTTAAAATTCAGATTTCTTGATTGGCACCACTTTTTTGAAACGTTAAAAGTCTCTCTGTTTTCGCCTTAATTAATATATCACTAAATAAGTGGCATTTTACCATTTCAAAAAAGTGGTGCCAATCAAGAATCTGAATTTAAAAAAAAGTATCCCATCTGGCAACACTGGTTAGGATACCTTAGACTCCACACGAAAGGAAATAAGTCAGACGCCGTTGACATACATACCACAGATAATCGACAATTACAAACAACATCACCTCAAATATAAACATATTACGTTTTTTCTGCATATCGGTTGTGAACATCGGTTTTGAATCTGTATTAATTAGCATGTTACCATAAACGAAAGAAATTCCGTTTAATGTATCTTACCTTTAATAAGGAATGGAACCAGTTATTTAAAATTATCGCTGAATGGAAAATATCTATAATCAGCAAGAAGATCTCGTAATGCTAAAATCACTTGTGCCTTTAATGTCATTTATTTTTATTATATTGGTAGGAAGTTGCAGAAAATAAAGAAAGAAAGAAAGAACAAGTAAAAAAACGAAAACAGACAGTGCTCCAGCATTTGGCTGATTTTTTATTTAGGCATATCAAATTTTCACCAGTAAGTTTTCATAGTTATTTTTCCTTCATGGTATGTTAGATATTCCATAAATAAAAATAAATTCAATTGCTATTCAAAATTTTCTGGTATGAATTCATTATTTCAAAATAAAAATATCTGCCCGATGCGGCAACATTGAAAACAGATAACTGCTTATTTTATTCATAAAGCAAAAGCAAATTGATATAAAAAAATTTTGACATTTTTATTGGTACACATTGTGCATATTCAAGACTGCCTTTATAATTCAGTGGACTTTTTCCATGCTTGTCCATCTCCAACTATTCTTCTGTAAAATGTGGTTCAATTAGACCCTGAATAAATACGCTTCGAACCTGGAAATTTATTCTATATATATTTATTTATTTAATTTCATGTTTCCACGTATAATTTACATGAAATTCTTTCTAAAATAAAATTCTGGTTTGAAACATGTAAAAATTGGAAAACATTAATTCACATTTTCCGGCAGTGTGGCCAGTGGGCTACTTAAAAAAAAAAAAAAAAAAAAAAAAAAAAAAAAAAAAAAAAAAAAAATAGATTTCTTGATTGGCACTACTTTTTTGAAATTATAAAATTCCCCTTGTTTTCGCCTTAATTAATATGTCATTAAATAAGGTGAATTTTACTATTTCAAAAGAGTGGTGCCAATCACGAAATCTGAATTTAAGAAAAGAAGCTCACTGGCAACACTTTGTGACTCAAGAACTCTGATTTGAAAAAAAATATTTACTCATATGTTAGAGTGCATCATTTTAAGTATATAAAAAATAATTCCAAATATTTAGAACATAAAAATTTAAAATTATTGTCTAAAAGTTTTTTTTTATTTTTTATTACATCTGCAATAAAAAAAGAATTACATATTTTTCTTAAATACCGTAATTTCCGGCGTATAATTCGCAGATAAAACAATTCTGTTTTGACCCGGAAATTTTATTTAGTTACTGAAGCCAAATATTTAGCATGATTTAAAAAGTTACATTTTATTTTGAAAAAATTCTGGGTCGAAAAATTATTGTTTGATCCCCGGATTATACGCTGTAAATTACGATATTCTCAATTTTCTGTTACAAAATTGTAAAGTATATGAACTTACATTTGTAAGTGTGTTATTTTAATTTATTGGTACAGTTTTAACTTCGTTATGGAATATCAGACGGAAACCAATGCTGAACTATTTATATCAGGTGAGAATTGATTCATCTTTCACATAGGTGCCAAGTTGTCACTAATCCTCCGTAATATGTGGGTTAATTTAAACCTTGTTTAATACATTTCGTACCGGAATTGTTTTTCAGAGATGAAACTAAATAAGTTCCTTTTAGAAAACTGGAATTAAATAAATAATGATTCATCAAATAATTTTTCTGGTTCGAAACTTTGTTAAACTGGGTTAAGTTAATCCACGCATTACGGAAGATTAGTGCGAGCTTGGCACCTCTGCTTTCATAATTGTCTGAACGCTAAAGAAATAGATGTAAAAAATAATTAACCCCTTGAAGGGCGGTGATGGCGTCACGGCATCACATAATTTTAATCCCAAATTGTCACATTGACACCGGAATTTTATGATGGAAATGTCATCTTTATTAAGTACACGAAAATTTACTATTACCTGTTTACGAATAAAATCTCTTGTTAATACTGGTGTCATTAAATTATTTGAACATTTTACGAGTACAAGTACCTTGCCCCTGAAAGGGTTAATGGTTCAAAATTATAAAAATCATAATAAATGAATAAACTGCGATACAATTTTAAAACAAATTACATTTGTATGTAATTTTTTTTCTCTATTTGCCGGTGTAAAAATTGAAAATGAGCGAAGTTTAGAAGTTTAAAAAATTATATTAAAAGTGAAATTTAATCGTCTGTTGTTGCCAAGATCTAAATGACGTCAGCGTTACGCACAGCTACGTTTAACTTTTATAATATACATAGTGGTAATTGTTCGGCTACGAATTAGTGGTTGCGCACCCCTATTTTAGGGGATTCTGAAAAGGAATGCGGCATTTAAAAGATCGTAACACTCACACATTTCGAACTTATCTATAAACTAATGGTAATTTGAATGTTTTTTTTTTTTTTTTTTTTTTTTTTTTTTTTTTTTTTTTTAGAAATAGGCTATATCTCAGGTCAGTGTTGCCAAAGGGCTACTTTTTCTAAATTCAGATTTCTTGTTTGGCACAACTTTTCTGAAATGGTAAAATTTCCCTTGTTTTCACCTAAATTAATGTCTCATTAAATAAGACGAATATTACGATTTCAAAAATATGGTGACAGTTAAACAATCTAAACTAATAAAAGTTGCTGACTTGCAAAACTGTTTTACTGACGAAAACGAGGCGTTTGGGGGGTATTCTTTAATCTATTTTGTTTCATAAAAAAGAGTTCATAATAAGTGTCATCCGTTTTCTATTTGTCAAGAAAAGCAAATTTATTCATCTAGATCTGTAGTCTTCAAACTATGGCCGGCCCGCCACTGAGATATCAACATTTAACCCCTTGAGGGGCACCGGTATATATTATATACCATCTACGATTAATGATGTTTTACACCAGAAAAATTTTATTAAATTTTACTTTTCTAACTTTGGTGGAAAAAAAGCCGTTGAATTGCTTTTACTTATTTTGAAATACAATTTTTCAAAGATTTCGGTGGGAATTCAGCATTTCACAAACGTAATTGCTTGCCCCTCAAGGGGTTAAAAAAAGGAAAAAAACTTCCTGAATTAATGATAGAAACGTAGTATTTAAATAATGAGAAGATTACATTTTGGAATTTGTCATTGCGCAAGACTTCCAATGGAGAACAATGAGAACACCTAATGTACGAGGTTTCTAGAACAAAGATTTCGTTATTATATAAAAAAAACGGTTTTTATTTGTTAATGTTTTAAAAAGAATATCAAAAACATTTTGAAAAAAAAATTTGGGGAGGTTTCGGGGGGGGGGGGGGGGCTCTGACACCATCCTATCTTGATGCTCGTCAACCTCCAACTTTTTTAATCAAAAAACATACTTTGATTAAGAACATTTGTTTAATTAAATGTGATTCTTTTATATTGCAGTCATTTGAAATCTTCTTAAATTTATTCTTTAAGTAAATTCCTGGTACAAAGTATGTTTTTCAATTTTATTAAATCCGGCGATTGGCATGCATGCATTTTTAATCTTTTTAGAAATTCTGGAAGTACATTTAACACTAGAACGCCCAGAAAATTTACTCAAGTTTCATAAAACATCTTACACCAGAGTTGTTATTTAAAATGACTTGACTGATTTATTTAACGTAAATCTGCGTGGTTTAAATTTAACTTCTTTTATAAAAGAATATCTGATTTCAGTTGACATTTAATCATATGGTCGGAGTCGGATCGACTCCTACCGGGCGTTCTACTGTTAACACAAAATATACCGATAACTGGTAATTTGGCCAGTACCAAATGAAAATATTTCCATTCGAAACATAAATTTCTTTAGACAATAAATAAAGGATAAATCACACAGATATAAGTTAAATAAATTTTAAATCTTTTTTATGAAAATTCAGTTGTGAAATATTCTTTATAAAACTTGAGTAAAACTCACGGTAATTTTAGACAGAAATGTAAAAAAATACATTATTTTATTTACACTGGTTACCGTTGATTTTAAAAGATATTCGTTATTATTCATCGTGTTCAGATAGATTGTTTGAGAATTATAATGACGTACTCGTCGCCAGAGCGTGACTATCACAGGATAAAATTCCATTATTATTTATGTATATTAATCGTTTCCTTTTTTATAAGCCATAATTTTTGTAATAAATCAGACAAAAATTACTATTTTTTGAAAAAATCTTATAGAAATTTTGCACTATTTTAATCGGTCTGTTCTCGTTATCAATAGATAACTTTATTTTTGTAAATAAACTCTGATGGTTTTGCAAATTGAATTTAAAAAGAAATAATATCGGGACGAAAGAGCTGATAGATGTATAAATATAATTTATGAATCCGTTTAATCTGCATATCGGCACGAGAAAAAATATCTTGACTACTCTAATTCAAAAGTACATATGAAAACTTAGCGTATTCATTATCGAAGTGCTGTCGGAGGGCTACATTTGTAATTCAGTTTTCTTATGTGGCACCACTTTTTTGAAATGGTAAAATTCTCCTTGTTTTCGCCTTATATAATATGTCATTAAATAAGCCGTGTTTTACCATTTTAAAAAAAGGGGTGCCAATCAAGAAATCTGAATAAAAAGAAAGTAGCCCACTGGCAACACTGCATTATATTAACTCTTTAGTGCGCAGCTTTGCATACAAGCAAACAACAGTGTTTTAAATTTAATAGATTTTTTTATTCGTATATACGTAATTCACACAAGAAAATTAAAATAGCAATATTTATTTTGATTAATAACAGACATTCCGATTTAATTAAATCGAAATTAACCATTGAAACTTTCTGGTGTAAAGTCACATTCTCTGAACTACGTAATTTCTAGAACGTATTCTATTATGGGAATGAAAGGGTTAAAAGTTAATTTTTATAAAATAAATAATTATATAAAATAAGATATTTGGAGGCATACTTATTAAAATATTTAATAATTTGCAATATTTAAGCGTAAAACAGCCACACTACAGAAGTTTTTACTTGTATTGCAGATGTGCAACAGAAGAAAAGATTGACGTATTGTATGAAAAATGCAGCTCTGATTTTTTTTTTCATTATTTTTCCCGTGTAATAAACCTTTCAGAGAATCATATATATTTTTTTCGAAACAAAATTAAAAATCACGCATTTAAGGGTTAATCTTCAGTATTACACATTCTGGAATAAGCGCCGATTATAGTGAAGGGGGCAAATCATAGAAACTTCCATCACTAAACTTAAAATGTTATTTTCGTATTAATTTTGTCACGGTCATTAAAATTGGCAAAAAAATTCATTAGCGGTAGAAATAAGACTGATTGTCTATTTCACCCCATCGAAGTCGACGCTATGCATTCTAAGCAATTTCAAGATTTATCAATGAAAACGTAAAGCAGTTTTTTCCTTTAACTCCAGCTATTTCTTTTATATTATTTCTGGGTTATTCTTTAAATAAGAAATGCTTAACCTAGTTAACCCTCCGTCTACCAGACGGGTCCATTGGACCCGACAGGTACATACAAAATATTCATTCAAACCAGAAATTTCTTTAAAATATACTAAGTATATAAACCAGACAAAAATAAGGTAAATAAATAAGCTAAATAGTTTTAAATAAAAATTCTGGTGTAGAACGTTTTATTAAAACTTGAATAAAATTCCCGGTAGATCTAGGGTTAAGACGTATGCATAAAGATTTAATGGCTCAGTGAATTTCTTGATTGAAATTGAATATGCCTTGATATTATATTACGATGTCTCGGGCAAAAATGTTTGTTTTATCAGAAAATTGTATCTTCCGAAAACACTATATAAAATTGTCTTGGAAGATTGTATAATCATGTCCACAGGCATGCATTCTAGCAGAGCACATTGAATCTCGTTATATCTCTTTTGTTCTGTGTGGTATTTTTTATTTGTTCACAGTATTATGTTATTTCTTTGTTGTTTTGTTTGTTGTTTTTATATGCAGTGCTTTCATTTGATTAAAATTGTGAGAAATCATTAATTAATCATAAATAATGTGTTAACACGAATACGTACACACCTTAGAATTTGAATGGAAATTCTAATGCTTTGATTAAATTAGAAATATACGACTTATAACTTTTCTAGAGATTTCTAATCTCCATGAGAATAATCTTAGCATTTGTAAATACTTTCTATGATTAAATAAAGCGAAAAACTCTAATAGAAAATTCTGGTAAGGCTGAATGCGCAGCGCTCATTAGTTATATATGTCTAATATTTATTGCAGGGCTGCCACGGGAGAATATTTTTATATTCTGTTCGCACCAGTATTTTTCTAATAGAAATTTTGAAGTATATTTCTCTTGCAAACGTTGTCAAAGTGTCTGTTAAGGATTTCGGTTTTGAGAAAGTGGTGCCAGTTAGAATTAAAAGGTAGTCGCCTATGGCAGCCCTATTATTAGGCTTCAAACCGGCTATATCCCTTTATTTTTTTATTTTTATTATTTTCTTGTTGTAGGTGTTACATGTTGTTTTGCTTGTTATCTTCCTTGTTGTTTTATAAGCAATGGTTTCTGTCGACTAAGAATTTGAGAAATTATTAATAAACTATATAAAAGTCTCCGTTGTTTGAAAAACATAAGAAATTGCTATAATAAAGAATTTTAAAATGTCCTTACTTCCGATTTATATTTTAAAAGTAAATAAACGAATTCAACAGAAATATTGAACGAATTATTTTTATCTCTCAAGCCAATGCCAATTTCACTCACATTGAGTTTCCACTGGATTTATTAAAACCGACAAAAAATATCCACTTTTCAGATAACATTGATGGGATTATTGATAAAATATATTTCTTTCTACAGTTTTTTGTTCGATAAATTTATAAACTGGTAACCATTTAATGCATCTTACTTAGATATTTTCAGTTTTTGTCAATAATTGTACCATTTATTGCAGGATATCTCTTAAATACCTTAACCCTTAAATGCATAGTGATGTAAATTTCCATCACCTTTTTATTTAATTTTTTATACATAAATTAAGTTCCTACAATCACTATATTTATATAGAAATATTACTCCTCTAAAAATTACAAAATTATGCTACTAAATAAAGTTAAAAATCTATCTTAAGATTTCTGGTGTCTAATCCTTAACATAAAAATAAAAAACACAATTCTAAAAGAATAATTCATGCAATTAAGGGTTAAAATTTGTAATAGCTTTTTTGTTTGTTAAATATTTCAGAAATTTTTTATCGCTTACTAAACACCGAGTGCGATTTTTTTCAAAATAAAAAACATAGATAAAACCCCCCTGATAAATATAAATTTTAAAATTGCTCAAAATAGGAATATATTCGGCGCTGAAAAGGAGTTTTTTTTTTATTCCTTTATTTGTTTTAATATTTTCAATACAATCATGCTTACTGAGATATAAACAAACATGTTCCAATGTTTTCAACTGTCAGAAAAATTCGAGCCCGGGAGTTGAAGCCAGAAGATTTTTCTTAAATAGCCCTGCCACTCGAGCTAACTGACAAGTTAATTCAAACAGAAGACCTTTTGACAATGACATCTGGTCTGTTATCTGAAGCAGCTAAGCATCATAAAGCGCAGGTAACGGATCCCCAATAGATTATGAATGTATAATTATTTTTTTGTGAGTTCCTTTACCAACCCTTTATTCTGTTAACCCTTATGATGAAAATACTGGGTGGTTCAAATTAAAGTATCCCTGTTTGGGACGCTCTAGAGAGAGAAGCAGTGGATGAAACGACTCCATCTTTGGAGGATATACATATAAAACCATGGGAAACTGATTGGTGCAAAAAAAAAAAAGTTCAAACAAAGGCCGATACGGGGAAAATGAGGCGCTGCGATCGGTTTGGAAAATGTAATATGACCAAAGGTGTAAACATCTAGGTGCCAATAAGCCGATTTCCACCAATAAATTTTATTAGTATTATTCGTTTAAATTTTATTAGTATATGCTCGATTAATTTTGTTAGTATTCTTATTCGGCGAAGAATACTAAAAATTTAGTGGTGGGAATGTTAATTACCGACAACTTGTATTCTTTGATTATGTATTTCGCTACATTTTCGTTACCTTAAGCAGATCGCAGCGCCTCATTTTCCCCTAGCGATCTTTGTTTGAATATTTATTTATTTATTTATTTACTTATTTTTATTTTTTTTTCTCCAATCAATTTCCCATGGTTTGATATGTATATCCTCTAAATATGAAGACGTTACATCCACTGCTTCTCTCACTAGAGCGTCCGAAACAGGTATACTTTAATTTGAACCACCCTGTATATGAAAATTTAAGCATATCTGCATAACTTTTTATATAATTGCTAGAAACCACCATATTTATGTACAAATATTGATCCTGTAAAAAATACAAAAATATGCTACTAAATAAAGTTAAAAATCTATCTTAAAATTTCTGGTGCCCAATCTTTAATATAAGAATAAAAAACACAATGTAAGAGAATAATTTATGCGTTTAAGGGTTGAGTTTTACAAAATAAAAAATATATAAAATAAGGTATTAAATTTATACTTATTAAATTATTTTTTAATTTCCAATATTTTAGATTTTAATTGTTTTGCAGATGCGCAAGATAAGGAAAGTTTGACGTATTATACGAAAAATGTATCTTTGTTTTTTTTCTTTCATTATTTTTCCTGCGTAATAAACTTTTCTGAAAATCATATATAATTTTTTTCGGCACAAAATAAAAAATCATGCATTTAAGGGTTAAACTACGCAAGTTAACCCATTACCCGCTGGTGTTGCGTTCAAGCAACAGTCAAAATAAATGCACATATTCAAGTTATTTAAATAACCACCATTTTTGAATAAAAAATTGGCCTTATTTAAAGAAATAAATTTTTAAGATCATATAAAACGAAAATTATCTCTCAGAGTTTGTGGTGGCGAACAAGTTTCAGCTAAAAGTTAAAAATTTCAACCTTATAGATTTGGCGGTTAATGGGTTAACCCCTTCATGGGCTGTGGTTCATTTTTGGACCACTTAATTTTAATCCCTAAATGCCACATTGGCACCAGAATATTGGAATGAAATTTTTCCTTTTATTAACATGAGCAAATTTGAACAAATATGATATTGTACGTGAACAAATATGATATTGGCCTTGCTGGTAACGAAAGGGCTGAGTATCTGGCAATGTCTGTTATTCTGGATGATGGGTTTGATGAGAGGTTGGGTATTCCAATCCCTGTTTCCTTCGTCTAACGTTTTTATAAGTGTAACATTATCACGAGGTGGACAAATGACTGGAAAATTAGTGAAAAGGGCAGAGATTATTTCCTCACCTTGCGTTCAACGGGCGTTTCTTATTTGTTTTATTCAAGGGTAGTAGCCTATTTCATAACCTCGAATGGCGCTTTTCCAGTGTATTTATTTGAGATTGGCAAGCGTCCAACAGATAAGTGCGATTGCGGTAACGGCGGCGACGTTAAGCCTTTTATTTTAACAATGTAGCTTCATGGAACTATTAATAAAGAGGAACTGACATATCCTTAACCCCTTAACGGTCGCATTAAATTACGGTTAAAAAATTCAAATTGCTTATTGGCACAACTTTTTTTAAAAAGAAATGCTCACCTTGTTTAATGGCAGGTAAAATGATACCATAATAAAATCATTTACACTATTCTATAAAACTGCTGGGAATCAAGCAAGTCTGAATAATCTGAAAAAAAGCCACAGCCCGTGAATATGACGGGCGCGAGAATTAAGGGGTTAAAATCATGGAACTATTAATAAAGAGGAACTGACATATCCTTAAATTAGTGAAGCATCAACTGTAACCGCTATCGCAGGCGTTGTTTACTGCCGGTGGAAAGTTCCACCAGTAGATTTATATAGAAATTTTCAATTTATTTAAACGCCTTAATATTACGAAATTTGAGTCACAAATAATGGTAGAAACATATTTTCATTTTTACTGGTAGGAGTTTACTTTGGCAATAGTTAGGTACTGCGTTTCCGCCATATTGTGACAACCAGGGAAATAAACTGACAGTTTTACAAGGCATACTGATACCAGTAAAAACAAATAAAACTTTTTACGACATTTTTGAGAAAAATTTCCATGAATAAGACGTAGAAATATGTCGAAATTTTCTATTCAATTTTACTTGTGGGATTTTCGCCCTAGTGGTAATCAGAAACTGAAGATCCTATTTAAAAAAAGCCTCCGCCATCTTGTGACAACCTCCTCAGTTACTTCACTCACAACTGGTAGGCAGCACATTACATGTCTCCTCCTCTTTATTCATAACTCCATTGTTAAAATAGTGAAGTATCAACTGCAACCGCTTTCGTAAGATTTGATTACCGCCGGGGTAAACTTCCACCAGTAAATTTAAATAGAAATTTTCTCCTTATTTAAACGTCTTCTTAATGCAGAATTTCAGTCATAAATAATTTCAGAAACATATACTCATTTTTACTGGTGAGAGTTTACTTTTGCAGTAGTCAGGCACTGCATTTCTGCCATATTATCACAACCTAAACAGCCTCCTGTGAGTGTCAGTAAAAAAATTATAATACCTGGTTAAACTGACACCAGTAAACACAAATAGAAAATTTTACCCAATTGGTGAGAAACTGTTTCCATGATATGAGGAGCTTAATTAAGACGAATTTTTCTATTTAAGTTTATTGGTGGTAAGTTTGTCCCGGTGGTAATCAAAAGCTCTTGATCCAATAAAAAAAAAAAAAAAAAAAAAAAAAAAAAAAAAAAAAAAAAAAAAAAAAAAAACAGCTGCAATCTTGTGACAACCTCCACAGTTACTTCACTCGTGACTGGTAGACAGTAGACTATATGTCTCCTCCTCTTTACTCATAACTCCATTTCTAACTTAAATGTTTCGGGTTCGACTTCCGTCCTGAAGACTTCTTCATTGAGTTTCAACGTTCTCGATTTCTGAACAGCATGATTTTGTGGAAAGTAAAAAAAAAAAAAAAAAAAAAAAAAAAAAAAAACGCATCGTTTATTTTAATTCTATTACTTGTGATTTAATTTTAGAATTGTTTCAGACAACAGATATATGAAACATAATATAAAAGATTATAAATTTCAGTATTTCACTCATATCTGCCGATATCTGCAATGTATCAGCACCGCTAATTCTAAAAACTAGAACGGCAATAAGCGGTCATTTTCTTCGGTAACAAATAAAAATATTTCGATTTGAACCAGAAATGTCTTTCTAAAATAAATTAAATATGTACCACGGAGAAAAAAGTTAAATAGTTTTAAATAAATATTCCGGTGTAAAATATTTTTATCAAACCTGAGTGAAATGTCCCGCCGTACTAACGTTAAAAGAAAATCCCTTAATTTATTTAATAGCAGAAATTTTTAAAAATAGTTCTCGGTAACTTATGAAGGTACATTTCCAAGATTTCCGTTTCCAAAGTTCATTAATACTACTATTATTTTTACAAAATAAATTGCTTGCCCAACGAGGCTACTTGAGTCACTCAAAAAGACTCTCTCGCGCTAATGCGTTGCCACCCAAATACTCAAGGCCTGAGGACGGGAGTTGTGACGTCATTACTAATCGACCGCCTTCTCACTAGTGTTGGAATTGACACCGGAAAATTTTGAATAGCAGTTTCATTTTATTTTATTTGCGGGATATCTATCATCTTATAAAACAATAATAACTATTTAAACTTACTGGTGAGAATTTGGAATACCCCAATAAAAAATCAGCCAGATACGGCCATGCTGTGGCATTCCGCATCTGGCCGAATTTTTATTTTGAGATTCTGAATTCTCACCAGTAAGTTTAAATAGTTAGTATTGTTGTATATGATGATAGATATTCCACAAATAAAATAAAAGAAAATTGCTATTCAAAATTTTCCGGTGTGAATTCCAACACTAGTGAGAAGTAGGTCGATTAGTGATGACGTCACAACTCATGTCCTCAGGCCTTGAGTGTTTCGGTGGCAACGGCTAAAGTCAATCCAAAGGGATAACATTTTTAAAATAACTCGTTTGAATTTCAATATTTTTAAATGTTTTTTTCTTGCATTGCATAGCTGAGGTCGACCTCTATAAAGGACAAGTGTTGTCAGTGGGCTACTTTTTTAAAATTCAAATTTCTTTATTGGTACCACTTTTTGGAATAGTAAATTTCCGTTTGTTTTCACCTTAATAAGTACGTCATTAAATAAAGCGAAATTTACCATTTCAAAAAAGTTGTTCCAATCAAGATTATTGAATTATTAAAAAAAGTAGCTCATTGGCAACACTGTAAAGGCCGTTTTTTACTTTTTCGATTTTCTTTGTAAATTTTTTTATGAGGATGCTTTGAATTCCGAAATCTGATCTAAAAGTGCAGTTATCCTAATTAAAAATGACCGTAACAAATTCTTAAAAGCACAGAGCAGCCTTTGTAGAAATCGACTCAGCTATCCAATGCAATAAATAAATAAATAAATAAATAATAAAATAAAATAAAATAAAATAAAATAAAATAAAATGAAATAAAATAAAATAAAACGTTTAAAAATACTGAAATGCAAACGAGATAAAAAAAATCTCCCATTGGAATAACATTAGCAAAAGGGTGTTTTCGCGCGACTGAAGTAGCCTCTTAAGTCTACTACCGGCCCGACCCGAGTCTACAAAAAAAAAAAAAATAATAATAATAATGAAAATAAGTCCTGTTTCAGACACGATGTAATTGCCCGATGCCGATCTCTACTCCGGGCATTCTCTACTTTTCTGTATTGATCTAGCATCGGATCGTGCAGCACATTTATACTTATGCTCTTCCCGATCAAGTCCATTGATTATTGTTCGTAAATTATCGACTCAGTTTGATACTTTTAAATTTCTATATCTGGCCGGACGGTCCATTTAATCTTTTTATCTGCCCAGACCGTGGGCGAAGAAAAAATAAACCGGGGGGGGGGGGGGGGGGGCAGTAATTTTTTTCTTTGGCCCGTTAAAAAAAACTGTCTTTAATTTGCCGGCCTGGCCCGTTACAAAATTTGACTACATTTTGCCGTACAGGCCCAGGCCCGTTCAGATCTCTACCTCAAAATGGTGAATCTTCAACTGCAATGGCTTATTATCGCCGAGGAAAACTCCCACCAGTAAATTTAAATAGAAAATTTCTTCTTGTTTGAACGCCTTACTAATGCGGAATTTCAGTCATAATTATGTCTAAATACAGATATTTATTACTTTTGGTGGAAGTTTACTTCGACTGCAGACAGGCACTGAGTTTCAGCCATATTGCGACAATGCCAGGGTTGCCAGATTTGGCCTTTGTGCTTAATTCTGAAATTTTACATTCACACCAGAAATTGTGTATTGTACTAGTTTATTTATTTAACCCTTTCAGGGGCAAGTAACTATGTCATGTAATGACGAATTCCCTCCGGAGTCTTTAAAAATTTTTATTGTAAAGCAAGGAAAAGCAAACTTAAACTTACACTATGTGCAAAACTACTTAAAAGATGAGACTATATGATTATTGACTATTATTATATGATTATTGAATATTGACAATATGAACTTAAAGATGTTAAATTATTTTAATACCTTAGTACTTTCAACTACAAAAAACATAGTCTTCGTCAGAGAAACATAAGAAATACAATTGTTATTGACGTCTAATTTTCAAAATTCACGTAGATGGTGACGAAAGGAGTGTCTACCACCTACGTCACCATCTACGCGAATTTTGAAAATTAGACGTCATTAACAATTGTATTTCTTATATTTCTCTCAAGAAGACTATGTTTTTATAGTTGAAAGTTCTGAGGCATTAAAATAATCTAAAATCTTTTAATATTGTCTCACCTTTTAAGTAGTTTTGCGCAGAGTGTAAGTCTAAGTCTAACCTTTTAAAGATGAATTAAGCATTTCTATTTATTTATTCACTGAAGGAAAAGCAATTTTACGACATTTCCCCACCAAAGTTAGAAAAGTAAAATTTAATAAATTTTTATGGTGCAAATCTTCATTAATCGTTGGTGGGATATAATATATCGAATAGCACATCAAGTGGTTAATGACAGACGTTTCGTGATTACCTAAAGTAAAAATTCTTCTTTTATAATTCCCGATGTGAATTTGGAGTTATTAAATTGAAAGCAGAGGCCAAACTGGCAACCAAGTGACAATCTAGAGAACCTCCTGCCAGTGTCTTTAAAAGAGATTATAATACCTGGGCCAACTTCCACTAGTAAAAACAAATAGAAAATTGTACCATGCTTGTTTGAGAAATTCTGAATGAGCTAGCCGCTAAAACAGAGATGTCAATCAATGGCCCGTGGATACCACTAAATTTGTAAAGAAATTGTCGACAACAGTATTGCCAGTGTCCTACCTTTTTATTAATTCAGATTTGTTGATTGCCACCGGTTTCATGAAATAGTAAAATTCGACTTATTTAATGAGATAATAATTGAATCGAAAACAAGGGACATTTTAGCATTTCAAAATAGTGGTGCCATATAGAAATCTGCATTAAAAAGAAGTAGCCCACTGGAAACACTGATTGACTAGTTGAATGCAGTGTTGCCAGATAGGCTACTTTTTTTAAAATCAGATTCTTGATTGGCACCACATTTTTGAAATGGTAAAATGCGCCTTATTTAACGACATATTAAGTAAGGCGAATGCAAAGGGAATATTACCGTTTCAAAAAAGTGATGACAACAAGAAATCTGAATTTAAAAAAAAGTAGCCGACTGGCAACACTGGTTGAATCGCAGAGATTCGATGATTAGATAAGGCGAAGATAAATTTATAATTTTAGTTGTATCCGGAGAGCCACCAGTGTTGTCAGTGGGTTATTTTTTTAATTCAGATTTCTTGACTTGCACCACTTTTCTCAAATGGTAAAATTTCGCTTCTGTTCGCCTTAATTAATATGTCCTTAAATAAGGCGAATTTGACTATTTCAAAAAAGTGATGCCAACAAAAAAAATCTAAATTAAAAAAAATGCAGCCCACTGGTAGCAATGCTCTAAAATAACGGGAAATATCCTATTAAAAATTTACTCGTGGAAGTTTGCTTTTGCGGTAATCAGAAACTGTTGATCCGAAGTAAAAAAAAAAAAAAAAAAAAAAAAAAAAAAAAAAAAAAAAAAACAGCCACCATTTTGTGACAACCTCCTCAGTTACTTCACTCGTAACGGGTAGACTATACACTATATAGCAGAGATGCCAAATCTTCAGCTTCTTTGTACATCATAAATTTAATAGTAAATTTTAAATTTTATAAACCCCATAATCTGCTGATTAAATAAGGCAAGCATTTCTACTAAATTTCTGTGGTACAAAAAAGCGTAGCAGTTGGCAGGTATCATATAGTGTTGCCAGGAGTCCCGTGTAAATCAGGGCTCCAAAGGCTCTGGATACCACTAATTTCTTACAGTTTATTTTGACAACTTTAGTCGCAGATAAATTTGCCATTAGATAAGGAAAAGAAAACTACATAAAAATACAGGTGTACACAGCATTTGGAACCCCGATTTACGTGGGACACCTCTCAAACATAACACTGTGTATCCTCCTTTATATTCATTACTCCATTGCTTTACTGATAAAAATTTGCTACGGCGGCAATCAGTCTTTGCTGTTCAGCCATATTGTGACAACATATAATCCCGCCGTCAATGCCAGTGAATTTGTTTACCATCCGGTGAAACTTTCCCCCAATAAATTTGAATAAAAATTTTCGCGTTATTTTAAACGCTTTATCCTTGCAAGATATCTCTCATATATTGTCGGTACCATGCAGGGTTGCTAGTTTGGCCTGCACTTTTATTAAAAATTTAATGCTATTACCAGAAATTTAAAAAAAAGTATTTTATGCTCTACTTAATAAGAGATTTTTACAGATCCTATAAATTGAAAATTATTCTTTCGAAATTTCCAGTATGAATTTGAAATTTCTTATTAAAATATGAGGCCAAACTGGCTACAAGGTTCCATGTCATACTATCCAATGTGAAAATAGTGGGCTACTTTATTTTAATTCAGATTTCTTGATTTGCGCCGCCTTTCTGAAATGGTAAAAATTCCCTTATTTCAACCTCAATTAATATGCCGTTAAATAAGGTTAAATAAGATGAATTTCACTATTTCAAAACAGTCGTGCAAATCAAGAAATCTGAGTTTAAAAAAAAGTACCCACTGTTTTCACATTGGATAGTTTGACATGGTACCGATGATATAAAGGAAAACTTTCTGTTCGTTTTTAGTGTTGAAGTTTGCTCCGGTGTTAATCAGGCACTGAAACGCTCCTTAGATACTTAACTCGAAAACCGTAGACACTAGGGTTTTTTTCATGTCTTCTCCCCTTCTTTTATGCTTCATTTAAATTACTAGGTTTATTTGCTATTTCTTGTTCCACTACTGTAGCCATGTCATAGTATCCAATGTGAAAATAGTGGGCTACTTTATTTTAATTCAGGTTTCTTGTTTAGCGCCGCTTTTCTGAAATGATAAATTTACCCTAGTTTCCACCTCAATTAATATGCCGTTAAATAAGGTTAAATAAGGTGAATTTCACTATTGCAAAACAGTGGTGCAAATCAAGAAATCTGAATTTTAAAAATAGTACCCCACTGTTTTCACTTTGGATAGTTTGGCATGGTACCGATGATATAAAGGAAAACTTTCTGTTCGCTTTTAGTGCTGAAGTTTGCTCCGGTGATAATCAATCACTGAAACGCTCCTTAGACACTTAACTGGAAAACCGTAGGCAATAGGTTTGCTTTTCATGTCTTCTCCCCTTCGTTTATAGCTTCGTTTAAATTACTAGCTTTATTTGCTATTTCTTGTTCCACTACTGTATACTAGATGTCAAGTGATATGTTTTATGAATACTACTATTTAAATAAAAATTCATCCCTTTACAATTTTGCAGATTCTGCTGTGATATCTGCGATGAAATAAAACGAAGATTTCTTTGCAAATAGTGATCATAAAATCCGCAACGCTGTGCGAGTAAATGTAGTAGTAATTTCTGTTTGCACTAAATTTTGGTTATCTTTTTACCTCGTTCAGGCTTACGACAAATGCTATGACAAATAATTCACCAAAAATTGTATTGAAGAAATGACCTTTGCACAATATTTTCAACTGTCGAAATGATTTGAGTTCGGTTCAGTCGTTGACGTTTTCTTGGCTAAACAATAAAAACAAGCTAGAAATTGTACGCCAAGCGTGGAAATGAGGTGCGTTCGTAGTATAACTAGTTTTATACACATTCAGATCTTCGTGCAATAGCTGTTGTACTCTTATGCAAAAATGCATGAATACAAAATGTATTAGGTTTATATATATAAAATTCAGTAATACGGAAATAAAAGGATTTCATCTTAAGTAGGACGTAATCACCATGACAACCTAGAATCATCATTACATATCATGGGATATCATTGGATTTTTACGTATGATAGGATTTAATAGAATGGAGAAACCTTTTATTAATATATTTTTTAGTTCTGATTTGATTTAATAAAATTTGAAATGACTCGACAAAATTCTGCAACGATTATATATATAAAATTACAAACATTTCTGTTTGTAGTTTTTGCGCTGTTATACGCGGACAGACGAACGGACCAGATGATGGCAATAGATGCTACGTATTTACATAATTAACGGCATTTCCCCATAAACCATGATGTAATAGAATGCTTGTGAGTGTCTCGGTAAATAAACTATGAACGCTACATAATTTATTTTCAATACCAAACATGGCATAGTAAATCTCAATAACATATATCAATTAGAGAGCAATCCAACTATATTAACGCAAGTTAGAGCTCGGACAGACAGACAAACCTAATTCATAAACACTTTCATCTATGTTGGAAAGTGTTTAAAATGCATAATAGGATGAAATTTGACGTTCAGAAAATTTTACTAATAGAAGGAAACATACTTTAATACTTTTGTACAGCCTTGTATTTTACTTACTATCTTTATATACATGCGAGTATTTAGCTAAAATTTAATTAAGACTGACACATGCTTAAAACTTGTGAAATCACACTTCCACAGAGATTATCATCCATAGAGGGCTATTTATCTAATTCTTTGTGCGGACCTGTATATCATTTTATCTATATTCTACAAACATCTTTTTATACTATATGCAGTGGTGGAAAATTGGCGCAGAGGAGGAGCCTATTGACACCACTAATATTTTATGGTATTCTTCATCTTAATAAAAACAGTCATTAGATAAAACGAAAAATTCTACTAAAATTTAGTGGTGTCAATAGGCTCCTCCTCTGCGCCAATTTTCCACCACTGCTATATGTAGTTCAGCGTAAAAATGCATAACTGATTTAAAACGACCTTTAAGCTGTTTTCGTTCATACTCAGTAAACCGTACGATTTATTTTATGTAGCTCTTTATATTCTACAGCCTTTACACAACGTAATATGCAAAAAATTAGTTAAACTTAAAAACCCGTACCACAACTAAAAATGAACTTCCAGAAATTGTCGCTAATATACAGTATTTCGGGTGTAGTATAGTTACCGAAATCTTTTGTGTTCATGCAAATAGTATGCACTTTCTATTATACAGGAAGTAACTTGTAGTAAACCTCAGAAACGTATATCAATTTCCTTTCATTATACGTGAGATAGTTTAACATAATTAAAATACGCCGCAAACAATGTTTCCCCCTGTACCATTATGTAACGGAATTATTTTGTGTGGCCCTGTAAACGAATAATAAATATTCTTTCCACCGCATATTCTACAGAATTGTGTAATTTAGTGTACTTAATAAATGCATATGAATTTCATTATGTTCGAAAGGGCGCAACATCATTAAAATGCACTTGAAACTATTTTCCCCATTTGCCGTAACGTAGCGGAATACTTTTGACTGTCCCTGTAAATTGTAAATGAATAAAAAAAAATTATTTTCACCGCATATTCTACAGAATGTATATTTTAGTTCACTTTAGAAATGCATATCAATTTCATAATGTTCGAAAGGGTGAAACGTCCTTAAAATGCATCTGAAACTATTTTTCTCATTGGCCGTAGTGTAACGGATTACTTTTAACTGTCCCTGTAATTCAACTATACGTCCGATTTTCATAAAATTTGAAATGGCTCGGCAAAATTCTATAAAGTTTTATATTTAAAATTTTAAACCATTCTGTTGTGTATATTTTGAGCTGTTAATTCGGATGGACGAACAGACAGACAGACGGACGGACCAGACGACGACTATAGGTGCTACGTATTTATATAATTGGGAACTCAATTAAATTAATAAACGTGTGATGTTGTAGATCCAATGTTATCATTAGTACTACCATAGTGCCCACCACTGCTCCCTAAATAATAGGTCTGATCGATAGCACAATAATGGCGGCTGTCGTACGCGAATTGCTTTTACATTTGTACCAGGGTTGCCAGTTTGGCTTCCATTTTTCTTCAGAAAATACAAATACACACCAGAACATAAAAACAGTATTTTTTTGTTTTATTTAATAATGGACATTTCGCGATTCTTTAAAGTAAAAATCCTTCTTTCGAAGTTTTCGGTGTATATGTGAAATTTCGAAATAAAAATGGAGACCAAATTGGCAACCCTGATTTGTACGATTCCATGAATTTAGATACAAGTATTTTTAAAAAGTTTTCTTTGACTTATTTAATCTCAGAACTATAAACCTGATTTTTTTTTTCTTTTTTGTGAAAACCACCTACGACAGCCGACTGTTTTTTGTCAGCGTACAGGTCTAGTAATCAGGGGACAGTGCATCTACTTACCATGACACACATTTCCAGGAAAAATCAAAATGAATTTTGCTACACTCGTTATTATGCAAACTCCCTCGCCGTATTAAGAATTTCTCTGTTATAGGTAAAATTGTTCACTTTCCTTATTGCTTCAGAAAAACCATGGAACTATTAACCCATTAATGCGAAGTTCCTTTTACACCTTTTTAATACCTAGGTACCAGTTGACACCATTTTTCCCTTATTGTAATTTTAACTTATTTGATCTCTCAAAGTCTGAGATTAAGTAATAACAAAATTTCCTTACTAAAATATTGGTTTTCATATTTAAAATTTTCGTATTTCTCTAATGGCAGATTTTTGTACCAACCGGCATTAATGGGTTAATAGAAAGGAATTGACATATCCTTAACACTAGAAAGCCCTCGAGCAGTCATTTTGACTGCTACCAAATTAATATATCTCGGTTTCAACCAGAAACTTTTTTATAATACTAGTTTAAAAGACACAAAGTGAAAAAAAAAAAAACTAGTTAAATGGATAAGTTAATAATCAAAAATAAAAATTCTGGTGTGAAATAATTTTCTAAAATTTCAGTAAAATTCTCGGTCTTTCTAGTGTTAAAATAGTGATGCTTCAACTGTAACTGCTTTCGCGGGGCTTGATTACCACCGAGTCAAACTTCCACCAGTAAATTCAAATATATATTTTCTGCTTGTTTAAAGTCTTTTTAACCCCCTCACTGACAAGCCCGCGTTAATACGTTCACAAAGCTCCAGGATTCACTGCAATACAAGCAATATTTAAAGTAATATAATTCTATTGATTTAATGTATTTTTAATACATTGAACAATGATTAATACTTCCAAGGATTGCATTCATATTCGTTACTAATTTTTTTATAAAACGTTCAAAGAATCACCTTTTTAAGCATTTAAAACAAAATGCAGAAAAAAACAACATTACAATTTTGCCCTTTTCCAAGACAGTCGGAGGGTTAAGCGCAAAATTTCGGTCAAAAATAATGGCAAAAACAGCTATTCGTTTTTACTGACAGCAGTTTACTTCGGGGACTGTCAGACCTTGCTTTTCCGCCATATTGTGATAACCTAGTCAACCTCCTGTCAGTGTCAATGAAAATGATTATATTACCTGGCGAAATGGCACTAGTCAAAATAAATAGAAATGTTTACCATGTTTGTGACAAAATATTTCCATGAATAAGGCGCTTAAATAAGCTGAAATTTTCTATTCAAATTTAGTGGTGGGAAGTTTGCGAGAAACTGCTAATCCGATTTATAAAAAACAGCCGCCATCTTGTGACAACCTCCTAAGTTACTTCACTCGCAACTGGTAGGCATTACACTATATGTCTTTTCCTCTTTATTCCGAACTCCATTAAAAAAGCAAACTTTATAGTCAAGAAAGTACGTGTGCCAAATATTGTTAAAATATTATCAGCGGTTTTAACGTCAGATATATCGTCGGTACCATGTCAAACTATCCGATATGAAAACAGTGTTGCCAGTCGACTACTTTTTTTAAAATTCAGATTTTTTGATTGTCACCACTTTTCTGAAATGGTAAAATTTTCCTTCTTTTCGCCTTAATTATGTCATTAAATTGGGCGAATTTCACTATCTTAAAAAGTAGTGCCAATCAAGAAATCAAAATTTTAAAAAAGTAGCCCACTGGCAACACTGCTTTCATATTGGATAGTTTGACATGATACCGACGATATCCAATCACCTTCTGTTTATGAATCACACAGTATGTGTCTGTTTTTCATTGATAATACTTTACCGGATTACGTTTAATTTCTTCAATCCAAGCTCGGTGCCTCCTCTTGGTCACGGGTGCATACAGGAAATCTCCAACAGCGGCTCTTTGTGTGCCCTCAGGTATACCACCACTTGCCAATCGTCTGCAACAGATTTCAACAACTGGAAAAGTCCTACGCCTGGGCATTCCATCAGAAGATTACTTACCAGCCCTATTCCATCCCAAGTCCTTAAAATCAGCTTCTTGCCCCTACGAGTATCACTTCGCTTGGGCAGAAGAATCAAAAATTAAATCCGACATAGATCTATTTACTGATGGATCAAAAGCAGAGTACGGGACAGGCCTCGCCTTCTGTGCCTACTCAGAAAACCAAATGATTTTCTCCTTACAATAGCAACTCAATATAGAAAACTCAGTATTTCAAGCTGAGCTAGAAGCAATTAACCCTTTCAAGGGCAAGGCATTTTTGCTCTAAAAATGTTCAAATATTTAATTCACACCGCAGTTTAAGAAGAAATTTATTTAAAAATAATCAAAAGCTTTTTTTCGCATATATTATGAGATCGAAAGTGTACAAAAAATTTTCTGGTCTCATTTGTTAATTTCGGCATTAAAACTAACCGTTTGCAGACTGCAAACGACGCCCCTCAAGGGGTTAAAGAAGCAATATACTGGTCAAACAATAGCAAATTCCACAGCTTCACAATCCACTCCGACAGCCTCTCTTGGCTCAAGGCTCTAGAAAACAACCCAACAACAGATTTACAGGTGCAGTCTATCATTCGGGAACTTCAGATGTCATCCAAAATTTTCATCTTCAATTGGGTTCGAGGACACACTGGGATACACGGTAACGAAACTGCTGACAAATTGGCAAGAGCGGCAACTTTTCCATCCGACACGATACCAAAGAAATTTGTTCCTTTTCCATCTTCATTTCTAAAAAGAAAATTGAAATTGCAGCTCCTTTCCAACTGGCAAACCGCATGGAACACAGGCACCACTGGGAGATTCTCTTACGCACTTTGTCCAAAGGTCACAGAAGATTTCATACTTCATCACAGGAATCTATATATTTTTGCAACCGTACATGGTCCGTTTCCTTCCTATCTTTCCAAAGTTGGAAAGTCAGCCTCATCGCGCTGCACATGCGGGCAGAGGGGCACGTCATTACACTATATAACAGATTGTACCTTAACATCAGCCTTTCATATAAAAAAAAGCACCCTTCATTAATCTAGCGTCATGGTTTAAAATTATTCTTAAACAACCATGTCTACTTAAAAAAAATAATAGATTGTATATCCCTATTAGAAAAAAATCAACTCTTATTTCAACTTCCTCCTTTGGACGGACTCTCTGATGAAGAAAACTAATAAATGTTGCCACTTCAGTAGACTGATTTCACTTTATGAACTTGCTGCTAGCAGTGTATTCTATTTTTCTTAATGCAGCTCATTTGACAGTGCAATTAGTTTCACTCCTGCTCAACAGCCTAAAACATCTGTTAGACTTCATTTACCTACTCTGTATCATTGTGTATTCTAATTCTATTTCATTTTATTATTCTGCTAAGTATTCGCATTGCTTATTGTTATTGGTACCTCTATCGTGTATTATTATTATTATTTGCATCGTGTTTGTCTTATTTGACATTCTTATTGTTGGCATCACTACAGTATTCATTAGCGCGAAATTTAATCTAGATAGAGTTAAAGTCTTCTCTTGCACAGTGTTTCACTTGTAAATAATAGTCTATTGCATCAATTTGAATTTGTAAAATATCAACTTATTATTATTTTTTTTATTTATTTTCTTTTTATTAGCATTTGCATATAATTCTTGGTTCAATTCTAACTTGCATATGGGTTTTGGCATCAAAATAAGAATTAAAACTCTCTTAAAGAGCTCTATCATTGAAAACGAAGTATTGTTTTGAACATTGTTATTTGTTTTCTAGCATCGTGTTTCTCTGTAATTAGTCTCCTGTGTCAGTTCTTATATATTGTTTTATTTTTTCTATGTGTAACAGTGTAATCCAACATTGTATCCTGTATCGTATCCTATATGTAAAAATGGGAAAAAACTTCTTTTAACTCCCATTGTTTTTGTTGCATCTGTAAGTCCTATTAAGTGGATTTTCCACATTTGATTCACATCTGGACTTCTTTTGTTTAGTGTATTTTTATTGTTTTTTACTTGTTCACCAATGTATAAAACTGCATTATGAGTTTTTTTTTTTCCTTCCCTTCAAAATCTGTAACGTACATAAGTTTGTATAATGATAAGTCCAGCCCGCCTGGGATATAACTGAGCTGCCACTTGTAACATTTCTGTATAATTTTGTAAGTTTTAATATATAGGAGTCTTTTTCAACGAAGGTATTTCCGGGCCCTGCCTCCGGCAGCGGCCAGTTATCATGGTAGTTATTCTGCTGGGCGGGGCGGGGCTTGTTGAGCTAAAACCATATTGGTAGGCCTCCCCGCCTGGCCTGAAACTGAAACTGAAACTGATAATACTATACTTCTATTACCATTTTGTCGATAATGAATTTCTACATTAACCCCTAAATTCTCGCTCCCGTGATATTCACGGTCTGTGTGTTTAACTCCGTTTGTTTGATTCCCATCAGTTTTATAAAATAGTGTAATTGGCATTATTATGATATCATTTTACCTATCATTAAGTAAGGTGAATATTTCTTTTTCAAAAAAGTGGTGCCAATAAGCAATTTGTATTTTTAAACCGTAATTTAATGCGAAAGTTAAGTGGTTAAATGCATGAATCACCATAATAACGACATATAAACGTACAGGTTGATAGAATTATATAAATAGATAAATGCAAAAATATAAATAATTTTGCCATTAGGCGAAGAGAATCAAATATGGGCATAGAGATTGGTAAAAAATGCTTTACAAAGATTTTACTTTGGCTTTATATTTCTTTACAGCGTTTTATTGTATTTCAGTTATTCAATCAATAATAAAACAGTACGTATTTTAGGTCTAACTTAGTACAATTTTAGCAGCATAAGTATTAAACAGTTATAATTTACATCATGGTAAATATTAATTTTTGTAAATTTTCCTTGAGTTAACTTTGTAATATATTACAGAAAATTGAATTAAAAAATTAAAGAAATTACTTTAAATTTTTATGTGTGTTTGTCATTTTAGACGACCGGATTATAAGTTTTCAAAATACAAATTTAAATAAAAACTAAAATTTATTTTTTTAAATTCTTGCTAATTTATTTGACTTCTGAAAGTAAGTTTTATATTCACATAAAGAAAGATATAAAAAAATCATTAAATCAAATACATCATTAAAACTTTGAGGATTATGATGCTTTTCCGCATGCAACATTTTAAAATGTAAAATGTAAATGCTATCTATTAAATGGTAATCTAAATTAAACGATCTATTAAATGGTAAAATTCCACAGTAGCACGACTTTTTAATGATGGGGCAGGTTTATTGTTTACTAAAATAATAACAAGATCAGATTAAAAGGGTGTGTTCTCAGTTATAGTTAAACGTTTTTTGATTTTACTACTTTGAATGTTTATAATATTTTTATTAAATTCAATCCTTAAAACTTTTACTATTAACAATGGATTTAACCTGTTAATCGTTATATGCGTTTGATATACATAAAGCGCCATGTCTGCGACCTATATCAACCTAAAGGAAATCAATATCGGTCGGAGGAAGCATTAATTATGCTTTTGATTTCCTATTTATGTGTTTGGAGATATTTCTTTTACATGAAACAGCTCGTCTTGTTCCTTTCCAATATTAACTGCTTTTATATTTTCTTTTGAAGGTAAATGTTCATTTAGTTAAAGAAATAAAAGTCGAGGCAATAGCATGCGAGCAGTCTGAAGAATAATTAGAGCCTGAATTTCTGGAAGACAGTTTGACATATTCAATTGATGATTTTATATTATTTGCATTAATTTTTTTTGCATTATTTGTTGTATTTGTGTTAATTATGAGAATTGTTATATTATTTGTGTTTATTGTATTACAAATTTTATATCAAATATATATTTTTTACCACATTCGTATTATTTATAATCTTATATTGTATTATTTTAAATATTATCTGCATTTATGCCCAAACTATTATCTGCATTTGGCAAGTGTTTTATAGCACTTATAACGATAATAAAATATATTTATGAATTTTCACTAGTAATCAAGCAAATAGTCAAACACCTAGCGACTAGCACAACTTATATTTATAGCATAGCTGCCAACTTTTACCCGCTATGTTACCTCGTGAAATTAATAGAACTTTATGCTTTATTTATTCAAAGATTACGGTGAGTAAAAAAGCCATAAAATTCTCTTTTAAATGTTATCAGTGAGAAAAAGGCATGTAAGTTGCATCTATGCATATAGGTTAATACAATTTCTATCTTTGACAATCACTATTTCAAAATAGTAGGTTTTACCTCATTTACTCACACTATTTCTTCGACAAGTAAGACAATGTAAACCTATATACCACCACTATAATATTAAAATAAAATACGGTGCCAATACTCGTAAAAAAAGTGGTAAATAAAAATAATCTAATAAGTCTTTAACAATAGAATCTATTGATTTATTATAAGTTCTATAGACAATAGATAAATGTCGGTAAGTTCAAACGTTTCTCTTATTCTTACTATAGTGCATTTTCTGAAAAGTAATTTTTCATATATTAAAAGCAAAGCATCAAAGTAATTCTTAAAAAACACCAAAATGCAGTATATTTAAATCACGGCTTCTGTAAATGAATTATGAATGTCACTATTTTTTTCTACAAAACATATAATGAATTATTTCATTTAAAATTTTAGCCATTTTTTAGAAAAGAAATCCTATATCTGCGTTCATCAGTCGCTCGTTAAATTTTTGTATAAAATGTTACACAAAAGATTAAATTTTCATCCTATTACATTTTCTTACATTCGATTGTCTTTTTTTATTTAAGAATTTAAATTCCAGTTTCTTTTATTGATTATACATCAATATTAAAAGAAACATATTTCATAATTTACAAATGATTTCTTTTTTTTTTTTTTTTTACTATTTCATAAAAATTGTCTCACAATTTTTGCATTTGTTATAAGCACATATGGATGTTTTTAACCCTTAAATGTATGATTTTTTATTTTTTTTTTATTCGAAAAAAATATATATGATTCTCAGAAAGGTTCATTACACAGGAAAAATAATGGAAAAAAATCAGAGATATATTTTTCGTACAATACGTCAACTTTTTCTTACGTAGCACAACTGCAATACAAGTAAAATCTAAAATATTGCAAATTAGTAACTATTTTAATAAGTATGAATCTAAATGCCTTATTTTATATAATTTTTTATTTTGTAAAACTTAACCCTTAACCCTTCACTGCACGAATTTTTGTATTTTTATGAAAAATTATTTTTGAAATCTATATATTGGTCTAATAATAGGAAAAATAGTAAAAAAATTAAATTTCAAATTTTCAGCTAAAATTTGATATTTTATGGTGTGTGCTATATGTACACATTTAGGATTTTAAAATATTGTATTGCTATATTTTGCAACTAAATGAGCTTAAACTAATTAATTTTTTCTGCTTAACACTCTGCAAAATTTTTTATGTTAATATTTTTAAGTATTCAGTATAAAAAAATGAAAGTAAATCTTACCTTAATAGATTTATCGATTTTTTTTGTTTCTGTAGAGCAAACTGTAATTTTTTGTCTAATGCAGCCATCTGACAGGGACAAAATAAGGGTTATTTCATAATTTGGATTGTTCTTCATGAGTTGCAGTGATCATATTAGCCAAATTCATGACACATAATGAAAATCCTAATGTTTTTAAGTATATGCCAGATATGGCACGTGGTGCGGTGAAGGGTTAAACGCAAGAATTATTCTTTTCGAAAATGATTTGAAATTTTTGAAATCTCTTTTACTATTTAAAAAAAAAGGAACTAACGTAAATTAGTAGGAATTAAATTGTGATTTGTATAACTTTAGTTATCATTTAAATATATAAACATATATTTTCTAACCACGTTTCTATCATAAGTTATAAATAATGATCACTATATTCTAAAAATAACATTAGGCAAAGTTTGACAAATCAGGTGCCCTTTATAAACCCCTGTACTACAGCAATTTTTGTGTAGTAATTTTTGTTTTAGTTAATCACGGAATGTCTGTTATTTAATACTACAAATAATACTGAAAAAGAAGCAAGGGGGCAGTTATTTTGAATGAAAAAAGGTGTTAAATGCGGTACCATACCATTGCATCAAACTAAAAACTTTTAATTTTTCAGCTCGACTTCAGATATTTCTGGAGTAATATACAATGAAACCTCCTTGAACGGTCACCTCTAAACAACGACAACCTCCGAATACCGGCCACATATTGATGGAACCAAACGCATCCATAGCATTAACATTAGTACGAACCTCTAAATAAGGAATTCTGAATAACGGCCTCCCAAAAGTCACAACAAATTTTTTTTTACAGTTTTTAGCGCAATTTCATATTTATTTGCAAACCAAACTCTGAACGAGATCAAAGAAAGTTTACCTAATAAGTCAACAAAATGTTACTTAACCCATTATCTACTGCATTATGATCTACTGCAATTTTTTTTAATGTAATATATCTTTTTTCCGTTACTACAATGAAAATTAAAAGATAAACATAAAAAAATACTCACCCGTGAGAAATTTAATTATTTAGAGATAATTAATTAATGTGGTACTTTAAACTACCGTCAGTACACTATGACAAAAATATCGTAACAAAAAACCCACAAGGAATTTCAATTGGCACAAGAAAATATTTTCGATATAATAAGTATTTGAAATATTGGCTTTTCATATTTACAAATAAATCTTCTGGCAAATTACGGTGCAAATCATTTATTTCAACACTTTGGAATTGAAAATGCATTGCCCCTGAAAGAGTTAAAAGGTTTTTTAGGTTTCGATCTTGTTAGCAGTCCTTTAGTATGCGACGTCTATATTCCAGGTACAACATGTTCTCTCGCATCTCCACATATGCAATATATGAAATTATATATGTCATTTCTAGCATAGCAAAAACGAGCCGGTGCCACAACTTTTTCATTTTTCTATAAAAAATAACAATGAAACAGAAAGGAAATACCAGGGAAATCATTACTATACATTTAGTAATTACATTTTAAAGCAGATGAAAACGATGGATAATTTCACTGACGAAAAGTAAACAAGAAGTTTTTCTCCAACACCCAGTGTACTGACGGTACTTATAAGTACCACAGAGTAATTCAACTTTTAAATCAAATACATACACCGTTCACCTAAAATAGCTAGTCAAACTGTATCTAAGATCATAATGAACACATAAAAAAAATCCAACACTTATCTTATATCCTTCACTGTGTTTGCAGCAATAAAAAGACGAGCGTGACAATTTGTAAAAAAATGTCGGCACAAAACCCATCGTCTGTGTCAAAGATAGCCTTCTTCCTCGCTAAAATAACAAACATAGAACTACTGCTGCTATGTATCCGGATAAAGTGGAGTTAAAAGAGCGTTTTTGGAAAGTACCAATAGAATATTAGTAATATTCCCTACGGGATGAACGTTTAAAGTGAGTGGTACTTATAAGTACCGTCAGTAGATAAAGGGTTGATCTCTTGAACACTTAATCCTTTTCCAAAACTAGACATAGGAAATGAAGACAATAATGATGAGGAAATTTAGATAATATTCTTAGAACAGCAAGCATAACTGACTCGAACGCCAGTAAATTTGTGCGTTTGGACAAACATATGACAGTTATTGCTACATTTGATTCATACAGTAAATGGGGGAAGATAGGAGAGAGGACGAGAAAAGTGATAAGGAAGTGATTATCGAATGACCTAAAATTTCCAGTAATATCACATTTACCAGATTTTTTCGAACCTTCGTGAAATCAAAAATTTTGCATTAAATTATGATGATGATGATTTGTACTGCAAAACAACTCATACTCTTATTTCTTTGAAGAAAGGTATTTGCAGAAAAAAAGCAACTGCAAATTGCTGATTTTTTAATGTATTAAAACAATGAGGATTAATTAAAATTACTGTGTATTTTTATTTAAATTTATGTAATTATGATTTTTTTTAATGAAAACTCTGAATAACACCCACTTCTGAATAGCGGTCACTTTTCACCGGTCCCACTGGTAACCGTTATTCAGAGGTTATACTGTATTTAAAATACGTTGTTTTTGTATTTAATTACGTGTTTGACTAATTTTTTAAATATTATTATTAAACTTAGTTTGTAAAAATAAATTCATTTGCGCTCTCACATGATAGCACGAACACACATACAACAGTTCCCAAAATTATGGAAACCTATTGCAAAAATTCCATTTTTAAAGTTTGATAGCTCATAACTGCACTTTATTTTGGAGTAAATACATGGTTATAAAAAGAAAGTTATTTTGATCCAGATTATGAGGCAGTAATCGTTAGAAGGTTATTTGTATTTTAATAGTAGTTGCCAAGAAGTAAACTGAAACATATGGAGAAAATAAGCTGTGCAAAAACTTTCACATAGTCAGTTAATCTTCATTTAAATAACTTGTAGTGTTACTAACTGAATTAACCCCTTGAAGGGCTGCGGTATATTATATATACAACTTACTTTTAAATCCCAAATGCCACACTGACATCAGAATTTGAAAACTAAATTTTGCTTTATAATATAAGCTTGAAGAAACGCTTTCACTTACTTTCTTATAATTTTTTTTTTTTTTTTTTTTTTTTGTAAATCGTGATGTCAATCAATCATTTTAACATTTTAGCAACAGATTTACTTTTCCTTGAAAGGGTTAAAGTGACTTCCCATGGGCTGAACCAAATTTTATAGATCCGTTAGTGTTTTGATGTAATACCAAGATTAAGTAATTATTGTTTATGTTATTTAAGCTTTATTGCTGAGTTATTTCTGACAAACATATTTCTTTAGTTGACACGCTACAATTTCAATTGAGTTAATGTCTGTACTAGGGGTGAAAAATGTCTAGGACCCAGCGGGAAGTCTCCCACCACTAAATGTTATTCGTTATTTTTCATCTAATATTTCGTCTAATTTTTTCCCGTAAGAATACTAATAAAATTTAAGCGATGAAAACTAATAAAATTGAGTGGTGAGAGACTGCCCGTTGGCGCCTAGATTTTTACATCCCTGGTCTGGGCTATTTTTGTGGGATATGATTATCTTGAAACAAGTTTTGGCATAGAGCAGCAACATGATATGGTGCTGAATATTTTTGAAATAGAAATACTGCTTTATATTGGACCAAGATCATTTACCGGGTGTCCCGAAATTACGGGCCTATTTAGGAAATGAACTTTTAACAAATGGGAAGCAATATAAATGTATTGACCAGTTTAGATCGGTTTAATCCCTTCAACCGTCAGTCGATTGATAAAAATGTTTTTTCGTTGCATTTTAGCCAAAATACTAAAGTCTCTACAGAAGAGCGCTTTGCTTTTACTTCTCATTGCAGTTCACCATTTTACAGCTTTTATACAGCATTATACATCTAACTGATTTTTTTAGGTCAACTTAATACAGGATTATTACACTTCTATCATAAGTTGCTCTCTTGCACTTTTTACTGTCTTTACCAGTCTTTGTCTGGAAGAATTGACATCAAAAGTCTAATTTTCTTCCAAATTATCTTTGAGTTTCTTTATAACTGTAAGTTTCTGCATTTAACAGTTCTATTATACATCTATTTTGTGGTAACCAATCAACAATTTCTGACATTTTATAAATGTTTTTATGCTTTACTTGCTTTATAATTAAAAAGACACATAAAATTGTAAAAACTTGATACTAATTATAAAACACACCAAAACAAAAGTCTACTTATTTCTATCACTATATGGCGTCAATAGTTGACATCCTACCCTATGGTTAACTGACTAATTGACAACAAAATTAAATTGGTCTGTCTTCTAAACATTCTTGTACAGTGACTATATTCAAGTGAATGAAAAATAGTTCACATGAGCCTAAACTTATTTTACTCCCCTATTTTAATTATTTGTCTGTAACGTTTTATAATGTATTAATAATTGAACAAACTGTTGCTCCTCACCCTTCATTGAATTATCATCGCAGTGATACATACTTTTTTTCTTTACTAAAGCAAAATGGAATCTTACGAGCCGAGAAATGTTAAAAACGCATTCTTCCGGAAGGCTTTCTTTATTTTGACCACTAGTTTATCAGCTTAATATCAGAACATAGAATAATGCTATAAATAATCAGTGTTTGTTCACACATAATGAATCCATAGATCACAGAGTAAAAAGAATTTCTGATAGTGTTGTTTTACGGGCATAGTCATTTTGGGCCCACACATGTGAACAAAGAAATTAAAGTTGGAGTGTGCGTAAAAGTGTTTCTAAGAAAACCAGAATTACTGGTGTACACATCATCCAATGGGTAGCGAAATACAATAAGAAAAGTAAGTTCAACATGACGCATGTCTGTAATAAAATAAAACAAATATGACTAGTTTGAAATGATGGCGATCCTCGGGCACCAGGTTAGACTCCCCTGCAGCAGAATAAAAGACACGGGGCTGCCACTGGCGACTATTTTTTATATATTATTGTTTTTTTATTTATATATTTTTAATATTTGCACCAGTATTTTAAGAAAATAAATTTTATAGTATATTTTTCTTTCAGATGTTGTCAAAGAGAATATGAAAGGTTCTTGTTTCAAAAAAGTGGTAAGAGTTAGAATTAAAAAGTAGTCGGCAGTAGCATCCCTGCAGGCATAGAATCGTATAAGGAAACTTTTTCAAGTAGGCGTATAAGGATTCATCAATATCTAGATATCTTCATATTTCATTGCCCAAATATTTAACTTCCACGTAAGACGACAAGTTTCGTGTACTCACGTAATGTGAAGGATTTCTGTCTTGGAAAGAAGCCATTTTATATGACCAGGGAACTTGTACCCTAATTATTTGCTGTAATTTTGCATCCTGCAGTATGTCCATACCATGGAACTAGGTTGGTTGGTTGGTTGATTTTTGAAGGCCGATTATCTACAGTAGGGATATAGGCCCGAGGGGGGAGTGCCCTTCGTGGGGGTCTTTCTAAGGAAACATAACCCGTATTTACGCATGGAAATCCATGGCTCGAAGAAAACCACGAAAACTCCGGAAGATTAGGACGACGGGCGCGATGGGGTTCGAACACAGCACTTCCCGTCTACCAGTTTCGAGAGTACAACCTCTCAGCCACTGGTGGGGCACCATGGAACTAAGAATAAAAAGGAACTGACATATTATCAAAATCGTGAAGCTTCAACTGTAACCGGTTTCGCAGTGGCTCATTAGAGCCCGGGGCAAGCTTCCACCAAAAAATTTCAATAGAAATTTTCTGCTTATTTAAACGCCCTATCAATGCCGATTTTCAGTCATAATCATGGCCAAAAACAGTGATTTATTTTTACCGGTGGCTGTTTACTATTACTGCAGTCAGTCTCTTCATTTCCGCCATGTTGTGACGACCTCAACAACCGCTCTCAGTGTCAATGAAAGAGATTACAATATCGGCGTTAACTCCCACCAGTAAAAACGCTTAGAATTTCTTTCCATATTTGTGAGAGAAGTTTTACAGCCGTTAAAATAAGACATTTTCTATCCAAAATTTACTGGTGGAAGTTTGCTTTGGCAGTAATCAGAAACTGTTGATCCCATGGAAAAAAACAGCCGCCATCTTGTGATAACCTTTTCAGTTACTTCACTCGTTACTGGTAGGCTCTACAGTATATGTCTCCTCCTCTTTATTCATAACTCCATTGTCCACAAGGGCCGTTTTTATGAACTAACCATTTTTTTCAAACTAAAAGTTTTTGTTGGATTTATTTGGTAGATTTTCTAATAACCCTTCCTGAAGGTTATTTCTATTGAAAAAGTACGAAAAATCTACCGCGAAACATTTTCTTCTAAAATACTGATACTTAAACAAAGGAGAAGTGAGTACCTTGACGGTACCGTCTGTGTCTCCGTAGCATCCGTAAAGAAACCGGCTGGAATGTATTTAGAAATAATGTTATAATACTGTATTTTTCTTTTTGTCGTCCCAAAATAATTTTCAAATATTGTCCAGGGAGTTCAAATAACCCGGTGTAGTTGTGGGAAAAAAAAGTAAACACCCCCTACTAACTCCTCAATAAATTATCGTAGACGAAAGTTACTAGTAGGGAAATATTGGAAATAAAGTCTACTTTTGAATGATGTATATAAAATTTGCTTAGGGGAGCATCTACATATTAAAACGAATCTAAACTTCATTTTTTTCAATGCCAATATCCAATTTTAACGAGATATTTCAAATCTTCGGTTCAAACTATGCCTAGACACCAAATTTCAAGTCATTTGAATAATAAGCTTTTCAATTATAAACATTAAAAATTTAGTGCTTCTAATGTTAAATTACATTTTCATATTTTTATTTATATCACCTGAAATTATGCTCCTAAATTGCTAATTTTTTGTGTAGCAATAATACTAATACACATTATTTAAAAGCCGACTTTATTTCCAATCGTTAGGCACCAGTAACTTTTTTCTACGGTAATTTGTTGTGGAGTTAGTAGGGGATGTTTACTTTTTTTTTCCACGACTGTACATATAGTCTGTGTATGTGATGTGTGTATTTATGTAAACATTCATCTATAAAATGATAAACGTAATATTAAAAAAAGCTATATGGAGAAATATGTAATAAAAATAACTGAAATGTATTGAAATTAACGATAAGAGTTAAGAGCAAAAACATATGAATTATTTCAAAATTAATTCACTAAAATAACACATTTCTTTATTCTAAATTATATATAATAATAATATCATTTTGCCAAAAAAGAAATGTTCCCCATTTGGATAATAATGATTTTCCGTAAAAAAGGGAAATAACTTCTTTTCTAAAATGATTTACAAAAAATGTTACCATTTTCGCACGCTTAAACACCGCAATTTAAGAAAAGAACTCAATGGGCGAAACAAAAATTTTATTAAATTCTACGTAAAATAAAAGTTTTCTGTTTCGCATAATGATACGGTCGTTTATATTTCTGGAAAATTAGAGATATCTCACGTTACAGAAAACTACATTTTATTGAAAATATATTCGATAGTGTTTGAACATATAAAATGGGATTCGGGATTTTGAAGACCATGGATACCCATTTGAAAATCAACAAACAGAAAATAAATATTCATTTGTATTTTTGAGTAATGTACATAAATATATTTTTCTAGTGAAAATATTCTTCTATTAGAGGAATAACAAGCAACTTGAATTTTGTTAATCCATCTTGATATTTTTAGCTCACAGAAATGTTCAATTAATTACTAAAAAGATTGAATATTTTCTTTACCCCTTAACCCTCTAGCTGCGTAATTGTTTTATCGAAATACGTATTTGAAAGTATTTGAGTAATTACGAATTGCGTATTTAACCCCTTCGCGACGAGCGTTTTTTAAGAATTTTTATTCTATTCTCAACGGCTTTTCAAAATAAAAATTTTTGTCTAAATTAATCTAAAAAAAAAAAAAAAAAAAAAAAAAAAAAAAAATCTAAAAGTCTAAAAAAAAAATACTGCTAGGAATAAGCAAGAAAGGTTAATTACACGGAAAAAATTCATCCCCGAGGAAATCTCGGGTTGCGCAAATTTTGCTACTTTTACGTTTCCCGAGAAAATCTCGCGCGAGAGGGTTAATTCTCGCGCACGTGACTTTCAAAGGTAGTGTAGGCTACTTTTTTTATTTAGATTGTTCGATTCCCTCCAATTTTTTAAAACAGTTTAACCCTTTCAGGGGCAGGGGTATGTTTATGAAACCCCTTAATTTTAATTCCCAAACGCCACAATTGCGCCAGAATTTTTCTAACATTTAATATATATGTAAAATATTGCTTTTTTCTTATTTCCAAATAAATTTGTTCGTAAATTCCGGTGCCAGTCATTTATTTCAACATTTTAGTACTGAAAATACTTTGCCCCTGAAAGGGTTAATTGACTTCATTCTCACATCATTTTATCTGCCATTAAATAAGGTGAATATTTCTATTTAAAAAAATCGGTGGCAATTAAACATTCTAAATTTTTTTTAAGTAGACTACACCTATCGTTATCGAGGCGAGACGCTTAACCCGCCGCTGTGGTCGCACGTACCACCTAATTTTAATTCCAGACTTACAAACCGCACCAAGATTATTTTAATAAAATTTTGCTTTTACAATGAAAGTTTAAAGCAACGAGTTTTTAATTTGTAAAACTGTCGTCTGTAAATTGTGGTGTGAGTCAATCATTTCATCATTTTACAAACAGATTTTTTCTGTGCAGGAAAGGTTTTAACCCTTTATCGACTGACGGTACTTATAAGTACCATTAAAATAATTTGTTATAAATTTCAAAAAAACATCAGTTATTAGTAATAAAGTTTAGAATGAGCCATAGATACATTACTTTATCTTGTTCCAAAAGCATTATTGGTTACACAATACAAATTTTTTTTAAAGGCTGATTTCTTTTAGCTTTACATTTTTTCAGCTTTCTTGGCGTTGGGGGAGGGGGGGGGGAGGTGGAATTTTTCAATTCCGGAATATTTCTATATTTCTGTTGTAAGAACATTATATTTGTACATTCCCTAATTCTACAAAATACTAAGAAAAATATTTAAATTACGAGATTTTAGTAGGGTTATAAATATTGCACAATATCCCCATAAATTCAAATTTTATTAATCTTTCTAAATCCTTCAATCTTTCTAAAATCCACCTAAAACTTATTAAATGATTATTTAAATCTTGTAATGTAGTTTAAACAATTCACAAAAGGTGCTTTAGATGATAAAATTTTCATGAATTTATAATTCAGTACATAAAGGGTTAACTGTTTTGCCCGAATGCCGTATGGGCAAGAAGCGTTTGCTTCATCCATAACTTAAAGCTTTTCGATACCACTTATTTTTTAATTACAATTTCGTACTATTTAATGACAGGAACTTTTAGACTAAATATTACGAATATTTTAGTTTGAAAAAAGTTCTGTTTATCCCATATTTCCAATTTATTGTTTAAAAAAAAAAAGAAACAGTTAACACTAGAACCGCAGGAAATTTTACTCAAATTTTATAAAAATATTTTACACCAGAATTTTATTGAAAACTATCTAACTTATTTATTTAACTTATTTCTCCGTGGTACATATTTAACTTATTTTAGAAATAAATTTCTGGTTCAATTCGAAGTATTTTTATTTGGTACCGGTCAAAATGACCGCTATGGCGGTTCTAGTGTTAAATGGTTAAGGTGTTAAATAAATATTCAAAATATTTTAACCCATTAACCGTCAAAACTATAAGGTTCAAATTTTCAACATTTTAGCTGAGTTGTTTGCTCCCACAAACTCTGAAAGGTAATTTTCGCTTTATGTGATGCTAAAGTTTTATGTCTTTAAGTAAAGCCAATTTTTTAATTCAGAAATAGTGGTGGGAATGTAAATAACTTAAACATGCGCATTTGCTTTGACCGTTGCGTGAATGCAACATCAGCGGATATTGGGTTAATTACATGTAGAATATATAACATTTACCGATATTTGATCATAATGTTATTTTATACTTCAAAATTTGTATTACGGACAAACAGACAACAGATATCTTTAGTTTAATTCTTTAAACTTATTTTTATGTATATTTTAGTATTTAACAAATATTTTCTTAGACATCTCATTTATCGACCGAAACATTGTGAGATTTATTAAGTTTTGCCCTTTTTGCAATTTTGAATCTTTGTCCGGTGTGTGGGACACAGGACAGCCTATATGAACATATAGGAAAGATAAGAATATTTCTTGTTTTTCTCTCATCTTAAAGAGATAGAATAACCTTCCCTTGTTCTAAAAGGTAAGAAAGTGAACAAAAGTAAAGACAAAAATACGTCGCATTCATTAGTGAACAAAAAAAATGATGCATACGGTTTCTAACGAACGAAATAGAAAATAAAACCCAAACCTACGTAAGAGAATTTGAAATATATGAAGAGAAGCACCCAGGTGTTAATATAGATCAAAAGACAGGAATTTTTATTTGGAGAAAATATTTAATGATGGTGATAAAGTTTCCTATAGCCGGCGTGCTGTCAAATCAGACAGGTAAAATAATCTATGATATTTTTCCATAGATCAGGGATGGTCAAATGTGACGCGCTCGACATCGCAAAAATTTTATAGTAATCATTGCTTTCCCTAATCTTTGAATCTCTGCGATTCAAGAAATTGATTTTTTCTGTAAAATTTTAGTGGTATCTGGCGTGCCACAGTTGGCCATCCTTGCTATAGATGAATAAAGCTCACGTAATGAGGCTATAGCACCAGACAATAACTGTCACTATCCACGCTTAACAATTTAATGGGCGGTGTACACAAAAAGGGCACCTAATTTGGATTCCAAAACTGACCATCGGCACCAAAAATATTTAATAAAAATGTTCCTTTTATAAAGTACCGGGAAATAAAAACTTGGTATCTTTCAGTAATTAAGAAGCAGATATCATATGGATATGAAATTTGGTACCGGGACTTGAGATACCATGGAATTAGACGCTTGTCTTCATGCCAGCGTCTTTGCTTATTATCAATAATCAGAGTTTACAGATCTGTATCTACGGAAGCTCTTTGCGTAATTTCGGGTATACCTCCCCTGGAGCTGGAGTTGAACAGATGTCTGGTCACTATAACACGGTGCATCATGAAGATCTAGTATGGATAAATGATATTTGTGTAACTAAGGAAAATATTATGCCACATTTACATACATTTGATTATCCTTATTTTGTGTCAACTCATCATATACAGTTTGTAAAGTCAGTCACTTCTGTAGTACCTATTTTTAGCCACCCTGTAATTTACACAGACGTTTCCAAGATGAACAACACAGTTGGTTCCGCTTTTGTTGTTTATAATGATGGAAAGATCTTTTTAGAAAAACGTTTTAAACTTTACGCTTATAATACTGTTTATCAGGCTGAATTATCAGCCATTGACAAGGCAATCGACTGGTGTTGCAGGGCTGATTTCAGAGAATTCCACATCTACACTGATAGTTTTTCTTCAATACAAGCCTTGAAAAACTTATTTCCAACTGATAAGATTTTGTATAACATATATTCTAACTTGAGACTGTCGAGTGGTAAAGTTATTTTTATGGGTTGGATTAAATCTCATATTAGTCTTGCTGGTAACGAAAGGGCTAACTATCTGGCAAAGTCTGTTATTCTGGATGATGAATTTGATGAGAGGTTGGATATTCCAATCCCTGTTTCCTTCGTCAAGCGTTTTTATAAGAGTAACATTATCACGAGGTGGAGTAATGATTAGAAAATTAGTGAAAAGGCTAGGGATACCTTCCTCATCTTGCGTTCACCGGACGTTTCTTATTTGTGTTATTCAAGGGTAGTAGCCTATTTCATTTCCTCGCATGGTGCTTTTCCAGTGTATTTATTTAAGATTGGCAAGCGACCAACAGATAAGTGTGATTGCGGTAACGTCGGCGACGTTAAGCATTTTATTTTCGGCAAGTGTCCTCTGATGCCTCTGTTCTTTAACTTTGTGCGAAATAGAACTCTGTCTTGGAATTTGCAAAATGTTCTCTTGCTGAGATCGAATTATTATAAACTGACAGTTATTTATAATGAACTGAATAAATTGTATTCATTCATAAAGTACAGATTTTGATTATTTTGGTGTAATTAAAGAATTTTTGGTGGACTTTTGCCGGACTGTTATCCACATAGTGCTTTGCTAATCTTTCTGCCTTTACGCATTTTTGAGTTGTTTCTGGACTTTCAGGGTCTGGTGGTCTTTTGTAACTTGAATTGACCTAAAATGTGTTATTGGCTTAATGTTTTATCTTGTCTTGATTATTAGTGTAAATCGTACTTTTATACAGTCATTTGTAGCTGAAAATAACTTTAAATTTTGTTTTTCAGTTTCACTCAGTCTTAGTTTTAGCTTTATTTTTATTTTATATTAACTAGGGTTACAGTCATATGTTAAAACTTGTAAATGACTTTAATTTTTGTATTTTATTCCCTAGGCACAGTGTGCCATATTTTTGTGACTTTTTAGTTTTATTATTTGTCGCTGTTTCCGGGTCTAGGGTTGAGTTAGATGGTGGGGGACGTTTTTCTGCCAGGGATTCAGGGCCTTTGCAATTATTTGGTTGGCTCCCGGGAAGAGTGATCAAGCACGGGGAAATAAGCAAGTTTTTACTTTGTAATAAATTCGTTTGTAAATTCTGGTGTCAGTCCGTCATTTAGGAATTTGCAAACAGTCTTACTCCGCGCCAGAAAGGGTTAATCTGTGCCAGTTCTACTGGTTGGGTGGGGGGTGTCGATCATTTTACTACCAGTATTATTGCATGCTAAATTTTGCTTTGTTTAGTCGTATAATTGAATGATTAAATAAAGCTAAATTCTCTATATAATACTGCAGGTAGTAAAATGATCCACCACGCACTAATGCTGTGACAATGATCTGTCCTATATCTGACTTCGCAGACTTCGCATCCACTATCCATCTAAGATTCCTAATTCTTGAGTCCAGAATGTGTCTTGCTGAAAAATTAATACTAATAAGTGGTGTATGCATAAAGATGCAAGATTTGTTGTTTCACTAAATACCATCTAACCTGTTTCAATAAGAAATTCCCTCTGGTATTTTTCCTCAGATTGCATTATTCATAAATGTTTGCCAACATTCAACTAAACATCCGTAAAATGTGAGCTAAATTGGCCCAGGTTATCGCGTTTCTAACCAGAATATTTATTTGCTGTATCATTATACATTTAAAATCATGTTTCTCTGTGAAATCTATTTGAATTAATTTTTTTACTACATTTCTAGTTCGAAACGTGTTTAACCTCGGTCAATTTAACTCTCATTTTACGGAAGTTTAAGGGAAAGTTGGCAAGTATGATTATATGTTTATGTCACCGCACACTGAATCGCCTCCTTCTGAAGACTAGGACTGAGTGCTGACACAAAAATGGAGGCTTTGGTAGCCGGATATTTTTAAGCGATTGCATGGTCGCCTGTATTTAGACCAGGGCTGGCCAACTGTGGCACGTCGGAAATACTAAAACTTTACTGAAAAAGTCGATTTCTTGAACCGCAGAGATTCGAAGATTAGATAAGGCAATGATTACTATAAAATTTTAGTGGTATCCAGCCTGCTACAGTTGGTCACCCCTGATTTAGACACCAGTATTTTTCAAAAGGTTTCTTTGACTTATTTGATCTCATAAAAATGAAGCTTTAAACTTTAAAACTTTCAAACGTTATTCATGTTCAAATTGAAGGAACCGAACTAAAGCTGAAAAAAATTACATACGACAGCCGCCATTTTTGTTTTAGAGTTTAAGGCTAGTAATGAGGAGGCGGTGCATGAATACTAAGCCTAAGCCTTGACCCCCTACTTGCTCTGTATCTAATTATAACAGAAGAAATTTACTGGCACCAAACGACTGGAAATAATGTCAACTTTTAAATGATGTATATAAAATTTGCTGAGGGAGTCATCTACAAATAAAAACCAGACCGTAGATTGTTTTTTTCAATGGCAGAACCCAATTTTGACAATATATTTTAAATCTCCGGTTCAAACTATACCTAGAAACGAAATTTCAGGTCATTTGGATGACAAGTTTTTGAATGATAAACATTTAAAATTTATAGCTTCTAATGTTACATTAGGGGAAACTAGAGAGGGTTGACCTACTTTTTAGAAAATGGTTTTTTATTTCTTAAATACTGAACGTAGAATAAAGTTTTATATATCATTTTATTCGTTATACAATCAGTTATCAAAATAAAATTGCTGCATAAGTATAAAACATAAGAAATTTGAAAAATTTTTGATTTTAATCATGAGAAAATAATGGGTCAAGGCTCCTGACATATGGGAGACCTCTGAAACTTTTTTTGACTGACACGTTGAAAAAATATGGGAAGCTTGATCCACTTTGTTTTGTATTGAAATATTTGTGAAGAGAAATAAAATCAGTTTATAAAAGCAAAGTAACTTTATACTACATGTTAGATGTAAAGTTCCAACTGGGCGAAAAATGACCGGACCAGGATTCGAACCAGGGATCTGCTGGCTGAAGCCGCCAGTGCTATGCCATCTGAGCTATCCCGGACGAATCTGGTGGAACATTTTCACCCAGCTAACCTTAATGATTATATGAATTATTTACCAATTAGAATAATTGTGTTAAAATTAATCTAGTTTATACCACATGCTTTAATTATTATAAAGAAATATTTTTGAAAATATGATGCTCAAACATACCTGTTTAGACGCAATCACAAGTCGAGGGAGAAAATTTTTTGTTTAAACAGGATTTTGACTGAGCAGGTATAATTGTACAGCACGGAAAATGAAATTTTAACATTTGAGACAGTATTCCGTTAGAAACAGGATCCGCTTTCATAGATTTTCATGTATTATTATGTCCGGATTTTGGAGCCACTGTCCCGCTTTTTGTTTATCCCCTTGTCCTGTTTTTTGTGACATCCCTACTTGACAACTCTAGTTGTCATATATTTTCGTTTCATCTCACTGTATTCATCCTGGTGAAATTTGTCTACATATTTTCCTAAAGTTTTTCGATCAATGCTGTGTTCTTTTGCAGCAGCATGAGCACTTGACTTATCATTAACACCGTTTAACCCTTTCAGGCGTTAATTAGTACTTACAGCACTAAAATATTCAAATAAATGCCCGGAATCGGAATTTACAAACAAATTTATTTGGAAATAAGAAAAAGGGCTGTATTTCACATACATATGAAATGGAAAAGATTTTACGAAAACACTGGTGCCACCGTGGCGCTTGGGAATTAAAATTAGGTGGTTTCATAAACATACCACTGACCCTGAAAGGCTTAAGACTGCTACGTTCATACTTTCTAGTCCTTTCTCGTCTTTTCCACTGTTTCTATTTACCTATTGTAAATATTATTTTAATGGTAAAAAGTTCCTATCAACTTTCCCATTTATATTAAATTTTTTCCTTGCAGTGGATACTATAGCAATTTTTCTCATCTTTCTTTAATCAGTTTTAAGCAATTTCGCTTCCATCACCCCATTTTAGTGTAGCTTTACAGAGTAAATTTACATTATTTTTCTGCATAACCATTAACCTTTCTTTATGCACAGTTCATAAAAAAAAAATTCCGAAACCACTTAGTTAACCCTCTCAGGGGCAAAGTACTTCTGTTGCTAAAAAGTTAAAATATTTGACGGTCACCGGTATATATGAACAAATTTATATCAAAATAAGTAGAAGCATTTCTTCGTGTGCATTATATAAAGCAAAATTTAATTTCTAAATTCTGGTGCCAATGTGACATTTGGAATTTAAAATTAAGACGTATCTATAACATATCGGTGCCCTTCAAATACTCAAGGGAGCCTTGGTAAACCCCCACAAATGATTTTGTCCATACCTATTTCGACTGTCTGTATGAAACAAAGACTGTTGTTTGAGTATTCCAGTAGCTTTGGTTGACACCTATTGATAAAACTCTGAAATTCTTTTAAACATGAAAACTGATGTGTGAATCAAGCCTCCCCTATGGTCGACTGTCCCTAGACTCCCCTATATTTTCATATTTTTATTAATATATTCGGAAATTATAATCCTAATGTGATAAATATTTTGTTTGGTTAGATACTAAAAAACCCAAACATAAATACATTGAAGTTGTAAATTTAAAAAATATATATATAATATGAATGAATTATGAAATTAATATTCGGATAAAATATAAATTGCAACGTACAATCGATTTTTTTTATTTATATTTATTAAGTCCTGCTTTACGCAAATTCTCGAATAAAAATTTTTCTTCTAAGGAATTTCCGAATTATGAGTAAAAAACGTCAAAATGGTCGCATCTATGATGTCCAGAAAAGCATAATATGAAAAAATTTTATTTCACTCATTTTATTGAAACATTGGAGCTGGCAATAGTTTAAACATATTAAGTGAGTGGAAAGCTCGTATTGGCAAGAAATAATACATTAATACAAGTGACATAGTGATTCTGTAGCATTTCAACAATCAAGTACCGAACTTAAATTTGGATACAGCCCCTAAAATATGCTCATTTTAAAATAATTAATTTTCCGGAAACTAATCTTACTAATATTATAAACATTTGGATTTAGGCTAATTGAAGGGTGTAGAGTTTATTTATGGTTTTAAATTTGGATATTGCTATTGACAAAAACAAAGTTTGCATTCTTTTTTACATGTAGATGTTTCAACACACTGTTTCGATTAACAAATGAGGCAACAAAAAGAACAAGTTGCCATGAAATCACATTTTTACGTAGTTTTATGTTCTTTTTATTAAGTATCTTACTTTAACAATATTTATTAATATGATATGTATAATATTCTGACTGCTACCTCGTTCTAGATTTAGCATAGCTACCAACGCTTATGCTTTTTTGTAAAACAAAAATTTTATAGTAAATTTTACCTTTTTAAATCGTTATAATTTGCCAATTAAATAAGGCAAACATTTCTACGAAATTTTTGGGATACGAAAAAAAAAAAAAAAAAAAAAAAAAAAAAAAAAAAAAAAACTTGTAGAATTGACAGCTATGGAATTGTTGTAGAAACAAATTACCGTATGTACTCGCGTATAAGCCGACCCCTACATTCGAGAAAAAAATATGTTGAACGCCGCTATTTTCGACTAGCTTTCTTCGTCTTATTTTATGTCAGAAATTTCTTGTCCAAATTCGGCAGTTAGATAAGACAAAGTTAATTATTTTTAAATATTGTTATTAAATCGGTTATTTCGCTCGAATTTCGGGTAGACTTATACGCTAGTATATGGATGTGAAAGTGGCTGTTTTATAGAAAAAAATGCGGCCGTCATAAAATTGCCTCAAAATTCTCAAAATTTAGCCTACAAGTACCTTATTGCTACATTTGTCTAAAAATAATATGAAACAAACAGTATCTCATAGTTCTGATATTTTAATTTCAAAGCTCTTCCATAGCTAAAATGTTCAAATAAATGATTGAAACCGAAATGGAAGAACAAATTTATTTATAAATAAGAAAAATGTGATATTTTACATACATGTTAAATAGATAAAAGTTTATAAAAAGTCTGGTCCATTGTGGCGCTTGGGAATTAAAATCAAGTGGTTTCATAAACATACCACAGCGCTTGAAAGGGTTAAAAAAGAAATGTAATTATAATTAGAAGTCATAATGTCAATAAATAATATTTTTTTACTCTATGTCAATTGAAAAAATAAAGATAATTAAGAAAAATAAAGCATTAACATTTAGAAGAGTTAATGTTTATTTGAATTAGTACATTTTTTTTAAATCTCCCTGTAAAATAATAAAAAATAAAAAGGTATTATCTTTACTTACGGTAATTAAAAGTCTTATGAGTTTTTTAATGTGCATTTTATTGCATTAGATTTTCTTATTTTACTGTTTAGTAAATATATAAATGGAATCAGATCATTCCCTCACAATTTAAATCATTCCCTCATATTAAAATTATGAGGGAATGACGAAATACTTCTGAAAACCGTGTTATACAAAAGTGATTAGTCTTAGGTATATTTTCAGTTATTAAATATCTTTGAAACATATTTCTAATAATATAACAACATAAAAAGACATTTCATTAGTTTTTATTAAATTTATAATACATGAGGGAATGACGCGTAATAAAAATACTTACAATGATCTAGTACTTCAAAGCCACATACTAACTATTCAAGGACGTTTTTGAGCAAACAACCAGATGAATACTTCACTTTACTCTGGTACAAAATGTCCTAGACTTGTATAAAGCATGTGCTGCTTTCTACTAATAATGACAAATTTATAGTTATGTGAGGGAATGACGACAAATGCTGGGGACATCATTAAAAAGTGCCGTAATTCATTCATTATAAAAAATATAAATATAATTAAATGACTAAATATGTATATAAGTGTGTTTAATGGATTGAGAAAAAAATAATTATAAAGATACGTGGTGCAATGGCAGAGAAAGCATTTTCTTTCCTATATACGTGAGTGGGGACATAGTGAAGGGATGATATTTGCATTCAAAAATACATTAAATTTATCAAATTTCAATTTCAATAAGCAAATAATTACAGTTTATATATATAACTGATTAATATTGATAGTTTAAATAACTTTTGTTTGGGTGATTTTATAAATATGTCTTCAAGATACCTGGAAAATAAAATTGCCACTTTTCAGAGAATGACTCATATACGGTTTTTATCTTTTCATAAAGGTTCATATGAATGCTTACGTTTGAATAACACTATTTTCAAAAAGTATTTTTGCCGTATTTAATTTCGAAATTCTGTGATAAAGTAAGAAGATTTTTTTTCGTAAATACAGAAATTTAAAATCAATCAACCGTAAGTACTCTGCTTCATGTACTTGAAAAATACCAATTAAATGTGGATTTAAGTTTACCAAGTTTGGAAATTTTATTTTCAAAATATCTAACACTACTTTAAAATAGTAATTATCAAAGTATATATACCACATTTATTTATTTATTTTCTATTCATTTAAAAGTTGAAGCACCAAGAACAGTCAATCTGACTACTATCAAATATGTCTAATTCGATTTGAACCAGAAATATCTTTGAAAGAGTGTCAATTATATACATCACACAAAAACAAATTAAATAAATAAGTTAAAATGCTTTAAATAAAAATTCTAGTGCCCATTTTTTGAATTAAACTTGGGGGAAATTTCCCGCGCTTCTAGTTTTAATGCCAAAAATTTCGTAAAAAATAAAGCGAAGATTACTAGTCGCGGAATGTATTTGATATTTTAAATTTAAAAAATTCTAATTTTGCTACACACTGTCGGACCTGCTTAACACTAGAACGACGGAAAGGAGTCGATTCGACTCCGACCACATGATTAAATATCCATTTTAACCAGAATTTTTTTCACAAAATAAGTTAAATTTAAGCAACGCAGAACTGCGTTAGATAAATCAGTTCAATAATTTTAAATAAAAATTCTGGAGCGAAATATTTTTATGAAACTTGAGTGAGATTTCCGTGCGTTCTAGCGTTAAACATTTTGTATGTGCAAATCTTTATTCTTTGTATAAAATTGCAAAGCATAAACTCAAATACACATATTCTCTAACATAAAAGAAAAATAAATCGAATTTTTTTAAACCTACAAATATTAAATAATTTCAAAACGTTCTTCTTTACAATTTCTATCACGTTGCTTATTGATATTTTTATAAGTCTTTAAAACACAGCCCGTTAATAGGGTTTTGTGTACAAATATACTTATTGGATTAATGTATTAAATCTGTAGAAAATTGATGGTACAGTGCTCTTCATATCATAAATATTTTAATGATCATATATTAAATCCTTTTAAACACACGCTTGGCGTATTTTTTCCTTTATCTTAATTAAAATTTTAATTATCAGCCAAAGTTTATATTTAAAAAATTGTTCTTGTTAAAAATGTTTATCACTGAAAGAAAAATATTTTTTTCTTTTAACGGATTACTGTTATATAAACACGATCAATGGTTTCATGTTTTTAAATTTAATAACGAACTTTAATGCTGATATACTCAAATGTCGTTTACTGCATGCATTATGAAGGGAATGAAAAAACCGACTGTAAATTTTTTGTAGAGAATATGCAAGTATTTTTAAGTATATTTTTTATGATATTTTCTGGACGCAAAAGCTTAAAAGTTTTCAACTTTGCTCAGCATGTATACGCATGTTATATTGTCATATACGCATGTAATGATTTTAATCCGCATGAAAGGTCATGGTACAGTCAATGCACCACCCGCGTCCTACGCGCTGACACAAAAATGTCGGCTGTCGTAAGCCGATATATTTAGGCGTCTCTAGGTCCCCTGAATACAGACAACAGTATTTTCTAAGTGTTTTCTTTAATGTAATTGATCTCTGAAAAATAATGCGGATAAGAATTCTAGAAATTATTGCCCAGATAGCATGAACATTAGCAGCAAGTTTGATGTTTTCTGACATTATCTTGCCGTGACAAATTTGAATTGAGAAATTCGCAGCAAATTTCCCGCAAGGTATACCATCCCCCAACTTGCATTATTAGTTTGTTGTGAAAGTGGTGGCAAGACTGTCTTTAATTCACGAAAGTGACGAAAGCAAAAAATCTCTCAGTTGAGAGAATAGACAATCAGGACATACGCAGAAATTGCAGATTTTTTTTTCGGGTGGCATCGCTTTTTCTAAACGCTATATTTATCAAATACCAAAAACGGCTGGTATTGAAAAGTAGGAATATTACCTTAAATTCTTTATGGTGATGAAAACGATGCATGCACCTTCTGATGTGTGTTCACATCAATAGACCTGATCAGGTCTATGGACCCCTCCGAAGGGGTTAAACTTACAGTGTAACAGTTGTAAACAGATAATGGGGCGTGGAAAGATTACTACTTTGCAATATTTTTTATTACTTGTTTGGCGTTATTTGCAATGAATTTGATACAGCATGATTTAATTTGCATGACAAGTTAGCTGCAAGTTCAAAGTGTGGTGACTTCGGCGTTTGCGTTATCTTGCTGCAGTCTTGTAATGAACTTTCAGTCTTCTCATGCGGAGCTTGCTGCAACTTTGCAGGTTTTCAAAGCAAGACTGCTGCAAATTTTCTGCTAATTAAAAATGCTATATGGGATTGCACCAATCTGGATTTTTCAAATAATAACACGTACTTTTGATATTTTATTTTTGTTCCTTGAATTAAATTAGCCGGAAAAAGTATGTAGTTTATACTTTTTCTGGTTTCTGCATGGAATTATAAAAAGTCAAACTTTGAGGATGCTAATGTTAAATTCACGAGAGAAATTTTAATACATATCTTTCCAAGATATCAACCAGTTTAAAATTTCTATTTTCAGCGAGATGCGTTAACTATAATCTACGAATTTTTTTTTTTTTTTTTTTGCTCAGAAGCGTAATTTTAATTATGAAATTTAATAATAAATTCACATTATTAAAGAAAATTATGAATTAGGACAAGCATAAATTTTTCTGTAAACAGAACGGACATAGTCAAGAACATGGGTGTGTATGTTGTTTATAACATTATTCTTTATTTTATGAGATACAGCAAAGTTTTATCTTTCGCATGTTTACAGCAAGTGTGTCGAATTGTGTCCCGCTGGTTACAGCTAAAATTTTGTAGTTATAACTTCCTTGTCAAACCATCGAATCTTTGTGATTCGAGAAGTTGACCGTTTCTTTAAAAACTGGTGGTATCCGGCGGGCCTATGTTTCACAAATGGAGTTTGGAATAAAGAGCAGAAGAGATATAATGTAATACCCACCAGTTACGAGTGAAGTAACTGAGGAGGTTGTCACAAGATGGCGGCTGTTTTTTATAAATCGTATCAACCGACTAAGTTCGTAAAGATATGCTAAGTTTCTTATATCATTTTATTTTTTCCCTTATTTTTTTATTTATTGGAAAAAGATTAATATGTATTCGATACAAAGTTTTCGATTTTTTGATTTTTCTTTTTAAAATTCCGTATTAACCCTCTCGCTGCGTAACCCGAGAGTTTCTCGGGCAACGTAAAAGTAGCAAAATTTGCGCAACCCGAGAATTAATCGGGGATGCATTTTCTACGTTTAATTAACCCGCATTGATCATTCCCACCAGTTATTTTTATTGTAAGTTTTGCCTTTTCTAATCGGAGTATTTTCTCGATTAAATCAGACGAAAATTTTTGTTTTGAAAAACCGGTGGCATGAGAATAAAAATTCTTAAAAGACGCTCGTCACGAAGGAATTAAGTACGCAATTTTTGAAGCTATTTTGATAAAACAATTACGCAGCGAGAGGGTTAAGTACACAGACACACATTAAGCTCGTAACTAAAACATTGATTTCAATTCATGGTTTAGCGAATATTACACATTATATTAAAATAAATTGAAGACTATAAGGAGTACATGTGACAAAGAAAATAAACACTGATCTATTTAACACTTCCCGGCACAGAAAATTTCTGTTCTTAAAATGAGGAGATGATTGATTGACACTAGAATTTTTAAACAAACTTCTTAGCAATTAAAAACCTGTCGTTCTAACTTTTCATTACAGAAGCAAAATTTTATTAAAATATTCTTTGTATCGCTTTTAAATTTGGAATTAAAATTAGGTGGTCCCGCAGTCGGACAACTGTACCGGAAAAGTTTAACCAGTTAAATATCGTAAAAGTTATTAACCCTTAAATGAATAGTGGTGCATATCTACACCGCTTTTTATTTAATTCTTAGCAACCAGTACATTTATATAGAAATATTAATTCTGTGAAAATTACAAAATTAAAAAGTTAAAAATCTATTTTAAAATTTCTGGGCAAAAATCTTTAATGTAAGAGTAAAAAACATAATTCTAAAAAAATAATTTACGCATTTAGGGGTTAAGTTTTACAAAATAAAAACATATATAAAATAAAGTATTTAGATTCATACTTATTAACCCCTTAATTCTCGCTCCCGTGATATTCACGGGCTGAATCTTTAACCCAGATTGCTTGATTACCACCAGTTTTATAAAATAGCGTAATTGGCTTTATTATGGTATCATTTTACCTGTTATTAACCCTTTGAGGGGCAAGGTACTTATTGTGATCATAAAATGTTCAAATAATTTAATGACACAAGTATTAACAAGCGATTTTATTTGTAAACACGTAAGATTAAATTTTCGCGTACTTAATAAAGATGAAATTTTCATCATAAAATTCCGGTGCCAATGTGGCAATTTAGAATTAAAATTATATGATGTCGTGACGGCATTACAATGGAACTATTAATAAAAAGAAAATGACATATCCTTAACCCCTTAACAGTCGCATTAAATTACGGTTTAAAAATTCAAATTGCTTATTGGCACCACTTTTTTGAAAAAGAACTGCTCAGCTTGTTTAATGACAGGTAAAATGATACCATAATAAAGATAATTACACTATTCTATAAAGCTGGTGGGAATCAAGAAAATCTGAAAAATCTGAAAAAAAGCCACAGTCCGTGAATATGACGGGAGCGAGAATTAAGGGGTTAACCCTTAAATGCATAGGGTAGAATGCGTTCCCGAAATTTCATAATTCAGAGAATCGGAATTCATACCAAAAAATATAAATGGTAAATTTCGGTTTATTTAATAACGAAATGGCTGTTATTAAATGGAAATTTTCTTTTTTATTTTTCTGGTGGAAGTACGGAATATGTGAATAAAAAATCCAATAAATAGGGAACAATTATTGTATCGAAAACGATACCATATGCATTTAAGGGTTAAAATAGTGAAGATTCAACTGTGACCGCGTTCGCAAGGGATGATTACCTCCGGTAGATGCTTCCACCAGTAAACTTATATAGAAATTTTAAAGGCATTATTAATGCAAAATTTCAGTCATAAATAATGGCAGAAAAAGATTTTAACTTTAACTGGTGTAAGTTTACTTTTGCGGTAGTCTGATCCTTCATTTCTGCCATATTGTAACAACCGGTGATGCAATCTGACTGTTTTTACCTGTCAAATTGACACCAGAAAATATTTGTGAGAAAATATTTCCATGAATAAGACTCTTAAATAAGATGAACATTTTTATTGAATTATACTGGTGAGAAGTTTGCCCCGGCGGTATTTTGAGACTGTAGATCCGATTTTAAAAAAGCAACTGCCATCTTATGACAACCTCCTCAGTTACTTCAATCGCAATTGGTAGACAGTGCACTATATGTCTTCCCCTCTTTATTCATAACTCCATTAGCATTACCGACCTTCAAGGGGTTAAATAAGGTGGTTACTTCTTTTTCAATAAAGTGGAGCCAATGAGCAATTTGAAAATTTAAACCGTGATTTAATGCGACCATTAAGGGGTTAATATATTTACTAATTTGCAATATTTTAATTTTACATGAATTGCAGATGTGCAACATAAGAAAAGGTTGGCGTAATATACGAAAAATGTATTTCTGATTTTTTGCATTGTTTTTCCTGTGTTATAAACTTTTTAGAGAAACATATATAATTTTTTCGAAACAAAATATAAAATCATGCATTTAAGGAACAATACACAAGTTCTTTTTATCATATTTGTTGGTATAGTTTTATTAATATGAAGAGATATTCGTAGTAAAGAATATTATAATCTCCAAATTCTAATTCTTTTTACAAGAATCTTAAAAAATTTATATATTCGGATAGTTGTCGTTTTACAAATAAATAGGAATTCTCAGTTATAATTGCGATCAAATTATCTGTTGCATTTATCTTATATAATTAGATTTTAATCAGTATGCATATCTAAATAATTGATATTAAATAATAATACTGTTCAACAAATTTTAACGAAATTTCAATTTCCCCATTTATATTCGTTTTTTCCAATAGATTTTATGTCGCAAAAAATAATAATTTTGTGACGATAATTTTCTGACACCCCCCAGTTGTAAGAAATTTTACATTATTTTTTTTTACTATATGTATACTTTTATAGCAATTATGACAACGTAAAATTATTATTTTTAAAAAGTTTAATCTACAAACATATATTTTTTTACTTTATATCTCCATAGAATACGTAATAAGAGTCTAGAAACAACTTTCACTGTTTACGAGACCTTCGTGAATTTTCATACTAAATTTTACTTATGCTTCTAAAATGCCTCATTCATTTTTCTCTACAAATATATAAAATTGAAAATTTAAATATTATAATCTCACTTTTACCGTAAGTATCTATACAAAAAGTTATTTCAGTATAAAAAAATATATACCGTAATTTCCGGTGTATAATCCGCGGATCATACAATCATTTTTCGACCCAGAAATTTTCTAAAACAAAGTGTAACATTTTAGATCGCGGTAAATATCTGGCTTGAATTACTAAATAAAATTTCTGGGTCCAAACAGAATTGTTTGATCCGCGGATTATACGCCAGAAATTACGCTACATAGATAAAAAATAAATCTTGCAAATGTTGGCAAACTGCATGTCAAAGATTTTTGTTTTGAGAAAGTGGTGCGTGGCAGAATTAAAAAATAAGTAAATAAAAATAATGTAAAAAAAATGAGGATTTTTTGCAGTTAAAAAAATTGTTGAGGGAAGCGGTTAATATTTCTATGAAACCAACAAGCTAAACCGTAGCCAGAAAATTTCATTTTCACGAGAGGGCGCTAAGATCGAATTTATTGCTACGAATGAATAGAAATCCATTGTGTTTTTAGATGTGTATGGTGAAATTTAAACTACAGAAATCTTATCTTCTAAAGAAATATTTTGCAAAAAACAGAAATAAAATTATTTATGTTGTAATACATTTAAAATGAACGAAAATCCATGCATAGGTCATTAAGTATAAAACCTCCAATTTGAAATCGATTTTTTTTTTTTAAATTTTGAATTCACAAAAGAAAAAGTAATTTTCTTTTATTTAATTCCTGGAATATATGTCTTATAAAGAAAAAATAACTATTAAAACTTACTGGTGAGAATTCGGAATTTCTAAATAATAAAACCGCTTTCAAATTGGACGTTTCATACTTAATGACCTAATATTTTAAATGCATTTCGCACCACATATTTGTAGACGCTATAAATAACGCTTAGTTTTTACACTTTCAAGCAATAAATTCGATTTCATTGTCGCCTAAGAAAATATACTTTTTGGATACATTCTAAAACAATGCCGGCATACACATTTCCTCACTGTAGATTTCTAGACACTGTAACGGCAGTCATAGTGCCGAATTTACATAAATAAATAAAGATATAATTCAAAGAATGAGCATATATTGTTAATCAGAATTAAAGAATTCAGACATCTAACAATTTTCAAGGAACATATGCAATTAGCATGAAATACCTAAATTTTTAATTCATTATACTTTTTAAACCTTTTGCACTCGAGAGGTGACACTCACACACCATTAGAGTTGCCAGGTGTCACGCGTAAATCAGGTCTCCAAATGCTCTAGACATCAGTATTTTAACCCCTTAACACTAGAACGGCGGCAAGGAGTCATTTTGACCCCTGCCAAACGAATATATGTCGATTCGAACCAGAAAACTTTTTTATAAATTAAAATTAATATATGCTGCACAAAAATAACTTAAATAAATAAGTTAAATAGTTTTAAGTAAAAATTCTGATGTGAAATATTTTTATAAAACTTGAGTAAAATTTCCCGCCGTTCTAGTGTTAACGGCCACAGTAAATTTCGGTTTAAAAATTAAAATTGCTTATTCGCACCACTTTATTTAATGGCAGGTAAAATGATACCATAAGGAAGCCAATTACACTATTTTATAAAACTGATGGGAATCAAACATTCTGAATAAAAGATACAGTTCGTGATTATCACGGGAGCGAGAATTAACCTTTTCAGGGCAATGTATTTCTATTCTTAAAATGCTGAAATGAGTGAATGGCACCAGAATTTACATACAAATTTATTTCAAAATAAGTAAATGCTTTTGCTCATTTACTTAATAACAGGAAAATTTTCATACCAATATACAGATGCCAATGTGGCATTTAGGAATTAAAATTAAGTGGTCCAAAAACAGACCACCGCCTTTGAAAGTGTTAAGGATTTAAAGTGATTTTCTTCTCCTTATCTAATTGCAGAATTATCTGCGATTAAAAATCGCGAAATAAACTGTAAGGAATTATTGGTGTTCAGAGCATTTGGAGTCCCGATTTACAAAGGACACTTTGCAACACTATTGTTGAGCTAGCATCACCTCTTGAGTGCAAAGGGTTAATTCTAAAAGAAGAAGAAAATAGTTACATAAAGCCAAAAAGATTTAATGTCTTTAAATTTTTTACCATACCGTGTGTAACTTTTTAAATTCCATTTGACTTTTTATATGTTTTATAATCTTTTATTACCTAACCTCGACAAAAGCCTTAGCGTTTATTTATTGAGCCTTTTGAATACTTTACTTAGAAAATTATCTTGAACTTTACAATAAGTGTCTTTCAGCAGATCTGTGTTGACATACTACGTGATATATATTTCTAAAACAACGATATACAACTGCATAATCCAAACGAAATGCTTACGGTAATAAATTCCTGGATTTTGTGACACCATAAATGAGAAGAAATTCAAATAATGTATCTTATATTGAAACAGCCGTAAAACAAATATTGCTATAAAAATGTACGTGTTCAGGGAGCAAGCATGATGCCCATAAAAATGCAACTTAAGCTTTTTATATTCTTTTTTTCTCGCTGCAACTATTATTGTTTGTCTAGCTTTCTCTGGGACTTCTGTTTTTTAGAATCTTGTATACCAAGGGGCATTTTTAAAATTTTATTCGCGTTGTTCGCGTGGCTTATTCTTTTTTCCAAGATTTTGAAAGTAGCACAACATATTTATTATGCACGAAATACATACCTACAAATGCATGTACATTAAATACACCAGTAAAGTCATTTTGAATTAAGATATATTTATTTATTTAGCTTTAATAATGATGTCTTTAAAATAATATATGTTTTTTGTATAAATGTATAATGGCTGCTCATTTCTAAGCTTTTTTAAGTCAAATAAACAAGCATGAACCAGAATATTTATTTAATAAATAAATTTAACTGGGTACTACGTTTCTTTAAATAAAAACAATTCTAACATTATTATTTTTTGTTATGTTTAACCTTCCGTCTACCAGACGGGTCCATTGGACCCGACATGTACATTCAAAATATTTATTCAAACCAGAAATTTCTTCAAAACAAACTAAATGTATAAATCAGACAATAATAAGTTAAATAAACAAATTAAATAGTTTTAAGTAAAAATTCTGCTGTAGAATGTTTTTATAAAACTTGAGTAAAATTTCCGGTAGTTCTAGGGTTAAATAAGGCAAAATTTTCTTTTAAAATTTGTTGTACAAAAAAGCGTAACAGTTGGCAGCTATGCATAAGTAATTTTTGCTTCATTTAATGATAGATATGTCGTGATTACATAAAGGGAAAATTCTTCTTTCGAAATTTCCCATATGAATATGAAAATTCTTATTAAAAAAGAAGCGAAACTTTCAACAGTGCTTGCTACTCATTCCGCCAATAGCAATAGTAAAAATCAATCTGGCATTAGTGTAGTCGGAGTAGCATCTATATTTATTCAATAGTAAAATCAAATACGTGGTTATCTGAATATTTTTATCATTCTAGACGCATATAATGTGAGGAAATTACTGTTAATCATAAGAAAAAATCTGATTATAAAAGAAAAAACATTTTAATATATTATTTTTATATTTCATATTCTAAATATATAGGAAAATCATATTCTAACCAAGAAATTTCGACTTGAAGTTTAACCCTTTTCACTCCGCTGATATCTATACGGTGGCATAATAATAGTGTTGTCAGTGGGCTACTTTTTAAAAATTCAGATTTCTTGATCTACCACTTTTTTTGAAATGGTAAAATACGCCTTGTTTAAAACTTTCATCGCGGCAATGGCGCGTCTTTCTCCCATCCTCTGCGCTAAGATCCTGAGCCGCTCCTCGCAGCGCTAAAATTGAAACAAAACACAAATTCATTCAAAACTTGTTTATTTTACTTTGAAAAATAATAATCAATAGCATTTCTCAATCTAATGATTTGTTTGTCCTTACAAACATAAAAAAAAATATATATATAAATAAAATATCGTGTCCGTTTGGGAAAATAAATTCGTACCGGAAAATTCTGCTCGGTAATTATTAGACATAAGATATCGGAATCAATGTCTAATAATTAAATGACAGAATTTTCCGGTACGAATTAATTTTCCTTGATTGATAGCGAATACTCCTGGAAGACGAAGTATCTCATCCCTAGCGATGAAACTTTTAATGACAGAATAATTAGGAAGAAAACAAGGGGTTTTTTACTATTCTAGAAAAGTGGTGCCAATCAAGAAATCTGAATTCAAGAAAAGTAGCCCACTGGCAACACTGCATATTAAGTTTAACTACAAATCCACTGACACCCATACGGTAAACAACAAATGAACATACAACAAATAAACATACTTATAGAGAGTTCTCCACATATTATTTCAAACATGTAAGAATGGCGGGGAGTTGCTGGTAGGTGACAAAAATTTTAGTGTCGAGTGCAAAAGGTTAAAGCATACTTGCCAAGCTCCCGCTTTTTTAAAATCAACAAAACGCACTTTAAACCAGAAAATTTATTTAAAAATGTCAATCAGTTATGTTTCAAATGACTCCCTCATCGGAGCAAGTAATATTAATTTAATAAATTTTTTGGTTGAAACTCAGGTTTTTCATTTAAAAAAAGCGGGAGGTTGGCAAGTATGGTTAAAGTAATATTCTCATACCAACTATCTTCGAAAGATTATTATTTAATAAAATTAATAAAATACAAATAATTTAAAATTATCGAGTCTAGAATTCATAATTTTAATTGAAGTGCGGGAAGTGTATTTTAGTTATTAAACCAAATTATCTTGAATTTTATTATGTGACATACGTTTAAATGCAGGATAGTATTTTAAATTGCCATTAGTATTGAAATATTAGAGTTGAAGAGCTGCCAAGTCTCCGGCTTTTTAGATACCAGTATTTTAATACAGAAAATGTAGTTTTATTTAATTACGATATTTGGGCGATTTCAAAGAACCAGATTTTTTCTAACATAATAGTTCTTTGCAAAAAGCCGGAGACATGGCAATTCTAGAGTTGCTTCAAATTTCAACATGCTGTTGGCTACGAAATCTTAATTCCTAATACCGTATAATACTAATGGCGCGTGTGTGTGTTTATGTCGGCCAATTATCAACACGAGGGATATAGGCCCGATGGGGAGAGTGCCCTTCGTGGGGGTCTTTCTAAGGGATCCTAACCCGTATTAACGCTTGAAAGTACAAGGTTCGAAGAAAACCACGGAAACTCCGAACGTTTAGGCCGACGGGCGCCATTGGGATATAACACTAATGGCAGATGTTACTCAACATGCGTTGTGCTGCTTATTACTTTATAAATTATTATTAATTTGCTGCAGAATTAATGGAGTTATAAAAAAAGAGGAGGAGACATATAGTGTTAAGTCTACCTGTTGCGTGTGAAGTAACTGGGGAAGTTTTCGCAAGATGGCGGCTGCTTTTTTTAAATCGGATCTTCAGTTTCTGATTACCTTCAGCGCAAACATCCCACCAGTAAAATTAAATAGAAAATTTCGTCTTAATTAAGAGTCTTGCTCATGGAATTTTTTCTCAAAAATGTCCTAAAAATTTCGATTTTTATTTACTGGTGTCAGTATGCCTTGTAAAACTGTCAGTTTGTTTCCCTGGTTGTCAAAATATGGCGGAAACGCGGGATCTAACTGCTAACAAAGAAAACTCCAACCGGTAAAAATGAAAATCTCTTTCGAGCAATATTTATGACTGAAATTTTGTAATAATAAGGCGTTTAAATAAGTTGAAAATTTCTATATAAATGTACTGGTGGAAGTTTCTGCCGGCGGTAAACAACTCCTGGGATAGCTGTTACAGTTGAAGTTTCACTATTTTAAGGATATGTCAGTTCCTCTTTATTAACCCTAGAACTACCGGAAATTTTACTCAAGTTTTAGAAAAACATTCTACACCAGAATTTTTACTTAAAACTATTTAATTTGTTTATTTAACTTATTATTGTCTGATTTATACATTTAGTTTGTTTTGAAGAAATTTCTGGTTTGAATAAATATTTTGAATGTACATGTCGGGTCCAATGGACCCGTCTGGTAGACGGAAGGTTAATAGTTCCATGGCAGAATTAGAGGATGGTTTATATCTTGTTTCCAAATTCTTTTCTTGGGCCCAGTGTTAGCAATCCACTATGTTATTTTCTAATCCATTCATTCTTTCTACTTTTTTAGAGATAGTATTACATAGCTACCAACTTTTACGCTTTCTTCTTATCACTAAAATTTTATTGTAAATATTGTATTTTTTAATCATCGAAATCTCAAGATTAGACAAGACGAAAATTTCTGTTAAATTATAGTGGTAGCAAAAAAAGCGTAAAAGCTCGCATTTATGGTATTGTCAAACAACTTACATGCTCTATTTTATTGCAAATAGCTTTTTTGTAAGGAAAATCTTCCATTTGGTTTTTTTTATATGAATTTTGCAGACACATACCTGGACCGTAATTTTAGTAACAAATGCTGTAAAATTTTATCACGAAAAATATTCTTCCAAAATACTGTTATTCAAAAACCCGGACAATGGGAGAACTTTATTAATTGTCATATTTAATGTCAGATTAACTAATGTTAATCAAGTAGTTAAAAAAAGCAGCAATGAAGCATTCTGAAAACAAGTTATTCGAATGGCCACAAAGGGTCCGATTACTGCCGGTGCAAACTTTCACCGGTATTTTTGAAAAGTAATCGTAGCATGTTTTAAAATCAGAATCCCTGTCATAAATAAGATAAAATTTCTATTCGTAAATACGGGTGGGGTTTTTCCTTTTCAGTAATCAGGGTCTAAATCTACATGTGTATGTTGTACAGCATGAAAGTTTAAGACAAAATAATATTTTAATGCAATGAGACACCATGAAGTAGAACGGCAATTGTTTGGACATAATTTAAATGTGATTTAAAAAAATACTTTACCGGACTTTTGCTATTACTTGCAACCTGGATGTGTTTCTCGGTCTTAAACAAAAATAAATGCTTTACATAAATCCTGAGTCTACCATGTTGAATGTATTGACAGCATTAACCAACATTCTAACAGCACGTAGACCTAGCTGGTTTTATCGTAGACAGGCTAGGGATCCGAAAGCTCTTAATATCACTAATTTCGTAAAGCTATTTTCGCCTTCTTAAATCACAGAAAATTCTGTTATTAATTAAGACAAATACTATAGACAGGGAGCCGGCAGCACAGACAATCACTTCATCGAGTTCACGGGTGAAATTCTAGGATTAGTTAAATCTTGACTCGCATATTATAACGCAATTGGTCTGCCAAGTTATACCTTGGAGGAAAACACCTAAAAACCTGATTTTACCGGCTGACTCGCATGTTTACCATTGTGTTTTCCTAAACTAAAAGGTATGAAAACATGGAGGACTGGGAGCACAAGAAAATTACCTTCATTTTTAACCATCATTTAAGGATTTTTTGTAAACCCTAAATTAAAAAGTTAAAAAGCCAAAAAAAAATAGCGAAAATCTGTTAATAGAATGAATGTGGTTGTTGTGTTTGTTAAATTTGGTTAATTGATTTTTATGAATTTTTTGCACTAAATCCGAAAATGATCTTCACTTTTAACCATCACGTCAAAATTTTTCGCAAATCGTAAATTTTGAGGTTAAAAAACCAAAATATATCGAAAATCGGATGCTATAAAATAGACGTATTTTTTTTTCATAATAATTTTAGGAGTCTTTTTGCTCATACAATTTTTTGGCTTATGTCAGACATTTGTTATCATAGATTCTTAACCCCTTAATTGTCGCTCCCGTGATATTCACGGGCTGTGCCTTTTATGCAGATTGTTTGATTCCCACCAGTTTTATAAAATAGTGCAATTGTCTTTATTATGGTATCATTTTACCTATCATTAAATAAAGTGAATATTTCTCAGTAAACAAATAAATAGAATGCTAAATTCATCTTTAAAAAGTTAAACATAAAATTACACTATGTTCAAATTACTTAAAAGATGAAAAATATTTAAGAAGGTGTTAAATTACTTTAATATCCTTGGTACTTTCAACTATATACATATAGCCTTCGTCATAGAATACAAAAATACAAGCGTCTTATTTTCAAATTTAACGTAGTTTGTGTCGGAAAGAGTGAATAAGAAGGTCAATTTTTAGATCCGGAAAACATTGGGAAAATAAAAATATGGATATAGAGAAAAGTGAAATATTACGTGTTTTATGATTCTTTAAGCAAACCGAGTCAAATTCTGGGTATGTTGTCGGATAAAACGTCATTACAAACAGTGTTTTCTTTAGTAATAATTTCTATTGATTCACGGATAATTAAATCATGTTAATTCTTTAAGGGGCATATAATTTTTGTATCTTCGAAATTAACTTGTATATTCTACTTCTGGTTAATCTTGATTGGCTGTTGCTGGCCGGTTGTACTTCAAATAAAAGATCTTAAGGATCGTATTAAAGAACATTTGAAAACATTTTCTAAATCATTTAAAAACATTATCTAAATTTTTTGAAATTTTGAGTTTCGAAAAAAAAAAAAAAAATCAGAATTTTTTTTTCTTACCTTTATATTCAAATATATAAAATTCGATGCACAGTTTTATTTATATATATAAACCAAACTTGTATAAAAAATATTGGGGATTTTCATTGATATTCAGTTCGCATGGGGCATTTTGAAAAGTTCTAAAATATTACGAAAAATTCCTTTTCTTCTTCTTCTAAAAGAAACAAAAATGTGATAAATGCATGCCATAATGCTCATAATGTAATATTGAATAATATTTAAAGTGAAATTTACAAAAAATAAAAAAAAAAAATGATTTTAAAGTTCCCTCGTCCCCTTAACTGGGCAATTTTCTTTTTTTCTTTTTTGAGTTATTTCTTCTGAAAATATCAGGTAGTACAAAATTTCATCTAATAAATTTGGTTGGTAAAATAAAAATTATGTTATAACAACAGCTATTTTGCAAACAAATAATATGCCTGCATCTTTCATTAAAGTAAGTTTACGAAATATTCTAAACGATAGATTTTCCACAACCATCATTAATTTAAAAAATCAATTTTTACCACAGGCATGATCAGTGGAGTAGTTAGAGCGGGAGTCATTACGCTCTGAATAAAGCAAACTTCGTAAATGTATTTTTGCCCTCTTTAACCACAAAAAATTCTGTTATATACGGCAAAAAATATTTCTGTAAAATAGTGATATCCGCCACCCTAACTATGCGGCTGCGCATAACGTATTTTATTGTGTCTTATTCTGGTGGTACTGACTTTGAAAATAATTGAGGCCAAGCTACAGCGTCTAGAAGTTTATAGTGTAAAAATGTACAAGCAAAACTGTGTCTAAGATAGTGCATTTTCACCTTACGCGCTGTGAACGAGTTTATTGCAACGAATGAAGAGAATCCAGCGTATTTTTAGACATTTATGACTCAATTTAAAATATCTGAAACTTATTTTTGAAAGATACATGTTGCGAAAAACAGAAAAAAATTATGTTTTAATACGCGATACATTAGGAATGAACGAAAATTCAGGCATATATTAGGTGATTATGTATGAAACATCGGATTTGAAAACGGTTTTATTATTTAGATATTCTGAATTCACACCAGAGAATTTTGAATAGTAATTTCCTTTTATTTTATTTATGGATTATATATCATCTTATAAAGTAACAATAACTTTTAAAACTTTCTGGCGAGAGATCTGGACTTATAAATTTAAAAACCGCTTTCAAACCGGACATTTCATTCTTTATGATCTAATGTTTTAAATCAGACTTGCCAAGTCTCCGGCTTTTTGCGCACCACTATTATCTTAGAGAAAATGTTGTTATTTTAAATCGACCAAATGTTCCAATTAAATAAAAGAAAATTTTCTGAATTAAAATACTGGTATCCGAAAAGCCGAAGACTTGGCAGCTCCGTTTAAATGCATTTTGTACCACATATTTTTAGACGTCCTAACTAATGTGTTTACACTTTATAGTAACGCAATAAATTCGGTGACAGCGCTGCTTAGGAAATGTAATATTTTCGATACATTTTAAAGCAATACCGATACAGTGTTGCCAGTGGGCTTTTATTTTTAAATTCAGATTTCTTGATTGTCAGCACTTTTCTGAAATGGTGAAATTCCCCTTGTTTTCACCTTAATTAATATTTCATTAAATAAGGCAAATTTTATCATTTCAAAAAATTGGTGCCAATCAAGAAATCTGAATTTAAAAAAAGTAGCCCGCTGGCAACACTGTACCGATAAACGAGATTTCTACACTGTATACTTCTAGACACCCTAGCGAAGCTTGTCATTTGCACACAGAATGCTAATAATGACTTGGATCAGGGTTGTCAGAGGACTGCATTTTTTAAATCCAGATTTCTTGATTGGCACCACTTTTTTGAAATAGTAGAATTCGCCTTATTTCATGACATAATAATTAATGCGAAAACAAGGGGTATTTTACACTTTCAGAAAAGTGGTGCAACCAAGAAATATGAATTTAAACAAAAGTAGCCCACTGGCAACACTGACTTGGGTTTCCCTTTAAAATTTACTTAACTGCTTCGCGACGAGATTTACCTAATACGTGACGCATAAGGTTCTGAAAATCCTTCCTTTTCCAACCAGTAATTTTTTACTGATATTTTATCTCATTTAATCATAGCACTTTAGCGATCAAACTTCATAAATATTTTAAGCTCAAATATCGGTGATAACAGATTAAAAACTCTATAAAGGGCGATCATGCCCAAGTGGTTAGACCGTTGAAGAGCGGTAGTTTATTTTTGTACCACTTAATTTTAATACCTAAATGCCATATTTGGATCGAAATCTTTCATTTAAAAGAAAATATTTTACTTGTTAAATTACTTTTTTTTAAAATTATTTTGTTTCTAAATTCAGCTGTCGTTCAATCATTTCAGAATTTTACGAATAAAAGTACTACTTTGCTCCTGAAAGGGTTAACCAAAATGAATGAAATATTTTATATGTAATTGATGCATTTTCATACATTGCTTTTAAATGGGAGTTCCATCAATTTTGTGTAACCTACCAAAATGATTACTTAAATGATGGATTGCCCATTTTTGGTATGTTTGGATTTCGGTAATACCACTTGAAATATAAGCATTTGAAATTGTGTATTTTTACGTTACTTTGTACCAGCGATTCCCATTTTAGATTCGGAAATGTAAATAAAAAAGAAAAGTGCAGAGCTAAACTGATGGCATTGAGCTCACAGGCTATGCACACTAATTGTATATTATACACTTGTTTTAAAGAATAATGCCCCTCAAAAAATAAGTGAAGGGGAATTAGCCCCGTTTCCCCCTTTATACTTAATCAGTGAACCTCCAAATCTAATAAGGGAAGCTCCTTATCATAATAAACCGGTATACCAAATTTGGAGCAAATCGAATAATCCTGCAAAAAATCCCATTTATCTAAATTAAGGGGGTGGACTACCTCCCCCCCTTTATCTTTAACCAATGAATCCCCGAAACGAATCAGGGAAGCTCCTTAACATAATAAACCGGTATACCAAATTTGGAGCAAAGCCAATAATTCTGCATGAAAAACCCGTTTATATAAATTAAGAGGGGTGGACTAGCCCTCCTTCCCCCTTTATCCTTAACCAATGAACCCCCAAAACTAATCAGGGAAGTTCCTTAACATAATAAACCGGTATACCAACTTCGGAGCAAATCGAATCATTCTGCATGAAAAACGCATCTATCTAAATTAAGAGGGGCGGGCTAACCTCCCTTTTCCCCCTTTATCCTTAACCAGTGAACCCCCAAAACTAATCAGGGAAGTTCCTTAACATAATAAACCGGTATACCAACTTCGGAGCAAATCAAATGATTCTGCATAAAAAACCCATTTATCTGAATTAAGGGGGGTGGACTAATCCCGTTTTCCGATCTTTATCCTTAACCAATGAACTCCCAAAACTAATCAGGGAAGTTCCTTAACATAATAAACCGGTATACCATATCGGAGCAAATCGAATGATTCTTCAAGAAAAACCCATTTATCTGAATTAAAAGGGGTGGACTATCCCCCCTTTTCCCCCTTTATCCTTAACCAATGAACCCCCAAAACTAATGAGGGAAGTTCCTTAACATAATAAACCGGTATACCAAATTCGGAGCAAATCGAATGATTCTGCATGAAAAACCCAATTATCTGAATTAATGGGTTGGACTAACCCCGTTTTCCCCCCTTTATCCTTAACCAATGAACTCCCAAAACTAATCAGGGAAGCGCCTTATCACAATGAACCTCGAAAAATTTTTTGAAGTAAATCGGATGTTTCTATCAAGAGTTATCGCGTTACGTACATACATATATACATACATACATACATACAGAACGGGCGAGCACATTAGCTCTCTGGCTTTGATAGCCTTTGAGCTAAAAAGGTGTAAATTAAATTTTTATAAAAATAAAGACTGCTCTCTATGAATCCTTTTTAAGGTTGAATATTTTTCTGCCAGGAGTGAAAAAAAAGAGAAAGAAAAGGAAGAATAATGCAGAGGTTCTTTTAAAAAAATACCTCTCAAAATAATCTTTGGGGTAGATTTTTATTAGACGTGTTGTAGAAGAAGGCATCCCGCCAACTCAACTTTAGAGCACAGATCAATCGTTTTTTCTTATAGAAATATTCGCTTTATTTAATCGGTGTAAATTAGTTCAGTATCTGTCATTAAAAATGACTATTTCGGAAAAAGAATCTTCTTCTTCTTTCTGGGTTGTTGCCAAGTAAGAGAATTTGAATAACACTACTTTGAGTTTAATCCGATATTTAACAGCATAATTTCTTCTTTAACTAAGTGAGTATTTCTATTAGCAGATATCGTCACGTAAAAATTGAAAGGTCTATGAATGTCATGGAAATAGGAATAAAAAGGGACTGACATATCGTCAAAATAGTTAAGCTTTAACTGTAACCGGTTTCGCAGTGGCTCATTAGAGCCGGGCAAGTTTCCACCAGAAATTTTAAATATAAATTTTCTCATTATTTAAACGCTCTATTAATGCAGATTTTCAGTCATAATCATGGCCAAAAACAGTGATTTATTTTTACCGGTGGAAGTTTACTCTTACTGTAGTCAGTCCCTGAGTTTCCGCCATGTTGTAACAACTTCAACAACCCCCTTTCAGTGTCAGTGAAAGAGATTATAATACCGGGGTGAACTCCCACCAGTAAAAACGATTAGAAATTTTTACCATATTTGCGAGAGAAGTTTTACAGAAATAAGCCGTTAAAATAAGACAAAATTTTTTATCCAAAATTTACTGGTGGAAGTTTGCTTCGGCGGTCATCAGAAACTGTTGATCCCATGTAAAAAATCCAGCCGCAGCTTGTGACAACCTCTTCGGTTACTTCACTCGCTACTGGGATACACTACAGTATATGTCTCCTCCTCTTTAATACCATGGATTATTTAGATTCGGAATAGTTCCATCCATCAGATCCATTCATAACTCCATTATGAATCTATGATATTTTTGTGGAATTTGTTCATCCTGCTTAGTTACGTAACACCTACATTTAATATGAAATTATTATTTCGTTATTTTTCTGTAAATAGTGACACGTGCATGAAATTTCATACTCACCATAAATTCCATTTTTTAGTAATGTTATTTTGGAATAGTAAAATGTGTTATTTTATGGAAAAACTTATGTCATTTAATCAGTGGTACTCACTATTCTTTGAAAATATATTCTTATACCACTATTTGTAGAAAGTAATTTTCGCATTATTTATTTACAGAAGTTCTACGAATATGTAACTGGAAGATTTTTATTCAAAGCAACTGGAATTACTGCCGCCACTTAGTGTGATATCACTTCCTTAAAAAAAACTAATATTTCTGTTCGGAAATTGTGGTATACGAAAAGCTATGGAAATGAGACAACAGTTTAAACAATTAATTTCAATCTGTTTACATGATGTACAAAACACAGCCATCTTTAAGATGTCATAAATTTTATTACAGCGAAATTTTCAAAATATTTTGAAATACAAAATTTCCGTTAAAGCTGTTTCCGTGAGGCAAGTATACTTTAAATTCAAATATTAAGATAATCAAAGTTCGTACGCATCAAGGGATTCATCAGATTTTAGGTGTTTTAGTACCAGAAGTTTCGTAATGTACTGGTCTCTATATCTGAAGACCCCTTAAGTAATTTTTTTCCCCCTTAAGTAATTTTTTCCCCCTTAAGTAAGGCAAATTATTACAAAAATTTTGGTACATTGCCCTTGGGCTAATTCCGTTAAAATTTGTCAGGTCTGTCACACAGCTGAAAATTGCTATGTTTGTTTGCCACCGTCTTTTTCGAAAAGTTTGCTTCGTCTTATTGAATTGATGAGATATCTCCGATAAAAAAAGTCACATTTTTCCATTCTAAAATACTGGTAACCAACAAGCATAGCGATTTTCAGCTGTGTGACAGACAAGACAAATTTTCATGGAATTAGCCCTTGAAGCGTACGAACCCTGTATAAGTTAAATATCATAGTTTTTGCTTACAATAAAGTAAATAAGATTTAATCTTCAGACAATTTTTATTTTAAGTATACAAAAAGGAAAATATAAAACGGTTACAATAAGCATCTCATTCAAAGCTACAACAGAAATATTTTAACTATAAAGCAGAGAGTCTTTAGATGCTTTTAAATAAGAAAATATTTAGATGTTTACAAAATTATTCCAACATGGCATTTATTAATTATAAACTATTTAAAATAAATGAAGGATCATTTCATGATTAATTTACATTAATTAGAACTTACACTGAAGGAAAATAATGATTATTATTAAATGCGCACTGTTACAAGGAAATCGTAGAAAATGAACAATTTCATTTTAAAGATATATGCGATGTCAAAGTTTAATTAGAATTTACGTTGGAAATTAAAATTACAGAGATAATTTATGGTGACAAATGAAAACAATAAAGATGGAGATGTTTCAATTTTTGTAACGCACTATCACTAACAAAAATTACCACAGATCTGTACGTTTGTTATTATGAGACTACATAAATATGGGCAGTCTTCGAAACTTTCTAACCTTCTTCTTATAGAGATGAAACACGCAATGATCGTTGCGTGATAAATAATTGAAAGAAGATGTATTAGATTAAATAAATAATTTATTATAAATCACGATGTCTACGCCAGTAGTATAAAATATAAATAGAAAATTCAATTGAGATAAAACATTAATTATGATATTCCATGTAGCGTGTTCACTCATTATATGAAAGATAAAGTTATGTGTGTTATTAAATGAAATTTTATAATTAGTAATTTTTTTATATGATGTCACGTGTTTAATATAGAGAACATACATTATTTTCTTCCAATTTCAGTTATTAAGAAGAGCTAATATTTATAACGCATTAAAACTTGTAAATGATGCCGGTCACCAACTTGTTTGTCTTTTGAATTACCCTTGTTTTACCAGTCTTTTACCTGTATTTCATGTGTATATCAGTAACATTGTGCTACACTTTTAGAAATACAGCACGAATATAATTGATTAGAATTACTAGTGTACTAAAAATGCTACAGATGGACTCCTGATATTGTAATTCAAAATAGTATGTGCATACAGCAGCGTTGGATGTCTGACGTATATACATGATGATTCTTTGCCCAATCTCACAAGATCTACCGTGAAACGTCTGGTCGAAACTAGAGCTTCTAAATACACAGGCTGGCTCGTCTGTTTGCCATAGCATTCCCAGGTGGGAGCATGTTGGCGCGAGATTGAACTATTTGGCACATTTATCGCTGTCTTTGTTGCTTTCCTGAATTTATCAAATAGTAAGCTATTGAATGAAAGGCTCGAATAAATTTCAAATTTTAAAATTAGTAATAATTTACTTTTAGAGAATACATAAATGAAATCTGATGTTTGTAAGTACTTTGTTGAAAAGGATGTGTGTGTGGGGAGGGGGACTAAAGAACTCAATTTCAATTAAATTTATATTTTAGGATTATCAATAAATAATAAAATGTCTATAAAAATTAATTGCTTTAACTATTTATTAATCAAGTCATAAAATCAATATATATATATATATATATATATTAGGAATTTGTAGGATTGTATGTATAAGGTTTTCAATAGTAATTTCCAGAAAATTGCGATTGTTAAATCAAAACAGAGGGGGGGGGGGTGTAAGGGAGTATTTGATAATTTGATATAAAAAAAGTAGCAGAAAAAGGAAACTGCATCAGTGGTTACTAAACATCTAGCCGTATCCGAATTCTTTGGAATAGCTCATGTACCGTTAAAATAATAATAATAATAATATTAAATGATAATAAATGATAATAATAATAATAATAATAATGATAATAATAATAACTGAATGCTGAGGAATTGAATCCCTTCTTTTTTTTCTACGTCCTGAAAGAAAAATTGCCTTACATCTTTAATTAATATTTCATTTATTAAAATTATTATTTATTAATATTCATTTTGCTAGTGGATCCAGTGCTGAATTTGCAGTCTGACATCCCTACCCGCAACCCGCTGGAAGATTACGAATTTGATCTTTAATTATAGTCTAGAAGGGCACCCCTTCTCGGAATTTCAGAGGCCGCAAAGTTTCAGAAATCCCTCCCGAAAAAATAATCGAAACTAAGTTTATTTCTTAAAGAGGGTAGGGAGAGAGAAATTATTATTATTTTTCAATAGAACCATTTTTTATCTTTAATACCTGACTTTTGACCACGGCTCCGCTCACACAAAGTGTAAGTTTTGCAGTTCAAAATGACAATTTTACATATAATTTTTTTTTTCTTTTTCTTCATAATTTATTTAACTACTAAGGCAACTTCCATCTAAATCCGTTCAGTAGAACTTTTTAAACTATATTCGCATGTATTTCAAAATGTATTATTTTATTTGTCCATATGTTGGAGAATTAAAATGATGAACATTATGTTTGCAGGATATCAACAGCAATTTATTAGCGTAAGAAAATGTAATTTTTAAATGTACATTCATTCTCATTTTTTTTTCCTTTTTGTGTTTATGTAGCGCCACATAAAAAATCAAAAGTGTGCACTTTTGATTGTCCTTAAGAAGTTGGCAATGTAATAAAATAAATATTATAATTAATTTCTGATGCTAACAATGAGCAAAATGAAATTAACTGAACAAAAAATACCATTAATTTTTTTTTTTTTTTTTGTTTACTTTGTTATAGTTTTTAAAAACTTCTATAAAGTAAAATTGTTTTAAAAAAGTTTTCATGGGTAGCAAGTTTTCATTACTTTAATAATATGAAACTGTTCTTTTCTAAGAGGAAAATGTAATGAGACGCAGGGGTCGAACCAGCAAAATTTGAGGCCTATTTAGGGCCCTTCACAAAATTCTATTTAATAAAACAGGTCCCTTCACAAAGATGAATTTAACAAAATGGACCCCTTTATAAAAATAAATTTAATAAAATAGGCCCCTTCAGAAAACTCCTTTTAATGAAACAGGTCCCTTCACAATTTTTTTTTTTTTTTAAATAAAATAGGCCCTTTGACAAAATCCCTTTCATAAAAACTTACTTCTATTTATTATTTTTATTTTGTTAGGTTTTAAAATCTGTGATTTGAAATAAAATCTGTGATTTGAAAATAAAACCAATTCACCAGAAACAAAAATTTTAGTAAAATGGTTTAAAGAAATTTTTGTTAGTTCGAATTTGAGTAACTCGATTTCAACTTTCATTACAAAATATTATTTTTCACAAAATTATAATAAAATTCACAAAAAAAAAAAAAAAAAAAAAAAAAAAAAAAAAAAACATTTACTTTTCACAAAATGGGCACCAGGAAATAAACCTGCATCGACCTCTGAAATTTCATAGTATGGAAGTATCCTTTGATATTCCAATTTTATATCTGAAAGTTACAGTAAAGATACGCTTTATTTCTTGGTAATACTGACTTACGAAAATTGTTAAAAATATTTATTTATATATTTTTAAATATTAGTCTTATGATGAAATATTAACAATAAAATTATCTTAAGCAAATTTGGAGAATTTGTTTCAAAAACTTAAAATAGAATCCATTTTTTTTTTTTTTTTGAAAAAAAAAAAAAAAATACATTCTAAAATTTCCCTGAAAAATTCTATTTCACATTAGTTCTTTAGCTATTTTTTTTTTTCAAAAATCTCATAAATTTCATCACATGGTAATATTTTGAGGTATCGTTATTAATTATCCAAAAAAATTAAAGTAGCTTCCCATATAATTTCACTCTATTTTCGTCCGATAATATAAAAAATCGCAAATCGCATCAAAATCAGTTGTTTTCCCGAAAATGAACTAGATGGCACTGTACTTTTAAAATATGTTCTTATCGCCAAAATTGGCGAAGAAAAAATTCACGAAGAATATAATCTACAATTAATATTAAAATTTGGTCATGTTTTATGTTTATAGGGAAATTGAAGCATGCAGTAATCCTTTATTGAATGATTTCAACAATTAATAGCAGAAAAACTACCGATAATTAAGCTTTTAAAGCTAAAAATAGACAGAAACTAACTCAACGCTATTGAGATACATTACGCGAAGCAATCCGTCAGGGATGAAAATGCCTGACGAGCCAGCTCATCTATTTAGTAGCCTTAGTGGAAACTAAGCAAATTTTCGCAAATGAAAATATAATAATTGTCTTCAAGCATTCTGCCTGAAAGTTGTTTACCAAAAGAAATCCGGAGAATAATATTCGCCTTAATTTAATCTTAAGATTTCTGTCAATAATTAAAACAGAATTTTGTATTCTATATTCATTGTAGCTTGATGGCACGCGATACAGATGTTTAAGAACCCTAACTTAATTGGAACTTGCAGAATAGTTGTCAGAAGACCATCTTGATTTCACGAAATTTCCGTGTTGTCTAAAAAAAATCCCTGCTTTGATTACAGTAAAAGTTATTAAAGGAGTAAAGTTAAATAAAAGGAGAAGACATGTATATAATAGTTTTATTTCAGGACCGGAACGTTGATGGTTGCACAGTTATCGGACCACTCCAAAGATTTGACTGAAATGTAGCTTCTATTGGTGTATTTTTGGTAATTTGTAGGTTAAATTGGAAAAAAATTCCATGTTTTGAGGGCGAAGAGGGAAGTGAATAATAAAACATTTAGATAATTATCGGATATAGTTAGCTTGAAATGAAGTGAATATAAAAACGAATTTAGGATATTAGATGTAAATTTCCAACTGGGCGAAAAATGTCCGGACCAGGATACGAACCCGGGACCTCCAGTTTTTCGCCCGGGATTTTTCGCCCAGTTGGAAATTTACATCTAATATGATTCGTTTACCAATTAAAACAATTGTGTTAAAATTTATCTAGTGAATTTAGGATATTGAAATATAGAAATTTAAACTTGTTATTATAAATCTATTACAGATTACAAGATACCAAGATATTATATGTAATAGTGCAGGGCTCCCAGTGGTCCGATTTTTTGAAAACCGGTAATTTTTTAGAAATAAATTCATTGTAGGTTTCTGCAAAATTTGCAAGTAAAACGCTCTTCCTGGACAGTTTTGACGAAATTGATAAAGATGATTTTTCATTAAATAGAAGTGGTGTAAAAAAAAAAAAAAAAAAAAAAAAACGAAACTTTTTTGAAAAACTATATTTTTCAGGTTTGATGACTAATAACACCACATTTTGTTTAAGTAATATCATAAAATTATACATCAGTGGAAAGATAATTGAATCTAGAATGTAATGAAATAAGTTTCTTTTAATTATTAGCATGTAATCAAAAGTTATTTACAAATAAACAATAAAAAAAAGAAACGCAAATTACTTAGGTTAACATGAAGTAGCTTTCCTTTGTTTGAAAGTGCCAGCGAATGGAGTTATGAATAAAGAGCAGGAGACATATAGTGTACTGTCTACCAGTTGCGAGTGAAGTATGTGTGGAAGTTGCCACAAACTGGCGGCTGCTTTTTTTAAATCGGATCTACAGTTTCAAATATTTCTGGGTCAAACTTCCCACCAGTATAATTGGATAGAAAATTTTGTCTTATTAAAGCGTCTTATTGACGGAAATATTTTCTCACAAATATTTTCTGGTGTCAGTTTGACAGGTAAAACAGTCAGATTGCATCACCGGTTGTCACAATATGGCAAAAACGAAGGACCTGACTACCTCAAAAGTAAACTTACACCGGTTAAAATTAAAATATCTTTCTGTCATTATTTAAGACTAAAATTTTGCATTAATAAGGCCTTTAAATACGGAGAAAATGTCTATATAATTTACTGGTGGAAGCTTCGACCGGAGGTAGTCAGCACTTGCGAAAGCAGTTACAGTTCAAGCTTCACTATTTTAAGGATATGTCAGTTCCTTTTTATTAATATTTCCATGGTCCAATGAGCATGAGTGTTTAGAGACACAGTCAGGTGTCTTCTTGTTTTGGCAATGAGTTCACGCCGGCGCCTATATTTATGTTTTTCGCTGTGAGGCGGCGCTTGAATTCATGCTTTGCTTCATATATCGGCGCGGTACTTTCGCTTATTCAGACATTGTATGTAATGACACGCCTCTCTCATATTTATTAAATTGAACTCACGTATAAGAAAGAGAGTTGATTGTGAATGTCTGAAAGTTCGTAAGGACTAAACAAATTACATAGAAACAAGATTTTATTGACTACATATGTACGAATTGAATATAAAAATCTAAAGAAATATGGACAACATAATATAAATGCATTTTCTGTAAGGTAGAAGCCACTCCCTTAGTCAATGATATCTTTTGAATGAAAACGATAATTCTCGTTTCCCGTCGTCAGTGTAGAAGGTTTGTAATATATAATTGTTTTGCTACTGAATTTTTGAATATTCACGTGTGACCCACCTGTAGTGCACGCCGTCTATGGCATAGTCCAGTGTGACCCATCTGTAGTGCACACCTTCTATTTAATCGTGGAGTGTGACCCACCGGTGATGCATGCCGCCCGTTGCGACACTCAATCTTGACCCACCGGTGATGCACGCCGGCGTGAACGTGTTAATCAGGTAACAATAGGATTCAATTCTTTTTGTCATGTCTTGAAGTACAATTGAGGAATTTGAGGAATACATTTGTCAGTCGTTTATAGGAATAATATTGGAGTTGGATGTAAAACATAAGAAAATGAATGAAATTGGTCAAAGAATTGGCTGGTCACAAATTGGAAATATTAAGTAAACATGGTTACAGTTATGAAGAAATTAGAAGACAAATAGGTCTAAATTTAAACAAAGGAGACGTTTCTGAATTTTTGAAGCGATATAACAAGAATATTTCACCACGTTTCTAAATTTTTGAAGCAATATAGCAAGACTATGTCACTGCAAAAGCTAACTGATAAAGGCAGGAAAAAGTATACAACAGCAAGTGATGAAAAAAGAATTAAAAACTGTGCCTATGTGACAGAAAAAAATCATCTGAATGTATACAATTTGAGATGAGGTTAAATAAAACATGCCACAAGCAAATATGAGGTTGGTTGCAAGGATTGTTTTGCGCAGACTGCAACGATCAGACTATAATGATAGAATTCCTTGAAAAAAGGCCATTTTTATCTCTCCAGCAAATGTTGAAAGGATTGAACTGGTTAAAACTTGTGCTAGCTGAACAGCGGAAAATGGACAGTGTTATTTGTTCCGGTGAGAACAAAATCTCATTGTTTGATAGTGATGGTATAAAATTCGTACTAATAATCGACGTTGACTGTACTTTAATATCATCAGAATATTTCCGAACACTATCTTTCCAAAGACAATGAATAATTTACATTTCAAAAGAATTTGGCTCAATGTCATGTTGCTAATTTGTCCAAAAAGTGGTTTCAGGATAAACATATAGTGTTTGGCTTGTTGGGTTAGCCCAGGCGAAAATTTATGTGAAATTTTATGGCGCCGACTAATGAAACTATTTGCAAAGCAGAAACCCATCAATAAAATCCAAGTAATAGAAGCAATAATCCCAACTTAGTATCACATTATCATAGCTTCAGGAATAAAAGACTTGGTTCACTCTATGGGAAGGTGTTGGAAGGGCGTACAGTAATGGTAAACCAACTAAGCATTAACCCTAGAACTACCGGATATTTTACTCAAGTTTTATAAAAACATTCTACACCAGAATTTTTACTTAAAACTATTTAATTTGTTTATTTAACTTATTATTGTCTGATTTATACATTTAGTTTGTTTTGAAGAAATTTCTGGTTTGAATAAATATTTTGAATGTACATGTCGGGTCCATTGGACCCTTCTGGTAGACAGAGGGTTAAATGACGCAGTGATAATTTTTTTATAACTATTTTTTTATATGTTTCACTTTTCTTCTTTATAACTGCTGTTCTAATAAACATTCCTTCCTGAAATTTGTGTGTTACATTCTTCATTCAAATATCTTTTCATGTGTACATTGTTTTATGGTATTACTTAATAAAAAAATTGTGTTATGAACCACCATACATTAAAAATACACCTTTTCAAAAAATTTTCACAATTTTAACCACTAATGTAGTATAACAGAAATGAAAATTACATATATTTTGAAAATTAATTACATATATTTTGAAAATTAAATATATTTTGAAGAGTGCAGAGATATTTCCATATTTGCGCCTGTTGATTTGGTCGGCTATAGGCATTTTTTTAACAATCTTACAATAGTTTATAATTATTTTAAAATGCGTATATTGGGCATTCTCACAATCTTTTGACTTTTATGTCCCTGAATAATAATTTTTATTTTAATACTTTTTTTGTGTTTTTTTTATTTCATATACTGGAACATCCCATTGCATGATTGCATAACAATATTAACGAGATAAATAAGTTTTGGATGATGTTGGGGGTCCGAATACCAGGAAAACTCCTATATCGTCTCGTGTCCCTGATGCTGATTTTTAAGTTTGGAACTGTCTGTATAAAATTGTTTCAATAAAAGTAATTCGATGTAATTTTTTTCCGAAACTGCGACAATTGTTTTGTATAAATATGTAGCAAAAAATTAACCTGCACATATTTTTACGGTTGATATTATTTTTTGAACTCTTTCCATGGGTTTTTAATCCTTGCCGTCCCTCTTGCTAAACTTATACAGAAAATTACTTCAGATGAAGCCACAGAATTTTTTCAAGTTTTTTTTAATGCAGAAGTATGCTAGAGAAAGAATGTCAAAAATTCTTTGACAGGAAATTTACTGCAGAATTTAAATCAGCATTTAAATATCAATTTCAAGATCGTGGCTTTATTGGTAGTCTTACCGCCCCCAAGGTTTATTCCTGCACTTTTCGAGGCAAGTAAAAAAAAAAATTAATTTAATCCAATGTTAACAACTGTTTCTAAAGATTAATGAACGTTGTGGCTATCACTTAGTCTTAAACTTCTCACTGCCGCGAAGTGATATATCCGTTCACTAAGCTGTAGGTTTCACTGCAACAGAAGCATTATTTAAATTAATATAACTCTAGAGGTAAAACGCAGTTTTGAAAAATTAAGTTATGATTAATATTCTCAAGGCTTTCATGTGTATACGTAATAAAAAAAAAATTATATCAAATTGGAAAAAACAACTATTTTTACCATTTTCAATAAATTACAGATAAAAAATCATTACGATTTTGCCCTTTTGCTCGGCGGTCAAGGGTTTAACATGATTTTCCTAAAAATAGGTGGTAATTTTCCTTACCGTCTTTTTTTCCCATTTCGTCCCATTTTTCCTATACCGTCCCCCTTTTTTTTTACCTTACCGTCCCTTTTTTAAGACAATGTGATACAAAAATTCTGTATAAAAGTACTACATTTTTATTATTTCTTATTTGAATGTCCTGTGGGTACTATGCAAATTCATTAAAAGTAAAAATTTAGAAGAAAATAAAAAGTTATAGTGGTAAAATGGTGAGGAAAATTGAACTCGAAAGTCTAACTTAAACCTCAGTTGAATAAAAAAATTTTCGCTGCTGACCATTTTTTCTTTATTTTGAATCATTAAGGCATTCGTCTATCAGATTAAAATGTTATTTTAGCAAGTTTAATTTCACCAGATTTTTATTCCCGATATTCAAAAGATTGTGAGAATGCCCCATATCAAGATTTCCGTTTTTCATTTTTCATTTCTATAATTGCTTAAAACCAAATAAATGTTTTTGAAAGAAAGCCATTTAAACCTGCCATTAGTTATAAATTTATCACATTCTATGTATATCAAAAATAGGGAATATTTATTTTTTAAACACATTAAATAAAAACAATCGTAGTAAGTTTTCTATAACCGTTGAAAATTAAAAATACCTAATTTCAAAATTCCATACAAATAAATTTAATATGAACATGATTCGTACACCGCAGGGAATTTATATACCAGAATTTCCGTAAAGTAATCTCTGCCTTGGGTATTGAAAAACGTATGTGTTTAAATATGGCAACAATAAATTTAAGATAATTCTGATATTCAAATCGCCTGAAGAACGTACGAAGGCTAATGATGTATATTCTTTCAAATATGACTAGACAAACATTGAAATTGATACTTATATTTTATAGGTAAGGCTACTTTACAAAAAGAAGTGTAACGAAAATGTATTTTGATCCTTATCATTAAAAACAGGCATGGATCCAAATGAAGGAATATCTAATAGCGAAAAAAAACCTGCCTTCAACTTGTCTCTATCAAACACTGAGTTGCATACAAAGATTACGATAAATATGTAAATCATTCGACTGTGTTAGTGGGAAATTAAAGAAGTATTTCTTCAGTAATTTCCCGGTCTTCTCTAAGGCACAAAAATTAACATAAAGAATAAAAACGCGAAATGGGTGAGATCTGGGATATCATAATTGCAAGGAAATGAAAAATAATTTTAACATATAAATAACATAAATTGACAAGATAACTAGGATAATGAAAATAGTAAGATACACATATAAAAATAGAGAAAAAAATCAAGGATGCTTTTTTCTCAGTGATAACTCTTAAAAGGCTTTTTTTATACTGTTGTTTTTTCACTAATATTAATTTTCACTAAGTCCGTGGATATTGACAGAACAAATAGTTTATTAAACGAAAAAACTGCACAAACACAAAACAATTAATTTAAAGATGAATTTCTCACACAGATTACTTTTTCATAACAACTTCACACAGAATAATTTTTACGTCTACACTCTTCTATCGTTCGCACGCAGACTGAGTGTGGCGGGGGAAAAGACTGGCAGTGCGCAGATATAATGCGCATAAAAAATGTTCGCTCGCCTTTAAACCCAACACACCCCTCCTGCGAGAGATACATTTTTCTTTTCTCTTCAAACAATTCCAAAAAACACATATACATATACATACAAAAATTACACACAAATTACATACAATAATTACACATATCATAATAGTGAAATACTTCCCATAGAATATAACAACTTATCCTCATTTACACCTTTAGTAAGGAAATCAGAAATAATATGTTCACTTTGAACATATTCCAATGAAATAATACCTTCTGACAATAAATCCCTGACAAAATGAAATCTTAAGTTCATGTGCCTAGATTTATTTGAGGATTTTGTACATTTAATCCACTGTATTGCTACTTGGCTATCAGTGCTTAAAATTATGGCATCTTTTATAAATTTGTTACAATTTAACTCAGACAATAAGTTTACAGTCCATATTATATCCTTACAAATTTCTGAAATAGAAAATAATTCTGCTTCACATGTAGAAAGACTAACACTTTTTTGTTTACGACATTTCCAAGATACTAATGACTTCCCTAACAATACAACTCCTCCTGAAAAAGACCTTCCATTTTCTCCATTTCCCCAACTAGCATCTGAACTACTATTTAAATACCCAAATTCGTTGCTGTAAAAAAATTTTTTGTCTTTTGTACCTTTTAAATACCTTAATACTCTTTTAGCCAAAATGTAATGCCTTTTCTCTGGTTTGTGATTAAATTGAGACAAATAAGTTGTGACAAATGATATATCAGGAACTGTTCTATTGGCTAAATATAAAAGTTCACCAATAATTTCCTGATACATAGTTATGTCAAACAATTCATTTGTTGGAGGAAAACTTTTATCTTCACCTTTAACAATAGGTGTTTTCACAGATTTACAATTTTCTAAATTATGTTTTACCAACAATGATTCAATATATTCAAATTGTGACAGACTTATACCTTTTTCATGTTTTTCAATTTCTATACCTAAAAATTTAGAATTCTTATTTTCGTACAATTCAAATACATTTTTAATTTTAGAAACAATATTTTCATACATTGTTTGATTATTACAAAAGGTAGCTAAATCGTCCACATACATACATAATATAAAAATGTTATCATTTTCAACTTTAATGAATACACAGTTATCAGAAGCTAATTGATTTAATCCAATATTACCGAGTTCCTGTTTTATTTTTAAATACCAATTTCTACCCGATTGGGGTAATCCATAAATACTCTTTTTCAGTTTACAAACTTTATTAACCCCTATCAGTTTTTCATAACCAGGTGGTGGTGACATATATAAAGTTTCTTCCAAATCACTGTATAAATATGCTGTTTTTACATCAAAAAACTTAACAATCAAATTTAATTTAGCTGCAAGTGCAATTAGTAATCTAAATGACTCAATATTTACAACAGGTGAATATGATTCAGTATAATCTTTGTTTTTAATTTGATTAAAACCAGCTGCCACTAATCTAGCTTTATATTTTATTTCCTTATTGTCGCCCTCTTTTAAAGCACAGACCCATTTACTTTTAATCAATTTTGTTTTTTCCGGCATATCAACGATTTCCCAACCATTATGCTTAATTAAAAAATCCAATTCATTTTTCATGGCTATTTCCCAGTCATGTGAATTCACACTATTTATTGCCTCTAAATAATTACTCGGGACATTATCAGTTAAATTAGCTGACGAATATTTACTTTTCAATCTTTCTGACCTTCGAACTTCAGTCATATTTTCACTTCGGTCTTTTATTTTGTTATTTCGATTCCTTTTCCCCGTGCCTTCATGTCTAGCCGGAGACAAATTATGTTCTGTTAATGGGGTTGCGCAACTGTTTTTTATTTCGCTTGTGTCAGAAATTTCTAAATTGAGAGATTTATTCTTTTGATTTTCATGAATTTCATTCTCTTCCAGAAAATTTTTATTTATTAGCGGTTCAATATCCCAGCACTCGGAAAATTTACTTAATCCAAAATATCTACTTCCCTTTATAGTTTCATTGAGCTTAACAGAACGTTCCTCAATCACTTTCTTATTTTTTACATCATAAATACGATATCCCCTCCTATCTCTAGCATATCCTAACATAATTCCACTTCTTCCTGGTACATCGAATTTATTTCTCATTGTTTTAGGAATATGAAAATAAGCTAAACAACCAAATTTTCTTACATAATTTAAATTGGGCTTTTTACCTGTTCAAATTTCTAAGGGGAGTTTTTCTTTTCCTTTACGGGGTGTTATGTTAGATACCTGTGTACTGCAATTGATAGCTTCTGCCCAGAATTTGGTGGGAAGTTCGCTTTCATATAATAAAAACCTAGCCCTTTCTAATAGAACTCTATTCGCTCTTTCAGCCTTTCCATTGCTTTCGCTGTTATATGGGACAATTTTTTCGTGAAAAATACCTGCATTAGCAAGATAATTGTCAAATTCCGTATTTACGAATTCGAGCCCATTATCACTTCTCACTTTTTTAATTCGTTTACCCATAAAATTTTCATATTTAGCTTTAAATTTATAAAATACATCAAACACTTCGTTTTTACTTTTGAGGAAGTAAGTAAAATACATTCCAGAAAAATCATCGATTAATATCATAAAATATTTGGCCCCACCAAGTGATTCAGGTTGTATCGGGCCACATAAATCCAAATGAAACAATTGCATAATGTCAGAACTTTGGTCGATATCAATATTCGGATGACTTCTCCTGATTATTTTACTTATGTCACATGTATCACACTTAAAATCAGATACATTTACATCTTTGAGATCTATATACTCTTTCATTTTTAACATATATTTTGAATTTAAATTACACAATCTGTTATGCCACAGTTCATAATTACTAGCACTCTAATCAGTAAAATTACACTCAAAATTATAGGCAGGTTGAAGTTTAATCTCAAGTCGATTATCATTTTTAAATGCTTTAGTTAGAAATTTATTATATTTGTCAAAAATTAGCACACAGCTATTTTCAGAAATAATTCTACAACCCTTATCCATTAACCCTAGAACTACCGAAAATTTTACTCAAGTTTTATAAAAATATTACACATCAGAATTCTTATTTAAAACTATTGAACTTATTTACTTAACTCATTATTGTCTGGTTTAGATATTTAGTTTATTTTAAAGAAATTTCTGGTTAGAATAAATATTTCGAATGTACCCATCGGGTCCATTGGACCCGTCTGGTAGACGGAGAGTTAAAGCAGTAACAGATAATAAATTATATCTCAAATCTGGTACAAAACTAACATTGTTTATTGTTAAATGTACAGAATTATTTTTACTTACCGTATCACATGATACCGTACCTGTACCTTTCGAAATTATTTTGGAATTTTTACCTGCTTGATAGATGTCCTTTTCTTCAGGAATTAGATTCCTGAACCATATTTTATCTTTACACATATGCGAGCTGGCCCCGATGTCTAATAACCATATATTATCACATAGTTCACATTGTTCCGATGAAATAGTAAGTACCGAATTGTTTCTGTCCTTATCTGGATAATTTACATCGTGGTGCGTTTTTCTTCTTTGTCGATTTCCATTGGACCTGTCATTTCTTGAAATATTATTCCTGTAAAAACAATCCTTCGCTATGTGATTCGGACGTCTGCAAATGTAACAAAGTCTCGGACTTTTGTTTTTCCTGGAGTAGAATACTTCAGCGGCGGTCCCTTCAGAACGAGCGGTATTCGTCAGTTTTTCTTCCCGAAGAATTTCTAGTACTTCATCCATACTTTTCTCACGTTGAGTCTTTAATATATCTCTCACTTTCGAGAACTTTCCTTTCAGACCTCGTACCGTGTAGAATACAAGTTCTCTATCTGTTATAACCAATCCAAGTGTTTGACATTTTGTTGAGATGCCTCGAGCTCTGGCTATATAATCATTTGCAGATTCATTTGACTTTATTTCTAAGTTCTTTAACTCGTTGACGGTATCAATTCTTCTATCTTCTGCTTGACCGGTAAAAGTCGATCTTATTTTTTCTCATAATAATTTCGCATTTTCTTCTGCTGAAAACTGTAGCGCCTGTTCATCAGACAATGACAGTTTTATATATGCGACGGCATCGCTATTTTTTTGGTCCCATTCGGCAGAATCCTTCTCACACAGCCCTTCTGCTTTTACTTCGGATATGAAAGTATCCAATCTTTTAAGGCTTAAAGCAGCTTTTATTTTTAGACTCCATATAAAATAATTAGTTCCGTTTAATTCGGTGACGTTTAACTTGTCCATGGTTTCTTTTAACAAAACTAATTTCGATTTAGAATATCAACCGCGAACTGCTACCATTTTGTTGTTCTTTCACTAATATTAATTTTCACTAAGTCCGTGGATATTGACAGAACAAATAGTTTATTAAACGAAAACACTGCACAAACACAAAACAATTAATTTAAAGATAAATTTCTCACACAGATTACTTTTTCATAACAACTTCACACAGAATAATTTTTACGTCTACACTCTTCTATCGTTCGCATGCAGACTGAGTGTGGCGGGGGAAAAGACTGGCAGTGCGCAGATATAATGCGCATAAAAAATGTTCGCTCGCCTTTAAACCCAACATATACTATATGCGTGGCAGCCAAATTTTACACTTTTTGCTACCACTATACTTGAATAGAAATTTTTGCTTTTTTAATGACAGACGTTAGGCCATTAGCACACTGACCGCCATGGCACGCTAATAGAGGTGCCAGAGATATGTCACGGAGCGCCATAACACACGAATACATGTGCCACCAATATTTTCATTGGTGTCAACTTATTGCTATGAAACGGGACTATTGATATTTTACCCAATGTATTTAAAAAACCCGTACACTTACCTAAACAGGTTAAGTGATTTCGGTTTGGGTGATCAGCGTGTAAAAATAACTAAAATAAGATATTTTTGAATTAAAAATGTATAAAATTACCTCATTGCATAAAATAATCCAACATTGCCGGAAATGAAAATTGTGAAACAACTCGATAAAAACTTAATACTGTTTTGTAACATGGAACTGTGAATAAAGATCATTCACAGATTTCATACATCGTTAAAATGGTGAAGCTTCAACAGTAAACAGTTCCGGAGCTTCTGATTACCAACGGAGAAAATTTCTACCAGCAAGTTTGAATAAAAATTTCCTCCTTATTTAAACATTTCATTCATGGAACTATTCGTCATTATAACAGCAAATATATCTACTCGTTTTTACTGGTTGAATTTGGCTCCGCGGAAGTTAGGCCCTGCTGTTCTGCAAAATTGTGACGTCATAAAAAATTACCCTGTCAATGTCAGTGAATTTGATTACCGTTTGAAACTTCCACCAGTAAGTTTGAATAACAATTTTCACGTTACTTAAACGTCTCGCAGGGCTCCCAGTTTGGCCTCCTGTTTTATTAAAAAAAACTCGCATTCATACCAGGAAATGCAAAAAGTGTTTCCAGATTTATTTAATGTCAGACTTTTCTTTAATGCTTAAAGTTTAACGGTAGCATTAAATCAGTATTGCCAGTGGGCTACTTTTTTTTAAATTCAGATTTCTTGATTGGCACCACTTTTTTTGAAACGGTAAAATTCCCTTTGTTTTAGTCTTAATCAATATGTCATTAGATAAGGCACATTTTACCATTTCAAAAAAGTGGTGCCAATCAAGAATCTGCTTAAAATAAATAGCCCATCTGGCAACACTGCATTAAATTACAGTTTAAAAATTCAAATTTCATATTGGCACCACTTTTTTGAAAAAGAAATATTCACCTTATTTAATGACAGGTAAAATGAAACTATAATAAAGCCAATTTCACTATTTTATAAAACTGGTGGGAATCAAACAATCTAAATAAGAAACAGAGCCCGTTAATTTTACGGGAGCGAGAATTAAGGGGTTAAAGGAAAAATTCTTCTTCAAAAAGTTTTGGCATAAAGTCGAAATTTCGGGATAAAAATGGAGGTCAAACTGGCAACACTGCAACTTATTCATGAAAAATATCTATCATAAATAAGCTAAACATTCTGTTCGTTTATATTGGAAAGAAGTTTGGCTCGGTGTTAATCAGTCCCTCATATAGGGTTGCCAGTTTGGAGTGTATTTTTATTTCAAAATTTGAAATTCACACCAGAAATTTTGAAAGAAGAATCCTTACTTTATGTAATTTCAAAATTTCTGCCACGAAATAAAGCAAAAAGTAAACATTAAATTTCTGGCACGAATTTTCATTTTCAGAATAAAAATGGAGGCCGAAATGGCAACGCTGTCCCGACAAGGGTAACCAATGTGATTTTTTAAAATTCAGAAGTACTAATGGATACCAAAAATTTAGACGAGAAAGTTTTTCTTTAGTTAATGACAGAAATTTCAAAATGCACGAAAAGTAAAATTTTTTCTTTCGAAATTTCTTGTATGGTTTCGGATTTCCTGAATTTAAAAAAAAGGAGAAACTGGCAACCCTGGCTCTGATTCTATTTAAACAAGCAATAGTCGCTGTCTTCTGATCATGGAACTATTTATAAAGAGGAAATGACATATCCTTAAAATAGTGACGCTCCAACTTTAAGTGCTTTCCCAGGGGTTGATTACCACTGGAGGAAAGTTCCACCTCTACATTTAAATAAAATGCTTCGCCTTATTGAACACATTACCCGCTGGTGTTGCGTCCACGCAACGGTCAAAATAAATGCACATATTTACGTTATTTACATACCCACCACTATTTTTGAATTAAAATATTGGCCATTCTTAAGGACATAAAATTTTAAGGTCATATAAAGCGAAAATTATCTTTCAGAGTTTGAGATGGCAATTGACGTTCAGCTAAAAATTTAAATCTTATAGTTTTGGCGGTTAATGGGTTAAAAGTCTTATTAACGCCTTCGGGACGAGCGACCGATGTACGTGCTGCATAAGATGCTCAGAATCGTTTATCATCCTCACCCGTAAATTTGTATCGTAAAATTTGCCTTATTTAACCCTTTGCTCTCCAGGAGCGACTCTCACTCATCACTAGTGTTGTCATGTGTCCTTCATAAATCGGGATGGCAAATGCTTTGGACACCACTAAAATCTTACTGTTTATTTCGCCATCTTTTATCACCGATTATTCAGCAAACTAGATAAGGCGAAGAAAATTAGTTTTAAAATACCAAAGAGATATAATTAAGCGTCCTATCTTAAATGAGAAAGGTAACCGCAAGATTAACCCTTAATTGCATAGTGATGTAAATTTCCATCACCATTTATTTAATTTTCAATACATAAATTAAGTTCCTACAACCACTATATTTATATAGAAATATTAATCCTCCAAAAATTACAAACATATGCTACTAAATAAAGTTAAAAATCTATCTTAAGATTTATGGTGTCTAATCCTTAATATAAAAATAAAAAACACAATTCTAAAAGAATAATTCATGCAAATAAGGGTTAAAGGCGAGGTCACATCAATTAAGGTCGCCCGCCACGTAGCGGACGGGGTTAAACTACAGGAAGATGCCTAACTGTTTTCTTACTTCAAACCACTAAAATTGTAAAGTTTTTTAACCTTGATTAATAGCTGAAATGCGTCTCTCGAGGCAAGGAAAACTTTGTGGTGTCAAGTGGGTCTGGACGCCCCTCTCAATGCGCCTCTCAACGCTGATGTTTTGCGATAAATGTGGTAAACAAAATTCAGTTCTATGAGAAATTAAAGATTTAGAAAATATGTACATATGGTAGATATCCTGTCATATATGATGTCACACTAAAAGCCACGTACAAAGCGTTATAAGTAAGCGAACAAACTTAATGCTGTAATCAGGCGTAAATTAACATAGTTGCGCCACCTTGTGGACGGAGTGATAATTCACATACGCGGGCTTTTAGTGCGGCGCGTATTTTCTAAATCTTTAGTGACTCATAGTAATGCATTTTGTTTGCGCATTTATTGCAATATCATGGCGCAGCGATAGGGGGCATCCAGATGCACTTCACACCACGAAGCTTTCTTCGCCTTAATCGAAACACTTCAGTTATTAATCAAGGTGAAAAAAACTTTACAATTTTAGTGGTGAGAGTATGAAAACAGGTAGGTATCTACCTGTAGTTCATACTCCATCCGCTACGTAACGCATGACCTTGATTGACGTGACCTCACTCTGAATCTTGCGGTTACTTCTCCCATTTAAGATAGGACGCTTACTTATATCGCTTTGGCCATGTATGTGGGTTATCACTCCGTCCACAAGATGGCGCAACTGTGTTAATTTACGCCCGATTCCAGTATTAAGTTTGTACGCTTACTTATATCGCTATGAAATACTGTTGTCTAGAGCATTTGGAGCACCTATTTACGCGGGGTACTAGCGGTCAGTGAGAATCACCTCTCGAGTGCAACGGGTTAATCCGAGCATTTTTCCCGATTCAATTTGGCAAAAACTTCTGTTTTAGGAAAGTGATAAAACACTAAAAATTCTGTAAAAAAACGCTCGTCCTGAAGAGGTTAATACAAAAATCCAGTCATAAATAATGGCAAAAACAGATATTCATTTTTACTGGTTGATGTTTACATTGACGGTCTCGGTAGTCAGGCTATGAGTTTCCTCCATACTGTGACAACCTAGACAACCTCTTGTCAGTGTTAGTGAAAATTATTGCAAATACTTGAGCAAAGTGAAACCAGTAAAAACAATTAGAAATTTTTACCAAATTTTTCAGAAAATATTTCCATGAATAACAGGCTTACGTAAGACGAAATTTTCTATTTGGGAGTTTGCCTTTTTATTATACATGTATTTAATCACTTTAACACTGTATCGTCTAAACTATAAAGTAAGAATTTTCACATTTCTTGTTAAAAGTCGTTTGCCACCACACATTTTGAAAAGTAATTTTCACTTTATTAAAATAGCAAAATTTCTGCCAATAAATAGCGCATTTTTTTTAAATTCTAAAGTAATTGTGGAAAAGTAATTAATTTAAGCATGCGCAATTATTTTGACTGTTGCGTGAAAGCAACACCAGCGGGTAATGGGTTAATATCTTATGCGAAATGTGAAAATTCGCTGTTATTATTTATAAAAACTGCGTTATATATATAAAAAAAAATCGTGGCGAAATTACTCAGTTGAAAACAGAAAGTGCTTATATTTAAGTATAAGTAAAAGCGTAATTAGTAGGAAGACTATTGATCGAAATGTATCTGTAAAAATATTCAAATCGATAATTATATACCCTTTTTAAGAATTGCTTCTTTCTAAACAGAAGTTTCCCAAAAATGTATTTTTATCCTTATCATTGAAAGCATGCTTGGCTTCACAAGAAGGAAAATCTAATTCAAACAAAATCATCCTGTCATCAAAATTGGCTCTAGCAAGCGGTGAGTTGCATACGAAGTTTTTGGTAAAATATGCATATCTTTTGACTGTGTGAGTGGAATATTAAGGAACTATTCTCTCAGTAATTCCTCTATCTTCTCTATGAAAAGAAAATTACGATAAGAAAAAGAAGGAATGTAAGGCAAGACTGCTCTTTCATGCAAGGAGTAGAAAAATTATTGTATTATATAACCAACAAAAATTAACGGAATGTCCATGATGATGAAAATATTAAAACTCACATATGAGAATAGAGAGAAAAATCAATTTTATGCATTTTTATAATATGATATGAGAATATGGAATGTGATTGTATTATCTAAGTAAATTCATACAGCATTATTCGCCGATTATTTACTATAGAAACATACAAAACAGTTAATATACATCATAGTTACATGTATTACATGTTAAACATACTGTAGAACCATTCTCAAAATTAGTATTTAAACAGGATGCGCATAAACGCAGAAATATCTTGAAATAAGGAGTAATTTTTCAATTTTATATAGTCAGATCTTATTTTCTGAGTCCATTAACTAAATGTTTATCCATTCATATGCTCATTTAAAAATTTAGTGACAGTTCATAATGTAGATAAAAAAAATAAATACCGGGTGGCGGCAATTAAGACAACCCTACTCTGACTTTCCAATATATCGAACTACTTAGTGCAAAGTCTTCAAAGATTGTTTACAAACAATTCAAGACATGGAAAAACGGACTACACAAGAAGCGTAGTCCAAGGATTATATGATAGATAGCGACATGCAACAGAAAATAGAAAAAAAAAGACAAAAATAAAAATAAATAGCAAAAACATGCAAAATAAACTTTTTTAGTTTTAATTTATAATTCTATGATGGAAAAAAATTAAAAAAGCTAAATTGACATTCTAACTGCAACTTCACTTTGTAAGCACAAAACTTTCCATAAACTCATGGTTTGCAGCCACGCTCTGGGTATGAAAGAGAATAAAATTATGTAATGTACAGTTATATCTCTAGATCATGTAGAGGAAGCCACATAAACATCCGAATATCTTTCCGGACAGGTATGGTAATATCCGAATTTGGTTTTCATATATATTTGAATTTCATATTTGGTTTAGTTATATATTTTCTATGTAGTTTACTTAGATATTTTCATTCGCAGTTTTAAATTGTAAAGTTGCGTTACAGTAGACCGGAAGTATAGAAAAGTGTTTCGTAATTTCTGCTTCAGGCATGATTTTCGTTCTTGGATTTTCATAACTGTAAATAATAGCGCTCTATGCCTAATGACCACTCAAATTAATAGCATCCGTCACAATAAACATTTTTTTTTTACACTGCTCAAAAAAATTAGGGGAATAAGCAAAAAAGGGAAGAGAACAGTGCAAGACAGCCGCATATGGGCATAAAATGGATAGTACACGTGTATCAATGCGCAATACAAAAAAAAAACCGCAAAACATTGTAAGGGAGCTTTTATTCTTTGAAAAGATGAAAAGAACACGAAAAAATGGTTTAGGGCAACAATTTGGTTTCATGTAAATGATAAAAAAAAGTATTGTTTAGAAATTATGCAATATTTTTTATATGGCGTGTGGTCTCCTCGAACAGCTAAGACTGCTGCACACCTGTTTTCCATGGATGCGATGAGGCTATCGATAAGAATTTGGGGAATACTGTTCCACTGCTCAAGAATTGCAATCTCCAAGTCCCGGACAGTAAAAGGAGATCTTGGTCTCGCAGCAATGCGTCTTCTGAGTATGTCCCAAACATTCTCGATCGGATTTAGGTCAGGAGAGCATGCTGGTCATTCCATACGCTGTATTGTTTTAGCTTCAAGCATGTTTTCCACAAGACGAACTTTATGAGATCTGGCATTATCATGCAGGGAAAAAAGAAATCACTAATTGCTGCAACATAAAATACGACATGAGGTCTGAGTATCTCTCTGTATAACTTTGGACCGTCAAAGTTCCATTCCGAATGATATTCAGGCCCGAACTGCTGATTCCAGCTCATTGCATCAACCCACCTCGTCTGGAATGTGATCTTTCACGAACGAATGTGGGATTATTTTGAGTGCCTCTTTCTCTCCATGCCAAAACACATCAGATGTCACATCCAGACTGAATCGGGACTCGTCTGTAAACAGAATTTGACTCCAACAACGTTGCCTCCAAACTCGATGTTCAGTTGCCCACTTTCTGTGGGCCGCAGAGTGGCTTGAGGTCAACGGAATACATACCATTGGCTTACGTGCTTAGAGGCCACCATGATGAAGCCTATTTCGGACTGTTTGGCTGGACACCCTTCGCCCTGTGGCCAAGAAATCTGTGTTTTCAGCTGAGTAGCATTGCCCGTTCCGTCTCGACGAGCTGTTAACAGGATATATCGGTCATAAATTCCTGTGTTAGCACATTTTCGACCTTGCACTTGTCGATGACTACCATTCCATGTGTCTTGGAATCGATTCCACAGCCTTTCATGGACACTTCTTGCGACTCCAACAGCGTCCACTACACTTCGTTGTGTTTCCCCAAATTTAACTGTCCCTATAACACCCCAAGCCATGTATTGCGGTAAATCATGTTGTTGTGACATTTTCAAGCCACCTTTTCTCAAAACACAAGCTGAGCAATTGAATTTTACTACCGAGGCAGTGATAGATACGTTTCTGCAAAATCCCGATTTTTGCACTTATCTCCATTTTCTAGTTTTTGACGTCATAAACTTTAATTTACATGTGAAGTTTTCTTTATCTGTTTTCTGCAACACTTTAAATTATCGATGTTTCATTTTACGTTACTTATCGGTGTAAATATTTGCGTAATTTCGTTAAAACGATGTGCTCCCCTAATTGTTTTGAGCAGTGTACTATTAGGTCTCAAAGAAAATTCTATCGTTATGTTCTTTCACACATACGTTTTTAAAATGTTGATTTCTTCATTGGCACCACTTTTTTGAAGTGGTAAAATTTCCTTTGTTTTCACATTAATGTGAAATCTGAAAACTTTGGGAATTTTAACATTACAAAAAAGTGGTGCTAATGAAGAAATCAGAATTTTTAAAAAGTAGGTGTGAAAGAACTTTAAACGACAGAATTTTCTTGGAGACCTAATAGATAGCTTTTGAACTGTGCTGCCCCGAAGTAAAACGCACTAACATATCTCAGCACAAGTCTTGTTATTGGAAGATATATTGCTATACTTCTGGTACTATAAAACTTCCATTAATTAAGAAGTACAACGTATACTCAACCCTTTCAGAGGCATAACACTTTTAATTTACGAACAAATTCATTTGGAAATAAGATAAGGCTATATTTCTAGAGCTGCCACAGAGGACTATTTTTTAATTCCACCATTCTATTTAAAATTGAAATTTTTTAATCTTGCACCACTTTCTTAAACCGAAAATCTTTCATATACGATTTGACAACATTTTTAAGAGAAATATACTACAAAATATACTTTTTTTAAATAGTGGTGCGAATAGAATAGAAAATTCGTTGCCTGTGGCAGCCTTGCATTTCAGCCACATAATGAGTGGGACATTTTTATATCAAACATCTGGTGCCAATGTGGCTTTTGGGAATTTATGTTAATTGGTTTCATAAAAGTACCACCGCCCTTGAAAGGGTTACATGGACGGACAGTTTTAACCCTTAAATGCGCGATTTTTTTTTTCGGAAAAGGTTCTGAAAGGTTTATAACACAAGAAAAATAATGAAAAAAATCAGAGGTATATTTTTCATATAATAAGTCAATCTTTTCTTCTGTTGCGCGTCTGCAATACAAGTAAAAACTACTGTCGTATCGCTGTTTTACGCTAAAATAATGCAAATTAGTAAATAAATTATTTGAAAACAACGTTTAAACACACAATAAAATAAGTAGATTTGATCATACGTATACGTTTCGTGAGTACTAGGACTCACATCCTCAGTGTAAAAACTTTAAAAACAATGTCCCCCCAACTGCATGTACGGTGAAAAAACCCAAATGTCAAAACATAATACCAAAAGACCATCAAGTTCTAACAGCCAATGAAATTAATGCGGAGGTGAAGTGTCGTGACACAACAAATCCATCCAGAAAGTTGAGGTGTATGGTGTACTAGATAAATCATTAACCAAGGAGTCTTTAAATTTATGGATATGAATAGCCTCAAAAAAGTCTAAATCCAGAGGAGTAATGCATTTCTTGATAATGGTAGCTGAGTCAAAATTAAAATTATGTCCCTGCCCCCAGCAATGAGAGGCGATAGAGGATTTCTGTAATTCTTTTTTCTTTACATAGTTTCTGTGTTCATTGACTCTGTAACGGAGTTTTCGTTTAGTTTGTCCAATGTAGGACAAACCACATTGGCATTGAATGTTGTAAATGCCCCAATAATTATGAGGAGGAATTTGGTCCTTAAGTTACGAAAAATATAATTTATTAACCGGTTTAAAAACCACATTAAAATCATAATGTCTTAAGATATTAGCCATCTTAAAGCTAATGCGATTATAAAATGGTAAAATGATAAGGTTGGAAATGGAAACCGCAGTAACAGGAAAATCAAGATTATTAACATATTTATTAAGACTATGAGAAATTAAATTATTGATATAAGATAAACTAAAACCTCGATCAATAGCCACCGATCTAATGTAATTTAACCCTCCGTCTACCAGACGGGTCCATTGGACCCGACAGGTACATACAAAATATTCATTCAAACCAGAAATTTCTTTAAAATAAACTAAGTATATAAACCAGACAAAAATAAGGTAAATAAATAAGTTAAATAGTTTTAAATAAAAATTCTGGTGTAGAACGTTTTATTAAAACTTGAATAAAATTCCCGGTAGATCTAGGGTTAATTCTGTAATAAGTGAACTATTATCTGAACACATTAAGCGAGCTCTATTAATCAAATAATGAAAAGCCGAAGCTTTTTGGGTAGGAGGGTGACATGAATTGAAAGGGGGGGGGGGGGTGACAGCAAAAGGTTTACGGTAAACGCAAGTGTCAAAGGTGTTAAGCTGACGTGTAACCAACACATCCAGAAATTTTCTAGTGTGAATTAGGTATATGCGAATAAAAAAATATTAAATTCAAAACAGTGTTGTTTGCATACATGCAAAGCTGTGCACTAAAGGGTTAAAACGCAGTTACAAGTAAACGGTGACAGCTAAAGATGTAGTTTTTGAAGAGTCATATAGGAAATTAGATAATTCTTTATTGTACTTTCTTGATATAGTATCAAGTATCAGAAATAAAGTGGTACTGTACTGTCTCGAACTGTAACATGCTCAAAATACTCTTGCGATTCAAAACGCAAGCACATTTTTGAAATATTAACAGCTAAACAAAATGAATTACAAATATTAAAGGAATCTTGAAAATTTTTTAAATTTTCCATTGAGTGTTTTAATCATTAACACTAGAACCGCCGTTATGTGTCATTTTAACCCCTGCCAAAATTGATAATAGTCTATTCGTATAAGAAATTATTTCATAAGATATGTCATATGCTTGAAGGGCAAAAATGGGCTAATTAAATAAGTTAAATAATTTTAAATAAAAATTCTGGTGTGAAACATTTTTTTATAAAAATTGAGTAAACTAGCAGGCGGTTCTAGTGTTAAATACATAGTGATACATATATTCATCACTTTTTATTTAATTCTTTGCAACTAGTATATATATATAGAAATATTAATTCTGTAAAAATTACAATAATATATAGTTAAAAGTCTATCTTAAAATTTCTGGTGTCAAATTTTTAATACAAGACTAACAAAACGTAATTCTAAAAAACTAATTTGTGCATTTAAGGGTTAAGTTTTACAAAATAAAAAATTATATAAGATAAGGTATTTAGATTCATGCTTATTAAAATATTTACTAATTTGCAATATTTTATTTTTTACTTGTATTGCAGATGTGCAACATAAAAAAAAAGTTGACGTATTATACGAAAAATGTATCTCTGACATTTTTCAGAATTTTTCCTGCGTTATAAATCTTTCAGAGAATCATATATAAATTTTTAGAAACAAAATAAAAAATCACGCATTTAAGGGTTAACAGTTTCAGTCAGCCCTGCGAATCTCTTGGTGATATTTGGAACAAAACCAAGGAAGTTTTGTAAAGGGAGTTTCGACTTCATACATTAATACTGCACAGGCGGCAAACGGTGTTGCCGAATCCGGCCCTTCTTTATTCAGAAATTTCGAGTTCGCACCAGAAACTTGTAATACTAATTTTCCTTTACTTTAACCAAATTATATATCATAACAATAACCAAAAATATATCTATTCAAACTTTCAGCGGTCTATACTGTTTTAATCCTTTTGCTGCGTAATTGTTTTATCAAAATACCTAGAAAATTTCCGTATTTAATCCCATTGCGACGAGCGTCTTTTAAGAGTTTTTATTCTTTTGTCAACGGTTTTTCAAAACTAAACTTTTTGTCTAATTTAATCGGGAAAATGCTCCATTAAATAAGGCAAAATTTACAATAAAAAACAACTGGTGGGAATAATCAAGTAGGGTTAATTACACTGAAAAATCATCCCCGAGGAAATCTCGGGATGCGTAGTGAGAGGTTTAATCGTTTGCGGTCTAAGTACTCATCCCAGGCACAAGCATCTTTTACACGAATTTATTTGGTTGACATCACTTTTTAGGGTTTCGTTCATTAGACGAAACCCTATTCGTCTCGCTCCTGTGTCTGTCTGTCTGTAAGTCACAGAGCCCGTTCTCAGAAATTATACATGTTAGAGACTTGAAATTTTGCATACTTATAGATGAGCACCACACATCATACGACAAATCATAAAATTTTGAAAAAGTCGTACATTTAACCCTTTGGACTCCCACGTGTGTATTTTAAACAGTTCTTTCTAAGTGAGTCCCTAATTAGGTTGCAGGCGTGAAATTGTGCGTACTTATAGATGGACACCTCAGATCAAACGACAAATCATAAAATTTCGAAAAAGTCGTACATTTAACCCTTTGGGCTCCCACATGTGTATTTTAAACAATTCTTTCTATGTGAGCCTCTAATTAGGTTGGAGGCGTGAAATTTTACATACTTATAGCTGAACACTTCACATCAAACGCCAAACCATAAAATTTAGAAAAAGTCGTACATTTAATCCTTTGGGCTCCCACATGGATATTTTAAACAATTCTTTCTAAGTGGGCCCCTAATTAGGTTGGAGGCGTGAAATTTTGCACTTATAGCTGAGCACCTCGCATTAAACGACAAATCATAAAATTTTCAAAAAGTCGTACATTTAACCCTTTGGACTCCCACATATGTATTTTAAACAATTCTTTCTAAGTTTCACCCTATTTAGGTTGGAGGTGTGAAATTTTGCATACTTATAGCAGAACACTTCACATCAAATGCCAAACCATAAAATTTAGAAAAAGTCGTACATTTAACCCTTTGGCCTCCCACATGTGTATTTTAAACAATTCTTTCTAAGTGAGCCCGTAATTTGGTTGAAGGCGTGAAATTTTGCATACTTATAGATGAGTACCTCACATCAAACGGCAAATCATAAAATTTTGAAAAAGTCGTACATTTAACCTTTTGGGCTCCTACATGTGTATTTTAAACAATTCTTTCTAAGTGACATCATATTTTGGTTGGAGGCGTGAAATTTGTATACTTATAGCTGAACACCATCATGCGACAAATCATAAAAAATTGAAAAAGTCGTTCATTTAACCCTCTGGGCTCCCACATGCGTATTTTAAGCAATTCTTTCTAACTAAGCCCCTTATTAAATTGGAGATTTAAAATTTTGCATACTTATAGCAGAACACCTGAGGGCAGGCGACAAATCATAAATTCTTGAAAAAGCGTTACATTTAACCCTTTGAGCTACCACATATGTATTTTAAGCAATTCTTTGTAAGAGAGCCCCTAATTAAGTGGGAGACATGAATTTTTGCATACGTATAGCTGAATACCTCAGACCACTCGACAAATCATAAAATTTTCGAAAAGTCTTATATTATTTACTCCTCCGTGCTATAACTTGTATAATTTAAGCATTTTTTCTAACCTCCGCCCTTTTCACCCTGGGAGCACTTTTCCAACTTTTGCCGACACCCCTTTGACCATTGTTTCATATTATGCACCATAGCCTTACATATTTTACTTCCACTTTTTACCGTGAGGGGCGCCTACTTATCTCGGGTGCTATGGGCCCAATCCCTTCGACTAGTATATATACGGATAGTATATAAAACGGAATTTCGTTCGGATAGAGGTTTGTTTAGAATAGAGTGCGCCCCTGGTTGCGAAATGTGGAACTAACAAATTTTTCAAAAGGATAAAGTGTTTTGAAACGAATATTAAACGAAACCCTCTGTGCGATCTGTGATCACACTTACCCACTTGTTTTAGAAACAGATTTAACCTCACTTTGACAACATGTGCGAGAGAAATTTACGAAAAATCTACTTTTAAAACATAGCGGTGCGATGAGAATAAAAAAATTTAATCATGTATATAAAACTTGGCCTGTTATTTGATGACTAATAATGGCGAATAGTTTTGAAGACTGATTTTAACAATTTTCACCGCAAAGAGTTAATAAATATTTTATGTATGACTGTTTTAACTGTCATTGTTTATCTGTTCTGGAATTTTAAAAACAGTCGGTTCATTTAAAAATAACATAACACCACATTTAAATGCATATATGTGAAAACTCCATAAAGCTATCAACTGAATTTTTCTATGTATTAATTTTATTCTTTTTACGTTACTTTTGAATCACTTGGTGTTTCAAACGTACTTAACTCAGCAAACGTAGGTGTATAAACGTTGCGATCGAAATACTCAAGGCCTGAGGACAAGAGTTGTGACGTCATCACTAATAGACCGACTTGTCACTAGTGTTGGAATTCACATCGGAAACTTTTGAATAGCAATTTTCTTTTATTTTATTTTGGGAATATCTATTATCTTATAAAACAATAATAACTATTTAAACTTACGGGTGAGAATTTGGAATCCCCCAATAAAAAATCACCCAGATGTGGCAGCACTGTGGTATTCCGCATCTGGCTGAATTTTTATTCTGGGATTCCGAATTCTCACCAGTATGTTTCAATAGTTAGTATTGTTTTATATGATGATAGATGTTTCACAAATAAAATAAAAGAAAATTTCTATCCAAAATTTTCCGGTGTGAATTCCAACACTAGTGAGAAATCGGTCGATTAGTCATGACATCACAACTCGTGTCCTCTGGCCTTGAGTATTTCGATGGCTACGGTATAAGACGTACATATATTGTTGTATTGTTCAATATATTATAACTTGAAGTATTGAAGTTTCAGCTTCAAATACCTTTTCTATAAATATTTAGACAATGCTGTCACTTTACAAGTTTTGTTCGAAATGATAAATGAATGTCTTCGGTAATGCAGATTAAAATATTCTAAAACGGAATACCTGAAATGAATACTGATTCGACGATCACAGAAATTCGAATGTTTAAAACCACGTTTATTTAAGTGTATGCAAAACATTTTCGTGGAATTTTAAAACTGATGCAAATTGTGTGCTCTGTGACACTGAGAAAATTGAACATTAAACAAAATACAACTTTGGCTGACAAAACATTTGAAACAGTCTTTGTATCACGATATCATAATGAAATTTTTGTTAAAACTATTATGATTTAAAAAAAATATTTTTAGTTATATCTGCAATTATTTTGCAAACACTTTTACTAATTTTTCGCTTTTTAATGTCATATTATATTATACACTTACATAAAAAAAAACAAATTTTGGGTTCATAATTTTTTTTGCGGTATTAACCCTTTAACCCCCCCCCCCCCCCTCCATCTTAATGACCCTTCACTGTCCTTCTAGCTGTAATTCTGGTGTAGAATATTTTTCTAAAACTTATTGGTCTAAGTAAAAATTACAGTATCTATAGGGTTAAGAAACCAAGTGCTTCTCTGCTTAAAATGCTGAAATGTTTGAATGTCACGATAATTTACAGATAAACTTATTTGAAATAAAAAATAAAAGCTTTTCCTCACGTACATAATATTTTTTTTTTTCAAAATTATGGTACCAGTGTGAAATTTTGGGATTAAAATTAGGTGATGCGTAAATGAATCACCGCCCTTCAACGTGTTAAATAAATTACAGTTCAAAACACGTGATAAATAAAGCTCTTATTTATAATCACAAATATATCAGAGTTTTGGTCCTTTATCGTGCTTCGAGTAACACTATACATGTACTCTTTCTACATCTTTTAGTAAAAAATTGCACAAGAGAAATGAAACTATATTTTTTCTAGTAACTTAAAAAATAAAAACTCATTTATCTTTATTTTATTTAATAACATTTATTTTATTTATTAATTTGTTTTAAATACATCAATTATTAATCGAATATTTAACGCGATCTAACAAGCTAATGATTTGTTCATTAAATTTCAGGATCCAAACATTGTTTGATCCGCGGATTATACGTGGAATTTTGTATAAATTCGTATAAATTCAATTATTAATTTTTTGAAATTACTTTTAACATCTAGAAAAACAGATATTTCATTTATTTTGCTCTTTTAGTAGTATTTTTGCCATGAAATTGGACTCAAAGGCTTCATTCTGTGGGCTGTTAACTAATTACCGTAATCCCCTCCGTATAAATTGCGTATCAAACAGTCTTGTTTGGGCCAAGAAATTTTTTTAATAATTGAAGTAATATATTTATCGTGATCTGACAAGCTAATGTTTTTTTAATTAAATTTCTGGATCCAAACATGATTATTTGATCCGCGTAATAAACGTTGAAATTACGGTAATTTTGGGCGCATTAATGATTTTAGAATTCGTATAAATTCATACAACTTATTAAAAATAATTTCTGAATTTTAATACTATTACGTATTAGTAAAGTATTTTTTTTTGTTTGCAAACTAACTGAAAAATTATTCTCGCTATCCATTTATTAAAATAAATTAATGAATCAAGTGACTAATTTATTCGAACGACTATTTTTAACGCTTAAAATATTATATATGTGATTAGAAAAATATTTTAAAGTCTACCTTTCTTCAGCAGAAGAATAATAGTACTGTCCCATTCACTCTCGATATAAAAAAACGGTCATGCGTGATTTTAGATAAAATACCACAGCATTAATTTGTAGCTCATTTAACACTAGAACCGCCGTAGCGGTCATTTTGACCGCTACCAAATAAAAATATTTCGATTATCACCAGAAATTTCTTTCTAAAACGAGTTTAAAATGTACCACGGAGAAATAAGTTAAATAAATAAGTTAAGTAGTTTCAATTAAAATTTCCAGTGTAAGATATTTTTATAACACTTCAGTAAAATTTCCGTCGGTTCTAGTGTTAAACCATATTATCTAAATTGTTTTATTTATTCTGATATGTATAGTTTGTATCTTCTATATTTTAAAGCAAAAACAAGTACAATGTGCGTCTTCAGATGTCATATTGACATAGATGCCAACGCTTACGCTTTTTCAGACCACAAAAAAGTAATGGAAATTTTCGTCTTATTTAATCGGCAAATTCTGGCGTTTGAATAAGGTAAAATTTAGAATTAAATTTTTGTGGTACAAAAAAAAGCGTAAGAGATCACAGATATGCAACTGACAGAGTTAACTATTAACACTAGAACGCCCGGAAGGAGTCGATTCGACTCCGACCAAATGGTTAAGTGTCCATTGGAGCCAGAAATTTTTTAATAAAATAAGTTAAATTAAATTTTCAAAGAAATGCGTTAAATAAATCAGTTAAATAATTTTAAATAAAAATTCTAATATGAAATATTTTTATGAAACTTAAGTAAAATTTCCCGGAGTTCTAGTGTTATGCAATTAATTTTCCTATTTACTGTATTTTTTTTTTAAACTCCGAAACATAGCCCAATTTAAAATTTAAACCATCGAATAGGTGATGGGGGTGGGGGGTGGGGTGTTCTTACAAATGCAATTTATATGTAAGCAGTATCTCAGTTAACGGATTTTTTAAGGTTTTTAAAATAATTATCAAGCATGATTTTGTTTTAACTCTTTCTATCGCGTTCAACCCCATTACAAAAAATTACCTCATTTATACTTAAAAGAATGTAAATAGTACGACTTTTATTTCCGGCTAATTTTATGTAATGAAATTAAAATTTCCTCAATAATTAATTTAAAAAATAAATATATGAATAATATAAATAAAACACATATTTAGCAGACATGTAATCGAATTACGCGCTTAAACCACAGAAATTACCAGAATCAAAAAAGAAATCTTCGGAGAATTATTCCGCTATTAACTGCTGGCATGCGGATAATGAGGAAGTAGAGATTTTAATATATGTAAAATTTTTGTTTGAATACAAACTTTATATTTTCATATAAAAATATTTTATAATATGCTTAGACTGCGATCCAAAAATATATATACTAAATGTAAAAAAAAAAATCTATTAGAATTTTCAATAAAATGATTTTAATAAAAAAAATTGGAAACACTGAATGAATCGCACAGTATGATTAGTAATGAAGAAATAATAATGCAAAAAATACATTGAAAGTCCTAAAACGAAACATCAACTACCCCAGAATTAGAAACAGAAATAGAACTGTAAATTTGAAGACATCAACTATATCAGACATGACATTATTTCTGCCAAAGCAAGTGTTTCAAGCAACTAAACCTCAGCCCGCAGAATACGCGTTATTTTTTAAAGTAACCTTCATCTTATTCAAAAGAAAATCTTAAGTTATATTTCTACCCTACAATACAGTGATGCCGGCCCGCTACTTTTTTTAAAAAATTCAGATTGTTTAATTGCGATTAAAAAAAAAAAATAATAATATAAGTCTCATTAATATAAGCTTTTGTTCACGTACTTAATAAAAGGAAAATTTCCATTTCAATATTCTGCTGTCAATGTGGCATTTAGGAATTAAAATTAGGTGGTCCAAAAATGAACCACCGCCCTTGAAAGGGTTAAGCCTTTAAATTCTGGTGGATGAATTTTTTTCCACTTAATCTTAATCCCCAAATTTTCGGGATCGGAATTTAAGATAAAATTTATTTGTAAATAAATAAATACTTTCATTCATGTGCATAATAAACCGAAAAGGACATGGCCGGATAAGCACTGGAAACATGCCGTTCAATAAAATTTCCTGATTTTTTTTTTTTTCCGAAATGTGGCTACCTATATCACAATTTATTTTCCCTACTATCACCTTACGAATACCCTCACAAATTTTTAAAAAGTAGCCCACTGGCAACACCGTTTTCATATTGGATATCTTGATTAAAAATTTGTCTAATTACTATCAAAACCTGGCAACGTCTCAGAAACAAATGAGCGCAATTGGCTCAAACTTTAGTTATATAACATTCTTATTTTATTACGGTCAGTGTTCAGTGTTGCCAGTGGGCCACTTTTTTAAATTTCAGATTACTTGATTGGCACCACTTTTTTGAAATGGTAAAACTTGCCTTATTTAATTAAGACAAAAACAAGGGGAATTTTTCCATTTCAAAAAAAGTGGTGCCAATCAAGAAATCTGAATTTAAAAAAGTAGCCCACTGGTAGCACTGTCAGTATTGGCAGAGGGCTACATTTCTTTAAGTCCGATTTCTTGCTGTTCACCACTCTTTTGAAATGGCAAAATTCGTCTTATTTAATGACGTATTAATTCGGGGGAAAACAGGAGAAATATTACCATTTCCAAAAAGCAGAACCAATCAAGAAATTCGAAATGAATAAACAGCAGCTTACTGGCATCGCCGGCTACGGTACCCGGGGATAAAAATGACGAAACTACTTATTTTTATTTTTCCTCGATAAAACTGGTAAGAAAAATGTTTAAAGAAAAACCATTATAATAACCGTCGTTACATTTCGATATCGAAGAATGTTGTTGTTTTCCAGCAAAAATATTTTTCTCTTTTATCTCCGAAATAAAACGCTAGTTTTCGATGTCAAATCAGTATCGGCAGTGTTGAAAAAGATGTCCTACATGCTATATATATTGAAATTTAAAATACAACAGTTGACACATTGTTTGCTGACAATTTATTCCAAAAATTCTTCGTATGTTGAATTTGAGTAGCTCCGTCCCAAATAACGCCTTTAACCCTTTCCGGCGCGGAGTAAGACTGTTTGTAAAATGCTGAAATGATAGACTGACATTAGAATTTACAAACAAATTTATTAGAAAATAAAAACTTGCTTATTTTCCTGTACTTTATAAAGGAAAGTTTTAATTAAATATTCTTGGTGTCGATTGTCAGTTTTGGAATTAAAATTAGGCGTCCGTTTTTGTGGACACCGCCCGCTGAAGGGTTAAATGAATTGTATGTATGTTTACACATATTATTTTAAATAATTTCTGTATTATATTCAACGCACACTTTCGGCACTTTTATATAATATAGGTGCACATGTGTGGAATTTTTTACAATAAAATGATAATTTCCGTATAACCATAAAATATGATTTTTATTTTTGTAATTTTTTTATCGCTATTTCACACAGTTTTCTTAAACAGAAAATTAAAGAAAAATTCTCAGTTATGTATCTTTGGTAACTTTATAACCTGGGTTAATGGCACGAAATTCGGTGCAGTATCTTTTGAGAAAATCAGTTTTTTTAAAAAATCGAAAAAAATTTCTATCTCATTATCAATATCTCTAAGTTGATAATATTTTGTCAATATAAGGATAATATAAGGAAATATACTGTAAAATTGGTAGCCACATTTGTGAAAAAATCAGATAATTTGATTGAAAGTCATGTTTCCAATGCTTATTCGGCTATGCCCTTTGTCTCAAAATACTGGTCTCGATGTGACATTTGTGGATTGAGATTACAAATCCAGCAATCTGTATTAAAATAAATAATTATTCTATTTATTATGCTTCCACTTCCGTGGCATTAGTCATTCCCATATTTTTTTCTTCATATTATTTAGGTAAATTCGAGAAAATATTTGTCAAATGTGTAGCCATTATTTAAAAAAAAAAAAAAAACACGGGTAGAAATTTAATTTTCCAGATAGAAAAATACGATATAAAATGCTGAATGGACAAAGTTTAAAATAAGTATTTGCAGCTAAAAAATACAGATCATTAAACGATTTTAACGATGAAAGTAAGTAACAGTTATTTACACAACTTGTATGTATTGTAGCATACCCTTATAAAAAAGCATAAGATATATCAGTGCTTAAATTTAAATTTAGTAAGCATTGCAAATTCAATAATGTGCATTTTGTGAGAACCAGTCATACTCAAAAAATCGCGCGGCACCAATCTGCTCTTGCGGTAAAAACTCGATAATTCATTTTTAAAATAGATTTTCTATAGTAATTGATTGAATATATTTCACTGATCATACAATAGGTATGTATGGACAACCATCAGATTTTTCTATATATTTTAATTATGCTTATTAAGGAGACTTTCCTTGTAAGTAACCTATTCTTTGTTTAAAAAAAAATTAGTATATTACTTTTGCTATTACAACTGTCTATATCGGCTAAAAATTTAAACTGCACAACAGTCGTGTATTGTCTTTTCCTTGATAAATCGCGTCATATCAATCGAGTGAAGCCGCTGCCATCGAAATACTGAAGGCCAGAGGACACGAGTTGTGAAGTCATCACTAATAGACTGACTTCTCACAAGTGTTAGAATTCACACCGGAAAATTTTGAATAGCAATTTTATTTTATTTGTGGAATATTTATCATTTTTGTGAAACAATAATAAATACTTAAAATTACTGGTGTGGATTCGGAATCTCTAAATAAAAATTCAGCCAGATGCGGTATGCCACAGTGTTGCTACGTCTGGCTGATTTTCCATTGGGGGATTCCGAGTTCTCACCAGTAAGTTTAAATAGTTATTATTGTTTTATAAGATGATAGATATTCGACAAATAAAATGAAAGAAACTGCTATTCAAAATTTTACTGTATGAATCCCAACGCTAGTGAGAAGTCGGTCGATTAGTGATGACGTCACAACTCGTTTCATCTGTCCTTGAGTATTTCGATAGCAGCGGTCAAGCCACCACTTCTCATTACAAAGAACCCGAACTCAATTTCAGGGTTGATCTATTTATACATTGTCGAAGGGCAATTTTTATGAAATCTGAATTTTAAAAGAGTAGAACCTGCGGCGTGTTCTGAAAGTCTTTGTAAATTGGTGTTCTAAATAAGTTTTCCAACTTTATTCATCGGTAAATATCTTCTAATGTACGAATTTAATATAAAATGTCTTACAATATCAAAAGATATGGGCAACATTAAATAAATGCATTTTCTGTAACTTAGAAGCCACGCCCTTAGTTAATGATGTTTTGTGAATGAAAACGAGACTTCTCTTATCCCGCCGTGAATGTGTTAATTTGCTGACATCGAAATACTCAAGGCCAGAATACAAGAGTTGTGACGTCATCACTAATCGACCAAGGCTAACGAGGAGACAGGCTTCCGCGGTGCAGTCTACGTATCTTTTTTTGACAACACCGCCGGAGTTGCTTGATGCTCGAATGCACCAATGCAGGTGTATGAAAAGAGAATCACGTCACTGTATTGGTCTGTAAAAAAAGACACTTGCGATGCACCGCCATAGCCTTGTTTTTCTCCTTAGCCTCGTAATCGACCGACTTCTAACTAGTGTTGGAATTCACACCGGAAACTTTTGAAAATCAATTTTATTTCTGGGATATCTATCATCTTATAAAACAATAATAACTATTTAAACTTACTGGTGAGAATTTGGAATGCCCCAATAAAAAATCAGACACATGCGGAAACACTGTGGCATTCAGCATCTGTTTGAATTTTTATTTAGGGATTCCGAATTCTCACCAGTAAGTTTAAATAGTTATTATTGTTTTATAAGATGATAGATATTCCACAAATAAAATAAAACAAAATTACTATTCAAAATTTTCCGGTATGAATTCGTACACTAGTGAGAAGTCGGTCGATTAGTGCTGACGTCATACTGGTGTCATCTGGTCTTGAGTATTTCGATGGCAGCAGTTAAGTTCGGACAAATATCGATTAATACATCCTGCAAACATCATGTTCATGGGCATCGCTAAAATGCTTTGTAACACAGACTAGAATAAAGGCCAGCATCCGACTAAACTTCCGTAAAACGTGAGCTAATTGGAACCAGGTAAAACAGTTTTCTAACTGTAAAATGTTTCTGATGTATCTTTAATTATTTAATAACATGTTTCTACGTGGTACTTGTTTGAAATCATTCCTTTTAAAAACATTCTCGTTCGAAACATTTTTACCATGAGTAAAATTAACCAACATTTTACGGAAGAATATAGCAAAGTTGGCAGGCGTGCACTAAGATAACTAATAGCTCTTGTAAATAAATTTAACAATCCAATTGCAGCAACTACGCACAACGCTGTTCAAGTCTGATATTCTAATACTATCTAAGGAAGATTTAAAGTAAATTACGAAACATTTTACAAAAGATTATTTCAATCGATAGAGTTTATTGTTTCTGCATATCAATGGAAAAAATGCAAACCAATTCTATAATTTTAGCTCTTGTTAATGTAAAAAAACAGAAACATATCACTCAATTATTCATATAGATATCCAGTAATTTCTATGTTTTGGGGATTACCTTGCGGTGTAAAATTATGCAGAAAACATTTATTGTCTTTATGACTTGACAAATTGCATTAAATGATTCATGTTAAACCGGCATATTTCTCATTACAGAGTACCCTGAATCAATTTCATGAACGATCTATCAAGCTGCGACAAATATCGATTCATCTAGCATTCAAACATCATGTTCCTGGGATTCAGTGAAATGCTTTCTGATGTACATTAAGACAACTAATAGCTTTAGTATAGCAGCTTACAGATGCAATCCCTGCAAATAGTTGCTACATTGCTCCATTCACATTCTCTAGTAACAGATTCCTTAGAAGTTTTCAAGTGTGCATTACGAAACATTTAAAATATGCTTATTTCAGTACATAGTAGTTTGTATACACGTACAGTATGAAAAAAAATACGCAGTGCCTTATTACCAAGGGGCAAACATATACTAGTAAAAAGCAATATACAGGACTACCAAGTCTCCGGCTTTTTGCACACCACTATTATCTTTGAGAAAATTTGGCTCTTATAAATCGCCCAAATGTTCCAATTAAATAATAGAAAAAAATCTGTCTTAAAATACTGGTATCGAAACCCGGAGACTTGGCAGCTCTGAATATAATTTTTTCTTTATTCATGACAATAATTTTGCATGAAAAGAGAATTTAACCCTTTCAGTGGCAAAGTACTTCCAGTGCTAAAATGTTTAAATGAATGAATGACACCGGAATTTATGAATAAAGTTATTTGAAAATAAGAAAAAGCTATATTTTATATACGTAATAAATGGAAAATTTTATACCCAAAATTCTGGTGCCACTGTGGCATGTGGTAATAGAAATTAATTGGTTTCATAAACATACCACTGCCCCAGGAAGTGTTGAATAAGTCTAAAATTTCTACTTGTGGAAGTTTACTCCGTTGGTAATCAGACCCAACAAATACTATAACTTCAATTACAATTAATGCTATAAAAATAAAAGTATCGTTTTAATATTTTGAAAGTCCTTCATAATCGTATGTGTTCTAAATCTGTCTCAATAATTCATACACATAATAACATACCTATTAGTTAATTACATATAGTTCTCCGAAGCATGTCGTTACTGAATGATGTATGCAACGTACCTGTAACCTTTTGATGCAGCTTAAAATCAATTAACACGATCAGTTTTGGAACCGGTTACGAGGTTAAAATATCATCCGAAAAAAACTGCGACCGCAATCTGTAAATCTGAATTTTAAATAAAATAGCCCACTGGCAACACTGTTATCATATTGGATAGTTTGACATGGAACCAATGATGATATGTACTTAAAAAATATATTTTCTGCCTTAATATTATGAGTAATTTCAAAACCTTTTTTTTTTTTTTTTTTTTTTTTAATCATGTACATATATTTCAATCAAAATATTTTTAACTCTAAAATATCAAAAATATTTATTTATTCAAAAATATATATTCTGAAAAAACCCTTAAATGCCGGGTATTGCTTTTCGGCACCTTTCCCAATTTAGGCTCTAAAATACTATTAGAATAATATTGAAGCTATAATGCCTAATGTTGCCAATAAAATACATTCTGAAAATATTATTAAATCAATTTTCAACATTTAGAGGGCAACACTTGTGCTGTTTAAGAATAAAGATAGATTTATTTTTTCAATTGTTGCTACTTGTTCTGTTTGTTTCGTTTGGAAGCTTGCGAAGTACCCTATTTTGTTCTGCAGTGAGCAAGTAATATTTATTTCTTATTATAGTTCCTAAAATTCTTGTGTGTTTATTATTAGAGAATTTTATCAAGGGAAATTATTTTTTCAATTATAGACCAGTATTGCCGATTAGTAACAAACTGTTTTTTAGCCGTAAACCATACTTAAAATTAAATATGATTTTTTAAAGTATTTTTGCCATGATTTATTTAAAAAATGAAAGCCGAAAAACATTATTACAATGATTTTCGAAAAATACGGCATTTAAGGGTTAAAATATTTCAAATATATGTATTTTTATGGATGAATCTCTCCAATAAAATATCTCGAGCAAAAAAATTTCGAAGTCATGTAGTTGAACTTTATTAGATACCAGTGGCGTACAGTGTTGGCAGTGGGCTAATTTTTAAAAATTCAGATTTACTGGTTGGTACCGCTTTTTTGAAATGGTAAAATTCGCCCTATTTAACGACATATAAATTAAGGCGAGAACACGGGAAATTTTACCATTTCAAAAAAGTGGCGCCAATCAAGAAATTATAATTAAAAAAAAAATAGCCCACTGGCAACACTGGTAACGTAGCATTTGGGGATACTGCATAATTTTACTACTTGTATTATTATATACAAAATTATGCATGTTTGAAAGGTATACAATAAAATAAGTTGAAATTAAGTAAGGTAACTAGCAGATATTAAACACAGAGCTCCAAATTTTTCCGTTTTTCAAAACCGCCTTTTTTCAAAAAGACATTTTCTTTATATTTTTCATCAAAGCTTATCTCGTTGCCTTTTTTCTTGCTATGGTTGCAGAAACTAACCGTGGATTTTTCTTTAAAAAATTACTGGTTTTCCAAAAGTGGACCAGTGGAACCCTCTAAACTTACTGTAAAGAATTACGCAATTACCGTGTTTTTAGAAATACAGTGGGTATATTAACCCATTAACCGCTGGTGTTGCGTTCACGCAACGGTCAAAATAGATGCACATATTTAGGATATTTACGTATCCACAACTATTTTTAATTAAAAAATTGTTCTTACTTAAAGTCATAAAATTTTAAGATCGTATAAAGTGAAAACTATCTTTCAGATTTTGTGGTGGCAAACAACGTTCAGCTAAAAAGTTGAAAATTTCAAACTTGTAGTTCTGGCGGTTAATGGGTTAAAACATTGTCACTGATGCTTATACACTTTTTGTTCTTCTTGTTCACAAAGGTTGGGTACCCTCGGATTATTACCCCTCTCTTTTTCTAGAGACTAATTTAAAACATTTTCAATCACTATTTCCTTACAAAAATTTTCATCGTATGTTTAATTTGGAAATGTCGCAAGAACGCGATACGTGGTGATCTTTTCCGAAATTGACGCAATGCTTGTAGTAATCCGCCGTAAAAATGCTTTAAAAAATAGTGGTAAACAAAAAAGTACCACTTCGAAGCCTGCTTAGGTTTAACCCATTAACCGCTGACGTTGCGTTCAAGCAACAGTCAAAATAATTGCTCATGCAATGAATTAATTACATTGGTACCACTATTTTAGAATTTAAAAAAATGTCTTATTTATTGGCAGATATTTTGCAATTTTAGTAAAGCAAAATTTACCTTACTGAATTTGTGGTGGGAAACTACTTTCAACAAGAAATTTGAAAATTTCTATCGTAATAGTTTTGGCGGTTAATGGGTTAAAAAAATTATCATTAGTACATTACATAATAATATAAAGACATGTAAATATTTTCTTTTGGTCCTGAAATACCTTAATATAATATCCTTTACCTAGCTGGTGCATTTTCTCTGTAAATATTAAATTTAATTTTTACGTGAACACTTTTCGTAAATACATATCTTCATCATTATAGTCATCATTCATTAATTGTAAGCTATTTATAAATTATTTTCATATATATTTAAAGCATATCATTTCTAAAAAAGGAGAAAGTTTGAGCCTTATTCTGAGTCATCCAGAAAATATATTATTCCATTTAATCATATAAAAATTTTCAATCGAAATATTTTTTTTACTCCAAAACCTTTTAAAATATTTCGAATCGTATTTTATGGATGAATAAAACAACAACAACAACAAAAGAAAAACTCTTGATGTGAAAAATGTGAAATTCGATTTGAAGTAGATCATACGCTTATATGATACAGAATACAGCTACTTATAGATTTTCAGTACTAAAAACCTATAAGTAGATGTTGTGTCTTTAATAATACAATGTGTGTTTCAAAACATTAGCACTGTTGATTTTTTTTTTTTTTTTTTTTTTTTTTTTTTTTTTTTTTTTTTTTTGGTGTTGTTCCGAATGATTGCAAAGTATACAAAAGCTGTTATAAAATTAGAAGATGAAATTTAAGACGTAGATATTTTTATAAACAACAATAATCGATTTATTTCATATATCTCTGAAAAAAAGCCATATTTATGATCTTAATTATTTTTTTATCTGATTCGACATTTGCTTCAAGAAATAAACCGAAATATAAAATTTCAGTGAATTAGTGTTGGGACAGATTATCTGTTAAATGCAATAATTTTATTTTTATATTTTTGCAGTTATTTCTAAGAAATTAAATTGTATGAAGAACTTGAGGTCTAATACACATACTTAAAGTTTCAAATCTGCAATTTCACTTTTCTTAACACTAGAAAGACAGGCAATTTTACTCAAGTTTTATAAAAATATTTTACACCAGAACTTTGTATTTTAAACTGTTTAACTTATTTATTTAAGTTTTTTTTTCTTTTAACTTTCTATCTTTTAAAATTATTTTATATACATTTCTGGTTGTAACAGAAATATGTTCACTTAGTAGAGTCAAAATGAGACCTCACGGTCCTTCTATTGTTAACCCTCCACCTACGAGACGTGTCCAGTGCAGTGTTGCCAGACGGGCTACTATTTTTAAATTCAGATTCTTGACTTGCACCACATTTTTGAAAGGGTAAAATGCGCCTTAGTTAATGGAATATTAATTAAGGCGAAAACAAAGGTAATTTTACCGTTTTCAAAAAGTGGTGGCAACCAAGAAATCTGAATTTAAAAAAGTAGCCCACTGGCAACACTGGTCCAGTGCACCCGGCAAGTAAAGTCGTGAAAAAAAAAAAAAGTAAACACCCCTTACTAACTCTGCAAAAAAATATCGTAGAAGAAAGTTACTGGTACCACAAGATTGGTAATAAAGTATACTTTTAAATGATGTATATAAAATTTGCTTATGGGGCCATCTACATATTAAAACGAACCTTAACTTTGTTTTTTTTTCAATAGCAGTATACAGTTCTGACAGCATAAATGAACTTAACACCCTTCAATTAGCCTAAAAACAAATTTTTATGCAATTCGTACGATACGTTTCCGAGAAAATAATTATTTTAAAACGAGCGTATTTTAGGGGGGTTTACTCGATCATATTTTACTCGATATTTTACTCGATTGCTGACTAAGAGAGCCACCTTCTTGATCAAGTCATCTTAAGCACCACTCAAGCAGGCATTGAAGATTGCCAGATTACAGGATAGCATAAGAAATTTCAAAATATCTAGTCACTTCACAATTTTTGAAAAATAATTTCTGTCATACACTTATACTAGGATATTCTAAAGCGAAACCAACGATGTAGAAAATTTTTGGTAAATTGTAGTACCATTGAATATAAAAATAGTCGAGATTCCTGGCCCGTATCAGAGGTATCTTTATTATAGCTGGTAACTTTTACGCTTTTACCTACCATTAGAATCTATAAGTAAATTATCCTTTGTCTAGTATAATCGCCGAAATGAGCAATTAAATAAGGGAAGACTTTCTATTACATTTTATTGGTAACGAAAAATCTTGAAATTTGGGACATATACCCTTGTCTGTCAGATTAGTAAATTATTAAGTACAATTAATTAAAAATATTTTTTGGTCAAAATAGCTTAGTTTTAGTATTATACGTCGCAATATATGGTACATGGGAACATAGATGCCAACGTCTCTTAATTATTCCGGAGTCTAGTCGAAGACAAGCAAGATAAAACTAGAAAGTTTTTATAAGAAAATGTGTCTTCTTTCAACATGGTATTTATTAGATTTCATTTTAAAATTGTTTATTAAATAAAATTTACGGTTTGAAACATGTTTGTCTTGGATCAGACTTCGGAATAATTAAGAGATCTTGGGATCTATGTACAGTCGTGGAAAAAAAAATAATACTCCGTACTAACTCCTCAACAAACTATCGTATAAGAAAGTTACTGGTACCGAACGATTGGAAATAAAGTCTACGTTTAAATGATGTATATAAAATTTACTTAGGGGGCCATCTACATATAAAAACGAACCATAACTTTGTTTTTTTCAATAGCAATACGCAATTCTGACAGCATAAATGACACCCTAAATACACGATAAATACACCTTTCAATTAGCCTAAAAACAAATTTTTATGCAATTCGTATCATAATTTTACAAGAAATTAATTATTTTAAAACGAGCGTATTTTAAGGTCTGTATCCAAATTGAAATTCGGTACTGGATTGCTAACCGAGAGAGCCCCTTTCTTAATCAAGGCACCTTAAGCACCACTCAAGCAGAAAATGAAGCCTGTTAGATAACAAGACAGAAGAAGAAATTTCAAAATAACTACTCACTTCTATAATAGACGGCCCCTAAAACCATCATTTTGCCGTTTTTTAAGCATAATTTGAAAACTACTTGTGAAAAAAAATGTGGAATTTTGGATTTCCATAAAGCAGGACTTAATAAATCTAAATCCATCAAAAAACTATAGGTTGCAATTCATATTTTTTTCGAATATTAATTTTATAATTCTTAATTCATATTATAAAATTTTAAAAATTGCAAATTCAACGTATTTATGTTTGGGAATTTTAGTGTTATTGCTACACAAAAAATTAGTACATTAGAAGTATAATTTCCGGAGATATTAATAGAAATATAAAACTGTAATTTAACATTAGACGCACTAAATTTTGATTGTTTATAATTCAAAAACGTATCATTCAAATGATTGGTGGTGGAATTTGGTGTCTAGGCATAGTTTGAACAAAAGATTTGAAATATCTATTTAAAATTGGGTATTGCCATTGAAAAAAATGAAGTTTGGGTTCGTTTTAATATGTAGAGGGCCCCTAAGAAAATTTTATGTACATTATTTAAAAGGAGACTTTATCTTCAATTGTTCGGTGCCAGTAACTTTCTTCTACGATAATTGACGACGGTGAAATTTGTAATGCCAACACCAGTAATTTGTCAACTCAACGTTGGTACAGTCGTGGAAAGAAAGTAAACACTCATTGCTAACTCTGCAAAAAATTATCGTACAAGAAAGTTACTGGTACCACACAATTGGTAATAAAGTCTACTTTTAAATGATCTATATAAAATTTGCTTAGGTGGCCATGTACATATGAAAACGAACCATAAATTTGTTTCTTTTTCAATAGCAATACAAAATTCTGTCAGCATAAATGAACTCTACACTCTTCAATTAGCCTAAAAACAAATTTATATGCAATTCGTATGATAGGTTTCCAAGAAAATAATTATTTTAATACGAGCGCATTTTAGGGACTAAATTCAAACTGAAGTTCGGTACTCAATTGTTAACCCAGAGAGACCTCTTCTTGATCAAGATATCTTAAGCGCCAGTCAAGCAGACATTGAAGACTGCTAGGTTGCAGGATAGCATAAGAAATTTCAAAATATTTAGTCACTTCCATCATAGACACCCTTAAACCATCATTTTATCATTTTTAAGCAAAATTTCAAAGATACTTGGAAGAAAAATGTGAAATTTTGGATTTCCATAAAGCAGGACTTAACAAATCTAAATCCATCAAAAAAATTGTAGGTTTCAATTCATAATTTTTTCGTCTATTAATTCCATAATTCATATCATAAAATTATAAAAATTGCATATTCAACGTATTTATGTATGGGTAACTTAGTATTATTGCTACACAAAAAATTAACACAATAGGAATTTAATTTCAGGCGATATTAATAAAAATATGAAAATGTAATTTAACATTAGAAGTACCAAATTTTGAATGGTTATAATGGTTATAAAACTTATCTATAAATGACGTGGAATTTGGTGTCTAGGCATAGTTTGAACCGAAGATTTGAAATATTTTGTTAAAATTGAGTATTGCCATTGAAAAAAAATGAAGTTTGGGTTGGTTTTAATATGTAGATGGCCCCTAAGCAAATTTTATATACATCATTTAAAAGTAGACTTTATTTCCTATCTTTCAGTACCAGCAACTTTCTTCTACGGTAATTTGTTGAGGAGTTTGTAGGGGTGTTTATTTTTTTTCCACGACTGAACATTCAAAATATGAATGTAAACAATAAATATATTTTAAATAATTAAATACATAAACCAGAAAAGAATAAGTAAAGCAAATAAGTTAAATAATTTTAAATAAAAATTCTGGTTTAGAATATTTTTGTAAAATTTGAGTTAAATCTCCATTATTTCTAGGGTAGAGGATCCTCCATACATATTGGTGAGGAAATATACAGCACATTTCACACTATATGTCTGCAAGCAATGAACCACATAATATCAATATTAAAGATTTTTCAATTATATAAAATAGATACTCACTAAAAATATAATGAAGCTTAGAACAAAGATTAAATGACTACGAAAATTATAATTTTGAAGCTCTAAAATAGTCCAATGTACATTTAACAAATAATTTCTCTAATTTTAAATAAAATAAATTTATTTAGAAATATTTAAAAAAAGTAAGGATTCAGTATCAATCCTATTTTACAAACCTGCAGTCCCAAAAGACATAGTAAGAAAAAATTCTAGACCCGTTCCGGCCCCAATCTATAGATAAAATGAATGCCTGCCAGTACAAACCAGCGGAAAAATAGTAAGCTGGGACAGGTCCGTGTATTGAAAGGGTATTGGCCCAACGCGACCTCATGCAAGTATTTTTGAACATTATCAATTCCCTTACACAAAAAATACATGCTTCAAGAAACAAGTGTATATTCCACTAAAAATATAGAAATAATAATTTTTAAAAGTTTTTAAAATTTAGATTAGACAAATTTACATACATTTAACCCTTTCATTGGCAAGGCGCTACTACTCGTAAAATGCTTAAATATTGTTTGACACCAGAATTTACAGCCAAATTTATTTGATAATAAGTAAAATATTTTCTTTGCGTGCTTAATAAAAGGAAAATTTTAATTACATAAATCTGGTGTTAATGTGCCATTTAGGGATTAAAATAAGGTGGTCCAAAAATGAACCACCGCTCTTCAAGGGGTTAAACCGAAGAGAAGGAAGTTGGGTTTCTCAGGCACAGATAGGGACCATTCAGACCAGATGTTAACAGTCAGGCCAGAAAATACTAAGATTGTTCAGAAATCAGCGAATTTGATAACAACGCGATTTGTCTCGGTGCGAATGAACAAGGTTTTCAGAGTTTTCGTTGAGCGAGAGCGATATAATTCGGGTAACTTTCTCTTCGGAAATTCTCCTTGAAGTCATCCCTCTAACCAGAATCCTTGAATAAAAAGCCTGCGCGGTACGTGTTAAATTTGTTAGAGCATATTAGCGGCACCTATCGCCCGGTGTCCAAAACAGAATTCATCTGGAAGCGCAGACTATGCAAATTTTCTTCTCAAATGTGATCGCCACGCACCTTTTCCGCGACAGTCGTCAAAAGGATAACACGAGGGGAGAAGAAGACAGCTAGAAATACAATCTTAGATTTCATAATCCTTCTCCGTTGACTTCACCGCAGCAAGAATTTTCAGTCTGAGATCGACGACTGAAACAACTTTTCTTTCCTAGTTGGATTAATATTTCTCAGATTCGCTTTCTAATTTTTCTGGTTTAATCAATGGTTAAACAAGTGCGTAAGTGTGATCATAGATCACACAAAGGGTTTCGTTTAATATTCCTTTAAAAACGTCCAGTACATTTATCGCCATGGAACATCTACTAAATTTTGGCAAACACTTCCTAAACTATCGTAAAAAGCTTCAAACAGATTCGCCTTGTTATATTTCCTAATTTTGTTCGTGCCACCCCCCCCCCAAAAAAAAAAAAATGCTACGATATATCACATGACGGGTATCTGCCAAATTTAGAAAAGTGCCCTCTTTGGGGGGTTGGGTGTGAAGCGGGGTAATGGTCACCATGTTTTTTGACGCGGCCTGATGTTTAAAATATTTGTTATGTTTTATAAGCTATATTAAAGTTTTAAACAGATCGTCCAGCTATATTTCCTAATTTTGCTAGCGTCCCTCCCCCAACCCACCCTCGAAATTCGACGCGCCATTCTTCTTTATACTCCATTATCATTTGTTATAAAGTATCTTAAACTTTAAAACAGATCGCATTGTAAGATTTCCTACTTTCAATGAAATCGCGGTCTGTTAGCTCCACATTCTACCACCAGGGAGCGCACTCTATTCTTAACAAAAGCGTATCTGAACGTAACTCCTTTACACAACCTATTAGTAGATATGTTACTCGAGGGGGTGGCGGTCTTCAGCAAGAATTTAAGATAATTGTTAAAATTACTATTCGGAAATAGTGGTAATTTAACTTTTGGCATATTTATATTTAATAAGTGGCATGTATCTGAGGACTCCGTCAAAAAAAAAAAACGCACCTGAAACGGTATGAAACAAAAAAGAAATATTTTGCCCCTCACCCTTTCCCCACCTGCCCGAAATTTCACGCGCCATTTTTTATAAACTTCTTCTCATGTGTTATAAACTATGTTAAAGTTTCAAGCAGATCGCCTTGTTAGATTTCCTACTATAAATGAAAACACGGTCCGTTAGTTCCATATTCCACCACGAGGGAGTGCACTCTATTTTTAACAAAACTGTATCTGAACGTAACCCCGTTAAACAACCTATCAGGAGATATGCTAGTAGAGGGAGTGGCGGTCTTAACCAAGAATTTATTATATTTACTGAAATTACTATTCGAAAATAGTGGTATCACTACTTCTGACATTTTTATCTGGCATAAGTAACATTTATGCTGTATTTTTAAAAATCGGACTCCGTTCAGATGTATACTGCAATGAAACATCACGTGACTGCCTTGTAAAATAAGTATATAATAGAAATAAATCAATTAGTGAAATTAGCGCCCCCACCCCCGCCCGAAATTTCACACGACATTTTTATAAATTCTTTCTTATGTGTTATAAACTATCTTAAAGTTTCAAACAGATCACCTTGTTATATTCCCTAATTTTAACAAAATCGCGTTATGTTAGTTCCACATTCCACCACCAGGGAGCACACTCTATTCTTAACAAAACTGTATCTGAAGGAAACTCCGTTAAACAACTAATAAGTAGATATGTTACACGAGGTGGTGGCGGTCTTAATAAGAAATTAAGATATTTGCTGAAATTACTATTCGGAAATAGTGGTAACTAAACTTTAGGCAATTTTATATTAAACAAGTAGCATATATCTCAGGACTCCCTCAAAAAACGCACCTAAAGCGGTCAGAAACGCAAATTTTTTAAATAGAAATCTAGCGCCCCCCCCCCCCTCCCCGGAATTTCACGTGTCATTCTTTTTTATACTTTACCTTATGCGTTAAAAAATATATTAAAGTTTCAAACAGATCGACTTGTTAGATTTCCTAATTTTAACAAAATCGCGTTATGTTAGTTCCACATACCAGCACCAGGAAATGCACTCTATTCTAAACAAAAGCATATCTGAACGAAACTCCTTTACGCAATCTTTCCGTAGATACATGGGTCGGTATAGTGGAGGTCTTAAACAAGAATTTAAAACATTTGCTACGGTAACAAACACTAAGATTTTAAAAATAATTCTAGCTCCCTCCCCCACCTCTTCGAACACTCCACACACATGTTTACACTTTTTCTTATGTGTTATAAACTATCTTAAAGTTTCCAACAGATTGAGTGGCGGTCTTAACCAATAATTCAAGATATTTCCTGAAATTACTATTCGAAAATAGTGGTATGAATACTTGTAATCTTTCTGATGATGAATGAGTTATACTTATCTCATAGCGCTGTTCGAAAACCCCACGCAAATTATTAGATTTCCTAATTTAAGTTAATTCGTGGTTAAAAAAGCACGTGTCTCCATTTTAATCGATGCATTTAATAGCAATAAACTGATTAATTAAATAATAATTTATAATTCAGCTTGTAATTAAGATAGGACTTAGATATGGGTATCAATGAAATCAGCAAGAAATTTGATATCGGGATGCCAAAAAATTTATTCAAAAAATTTAATATTTAAAAAGTTAAAATTTCGTATTCAAATATGCTACTATGGAAAACCGCAGCGTAGTCATGTCTACCTGCTTTCCCGCCGAATTGAAATATTTTTTCCTTGTCTTTCCAATTAAGGAAATTGAATTTTTATCGATCGATTTTTAGTGGATATTTTAACTTATACACATCACAGAAATGTGAACTTTATACCAAATGAAAGTAGATTTTTTTACACGTCTGTCTATTCCATTTACAAATTTCTCGGACCAATATTTTCTGATATGCAATTTCGCTTTAAAATGTCCACTTCATTTTTCGGCTTAATTTCCTCCGTGGTAACCGTGCCTCGGCTGATTTAAAATTTCCTCTTTTGTGAAGCATCTATACTTCGTCATTTTAACACCAAATATACCAAAACCCGGTTATATCGTCGGTACCATGTCAAACGATACAAATCGAAAACAGTGGGCTACTTTTTTAACCCTCCGTCTACCAGACGGGTCCATTGGACCCGACAGGTACATACAAAATATTCATTCAAACAAGAAATTTCTTTAAAATAAACTAAGTATATAAACCAGACAAAAATAAGGTAAATAAATAAGTTAAATAGTTTTAAATAAAAATTCTGGTGTAGAACGTTTTATTAAAACTTGAATAAAATTCTCGGTAGATCTAGGGTTAAAATTCAGATTTCTTGATTAGCACCACATTTTTGAAATAGTGTAATTGGCTTTATTCTATCGTCATTTTATCTGCAATTAAAAAAGGTGAATATTTCTACTTCAGAAAAGTGGTGCAAATCAAGAAATCTAAATTTAAAAAAAAAGTAGCCCACTTTTTTCACATAGGATAGTTTGACATTCCACCGACGATATCATTATTTATTTTCATATTTCAATTTATTTTATTCAGTAATGCCAGGGTTGCCTTTTCGGACTCCAATTTTATCCCGAAATTCTGACTTGAGACAGGAACTTTCTAAAGAAGAATTTTTGCTTTGAGCACTCACGAAACATCTGTCATTAAAGAAATCTAAAAATACTGTTTGTATTTTCTGGTATGAATCCGAAATTTCTGATTAAAAATGGAGTCCAAAATGGCAACCCTGCTTCCGTAATGCTGTCTTTGGATAATTTAGCTTAATATGTGTGAGTTTCACCTTCCTTTTTTTCGCTTTTGTGTATAATTAATAGTGAAATCGTTTCTATTATAATTATTTATGTATAATAGGTATACAAAATATCCATGGTGTCCCAAAATAATATTAAATATTTTAAAAAATAAATCATTTTAAACTATGGCATCTGTTGTAGAATTTCTTGCGGGAGAATAATTTATAATGTCACAGTTTATTTTACTGAGATTCTTCGCTTTAGTACAAATGATCATAAATAGATGGCGCTACGAAATCTTCCACCATGCTAAGGAATTGTATCTTGAAGCAGGAGTGGTATGTTGTTCAGATTGATGAATTGGTCCAAATCATTGCAGTCACATTTCAAAACTTCGAAATAGTCTCTTTTTTTAAACTAAACATATCCGGAAGTTTTCTGAAGTTTGATAAAAACATTTCACACCAGAATTTTTATTTATATCTATTTAGTATTTTCATATTATTTATTTTTGTGTTATTATACTTCAAATATTTTACGAAGAAATTTCCCTTTGGAACCGAAACATTATCACCTGGTTCCTTTTAAATTACCGGTTGTTGGTATATTTCTTGCTGACTCTTTCAGGGGTAAAATATTTCTGTTCGTAGGATTTTGAAATGATTCATTAACAGCAGAATTCACGAAATACCGTAATTACCGGTGTGTAATCGCGGATCAACAGCCATAATTGGTACGAAATCTTCAATCTGGGTATACGATATGTGCGCAAGTTGCCACTCTTATGTAAAAAGACACTTTGCAAGGGACTGGTTACCAACGGGGCAATCGTCCACCAGTAAATTTTAATAAAAAATTTCATGTTATGTAAACGCCATATTCATGAAGACTTACTGTCACGAGTAACACAAAGAATTCATTCACAGAAAGAATTTCTTCAGTAGTTGAAGGTTATTGCTAAATATTGATTCTTAAAAATAGTATACATTCTTAGTAAGCATTCTGGGAAAAAAAACTAATAATGCTGTATAAGCAAAATTTATAATGGATTATATGTAGATCATTAAGTCAAAATTGTTGTTATATTTATATTTATATATTTCATATAATATTAGTCGCGATTTATATGGAGGATCTCCTTTTTACTTTACATAGTATGTAAAAATATCATCAGAAACCATGTCAAATTTTCCAAAATGAAAACAGTGTTACCTGTGGGCTACTTCTTTTAAATTCAGTTTTTTTTTATTGGCGCCACTTTTCTGAAATAGTAAAATTCCCCTTGTTTTCGCCTTAATTTATATGTCATTTAATAACTCGAATTTTACTGTTTCAAAAAGTGGTGCCAATCAAGAAATCTGAATTTAAAAAAAAAGTAGCCCAGTGGCAACACAGTTTACATTTTGGATGATTTGACATGATACCGACGATATAACTACTAGTACTTAAATTTCTATTTCTTATGTTTGATGCTGATAAATCTCTTTTTATATAAAGTTGAAATATAAATAAAATTTATATAATATATATATATATATATATATATGTGTAACGAATTAGCCGCTACTCCAGTTATGGATCTTCTGTCGTGGCGTCGGTCAAGGCACGACCGCTGGGGGCAGGGGCGCGAACCGCGGACGTGTGCGTGCCGATTTCTGAGCGAATCCTCGGAACTTCTATCATAGTTAAAGGGTCGCAGGCCGTGAGTGGTATCCGGTAAATCGAAGTCAGATTAAGATAGTAATTGTTCCAATAAAGACACAGTTTTTCAGGGGACCTGATTTATTGTTCCTTTGTTACACCCTTTTGAGAAATCAGGCCCCTTTTGGCTTGAGAGCTGCTAATTTATTTTATGGACATCGGGCTTGGGAATTAGGTGCACCGCTAAGCGATCCTTAGAGAGCCGAGTGTCGTGGAGTTAGGGCATTCTTTTGATGGTAAAAAACTCTGTCCGGGGACCTGTGCATCGGTATAAATATGCTGTATTTCGCATTATTCCTGCTAGGGGCCGTTGAAGTCAAAGGAGGCGTCTTTAAACTATAATTGGTCGTTAGCTGAATGATTGACTGCCCGGGATAAAGGCTGTGGTTTGAGTTTGGGCGATAGAATGCAGCAAGACTTACAAATTGCACTTATTCAGCAAAAGTATTCTTATGAGATGTGCCAAAACGATCTCTAAAAGTTATAAAATGTGATGCGGGAAAACTGACTTAACAGGGGCAACCTCATTCAATCAACTGAGACACAATTACAAAAGCATTTTAAAAGTTTTAATTTTAATTTCTAAATTTAAATTTTAAAAAGGGACAAAAAAGGGGATTTTACAAAGGGGCTTAGCTTTTATCATTTCATATATATATATATATATACACAAAAAAGAGCTTGAATAAAAAACATTCATTCTTTTACTTTTTTTTATATGAAAAAAAAATCCCGTTTGTACAATTTTTTCCACGGGATAAACAAAACGTGGAATTTTATCTCCCTAGCTCCCTAGGGCATGTCTTTGCTAAATGCATATGTTTAAATCGTCTTAAATTGTAAGTATTTTTATTTCGTTAAAAAATTGTTGCTTCTTTCTGTATGTTTTATATTAAAGCTATCTTCTGAAAAAGTGTTTCCCCCATTTGTCTAAAATGGCACATTCTCAGTAGTAAGGAATTGGAGAAAAATTTAAAGATTTAAAATCAATGAATTCTTTATCTCTGGGGATTTAATTATACTGTACATTACGTTTTCCTTCAGACTTTCTTTCGCAAGTATAATAATGAAATAAAATTAGTGGCTAGCAATTGAAAACCAATTTTTAAAATAGCAAACGTAGATATAGTTTTTTTTTCAAAAAGCGAGAATATCCAATGTAAGAAATAATCTTAATTTTTTTTTTTCATTTAACAAGAATGGATTTTTGAAGATAATTTAAGAGAACGAAAATATTATTCAAAATGGCAATTTCATATCCAGTTTTAACGTCTTATGTTAATTTTAAATATATAAAGAGAAATAAATAAAAAAAATAAACTTAAAATATGTTTTTTCTTAAATTTATATTCTGTAAAGAAATATAAAAAAGAACTGACTCAATAATTTTTGCATAATTTTTTTAATGACTTCAAAGATGTTTTAATATACTACATACACAATGTTTGGGGATTTTCGATATGATAATTTATTTTAATGTCAACATAAATTGGAGACATATTTTTAAAAAATATGTAGAGTAATGGGAGTTGTGAAATGGCGCAGTAACTACGTATTTGGAATCGAAATATATCTATAATACGAAGAGAAAATAAATAATAAAAATTTTTCAGCGTTTCAATTACAGATCAATATAATTATAAACAGTATAGGCTAATTCCATGGGTTTTTGTAGTGTAAGTCACATAGCTGATAATTGCAATGCTTGTTGCACACCGTTATTTTGGAAAAGTTTGCTTGGCCTTATTCAATTAATGACATCTCTCCCGTAAATTAAGTCACATTTTTACGTTCTAAAATACTGGTAACCTAAAATCTTAGCATGTAACTAACACTACAAGTGCTCATGGAAATAGCCTATACCAGTGCTGGAAATTTGGCGCAGAGGTGGAGCCTATTAACACCACTGAATTTTAGTAGTATATTTCGGCTTATCTAATGACAGAATTTCTGAGTTTTTCTTAAGGTGAAGAATACTATAAACATTTTGTGGTATCAATAGACTCCGCCTCTGCGCCAATTTTCCACCACTGCTATACTAAACTCCGATAATAAAAAAGTATGGGCAATCACGTTTATTTAATTTAGTATGAACATAAATTAAAAAAGATTAAAAAGAACTAGTAAATGTGAGCTAAAACAGATTTTACTACAATGAACAAACAACATTTATTGCATTGATACAATTAACCCATTGAGCGTTTCACTAGATTATAAAAATGTACCTTAAAAAGGCCTTGAATAAGAAAAAAGAACTTGTTCGAAAAGGTAGAAGGGGTTATGTGATTTTGTAGTTGAAAAGTGCTAAGGGATTTAGTTCTTTCCCCTTCTTTCTGACACTGAATGATTGAAACGGCTGTCCACTGTCTTTTATGAGGCGTGAATGGGCGTTTAAAACTAGTTGACTAATAGCTTTCGAAAACGATTGTCTGGTTAATCCCATACAACATCTGAAAGTATGTAACGAAATAGCAGTTTTCAGGAATACAGGTGTGTGTTCCGTGTTGCTTAGAATAATGTTTGCAAACTGTTAATGTAGTATAATTTGCTTTATATGCTATTAAATTTTATCTAAATTTGAAAAGAATTTATATCTTCGTAATAACAAGCATGTTTCATTTCCTCTAAATGCATTTTTTTTTCTAAACAGTTTCTGTTACATAAACTTGTAAATTTTATTAATTTGTAATGATTTAATTACAAAATTAAACTGGAAGTAATCGATTTTTTAAATAAATTTACATTTTATAAAACGCACGCATAGCGTTAGATCTCACTATACAACGAATCTCAATTAAACGTTTAGTACGCTTTAGTTACACTTTTAGATAGGGTTATTCATCGTATCTCAATTTCAATTAATGCTAATATTATTTATTTTTTTCTTTTATAAATAATAATAATAATAATTTCTCATTATGCAAATTAGTGTAACATCTGCTTTCTTTGATTTTCTGTGATATAAATCTGAGATAGCTGATATATTGTACATTATCCTGATGAATATACCAGTTGAAAATACATTAAAATATTCTAACACCCCCCCCCCCCCCCCCACCACCACCACCACAAAAAAAAAAAAAGTGATTTGTTATAAAGTATTTCAAATGCGCATTCAAAATAAATGGAAAAAATCTTCTTCTAAATGATAATTCTTCTAACTTATTTTTTTTTGTGAGCAATAAAAGAATTAAAACAAATTTTAATAAGATTTTCAAAATGTGCAAATTCCTGTTTAAAAAAAGAAGAAAAAAAAATACGAACTGACAACATTTTTTCCAGTCATACATAAAAAAAAAAAAAAAAAAAAAAAAAAAAAAACAGGCGGATTTTTGGATCTTATAATTTAGCTTCCAGATAACAAATTTGAATTTTTATTAATTCCTATTATTTTACTGATAAATGTAGAACATTAAAAGAAAAACATTTATTGATGTAATCAAAGTGGCAGTAATTATTTCAACCTTTCCTTTCGTCTCGGCAGGCAATTGTTTTAGTACAGTAAAACCAAACATGTTAAGGCGTTTCTTTTTTATAAAGTACACTATTTCTTATACTTAAATCATGTTTAGAGATAGTAAAGATATATTATTTAAGTTTTACAGAATTAATTAATCAGTAACACTGCACAGTACCACTGTATATTTCAATAAAACCGGTTAATACGAGATCACTAGGTACGAAAACAAATTCTGTTTTAGACAGGTTTTACTAGGTGTAATTGTGTAATATTTTGTATTTGGGAACATAAAATTCTCCGTTTAAGGCAGGATTATGTTATACATGGATTTCATTTTTACAGGTTTTACTGTAATTAATTAGTGATCATAGTATTGCATCATTAATGAATTATAGGTGTAATACTTGTGCATATGTATAATAGTCCTCCCCACTTAATCGGGTCACGGATAATCGAATACCCCGCTTATTCGAATAGAATTCTCCGGAACCGAATTTATTCCTATTGGTTCTATGTTATTTTCCCCCGCTTAAACCAAATAACTTTTACGAACCTCCCGCTTAATCGAATAAGAACTGTGTGACAGATGTTTGAAAATAGGCGCAGAAAGCCCGTTTCAGCTAGAATTTCCTTCCACCTTTTGTCATTTCCGGTTCCTTTACGCTGAAAACAAATTTTCAGTTCTTCCTGCAATGATTTTGGTCGGCAGGTATATAATGGACAGATCAAATGATTTCCCCACCTTGATCTCACCACCATCGCTTCTTGCTGTTAATCAGGCTTTAATGGCAATGCGTCGTCACTTCGAGACTCGAGATGGTCGTTGTGATATTTTGCACTCATTCGAAAAATAACTCTATATTTACTCCTTTAAAATTTCACTTAAACAAACCACTTTAAACGATTTTTTAAAGGCAGTATAAGTAACATAAATTAGAAGTAGCAAAGTTTTGACCAAACTCAAACGAGCTGAATTAAGTGTGATGTAAACCATATAAATGCAAATACTGACGTTAAATTAATAAGTATTTACTTTATATTAGCATTCGTATTTATTTTAGTTTATGTTATTCTATTAACGATTTATTATTTTGTTAATTAAACATACCGTAGATGGGTATTTTCCCTTTTTATTACGCATATTACAGTTATGATTCCACGTTTAATCAAAAACCCCGCTTAATCGAATATTATTTCTGGAACCAAAAATAATCGTTTAAACGGGAACGACTGTATTACTGATTAAATGCAAGTTTTAATTTTAACAATGAAACCCTTTAAAACGAAATGATAAGGGGCAATATAATAATTTTGAATTAGAAATTTTCCAAAGAACTTTGGATTTTTTTAGGGCAAGATTCCGCTTAGTACAGGTATTACTATGTATAAATAGGTCAATGGAGAGTCTGCATAGTAATATACAAAATAAATGTGCTTTTTGTAAGTTCCATTGTAATAAAAGTGCCCTTTTTTTTTCGGGTGTCATTTTTCTCCTTCTCACCACCTAGGAAAAATAATTACATTTAAAATTTTCCGATAACAGGAATTATTTTAGGTACCTAATATATTCTCCTATTGAAAATGAGAAAAATACAATCCATTTCAAATATCTGTGAAGAGTAATACCTCCCTCCCCCCCCCCCTCACTTTATCTCCCATAAAACTTCCAGCGTCCATCGGCCATAAAGAGATAAAAAGGATATAAACTTTACAACAATAAGTTCGCAACTCCGCGGGACACAAGTTGAATATTCTTAGACCAGATGGAAACTAAGCACTATTTTTAATAATTTCGAAATGTATTCATGTATTTTTTCTTATATTTAGTACAGTAAGACTCCGTATTTTTTCAAAAATTCTTTGAAGAAATTGAAAAAGAATATTTGTAAAAAGAAACATGAGCTAAAAATCATGTGTCTAGCATAAATTATGAAACACTTTCCAATACATTCAGAATATTGAAACAAAACTTTACAGCTTATTACGGAGAAAGGTGGTGTCTAAATAAATAAATTAGAAAACACATAACGCATTTGAAAACCCAATTTCTGCAATTGCTGTCAGTTAGTTGGAAAAATATCTATTTTTTGTGCAGCCCTGTATATGCTCTATAACTTTGTATGTCTGTATGCAAAAGTTTAGTTCCGCAGGAAAATTCCCATTCAGCAATTTCTGTCAATAAACGGAATTGTACTTGCGATAGTCATTCCCAGTATATGACCTATTGAATTTATAAACACCACATAATATAAAAAAAAAAAAATAATAACAACAGTAAAATTTAAAAACGTATACCGCAACTGATAACGAACTTATAGCAATTATTGGTCATAGGCCAAATTTTTTTGTGTGTCCCTGAAAATGAAATATAAATTCTATGCACATCATATTCTACAGTAATCGCCTTGTAGTGTACAACTCCTTAGTGAAATATAAAAATCCCAATATGTTTAAAATAGTGTAATATCATTAAACTACACCATACACGATTTTTCTAATTCACCGTAATGTGACGGCATTCTTTTGCGTGTCCCTGTAAACGAATCTCACATGCTACACATTTCATTTTCAATAATGAACATGCCAAATTAAACAAAAATAACATATATCAATTTTATGGCAATTGGACTAAATTTATGTGAATTAGAGCACGGACAGAAGGAAAGACAGACAAACCGAATTTATAAACGCTTTTCAACTATACTGGAAACAGTTAAAAAAAATCAAATGACACTTTTTATCACTTTTTAAGATTTATCCTTTTTTTTAAGTTTTAGGATTTGGATGAAACCAGTTTTAATTTTCCTTCTCAAGATATTTTTATTTTTTTCATTTAATTTTTAAACAAATAATATTAATAAACAAATAGTAGTAATTATTATCTCTGCGTATTTGTATGTATGGAAACTTTGAAAACTTTCTCCAGCATAAAAAATAAAAGCTCATAAAAATAAGAACGAAGAATAGATTGTGAGAATAGATTTCAAGAATTGATTGTGAAATACTTTCCAACACATTTATCTATCTATAAAACTGTACTGAAATTTTACCGGTAAATAAGGCGCAAGATATGTGGCAGGAAGATATGTGAGTAAACAGTATGGTAAACATATAACACATTTAGAAATCCAGTTTTATCAATTACCTTCTATAATAATTAAAAAAAATAGTCAATTACGCACCCAAACGGCCATGTATCTTGTTGGTTTGCGTATCCCTGTATAAAATTTTTTATGTTCCACAAACTTCTATTGGCATACAAATATAGTTCAGCGAGAAAATGCATCACACAATTAAAACTATTCTCTAAGCAACTTCCATAGTCAGTAATACTTATATTTTTTTTTTTCTGCGTTTCAAGTAAAGCAGGTGTATCTGTTCTTTCAACGCGCTACTTTGATAGCTTATGTATAAGAACAGCGAGTTTTATATATTTATGGAATCTTTGACCAAGGATAGTCTTTGGGGTGAGAAGGAAGAGAGTGGGGGAACATAAAAAAACTTTACATACAGATATTTTAAAGGGGTTGAAATAAACATGTTGACTAACAAACGGAAATTTTATCATCTTGATCTTTACAATGTAGGAGAGGGCAGAGTTAAAGGGGTCGGGGAGTAACAAAGTATGAGTAAAAAATTCAGTATTTAGCGCAAGGAAACACAATTTAGGCAATACATTGCATAAATAAAAATGTTTTACAAAGATCTTTGAAAATAAAATTTAATATATAAAATTATTGGTTATGGTGGTCCATTAAATACATATATATATATGTATATTACATATATATTGTCAGGGCCCGACTTATGTAGGTGCATGCGGGGAAGCGTCCCCCTTTTTAGGTGACTCCCATGAGAGTAGTCAGGATTTTTATTTAAATTGTGTCAAATGTTTAAAATTAAATAAAAGTGACCAAAATTCATACATTTTCGAACTTTTAAGAAGAAAGTGCGGTCCCCTTCCCCCCTCCGCTTTCAGTAACCTCTCCACCTACGCAAATATCATTAGAAAACTAATGATTAATATTTTATTATGACAATTTAGTATTCTATAGTTTTCAAAAGCAATTCTTTATTAACGTTTTTCTCTTAACGTGGCAATTTAAAACCAATACTTATAACCAATTTGGGACGTTTTCTTTTAGACATCTTATAACGTACGTAGATAAGCAAAGTAAATGTTTGCAAAGAAATACTCGTATCAAACAATCTATCATTTTTTTTTTTTTTACTATTTTCCTACAAGTATTTTTTTCTTAAAGTTGTGATTATCTTTTTGTGACACTCTGTATACAGATGTAAGCAGTACCGGACATAAAACTTATGCATATAATACAATAGTATGAAGTTTATTACTAGCTACTTCCACATTATTCACAAAAAAATCTATAGATAGATAGATAGAGGGGGGGGGGTGCAGAATGATTCTTACCTTTCCCCCCCATAGCCTAAGTCAGACCCTGCCCTGTATATGGTGGTTAATTAATGCTCTTCCGCCTGCCCTACCGCTAACTTTTGTAAATATTATTTAGATGAAAAAAAAATTGCTCGTTTAATAATAAAAACTTTGACACATTAACGAATTAATATATAAGTGTAAAAGCTTGACAAATGCAGGTATGACTATGTAAATGATTTGAGACCAAATGTTTATTTTTTTTTCTTTCACTTTTTCTTTTTTTCACTTCTCGACAAATAAATTACATGAGAAATACAAGCGTTTTCCCATTGTAACCTTTATCGGGCTTCCGTGTGCAGAATTTTTTTTTCAAAACGCCAACTTTAACAGCATTTTCTAAAAGACTTCCTTCCTATGTTTATCGAAAATTGAAAAAAAATGTTCGACTTTATAGTTTCTGAATAAGAGTACCTGCCAATTCCATGTGTTTATGAACAACACTGAATTCAGCAATGTGTCACAAAAAAAAAAAAAAAACTATTTGGAAGATTATGCAGTTTTTGTACGGGCATTCGCCCAGAGCCCCCCAAATTTAGTGTCATAGACCTTGAAGCAATTGCAATAAGTTGGATTTATATGATGTAACAATTATCAGTCAGCATGAGCAGGGAAGAAATCAACATTAATTGTAAAATATATTTGTGATCTCTAAGTAATCTATAATTAAAAATGGATATTTAAATACGTTAAAATAAATGTGCATTATACAGTATTAGTGTAGTTTAATGCATTAAAATAAATGTTTTCTTAGTTTAATTCTCATGGTAACGAAATGAAAAGTTCAATCATCAAAATCTAGTTTAACTTTTTTTTTCCAGTTTCAATACATTCATTTCATTATGATTGTTTTAATCATACTTATCATATAGTATTAGCATTAATTCTGATCATATAGTATTAGTCTATATGAGATATATTTATAAAAAAATAGATTGCCATGATTTAATTGGTCATTTAACAAACATGATTGTACAAAGTAAAGTAATAATAATAATAATAACAATAAATTAAAAAAGATAATGCTTTCATTTGCATTATTGTAAGAATCTTTTAGATAATGATTCTTCCCTGTTTTTAAAGACATATACTTACACTTAATCATATCTACTGCTTTAATTGCATCCATTCTATTGATATTTTTGAATAATTCTATACTTGTACTGTTCATTGGTATCTTTTTAAACAATATATAGTTACACTTGAATATTTTAGGCTAATTGTGAGCTTGGGGTGCCATTGCGGAAAAAGTCTAGTCTAGAAAAGTCCCCCAACTAGTGTTTTCAGGTATTTCGCGTAAATAGGGGCTATAAATGCTGTGGACACCAGTTTTTTAAAGTAAGCTTCTTGCCTTTTGCTGAACTATCTGTCATTAAATAGGGCGAAATAAACTGTAAGATATTAATGTTGTCCAGAGCACTTGGATTCCTAATTTTTGCGGTACGCGAATGGAGTTATGAACAAACAGGAGGAGACATATAGTGTACTGTCTACCAATTGCGAGTAAAGTAACTGAGGAGGTTGTCTCAAGATGGCGGCTGCTTTTTTTAAAAAATAGGATCTAAAGATTCAACATAGCGCTGGGTCAAACTTCCCACCAGTATAATTGAATAGAAAATTTTGTCTTATTTAAGCTTCTTATTCATGGAAATATTTTCTCACAAATAGTTTCTGGTGTCAGTTTGACAAGTAAGACAGTCAAATTGCATCACCGGTTGTCAAAATATTGCAGAAACGAAGGACATGGCTACCGCAAAAGTAAATCTACACCAGTTAAAATTAAAATGTTTTTCTGTCATTATTTATGACTGAAATTTTGCATTATTAACACCTTTAAGTATGGAGAAAATTTCTTTATAAATTTACTGCTGGAAGCTTCAACAGGAGGTAATCAGAACTTGCGAAATCGGTTACAGTTGAAGCTTCACTATTTTAAGGATATGTCAGTTCCTTTTTATTTATAGTTCCATGGGTACACCTGGCAACACTCTCCACTGCGCTCCATCCTTGGCATTTACAGAATGCACTACATGTGAGCATTGCCTGATTACCAACTGGGAAAAACTACATCAGTAAATATAAATAGAATCTATGGCCTTATTCATTACAGTAATTTTGCACCGATAAGGATTTTCAATAAGACGAAAACTTCTATCAAACTTTACTTGCGGAAGTTTGCCCCGCTGGAAATCATGAAAGGCATGTGAGAGAGTTCTAAGAAGAAAATGTATGAAATAATTTGAAACAATTTTTTAAGCTATTTTAATTTCTGTAGTGTTTATTAAAAATGACGTTTAATTTTAACCGACAAAATTTTTCTTCAAATTATCTTTTCTATTTTTCCTTCCGTAGTCGCTAATTTCATTTATTTTGACGACGTCTCTGAAGTCCAACCGTGACATCTTTCTGCTCTTCAAGGAATTATTTACGAACTCATTTTTGTGACTTTTTAGTAACAGCTTTATCTTGGTGGAACACATATGGTTCTTCCATAATTTAGAACATAAGCTTGCAATCAAACCTGCTATGCTAGTGAATATTTATCTTCAATAGTAATATGAATCTCAGACTACAACTATTGGGTCGTTCGGGAAGTCGTGTCCGTTTGGGGAAAATCAATTCATACCGGAAAATTCTAACATTTAATTATGAGAGATTGATTCCGATATCTAATGTCTAATAATTACCGGAGAGAATTTTGCGGTACGAATTGATTTTCCCAAACGGACACGGCTTTCTGAAAGACGCAATATTTTTCGATAAATGCTATGTTACAATTATTTTATGCGCGAAATCGTGCTTTCAATGCCTTTCAACACACATTGGAAATGATTGACTGCTGCACGCAGCTTATAAAAAACGTAATAACAAGTAGTGTAATATCAAAATGAGTGCAATATCGCTTTAATATCCTCTTCCCGTCTCAGTGTTATTGGCATTTTCTCGACACACATTTTTTTCTATGAAATATCATCAGCACTTTAGGAAGTTATTTCTTTCCTTTAGCATTACTAACATATTTTTGCAGTTATTTAAATTTTGCATACTCTGGCAGTCTGATAGAGTTTAACACTAGAATGACCGGAAATTTTACACAAGCTTATAAAAATATTTTAGACCAGAATTTTTATTTGAAACTTTTTAACTTACTTATTTAATTTATTTATTTACCCTATTTCTAAATGATACATATTTAAATTATTTTAGAAAAGAATTTCTGCTTCGAATGGAAATATTTTTATTTGGTAGAGATCAAAATAGCCGCTATGGTGTTTCTAGTGTTAGCACTTTCAAGGATGCAGTTTGTGCAAGGCAAATACTTAATTCTAGATAGATTTCATATGAAATACTACCTATTACATTCTCCCATATGTTGGAATTTCTGAAATTTTTTGCAGATCTATACCGATCATGACCCCTAGAACCCAAAACCACCCTCAGTAAAAAACTTTATCTTATCTATCTATCTATTTATATCGCTTTTTTATGGGCACGATAACTTCCATAATGCTGCACAAATCTCTTCCAAACTTATATATAAAATCAAGGGCATAAAATCTCGGTCAAGTTCGTTAATGGGCAAAATCGGACCAAGGGGTTGGAAATAGGGAGGGGTTTTGTGAAAACCGAAAAAACCCCAGAATTTCTTAATTATAATCTGATCAGTTCAAAATTATTATTACTTCAAAAAAAGGGTAAAAAATATACGTATGACAGATTTTTGATAAAATTAAGAATGCGCTCAAGGGGCAAAAAAATCGGGGTTTTGGGGATAAAAAAAATCATAACTTCGTCAATTATCAAGATATCAAATCCAATTAAATTTATTATAAATCTTCTTAATAATTTCTACAACTTTTATATTGACAAGTTTTTGATAGGACCAATTAGTACCTTAAAAAAATGAAAAATGAAAACAAAAAAAGGGGAGGGGGTTGAAGAAGAAAGAAATCCATAACTTCGTCAATTCACAAGATATAAAATCGGCATGAATTTATTATGTATCTTCTTAAAATTATCTACAACTTTTATTTTGACAAGTTTTTCTTAGGACCAACTCTTACAGAAAAAACAAATTAAAAATACACAGCGGTTGATGAAAATAACATCGTATTAAGGATGTACTCAAATCCACACTGCTTATTTTCTGACTAATTTTTAAATTCATTTTTGCTCTCAAACAGCATCCAATTATAGGTAAATCCATAATAGGTTCCAGAATAGGTTCTCTTGTTCAGAAACTATATAATGCACTGTAATGATCTCAATTTTCGATAGAGGCAGAATATATTTCAAATAATGATGTGAAAGTGGGCATTTTGAACCGAATTTCCCGAAGCGATTGTGTTGGAAACGAAAAATATTGTCCTACTCAGAAAATAATTGTTTATAAATCAAGTTGTCAGTATTACACTCAAATCCGATTAAGAGAGAAAAAATTACTAACTTAATGTATAATATAATTTTCTATCTTTGAAAAAGTGTGCAGAATGCTAAAAACATACTTAAATATTACAATCTTTCATACAATTATTTTACCGCAAACTACTTCACTTTTATTCATCCAATCCTTTCAGTTATGATAATGATCTAAATTGAATAAAACCTTTATATAACAGAAATAAGTGGAACGAAGTAAATAATTACACTAACAATAAAGGGTGTCCTTTAAATCCGAGACCAAAGTGTAAGGGAAGTTAAATTAACATAAAGAAGAAATTTTGGTATATCAATGCGAGTTTGGATATGAAAAAAGTTGGCGAAAAACAAGAAATGCGAAGGAAATGGAGGGTTGCAAAGCTTCTGGGAATTTTCCAGGTGAAATATCAGTATTTGTTTATAGAAAAATAAATTTAGGTTAAACGCACAAAATTTCGCCTTATTTAAGGAGAGATTTTTTATAAGAAAATATTGGTGCCGAAGAATTTCCTGATCTGGAAATTCCCTGAAGCGTGGAAGCCCTGTAATGAAATCAAAAGATTTATTGAAATTATAATTACAGTAAAAGCTCAAATGTGCCATCGCCAACATCAATACCAGTCTGGCAGTGTCTACAAACAGTATAGCCAGTGGGCTACTTTTTTTTAATTCAGATTTCTTGATTGGCACCACTTTTTTGAAACGGTAAAAATATCTTTCTTTTTGCCTTAATTAATACGTCATTAAGTAAGGCACATTTTACCATTTCAAAAAAGTGGTGTCAATCAAGAATCTGATTTAAAAATAGTAGCCCGTCTGTCAACACTGCACTGGACACGTCACGTAGGCGGAGGGTTAACAATAGAAGGACCGTGAGGTAGTAGCCCATCTGGCAATACTGTCTACGAAATGACTGGGGTATTAGTAGGAGAGCTATTGAACATTTTTGAGTAGGCATTTGAGGCACCCTGAAAATTTGTGTAACACTTCGTTTGTAATGCCTGAATACAAAATCGAATGTCTGGCTGAAGGATCGTGGCCCAAAAACTGCGCCAGACACGTGTCAAGTGCCATTTTTTGACTACCCAAAAAAAGGTGTTTGAGGCACGCTGAGATTGAGGCAGAATAATATTTATGCTTCGAAAAAAATATTTTGAAAATGACAGACACTTTAGTCGGCCCAAAACCTGTGCCAGACACGTGTCAAGTGCCATTTTTTGACTACCCAAAAAAGGTATTTGAGGCACGCTGAGATTGAGACAGAATAATATTTATGCTTAGAAAGAAAAATATTTTGAAAATGACAGACACTTTAGTCGGCCCAAAACCTGTGCCAGACACGTGTCAAGTGCCATTTTTTGACTACCCAAAAAAGTATTTGAGGCACGCTGAGATTGAGACAGAATAATATTTATGCTTAGAAAAAAATATTTTGAAAATGACAGAGACTTTTGTTGGCACATCTACTTGCCAGACAACAGGGAATGTCAAACGCGAGTGCCAGTGAAGCTGGACTTGCGGTGCCTCGCTGAAGATCCATTTACTGACTTACCATACAAGCAAAGCATCAACCGCGTTGCATCTTATGATGAATTTCAACTGGATGCGGGTGCAATCACAACAAATCTAACTGTGATAGGCTCTCGCAAGACCACGTGACTCATAGCAAGCATGCAGTTATAAAAATTTTGGAGTGGTAAACATGGAATAAAATGTGTTATTTGCGCAAAAATCGACGAAAAAATCACTGTTTTTAGTGAAAAAACGCTACAAAAATGTTGTGAAGTATTGAAAATTCGGTAAAAATATAGGTTAAAATATAAAGATATTATTTTACCATCCAATGCTAATCTGAAAGAGTGTTATTATAGACATTACTACAAAAGTTTCATCGCTTTAATGAAAAAATACGGCTACGACAACGCTTCAGGAATATCCATTGTGCCTTTTTCTTCATTAGGTATAGTATAATTTTATTTTTATTCCTTATAATAATATATTCACAAATAGCGTAAGACATTCATAGTCCTTGACTAAAATAAATCTTTTCTATCGGATAGATGAAAACACTCATTGTACGAACTATAGAATATATTTATGTGTACTATTTATATCTTTTACATGTATAGCTCAAGCCAATAGCTGTAGCATCAGCTCTTCTACGAATTTATTACCTGCATGAATTTCAATAGTTGCCTCAATGAACGTAAAGAAACATTTTACACCACATATTTTTTTAACCTCATATAATTTTAGAAATTTTAACTAGGAAGATTTGCATAAGTGCATACCCAAAAAACTTTGGAAACTTTTATGAAAAATATTCTTTAATAAAAAACTTTGTCTACTCTTTATTCGGAACTAGTTTAAGAAAGATTAACTTAAAAAAATATGCTTTTATAACTATGATTTTGCCATATATATTTATATGTACATGTAATGAAATTTAACGATCGGTTAATGACGGTTAGTACGAAATTTAATCTGATTAAAATTGCTTCAAACTGAAAGTTAAGGGCCGATTCTGAGCACTGTCAATGATTTCGATAGTGTTAGTGTCGGGGACAACATAAGAAAAGTATTGTTGTCATAGAAACAACGACATATTTAATGTCGAAATGTATAATGAAATAGTTCTTAATCGAACAGTTACTTTTAAAGTGCGCTTAAATTTATCCAGCCGGTGAAACCGTCCGTAAATTAAGTATCTTCAGCAACACGCAACTTGCATATATTACATAAGCTTATAGAAAAAATAACAAAATGTTTCATTGTTTAAGTTTAAATTTATTAAGTACCGCGCATTCGAATAATCATTTAACAATCAATTTTCATATGCATTAAAATATTCGCGTTTGGCGAGAAAATTTTTTGCCCGCCAAATCGCATGCTCATTCGACTTTTACCGACAAATAATCGAAAATATTTTATTTTTTTAAAAGCTTTCTACTGAAATTCCGCAGCTAAATTTTACTGATACTTTAACACTAGAACGCCCGAAAGGAGTCGATTCGACTCCGACCACAGGGTCGTACTGGCATAACTGTTAGGGCGGTGGTAAAATTGATAAAAAGGGCGCCGATTGCCTTACAAAAAGGCCCAAATGCATATATATATAAGGTGTGTCCCAACGAAATAAAGCCACCCTAATTCTGTGCCGTAACTGGACACGAAACAAACAAATAAGAACAAGACAAATATATTAAGAAAGTCCATATACAAATACATAATACATAGTAACTCATTCCCTGCCCCACCTGGGCAGGAGAGAAAGATGAATGTGTAAAAAAAGAGGGGGAAAAGTGTCCCGCCGAAATAAAGCCACAGTCAATATTAGTATGTATTGGTAACTACCGACATTCGAGCTGCTGCAGGTCAACATTTTTATGATGTCAGGAAGTTGTCAAATACTTGTTCTGAGCCAGTCGGAATTTCTGCAGACTTTAGAAGGCAATTTTCTATTTCTCCTTCAGTATTGGAATGGGAATGAAAACCCACCTATCAAAGTTCGAAAAAGGACAAACAACAACTTTTAAGGAAAAAGGTCTTTCACATAGACTAATATCTAAGCAAATCAAACGATCTAAAACCATAACACACAATTTTGTAAATCAGGAAAATACGTACGGGTATAAAAAAAAAAAGTGGTGTACATGCAGAAAAATGACTTCCAGGCAGAAAAGAGAAGTTTTGCGTCGTCTTCACGAGGTGGCATTTGCCTAAAACAGTTGACAAACGAAGATAACATCCCTGTGACAGAATCAACCTTGAAACGAATTGAAAAACGTATAGGCATCTTGTAACACAAGAAAAGGAAACAGCTGCCCATGTTGAAAGTTATCCACATGCAATGGAAAGTCGAATAGGCCAAATATCATCGAACCTGGAAGGACCAGTGGCATCGTGTTATAGTTTCAGATGAGAAAAACATTAATTTGGATGGGCCAGACGACCTTGCTTTCTATTGGTATGACACGAGGAAAGAAGAGAAATTTTTTCCAAAAGACAGCAAAGTGGAGGCTCATTAACGGTGTGGGGAGGCATCGGTTATGGAGATAAACATAACCTGGCTTTTCTCTCAGGCCGCATGAAGCCTACCGATTACCAAGAAATGCTAGAAAACCATTTACTGTCATTTGCAAAGAGACTTTGTAGACTAAGTTGGATCTTCCAGGCGGACAAGACCTCCATTCACGTTCAAAAATCCTCCTGGGAATGGTTTTTGGATAATCGGGTACATGTCATGGAATCACCTGTACATTTTTCCTGATCTCAATCCCCAAGAAAATGTATGAGGTATCCTCAGTAGGGCTGTATATGCCAATAACAGACAGTTTCAGTCTGTGACAAAATTGAAGGTCGTCATCATTGAAGCGTGGGAGAATATTGATGCTATTTTCTTCCAAGGATTCGTAAATGGTATGCCACATCGTATATTCCACGTCATATATAACCATGGTGGATATATTGTCTATTAACAGTAGTGGCTTTATTTCGGCGGGACACTTCCCTCCCGCCCTCCCTTTTTTACAAATACATTTTTTTCCTGCCCAAGTAAGGCAGGGAGTGAGTTACTCCTTGTAATATGTATTTGTATATATATTTTCTTAATATATTTGTTTCGTTCTTATTGGTTTTTTTCGTGCCCAAACACAGCACACAATCACGGTGGCTATATTTCTGTGGGACACACCTTATATACACTTACAGTGAAACCTCCCTGTGCGACCACCTCCCCGGACGATCATTTTTGCATAGAACAAAATTTATTCCCATAGGCTCAATACTAATTTTACCTCCCTGTCAGAGACCATCCCAGTTGAGCTCCCTCCATGAGCGACCCATTTCTTTGAAGAAAACGAAACAAATTCCGTTTTTTCCTGGTCGCCTGAAGAAGGTTTTATTAGAAAAATAATTCCGGAGAGCGCATTAGTCGTCAAACTTCTAAACTAAGTTTAGATTTTTTTTATTTCGGTAACTTTTAAGTGTTTAAACTCCTGTGTGCCTTTTTAGACAATGAATTTAACTCTGGTGACAAATTAAGGATGACGGTCAATACACTTCCCTGCCAAATTCTGTCAGGAAACTCTCAAGGAAATAGATAAATGAATGAAATCGTCATTATTTGTTGGCATCAAAAAAAAAAAAAAATGCATTTATTTACTGAACTTCGAAAGGATTTCGAAATAAAAGTTATAAAAGATAAAACCGTAAAATCAAAGCAAACGTCAACGTATTCATTTTTTACACTCTGCAGTAATTAACTTATAAAAGTTTAAGTATCAAAACATAAGTTAATTGCATATTTTTTTTCCTAATGTGAAAAATAAATTTTAGTAACATTGTTACGTTTTTTCAACAATTAAAATCTAGATTTAAACATGACCTCCCTTAAGAGACCACCTCTTGGAGCGACCAATTTTTATTGGAACACACACACACACATACATACTATACAAATTATGTATAAAAAAATACTTTAAAAATATATACGACTATATTGTTATAGCGAAAACTTTATTCCTAAAATAATTATGACAACCAAATTAGTATTTTATACTATAGAAATGTAATTTACACAAAAATAGTTCCCCGCAAAACATTGCACTTCTGATGTTAGACCAGTGTTGCCAACTTAGAGGTATTTTTTTCCCACCACACTTTTCCAAAAAAGCTATCTCTATTTTCGAAATCTGCTCACCTTATCTAATGAGTTAATTCAAACTTTACCCCGAATATCCGAATAACAATCTCCATACAATTATCTCCAAATGGAAAATAAAATATTAAAATAAAACAAACAAAAACAATTTCGTTGGGTCAAAACTCAAAAGTGCAAAACATTATTTTATACAATTGAATAACATTTTATATAATACAATCTCTAGGATACAAATACTATTTATGGTGTAAAAAATTTCAGAAAATTAATTTTGGTTTAGGGCAAGAATGACGTCTATTTTACGTGAATTATTTTAAAAATTGTTTTATTTCTTTATTTTTTCAACATTAAAAAATTATCATAGAGAAGCATTTGGTTTGAATCCCGCTATTTAAACAGTTTAAATAAATATATATATACTATATAGTCTGAAATTGCATGAAAGAAAATATTCTTTAACATTATTACTACAGGTTTCGTTATTATTCACTTTAGTTCGTAGGTGGCAATAGTGATGGGCGATTCTCGAAAATTCGACAATCGAAAAAAATCGTCATCGTAAAAAATCACAATCGATACAGCCATCGATTAATTCCTAGAATATACAAACGAGATGTTTTACAATCGATTATAACGAGAGAAGTGAAAAACAATTGTTGGAAAACTTAGCTATTATTCTGGCCGAAAATTTCATAGTAGTGATAGGGCTTGATCGATAATTCTGCTATCGCAATTATTTGCTCCCGATTTAGATATAAGGGGTTACTTCAGTCAAGCGAAAAGACCTGCTCGCTAATGCTAATCTTATGGAAGAAATTTATAAAGATATCTCATTTAAATTTCAGTATTTTAAAATGATTTTCTTTGCATTGGAATAAATTCCCCTTTCTTCTTTATGAAACTGCAATGTCCAAATCGCGTAACTATGGCGCATTTGATGAATCAAATAACCTTTCTACTTTTTAGATAACTCCAAAGTGTTTGATACAGTTTAAAGTTCCCCTAAATGTCAAATAATGTGGAATTTCCCCATTGATCGAAAACAAAAGTTTCTTTCGAAAAACGTAAGGATAGTAAAGATACCTGCCAAGAGGGAACCTGTCTAACACGGAAACTGTTTTTCAGTACCTAGCGATTCCAACATGACTCCGTAAGTCTGTATCAAAATCCAAAGTAGCTATTTTATGACTCATTTAAAAACTCATTTTTTATTTTAGACGCATTAGCTAGAATCGATTAGCATTTCCCTCTTTTCGATAAAGGCAAAAGGTTTGATACAAATTAAAGTTCCCTAAACGTCTAAAGTGTGTCAAATGCTGTGGAATTTCTCCGTTTATCAAAAACAAGACAGCTTTATCGAAAAACGGAAGGGTAACCAAACATACATAACTGCTGAGAGGGAACCTGCCTAACACGGAAATTGTTTTCCAGTGCCTAGCGATTCCAACATGATTCTTCAAGTCTGTATCGAAATCCAAAGTAGCTAGTTTCTGACACATTAACTAGCTCATTTTTTATTTTAGGCGCACTAGCTAGAATCGATTAGCATTTTGTAGCATTAGCAAAGCTAAATGTCTAAAGTGTATCAAATGCTGTGGAATTTCTCCGTTTATCAAAAACAAGACAGCTTTATCGAAAAACGGAAGGATAACCAGACATATATAACTGCTAAGAAGGAGCCTGTCTCATACGGAAATTGTTTTCCAGTGCCTAGCGATTCCAACATGACTCTTCAAGTCTGTATCGAAATCCGAAGTAGTTAGTTTTTGACACATTTACTAGCTCATTTTTTATTTTAGGCGCATTAGCTAGAATCGATTAGCATTTTCTTCTTTTCGATAAAGGCAGAAGGTTTGATACAAGTTAAAGTTCCCTAAATGTCTAAAGTGTGTCTAATGATGTTGAATTTCTCCGTTTATCGAAGACAAAGGAGCGTTATCGAAAAATAGAAAGGTAAACAGACAAATATATCCGCTAATAGGGAATTCTATAACTAAAATAAAACTTCAATGGACTTCATTTTTGGTATTTTGGATAATTTTAATCTTCCAATCCTTACCAACGGGGTATTAGATGATGGGTCTGGAAAAGGTAGAAAAAACGCCCCCCCCCTCCCCCGAAGCGGCATTAGGCCCCAAATTGACAGTAGGGCACACCAAGGATGAAAGTTAACTTCGTGTAAGAGAGGACTATAGGGAAATTGAGAATGGTAAAAAAAAACCAAACCATTGAATAAGAAAAAATTTGAAGAAAAAGAAAAATGGTAAAAGAACAAGTGAAGCGTGTGATTAGAGCCAGACAAATGGAGAGGGGCCCGATGGGCCACAGCTGGTCCAGAATGAATGCCCGAGTTGTCAGAATGTGTCAAGAACTTGGAGAATAGTATCTACAATGAAGAAAAATAATGAGACAAAATATTATGAAAAACAGATGAAAAATACCAATAGCCTGAGGCTAAAAGTAAAATGTTTCACTCGGCGGCGTCCCCTGGTGGTAGTAAAAATAAAATTGATACGAAAAGATAGGGAAGAGTGAAAAGACTTTATTTTGTGAATTTTATAATTTTTGCACAAACAGTATACTAAAGGCTTGAAGAAACAAAACTTTAAAGCGCCCTCTTGAGGCGAAGAAGGGAGTTAAAATTAAGAAACATATGTCCATATTCTTTATTCGATTTTAGACACAATTTTATGTTAGTCTTATAATTTTCCTATGAGTGGAAGATACCGTACCAGAGTACAAAAAAAAAAAAAAAAAAAAAAAAACCGCCGCTAAGTATATTCCTTTAGAACATTTTAAGCCCAGAGGTCTAAAATTAACGGTGGATTGACAAAAGAAAGGCAGATTTAGAAAGGTTATGAGATTACCCTTATTTTAATACGTTACGTGAGTGGGGTAAAATAATTTTGAAAAATCCTCTTCCCTGAGGCGCGACACTTAAAATCTTGAAAACACATAATTTGCAATGCAATTTTGTTTTAACAATAGCATTCTAATATTAAGAGATATGGGACAGATTAGGAGGGCTAAAATAAGAGAAACATTGAAAATCAAAGACAAACTGGCGCCAAATTCACTAGAAAACTTCTATATCAACAACTGAAACCCGAACTGATGCTTGAGGGTCCTGTCCCTGCCGGCGAAGACACTCACGAGCTAATGCTAATCCTATAGTGAGGGATTTTTCTAATATCTTGTTTGCATTTCGACATTTTTAAATAATTTTTTTTGCATTGAATAGCCGAGGTCCATCTCTACAGCGCACCTTTTTCACTTTTTCGATTTTGGTCACAGATATTTTTAATAAAGTTACTTTCACTTTCAAAACCAGTTCTGAAAATGAAAGTGTCATTCTAATAATGTCTTGCAAATAGCGGTTGAAGAAAAAATCATCTTAGTAAGGGTGTACTCAAATCCAAACTGCTTATTTTCTGACTCATTTTACAATTCATTTTTGCTCTCAAAGGCTTCCAATTGGTAAGTTTTCTTACTCAGAAACTATATAATGTACCGTAATGGTTGATTTTTTGATAGAGGCAGAATATATTTAAAAAAATGCTGTTAAAGTGGGCATTTTGAACCGAATTTCCCGAAGCGGATTGTGTTGGAAAAATCATTGTATTAAGGATGCACTCAAATCCAAACTGCTTATTTTCTGACTCATTTTTAAATTAATTTTTGCTCTCAAACGAATTTAATTGGTAGATTCGCTTATTCAGAAACTATATAATCTATCGTAATGATCGATTTTTTGATATAGGCGGAATATATTTCAAAAAATGATGACAAAGTGGGCATTTTGAACGGAATTTCCCGAAGCGATTGTGTTAGAAACGAAAAATATTGTCCTTCTAAGAAAATAATTTTTTATATATCAAGTTTTAATTAATTGAACGAAAAATAAAAATATAGGTCGCTTATAAATCTCTTCAAAAATCGCGTCAGCAAGTTTCATATTTTTTTTATTAAAAATGAATCTGGAGTTATGCCAGAAAATTTCGAGTTGTTGAGCATGGAAAAGTATTTTTTTGAATACCACCCTAACATGATTCTGCTAAAACTAGCCATTATATAAAAATGAAATAAAAACTTGTCAAAAGCGGCCAGACAAAATTGTTAAAGTGGGTTTATCTCTAATCATGATTTAGTTTTTGTTTGTGAAATTAGTATACCTGACTTCGAAATCTACCTCCGCCTGTAGGCCGGGCCGGCAGGGATTTTTTATTTTTTCGCAACAGTTATAAAGAGAAAATAAAGAAATACATTAGACAAATTTTGAAGATTTCACAAAAATCCAAACTAATAAACACCCGCCCGGCCGCCGGCCGAAATCGGGCCGCGCATCTATTTTCATTCACGGCAATCGGGCCGGGCCTAGCCTACTCTTTACGGGCCGGGCCTTACTTTTTCCCTGAAGTTTCGGGTCGGGCCGGCCCTAACTTATTTTGTCTGCACACACCCGGGTACTGGTTTCATTCCTAATCTTCATGGCCCAAAATTTTCATTCCTAGTTTTCACCCAGCCCGTATGAAAATCATTGTCTCGGCGTGGCCTGGTCCGTTCAAATGTCAGTAAAATTAGGCTTGGCACAAATTTTTTGTCAAAAAAGGCATACATTTTTAAATCGCCATTATCCTACAATTAAACATTCAAATTCATTCTTTTTAAAGAGTACTAGATTTCTACGCTTATTAAAATACAGTTAAATTAAAATATAGTAAAACGTGTGAAAAAGAACCTGTCTATGACGGACTCTCGTTTTAAACTGAAAAACGTGTTCATCCATGCAAAATTAATATACTACTACGTAAGAAAATAATATGTAATGCATTTACACTTGCTAAGAAGGGAACTTGTGTATAACGCATTTCTTTTTCCTTTTCTATGCAATTCAGTCTTAGATTTTACTGTATAGCATTTTTCAGATATTTAACGCTTCAATACATGGAATATGGATTAACAATATTAATGATAACTGAAACATTTACATACAAGAAATAGAGATTCATTAAAAAAATAAATATCGCACCCTGCGGCACTTCTATAAAAATGAAGATTATAAACATGAAAAGAAAAGTTAAGATAAATATTTTTGTCTTGTTCTCCTCGTACGAGACAAATTTTTAACCAAATCGACGTAAAAATCAATGTTTTGTAGAAATTCACTCGGGCCGTGGCGGGATCGGGCCGAGATTTTAACTTTTATACCGGGCTGGGCCGGGCCAATAATTTTTTGCTACGGGCCGGGCCGGGCTCGGGCCGAACTTTTAACTTTTTTACCGGGCCGGGCCAATATTTTTTTTTGTACGGGCCGGGCCGAATTTTTTTTTTCTCTGAGTCAGGCCGGGCCCGGGCCTGGAAATGTCGGCCCGTGCAGACCTCTACTACAAGTCTTTTCTTTTATGTACAGTTTGGCCGAATATTCGGTTTCATTTTCGTTTTCACCCCAAAATCTTAGTTTCGGCGAAAGTACTGGCGAATATTCGATATTACTATAACTGCCCTTCCCTAGCCTGCCCCAAACGGCACTCCCATCTATTGAGCCGCACATAGTATGTATTCACATACAAGGGGGTAAATTTAGAAGGTATTACTAATCGTTATTTTTAAATTAAATTATTTTTTAATAATTTTTTATGTTTATAGCACCTTATATTGAATTATTTTTGTTTCAATCAAATTATTTTTTAATTAATAATTATGTACTGTTTCTACTCAAAACATTATTCTGATAACATGCATATATGTATGTTTATGTTAATTACTTTGAATTTATTTTTAAAACAGTTTCGCTTTCGTTTTCGGTCGAAACTAGGAAGGTAAACGAAATTCGGTTTCTGTCGAACACTATTTTTATGTTTGTAAATGAGCAGAATTTTTCGCATTATTTAACGTTAAAAAATATTTCTTTGAGAACCGCTTTAAGGATTTACCACGTAATCATAACTTATAAATTTCAGAAAATCGAGTGTTATTTTAGCGGCTTTATCCACGGAAAACTTCTTTATGTGGCCAAAATCTGGAATAGACGATTCTATGTTAGTAAAAAAAAAAAAAAAAAAAAAAAAAAAAAAATTACAATAAGCATTATATTATAATTATAACATAAAATTTAAACTAATAAAAATTTTCTCAAAATTGCATTTTTAAATTGTTGACTACGACACGATTACTTTAATAATAATGAATTGTTTTACTTTTGTCAGCTTTTTTTCTTATATAATTATGCAGTGCATTAAGGACTTTTTTTTTATCATCATAAATCAGTATTTTTCTACGGTAAAAGTTGAATACCCTCTTCAAATAATCAGCATTAAAAAAAAAAAAAAAAAAAAAAAAAAAAAAAAAGCTTTTCGTAATTTTTACTCTTTGTCCCGTCTAGTCACTAAAATAAGTCATATTTAATTAAAAATTACTGTATATTTTAATTTCAGATAAGCTAAATTTAAACTACAGTTTTCGCCGCAACTCACACGCACAAAAAACGCACCAGAAAAGAGGCAATAATTTCAAATATATTTACATTTTTCAAAAGTAATATGTATCAAAATTATATTTAAGCATTGTATTACAAAATAAAAAAACAAAGTCAAAGAAAATAGAAATACTTGAGGGGGCTCGTCACTCAACTTCCAAATTCTCCTCCGTAATGCTAAGTCTATAAACTTTTAATGCATTCGTATATTTAAAATATCTTCTCGGAAAATTCACATTTTTAACATCTTTTTTTCTGTGAATTCTTCTTAAAATTTTAACACTTGACACACTGTAAGATTTTAACACTTCCTATAAAATTAAGTCTATACCTTAGAAATATCTTGAGAACTAAGAAAAAAAAAGAAACTTTTAGGAAGTGTACACAAAAAATAGAAGTTAAAAATATTAATTTCCCGAGGAGATATTTCAAATATATGAATCTATCCAATGTCCATAGACTTTACATTAGTGAGGAGAAATCGGAAGCTGGGTGACCAACCCCATTAACTGCTTAATGTGAAAAAAAAATTAAAAGAAGAAGAAGAATCTTGTGTCGTGCGTTAATTAGTATTTCATGGGAAAACACCTCCAGCAGAAAGATATTGAGCACCAGAAATCTCAGAATAAAGTATAATCAATAAAAAGTGTCACATCTGGTATTACTACAGAAACCATTGGGTGTCTATAGAACCCATTATCTAGTTAACTCGAAACCCCGCAGAAATGGTAATTTGTCTTCTTAGGAACAAGATCCCATCCCACGTTATTGACTAACAGCATTGAAAACTGAACCCAAACTGCACTTCTCTTTACTTATATTCACCCATTCTTTTGTAAAACATCTTTTACAGTTTTAGTGGTTTGTCTATTTATTTTCATTACATGTGTATTTTTCAATTTATAAATCGAGGTAGTGTTTGAAGTTTAAAGCGGTTAAGCAGATCCGGTTTTAAAAAAACGTTTTTAGATATTGGCATTTTCGGATGCTAAAAGTATAATCGAATTTTTAAATATATATGAAAAATTAACGTTTTCTTCTTTCGAAAGCAAAATTTACATAAGTTTCCATTGCAAAATCTTGTGAAGAATTAGTCTCTTGACGGTCTAACACTTATATTATCATTAGGAAACTATGGAATGCTCCACTTTAGTAGAACAAGAGTATCAATTTATGTGTCTATATGTAAGTATGTATGTGCGTGTCTGTGGGGGGAGGGGGGGGAGGTTGCTATTACAAAAACACGATAATAGTTTTTTGAAAGTTATTTTTACAGAGGCGCTTGAAAAGTCTGACCAAGTGACCAAGGGCACCATGATTACAAAAACACGATATTAGTTTTTTAGAAGTTATTTTTACAGAGGCTCTTAAAAAATCTGACCAAGAATGGCGTGATGACAAAAGCACGATAGTAATTTTTTGAAAGTTATTTATACAGAGGCGTTGAAAAAAAATTTGACCAAGGGCGCCATGACGACTAAAACAAGATATTAGTTTTTAGAAATTTATTTTTGCACAGGTGCTGAAAAAAAAAATTGACCAAGGGCGCCATGACTACTAAAACAAGATATTAGTTTTTAGAAATTTATTTTTGCACAGGTGCTGAAAAAAAAAATGACCAAGGGCGTCATTATTACAAAAACACGATGTTAGTTTTTTGAAAGTTATTTTTACAGAGGCGCTGAAGAAATCTGACCAAGGGCACCACCATAATTTCAAAAACACGATTTAGTTTTTTGAAATTTATTTTTACGGAAGTGCTGAAAAAAAATCTGACCAAGGGCGCCATGATTACAAAAACACGATAATAGCTTTTTGAAAGGCATTTTTACAGAGGCGCTGAAAAAATCTGACCAAGGACGCCTTGATTACAAAAACACGATATAGTTTTCTGAAAAGCAGTTTTACAGAGGCACTGAAAAAAATCTGACCAAGGGCGCATGATTAGAAAAACACGATAATAGCTTTTTGAAAGGCATTTTTACAGAGGCGCTGAAAAATATCTGACAAAGGGCGCCATGATTACAAAAACACGATATAGTTTTCTGAAAAGCAGTTTTACAGAGGCGCTGAAAAAAATCTGACCAAGGGCGCATGATTAGAAAAACACGATAATAGCTTTTTGAAAGGCATTTTTACAGAGGCGCTGAAAAATATCTGACCAAGGGCGCCATGATTACAAAAGCACGATATAGTTTTCTGAAAAGCAATTTTACAGAGGGGCTGAAAAAAATCCGACCAAGGGCGCATGATTAGATAAACACGATAATAGCTTTTTGAAAGGCATTTTTACAGAGGCGCTGAAAAATATCTGACCAAGGGCGCCATGATTAGAAAAACACGATGTTAGTTTTTTGAAAGTTATTTTTACAGAGGCGCTGAAGAAATCTGACCAAGGGCACCCTAATTTCAAAAACACGATTTAGTTTTTTGAAATTTATTTTTACAGAGTTGCCGAAAAAAAATCTGACCAAGGGCGTCATGATTACAAAAACACGATAATAGCTTTTTGAAACGCATCTTTACAGAGGCGCTGAAAAATATCTGACCAAGGGCGCCATGATTACAAAAACACGATATTAGTTATTTTTTTACCTTATTTTAACAGAGGCGCTGAAAAAATCTGACCAAGGACGCCATGATTACAAAAACACGATTTAGTTTTCTGAAAAGCAGGTTTACAGAGGCGCTGAAAAAAAATCTGATCAAGGGCGCATGATTAGAAAAAACACGATAATAGCTTTTTGAAAGGCATTTTTACAGAGGCGCTGAAAAATATCTGACCAAGGGCGCATGATTAGAAAAACACGATAATAACTTTTTGAAAGGCATTTTTAAAGAGGCACTGAAAAATATCTGACCAAGGGCGCCATGATTACAAAAACACGATATTAGTTTTTTGAAAGTTATTTTTACAGAAACGCTTTAAAAAATCAGAACAAGGGCGTCATGATTACCAAAGCCGCCTCTGACAATGGGACCAAATGAAATAAAAATAAAAATATGCTGTCTTAAATTGTCATTCCCTTTTTATTCTTGTCTTTTGTACTTTTACAAAAAGCAGAAATATCAAACTACCGGGCAGCAACCCCGGGCGCTTAATATTTGACAGAAAATATGCTAAATACGTTATTAATACTGTTATTAATTTATGTGGAAGTTACTATTCTTCGGGGTACTGAATAAAATCTGGACCAGGGCGCCATGACTATCAAATTCTCTGCCAATGAATCCATTTAAAATGAGAATATGTTTCTTATACAGTGTTTCGTCGCTTATACTTGCACAAAAGACAGAAATACAAAAATACCTGACAACACCAGGGTCGCTAAATACTTAGACGCAGAAAATATGCAAACATATTACACGCAGACTTATTAGAAGCATTCTTAGAGCAGAACTTATTTAGGCGTATATCTAAATAAGTTAATACTTAATATTATTTTTCTTAGAATTTATCTTTAGTACAAGCTTTGAAACAAAGTCTGGTCCAGGATACCATGTGTAATAATGGCATATCTGATTGTCGATAACTTCTGTTATCTCGAAATTGGGTTATCTAATTGTCTTTGATCACACATAGTTTGCTTATGCTATACTTTAAAAAATAAAAAGCATTACTTTTTAATTTTCCAAATGAAAAATTTTGAAAATTTTATGCCTTTCAGAATACACAACTTTAAGCGTGCTTAAAAAAAAAAAAAAAAAAAAAAAAAAAAAAAAAAAAAAAAAAAAAGACGATGGGCGCACCGGGCATTTGCCTAGTTGCCCGGTGGGCCAGTACGACCGTGTCCGACCATATGATTAAAAGTCAATTTGAACCAGAAATTCTTTCACAAAATCATTGACATTTTAAAAACGCAGATTTACGTTAAATAAGTCAGTCAAATAATTTTAAATAAAAATTCTGGTGTAAAATATTTTTATGAAACTTGAGTAAAATTTGCGGGCGTTCTAGTGTTAAAACATACATATGTATAAAAAGCATTTAATAAGCATATAAGTTTAATAAGCATTTTTAACACTTTTCAACAAAGTTAAAAAGTGTTTGTGAATTTGGTTTGCTTGTCTGTCTGTCCCTCGGTGATCTATCTCTAGTAAATATAGTCCGATTGCCACGAAATTCATAAAAGAAGGCACATTGGATATTCCTGACGCGTTATCGTCGCCGTATTTCTTCATTAAAGCGATGAAACTTTTGTAGCAATGTCTATGATAACCCTCTTTCAGATTAGCATTGGATGGTAAAATAATATCTTTATATTTTAACCTATGTTTTTACCGAATTTTCAATACTTCACAACATTTTTGTAGCTTTTTTTTCACTAAAAACAGTGATTTTTTCGTCGATTTTTGCGCAAATAACACATTTTTTTTCCATGTTTACCACTCCAAAATTTTTATAACTGCACGCTTGCTATGAGTCACGTGGTCTTGCGAGAGCCTATTACAGTTAGATTTGTTGTGATTGCGCACGCATCCAGTTGAAATTCATCTTCAGATGCAACGCGGTTTACGCTTTGTTTGTATCGTAAGTCAGTAAATGGATCTTAATGGCACCGCAAGTCCAGCTTTACTGGCACTCGCGTTTAACATTCTATGTTGTCTGGTAAGTAGAAAGTGCCAACAAAAGAGTCTGTCATTTTCAAAATATTTTTTTCTAAGCATAAATATTATTCTGTCTCAATCTCAGCGTGCCTCAAATACCTTTTTTGGGTAGTCAAAAAATGGCACTTGACACGTGTCTGGCACAGGTTTTGGGCCGACTAAAGTGTCTGTCATTTTCAAAATATTTTTTTCTAAGCATAAATATTATTCTGTTCAATCTCAGCGTGCCTCAAATACCTTTTTGGGTAGTCAAAAAATGGCACTTGACACGTGTCTGGCACAGGTTTTGGGCCGACTAAAGTGTCTGTCATTTTCAAAATATTTTTTTCTAAGCATAAATATTATTCTCTCTCAATCTCAGCGTGCCTCAAATACCTTTTTTGGGTAGTCAAAAATGGCACTTGACACGTGTCTGGCGCAGGTTTTGGGCCGACTAAAGTGTCTGTCATTTTCAAAATATTTTTTTCGGAATATAAATATTATTCTGTCTCAATCTCAACGTGCCTCAAATACCTTTTTTGGGTAATCAAAAAATGACACTTGACACGTGTCTGGCACAGGTTTTGGGCCGACTAAAGTGTCTGTCATTTTCAAAATATTTTTTTCTAAGCATAAATATTATTCTGTCTCAATCTCAGCGTGCCTCAAATACCTTTTTTGGGTAGTCAAAAAATGGCACTTGACACGTGTCTGGCACAGTTTTTGGGCCACGATCCTTCAGCCAAACTTTTGATTTTGTATTCAGGCATTACAAAAGAAGTGTTGCACAAATTTTCAGGGTGCCTCAAATACCTTCCCTAAAATGCTTAACAGCTCTTGGACTATATCCTTTTAACCCTAGAACTACCGAAAATTTTACTCAAGTTTTATAAAAACATTTTACACCAGAATTTTTACTTAAAACTATTTAATTTGTCTATTTAACTTATTATTGTCTGATTTATAAATTTAGTTTGTTTTGAAGAAATTTCTGGTTTGAATAAATATTTTGAATGTACATGTCAGGTCCATTGGACCCTTCTGGTAGACAGAGGGTTAATCCCTTGAGGGGCAAGCAATTACGTTTGTTAAATGTTGCATTCGCACCGGAATCTTTGAAGAATTCTATTTCAAAATAAGTAAAAGCAATTTTACAGATTTTTCCCACCAAAGTTAGAAAAGTAAAATTAAAAAAAAAAAATTCTGGTATAAAACCTCATTAATCGTAGGTGGTATATAATATATACCGGTGCCCCTCAAGGGGTTAAAGATTCCAGGTGTTTCACGAACACTTGCAGCAGCGACTGAAAATCTTGCAATGAGGTCCTCATCAGAGTAAGTTCGTTTCTCGTGCATGAGATATCTGGAATCTTTAAATTGTACGCCAATGGCTTGCTAGAAACTGGCAGACCTGTATCGATATTGGTGGCGGATCACTTGAGAAATTGCTCTAATTGTTCTTTTGAATTCTTTCGCCTTTCTTGTTTTCACCAATACTTTTCATTTCCGACACCGCATTGATATACAAAATTGCTTCTATATGTATGCTTTGCCTTCCCTTACACTTTCGCCACTGAGTTCAGAAACACCTTGTAGAGATATGCTTAAACAGAAAATATTTTTTTCTATTTGCTATTCTTTCAAAATTTGTTTATACACAAAGAAAGATAAAATAAGCAGAAATCATGCAAATTTAAACAAAAATCTAATTTGATGAAAAGCAGAATATTATAAATAAAAATTGAATAGAAATATGAATAGAAATTTCTAAAATTTAAATATTAAGAATTTTCTTTAAAGTAGGGATCTGAAATTTGATAGTCCCCAAAAATTCTGAAAGCAGAGCTGCCAAGTCTCCGGCTCTTTGGATACCAGTATTTTGATACGGATATTTTTCTTTTATTTAATTGGAAAATTTGATCGATTTAAAAGGACAACATTTTCTCTAAGATAATAATGGTGTACAAAAAGCCAGAGACTTGGCAACTCTGCGAAAGGTAATCTGCGTCAAAATAATAAAAACGTTTCTGTATTTAAAAAAGTCAATTTTTTCTGTACAAAAATAATGGTTGTTCAGCGCCCCGCAGGTTTTAGATGCATAATTTAAAGTATGCAAGCGTTTATACATTTTCGTTTTCAATTTCAAATTTAGAAAATGGGGCCAGTCTGAAAACATATTTAAATCAATCTACATTAATTCTCCTTCGTGTGGCTAGAACGGCTGCAAAATCATTGTTTATTCAATCCGAAAAGTGAATTCCTGTATTAATTTTACTTTAAAGCAATATTGGTGAACAATTGTTAATGAATGAAACCTCTTGACTTATCTCATTCAGGCATTTTCCCTCTTAACCCCTTGAGGGGCAAGCAATTACGTTTGTGAAATGCTGAATTTCCACCGGAATCATTGAAAATTTCTATTTCAAAATAAGTAAAAGCCATTTTACGGTTTTTTTTCCACCAAAGTTAGAAAATTAAAATTTAATAAAATTTTTCTTGTGTAAAACTTCATTAATCGTAGGTGGTATATAATACATACTGGTGCGCCTCAAGGGTTTAACTCTTAAATGCATAGTGATGCATATCTGCATAACTTTTTATTTAACTTTAGCTACCACTATATTTATATTCAATTTTAATGAGGTAAAAAAATTGCAAAAATGTGCTACCAAATAAACTTAAAAATATATCTTAAAAATTTATGGTGTCTAATCCTTACTAGAAAAATAAAAATTACAATTCTAAAAGAATAATTCATTCATCATTTCGGGGCGGAGTAATTCTGTGTATAAACTGATAAAATGATGGACTGACACCAGAATTTATAAACTAATTTATTAGTAAATACGAACTTGCTTATTTTCAAGTACATTAGAAAAGGAAAATTTTAATTAAATATTTTGGGTGCCAGTAAAATAAAAATTAAGTGTCCTTTTTTAAGGACACGGCCCGCAAAAGGGTTAAGGGTTAAGCTTTACAAATTAAAATTCATATAAATTAAGTTACCTAGATTCACATTTATTTAAATAGTTACTAATTTTGCTCTATTTTAGTTATAACAGTAGTTTTTGCTTACAAACATAAGTAAAGTTAAAGAATTATACGAAAAATATATCTCCGAATTCTTTTATTATTTTCATTATTTTTCCTGTGTAATATACCTTTCTTAGAATCATATATGTATTTTTTTTCGAAATAAAATAAAAAGTCTTGCATTTAAGGGTTAAGCTTACAATATTTTCTTTTTTAAGAATTTCGAAATTAAGAAAAAATAATGGGAAAGGGGTGAGATACGATATTTCATTTCCTTATACATAAGCACCTCTGTAAATATCGGCGTTAAGATTTTAATTTTCTTTCACAATAAGCATAAATGTTGGAATCTATGATAATAATCATAATTAAGTATTTTATATTTTAATGCATATTTATATAGCTGCCATCTGCTGCGTTTTTTCACCACTAGTAATCGTGAAGAGTAATTTCTGGCTAATTGTATACGTCTGCGATTAATAAGTCGAAGAACTGGGTACAGGCCACGGAGAGGTCTCTTTTTATAGAGACTAAATAAAAACTTTTATCACGACTATTTCCTTGTGAATATTTTAAATGTGTCTTCTAAATATCTCTAGATCCCCCTTCGTGGTGAGCTTTTTATTGGAATTCTTGTTCTGGTAGTAATCTGTCATAAACATAATCTTATAAAATTAGTGGCGGGTAAAAAAGTGACCGCTGTGAAGACGACAAAACGTCATAGTTGGAATCTATATATTTATATGAAAATATGTAATTCTCAAATCATAATGTAGCAAACAAAATGTCTGACTTAACCCTTTGATGGGCAAAATACTTCAGTTGCTAAAATGTTATAAAAAATTGAGTGACACCAGGTTTTCCGAACAAATTTGTTTCATAATAAAGAAAAGCTTTTTTCTTCACATACATTATAAATGCAAAATTCTGTTTAAAATTTCTGGTTCCATTGTTGCATTTGGTAATTTAAATTAAGTGGGACATATATATACAACCGCCCAAGAAAGGGTTAAATTATATCCTTTGCTGGCTTTTACACACAGAGCAAAAGGTATAAAATGCGGTTTAAAATTAAAGTTTCTGAAGCAATTATTCTATCACAAATTAATGCATTTTATACCTTCAGTTGTGATAATTTTCTAAATTTGATAATTTTTGTAACAAAATTAAGGTAAACAAAATAAGGAAATATTTTCACCAAATATATAGCTAAGCTTAAACAGATAGCACTCTTTTATATCTTCTGCAATCTGTTAATGTCATAAAAAATAAAGCAATTTTTATTTTTTATTCAAGATTAAGCAAAAAACTTTCGTGATGCAAAGAAGAATATTATGAATAATAACATAAAAGCGTTTATGTTTTCTTTTTTTTTTTTACATTTCGTGTTATAGAAAATGAAGCCAGTATAAAAAATGAATTTAATTTCACTTTAATGATTCTCCTGGATGTGACTAAAGTGGTTGAAAAATCATTATTTATCCATATCGATAAATTTGTTTTATATATTAATTTTATTTCAAGGTGATGTCGGTAAACTTAATAAAAATAGAAATCTTTGCAGTTTATTCATCTTGAAGGTTTGAATCTTAAACTTATATATATATATATATATTATAACTGTCAGAAATCAGGAAAAATTAATGGCGTGGGAGCATGTTACAGTCTTTTATTTCTTTGTTCATAACGTTCCTCAGAAGCAGATATAAATATTTTGATTTTCTTTCATCGCTAAATTTATGCGAATGAAAGATTAAAATATTATGCAAACTAGAATCTTTGTATTATTTTTAGACGTTCATAAAATTATAAATTCTTAGGAAATGGACGTCGTTATAAATTTTAAATCTTCTTATTTTGTAAATGAAGTAAAAGACTAATATTTATTTAAAAAAGAAAACGACACACATTTAAAAACAATAATAGTAATATCTCATTTATTATTTCTATAGCTCAAACATTACTAAATAAAATAAATTGCTTTATTTTTTTCTTATTTTACTGAATACGATTCTTTTTTCAATTGTTTTACATTAAAATGCATATTTATACTAAAAATGTAACCATAGCTTCCAACATTCACACTTTACGAATACCATTAAAATTAATTCATTCCTTATTCTACATTTCTTGGATTAAATAAGGTAAAATTTACTGTTATATTTCAGTTGTAAGAAGACTAAAATTTGGCCCCTATGATATAATACATAATTCTTAATGTGTTGGAAATTAAAAATCGAATGAACTTTTTAGTGTGATATAATTTTCATCATTCACATTGACAGAAAAATCTTAAGGCTGCTCGTCACGCAGTTTCCGAATTTCCCTCGGTAATGTTAACCCTCTCGCTGCGTAAGTAATTCTTCGCGGTGAGCGTCTTTTACAGAATTTTTAATCGTTTATCACCGGTTCTTTAACCCCTTGGGGGGCACCGGTATATAATACCACCTACGATTTATTTTGTTTTACGCCAGAAAAATTTTATTAAATTTTACTTTTCTTACTTTGGTGGAAAAAAAAAAGGCTGTACAATTGTTTTTACTTATTTTGAAATAGAAATTTTCAAAGATTCCGGTGGGAATTCAGCATTTCACAAACGTAATTGCTAGTCCCTCAAGGGGTTAAAGCAGAAATTTTTCACTATCGTAGTCGGGAAAAAGTCCTGATTAAATCAGACAAAGTTTTAGCTAAAAAATAACCGGTGGGAATAACCAAATAGTATTAATTTGACGGAAAAATACATGCCTCGGGCTGCGCAGCAAGAGGGTTAAGTCTATGGGCATTTGATGCATTCTTATATTTAAAATAGCTCCTCGGAAAATTAATATTTTTAACTTTTGTTTTCTGTGTACTCTTCTTAAAACATGTCTCTTTTTTTCAAGTTGTCAAAATATTTCTAACATCTAAGCTTTTATATGAAGTATTGAAATTTTACTCGTAGTTCGTCCAATTTTACCAATTAAAATATTAATTTAACCCTCTCGCTACGAAATTGTTTTATCAACGTAGCTTAAAAAAATGCATATTTAATCCCTTTGCGACAAGCTGCTTTTAAGTCTTTTTATTTTTTTGACACCGGTTTTTCAAAAACAAAAAATTTTATCTAATTTAATCGGGAAAATGCTCCGATTAAATAAGGCAAAATTTACAATAAAAAAATAACTCGTGGGAATAATCAAGAAGGATTAATTAGACGGAGAAAATGCATCCTCGAGGAAATCACTGGATGCGCAAATATTGCTACTTTTGCGTTGCCCGAGGAAATCTCGGGTTGCGCAGCAAGAGGGATAAGCATAGATTTTAGACATACTTTGACAACTAAGAACTAGTCGGATGTCCCACTCCCAAAACATTCTTCTATCTTATGCATTAATGCTTCAAAATTCGCTTGCCAAATTTCAATAGAAATCTATGGTCATCATGAGGTTTATAGAGATATGAAATTCCGTGTATTATTCCTTGAGATAGGACTATCTCTAAAATCATGTAAATGATGTAAAATGTATTTTAAAATAAGTAGTCCACTAGCAACACTGCATGCATGTAAAATGGCAAATTAGGAAAAGGGTCCTACTGAATGACAATGTCTCTCTATTACTATTTATGTCTGTGAAAGTACATGAAGTTTAACCCCTTAATCCTTTATCTACTGACGGTACTTATAAATACCACTCAGTTTAACAGGGTTCGTACGGGTACCGTTATTTTCAAGGCCATGTATCAAAACTTTTTTATAGAAAAATCAATCTAATTTAATCGGACAAAATTTCGCCTTATTTAAGGAGGGATTCTCCATAATAAAATACTGGTACCGAAGAATTTCTTAGTCTGGAAATTCAAGGAACCATACGAACCCTGTTTAAACTTTCATCCCCTGGTGCATATTACCAGTCTTCTAATGGTACTTCGCAAAAACACTTTTTTTAACTCCAATTTATCCGGATACATGGCAGTAGTAGTTCTAGGTTTGTTATTTTAGAGAGGAAGGAGGCTATCTTTGAAACTGTCGATGTGTTTTGTGCCAACATTTTGTACAGATTGTCACGATCGACTTTTTATTGCTGCAAACACAGTAAAGGATATTCAGCATTACTTTGCGTAAATTAGATCATGCGACTTGTTGCAATGAACTTTACCTTTACTTCACCAAGCTGAAATCCCCGAACACATTACTTTAAACGTTAGTCACTTTACAAATTAATTACCAGAGTCAGTTTGGACTACGTTTATATACCTTAATATTGAATTCACACCGGAATTTCTATAAGAAGAATTTTTACTTCAAGTAATAAAGAAATGTTTGCCTTTAAATAAATCAGAAGGTACTGTTTGTAATTTATGAATAAAAATGGCGGCCGAACTGACAACCCTGTTAAATATCAATGCAGATATTACAGAGCTGTTGAACATGATTTTCTTCTGCTTAACCCTTTACGTACTGAACTATGAATTTATGAAAATTTTATCTTCGAAATCATTTTTCGTGAATTTTTGAAACTACATTAGAAGATTTACATAATAATCTAATAAAATTTAGAAGGATTGAAGGATTTAGAAGGATTAATTCAATTTAAATTTATAGAGATTTTGTTCAATATTTTTAACCCCATTCAAATCTTTTATTTTAAACATTTTTTTTCTTAGTATTTTGCCAAATTATTAAATGCACAAATGTAATGTTCTTACAATAGAAATATAAAAATATTTCTGAATTGACCCCACCCCCCCACACACACACAACGACAAGAAAGCTCAAAAGATGCAAAAGCAAAAGAAATCATCCTTTTAAAAATATTTTTGTTTTGTGTAATCAATAATTCTTTTAGAATAAGTTAAAGTAATGCATCTGTAACTCATTCTAAACTGTATTACTACCAATCGATACATTAGATGAATTTTACAACAAGTTATTTTAATGGTACTTATAAGTACAGTCAGTAGATGAAGGGTTAAATATTCTTTAATTTATTTATCCTTGAAACTCCGTAACTCATTCAGGGAAATATATGTTTGCAGTTTGCAAACGGTTAATTTTAATGTCAAACTGCAGTATGACACCAGTAATGTTTTAGATTTTAGAACAATTTTGATCTCATATTATACATGAACAAAAGCTTTTGATTTTTTTCAAATAAATTTGTTCGGAAATTGCGGTGTGAGTTAATTATTTGAACATGTTTGGAGCAGAAATGCCTTGCCCCTGAAAGCATTTCTGATTTGATTACCCTTAGTACCTCTGGAAAGTTAGTACATTAACTGAGAAGAAAACGTTTGTTTCATTTTAGGCCTTCTCGGTACAAGGTAAATACTCGTAAAGTAATGTTGTAAACACATACTTTGTGTGAGATTCGCAACTACATCTACCGCAGAAATTGATTCTAAAATTGTGCCTTGAAGTCCCTAGAAAATGGATAACACTGAAGTAGGGAATGGATAACATAAAAGTATAGAATATAAGTCGGTCATTACATGTCAAGATGTCTAGAGGATCCTGGCCGAATGCATAACAATGTCCTGGTACAATCAAATATCTTTTGAATGGATAAAGCTGTAAATGTGGTGCAAGTTATATATCTGTTGTAAAATGTGTCATCATATATGAGTGGCTTCAGCGCCTCCTACAGACGAAATTTGAAAAATGTCGACCTCAAAATACATGAGAAATAACGAAAACATGTCAGTTACAAATTTGTAGTTCATCCTCGATTTAGTATGGAACGACGTCATACATATGAAAATCATTTTATGAGGTCTGAAAGTATGTAAACTGTTGGTGCGTATTTACCACTAAGAAGTACGGAAATTTTACTCTAGCTTTATAAAAATATTTTTCACCAGAATTTTTATTTAAAACTCTTTAACTCATTTAACGTTTCTGTGTGCGCTATATTTAACTTAATTTATGAAGAAATTTCTGGTGCGAATCAACATTTATCGCTTGCTCGTAGTCGAAGGGGATACAACTTTTGCTGGACGTTCTAGTATTAAACATTTCTTTTGTTATGAAAAAAAATAATATTTCAGATCTTTCAATACTGTTATTTTTACACGGAAGACATACTAAATCGAGGATATTACTTTGACTTTGATTTTCACTTTTTGACTTTTGAAATTGTAATATTTTGCTATCTCTCATATTTTTAGAGATAGGTTCGCGATATTCTACATTTAGTATTCAGGGGGCGCAACAACTACTCTCGTATGATAGCGCATAATCTTTTACTATTGGTACCCACTTAGTCCACAATTGTCGCTCAAGGGATATTTTAGTTTTTCGGAACATTACATTGTATCCGTCCTGGTATACCCACCCAGGAGCCCTAGACCAGTTTACATAGAATGACCCACTTATTGAATATACTTTTATGCTATGCATTCCCTACAGCAGTGTTCTCAGTCTTCCAGAGACTTCTAGAGATAATTCTAGAATGAATTTCTACTGCGTTCGTAGTTGCAAATGAAATCAGAAGTGTCCCTTTTGAGGTATGTGCTTCTGTAAAGGGGTGTTAAATTTATTAATTCCTTTTGAAGGTATTCCATAAATGATTAAATTAAAGAATGTGTAAACAGGAGATATAAACTTTAACAGCTCTGTCACACAGGGTTCGTATGGATCATGGGATGCAGGAAATTTTAACACTTTGCACTCCGTTGTTGCCTCTGCAGCGGCATGCTACAGTAAGTGAAAAACTCCATTGTCGCCGATGCGGCGACATCATCTTTCCTTGTAAAATTTGTTTTCGGCACCAGTAATAAAGGAAAATAAAATTTGCCTTATTTAATCAAAGCATTTTCTGAAATTGTGTACTTGAAGGAAACGTCTTTTTAAAAACTGGTCCCGACCGAATAAAATTTTTGTGTAATGACGCAGAGTTGCTAGTAGCCCACAGTCAAAATGACGCTGAGTGCAAAGGGTTAAGTGCTTTAGTACCAGAAATTTTGTAAAGTACTAGTCGCTATATCTGAGGATATACCTTTCTTTCATCAACTAAGGCAAATATAACTTTACAAAAATTCTGGTAAAATTCCCTTGAAAGTCCTTGAAGCGCACGAACACTGTCACGTCTTCATAAGCAGTTGATTTGTAAAGTGACTAATGTTTAACCCTTTCAAGGGCGGTGGCTAGAGGGTCTAGCCACCTAATTTTAATTCCAAAACTGACTACTGGCACCAAGAATATTTTAATAAAATGTTGTTTTTCAAATTAAGGTGCAAAATAGCGTTTTATTATTTACTAAGAAATTCGTTTGAATATTCTGGTGTCATTCAATTATTTCATCATTTTACTAACAGAATTCCTCTGCCTCTGAAAGGGTTAAAGCATGTGTAAGGTTAAAATTCAACGACTAAAGCCGTATGTCCTACTTTGAGGACAATTAACGATAAAAGTATTGATTTCAGATTTTAAAAGTGCAATAACGTTTTTTTTTTTCTTTTTTTTAAATAAAATGTTGTACTAGACCACATATTTTTAACCCCTTGAGGGGCACTGGTATATATTATATACCACCTATGATTAATGAAGTTTTACACCAGAAAAACTTTATTAAATTTTACTTTTCTAACTTTGGTGGAAAAAAGTCGTAAAATTGCTTTTACTTATTTTGAAATAGAATTTTTCAAAGATTCCGGTGGGAATTCAGAATTTTACAAACGTAATTGCTTGCCCCTCAAGGGGTTAAAGAGTAAGGTTTCGTGTATCATGAACAATGAAAAGACATACTTGGTGATTTGGTCGTTTTTCTAAGACTGTGAAATAGTGAACTTTACAGAAGGATCCCTAGTGACACAAATATACTACTTCTGACTCTGACATTTTGCGAATGTCAATCTTACATTTATATGTATATCTTGTATGAGTTACATCCAGTGTTGCCAGTGGGCTACTTTTTTTTTTTTAATTCAGGTTTCTGAATCGGCACCACTTTTTTGAAACGGTAAAATTCACTTTGTTTTTGCCTTAATTAATATGTCATTAAATAAGGTTCATTTTGCCATTTCAAAAAAGTGATACCAATCAAGAATCTGATTTTTTAAAAAGTAGCCCATCTGACAACACTGGTTACATCAGAATGGAATAGGATTTAGCAGGAACCTCGAGGCCAGTTGACATGGAATGTCACTCATATGAGTTATAATGTTCTTAATTTGATAAATCCATTATTTAACAAAGTTCTCTGAAAGAGTTGGAATATATAATTGCAAATACAACATAGCTATGTTATAACACCAAATAGCCGTTTATTTTAACACTAGAACCGCCGCAACGGGTCATTTTGACCCGTACCAAATGAATTGACGCCGATTTCAGCCAGAAAATTCTTTCTGAAATAAGTTAAATATAAGCACAAAAACAATTTAAATAATTAAGTTAAATATTTTTAAAATAAAAATTCTGATATGAAATATTTTTATAAAACTAGGGTAAAATTTCCCGCGGTTCTAGTGTTAAATCTTTTATAATTTGTTTATATTCAAATGGTCAGTACCATAAGTATTTTTAGTGTAAGTCACGACATGCTATGATTTTTGGCTACCAGTATTTTAGAATGGAAAATGTGACTTATTTTATCGGCGATATCTCATTAACCCCTTAACACTAGAACGCCCGGAAATTGTGTACAAGTTTCATAAAAATATTTTATACCAGAATTTTTATTTAAAATTATTTGACTTATTTATTTAACGCAAATCTGCGTTTTTAAAATTTAACTGATTTCGTGAAAGAATTTCTGGTTCGAATTGAATCAATCGACTTGAATCAATGTTCGAATTGAATCAATTTAATCAATCGACATTTTACTTTATCCCCTTAACGGTCGCTTAATATTTGGAAAAATCATAAAAAAGTACCTATTTTTTTATTACAGAAATTTAATAATCATAATGTTTCTCTATAAAATATGCAATTCGATTTTTTTGTTTTGTTTTTTAAGGTGAAAAATAAAGATGTTATAGAACAAATTCACATTTGTGGAAAAGCCATCATGCGAAAATTCTGTGCTTTCATTGTTATACACCATACAGATTAATGCGAATAAGACCTTTATTTTTCACATCTTAGATCTTTATTTATCACAATCGAACAAATTTTCACAAATAATATTTGAAATAATATAATTTACATTAAATTTTGATCATTAACAATTTCTTTTTGTGTTGGATATGCTTCGAAACATGTAATACAAAGCCCAATATCACAATCAGCACAAAAAGCCTAACCCAAACACTGATATTCAAAGACTTCACACGAAAATGCCAATTAAATTTTTCTGGTTTTTGAAGTTTTTTCCAGCAATAAATTTCCAGCCCGGAAATATGACGGGCACGAGAAATAACGAAGACACCTCAGCCCGTGATATTGACGGGAGCGAGAATTAAGGGGTTAAAAAACTGTCAATTGTCATTTAACCCTTTAATTCTCGCTCCCGTAATATTCATGGGCTATGTCTTTTACTCAAATTGTTTGATTCCCACCAGTTTTATAAAATAGTGAAATTGGCTCTATTTAAGTATCGTTTTTCCTGTCATTAAATAAGGTGAATATTTCTTTTCCATAAAAGTGGTGCCAATAAGCAATTTGAATTTTTCAACAGCAATTTAATTCGAGCGTTAAGGGGTTAATCGAATTGACATCATATAAGGTCGGAGTCGAATCGACTCTATCCGGACTTTCTAGTGTTAATTCTCACTCCCGTGATATTCACGGGCTGTGTCTTTTATTTATTTTATTATTTTTTGTTTGATTCCCACCAGTTTTATAAAATAGTGTAATTGACTTTATTATGGTATCATTTTACTTATTAAATAATGTGAATATTTCTTTTTCAACTAAGTAGTGCCAATAGGAAATTTGAATTTTTTAACCGTAATTTAATGTGACCGTTAAGGGGCTAATCATATAAGGCGAAGCACACTTTTCAAAAATAATGGTGTCCAACAAGCACAGCAGTTATCAGCTACGTGACTTACACTACAAAAACCCATGGAACAAGCCAAAAATAAAATAAAATAAATATTTGTTCTTCCTTCAAAATTAACCAAACACTCAAAATTAAGGGACCTTCTACATTAGGAGACCAAAAAAAAAAAAAGCACTTTTTTATGATTTTTTTGTAAGAAAACTGCGTGATGGATCTTTTTGAAATTTTAACAGTTTATTGTATATATCTTCAGGTATACACAACAATTTTTTATTAGATTTTGTTGCTTCTACTCTAAGTTATAAAAAAATATGTTCAACCCCATTTTTTGACACGGTGGGCAAGATTAAAAAAAAAAAAAAAAAACTACTCAATTTATCATCTTGATTTTTTTTTTTAAATAAAGCTTATTTAATTGCCTTAGATATGAATTAAAACTTTTACTAAAAAAAAGTTATTAACAAATAAGAAAGAAATTTTTTAACATTTTTTCTTTTTTTTTTTTTTTTAATCAGCCATTACATAACTTTTTTTTTCAAATAAATTTATGGGTTACTTTAATTTAACTAGAAGCTATACTCACGAAGTTTACGAATTTTTTTTTTTTTTTTTTTTTGTGTGTTTCAGATAGTTTTAGAAGGCGCTATCATGCCCACCGTCTAGACGAAATTCTGCAAAGCAGTTGTACATATTTGTTTATAACTTACAGTAGAAACAACAAAATCTAATAAAAAATTTCTTGTGTATACCTTAAGATATGTACAATAAACTGTTAAAATTTCAAAAAGATCCATCATGCTGTTTTCTTACAAAAAAAAAAAAAAAAAAAAAAAAAAAATCATAAAAAGTACTCTTTGTTGGTCTCCTAATGTAGAAGGTCCCCTTAAGCCAGGGGTGTCAAACTGTGGCCCGCCGGATACCACTAAAATTTTAAAGAAATTGTCGGCAAGTTGAATCGCTGAAATTCGACAATTAGATAAGGCAAATATAACTATAAAATTTTAGTGGTATCCGCCGGGCCACAGTTTGACACCCCTGCCTTAAGCAAATCTACTTGATACATAGCTGCCAACCTGTACGGAATTTTTCCACCACTAAAATTTAATTGTAAATTTTACTTAAAACAATCGCAGAAATCTAACGATTCCTAACGATGAAAGAAGACAAAATTTTCTATTAAATTTTAGTGGTAACAAAAAGCCGTACAAGCTGGCAGCTATGTAGATGAAAGAATATTATGAATATTAACATTAACAGGACTACCAAGTCTCCGGCTTTTTGCACACCACTATTATCTTTGAGAAAATTTGGTTCTTATAAATCGCCCAAATGTTCCAATTAAATAATAGAAAAAATTCTGTCTTAAAATACTGGTATCCAAAAAGCCGGAGACTTGGCAGCTCTGCATTAAACTTTTTATAATCCTTTTTCTCGAAGATTTAGAAAACGAAGCCTATATGAAAAATTGCTTTAATTTCAGTTTATAGGAATTCTCTTTGATCTAACTAGAGGAGTAAAAAATTATTTTTCCATTCCACGAAAATGAATTTTGCATTAAATTTATTTTATAGCGATGTCGCTGCGCTTCTTTAATGGAAAAAAAAATCTTGATTTTTTTTCATCCTGATAATTTTCATCTTAAGCTAACATTTCTCCCTCAAAAATGTCAAGAATAAAAAAAATCATGCTATACGAGCATGTTATATTATTTTTTTTTTCATTGTTCATAAGCTACTTTAAATGTTCATATAAATATTTTGATATTTCTCGTCGCTTAAGATATGCATTTGAAATTATATTTTGCTAACTTGTTAATTTTATATCAAATTGTTTATGCAAAAAAAAAAGAGAAAAAAAATGCATGATAATTTTTCAGTGCATATAATTTATATAGCTGTCAATTTTTAAGCCTTTTTAATGCCACTAATATTTCTTAATAAATTCTCCCTTATTAAATCGTCGACATATGATTAACCCTCCAGCCGCGGGAAACTCTATTTTTGCCTTCCAGTTGGCTACTTTTTTAAAAATTCAGATTGCTTGATTCCCACCACTATTTTAAAAGAATATAATTCGGCTTATTCTCGCATTATTTAATCTGTAAATAATAAAGTAACTATTTCTATTTCAAAAAAGAGAAAAAAGTGGTGGGAATAAAACAATTTTAATTTTTGAATAGTAACCCACTTAAATAAATTCCCGCGGCTGGAGTGTTAAATAAAGTAAAATGTTCTATTGAATTTTAGTGTCCACAAAAATTGTAAAAGTCGACAGCTCTGAATTTATAATCTTACACAAAACGACAATAATTCTCTAGTTTAAATTTTGTTTTTAGAGAAATAAATAAATGATTAATCGTTATTTTAGAAAAATGTTAAAACATATATCCAAATAAAGTACGCTTAGATATTTGAAATGAATACAAAATATAAAATGGCGTTATTTTAATTGAATAATTAAAATTATTAATACATATTGCTATTTTTCTCTTATTGCTCTCGGCTTTATACGCAAATCTTAACCGGAGACTTTTTCATTCTTTTCCGGAAAATGTTGCCAGTCCGCTACATTTTATATTCAGATTGCTTCATTGCCACTTTTGTTTTGCAGTAGTAATATTCGCCTCATTTATGACAGATTATATAAGGCGAACTATACTATTTAAAAAAAATTGTGATCAAGAAATATGAATTTTAATAAGCTTCGGAATGTCAACGCTGTCCTAAAACATAACATTAACCTATAACCCTTTCAGGGGCAAAGTACTTTTGTCGCTGAAATTTTAAAATGATTGAATGGCACTAGTTTTTATGAAGAAATTTATATGAAACTAAGTAAAAGCTTTTCTTCGCGTACATTTTATTAAGGAAAATTTAATTCTTTTATTCTGGTGCCAATGTAGCTTTTGGGAATTAAAATTAAGTGGTACCCTTAACCCTTTATTTACTGACGGTACCTATAAGCACCACTCACTTTAAAATTTCATCCCATAGTGAATATTACCAGTATTCTAATGGTACTTCGCAGAAACACTCTTTTAACTCCACTTTATCCGGATACATGGCAGCAGTAGTTCTAGGTTTGTTATTTTAGAGAGGAAGGAGGCTATCTTTGAAACGGTCGATGTGTTTAGTGCCGATATTTTGTACAGATTGTCACGCTCGTCTTTGTATTGCTGCAAACACAGTAAAGGATATAAGATAAGTGTTGGACTTTATTCACGTGTTCATTATGACCTTAGAATACAATTGGACTAGCTATATTTTATTTGACAGATGAATTACTCGGTGGTACTTATAAGTACCTTCAGTACACTGGGTGTTGGAGAAAAACTTCTTGTTTACTTTTCGTCTGAGTATTATCCATCGTTTTCATCTGCTTTAAAGTGCAATTACTAAATGTAGTATAGTAATAATTTTCCAAGTATTTATTTTCTGTTTCGTTATTATTTTTTATAGGAAATCGAAAAAGTTTTGGCACCGGCTAAATCTGCTATGCTAGAAATGGCATATGTAAATTCGTATATTGCACATGTGGAGATGAGAGAGAACATGTTGTCCCTGGAATTTAGACATCGCAGAACTAAAGGACTGCTAACAAGATCGAAGCCTAAAAAAATGGTTTTTTAACCCTTTTAGGGGCAAAGTATGTTCAATGCTAAAGTGTTGAAATAAATGATTGACACCGGAATTTGCCAAAAACATTATTTGTAAATATGAAAAAATATTTCACCTACTTATTAAATCGAAAATATTTTACCACAATTCCGGTGCCATTTGAAATACCTTGTGGTTTTCTGTTACAATAATAATGAGAACATGTTGTCTCTGGACAACTATTAAGATCAAAAACAAAACAAAAAAACAAAGAAAAATATTTTTTTAACCCTTTCAGGCAGTGTTGGCAGTGGGCTACTTTTTTTTAAATTCAGATTTCAGTTTGAATAAATATGTCATTAAATAAGGCACATTTTACCATTTCAAAAAAGTGCTGCAAATCAAGAATCTGATTTTAAAAAAAGTAGCCCATCTGGCAATACTGATTCTGAGGTAGAAGATGTTTCGTTTTAGGACTTTCAATGTATTTTTTTATTATTTTTATTTATTCATTACTAATAATACTAAGCGTTTCAATCAATGTTTCCGATTTTTTTTATTAAAATTATTTTATTGAAAATTCTAATAGAATTTTTTACATTTAGTATATATTTTTGGATCGCAGTCTAAGCATGTTATAAAATATTTTTATATGAAAAATATAAACATTGTATTCAAACAAAAATTTTACATATATTAAAATCTCTACTTCCTCATTATCCGTATGCCAGAAGTTAATAGCGGAATAAATCTCCAAAGATTTCTTTTTTTGATTCTGGTAGTTTCTGTGGTTTAAGCGCGTAATTCGATTACAGGCATTTTCAATGCTAAAATGTTGAAAGAAATGATTGGCACCGAAATTTTCCAAAAAAAAAATTATAAATGAGAAAAAGACTATCTTTCACATACATATTAAATGGAAAATATTTTAGCTCAATTCTGGTGCCACTTGAAATACCTTGTGGGCTTTCTGTTACGATATTTTAGTCATAGTGTACTGACGATAATTTAAAGTACCATTTTAATTACTTACCTCTAAGGAATTAAATTCCTCACGGGTGAGTATTTTTTTTTATCCTTTAATTTTTATTGTAGTAACTGAAATAAATATTTCATGAAAAAAATATCAGAAGATCAGAATGCAGTAGATAAAGGGTTATTCCTTTCAGGGCGCCGTTTGCAAACTGCAAACGTTTAATTTTAATGCCCAAACTACCATCTGGCAACAGTAATTTTTTAGTACAATTTCTATCTCATAATATACCTGAAGAAAAGCTTTTTTTTTAATTTTCAAATAAATTGGTTCGTAAATTGCGGTGTGAATTAACACCAGAAGACCGTGAGCCGTCATTTTGACGGCTACCGTATGAATATGTTTCGGTTCAAACCAGATATTTGATTATGAAATAAGTTTCAAAGACACAGAGAAGAAAAACGTTAAATAATAAAGTTAAACTGTTTTAAATCAAAATTCTGGTGTGAAATATTTTTATAAAACTTGACTCAAATTTCCAGTAGTTCTAGTGTTAATTATTTGAACGTTTTTGCAGCAGAAATGGAGACCCTGAAATGGTTAAAAATGTCAAAGAATTATTTTATAATATGCTTCTGTCTACATTCACGGGACCGAACAAACGCTTAAAAAACTCTGCCTACGGCAGCCGCCCATTTTTGGAAGCGCTCAGGCCTATTATGCAGGAAGCGGTGCGATAACATTCAAATAAATTAAATTAACATAAAAATTGCAAAAATATTTCTTCGTTTGAAGCTATATAATTAAACCTACTGTGCTCTGTAACGTACCGTAATTTCCGGCGTACAATCCGCGGTTCAAATGATCATGTTTGGAGCCAGACATTTCATTTAATAAAATGTAACCTGTTAGATGGCGGTAAATGTTTGTCTTCAATTAGTAAATAAAGTTTCTTTGTTCATCATGATATTTTGATCCCCGCATTATACGCCGAAAATTACGGTATATATGAATGAAATAAAATTTAACCTTATTTCTATAAATTCAGTTACAAATATATAAATATTTAATCCTTTCAAGGGCGGTCATATGTTTATGAAACCGTACATACTTTTAATTCCCCAATACCATCATAATTTTTGTACAGAAATTTTCCGTAAATCATCAGTCTGAAATACAGCCTTTTATTATATATAAATAATTTTTTTCGCAAATTCCGGTGTCATTCTTTTATTTCAACATTTTAGCAATGGAAGAGCTTTGCCCCGCAAACGGTTAAATACAAATACTAGGCTTATTTAATCAGAAGTCTGCAATTAAATAAGGTCAAGAATTTCCCTTTAAAATCTCTGGTGGCTAGAACTCAATGTGAATAACAAAAAACTCTTCTAAAAGAAAAATTCCATGGTTCGTACGGATACCGTTATTTCTCCAAGAAAACTACCAGTATCTTTTTATAGAAAAAGAAATCTAGGTTAAACGCGCAAAATTTTGTCTTCTTTTAAGAAGAGTTTTCTATAAGATAATACTGGTGCAGAAAAATTTTCTGGTCTGCAAAATTCAAGGAGGCGTACGAACCATGAATTCATGTCTTGTAGGGTTAAAAAAAATTAAATGAACAGAGCTGCCAAGTCTCCGGTGTTTTGGATACCGGTCTTTCAATGCGGAAAATGTTGTTTTATTTAGCTAGAACGTTCTGTGAATTTAAAAGAACAGCATCTCTAATATAATATTGGTGTGCAAAAAGCCGGACACGTGGCAACTCTGAATATATAAAATTATTCCGGTAGATCGTAAGTCGAAACAAAAGGGTAAAAATAGTAATAGATGTTTCAATTTCCGAAAACCCACACTACTTTACGCCTGCATAAAACATTCCTAAAGAGTGCAAATGAGACAAAATGATATCATTTGAATTCAAAATTAATGTGCAACTAAATTTTAGCGAGAACTCAGTATTAATAATTTAATAAAAAAAAAAAAAACTGACTCATGTCACAAGAATACTTTATTTATATATTTTTCACGTATTGAATTTAACAATATGTATTTTCATCAAAGGAAATATTACGGCTTTCGGAAACAAATAAGAAAAATCAATAAGTCTTTCGTGATATATTACATTAACCATTTACTTAAGTTATTATGTTATCGAATGTCGGCACAGCCTTACGAAAAAAGCTTTATTACATGTCATGTAGTTATTGAAATTTCTGTATTGAACAAAGAGAGTAAATCCGTGTTTTCCCTTAATGGCTGTAACATGTGCATATTTCAAGTAATAGCTTTCAATATTGCAAACATAGTCTTAAAAATGCATTTGTCTCATTCGAGTTATTAAGTTTTATTAATAATTGGCCAGGCATGCTGCATAAACATGAAATTATCATAAAACCTCTTTCTTAAGCATATTATATATAAAGAGGTTGTGTATATTCAAAAATATCATAGTGGAAGATTTTCTTTTAAATTTTTTTATAATATTGCTTTCAATAGTTTCAAATTATACAATGCACGTACGACATTTTCATTTAAAAAATTATGTCGTTGCATAGACACACGTATAACCGTAGCTGACAACACTTCCGCTTTTTTATACCACAAAAATTTTATAGAAATTTTTGCCTTATTTAATCGGCAGATTACGGCGATTTAAAAGGTAAATTTTACTATAAAATGTTTGTGGTACAAAATGGCGTAAGATGTTGGCAACTACGGTATATCTATTTGTGTGCATTTGTGCTACCTAGCATGGAATATTTGTACATACGTTCACGACGTAGATATATATGTTGTTATAAACATGGGACATTCATCAATAATCATCATTATGTGATCATTAAAGGTTGTTTTTTTCAAGAATATGATAGGGATAAAAGCTTATAACGCTGTACAAATTAGATTATAGAATAAAGTATTTTGAGTAGAACGTGCCATAAGATTGCGTTTTGACTTTTTTAATTATAAAACATGGCTGTATAACGCTGTATACAGTAAACATGGCTGTATAACTGCCTTATAAGTACGAATAATATACAATCAAAGATCTTTTTAAACTTATAAAGAATATTATATAGCGATAAATCAGAAAAATTGATTGTAAATACCAGATACCATATATTTACCTCCAAACAGTTATTTTAGGGTATAAATGCAGTTAAAAAGTACAGTTGTATATATTAAGTTGTTGTTTTAAGTTTAATGTCCCATAAAAGTACAGTACTTATATCGTAAATAATGAAAATGTTAGAAAGATTACCGTACTGAAATTTTGCATTATTTTTACGGTGAAACATTTTTTGGTATATATTCTGTGTATTCAAGTAAATAATTTACTAGTACAGATGCTGTTTACAGTTAATGTGGCACATATACTGTATTTGTATGTTTAATGTATCGTAGGAATAATACTACTCATACTGAAAATATTGAAAATGGTACAGAACTGTTTAATTTACTGTACATATACGTCTATTTTACAAATTTTTTTCTTTTACATTGTGCCGAAGTATCATATTCTGATAAAAACGCATAAAAAATTATCTGTTTCAAAAATGTTCTTAATTTTTAGAAATAAATATTCATGTCGATTTCTTTAAACAGTGAAATTTTAAATATAAAATCCACATTCTAAATCTGCTGGCGTTTTTTAAAGGCAGTCCATATAATTTCTTGAATTTAAAAATGTCATCAAGTCATTCAAGAATCTATATCGCAAATAAAAAGAAAATATCTTTGACGACCCGTTACTTGAGCGATAAGATAAAGGACTATACTCCCCTTATGATCCTCCTACCAATAATATCTATTCCCTTCGAGCGAAAATGGAACAAACTTTCATTTTCTTTCTATGAAATTTTTACGAAAAATGATCACTTTCTTTAAAACAATGGAATTCTGCATAAAATTATAGAAAAAACAGTTTTAACCACTTAAGTGATTCTTTTTTATATATAAAATAAATTGAAAATATTGTTACCACACGGCTTTTTTTAAACTAAAATATTTGCAATACTGAGTCTAATTTTTTTTTTCATTAAATAGTATGAAATTGTAATTAAACAAATTAGTGGTATAAAAAAGCTTTAAGTGATGGATCATGCAAACTCTTCTTGCCCGTACGGACATACGGGCAAATCGGTTAACCGGTTAACCCTTATCAGACGCTAGTCAGTAGCTAAAATGACCGAGGATTTTAAAATTCAATAACTTGCAAACGATGACAGATATTAAAAAAATCTTGCAGGAGTGTTATGTAAGATGATAGGAGTTTGTATGCTGCGATTCTCAGTTTTTGGTACAAATAGCATCGATAGATGGCACTGCAAGCAATACCCGCTAAATCCAGGCTCGATTTTTCGGCCTCTCTCTGCTTTCATGCGATAAAAATGAGATTAAAATGTTTTAAGGATATTAAAATGAGATTAAAATTACCAGAAATCGGGTCTGCCTTCTGTTGTTTGAAATTCGAACTAAAATAAAGAATCACAGTAAAATAACTCCTGATATCATACATAACCCTCCTGCATGAATTTTTTTAATATCTGTCACCGTTTGCAAGTTATTGAAATTTATTGTTAAAAAAATTTGACACCCGGTAAGTTTAATATTACGATAAAATAGTTAGAAAGGAGTTGCTCTTAGATTACAGTTTTTTGTATCATGTGTCCCAAAAAGGACGGATTTATATGACAATGAATATAATTTCATTTTTTGTATTTATATGTTAAATTAATATTTATTAAATATCATTCGGTTTCTCAAAATTTGTTGTTTTCCCAAGAAAAATGCAGCAAATAATGCATTTTTTGCGTTTGCATATTTATGAATTCATTCTTTAAATACGCCCGTCATTTTTGGGACAATCGGTATAATTTTAACCATAGCTGCCAACCTTCCACTAATCTTCCATAATGTCTGAATTAATTTAACCCAGTTTAACCACATTTCGAATCCGAAAAATTATTTCATGAACTCCTATTTATTTAATTCCAGGTTTGTACGTGGAACAAACTTAATTTCATTTCTTAAAGAAAATTCTGGTACGAAACGTGTTAAACCAGGGTCAAATTAACCCAAGTATTACGGAAGATTATTTTGAGGTTGGCACCTATCGTTTAACTCCTTAAGAGGTTTATTTGCTTGACACAATAAACTAAAACAGGGACGTTACACCACTTTTGCCCTACTAAAATATTTGCCCTCTATAATCGAAATATGTCTGCCATTAAATAAAACGAATATTGCAGTTTAAAATTAGTGGTGTCGAATAGCTTTTAGAAACGAAGCAAACAAAGTCTTATTGCCGGTACACCGTACTTGCAAATCTGTTAACCCTTTCAGGAGCAAAGTACTTTAGTTGCTAAAAAGTCAAAATAATAAAGTAACACCAGGTTTGATGAACAAACTTTTTTCAATATAAGAAAATGTTTTTTCGTCACGGACATTATAAATGAAAATTTTCTCTCAAATTCTGGCGCATTTGTAGCATTTTGTAATTAAAAATAAGTGGGACATATATATCCCACCGGCCTTCAAGGGAAAATGGGGCTAACGCTGTCAGTGGCAAAGCACCTTTGTTGCTAAAATTTTGAAGGGATTGAATGACACCAAGATTTATTAACATATTTATTTGAAAATATGTATATTCTTTTCTTCACATCCATTTTGGTAGCAAAATTTTATTCCAAACTTCCTGTTCCATTGTGGTATTTGGGTATTGAAATTAACAGTAGCGCCAACTTTTTAAAATATTGGGTGGGCTCAAAATTTTTTGAGTAAAATAACACGTGTAATTCTTTTCCCTTAGTGTGTGTAGAGAGAGATAGAGGGGGGGGGGGGGGAGAGGAGGGAATGACGAAAGATGATAATTCAAAATTATGTTTTTTTATGAGCAAATTTTTAAATTATAATTTTATAAATAATTTTATTAAAGTATATTCTTATAAGTTCTTCCTTATAAATTCATTAATATTTATATTAAATAGCACTGGTATTGCTAACTATTGAAAATACAAAAAACTAAACGTCAAGAAAAGCATACATTTTAGTCACCTAAGGGCTTTAACAATACAAGACATCAAAACAGATGGCAAAATAGGCAGGAAATTTGTTTTTGTGAGAAATTTAATTTACGTCTGCTGAAGCGGTTTTCAGTTCTTCTGTAAGTGTAATGAATGTCCTTATATTTTTCATACAAAACTATTATGAGAACGCATAAAAACCAAATTTCATTTCAGCTATTAAATAATTAAAAAATTAAATTACGAATTAAATCAATTGCAATTGGGTGGGCGGAGAGATCAAATTATTGAGTGGGCTCGCGCCTCATGGGGCCATATAAGTTGGCGCCACTGGTGGGATATATAATATACCACTGACCTTGAAGTGGATCAAATATATAAATAACTTGTATGAGTATAATGTTGTGCTCTTTCAAGCCTATCAACAAACGAGACCACAATTTAAATGTTTTGTTTTTATTTATATATTTTCGAAATTTAAATATCTTGATACAATTATATTCTGAAAAACTTAAGGTATTTACAAAATAACAATGTATATATATAATTATATAATTTCAGATTTTCCAAACTGGCCACTTTCTTTATTCAGATATTCCGAATTCCTCCAAGAATTTCCTAATATGATTTTTTCTTTATTTAATAACAGGCATTTTTAAAAATATTTATAAAAAGGTATTTTTTTCGGAATTTTTGGTATCAATTCAGAATTTCTGAATATAAAAGGACTCCTCCAAACTGGCAACACTGATACATGATATATATATATTTTTCCTTGTAACTTATTTTAACCCCTTAACGGTCGCATTAAATTACGTTTTAAAAATCCCAAATGCTTATTGGCACCACTTTTTTGAAAACATTATTCACATTATTTAATGACAAGTAAAAGGATACCATAATAAAGCCAATTACACTATTTTATAAAACTGGTGGGAATCAAACAAATCTGAATAATCCGAATAAAAGACACAGACCGTCAATATTACGGGAGCGAGAATTAAGGGGTTAACTAATAGGCAAATCCATACTTTTAAAATCTTACACATTTTACATTATTCTACAGTAAGTTTTTAATCAGCTTTGTCAAAATTAGACGGTGTTAACCCTTAATTGCATGAATTATTCTTTTAGAATTGTGTTTTTTATTTTTATATTAAGGATTAGACACCAGAAATCTTAAGATAGATTTTTAACTTTATTTAGTAGCATATTTTTGTAATTTTTCAAGGATTAATATTTCTATATAAATATAGTGGTTGTAAGAACTTAATTTATGTATTAAAAATTAAATGAAAAGGTGATGGAAATTTACAACACTATGCAATTAAGGGTTAAATCATTAACTGTCAAAACTCTAAGTTTGGAGTTTTCAACTTTCCAGCTGAACGTCGTTTGCCATCACAAACTCTAAACGACAAATTTCACTTTCTTCATAGCTGCCAAACCTTCCACTAATCTTCCGCAATGTCTGGATTAGTTTGACCCAAGTTAACCACATTTCGAACCAGAAAATTTATTTCATGAATGCATATTTATTGAATTCCAGGTGTACACGAGGAAAGTATTTAATTTCATTTCTTAAATAATTTCAGATTTCAAACAATTAAACGAGGGTCAAATTAACGCAAGTATTACGGGAGATTTGTTAGAGGTTGGTACCTATGCTTATTGGATCGTAAAATTTTTTGTCTTTAAGTAAGGCTAATTTTTTAATTGAAAAATAGTGGTGGATATATAAATAATTTAAACTTGCGTATTTATTTTTACCGTTGCGTGACCAGCGTGACCACAACACCAGCGGGTAATGTGCTAAATACTCATCAACCGGGCGTCATTACCAACGGGGCAAACTTCGACAGATACATTTCAATGGAAAATTCCGCGTTATTTAAACTCCCTATTCATTCACAATTATTGTCATGAATAAGGGAAAAAAAATTCTTTTTAGTGGTGAAAGTAGGTGGCAATCAAGCCTTGCTCATCAAGATGAATAAATTGAAGTATAAGAAATCAAAGTAGTCGATTTAATCAGTTAAATATACGATAACTATTGTCCGAAGTCGAACACGATTTTTCGCTCATAATTTTAACAGTAACAAAAATAAAAATATACTAACAAATTTTTAAATAGATGAAGTTTGCTTTGAATGAAATATTATGACAATATAGGAACGGCTTGAAGTAAACTGTTATTCAATCAATGACATGTCTCTCAGTCGTATGCATAGCTGTGGTCTTTTAAGTTTTTTCCTATCTGTAATTCTGAACAGTAAAAATTCTCCTATTTAATACAACGTTTTCAATTATATATAAGAAAATTTAATTAAATAAGTCTTTTGTTCAAAAATATCGTGGGTACCATTTTAAACTGTCCAATGTGAAAATGGGGGGCTACTTTTTTTAACTTCAGATTTCTTGATTGGCACCAATTTTTTGAAATAGTAAATTTCGCCTTATTTAATGACACATTAAGTAAGGCGATACCAAGGGGAATTTTAACATTTCAAGAAAAGTGGTGCCAATCAAGAAATCTGAATTTAAAAAAAAGCCCACTGGCAACACTGTACTGTTGTACAAATGTTAAACACGAGAGCCAGCTTCACGGGGGCAAAATAGGCAATCAGGCATATTTCTACCGCTAATTTTATAATATATATATATATATATATATATATATATATATTTACATTTCAACTCTGTAATTAATTAAGACAAAAATAACTTTTTAAAATTCGTGGTGATAGTTTGTGTGAGTGTTCCCATCTAACCCCTTGAGGGGCGGTGGTACTTTTATGAAACCCCGTAATTTTAATTTCCAAATGCCACAATGGCACCAGAAGTTTGGTAAAAAAGAAATTAACATTGTTATATCTGCCAAATATAGCTTTTTCTTACTTATAAATAAATTTGTTTTCAAATTCCGGTGTCATTCATTAATTTCAACACTTTAGCGATGGAATTGCATTGCCCCTGAAAGGATTAAGTTTGCTCCTATGATTTTAAATGCTTTTACTTTAACAGCGAATTTTTACGCATTTTAATCCTTTATCAGGTAATGGGAACATACTCCCTACTTAATGTTAATTGGAAACATATCGATTTGCACCTGAATTGTTATAAAAATATTTCGTTTTTATAATGCACGTGATGAAAAAGCCGCTTTTCGTTTTTTTTTTTTTTTTTTTTTTTTTTTTTTTTTTTTTTTTTTTTTTTTGTAAGATTCTGGTGTCAGGGAATCTTTTGAAAATTTATCCACAGAATTGTCTTGCCCGAAAAAGGGTTAATGAGTTAAGGCTTTAACGCTTTAGTGCGCAGCTTTGCATATACGCAAACAACAGTGCTTTGAATTTAATACATTTTTTAAAATTCAGATATACTTAATTCACACCAAAAAATTAAAATAGCAATATGTGCTTTAATTAATACCAGACGTTACGTTTTTAAATGAAGCGAAATTAACCATTGAAACTTTCTGGTGTAAAGTGAGATTCTCTGAGCTGCGTAATTTCTAGAACGTATTCTATTATGGGAATTAAAGGGTTAAATGTTAAATTTTATAAAATAAATAATAATATAAAATAAGATATTTGGAGTCATACTTATTAAAATATTTACTAATTTGCATTATTTTAGCGTAAAACAGCCACACGGCAGTAGTTTTTACTTGCATGGCAGAAGTGCTTATTATTTTAAGAATTATTTTAACTGCATTTTAGCATAAATATAGTTGCCTTCTGAGAGCTCCCACTGGTCCTTTTCTTGAAAACCAGTATGTTTTAACCCTTTCAGGGGCAAGGCATTTCTGCTCAAAAAAATGTTCAAATAATTAATTCACACCGCAATTAACAAACAAATTTATTTTTAAATAATAAAAAGCCTTTTTTCACGTTTATTCTGAGATCGAAATTGTAATAAAAAATTAATGGTGCCATTTGGATATTTAGGCATTAAAATTAACCGTTTGCAGACTGCAAACGGCGCCCCTCAAAGGGTTAACCCTAGAACTACCGAAAATTTTACTCAAGTTTTATAAAAACATTTTACACCAGAATTTTTACTTAAAACTATTTAATTTGTTTATTTAACTTATTATTGTCTGATTTATAAATTTAGTTTGTTTTGAAGAAATTTCTGGTTTGAATAAATATTTTGAATGTACATGTCGGGTCCATTGGACCCTTCTGGTAGACAGAGGGTTAAGAGAAAATTCCTCTTAGGTTTTCACAACAGTAGCAACACAAACGTCTTCCGAAGTAAGTTCTGACGAAAATTATAAACAAGATTTTTCTTTGAAAATAGTGGTGTTCAAAAAATGTACCGAGTGGGAGCACTAGAAACTGCTACGGATTTTTGGCACCAGTAATTTCGCATAGAAATGTGAAGATAAAACTAAAATTAAAATATTGTTTATGTACTTTTACACTTTAAACCTTAATTTTTAGTTATTATTCAAACTACGATTCCTGTGCTGATAACAATAAATATATCGAATTTTGTTACAATACTTTTTTTTGTTTTAAATATTTAATATATATATATTTTTTTTTATTTTAGCATACAAATAGAAATGTCCTTTAAAGAATGATTTGTCTACAAAAACTCTCCCTTTTTCTTTAAATTAATTTTTATCGTTCAAAATATCTAGATTTTTTAAAAAGTTTAACTATATTACAGTTTCTTTAAAATGGGAATCTTAAACTAGTAACACGTATGCCACCATGCTACCACAGAAACTTTGGAATTAAATAAGGGGAATATTACCTTTCGGAAATTATTGTGGCAAACGACTTTCAGCTAAAACTCTAACAAGACCTGCTTTAGTTTTTAAAATGTACTTCCAAAACACACAATAATTTTAAGAAATAAAATCAATGAAAATTCTTCAACGACAAAATCTATTATACAAGGCAATGACGTTGAATATTTCTGATTTATAAGAATAATCATCTTAGCTTTACCGCTTTGAAAGTTTAGAGTTTTTAAGACTAAAGATACTTATAACTCCTAATCGTCATAATTATAAATTTTAAATTTATTGCATAACAAGAAGCAATAACAATTTATATTCATAATTTGTAATAGTAATAAATTTAAGCTTTAGTGCTTTTGTAACTTCAGATATAGAATTTATATCACAAGGCAATAAAATAGCACAGTTATTATTTGGAGTAATAATGACTTTTATATTTAGTGATGTAAAAGATTTAAATTGCAAATTGAAAAATGTACTTAATTTTCATGAAATGAAATTCAGTGTTCCGTAATATTTATTCTAAAATATTATAACTTATAACAAAAATAAATAAAATCATATATTTAAAATTAGTAATAATATTTTTAAGACTTTTTCCTATTTTCTTCACTCATATTATTTTAATTAATTATAAAGTGCATAATTTTTTTTTACTAGATCCTTATATTTTGCGCTGCATCTTCATCTTTCAAGTTTTTTTTTTGTTGTTGTTCTAATGCTTTTAAAAATTGAAAGCTATGTACTGAAACTTTTGCATTTAAGGTAGTAAATCTTTTAGATGTCTACGAAAGAAAAAAACATCTTATTTCTAGAGAGCGTACATAAAACTGTTTTTAAATTAATCTGATAACGGGAGAAAGTGGCACTTTTTAAACCTTGTATGTCTGATTTTTTTTAATACTGAATCTCCTACGTTTTCCCTCAACTGTCAAAAATATTTTGTTGCAGAAATTAGATTTCCTACTTTTTTAGCTTCATGCAAAAGTGCATAGGGATTCGAAAAAATCCTTAAAATAGAAATTTTACGTGTTTTCAGAAAACCTTTTCTTAACTTTTTTAGAATAAATATATAACACTCATTTTGCGTGATATTTAGGACAAAACTATTAATTTTACGGGTATCGTTTCAGATTTTTACATAAATTTCTGGGGGAGGGGGGGGGGTGTTTATTTCTTTTTAAAAGCAAGCAAGATAACTCCGTTATATGCTCGGTACCAAGTCCAATGCTTCCAAGTCTCTGGCTTTATGGATACCAGTATTTTAATACAGAAAATTATGTTTTATTTTATAGGAACAGTTGGGCGATTTAAAAGAACAATATTTTCTCTAAGATTATTGTGGTGTGCAAAAAGCCGGAGTCTTGGTAACTCTGTATGTCAAGCTATCTAATATGAAAACAGTGTTGCCAGTGGGCTCCTTTTTTTAATTCAGATTTCTTGATTGGCACCACTTTTCTGATATGGTAACATTTCCCTTGTTTTCGTCTTAATTAATATGTCATTAAACAAGGGGAATTTTACTATTTCAGAAAAGTGGTACCAATCAATAAATCTGAATTTAAAAATGCAGCCCAATGGCAACACTGTTTTCATATTGGGTAGCTCGACATGGTACCGACGATATTATGGTCTGTAGGTCATAGAATGAATTGTGTTTCAACGAAACTGTCCTATTTGAAATAAGAATAAATTTATCTTCTTAACCATTTCTGGGGAAAAGTACGTTTTTGCCAAAATATTGAAATGATTAATTTTTACCAGAATTTTGGAGCAAAATGGTTTAAAAATAAATAAATTGCCCCTACTCCTCGTCATGTACAGTCGTGGAAAAAAAAGTAAACACCCACTACTAACTCCTCAACAAATTATCGTATAAGAAACTTACTGGTACCGGACGATTGAAAATAAAGTCTACTTTTAAATGATGTATATAAGATTTGCTTAGGGGGCTATCTACATATTAAAACGAATCCAAACTTAACTTTTTTCAATAGCAATACCCAAATTTAACGAGATATTTCAAATTTTGGGTTCAAACTATGCCTAGAAACGAAATTTCAAGTCATTTGAATGGTAAGTTTTTGAATTATAGACATTCAAAATTGAGTGCTTCTAATGTTAAATTACATTTTCATATTTTTATTTATATCTCCTGAAATTATGCTCCGAATGTGCTAATTTTTTGTGTAGCAATAATACTAATATACCCAAACATAAATACGTTGAATTTGCAATTTTTATAATTTTATGATATGATTTATGAATTATGAAATTAATATTCGAAAAAATTATGAATTGAAACCTACATTTTTTTTGATGGATTTAGATTTATTAAGTCCTGCTTTATAAAAATCCGAAATTTCACATTTTTCTTCCAAGTAGTTTTCAAATTATGCTTAAAAAACGGCAAAATGATGGTTTAAGGGCCCGTATATGATAGAAGTGACTAGATATTTTGAAATTTCTTAAGCTGTCCTGTAATCAAGCATGCTTCAATGACTGCTTGAGTGTCGCTTAAGGTGCCTCTCCCGGTCAACAATCGAGTATGGAACTTCAATTTGGATACAGCCCTTAAAATACGCTCGTTTTAAAATAAATAATTTCTCGGAAACTTATCGTACGATTAGCATAAAAATTTGTTTTTTGGCTAAATGAAAGGTGTAGAGCTCATTTATGTTGTCAGAATTGTGTACTGTTATTGAAAAAAACAAATTTATGGTTCGTTTTATCATGTAGAATGCCCCCTAAGCAAATATTATATGCATCATTTAAAAGTAAACTTTATTTCCAATCGTTTGGTAGCCAGTAACTTTCTTCTACGATAATTTGTCGAGGAGTTAGTAGGGGGTGTTTACTTCTTTTCCCCACGACTGTACCTTATAAAATACAGCGCAAATTATTTTAGTCTATACACCATATTGTAAGGTAATTACCGTAATCTTTGGCATATAATCCGCGGATCAAAGCATCGTGTTTGCCCTCAGAATCTTTTTTTAGAAAATGCAACTTCTTAAATCGCTGTAAATATTTGACTTCTATTATTAAATAAAAATTCTGCGTTCAAACATGATTGATTGATCCGAAGATTATAAGCCGAAATTGCAACATTTTATAATACTTATATGACGTGTAATGGGTTGTCCGGAAAGTTCGTGATGATTTTGAAGGAAAATTCAAACGCAGAAGACTTAAATCTTACAAGGGAACCACTTTTGTTGTTGCTCGCACCTAGCATCGAGACCTGGTGCGTTTTGTAGCCCTATACATAAAAGTTAGAGAACCGAAAAAATTTCTCTGTTAAAATAATATTTTATATCCTTTTTTATACTTTTCATTTTTTTATTATTACATATTTATTTGTTTATTTCACGCCAAAAGTGAGTTAAGTCGCCAAATATGGCGCTACAATTTTTCCGCCCGCTTTATCCAAAGAGAAAATATACAGAACATTTTACTAGAATTATATTAGATTGCGATTTTTTTTTAAATAATTGATAGCATAAGAAACAAATATTAGGTTTTTATATATATTTTTCTATGCAGACGTTAAATATATAAGTAATAAATATAATTCTATGAAAGCTTCGAAGATCATTGAAACTATTTTTTAGTGAAATACAAAATAAGCAAAATATTTTCTTTTGAAATCGAATGAAATATAGTTTCGAATGTTTAAAATGAAATGTTGCTGTATTAACCCTCCGTCTACCAGACGGGTCCAATGGACCCGATGGGTACATTCGAAATATTTATTCTAACCAGAAATTTCTTTAAAATAAACTAAATATGTAAACCAGACAATAATGAATTAAGTAAATAAGTTCAATAGTTTTAAATAAGAATTCTGATGTGTAATATTTTTATAAAACTTGAGTAAAATTTTCGGTAGTTCTAGGGTTAAATGGTCCTTCGGTAAAAGTAATCGTAAAGTAAATTAATATTTTTACACAATTTAGAAAAATTACTGTGGCGAAATAAGTCGGACATTGCAAATTCTACCTATTACAAATTCAGCTACGACATTTGGCTAGGATTGCCGGAAAGCTCTACTTCTGAAAATAAATGCTAACTGTTTCCCCGCCAAAAATATGGATATAAAGTTGCAATTTTTGAAAATCAAATTCGTGGGTTTTTTAAGGAATTTTCAAACTTTTTTCAATATTTTATACTTATTATTAACTAATTTTTATTTTTAAATGCTTTTCTTTAAAAAAATTTAATGTTAATAGCTCGAAAAGTGGTCTCGAAAATATCATTTTCAGAAAGTTATGCTGCTGTATAATCAAGAAATATTATTTTAACAGAAACAATTAATCGATTCTCAAACTTCATAATATAGGGCTTTAAAATGCACCAGGTCTCAATGCTAGGTGCGAGCAACACCAAAAGTGGTTCCCTTGTTAGTATACATTTATTAAATTATATAGGTGCTATTTTGTTCAACAACCTTCTTCCATCTGCTCAAAAGTCTCATTATGCCTTCTTTGCAAAACATTTGTGATTTTCTGTCAAAATATTTATCAAGGTGATATTTTATATCATTCAAAAAGTCCATTCTTTTCTTTTTGTGAAGGGAATTTTTGAAAGAAATAAACAAATAGTAGCCGGACAGAGCAATGTCCTGAAAGTAGGGAGGGTAGGGCAAAACGTCTCAATCGAAAGCAAGGAGTTTATTTTTGACAGGCAAAGATATGAGTGGCCTGATCGTGTCATAATGGAAGACAAAACCTCGTCTGTTTGCTAATTGGGGGTTGCTTCCTGGCTATTATGGCCTTCAGTTCGTCGAGTTGCGAGAAGTATTTTTTTGAGTCGATGGTCTGGTGTGGTTGAAGCAGCGTGTAGTAGATCCAATCCCACCCAATAGACAGCTGCACTTTCTCTCAACAGAGTCCGTCTTTAGTGACAGTGATGGGACCTGCGATTTGCCTGGATCATGTTTGTTTTCGTCCCAGGTTGTTAAAAAGTATCCAACTTTCATCCACGGTGACCAATCTTTTCAATAAAGAATATTTTTCGAGGCAGACCGTCAGGTCTTGGGCAAGGCGCACACTGGTAACTATTTTTATATAATACTCGTGCCATTATTTAAAAAAAAAATAAATTTTATAATATGTTCGTTTGCAGATGTTGTTAAAGTATGTGTGAAAGATTTCTATGTTCAAAAATTGGTGCTAGATGTATTTAAAAATATCACGTGAGTTCAGAAAAAAGCTTTTGTTACAAAATTTTACTATCATAAACAAACGCCTTGCATTCGTTTGAGACATTTTCACCCTTCCTCCCTACTCTCCGAACATTCCTCCACCCGACTATTGTTTGTTTCTTTTTCTCAAAAATTCCCTTCGCCAAAAAAAAATTGAGTATTTCAATGACATAAATAAGCATCTCGATTAGTATTTTGACATGAAATCACAAATGTTTTGGAAAGAAGGCAGTATGATACTTCTGGACACATGGAAGAAGTTTGTAGAATAAAATGCACCTATATAATTTAATAAATGCATACTAAAATTTAAGTCTTCTGCCTTTTATCCACTTAACCCCTTAAGAGGCAAAGTACTTCGGTTGCTAAAATGGTAAAATGATCGTCTGACACCAGGATTTGCAAGAAAATTTATATGAAAGTAACTAAAAGCGTTTCTTCGAGTATATGGTATAAATAAAATTTAGTTTTAAAATCCTGGTGCCAATGTGGCATTTGGGAATTAAAATTAAGTGGTATATATAATATACCGGTGCCCTTCAAGGGGTATGGTCGCATTAAATTACGGTTTAAAAATTCAAATTGCTTATTGGCACTACTTTTTTGTAAAAGAAATATTCACCTTATTTAATGACAGGTAAAGTGACACCATAATAAAGCCAATTAAATAATTTATAAAACTGGTAGGAATTTAACCATCTGAATAAAAGACACAGCCCGTGAATAGCACGGGAGTGAGAATTAGCCCTTTCAGGGGCAAGGTACTTGTATTCGCAAAATGTTGAAATAATTTTATGACACCAGTATTTACAAGAGAATTTATTTGTAAACAAGTAAAAGCATATTTTCGCGTACATAATAAAGGTGAAATTTTCATTATAAAATTCCGGTGCGAATGTGGCAATTATGGATTAAAATTATGTGATGCCGTGACTGAATCACCGCCCTTCAAGAGGTTAAATTTTCCATCAAGATTGGCACGAACTTCCTGACAATCCAATATCTAATCCAATATCCAATAAATATTAATGTATTTTATATTTACATATAACTTTCAACAAATGCTTTATATAATATTCGAACCTATATGATTTTTTTAAAACTTAAGGGGGAAAATATAATAATACAAAATATTTAATTATTAAACTCATAAATTAATATTAAATTTATTTCGGTCATTAATAGATATTTTCTACAAAACAAAAAAAAATCGAAATTAAAAAAGAATATTAGTTTAGGGTTTCAATTGTTGAGTCACACTAACAAAATGTTGTCCAACAATTTTTCATTTTTAAAAGTATTTTATTGAACAGACTATCTAAAAGTGGAAAGCATCGCAGTTAACTAAACATAAGAGCATTCACTGAAAATTTCACCCAGTATTATTCAAAAAGAATTGTTCTTTGTATGGCATTTTAGATTATCATCATTAATTTTCCAGCATTATGTCACATGCTGTTATAATAAATCAATGAAACATAAAACGAATTTTCCCCAACTGCAATTGGTTTATTTACCTTCAACACGCTGATTAATGATTCAAGCTTACTCAAACTCATTTATGTCGTACAAAGTAATTAAAACGCTAGAAAAAATATTATCAAGCCACAAGAATATTATTTCTATCACGATGTCAGATTTACGGCAATAATATTTCAAATAATACACTTAATATTGTATTTAATTATAGAAAGGTTGATCATATCTGTTGATCATATTTATTGATTATAATCTGTTGATTTATCAATAAAAATCTCTGATCTGTTGATTTATCGATAAAAATTTATGATCTGTTTTTAATCAATAAAAATCTGTGATCTGTTAATTAATTGATAAAAATACATTTTGCTTATTTAGCTGCAATTATTTTAATTATTACTTTTATATATTTAATGTCAAATATCACATTGCATAGCTACCAACTTTTACGCTATTTTGCTTATACTAAAATTTAATAGAGATTTTCACCTTGTTCAATCGTGATATTTCGACGATTAAAGTAGAAAATATTTTCTATAAAATTTTAGTTTTAACTCACTGGCCGCAGAGCAAAAGGGCAAAATTGTAATGTTGCTTTCTGTGTAATGTTTGTTAAATGCTAAAGAAACACGTTTTTCCCAGCATGATAAACACACACACACACACTAAAAAAAAAAAAAAAAAAAAAAAAAAAAAAAAACATTAGGTATTTGCATATATGCCTTGGGAGTTTTAATCACAACTTGATTTTTTTTTAAACTGGACTATATCTGTAGAATTGTATTAATTAAAATAATGTTTATATTGCAGTAAAACCTACATCTTAGAGAACGGATTTGTCGGTTCGTGGCGGTGAGAAGGTTAAGAAGAAAGCGTAAAAGTTGGCAGTTATGCACTTTGTCACCATTAAAGGATAGGATTTTTAGGGAATTTGTTTTCAAGAGATGTGAAGAGTTTTAATTTGTATTTTTTTTTTTTTTTACCCTAATGTTTTATGCATAGACGACAGTAGAAAACGGTGTTTAATTTTATTTGATATATTAAATAATGACGGCTTGACTGTTGATCCACGGAAGCGCTTCGAAAAAAGAGGATCAAACGGTGGACGCGTAAACTCATCGTAGACTCAGAACAATGCAAAAAAATCAGTGGTTTTCATAGTCCATATGCTAATGGAAGACGCAGCTATTTCCAAAAATATGCATTTTTAGGGAACTAGCATCTTGTTAAAGTAAAATGTACATTTGCAACCATAAATTTCTTTACTTAAACTTACCTAGAACAGCGATAAATAAACTTTTTGAAAAAGCTTTACATATTTTAATAACAATAAATTAAATGAGAAAAATATGTTGCGATTAATTCTCTAAAACAAAAGTATTAAATGAGCGGCTCGAGGGCCACAGAAATACTACTTTTTAAATAGATATCGTCATTTTATTTAATGACAGAAAGAATTTCGTTCATTAATTAAGAAGAATAATACTGTACAAAAATAGAGGGGTTTGAATACTGCTTTTCTCAAAAAATTGTCCGCACCGATTCTGTAAAAGATCAAGTACATTGAAAATTTAAGGAAATAGAAGGTCCATAAATTATGAATGTGCTGTTCGTTACTATTTACTTGCTATAGCGTGGTCTACGTCTTATAGCTCTAAAATCGCTCTGTCATTTTTTATATCAATTTCTAACTAACAAATAAGTTTTTCGTATGCATAAACAATAATTTTAAAGGCAAAAAAAAAAAAAATTACAATTTTGAACAGGCCAAAGTGGTTATAACCCAGTGTTGCCAGATCGGGGACTTCTTTGTCCCCAGATTGTTGATTGTCACCGCTTTTTTGAAATAGAAATATTCACCCTATTTAAAAATAAAATAAAAATTCTGAAAAATAAGCGAATTATACTATTTTTAAAAAGTGATGTCAGACAAATAATCTGAATTAAAAAAGTCCCCAATCTGGCAACAATGTGATAACCTTTAACACTAGAACTCCCGGAAATTTTACCCAAGTTTCAGAAAAAATATTTTACACCAGAATTTTTATTTAGAATTATTTGACTGATTTATTTAACGTAAAATCTGCATTTATTAAATTTAACTTATTTTGTGAAATAATTTCTGGTTCAGTTTGACATTCAATCATATGGTCGGATTCGAATCGACTCCTTTCGGGCGTTCTAGAGTTAAACAACACTGTTAAGATGTGTAGCCGAATAAACATACGCAACATGCTTTAACCCTTTCAGGGGCAAAGCACTTCCATTGCTAAAATTTTGAAAGGAATAAATGACAGCGGAATTTATGTTCAAATTTATTTGGAAAAAGCTAAAAGCTATTTTTCACATACCTAAAAAATGGGAAAAAATTACCAAAATTCTGGTGCCATGTGCGCATTTCGGAATTAAAATTAAGGTGTTTAATTAAAATACCACTGTCCCTTAAAGGGTTAAAATCTATCGTTATATTTAATATAAAGATATATTTTTGTAAATTGTGGTACGGTCAGAGATGTGATTTATGGCTTTTTGCATACAAATATAAACTTGGAGAAAATGTTATTTTTTAAGCGGAATATTTTTGCGATTTAATAGAACTACATTTTCTCTAAAATTATACTGGTATGAAAAAAGTCAGAAATCTCATCCCTGAGTACGGCATAATGTAAACATTGTCACTGATCTTGACCAATAATCAGAGTTAATGCCAAAAATTCTTCAAAGATCGAATTTGCGGGATCGCGCCCGAAATACCGTCTTCATATGATTTTCATGCAATATTTCCATATTTTTAAATATTTATATCTAGTACTGTGATTAAAATCAGTTAAGTTGAAAGTTTCCATATACGAACAAAACCATTTGTAAACATTGTTTTAATGTTGTGCGGAAAATCCGCAACTTACGCTAACTAGAAGTAAGGGGGACAAAAAGACCTGACAGAGAATAGTAAAATATCTGATAAAAGCCTTTCCTAATACAGTTATTTTGAAACATCTTATATTCATGCGTTTTTAATATTTTGCTTTAAATTCGTTTTGCGTAACTCAGGGATGGCCAACTGTGGCACGCCGGATACCACTAAAATTTTACAGAAAAAATCGACTTATTGAATCTCAGAGATTCGAAGATTAGATAAGGCAATGATTACTATTAAATTATAGTGGTTTCAAGCATGCCACAGCTGGCCATCCCTATTGTAACCCCTTCAAGGGCTGTGGTTCATTTTTGGTCTACTAATTTTAATCCCTAAATGCCACATTAGCACCAGAATATCGGAATGAAAAATCTCCTTTTATTAAGTGCGTGGACAAAAGCTTTTGCTTATTTTGAAATAAATTTGTTTGTAAATTCTGGTGTCTTTCACTCATTTCAGTATTTTGCGAATAGAAGTACCTTGCCCCTGATATATTATACTACGCATAAAAATAACGCATTTTTTTTTAAAGCGTCAAACAATGATCAGCATAGCTGCCAACATTTACGGTTTTTTATTACCACAAAAAATTTACAAAAAATCTTGACTTATTGAATCGCAGAGTTCACCAATTAAATACGGAAACGTTTACTATTATATTTTAGTTGTAGGAAAAAAGCGTGAAAGTTGGCAGCTATGACGTCCAGGTTCTTTTCATATTAAAAATTGATTATTTCGTACATTTCAATTACGAATTTGTACGTTAAATAATATTAGTTATTCTATATTTACATGAGTCTTTATGTGCACTAATAATAATATAGACATAATAATAAAAAATAATAATAATGCAAATGAATAGAAATATCAGAAACCCTTCTATTATCAAAGGGATTTTTTTATCCATTATGCCAACATGCTGATATTTCTTCTTGTGAAAAGTTTTGAAATTAAATAATAAAATATTAAACATAAATCATCTATAATTTTATGTAAATATTATCATCTTCTTTATATAAAAATTAGCACCTTCCAAAAATTGTCCCCTAACGGTTTCATTGATAATTGCTTCTCAATAAACATGATCCAACGTACATCAACTTAAACAAAAATAATTTCAATGTTTGCTTTGCAAACAAATTTAAATGTTAATCAATACATAATATAAATTGTTTCTTTGAACTTATCATTAGAAAAATAATTTATCTGACTTTTGCAAATTATTTCCTTGAATGAAATGCTTGCTTTTCAAAATGAAAAATATTAAGGGATTTATTTCTGTTGTAACATCCTAATAAATTACAAACAAAATAAAAATCGTTCTAAAATGCATATAAATAAACCCACCCAAATGCTAAAAGCTTTTGGGCAAATTTCCAAGCGTGCACAACAAGTGAGCAATCTGAACGTTTAATTAAGAAGTGTTGGGATTCAGTAAAAACAGAGAATTTTACTCTGTTTTATTTTTTCTGTTTACATTGCCGTGTTATAACATAAGAGAAATTTTAGAAAATAATCTATCATTGCAAACGACTTAAGAAAACCTTTGGTGGTTTACTGCTAAAGAAGGAATTTATTATGGAGTTAAATATGAAGTTTTCGGCGTGTTAATTACTTTTCTAAAACATTTAATCATTCCTAATGGAACAAAATAATTCTTAATTACGATTTTTTAATTATTTTGTTGTAAAAATTGTAAATAAATTTTGCTAAATACTCGCAAATTAATCATTATGTAGAATTTTAAAAACTTCATATAAAGTATTATGAAAAATACGTTGAACACATAGCTGCCAACAACTTACGCTTTCTTGTACAAGAAAAAATTTATACTAAATTTTACCTTTTTAAATCGCCGTAATCTTCCGATTAAATAAGGCAAAAATTTCTATTAAATTTTTGTATTACTCTAAAGCGGAAGAGTTGGCAAATATGGTTTAACACTAGAATGACGGTAAGGGGCAATTTTGGCCCGTAACAAATGAATATATTTCGGTTATGACCAGAAATTGCTTTATAAAATATGTTTAAATGTCACAAAGGAAAAAAGGGTAAATTAAATAGGTTAAGCACTTTAAATAAAAATTCTGGAATTAAATATTTTTATAAAACTTGAGTACAAATTCCCGTCTTTCTAGTGTTAACACTTTGGAGGCCAGTGGTTCATTTTTGGGCGCTTAATATTAATCCCTAAATGCAACATTGACACCAGAATTTTTGAATAAAAATTTTCCTTTTGTAAAGTACTTGAAGAAAAGCTTTTACTAATTTTCAAATAATTTTTTCTGTAAATTTAGGCGCAATTCGTTCATTTGGGCATACTATGAATAGCAGTAGTTGAAAAAAGTAAAAAGTTTGTGAAAGGGTGTGACCCCTTCCAGGGCGGTGGTTCATTTTTGGACCACTTAATTTTAATCCCTAAATAGGACATTGACAGCAGAATTTTGGTTTGGAAATTTTAGCTGTATTAAGTACATGAATAAAAGCTTTGACTTTTTTTCAAATAAATTTGTTTGTTAATTCTGGTGTCATTCACTCGTTTCAGCATTTCACGAATGGAAGTACCTTGCCCCTGAAAGGGTTAAATGTGAATTTGAAATGAACAGTTGTGGAAAAATATGTAAACATTCCCTACTAACGCTGGACGAACTTGCAGTAGAAGAAAATTACTGGTACCGAACGACTGGAAATAAAGAATAATTTTAAATGATGTACATAAAAGTTTCTTATGGGGCCCATCTAGAAATAAAAAATAGCCCATCTAGAAATAAAAAATAGCCCAAACTTCGTTTTTTTTTCAATATAAACACACAATTTTTACAATTTATTTTACATTTATTTTACATTCAAACTTTGCCTAGCCTTCTGAGCGATTTGGACGTATTTTTCCGTTTCCCAAAACAGTTTAAATATGTTGTAGGAAAAATATTTAAACAAAATTGTATTTTAAAATGTAATATCAAATAAAGCGGCATGAAGTGAATTTTAGAAACAAACAGGGAAAGAGAATTTACATTAAAATTATTAGGGTTTCGTTCATCTAAAGAAGCCCTATTAGTCTCGCTCCTCTGTCTGTCTGTCTGTCCGTCACAGAGCCCGTTCTCAAAAACTATACATGTTGGAGACTTGAAATTTTGCAAACTTATAGATGAACACCACACATCATACGACAAATGATAACATTTTGAAAAAGTCGTACATTTAACCCTTTGGGCTGCCACATGTGTATTTTAAACAATTCTTTCTAAGTGAGTCCCTAATTAGGTTGCAGGCATGAAATTTTGCGTACTTATAGATGGACACCTCAGATCAAACAACAAATCCTAAAATTTTGAAAAAGTCGTACATTTAACCCTTTGGGCTCTCACATGTGTATTTTAAACAATTCTTTCTATGTGAGCCCCTAATTAGGTTGGAGGCGTGAAATTTTACATACTTATAGCTAAACACCTCACATCAAACGACAAACTATAAAAGTTCGAAAAAGTCTTACATTTAACCCTTTGGGCTCCCACATGTGTATTTTAAACAATTCTTTATAAGTGAGCCCCTAATTAGGTTGGAGGAGTGGAATTTCGTATACTTATAGCTGAATACCTCACATCAAACGACAAATCATAAAATTTTCCAAAAGTCGTACATTTAACCCTTTGGGATCCCACATGTGTATTTTAAACAATTCTTTCTATGTGAGCCCCTATTTAGGTTGGAGGCATGAAATTTTACATACTTATTGCTGAGCACCTCGCATCAAACGACAAATCATAAAATTTTGAAAAAGTTGTACATTTAACCCTTTGGGCTCCCAAATGTGTATTTTAAACAATTCTTTCTAAGTGAGCCTCTAATTAGGTTGCAGGCGTAAAATTCTGCATACTTATGAGCTGAATAGCTCACATCAAACGACAAATCATAAAATTATGAAAAAGTCGTACATTTAACCTTTTGGGCTCCCACATGTGCATTTTAAACAGTTCTTTCTATGTGAGACTCTAATTAGGTTGGAGGCGTGAAATTTTACATACTTATAGCTGAATACCTCACATCTAACGACAAATCATAACATTTTGAAAAAGTCGTACATTTAACCTTTTGGGCTCCTACATGTGTATTTTAAACAATTCTTTCAAAGTGACACCATATTTTGGTTGAAGGCGTGAAATTTTGCATACTTACAGCTGAACACCATCATGCGACAAACCATAAAAATTTGAAAAAGTCGTACATTTAACCCTCTGGGCTCCCACATGTGTATTTTAAGCAATTCTTTCTAACTGAGCCCATTATTAAATTGGAGATTTGAAATTTTACATACTTATAGCACAACACCTGAGTCCAGGCGACAAATCATAAAATCTTGAAAAAGTCTTACGTTTAACCCTTTGAGCTACCACATATGTATTTTAAGCAATTCTTTCTAATAGAGGCCCTATTTAAGTTGGAGATATGAATTTTTGCATACGTATAGCTGAATACCTCAGACCACACGACAAATCATAAAATTTTCAAAAAGTCTTATATTATTTACTTCTCCGGGCTCTAACTTGTATATTTTAAGCAATTTTTCTAACCTCCGCCCTTTTCACCCGGGGAGCACTTTTGCAACATTTGCTGACACCCCTTTGACCATTCTTTCATATTATGCACCATAGACTTACATATTTTAGTTCCACTTTTTATTGCCAGGGGTGCCTACTTATCTCGGGTGCTATGGGCCGAATCGCTTCGACTAATATATATACGGATTGTATGTAAAACGGATTTTCGTTCGGATCGAGGTTTGTTTAGAATAGAGTGCGCCCCTGTTTGCGAAATGTGGAACTAACAGATTTTTCAAAAGGATAAAGTGTTTTGAAAGGAATATTAAACGAAACCCTCTGTGCGATCTGGGATCACACTTAACCACTTGTTTTTATAAGCATTTTTATGAAAATGCAGGAAAGCCTTCAAGAAGTTCGGATGGCTAGATACGAAATTTCGAGTAATTTGGATGAAACGTTTTTGAATTATAAGCAATCAAAATTTAGAGCATCAAATGTTCAATTAAATTTTCATATTTTTATTATTATCTCCTGAAATTATAATCATAATGAGCTAATTATTTGTAAGGATATAAAACTAAATAAATTGAAAAGTGCCCAGTTATACTGGTGGCATTGAGCCCACAGGCTATTCACACTAATTGTATATTATACTCTTATTTCAAAGAAGAAATGCCCTCGAAAAATAAATCAAAGAGGGATTAGTCCCCACCCCTCTGTTTCCCATTTTTATACTTCACAAATGAACCTCCAAATCTCATCAGGGAAGCACCTTATCAGAATAAACCGGGATACGAAATTTCAAGCAAATCGGACAGAAAAACCCATTTATCTAAATTAAGGTAGGATTAGTCCCCGAGCCCTCCTTTATACTTAACCAATGAACCCCCATATGTAGTCACGGAACAGACTTATCAAAATTAACCTATTTACAAATTTTGATGCAAATTGGATAATTCTGCCTGAAAAGTCCATTTATCTAAATTGAGAGGGGGGGGGGTCTTAGCCCCCCGTTCGACCTTCATACTTAACCAATAAACCCCCCAAAAGTATACAAAGAAGATCATTATCAGAATGAAACTATTTACAAAGTTTGATACAAATCGGAAAAATCTGCCTGAAAAACCAACTTATCTAAATTAAGGGAGGTAGCCTCCGTTCCCCCCTTTATACTTAACCAATGAACCCCAAAAGTAATCGGAGAAGCACCTTATTAGAATGAACGTATTTACAAAATTTGATGCAAATCGGAAAATTCTGCCTGAAAAACCAACTTATCTAGATTAAAGGGGGGGGGGGGGGATTAGCCGCCGTTCCCCCTTTATTCTTAACCATTGAACCCCCAAAAGTAATCGAAGAAGCGCCTTATCAGAATGAGCCTATTTACAAAATTTGATGCAAATCGGAAAATTCTGCCTGAAAAATCCACTTATCTAAATTAAGGGGGAGGATTTTCCCCCATTCCCCCTTTATACTTAACAAATTAACCCCCAAAAGTAATCGGAGAAGCACCTTATCAGAATAAACCTATTTAAAAAATTTGATGCAAATCGGAAAATTCTGCCTGAAAAACACATTAACCTAAATTCAGGGGGGGGGGGGGGGGTTGTCCCCCGTTCCCTCTTTATACTTAACCAATGAACCCCCAACACTAATCAGGGAAGCAGCTTATTAGAATGAAACTAGAAAAAAAAAATTGAAGTAAATCCGATATTTCTATCAAGAGTTTTCGTGGTACGTACGCACATACTGAACCAGCGGACACATTAGCTCTCAGGCTTTGATAGCCAGTGAGCTAAAAACACAGACATAGGCAGATTGAACTTGTGAATTTTATAATATGATTTATGAAATTAATATTATGGAAAATCATGAATTTCAACCTACACTTTTTTGATGGATTTATATTTATAATGTTCTTATTTCTGCGAATCCAAAATGCTGTCAGAATTGAGTACTGCTATTGAAGAAACAAAGTTATGGCTCGTTTTAATATGTAGATGCCCCCCGAAGCAAATTTTATCTATACCATTTAAAAGTAGACTTTATTTCCAATCGTTCTGTACCACTAACTTTCTTCTATGATATTCTGTTGAGGAGTTAGTAGGGGGCGATTTTTTTTTTCTAAGACTGTACGTCTATGATGTGCAGAAAAACATAATTTAAAAAATATATTTTTTACACAATTTATTGAAATATTTGGGCTTGGCTATAGTCGAAACATATTAAGATAGTTAAATGACCATATTAGCTAGAAATAATACATTAATAGAAGTAAGTGACTTAGTCATTCTGTAGCATTTCAACAATAGAGTACCGAACTTCAATTTGTATACAGCCCCTAAAATATACTCAATTTAAAATAATTATTTTTTCTCAAATTAATCGTACGAATTTTATGAAATTTTGTATTTATTCTAATTGAAGAGTGTAGAATTTATTTGCGATATCAAAATTGGTTCTGCTATTGAAAAATATAAAGTTTCAGTTTGTTTTGACATGTAGATGCTTCCCTTAGCCAAGTTTATATACATATGATTTAAAAGTAGACTATATTTGCAATCGTTTGGTACCAGTAATATTCTTCTACGATATTTCTTCCAGAGTTAGTAGGAGCGAGACGGCGTGTACTTTTTTCTCCACGACTGTACAATAAGATATATAAACGTAAATACTAGAATGGCACTTAACTGTATTAACCGTTTGGACTCCGGCGTCTCTTACACAAACTGTATTCGGCGGCACCACTTTTTAAAAAGAAGTTTCCTTGAAGTGAACAATTGCAAAACTGCTCTGAACTAATACAGTAAATTTTATTTTCCTTTATTACTGGTGCAAAAAACAAATTTTGCAAAGAAAGATGATGACGCAGCAGCGGCGACAACGGAGTGCAAAGAGTTAAATTAATTTGAATTTTATGTAGCGAGGCTCCCTCTCATTTCGTTTTCAGAATACCACAATTTATCAAAGAAAAAACTTCTTTTTAGCAAATACAGAGTACAGTGGCTTACTTTTAAACTTGCGTTTTTTTTTTTTTTTTTTTTTTTTTTTTTTTTTTTTTAAGGCCAGTATTTCACTAACAGAAATTTCTGTGTATGAAATCTGCAGTTACATGCGGAGAAATTTCGGTATTCTGAAGGAAAAAAGTAAGAACCGTAAAATCCGTGATATCTTCGGTACCATTTTAAATTACCGTACTTTCCCGCGTATCCGCCGCGGCTTAAGATAAGTCTTTTTTATACCTGTAATTTTATTGAAAAAAATAAGTCAAATAATTGTTAAGCAGAAGCAAGTCACATTTTGTTTAACACGTTCACGCCGGCGCGGCGGGACACACTCGAATCTCTCAGAGTTGTCAAGTCTACGGCTTTTTGCACACCACTCTTATTTTAGAGAAAATATTGTTCTTTTAAATCGCCCAATTGTTCTAATTAAATTAAACAACGTTTTCTGTATTAAAATACTGGTATACAAAAACCCGGAGACTTTGCAGCTCTGAGACAGTCGAGTGTGACCATTGCCACCGAAACACTCAAGGCCTGAGGACACGAGTTGTGACGTCATCACTAATCGACCGACTTCTTAATAGTGTTGTAATTCCCACAGGAAATTTTTGAATAGCATTTTTCTTTTATTTTATTTGTGGAATAGCTATCATCTTATAAAACAATAATAACTATTTAAACTTACTGGTGAGAATTTGGAGTCGCCCAATAAAAAATCAACCAGATGCGGCAACACTGAGGCATACCGCATCTGGCTGAATTTTTATTTAGGGATTCCGAATTCTACCAATATGTTTAAATAGTTATTATTGTTTTATAAGATAATAGCTATTCCACAAATAAAATTTAAAAAAATTGCTATTCAAAATTTTCCGGTGCGAATTCGAACACTAGTGAGAGTTCGGTCGATTAGTGATGACGTCACAACTCGTGTCCTCAGGCCTTGAGTGTTTCGGTTGCAACGGTGTGACCCACCGCGCCGTCGCGAACGTGTTAATATTAATTCTGGTAGGAAATCGAGTTGTCTGCGGTGCGGCGGATACGCGCGAAATACGGTATCCAATATAAAAACAGTGTTGCCAGTGGGCTACTTCTTTAAAATTCAGATTTCTAGATTGGCACCACTTTCTTTGAAATAGTTAAATTTGCCTAACTTAATCACATATTAATTAAGGCGAAAACAAGAGAAAATTTACTATTTCATAAAAGTGGTGCCAATCCAGAAATCTGAAATTTAAAAAAGTAGCCCACTGGCAACACCGTTTTCATATTGGATAGTTTGACATATGTCAAACAATCATAACTACCATATGGCACCGAAAGTATCACTTTTCCAAATTTTATAGAATTTTACCGTGAAGTTTAATTTTGTTGCAAATGTTTTAAAAATCTGACGCGAAAAGATTTCTTTAGAAAGTCTGGCAATCAGAAAACGGCGCAGGTGACGTAAAGTTATACTTCTCTTTCATCAAAACAAATTCTGGACAATAACCAGTTATTAAAATTTATAAAATTTAATATAAGTAGCCTTTAAGTTCCAAATACAGGCTTAGTATAAATGAATGACCAGATTTTAAAATTATATCTTCAAAACTAGTACACATATTATAATAAGCGATATATGAAAATAAACGAAAGTTTTATTTGACGCCACTCAACGCTGGAACACCGCCCCCTGAATACTAGACCTGAGCGGGGACATAAAAATGGCGGCTGCAGAAGGCGGATTTTTTTCAGCGTGTACATGTTCTCTTGAATTTTGGTGCCAATATTTATTAAAAGTTTTCCGCTTTGTTTTTATGAGATTAAAGAAGTGAAAGAAATCTTTTATAAAGTACTGGTGTCTAAATTTATTCTGCAGCCGACATTTTTGTGTCAGCGCTCAGGCCTAGTATTCAGGGGGCGGTGGCTAGAATGGACTTACGGATGATGAAGATTTACCCTTATTCACATGGCCACTAAGATCCCAGGATCTTACGCCATGTAATAATTTTTGGGGGGTTTCATCATAGATCTTGTTTATGAACTACCATTGCCGGAAACACTACAATAAATTAAAGAACTCATCAATGCTGAATTAAGAGTCGTCGACAGTGTAAAACTGCACAATGCGTGGAACGAACTTAATTACAAAATATATGTTTTGGAGTTACGGATGGTTCACACATCTAACATTTGTAACTGAGAGAAAACTTTGAATTTTTATTTCGCTATTTCACACAGTTTTTATTAACAGAAAATTATACAAAAATTACCAGTTATGCATCTTTGGTATCTATATAGCCTGAGTTAATGGCATGAAATTCCGAGCAGCAGTTTTTTGAGAATTTTTTTTCTTTAATTGAAAACATTTTTATCTCATTAACACTAGAACGGCGGCGAGGGGTCATTTTGACCCTTTCTGAATGAATACATGTCGATTCGAACCAGAAATTTCTTTGTAATATAAGATTAATATAAGCTGCACAAAAATAACTTAAATAAATAAGTTAAATAGTTTTAAGTAAAAATTCTGATGTGAAATATTTTTTTTTAAACTTGAGTAAAAATTCCCGCCGTTCTAGTGTTAAATATTAGTATTTATAGGGTAATAATAGTGGAAATACATTGTCAGATATGTAGCCACACCTGAGGAAAAAATCAGGAAATTTGATTGAAAGGCATGTTTCCAATACTTATCCGGATATGCCCTTTAACTTTCACGCATGCTCAAATGCGTGAATTTTTGAGTCTGATCTTACAGAACGAGGTTTATGCTTTAATATATATGATTATGCTAAATACTAAACACACTGCGATTAGTCAAATAAATAAATTAAAAATACAAATTCTGGTGTAAAATATTTCTATAATGCTTGAGTAAATTTTCCGGACTTTCTAGTGTTAAAGACAGACTTAAAATTTAAATTTTATATACTTACTTGGACTAATAAATATTCACACTATACAGCAGTGATGGGTAGAACGTTTTTACTATCGAATGAATCATTCGGGCATGCGTAAAAACATAGTTTCGAACCTTCCAATATATTTTAATCAACTATCACCAGAAAGTTTGTAAAAAGAAAAGAAGCAAAAGCATATTTGTCAGTCTTCGCAATATTTTTAATCAATTATCTTAATAAATTTCGAAGAAAAAAAGAATTTTTATATTGTTATGGGGTTCTTAAATTAATTCAAATTAAAATAAGAAATTTCTTTTGCGATACAGAATTTCTTGTGGAAACTGCTGTGGAGAATTTCTTGCAGTATGAATTTAAAAAAAAAAAAAAAAGGTTGACAGCTGCGCTTTTGCGCATGCCCGAATGATTTATTCGAATATTAAAATCATACATTCAGCAGACACCATCCCCTGAATACTTGGTCTGAGCACTGACACAAAAATGTAGGCTGCCAGTTTAGCAATTTAGCAGTAGGCGGATATTTTCAGCGTGTTTACTTAAACTTGAAGTTTGTTACCAATATACTTTTAAAGATTTTTCAGCTTTATTTTTCTTAGATTAAAGAAGTCAATGAAAACTTTTAGAAAATACTGGTGTCCAACTTTAGGGACCGTACAAACAAACAGACCCTCTTTATATCAGCGCTCAGGCCAATATTCAGGGGGGGGGGGCGGTGCTGCACATCCCTACTATACAGGTCGCTTGACGCATTTATGCGTCATTTATAAAACTATCCTTAAGAAATTTTACATTTTCTCAGAAAATTAAATTAGTTATTTTTTGCTATTACAATGTGAGATACATAGCTGCCAACCTTTACGCTTTTTTGCTACCACTAAAATTTAACAGAGATTTTCTCCTCGTTTAATGGTGAGATTATGACGATTAAATAACACAACATTTATATAAAATTTTAGCGGTAAGAAGAACGCATAAAAGTAGCAGCCATGGAAGTGTATCGTGAATAAAATAAAGGGAAATTGGTATTAAACAACTTTCTGGTGTGAAATCGAAATTTCTTAATTTCGCCCCACTAGATTTGGCAACACTATTTGCCGGTTTGAATAGTTTTAACCCTTTCAGTGGCGGTAGTATGTTTATGAAACCACTTAATTTTAATTCCAAAATGCCACAATGGAAACAGAATTGTGGTAAAAAAAATTGCGGTTTATTATATTATGTCAAATATAGCTTTTTTCCTTATTACCAAATAAATTTGTTTGTAATTCCAGTTTCATTCATTCATTTAACCTTTTAGGAATGGAAGTGTTTTGCCCCTGAACTGGTTAAAATATCTTATACCGTGTCTGCCAACTCTAATGCTTTTTGTTATCACTAAAATTTAATAGTAAATTTTATCTTATTTAATCACGCCGAAATATATGATGAAATATCTAATAAAAAATCATAAATTTGGCAGCCATTCTTATACTGGAATAAGTTTTTTTTTGTATGTATGAGGTAGTGTAAAATAGAATACCATACGCTGCTTTAAAGATTATAGGGTACCTTTTTTTTTTTTTTTTTTTTTTTTTTTTTTTTTTTTTTCGTAAAAAGTAATTTAAGATAATGAACAGTTATTCAAATTTTGTTAAAAAATCATATAAGATGTAGCGCTTAAAATTCTTTTAAATCTTTATTTTTCTCATATTAAGAATGGCTTATTAAGCTGTAATGTGACTCATTGATCAAGGATATAATGAGTAGGTACAAGACGTATCTGGATAGGTGCCTAAAATCCAAATAGATAATAAGACTTAAAAAAATCCCTAATCTGTCGTAATGAGGGAATATTTTTCTAAGCAAACGATAAGATTTTTTTTCATGTAAATTTTATTGTCTGCTTGTTCACGCTGAAAATTTAATAATTAATAGATTGCGCTGTTTGCACATCATCGAAAACGTGTTTTTAAGTTATATGTTTATGATAATTTATTAAACTAATGGATTTTATACCAATTTATGTTATCTGGGAGACACAATTTATAAAAAGTGGTAGTTCACATTATACTAAAATTGTTTAGACAAAATAAGACTACCGATTATCTAAATTTAAAAATACATTTTTCTAAAATCTTCAAAAGGCAAATTTGTGTAATTTCTCGTTTCCGCTACATTTAAAACGTTAAGTAAATTGTAATTTTTACTTGCGCTAACAATTCATTTATATTTCCTGCATAAAGAATTTTCAGAAAAATAAAAATATGTTTTGAATTTTTTTGTTAAAAGTTTTCTTTTTTATTAATTGAAGCAATTTTACTAAACGAACAAATGCATAGTGTTAAATAAAAAGTAAATTTCCTGTAGTATAATATGGAGGGAAATTTTGTTAATTAATTACTTGTTTATTCTATGTCTTTAAAGTAAAATAATACATCCTTCCTAAAACCATTCCAGAATTCTTTTTAAACGCATTTGGTAAAACCGTAAAGATTATTGCATCACATATTTTAGAAAATTTTGGAATATCCCTTAGAGATATTTTGGAAATGACTATAATTAAAGAAATTTTTGTAGGAAAGTTTACAGCGTTTCTTTTGACGTCTTTTCGTAAAACGTTAAAATACAACTAAATGCTATACAATTAAGGATAGTACATGGTCTCTCGCATGTTAGAATTAATAAAAGAAAAAAAAAAACAATCACGTCGTCACTTCATAATGATAAACAGAAAATGTAAAAAGAAAAGAAGGAAAGAAGGATACTGTAAAATATCTTTTTTCTGTGTTTTAAAAATATATTTGAACTTGTCCGACATAGTGACTTGCCTTCAACTTTTCAGTAAGGAGAGAATGCGTTGAGTCGATTGTATTTTTTTAATGACTTATATTTATTAATTTCTGTTACTTTGAACTTTGTAATTTGGAATGAAAATTTTTCATATATTAACACATTACCGACGGGTAATTTTTATCAAATTTGAATTTTAAAACAGTAGAAGCTCCTCCCTGTTCTGAAAGTCTTTTGTAAATTGGTGTTCTAGATAGGTTTATCAAGTTTATACATCGGTAAATATCTTTGAATGTACGAATTTAACCCTAGAACTACCGGAAATTTTACTCAAGTTTTATAAAAACATTCTACACCAGAATTTTTACTTAAAACTATTTAATTTGTTTATTTAACTTATTATTGTCTGATTTATACATTTAGTTTGTTTTGAAGAAATTTCTGGTTTGAATAAATATTTTGAATGTACATGTCGGGTCCATTGGACGCTTCTGGTAGACAGATGGTTAATACACTGGTGGGCAAAAATTAAGGACGAGATTTTATTTTAATATATCGTCGTGCGGAAGTTTTCCACATCGACCGAAATCCTACCATTACCAATAGATTTCCAAGATATGAAAATATGGGACAAGTGATCAAAATTATTTAGCAATACGTTCTGTTGCCTTGTTCGTATTTTAATTTATCTGCTCCGTTCTTAATTTTTGCACACCAGTGTATATTGGGTCGTTTGAAAAGTCGTGTCCGTTTGGGAAAATCAGTTAGTACCGGAAAATTCTGACCAGCAATTATTAGACATTAGATATCGGAATCAATGTCCAAGAGCTATATGATAGTATTTTCCGGTACGAATTAATTTTCCCAAGCGGACACGACTATCCGAACGACTCAATAACATGTCTTACAAATTTAAAATATGTTAACAACATGATATATACGCATTTTTTCGTAAGGCAGAAACAACGCCCGTAGTCGATGTTGTTTTTCGAATGAAAACGATAATTCTTGTTTCCCGTCTTGAAGGTCTTAGATACGCGAAGAAAAGCTTTTACTTCTATTCGAATAAATTTCTTTGTAAATTCTGGTAACAATCAATCATTTCATTGCCAATAGAAGCACTTCCTCTGAAAAGGTTTAAATTTTCTCATTTTTTTTATTGCTCTTTAGAAAGAAGTTTGTTAACCCCTTGAAGGGCAAGCAATTGCTTTTGTGTAATGCTTAATTCCCACCGGAAATTTAGAAAATTTTTATTTCAAAATAAGGAAAAGCAATTTTACGACTTTTCTCAACTAAAGTCAGAAAACTAAAATTTCCAAAATTTTTTCTGGTGCAAATCCTGATTAATCGTAGGTGGGATAAAATATATCCCACCGCTCCCCAAGGGGTTAAGTTTTGGTCGATGTAATTAGCTGTACTTGCATTACTAATGTAATTAATATTATTTTCCTTTGAATGTTTAAACTAGTTTTCATAAAAAGGTATATGTTATTTTTATTCTGATTTCTTTCTCAATGATTCACACAACATTTGCTTTGAGTTATATTATGCCTTCTTAGTTAATTTTTCTTTATGTAGAAACGAATCATTCTGAAACACAGCTTCAAAAATAATGAAGAAGAAAAGGACATACGTCACATAACGGGCATTAATAAGTCAGGAATAAATGACGCTTTCTGTTATTAACCCTGTAGGACTCGCGTCGGGCCTGATAGACTCAGATTGCGTATGGGTTTTTACAACTGTCACCTCTATTTTTTTAAAGTAATCTTCAGGTTATATTGCCGCAGAATTTGTAATAATTGTCTCCGACTAAATAAGGTGACGATTACTATTTGTATTTATTGGTGGTAAAGTAAAAACCATTCATACTATGTTTATGTGCGCGTTCTCCAGGGTTAAGGGCTGGCATTTTTAAAGTTTTTTAATGCAGATGAAACGCCAACTATATGAAGTTTTTAGGACTATTTCTTTTTGTTTTCGTAAACAAAACTTTCCATCATAAGAAATTCGTCCAAACAACACTCTCACACGATAATTACATCAATTTTTTATTATTACTTCAACATTTTACAAGGACTTTATCAACCTATATGTTTCATTTAACTTCTTTACACCCTGTCTATTATACCACGGTCGCTAGTTTGGCTGTATTTTTATTCAGAAATTTAGTGTTCATACCAGAAATAAAGTATAGTATTTTCTGCTTTATTTAATAAAAGACATGGAACAAATATCATAAGTTACCACGGCCGCTATCTTGGAATTTTTCTTGTCGTGAAACCCCCTTTTCCGCCAAGTAGTAAATGTCGCCAAGCACCGGTTTATACGCATGTTTCGCTTAACTAAAATAAAATGTAAATAATAAACAAAATTCGCTAAAGTGGCAATCAGTAATCTTGTATGAGCGCTTCGCGCACATTAACCGAAAAACAACATCACTGCATTCAGCACTTCTCGCGGTGTAGCATTCTCAAAATTCAGCAGTTCTCGCTTTCTAGCAATCTCAAAATGTAAAAAACTCTTAAAGCAACAAAATGTACATAAAAAACGAAACTCGCTAAAGTGGCAATCAGTAATCTTGTATGAGCTCTTCACGCACATTAACCGAAAAAAAAACATTACTGTATTCAGCACTTCTCGCGGTGTAGCATTCTCAAAATTTAGCAGGTCTCGCTTTCTAGCAATCTCAAAATATAAAAAAAACTCTTAAAGCAGCAAAATAGACATAAAATTATCAGCATACCTTAACCTTTTGAGGGGCACCAGTATATATTATATACCTCCTACGATTAATAAAGTTTTACACCAGAAAAATTTTATTAAATTTTACTTTTCTAACTTTGGTGGAAAAAAGCTGTAAAATTGCTTTTACTTATTTTGAAATAGAATTTTTCAAAGATTCCGGTGGGAATTCAGCATTTCACAAACGTAATTGCTTGCCCCTCAAGGGGTTAACAGACATCTGCTTTCTTGAAAGGTCCAGCACGAAATCTCTCTCATAATATGACCCTCATTTTCCAAAATAGGCTTATGAATACGCATTGGCACACTATAAACAAACCTACTTTTCTTGTCAAATTTTCCTCATATTACTTAATTACTTCAGCAAAAGCGTTTAAAATGATTACAGAAACTATAATCAGTCAAATACATCCAATAAATGTAACATAAAAATAAAGACACAACGCTACAACACGATATCAAAATACATCCACAAAATCCACCACTTCTCACGGTTTGCCAGAACACAACACGTCAGAACACACACGTCACACAGGGTTCCACATATCGAGGTTGCCACATTCACAAACACCGCCAACACGCCAACAAAAAATCGCCAAACAATTCAAAACAACGGCTGAGGGAACATAAGGCATCTAAGCCAAAGACATTTATATAAAGACAAGATGTACAAGAAAAATTATATGAAATTAAGTAAAAGCTTACATTTGCGTACCTTGAATAAAGAAAAAATTTAGTTTCAAAATTCTGATGCCAATGAGGCGTTTGGAAATTAATATTAAGCGGTATATATAATATATCCGCACACTTTAAGGGGTTGAATTACTCTAGCGCCACTTTCCTATCTTACGTCTGGTTCTAAATCCAGACGAGCATTTCAGAAAAAACAGCTACTGGTATTTCATACTCTTTTAACTGTTTCTCACAAGATATTATTTTCGATTTCTTCCGCTTAAAAAGTTTCTTATTCGGTATTTTGTCATAAGCCTAAAATCGAAGAATAAATCAAACAAGTTTAACACTGGCTAGTTCTATTGGTTATTGTAGTGTAAGTCCCACAGCTGATAACTGTTATGCTTGTTGGACACCGTTATTTTAGAAAAGTATGCTTCGCCTTATTCAATTAATCTCCGATAAAATAAGTCACATTTTTCGTTCTAAAATAGTCATAGCCACAAATCATAGCATATGACTTACACTACAACTACTCATAGAACTAGCCCTCTATACAGGCAGAAACCAGTGTTTCCAAATCTGGTGGGGCTTTATTCAGAAATTTCGAGTTCACACCAGAAGTTTTTTAATACTTATTTTCCTTTATTTTATTCACAAAATATGTATCATTGTAATAACTAAAAGTAACTAACACAATTTTCGGCGTATATCCACCGATCTAACAATCATTTTTCGACCCAGAAATGTTTTTAAATAAAATATAACTTTTTAAATCGAGGTAAATATTTCGCTTCAATAACTTGATAAAATTTTTGGGTCCAAACAGAATTGTTTGATGCGCGGATTATACGTCTGAAATTACGGCTTTCAAATTTTCTGGGGAGAATTTAGAATTTCTTAAGGATAATTTTATAATAGACCACCGCCCCCTGAATACTAGGCCTGAGCGCTGACACAAAAATGGCGGCTGCCGAAGGCGAAATTTTTTAACATAGGTACGGTCCCTTAAATACAGACACCAGTATTTTATAAAACATTTCTCTGACTTCTTTAATCTCAGAAAAATGAAGCTAAAAAATCTTTAAAAAATTATTGGTACGGATATATAAGGGACCGTACACACGCTGAAGAAAATCCGCCCGCGGCAGCCGCCATTTTAGTGTCAGCGCTCAGGCCTAGTCTTCAGAGGGCGGTGAATAGACGCAAAAATGCGTCAGGGAAATGTATAGCGTTTAAGAATTGTACCTAAGGAGATATTTTAATATTTTTTTTTGTAGATTTTAACACTGAAATAACAAGAATTAATGATTTACTTGTGCGAAATAATATTTTCCGATGTATGCAGTGTTGCCAACCTGATACTTTATTTTTTTCCAGCTTGCATAAATGGCACCAATTTTTAAAATAGTAAATTTCACCTTATTTTTGAGCTATTTAATCTGTCATTAAATAAGGCGAACAATTTCTATACAAAGCAAATAAGGTGTTGCTATCCAACTTACTATATATTCACAAATTAAAAGACGTACAAACATATGAATAACATATATCTCTACGTTTCGGTTTAATCTTTAAAACCTTCGTCAGGAGAAAAAATTTTATTGGGCAAAAACTCTTTACACTCTACATTTTAAAAACATTTCAAAATACAAATCAGTCTAAAGGAAACTTTTTAATCCGAAATAAACAGTTCAGTGGCGCCATCTTTTAACCAAAGAAAACAACGATGAAAGAAGTACTGTAAAAAAGTGGAAATTTTCAACGGCTTTATGAATATTTTCTATTTAAGAAAATTTGTGGAAATCAAGCAATCTAAATTTTTAAGAAGTAGCACAATAGCAACACTAGATAACTTAACACCAAATACAAAGTTTTGTACAATCGGGCACTATTTCAGTCACACGACGTTCTTTCTACACATTTTCCCAGACTTAGTTTAACATCGCTTTGGTTTGAATCTTCTGAATGGAGTTAACCCCTTGAAGGGCGGCGGTATATAATATATACCACTTAATTTTAATTCCCGAACGCCACAAGTTTGGGACTAAGTTTTGTATTTTAAAATGTACACGAAGAAACACTTTTACTTACTTTCATATAAATTTGTTCGTAAATTCCGATGTCATTCAATCATTTTTACATTTTAGCAAAAGAAGTGCTTTGCCCCTGAAAGGGTTAACAAAGCGTCAGCCCTTAACACCCTCACAGTGGTAGTTCGCCAGGGGCTTCCCAATCAATTTACTATTTGAATTTCAGTGTGCTTTAATTTTGACCTTATCTCATAATGGAATGTCGAACGATTAAACAAGGAAGGAATTTAGCTTATTAAAATACAGCCAGAAAAGTGATTATGAATCCCTAGCGAACCGCTAAGTGCAAATTCAGTATCATCAAAAGGTGCACACACGATATGCATTTGGCAGCAGAGATAGAGATAAGTGCGATTTGTCGTATTTTATTAGAACATTTTCGTGATTATATAAGTAAAGGTAAAAAAAAAAAAAAAAAAAAAAAAAAATAAAATAAAAAAATTGGTTGCAACAGAATACAATTCCTGTACCAAAGACGTTAGCCCCTTGAGGGGCGTGGTATATTATTTATATTAACAAGTATTGATTCCCACATGCCCCACGCACAAGTATTTTTAAATAAATATTTGCTTTTATAATGTAAGTGAATGAAAGCATTTTATTATTTCAAAATCAATTATTCGTAAATTCTAGTGGCACTCAATCGTTCCAACTTTTTTTTGCAACGAAATTACTTATTTTGTGTAAGTAGTAATGCCAGGTGTCCCACGTAAATCAGGGCTCCAAATGCTCCGGACACCACTAATTTCTTACAGTTTATTCCACCATCTTTAATCTCAGATAATTCTATCATTAGAAAAGGCGAAGAAAATTACTTTAAAATACAGGTGTCCACATGATTTTGAGCCCGAATTATGCGAACACCTGGAGACACATTTTAAAAGGGTTAAGCAAAGAGTTTCAGCTTCGCTTCCTATCTTGGATATCTTGCCCTTTGTGCGTATATAAATACCTCCAACCTATATTTTCTGCAATAAATGCATTCGGAGTTTTTAAATTGCATATACAAAGAAAATACTTCATGATAACCAAAATTTTAATGTTGTTCATTGATATTATTCAGAGGAGTAGACAGATATATATATATATTTTTTCAAAATGCAGTTTCTATTAATATATATATATATTAAAAATATTATAGCTAACGTAAAAGTACAAATTTGTGCACTTTTGAAAATAAGTAAATCCATAGGTGAATAGTGTTAATTATTTTGAATATACTGCTATTTTTTATTATTATTTGCCTCGCCTTATTTAATCGTAGATTCCTGTAATTTTATAAGGAAATATTTTTTTGAAGGTAGTATTCAAAATTCGTAACACTTTGTACCTATGCACAGTGTTGCCAGTGGGTTACTTTTTTAAAAATCAGATTTCTTGATTGGCACCACTTTTTTGAAACGGTAAAATTCACTTTGTTTTCTCCTTAATTAACATGTAATTAAATAAGGCACATTTTACCATTTCAAAAAAGTGGTGCAAATCAAGAATCTGATTTTAAAAAAAGTAGCCCATCTGGCAACACAGCCTGTGCAAACCAAAGTTGATTAAAATGATCGTTTTGATATTTATTAATTTTATCATAGCTGCCAATTCTGTATTTTTTTCAAATACCAGAAAGAGAATTTTACTTTTTATCACGGAATTCTACCCTTAAATAAATCAAAGTTTTACAGACGAAAATAATGATAATCATTAACCCCGCGAGATTTTGGCAACTCTGATTTTACGTGGTTAAATTAAAATGTGTGATTTTTAGATTTTATTTGTAGTCATCAAAAATTAATATAATATTTCATTATATGTTTTTATTGTTAGCTTACGAAATATCTTAATGTTATTTTCAGGTATGTTAATTTAATAATTCAAGTTAATATTATTTCTTTTACGAATTTAAAATAAATAATATTTAAGACTATTTTCTCACTTTATTCGTCTTTTGCTAAATACAAAATCATCCTGCATCAATATTTTACCAATAAATACTTACTAAAAGAGAGAATAAACTACTTAAGCGTGAGCTAAATATTGCCAAAATCATAATCACTGCAACGAAAAAGTAACTGCAAATAAACTTATTCGGAAGACATTTTTTCTAATATATTAAATAAAGAATATTGTAAATATTATAACCCTTTCCGGGGAGTTGGTATGTTTAGGAAACCACTTAATTTTAGTTCCCAAATGCCAAAATAGCACCTGAATTTTGGTAAAATATTTTATACTTAATAAGTATGTGAAATATAGCCTTTTACTTATTTCCAATTAAATTTGTTGGTAAATTCCGATGTCAATTGTTTATTTCAAAGCTTTTGCATTGAAAATGCTTTGCCCTTTAAAGGGTTAATAAGTACGTCATAAATATACACTGAACGAAAAAAAACCTCAATTTGCATATCACTTCTGGCTGCTCAGTATCCTGAAAAATCATTATATTTGAATCTTTATAGAAAAGCTAGCAGACAGAGTTTTTAAAATAAGTGACAGTATGTCAATACTTATTTCACTCCTACACTTTAAAGACTACATGAACCAGGATAAAATCGTGACGTACCGATACGTTAAAATTATGGCTTGCCGCTTTAAATTTAGTAATTCAGGGTGGACAGAAAATTTTGATATGTACTCCGCTTATGAAATTAAGCATTGAAATTATCACATATACATCCAAAAATCATAATATTAAAATAAAATAGATGCATTTCTCAACATATTCTAATGCAATCAGAGTTTCCACGTCTCCAGCTTTTTGCACATCACTATTATTTTAGAGAAAATGTTGTTCTTTTAAATATCATGCAGGACTTGGTAGGTCTGTGCAATTTATCTTTTAACCGATTTCCGGCGCGGAGCAATTCTGTTTATACACTGATGAAATAATGTTCTGACAATGGAGTTATGAATAAAGAGGAGGAGACATATAGTGTACTGTCTACCAGTTGTGAGTGAAGTAACTGAAGAGGTTGTCACAAGATGGCGGTAGCTTTTTTAAAATCGGATCTTCAGTTTCCGATTACCGCCAAGGCAAACATCCCACCAGTAAAATTGAATAGAAAATTCCGTCTTAATTAAGCGTCTTATTCTTGAAAATTTTTCTCAAAAAATATCGTAAAAATTTCTATTGGTTTTTACTGGTGTCAGTATGCTTTACAAAACTGTCAGTTTGTTTCCCTGGTTGTCACAATATGGCGGAAACGCAGGGCCTAACTACCGCCAAAGTAAACTCCTACCAGTAAAAATGAAAACCTCTTTCTACCATTATTTATGACTGAAATTTTGTACTAACAAGGAGTTTAAATAAGTTGAAAATTTTTATATAATTCTATTGGTGGAAGATTCTACCGGTGGTAAACAACTCCTGCGATAGCGGTTACAGTTGAAGCTTCACTATTTTAAGGATATGTCAATTCCTTTTTATTAATAGTTCCATGGTTCTGACACCAGAATTTATAAACGAATTTGTTAGAAAATATAAATTTGCTTATTTGCAAGTACGTCATAAAAGGAAAATTCAATTTTAATAAAATATTCTGCGTGCCAGTAAAATAAAAATTAGGGACACCGCCCGCGAAATGGTTAACCAATTAACATAACTTGATAATAATTTTATGGTTAATTTAACACTATACATATACAGTACCGCAAACAGTGTTGCAAAATTGGGATTTTTTTTATTCCGAAATTTAGAGTTCACACCAGAAAAATTTTAATGCTGATTTTCTTTTATTCTATTAACCCTAGAACTACCGGAAATTTTACTCAAGTTTTATAAAAACATTCTACACCAGAATTTTTACTTAAAACTATTTAATTTGTTTATTTAACTTATTATTGTCTGATTTATACATTTAGTTTGTTTTGAAGAAATTTCTGGTTTGAATAAATATTTTGAATGTACATGTCGGGTCCAATGGACCCGTCTGGTAGACGGAAGGTTAAAAGATATCTATAATTTTACTAACCGAAAATTACTATTAAAACTTGCTGGGCTGAAATTATTTTTTTTTAAACTATAATTTTATAAATTACGCATAAATGCGTCAGATGCCTGTATAGTGTTAAAATGAAAATCTGTCATTTTGTTGAAAGATTTTAGTTATCTTTAACTCTCTAATTCCCATGATAGAATACGTTCTATAAATTCCGTAAGAAGGAGAATCTGAATTCATACCAGAAAATTCCATTAATAAATTTCGCTTTATTTAAAGAAGGAATGTCTGTTGTTAAACTAAGAAAATATTGCTATTTAATATTTTTGGTTTGAATTTGAAATATCTGAATTAAAATATCCACTAAATCGGAAACACTGGTGGTAGCATATATACTACCATGAGCTCATGATCATTAGAGGACATGATATTTTATAGTTAATCTGATCTTATACATATTCTGTTTCTATTATTTTTCATCTGCTATAGGAAACCAATTACAGATACCGATAAACAATTTGAAATAGAGTTGATATTACTAGTTACTTTACATTATCGTACATAAAAAATACCCATTATTGGGAAAGCATTTTAAAAATGATACTAGAAAATGATTTCAAAAGATATAAAAAGTCATCAAATTGGGCTACAGTTTTCAAACAAGTTTCTTTGGAAAGAACATTTTTTTCTTATTCGATTATTTAAAAATTGAAATCATGCAATCTTTATAAGTGATATATTGGCGATAAAAACTCCAAGCACTTCTTCAGCACCCTTCAAAAAGTGGTTACATATATCTATCGATGACAGAAAAGACCCTAACAGTGTTGTCAGATGGGCTACCTTTTTAAAAATCAGATTCTTGATGGGCACCACTTTTTTGAAATGGTAAAATGTGGCTTCTTTAATGGCATATTAATTAAGGCAAAATGAAAGTTAATTTTACCGTTTCAAAAAAGTGGTGCCAATAAAGAGATCAGAATTAAAAAAAAGTAGCCCACTGGCAACACTGGACCCTAATGAAAGATATAAAACGTTTTCGCTAATTATATAAAATACCTGATTGCTTTCAAAGCTGCCAATTTTACGCTTTTTCGTATCAGAAAAAAAAATATATATTTTTAAGATTTTACTTATTTCATCGCAAAAAAATTTTGATTTAATAATTAAAAAAACTTTTGTAAAACGTTAGTGGTATTTGAAAAATCTGTAATAGCTATGTTGCTTAGCCCCTTAACGGTCGCTTAATATTTGGAAAAACCATCAAAAAAGTACCTATTTTTTTATTACAGAAATTGAATAATTATAAAGTTTCTATATGAAATATACAATAAGTTTTTTTTTTTTTAATGGCGAAATTAAAAGATGTTATAACACAAATTCCCATTTGTGGAAAAGCCATCATGCGAGAATTCTGTGTTTTAATGTTTGTCTTACACCATACAAATTAATGCGAATAAGACTTTTATTTTTCACATCTTAGATCTTTATTTACAATCATCAAACTAATTTTTACACATAATATTTGAAATAACGTAATACACATTAAATTTTGAATATTAATCATTTTTTTCAGTGTGATATATTTCGAAACATGCAATACAAAGTCAAACATCGCAATCAGCACCAAAAAACAATCGCAAACGCTAATATTAAAATACTTTACACCAAAATGTCATTTAATTTTTTCTGGTTTTAGAAGTTTTTTCCAGAAATAAATCTCCAGCCCGGAATTATGACGGTGAAGAGAAATAATGATAGACACCTCAGCCCATGATATTGACGAGAGAGAGAATTAAGGGGTTAACATACGGATTTTTTATTTTTTAAATACGTATTTCATATATATATAGAAATGAAATTATCGCCAATGCTGTAAAAGATTTTTAATTCTGGAGTTTTAATGCTTATAAATTTTATTCATAAATATTGATATTTCCAAAATAAATTTTACAGAAAACATTTTGAAATACTTTCATGAGGTTAAAGAGACGATTCCGAGGTGCGTACTTTGAATGCAATAGTGCTATGAATAAGAAGGAGGAGACAGATAGTGCAGTATCTACCGGTTGGGAGTGAAGTTACTGAGGAGGTAGTCACATGATGGCTGCTGTTGTTTCTTTAGATCAGATCAGAGCCTGATTAAATCCAGTGAAACTTCCACCCGTTAAATCAAATAGAATTTTTTTAACCTTATTTATGAGCAAACTAAGGCAAAAATTACAATAAAAATTTACTGGTAGGAATAATCGCAGATTCTGAGCACTTTATGCGGCACGTATACCGGTCGCTCGTCCCCAATGCGCTAAATTAAACTTTACCCGTAAAACGAACGATTTCTCTAATTTGGTTAAATGAATCCGTACTAAATATTTTCCCCTCTATAATAAAAGTTATCTTCTTTTCCATAAATTTTATTCTGAATTCGTAAAGCGATTTTTAAAAATTTCGCACACGTTGTATGCGATTTTTAATTTTTTTGCGAATTTTGTATGCGATTTCTAGAGTTTTTCGCGTTTCGTGAAGACTTATTAACATTCGAAAAAGATATTATGTGTCAATTTTTCACCTAATATAGTATATGTCTCCTTCCGTGATTTTTAATGCATATTTTTATATTTTTAGTCGATTTTTAAAATATAATGAAAGAAGTCCGTTTACAGTGTTTTACACCATTTAAGTAAATTTTGTCATCATTTGCCATTTGTCAAGATTTTAAATTTTAAATGATTTTTTATGCATGTGCTTCTAACGTTTTTTATGTGTACCAAATCCATTTTACGACATTAGTTAAAGGAAAAATACTTCTAGTTCAATATAGTAAATGTTGTCCTAATCGCCGTTTTATTAAAGTTTATTCGAAATTTTTAGAGTAATTTTTGAAATTTTTGCGACATTTATGTGATTTTTAGAGTTTTTATGCATTATGTGGCAACTATTTGAGATTCGTAAAAGGCTCTGTTTCAATCTTTCACTAAAGTATGTTAAATTACGTCTTCCTTTTACACGAAGTTCGTACCCCACAGGATACCAGAATTTTCATAAAGTTATAGTCGCCATTTTTAAACATACTTTCATTTTCATCAAATAAGGCACTTATTACTTTACGAAAAGTATGGTATTCAAATTCACTGAGACGTACGAGCAGTGTTATAGAGTGTACAGATAATTACTGCACCTTTACCGCACGCAAGCAGTGTTGCCAGTGGGCTACTTTTATTTTATTCAGATTTTTCCGTTGCACCAGTTTTTGGCAATACTGAAATTGCTTTTATTTAATTACATATTAATCAAGACTAAAATAATGTTTATTACATCATATCAAAAAAGTGATGCCAATCAAGCAATAAGAATTTTTAAAAAAGAAGCCCATTGGTAACACTGCACGCAACTGTGAGGACGAGAGTTTTTCTGTTATGTAAAAAAACTCTTTCCAATATTTTATAATTTAAATACTTAAAAAATATTTCTGTAAAGATAAAGTTTCCGTTGATGTCTAAACTGTATTCTTTTAGACATTATTTTATCGAATTTTAAATTTCAAATATTATTTCATTATAGTTTCGCATTATTGTTCACACAAAACTTTATTATATTTTTTTATTGTAAGAAAAGGTGCAAAATAAATTTTTATTCAATAATGCCGACATTATTAAATATTATATATTTAGTAATAAAGTATACGTACTAGGGGAACTTATTTCTCTGCATTCTTATTATTCTAGACATAATCATATTTCACAGTTGAGTAGATTACATATTCTTGTAGAGGACAAAGTAATATATAAAATCGTATGTAGCAAATAAATTAAAAATGAGTGCATTTATTCTCGGTTCAGATGAAACTACTTTTGTGCAGATAGATAAAACAGAAGATAGCAACGAATGTTTTGCGGAACTGGTCACGCAATGCAATACTCATAAATTAAAGTTATATTTCTTAGATAGCATGCATATAAAATGTTCAATATCGAAAAAATTACTATAAATTTTTTTCACCTTAAATATTTTATACATTTCCATGTATATATTATTTATATAATATTATAATTTATATATTATTTATAGAATATTGGTGAACTACTTGTTTCTAATTTATATATATATATATATATACATATACAGCGCATAGCTGCCAACTCTTCCGCTTTTTCCTACCGCAAAAATTTAATAGAAATTTTCGGTTTCTCTAATCGGCAGAATACGGAGATTTAGAAATATAAAATTTACTATAAATTTTTTGTGGTCCAAGAAAGCGTAAGATGTTAGCAGCTATGATACAGGCTTTCCGAAAAGTTTGGAAACGGTCAAATAACTCGAGAAATACAGAGCAGATTGAAAAACGAAAATATACGTGTTAAATATTTTTTAAAAAGCTACTCAGTGATACCAAATTTGACCTCCCGTAACCGGCCCTCGGGGGTACAGAGGGGGTCCAACTTTCAAATTTTGAATGATAACCCCACTTTCTTATTGCAGATTCAGATTCTACGGACAAAAATACGTAACTTGTGTATGTATCATTTTTTTCTGATCCTCATTGATCACGGTGTAATCGAGCATATTCGACAGATACATGTTTTGGTTTTCCCAACCGGGTTTTGCCATCTCGAAATCTTATTGGCCAGAACTTTCGTCGTCAAAGTAGCCGTCTTTTGCGGGAACAGTGTTTCTCGAAAACCATCAGTGGTGGTTGTTTCGATGACGCTGTACATGTTTTTTTTTTTTTTTTTTTTTTTTTCATAAAAATTAATAGAAATATGTTAAATTAGTACTCTATTTGCATTTTTTTTTTTTTTTTTTTTTTTTTTTTTTTACCCAGTCATTCATTTCTAAATAATAAACTGCGTGTTTTGACTTTTTATAGTGTAAATATACACCTTTCCACCCAAACAGAAAAGGGATAATCTTCCTTATTTGGGGGCGGGGTGTGCAGATATTCTGCGTTTTGATGGTATCTGCTGTTTTTTTATCATCTAATTCAGGAGGCTGATGCAGATGTACAGTACTTTTTATATTATTAATATAGAATAACATATAGGACAAAAAAAAATATAAAAAAAAATATAAATAAAAACATATAAAAACTTTTTATGCTGGCTGAGCAAAGGATGGGGAGGTAGCGTAAATCTCAGTGGGGGTGGAGTTATACAGTGCTCAGCAAAAGTTTAGACAATGATCGATTATGCTTCTGTGCTGAGAAATATGCTACGAATTGTTGTAATTCAACTGTCATATATTACTGGGGACTTATTTTTCATACACAAACAATAAATTTTAATTTATACACTTTACATAATACATAATGACAAAAAAAAAACAAATTTAACATTGTCGCAAAAGTATAGACAATCTGTCTCTTAACAGAAAAATATCCATAAATTAAAATCAAACTGCACCTACATTGTCTGCTATTAATGCAAAAATGTGACTTTCCATCGAAGAAACTAAATCCTGCATCCCTTGGGAGTCTATTTCGTACCAAACACGTTCAACATCTGATCGAAGTTCATTTACAGAGGAATATTGTTAAAAAAATTGCATAAATCGTATGAGATATGATGCCACAAAGTTTTCGATTGGGTTCAGACCATGGCTACAGGCGGGCCAGTCGAAAATAGTAATATTTTGAGAGTTAAACCAATTTTTCGATTTGTATGCAACACGAATAGACGCTTTATCTTGCACAAATATATACCCTGGAAGAGGTAAAAGCTCACAAAATGGCTGTAAATTGTTTTCCAATGTATGTATGTAGTCTTACGCAGCTTGGCGATCACTGAAAAACTCCAGAGATACTTGGAAATTAAAACAAAGTGAGGCCCAAATCATCAACCCTTTCGAGGGCAAAGGACACCTAATTTTAATTTCATAAGTGACAAGAATATTTAATTAAAATTTTCTTTTTATAATATACGTGAAAATAAGCAATTTCATATTTCCTAATAACTTCGTTTATAAATTCTGGTATCAGTCCATTATTTCATCAGTTTATAAAAAGAATTACTCCGCGACAGGAAAGGGGTCAATTTGTTGTGAGATTTCAAGGCTGGTTATTTTATCATTTTCATGTAAACTAATGTACATCTTTCTTTAATGCATCTGTGAAATTATCCGATGACAGAGAAAGCTCTGACTGACTTTTAATGCGATTAGTAGTCATCATTTGTCTAGATGCCAGTTAATGGATCCTTCTATAATCTTGTTTTCTGGCCACACGAGTCCTTCCAGATCTATGTTTTGCTTTGAAAGAGTCACCCTTAGACAGTATTAAATAGACAGACTTCTTTGACCGATTCAAAGTAGCTGAAATTTCCGCAACAGTCTTCCCTTTCGATTTCAGCTTCCATGCTTTAATTACTTCATCTGACTGAAAATTTCTTGCTCGCGCATCTTCACTAACCGATGCTATCGCGAGGTGCACTTAAATACTTCATGCATGTGACGTCATAAGTTTGAAATATGCGTTTTTTCGTGAACAATATCCAAAAAATCACAAAAGTGTCTAAACTTTTGCAATATGCAAAGTTCACTTTTTTCAGTTAAATTAAATAATATCCTACATTAAAACCGTTATTTCTGTCCTAAAACGTTAAAAATATATTTAAAAATAAGTACAGTCATTTGTATAACCCAAGTGTTCGTATTTTTTATTTAAAGATTAAAAATCACCAGTGTCTAAACTTTTGCTGAGGAGTGTATGTTTACTGTAACTCCAAAATACCAAGTCGGACAGAAATTTTTTCAGTAATTCTTATAAACGTAACAATTTATTGCAATTTAAAATATTTTTCAATTTAACATTTTTTCCATAATTTAAAAATTAATAATTTTAAACAATTGAAAATTATTGACCTTTTAAAATTTTCATTTAAGAAATAACTAAACTCTTTAAGCTCTCTTTATTACTTCCTGCGGGAAAAGACGCTTTACTTTTTATAGCGGAATGATGATGTAGAAAATTGTTTAATTATTTATTTATAATTACAATAAAATATCAAATGGGACAAAATACAGGGTGTCCGAAAAGTCTGGAAACGGTCGAATAACTCAAGAATAAGGTTGAAAAACGAAAAATATGTGTTAAATATTTTTTAATAAGCTATTCCATTATACCAAATTTGACACCCCGCCCGACCACCTGGTGGTCAGAGGCGTACCAACTTTAAAATTTTAAATGATAATCCCATTTTTTTTATTTCAGATTCGGATTCTACGGGAAAAAATACGCAACTTTTGCTTTTAACGTTTTTTTCAAATCATTGTAGATGACGGTGTAATCCAGCAAAATGTGTCAGACACATATTTTGTTTTCTCAACCATGTTTTGCAATCACGAAATGTGATGGGCCAAAGCTTTCGCCGCCAAAGTGGTCGCCTTAGCCGCTGCCATCGAAATACTCAAGGCCTGAGGACACAAGTTGTGACGTCATCACTATTCGACCGACTTCTCAGTAGTGTTGGAAATCACACCGGGAAATTTTGAATAGAAATTTACTTTTATTTTATTTCTGGAATATCTATCATCTTATAAAACAGTAGTAACTATTTAAACTTACTGGTGAGAATCTAGAATCCCCTAATAAAAAATCAGCAAGATGCGGGAACACTGTGGCGTTCCGCATCTTGCTGAATTTTTACTTAGGGTTTCCGAATTCTCACCAGTAAGTTTAAGTAGCTGCTATTGTTTTATAAGATGATAGATATCCACTAATAAAATAAAAGGGAATTCCTATTCAAAATTTCCGGGTAGGAATTCCAACACAAATGAGAAGTCGGTCGATTAGTGATGACGTCACAACTTGTGTCATCAGGCCTTGAGTATTTCGATGGCAACGCCTTAGCTGGAATTGTGTTTGTCGAAAACTATCATTGAAGGTTGTTTCGATGACTAAAGTGCTTTATATGCTTTTGCAATGTAAATTAACAGAAATATGTTGAATTAGATTTCTATTTGTGTTTTTATTTTGGTTTAGATGCTTTATTTTCCCTCACCCGTTGTTTTGAATTGATTGGCGATCTTTTTATGGCTTGTTGGCGGTGTTTATGGATCTGGCAACCTAGTTCTGGTAACACCGTGTTTTTGGGAGATCGTATATTCCGGAGGCGCATTCATTTGATTTAATATGGCGGGCGTGGTGTGTGTATCTAATTTTAGCGATGTCGTTAAGAAATATCAGGGAATTCTGTTTGAAAAAGGTTTTTTTTTAAAGTTTCTGCAAATCGCTGTATTTTGGGAAAGGAATGTGACGGTAGTATGTATTTTGTTTTTGAACTTTTAAGGGATAGAGAGTTGTTTTTCAGTTTTTTGAAAGAAGTTGGTTTACTGAATCGAGTATGGTTTGTACTGAATGTGGTGACGATATGAAAGTGAGAAAAAGAAGTAATACGTCAGACGGATGCAGTTGGGTTTGTCGAAATAAGAGAGTTGTGGAGGATGGTAAAAGGGAAGTTTGCGGTAAAGAGATGTCGTTTCGGTATGGCTCTCTGATTAGCGGATGTAGTAAGTTGACTATTGAAGAGATATTTTTATTGACCTTTGAAATTATTATTGGGACTAAGACATGTAGAATTCGTGAACAGTATAACTTTGGCATTCATACGATGGTGGATTGGAGGCAGTTTATTAATGAGCCAGTTAAGTTATTGAGATGAAGTCGGAGAAGATATGAGGATTCTGTAAGATTGTAGAAGTAGACGAGTCGAAATTTGGGAAAAGAAAATTTAATAAAGGTCATGCTGTTGATGGACAGTGGATTTTTGGCGGTGTCGAGAGGGGCACGGGTCGGAAGTTTTTAATTGCTGTGCACGATAGGACGGCTGTGACTTTAAGAAAATGTATAGAGGAATGGACTGAGAAAGATACGGATGTGTATAGTGATTATTGGACGGCGTATGATAGTTTGGGGCATTATGGGTATCATTCTTTGCGGGTTAATCATAGTATTAATTTTGTCGATCCGGTTACTAAGGTGAATACTAACACAATTCAGAGTATGTGGCGGCATATTAAAAGTACTCTACCGACGTTTAATCTCTACGGAAAATATAAGAGTGATTTGCTTTTTATTTGGCTATGCTTCTTTTTGATAGAGCTAGTTATGATCAAAAAGTACCAGTTTTTAATAATTTTTTGGAAATTATACGGGGAATAAAGTAGGAGGAGTATAAAACAGAAATTTCTTGAACTTTTTGGATGGAATTTATTTTTGAGTTAAGTTAAAAAAAAAAAAAAAAAAAAAAAAAAAAAAAAAAAAAACAAGAAGTGTTTGTTTTTAGAAATTCGATATATTTATTAATTGGATATATTTTGTAGAATTTTTTTTTAAAGAAACAAGAAGTGTTTGTTTTCGAAATTCCATATCTTTTTGTGGAAATTAAAAAAAAAACTCTTTGTTTTGAGATATTTTATATGTATTGTTAAATTTTTTGAAGAAAAGGGCTCGTTTTATTGCTATATTTTTGTGTTAAACTGCTGAAAATTCGATAAAAAATTTGAAAGAAACTAAATATTTTTGATTATGGAAAGTTACCATTTTTTAAGGTTTGTGTCAAGGAAGGAGATGTCTCTTAAGGTATGTGGATAATTTTATGTATATTTTGTTATGTTTTATAGTAATGTTTCCTGTTACCTGTTTATTGTATATATTTTATGCATTTTTGTGTTCATGGAGGAAGGAATTTGCTGAATTCAGTGATTTTTTTTTCGATTAATAAGCGTGTAGCGCTCAAACGACAATTACTGATAGCCACTTTAACGAGTTTCGTGCTTTTTTGTTATCGCGGCAGAAAGAGTTTGCTGGATCCAGTGATGTTTTTTTTTTTCGTTTAATGAGCGCTTAGCGCTCATACAACGATTACTGATTGACAGTTTAGCGAGTTTTGTTTTTATGTATATTTTGCCTTACGAGTTTTGCACATTTTGACATTCCTACAAAGCGAGAATTTCAGAATTTTGAGATTGCTGTACAGCGAGAACTGCTGAATGCAGTGATGTTTTTTTTTCGGTTAATGAGCGCGTAGCGTTCATGCAACGATTACTGATTGCCAGTTTAGCGAGTTTTGTTTTTTGTGTATATTTTGCCTTACGAGTTTTGTACATTTTAAGATTGCTACAAAGCGAGAATTGCTGAATTTTGAGATTGCTATACAGCGAGAACTGCTGAATGCAGTGATTTTTTTTCGGTTAATGCGCTCATACAACAATTGCTGATTGGTATTTTAGCGAGTTTTATTTATTATTTACTTTTTATTTTCATTAAGCCTAACATGCTTATAAACCGGTGCTTGGCGACATTTGCTACTTGGTGGAAAAGGGGTTTTCACGCCAAAAAAAAAAAAATCAAGATGGCGGCCGTTGGAATTTATGGCATATGTTGCTTTATTTTATTCATTCAATCCATTCTAATCAATTAACCTGCGTTTTTTGATATTTTAATGTGTAAACATGCCTATCCTCTTCCGGACAGAAAAAAAGATAATCTTCGTTATTTGGAAGAGGTAGGCGTGGATATACGGCATTTCGATGGCTTCTGCTGTTTTGTTTTTTTTTACTTTAAATCCTGGCAAGGATGTGGGTGCATGGGATTTTTTTACTATCACTATAGAGTAACATATAGGACAAAATAGAAAGAAGTACATATATTTTGTGTGTGTGCGGGCGGAGCAAAGAATGGTGAAGTAGTCTAAATTTCAGCTGGTGTCGGGATTAGAATTACTGCATCCCACCTGCATTGATTAGTTACTGCAACCAGAAAATAATAAGTATGACAAAAAAAGATATCAATAATTCTAATGAATGTAATATTTTTTTCATAAATTTAAACGATAGAAAATTTTTGATATTTAAAACATTTTAATTAAAAAATAATTTAACTCTTTAACTTTGACGGAATTTGTGAGGCACATATATTCATCGTCAAAAGGTGCATGTGGAATTTGTTTTTGGCACCATTAATAAATGAATAATATAATTTGACTTTTTTAATTAAATTATTTTTTGGTATTTCACGATTAAAGGGGACAGTTGAAAAAACACGGGGTATTCCAAATAAAATTTGTGTACGCGATGCGGTCTAGAAAGAATTAAGGTGTAATGATTATTTGCTGTGGTAGACGACGTTTTAATTTTCATAACAGAAGGATAATGTAGAAAATTGTTTATTTATTATTACCATAAAATAACCTATGTGAAAAAGATATAATCTAAAACATAATTGGTAGAAAAAATTAAAATCAGATCAGTCTATTTTCTAGATTTTTTTAAGCCCTAGAAGGGGCATTTATTAATATATTTCATTCAGTTAGTTCGATGTTCAATGTTAAATTTTTGTTACAAATAAGCTAAACCAATTGAACAATTAAAAAAGAATCAAACAATATGATACATACAACCCATTAAAAATTTAGGTTCCGTTAAAAAGAAATCTAAATAAATTTTGAACTTTTTTTCATTTTTAGCACGTTCATGCCGGCGCGGTGGGTCACACTCGACTGTCTCAGAGCTGGCAAGTCTCCGGCCTTTTGGATACCAGTATTTTAATACAGAAAATGTTGTTTTATTAAACTAGAACAATTGAGCGATTTAAACGAACAACATTTTCTCTAAAATAATAGTGGTGTTCAAAAAGCTGGAGTCTTGACAACTCTGAGAAAATCGAGTGTGACCCACCGCGCCGGCGTGAACGTGTTAAGTTGCAAATATTTGCATTGCAGATTTTGTATTATGCTAATGATGAGTGTGTACAAAATTATAAGGCACATGTAAAATACAAAATATATAAATATAAATATAAATATATATATATATATATATATATATATTCCGGATATATATATATATACGCGGAGTAATTCCGTTTATAAACTGATGAAATGATAGACTGACATCAGAATTTATAAACGAGTTTATTTTAAAATACAAACTTACTTATTTTCAAGTACGTTATAAATGGAAAATTTTAATTAAATATTCTGGGTGCCAATAAAATAAAAATCAGGTGTCCTTTTTTACGGACACTGCCCGCAAAAGGGTTAACTTATTTGTTACAAAACTTTAATATTAAACGTCGAACTAACTGAATGAAATATATGAATAAATGTACCCTTCTCGGGCTTAAAAAATGTAGGAAAAAAAACTGATTTTTTTTTAAATTTATTCTGCAAATAGCGTTTTTGTGTATATATTTTTTCACATTTGTCATATTACTGTAACAATTATTAAATAATTAAACAATATTCTAAATTATCCTTCCCCCATGAAAATTAAAACATATTCTCCCCCAGGAAATAATCAACAGTGCTTAAACTGTTAAATTACATTTTTAATTCAAAAGTTTAAACGATCAAAATTTTTCAATTGTTTAAAATTATTGGGTAGTTTGGAAAGTCGTGTTCGTTTGGGAAAATCAATTCGTACCGGAAAATTCCATAATTTAATTATTAGATATTGATTCCGATATATAATGTCTAATAATTATCGGGCAGGATATTCCGGTACGAATTGATTTTCCAAAACGGTCACGACTTTCCGAACAACCTAATAATAAATGATAATGACCTAATAATAATTATGAAAAAAAAAATGCTAAAATATATTAATTTACAAAAAAAGTATTACATTTATTAGAATTTTCGAATGTTTTCTGCCCTACTTACTAGTCATTAGTTGCAGTAAACCATCAATCATCTAAACCTATTATCCCCCCACTTGAAAATTATGGTACTTCCCATCCTTTTCTCAGCCAGCACAAAAGATTTTATATGTTTGTTTGTTTTTGGTCCTATATGTTATTCTATAGTAATAATTAAATAAATCTCATACGCTCCCATCCGAACCCGAATTAAGTGATTTTTGTAACAGCAGAAGACATCGAAACACAGAACATCAACACACCCCGCTCCCAAATAATGAAACTATCATTTTTCAGTTCAGGAGGGGGGGTGCTTATTTACTCGTTAAAATGTCAAAATACGTAGTTTTTTATTTAAAAATGATCGACTGGATAAAAAGAAATGCAAATAGAAAACTAATGTAATATATTTCTATTAATTTTTATGGAAAAAGCATATAAAGCACCATGAAAACAATCTCCACTGATGATTTTCGAGAAACACTATTTCCGCAAAAGATAGCAACATGAACGTTAAATGTTCTGGCCAAACAGATTTCGAGACGTCAAAACCTGGTTGGGAAAACCAAAATATGTGTCTGTTTTATTTGCTCGATTACACCGTGATCAACGAGGATCCGAAAAAAAATGTTAAATACAAAAGTTACGTATTTTTGCCCGTAGAATCCGAATCTGCAATAAAAAATGGGGGTTATCATTCAAGATTACAAAGTTGGACACCCCTCTGACCCACGGGGGTTCGGTTGCGGGTGTCAAATTTGGTATTACTGAGTAGCTTTTTTTAAAATATTTAACACGTATATTTTCATTTTTCAATTTGCTTTGTATTTCTCGAGTTATTCGACTGTTTCCAGACTTTTCGGACACCCTGTATATATATATATATATATATATACCGGGTGTTTCAAAAGTTCGGTGCGAAAAGATAACGCTCTTATGGGTCGGTGATGCATGCGGTTTGCAGATAAATATTTAGCTTTGTACGGGATTTTGTTTGACACCAAAAACAAAATTAGTTCATATTATAGACAATAGAGGGCGCAAATGAAGACAATTCCATGGAACAATTCCATATTGCTCACATAACACAAGATTTGGGTACAAAAAAGTGTACATACACTATTCTATAAGATTCTTTTTATCCAAATCTTGTGTTGTGTGAGCAATATGGAATTATTCTATAGAATTATCTGCAGTAGCGTCCTCCTTATCGACATTTTGAACTATTTTTTTTTTTGTTTCGTGTCACACAAAATCCCATACTACGCTGAATATTTAATTGCAAACAGCATGTCCCTCCGACCCATAGATCTTTTTTTGTTTTGGTTATCGCGTTTTACTTTCGCCCCGAAATTTTGAAACACCCGGTATGTATACATATATTAAGTTAAATACTGATTAAAAAAAAGTGCCACGTTCGCTCCAGAATTTATGAATGAAGATTTTCATTTTATTAAGTACCTGAGGAAACTCTTTTATTTATTTGGAAATAATTTTGTTTGGAAATTCTTTTATCAGTCAATCATTTCAGCATTTTACGATTACAGGTACTTTGTGCCTGAAAGCGTTAAGTGTGTCCAAGACAGTGTTGCCAGTGGGCTACTTTTTTATAATTCAGATTTCTTGATTGCCACCACTTTTTTGAAACGGTAAAATTACCTTTGTTTTCACCTTAATTAATATGTCATTAAATAAGGTGTATTATAAAATTTCTAAAAGGTGGTGTCAAACAAGAATCTGAATTAAAAAATGTAGCCCATCTGGCAACACTGGTTCAAGACAGTCAGTTTTACATATATCCATAGCTGCCAATCTCAAACTAATCTTCCGTAATACTTGCGTTAATTTGACCCTGGTTTAATACGTTTTAAACCAGTACATTTTTTAAGGAATGGAAATAAATATGTTCTACGTAGAAACCTGGATCTAAATAAATAAGCATTCATGAAATGAATTTTCTAGTTCGAAATGTGGTTATCCTGGGTTAAATTAATCCAGACATTACGGAAGATTAGTGGAAAGTTGGCAACTATGCATATATCCTTAACCCTCTGTCTACCAGAAGGGTCCAATGGACCCGACATGTACATTCAAAATATTTATTCAAACCAGAAATTTCTTCAAAACAAACTAAATGTATAAATCAGACAATAATAAGTTAAATAAACAAATTAAATAGTTTTAAGTAAAAATTCTGGTGTAGAATGTTTTTATAAAACTTGAGTAAAATTTCCGGTAGTTCTAGGGTTAAATAGTCTCCCGTGTACGTATTTTCCTCGCAAGACTTTATTAATTAATAAAAAAAATGCATGGCTTATTATTGGGGCATCCGGAAAGTTCTGGTTAAACGTCTGCTGAGCAAACGTTGAAATGATTTAATAGCACTGGTAATTACTAAACAATATATTTAAAAGTATGTACATGCTTTGTAATTTATTCACGTATATTATAACATCAAAATTTTACTCCAAAATTATGGTAGGAATGTGGCATTTATGGATTCAAAATATATCAAATAACCTCATAACGTACCGGATGACCTAATAATCATAGAAGGTGATTCTAAATTCATGGTAAAAACTTTAAGGGTTGGCACAGGACACTGTAACAATCATTTATTGTACACGAATGTATGGGTGCAAGGGACGCATTAAGGAATAAACAGAAGGGTCAATTTGACCCTTTTTGCATTTCAAAATTACTAATTCATACCAAAAAATTCCTATACTATTCTTTTTTTTTAAGAAAGACATTTCTTGGTTAAATAAAGAAAAAAAATTCATTGAAAATTTCCGGTGTGAAATCGAAATATTTGAAAAAAAAAATCATTCAAACATTTCGATTTCATACGGAAAATTTTCAAAGAAGAACTTTTTCCAGAGCGATATAAGTAAGCGTCCTATATTAAATGAGAGAGGTAACCGCAAGATTAAAGGCGAGGTAATAGCTGTACTGAAAACGTTACAAATTTTTGAGTTTTTAATTTTATTTTTATTTTCTATTAGCCCCTTGGGTACATTTGACGACTGAGACTCGTCATGCATTTGTCCACTGACGTTTATTTTTTATATTCTATTCATACCACTATTTAAATTAAAAAAAATTGCATTATATTTCTCTTGCACATGTTGTCAAAGGGTATATGAGAGATTTTTGTTTTGAGAAAGTGGTGCATGATTAAATTTAAATAAATAATCGCCAATGGCCGCCTTGAAACAAATATGCATCCAAGGAGTTAACCCTTTCAGGGGCAAGACTTTTCTGCTCCGATTATGTTCAAATAATTAATTCACACCGCAATATACGAACAAATTTATTTGCAAATAATCAAAAGCTTTTTTTCACGCTTATTATGAGATCGAACTTGTACTAACAAATTACTGGTGCCATTTGAAATTTTGGGCATTAAAATTAATCGTTTGCAGACTGCAAACGGCACCCTTCAAGGGGTTAAACGAGTGATATATCGAATTATTTACTGACTATCATGTATTTACTTACAACCCGCATATTGTACTTTTTATGCAGTAACAATAATAGGCGCGTAATTATACAGATTCAAACAGGAAAATATAGGAACATTCTAACAAGTTGTTAGCATATATTTTTTTTATAACTCAAAAAGCGCATGTTCGATAATTTCGTTAACAAAATTATTTTCGGTTAAAGTACACGCCTTGAGCATTATTGTGCAATTTTTCGGTTGGTGTAAGAACAATATTACTATATTGATATTTTTTTAAATATTTTTTTCAATGTTAAAAAGTGTGTAAATATCTGGAAAAAATATAATATATGAACCAATATATTCTTCAATAATTAGTGCTGGTTTCATTTTTTAAACTTATATACTTTTTGAGAAATAGTGGCACCTGCGCATACTTCCACGATTATCTCAAGTACAGTTCAAGATCAGAGGCTGAAAACTTTCAATATTGCATTCTCACGGTAAGCTTTATTACCACACATGTTATTTGAAACATCGGCCATGGAGGCCATTTTGCTATGCTTATCCGGCTAAACCCTTTACTGACGAAATTTCGAAATAACTAAAAACTATATTTCAGATACAGAATAAACGGAATATTTTATACCCATAATTCTGGTACGATTTTGGTATTAAGGAATGAAAATTAAATGGTTTCAAAATTATACCACCGATCTTGAAAGGGTTAAACTTTCATGCCAAAAAAAGCTTGACCCCTTGAGGGGTGGTGGGATATATTTTCTCCCACGTACAATTAATGAAGATTTGCACCAGAAAAATTTTATTAAATTTTATTCTTTTAACTTTAGTGGAAAAAAGTCATAAGATTGCTTTTCCTCATTTTGAAATAAATCTTTTTGCAGATTCCGATGTGAATTCGCCATTGCATAAACACATTCACTTGCCCATCAATAGGTTAAATGATGGCAGCTATTCTAACTTGAAACTCTGTAACATTTTTGTAAGGTTTCGACACGAGGAGTGCAGTTTTTTTTATGACCATATCATTTGTAACCATTACATAATACTCTAGTTTTATGGCATTTTTTGGTGTGTTATTGAGGAAATTATGGAAATAAAAATTAATTTGTCTTCGCTTACTTCCATTACATATTTTACAATCATACGGGAAATACGCGAATATAAGACTGAAACGTATTTGCTGATTCTGTCATAGAAAATCTTGTAATCAGTGTCTTCTACTGAATTTAGCATAAGCAATATTTACCATAATTTTAAAGGTATATTTAGTAATATTTTGATATTTCAAAGTCAGGATTTCATACGTGTTTTGATATTATACGTCAATTGTTATATCCTCTTATTTTTTTATTATTTTTTTTTAAGATTTATTACAAAATTTATTTTTTCTGTATGCTCTGTATAACTATAAGACATATTTTCTGTTCTTAAAAAATATCCTTTCAGAAATCAATAAAATTTTAAAAGTTCTAATAAAATCTATATTGTTTAACCAAAGTCGATTATTTAATTTTATTCAATATTTAAATGAAAAGATATTCCTCTCAAATTAAAACTAAGATTTAAAAATTTCATAAACTATTGTACTTGAAATGCGATATTTACCGTAAAATATAATATTTGTCTTGATTGTGCAACTTTAAAAATCATTTCTGAGAAAAGAAATGCGAAAAAAAAAATTTGAATCTGATAAGAGGAAAATTTTATTCATATTTATGTAAAATGAGATTTTTAAATCGGTATGCGTGATCGTGTTCTATTTAATAATGTCAAAGATATTTCTGAATCGATTTTTTTTTTTTTTTTTTACTGCTCCCTTTTTAGGATTTCATCGAGCATTTTAAAGAACTTAAATTATAACAAATGTTTAAAAACCTGCTATAAAATGGTTTTAAATGTATATAAATTAATTTAAAAAATACTTCTCTGAAAATAATTGTTTTTTTTTTCTTTACAATAAAATCTTCCTTTCTGTTTTAAATTCAGTATTTCATTTTGAGAGTAAAACAAAATTCTTTGGAAAAAAACAAACAAACAAAAAAAAAACAGAATTTCTGAATTAATATTTTATAACAAGTACTATAACAACTCTATATGCATGGAAGTTAAAAAAACATGCACTCTCAAAATTTCACTTTAAAATAAAATCAGTTATAAGTACAAAGAATAACCGTGTTTTCAATTCCATTTTACGGTATATTCTTAACACATTGCCGACGGGCAATTTTTATCAAATCTGGATTTTAAAACGGTAGAAGCTCCTCCCTGTTCTAAAAGTCTTTCGTAAATTTGCGTTTTAGATAGGTTTTCCATGTTTATGCATCGGTATATCTTTCAATGTACGAATTTAACATAAAATATCCTACAATCCAAAAAAATATGGACAACATGATATATAATTGCATGTTCTGTAAGGTAGAAGCCACGCAATTAGACAATGATGTTTTTTGAATGAAAACGAGAATACTGGTTTCTCGTCTTGAATGTGTTAAGTGAAATCCTTAACCATGAATAAATTAAACCGAATTTATGTATAAATTAGGCCACAAACTGGTCCGATTTTTGAAAACCATTCATTTTCAAGGGGAAAAAATCATGATAGGTTTGTGCAAGAATTGCAAGGAAAACGCCCTTTCAGGTAAGATTCTAAGAAATGTACAAAGAAAGATTCTTCTTTGAAAAGAAGTGGTGTTGAAAAAACGGACTGAGTGGTAGCCCTGGTAATTGCTGGTAACTACTCGTATTACACATAATAAAAAACAGATATATAATGAAAGAAAGGAATTATATTACGATATTATTACTATATAATTTCTTCTCTTCTATTGCTCCCGTGTAAATCAAAGTGGATTTTACGCATGCTAGATTTGATTTTGGGCGGCATTTGTTTTGTTTAAAATTTTTCAGATGTTACTCGTAATAAAAATTAATATCTATCACAAAATGTAGTTACGCACATACTTCGCGGTTTCATTCAATATATTTTAAAATTGTTTATTTTCTTCGCAATTTGGTTAGACATTTTGTTTTATTCGACAAATTCCATGATCATCGCTGCCAACTTGTACGGATTTTTCCTACCACTAAAATTTAACAGAAATTTCTGTTTTGTTTAATCGTTAGAAAAACATTAAATTCGGCAATTGTTTTCGATAAAATTTTCTATTAAATTTTAGTGGTGGAAAAAATCCGTACAAGTTGGCAGCTATGCATGATTGAAATATTTCGTAAAGTATACACAACAGTGCTTTATAAAGTAGAAGCGGAAAATACGCTGCGTAGATTATTCAACCAAAATGTTTTACAAATTTATTTCATTAACTTAAAAAATTAAATAATTGTTAACTGATAAGGAATAATGCACTTATTAAAGCATCGCACACGCACAGTTTTCCCACAGATCTACCATAAATTTTTAGCAGTTTGTTTCGCCTTATCTGACTGCAGAAAAATATTGTAAATAATGTTAGCCCTTTCAGGGGCAAGGCAAAGCGATATAAGTAAGCGTACAAACTTAATACTAGAATTGGACGTAAAATAACACAGTTGCGCCATCTTGTGGACGGGGTGATAATACACATACGGGGGCTTTTAGTGAGACGTCATATACGACAGGAAATCTACCATCTGCGCATATTTTCTAAATCCTTAGTCACCCATGGAGCTGAATTTTGTATACCACATTTGTTGCAAAATAATAGCGTAGCGACTAGCGAGAGGGGTGCTTAGATACGATTGACACCACGATGTCAGTGTTGCCAGATGGGCTACTTTTTTAATTCAGATTCTTGTTTGACACCACCTTTTTGAAATGATATAATGCACCTTATTTAATGACATATTAATTAAGGTGAAAACAAAGGTAATTTTACCGTTTCAAAAAAGTGGTGGCAATCAAGAAATCTGAATTATAAAAAAGGAGCCCACAGCAACACAGAACGATCTTTGCTTCGTCTTGTCAGAAACATTGCAGCTATTAATCAAGTTGAAAAAAAACTTTACAATTTTAGTGGTGTGAAGTAAGAAAACAGTTAGACATATTCCTGTAGTTTAACCCCGTCCGCTACGAGTCGTGCGACCTTGATTGATGTGCTCGCCTTTAATTTTTCGGTTACCTCTAACATTTAAGAGATGACGCTTACTTATATCGCTTTGGGGGCAAGGTACTTCCATAAAAAATATTAAATGAGTGACTGACACCAGAATTTACAAACAAATTTATTTCAAAATAAGAAACAGCTTTCATTCACGTGCTTAAGTAAAGGAAAATTTTCATTACAATATTCCGGTTCCAGTGTGGCAATTAAGAATTACAATTACTTGCTTCTAAAAATGAACCACCGCCCTTGAAGAGCTTCATTAAACGCGGCTGGTATAAATTATGTGTTTAAAAAATTAAATTGAAATTTTCTTATCATTAATAGCAGTGCCAGCCTCCTTGGGATTTCCACGGAGCATATTAAATAAAGCAAACATTTCTATTAAATTATTGCGGTACAAAAAAGAATAAGAGATGACAGCTGTCCTTTAATAATAACAAATTGATAAATATTTAAATAACATTATACTCTGAAAATTTAAAATAGTTTCTCATAAAAAAAAACTGATTAACATAATTTCAAAAATAGCACAGCACAGTTAGATTTTAAAAAAAGAACACTTAAAAAGACTATGATAAAATTTACTCATTTTTCCACAATAATTATGCTCTTAACTTATAAAAGTTTTATGCTCTTACTTATAAATGTTTATTTATTTATTTAAATATATATGCTGCAAAAAAAAAAAAAAAAAAAAAAAAAAAAAAAAAAAAAAAGATTTTTAAGATATTAAAATTTTGCTAAATTTGACGAGTTTGATTACATTCATTGTTACTCTAATTAGCACCAAACAAAGATATAATATAATTAAGTTATATTTTTTCTTTTATATATTAAGTATAATAAAGCTTGTGTTAAGTTTACAAAAAAATCCTTTTCTTCTCTTTCAATTTGAAAGAATATATGGAAGCATTACAAAAAATAATTAATTTTTTTAAAGTGATTTCCCTTTGAAAGGCTAATGATGATCTTGACCAGGGGTATCTTACTGTTTCCCGCCGGATGCCACTATAATTTTGTAGTTATCATTCCCTTGACTAATCATCGAATCTCTGCGATACAAGACGTCGATTATTTCTTTAAAAAGTTAGTGGAATCCGGTGGTCCACAGTTTAGCACCACTGATTTTGAATATTTAAATAAAAATTGGTAATAAAAAATAATGCTCTATGTATGTTAGATATTTTTCAACTTAAATTTCAAGAAATTGTATCTAAAATATCCGAGGAATATATTTAAAATATCTAGTATTTACCATTTTCTGCTTGATATTCATTATCCAAAATAAATTCAGAATGTTTAAACGCACCTTATTTAATCAGAGTTGTTCTCCTATTAAATAAATCGATTTTTTTAGCTAAATATTAGTTAAATCCTTTCCAGCAGACCACTAAATGAAGACATCTACTATAGAATTTATAATATTGAATTACATTATTTTTGGAATGAAATATCTTATAGCATTCACCACTTAAATTTTCGAGGAAAGAATCTAAATATGCATGACGTTTAATTGAAAGCGCACTATATCCTTATTTATTTTCTATGAAATTTTAATGATAAATAATCTAATTTCTTTTGACAATATTCTATCAATATTTGACTTATTTAGATTAGATCATTTAGTATGTTTTGCTTTTAGTTTTACCGCTTTCTTGTCTGAAATTTTTGTATATAAAATAATATTACTTATTTAGAAACAGGTTTTTATCGAATAAAAACTTTTTACCCCCGAATAAAAAATTTCCTTAGTTTATATTTTCATGTAATATTAGTTTAAGCGGTTTATTTTATTTTCATAACTATGAAACAATATATGCCAATATGGACAAAATAAATTTGCAGTACAAATGAAATTAATTTAAAAAAGGCATTATTTATTTTGTCATCAAACAATTAGGCATACACTTTGGTGTTTTAATATCCATAGGAAATTTCGGAAATTTGACAACGGAAATTTCGGATATTTTACTTAACATTTATAAAAATATCTTACACCAGAATGTTTATTTAAAACTATTTTCCATATTTAACTTATTTCTGTGTGGTCCCACGGTCACAGTGATCCCACGGGGGGACCACCTAATGTTTATTCCAAACTTACAAATAACACCGAGAATATTTTAATTAAAAAAAAAAAATAAAATGAAAGAATAAAATGTCAAGTTTTTACTTTCCAAAAGGTTCGTTGGTAAATTCTAGTGTAAGTCAATCGTTTCAACATTTTACGAACAGAATTTTTCTGTCCCGGAAAGGGGGGTTATTCAACAACATGTTAAAATTTTCTATTTGTTTTTACTTGTAATAGTTTGGCCAGGTATTAAAATATTTCTCACTGACTCTCACAAGAAGTTGTCTAGGTTGTCACAATATGGCGGAAACACAAGGCCTGACTACCGCCGAACTAAATTTCCACCAGTAAAAATGAATAGTTGTTTTTGCCATTATGTATGACTGAAAATTTTCATTAATAAGGCGTTTAACCCTCCGTCTACCAGACGGGTCCATTGGACCCGACAGGTACATACAAAATATTCATTCAAACCAGAAATTTCTTTAAAATAAACTAAGTATATAAACCAGACAAAAATAAGGTAAATAAATAAGTTAAATAGTTTTAAATAAAAATTCTGGTGTAGAACGTTTTATTAAAACTTGAATAAAATTCCCGGTAGACCTAGGGTTAAATACGCTTAAAATTTTTATTTAAATTAACTGGTGGCAGTTTACCACGGCGGTAATGACCCGCGGGAAAAGCAGTTACTGTTGAAGCTTCTCAATATTAAGGAAATATCAGTTCCTCTTTATTAATAGTTCCATTCATAGTTTTGGGAATGATTTATGTATTGGGCGCATCTTACATTTTATACCTAAAATTTTAACAATAAACAGAAAATTGTGTACGCCTAAATACTGTCATATTTTGCTATACAACTGTTAAATTTTAAGTGGGATTATTTTTTTTTTTTTTTTTTTTTTTTTGTGGAAAGAAAATATTACTCTCTTTCCTTACAATAATTACAGCGTGACTATTACAAGAAATTGCTCTTATTAATACATGATTATTACATAAAAGTGCTGTTGTAAAATCAAATGTAACGCAGATAGTACTGACATATATGATCTTCCATACTAAAAACTTAAACTTTAAGATAATATTTTTCTATAATATCAGAGCTCCCACTCGTTTTTTAACACTACTATTTAATAAAAAATTGTTTTTATATTTGTCTTGTAAATTTTTTGGGAATCAACACTGAAATTTATTTCCTATTGCAAATGTTGTACAAACCTACAATAAAAAATATTCTTCAGGATTTCTGGTTTTCAAAAACACTAGCAGGAGCCCTGTGTACTGAAACAATGATACAATACTTGATTTCAAATGCAAAAAGTAGCTAGCTCTATTCATATCAGAAATCAAAATTGAATGAGAATATATACAAATTACATATTATTGACTGCTTTGAGCTTTTTGGTGAACTTTTTCCCACCTAATTTTAACCCGCAAATGTTACATTGGCACCAGTATTTTGGAACAAAGTATTTGATTTCTGTTCTACTAAATAAATGTACTTATTTTGAAATAAATTTATTTATAAATTCTTGTGCCATTGTGTCTGGTGATTATAACTGAGTGGAAAGAAGTGCGCCTACTATAGCTTAACCCTCTCGCTGTGCAGCCTGAGAAATACTCGGGCATGAATTTGCCGTCTAATTAATACTATTTGGTTATTCCCACAAGTTATTTTTTAGCAAAAACTTTGTCTGATTTAATCAGAACATTTTCCACGATTACGATAGTAAAAAATTTCTGATTTAAAGAATCGGTAATAAAAGATTAAAAATTCTATAAAAGACGCTCATCGCGAAGAATTACTTACGCAGCGAGATGGTTAAAGACTTGAGACGTTGAATGCCACCATACAGATTTCCCAGTTTGGCCTCCATTTTTATCCAGAAATTTAGTGTTAATACCAGAAATAAAGTATAGTATTTTACGCTTTATTTAATAAAAAAAAAAAAACATTTAGCGATAACATAAAGTAAAATATCTTCTTTCGAAATTTCCGGTAACAATTTAAATTTTCTAATCACTTTCGTTGCCGATGTGATCATCACGCGCTGGCTCCTTAATCGGCAGTGAAAGTGTTAAATACTTTCCTCACCGGTGCCACCGCCCCCTGACAACTAGGTCTGCAGTGCTGACACAAAAACGGTGGCTTTCGTTGGCAATTTTTTTTAAGATCTTCTACGGTACCCTGAATTTAGACACCAGTATTTTCTAAGAATTTTATTTGACTTATTTAATCTCACAAAATTAAAACCGAAAAAAATGTTTGAAAATTATTTGTGTTCAATTTCAAGGGACCGTACAAACGCAGAATAAAAACTTCCTATGCCAGCCACAATTTGTTTTGTCAGTGCTCAGACTTAGGATTCAGGGGGCAGTGCTTTGTCCTCTCTCTGGCTACACGCCTGTAAAAAGTACATCTGAATATCTACATTACATGCGAGGAAAACTGTCACCTATCTTAACACAAGGACATCCAGAAATTTTACTGAAGCTTTATAAAAATATTTTACAACACAATTTTCAATTGAAATTATTTAACTTATTTCTGTGCGGTTTGTATTAATCTTGTGTTATTAAGAAATTTCTGATTAGAATTGGCATTTAATCATTTGCATAGAGTTGAGTCGACTCCTGCTGTGCATTCTACCGTTTAACAGAAAATTTAAAATATTCATGCACAAACTGTTGCACCACAAATGTTGAGTTTATGATAAATTATTTTTTGATGGGTAATTATTCTTCTGATAAAATATTCAAAATTGTAAAGCATGCTGCCAAAGAATAAAAATACTCCACAAAAAAAATTTCTACAGTTTATAACAAACTGTTTGAAAATCACCATATATGAATTATTCATAAATATTCCCATCAATTTTGATGCACTTTCCGCCGTCAACATTTTAATATCGAATTAAAATACGCGGACACCGAGAAAAAAATATGTGACAATAAACCCTTTAGCAAACTGTAAATAGCTTGTGAGTTATTTCACAGATACTTAAATATTCTCAATATTAGTATGGAAATTTATAATGAGGGTAAAACTGTTGATTACACCCTCTTTCGAAAATAATTTATTCTTATGAGATGAAACAAGCTATAAAATATGAGATGTAAATTTGAACTTTAAAAATTCGACTTTTCTAAATATACTCTATAAAGAGAGTTTACTTTACATTTAAATGTTTACAAAAGATGTACACTTTCAATTTACTTTTAATAATATGTTTTTTTCAAAATTCAGTTATAAACTTCAATCTTTTCGGAGATCAGCTAGGTAATTTATTTATTTTAGTGTCATTAGAAATTTCGATCGTTAATTTTAGTTTTAACTATTGAAAGCAGAATTATTACACATATTTATTAAACTTGAAATGTTATGAGTAAAATGGAAAATTAACACACTTTCTAAGATGCTACTCTGTTCATTCATTTTTGTACACCACATTTTTAAAAGACAAAATAATTTTATTCAAAAATGAAGCAGTGTTATTCCTGCACTTTATACATTTCTGCTTTCCTAAAAAGTTCAGATTTTTAAAATTTACATCACATGCATGATGTATTAAACAGTGAGAATTTTACAATTTTTAATATCGAAAGTTATAAAGTAAAATTGCTATTTTTAGTAGCATCAATTTCAGACGTTTGCGTTTATATGTGTCCTGTAAAATCCCTTCTCAAAATTTACAGCTTCTTGCCAAATATGGTTTTATACTTAAATGCCATATTGGGTTCAAAATAAAAGTAAAACCTTCTGCTAAGAATGAATATATTAATTTATGGGAAAAGATTAAATGCTCCAAGTACCTAAAATAAAGCATAAAGACATCTCCAGTCCAGTCATTTAAAATAATTGCATTTTCGCTCATCATAAAAATACACATTTGGCAAAGCATGGCTCCCACTGGTCCGTTATTTGGAATGCAGTATGTTTTGAGAGAAAGATTCTTGTTAAGTTTTCGAATGGAGTTATGAATAAAGATGAGGAGACATATAGTGTACTGCCTACCAGTTGCGAGTGAAGTAACTGAAGAGGTTGTCACAAGATGGCGACACCTTTTTCTAAATTGAATCTACAGTTTCTGAATACCGCTGGGACAAACTTCCCACCAGTAAAATTGAATAGAGAATTTTTTCCTTATCTATGAGTGTTATTCATGGAATATTTTCTCTCACATACGGTAAAAACTTCTATTTATTTTTACTGGTGTCAGTTTGACTGGTAAAGCAGTAAATTTGTTTCAACGGTTATTACAATATGGCGGAGACAAATGGTGTGTCTACCGTAATATCAAACTTACACCAGTAAAATTGAAGATATATTTTTGCGATTATTTATAACTGAAATTTTGCATTAAAAAGGCCTTTAAATACGGAGAAATTTTCTATATATATGTACTGGTGGAAGTTTTCGCAGAACCTAATCAGCCCTTGCGAAAGCGGTTACAGTTGAAGCTTCCATATTTTAAGAATATGTAATTCCTCTTTATTAATAGTTCCATGCGTTTTCGCAACAATAGCAACAAAAACGCTTTCGAAGAAAATACTATACAAGATTTGTCTTTGAAAAAAAAGTGGTGATTAAAAAAGGTGGACGGTGGGAGCTCTGGCAATGTTAACTTGTACCGGAAAATATTAGAGAACTTGGGGCTTAGGAGGGTAATTCCAGACAGATTTTAAATTAAAAAAGTTTTTGAAGATTTGAAGCTCCTCCCTTTAAATTTGAAGCTTCTGAATATGTGGGTTTAATAAATCGGAATGATTGTAAACTGAGGGAACTTCCTGTCTTTTCGAAATTATCAGACGGAGAAGTGAAAAAATATAGCTCAAATAGGAAAAACACCTGTATTTATTCCTTGTCATACTCATGCAAATGGAGTTATGACTAAAGCGGAGGAGACATGTAGTGCATTGTCTTCCAGTTGTGAGTTAACCCTTTCCGGCGCTGAGCAATTCTGTTTGTAAAATGATGAAATGATGGACTGACACCAAAATTTAAAAACGAATTTATTAGAAAATAAACACTTGCTTAACCCTAGATCTACCGGGAATTTTATTCAAGTTTTAATAAAACGTTCTACACCAGAATTTTTATTTAAAACTATTTAACTTATTTATTTACCTTATTTTTGTCTGGTTTATATACTTAGTTTATTTTAAAGATATTTCTGGTTTGAATGAATATTTTGTATGTACCTGTCGGGTCCAATGGACCCGTCTGGTAGACGGAGGGTTAAATTACCGTACTTTATAAAAGGAAAATTTTTATTAAATATCCTGGGGGGGGGGCAGTATTCTTAATATTAGGTGTCCTTTTTGTGGACACCACCCGCTAAACGGTTAAGAAATTGAGGAGGTAGACATCAGATGGCGGCTGGTTTTTTAAATCAGATCAACAGTTTCTAATTACCAGGAGGGCAAACTTCCATCAGTAAATTTTAATAGAAAATTTATTCTTATTTAAGTGCCTTATTCATGCAAAATTTCTCTCACAAATATGGTAAAATGTTCTATTTGTTTTTACTGGTGGAAGTTGGAACAGGCTTTATAATCTTTATCACTGAGAATCACAGTAGATTGTACTGGTTGTCACAATATTGGGGGAAACGCATGGTCTGACTACCGCTGAAGTGAGCTTCCACCAGTAAAAATGAATATCTGTTTTTGCCATAATTTATGAAAAGTAAATAATTTATTAATTACTTTGTCCCCACTGTCTTAGAATTAAAAAAATGACTTATTTGTCGTCAGAAATTTTGCTGTATTAGTAAAGTGAAATTTACCTTTCTGAATTTGCGGGGGCAAACGACTTTCAACAAGAAATTTGAAAATCCTTACTTTATAGTTTTGGCAGTGAACGGGTAAATAAGGTGTTAAAATAAGGAAAAAAATCTTTTTAAATTTACTGGTGGAAGATTACCTCGGTTGTAATCAACCCTTGCGATAGCGGTTACAGTTGAAGCTTCAGTAGTTTAAGAATATGTAAATTCCGCTTTATTAATAGTTCCATGAACGTGCAATACTGTACCGGGAATGGCACAGATTCTGTGACATTTGTTGTATAGATCTCAAACTTGAGATGATTTTATCTTGGAAAAGTTCAGCAAAGCCATGTGAAAATTTCAGGCTAAAATGTACTATAATCCATTGACTTTAATAGCTAATGCAATGGAGTGTAGGAAGGAGGATTGAAATCTAAACACAGACATTTCCTTGCGGGGGGCTGGACACTATTTGCTTAACTACATAACAGTTTTGCGCGAACTCCGTGTGAAGGATAATTCCTTCCCATATTCTATTAATACCTTTTTCCGTTACCCACCCCCGTTTTAAAATAGGGTTGTTTTACTAAATTCTTATATTTTATATCTGTCTTAAATCATAAATTAAATTTATTTTCATCGCTCTTTTCCTTTGAAATACATTCTCGTTTCTCTCTCTTAATTCTCAAAAAACCGCAAAAAGCAGTCGTAGATTAAAAGAGGCATGCTGTTTTTATCTCGCATAGAAACAATTCACCCAATACATTTGCATGCTTAATTTGCTTGCTAGGCGGGATCTTTCTCATGCCTCCTTTCTTCATTTTTTTGACTGTGTCTCTACAGCTGAATCTTTTCTTTTCAACGTATAAATTGTTATCATAAATTTTGTCTGCAATATCTTATTTTTAATTGCATATGCCTTCAAACGGCTCGGCGCGCCTAATTCCCATGGTTTGACAAACCCCCTGTAAAATGCGGCTTTGTAGTTTTTCGGTTGCCCATATTTTCCCATTTATCCGTTGGCGTTAAAATTTTATATGTTGCCCTTTCCACCTCCACATTGACAATACATTAACGGTTTTTAACACGTGTCTCATTTCAATTTAATTCCCGCCGGATTTCTACTGGCTTGCTAGTTTTGTAAATTAATAACTCAACGCTCTAAAATGTGGTTGTGACATCATTCTGTTCCTGATCGTGCATCTGTAAGGATAAAATGTAGCTTCCCCGCTCCAGAACACCGGCGGGTTTTGGGCGGAATCCTCGATATGTACGGACCAGAAAAATAAAACTCCTTTTTTACTGGACTACTTAAATTTCAGCTATAAACTGCACTATATCTTTTCTCATACTAAAAAGGTGAATGTAATCCTGCTTCATAAATCACCGATGCTACAAAAAAAAAAACCTATCTCAACCTGATTTTCAGATATATGGAGTTTAAGACTAGAAAGTCTTTATAAGATGTGGTGCGTCAGGGATTTATCGAGAGATTGGTGGAGAGGGACAGATAATTGATTTTTTTGCAAAAATTAATTATTGCGTAGCCTTTCAAAGAACCATATCGACTCAATTCCTCTTCCTGTAAGCAAAAGAGCGTACAATAACAAACTTTTAAGACTGGATTATTAAATCGCCATCCCTGTGTTGAATCCCAGGAATCCATGAAACGTATATTCCCAGCGTATGGAATTTTGGGATTTAACCTTTTTTTGTCTCAAGTATTCTACAGAGATATCGGATATTTTTGAGATACGATTCGAGAACAAGCGATCCGTCGACGACGACTTCCCGTAAATGTGGTTCACGTACTCCCGGCGAAAAATTCTAGTCTGACCGAAAAACTTAACCCCACGACATGCCGCGGATCTTCATATCACACTCCCGCCAGAGCACGCCTTTTCGTACCGGCAAAAAAAAAGAAGAAATAATTTTTGCTGTTTTGACATGACCACACATACTCATAGGTGCCAACCTTAAACTAATCTTCCGTAATACGTGCGTTAATTTGACCCTGGTTTAACGTGTTTCGAACCAGAAATTTTTTGAAGAAGGGAAATTAAATATGTTCCAAGTGGAAACCTTGAATTAAATAAATAAAGATCTAAGAAATAAATATTCTGGTTTGAAATTTGTTAAACTGGGTTCAAATTAATCCAGATATTACGGAAGGTTGGCAGCTATGCTCATACTAGAGAGAGACTTCAGTGCACTGCAGTGAATTGCTCTTATTAGGCGTGCGCCTGATAACATTACTATGCTGTGTAAGGACTTAAGTGAACGTGTTGTTATTTTCGCTCAAAAAAAAAAAAGAATCATGGGCTAAGATGTGTTATTATCCCACCCTCCGCGATGTTGAGTATTTGGCGATTTTTATCGCTCTGGCAACCCCGGCGTTTGGCGTCTAGTAACTTATTATGGCAAACCGCTTTTTTACGACGCGAGAGCGTGAACATTCATTTCACTGCCGGGTGTCGTTGCTGACGGTTGGTTGATTCTTGTACCAGATACTCTTTGATATCGTGTTCTATGGCTGTCTTTTTATTTTTATGTTAAATTTATTGAATGTATTTCATTGACTATAGTTTCTGTAGTCCGTTTAAACGCTCTTGCTGAAGTAATTAAGAAATATGAGGAAATTTTGACATGAAAGGGGGGTTTGTTTATAGCGTGTCAATGCGTATTAAGCCTATTTTGGAAAATGACGGCGGTGTTATATTTTGTGCTGTAGGTTTCAAGAAAGCAGATGTCTGTTAAGGTATGTTGATAATTTTATGTATATTTTGTTGCTTTAAGAGTTTTTTACATTTTGAGATTGCTACAAAACGAGAACTACTGAATTTTGAGAATGCTATATTGCGAAAAATGCTGAATTCGGCGATGTTTTTTTTTTCGGAAAATGAGCGCGAAGCGCTCATGCAACTATTGCTGATTGCCACTTTAGCGAGTCTTGTTTTTTAGGTATATTTTGCTGTTTTAAGAGTTTTTTACATTTTGAGATTGCTACAAGACGAGAACTGCTGAATTTTGAGAATGCTATATTGCGAGAAATGCTGAATTCGGCGATGTTTTTTTTTTTTTCGTTAAATGTGCGCGAAGCGCTCATACAAGGATTACTGATTTGCCAGTTTAGCGAATTTTGTTTATTATTTACATTTTATTTTCGTTGAGCCAAACATGCGTAGAAACGGGTGCTTGGCGACATTTACTACTTGGCGGAAAAGGGGTTTTCTCGCCAAAAAAAATCCAAGATGGCGGAGGGTGGGATAATAACACATCTGTTCCGAATCATGAAATACGTCCGAAGAGACACCTTAAATAAATAAAAAAAAATTGCCCATCTAACTGGGTATCCAAAGTAGTGTTATTAGGACAGGACTCAAGATTTATGAATAGCAATTATTTGGGAAACATTTTCTCTCTCAAAAGAAAAGAGAGAATCACCTTTTGGACGTCATTTACTATGGCTATCAATTGTTTTTTTTTTTTTTTTCAATGCTTTTTTTAAGTAATTTATCAACCTTTTAATTTTGTTTCTTTAACACGTTCACGCCGACGCGGTGGGTCACACTCGACTGCCTCAGAGTTGTCAAGTCTCCGGCTTTTTGCACACCACTGTAATTTTAGAGAAAATGTTGTTCCTTTAAATCGCACGATTGTTCTAATTAAATAAAACAACATTTTCTGTATTAAAATACTGGTATCCAAAAGGCCGGAGACTTGCCAGCTCTGAGACAGTCGAGTGTGACCCACCGCGCCGGCGTGAACGTGTTAAGGTAACTTTATTATTTTATCAACATGAGTGCAATTTTATTGCGGCATAAACTAGTCGCAAAATACATACATATATATATATATATATAATATATATATACAAATTAAAATTTATATAGTGTTTTTCTTTTTCATTTAAATGTATTTTTTATGCTAAACTTCTTAATCTTAAATATACTGCTGTAAAGTTTTTCAGCAATTTGTTTTTCAAAATATATACAATATGCAGTAATTTTATTTTAGAAATGTATAATATATATTTTGCTGTGTTTAAATCAGTTGCAAAGATATTTTCTTCTTTTTTTGAAAGAAAGTATTGGTAATAGTATTAGTAATATTAGATACTTTTGACACACAGAGGAAGATTGTTTTTCTTTCTTTCTTTACATATTTTTCTTTCTCTTCGGCTCTGTTTTGCATGAAAAAAGAGAAGGAATAGTTGTTGAAATCATATGCTATAATGAGGATGTGACATAAATAAAATTCAATTCCCTATTCCTTAAAAAATCTATAATGGTAGGATTAATAGTTCACATAGCTGCCAACCTCAAACTAATCTTCCGTAATACTTGCGTTAATTTGACCCTGGTTTAATACGTTTCAAACCAAAAAAAAATTAAGAAATGAAAATAAATACGTTCCACGTAGAACACTGGAATTAAATAAATAAGCGTTCATGAAATAAATTTTCTTGTTCGAAATGTGATTGACATGGGTTAAATTAATCCAGACATTACGGAAGATTAGTGGAAGGTTGGCAGCTATGAGTTCATTGTACATGTTCATCTATTTTTTATTGCTATTAAGGATTTAATATTTATTTATGATGCTCTAGATTTCTTTTTAATGATGTGGTATGGTAAACAAAAACAAAATAATTGAGAAACATCTAATTTCATTCCAGTTTGTTTCAGGTGTAAGATAGTTTTAACGTTGTAAATGTGACACACACATCGCGGCAATTCACAAACAATTTTACTGTTTTAAGGCCGTGAATGGCATCCATGTTGGGACGATTATATAAATGGAGAAAGTAATAATAATGCTAGTTCATTAATTACATTTTCATTTTGCAATTGTTTTAATTGATTGTGTCTGTCACATTGCAGTTTATTTAAAAACTTCTTTAAGGCAATCTTTTAGTAATTTGTATTTGTTTGATTAGGTAGACAGCGCTACCACATTTTTATATATATTTAGGTAACACAGTTTTGTATTTTTCCATAAAAAAAATAAAATAGTGTTATTATATTATAATGTTAACCTTAAAATTAGAGAAAATCAGTGCTATGCATAGATGTCTGGACAACAATAAATGCAGAGGTTAGAAGAAAACATGATTTTACAGGTATCTTTCATTATTATTACATACATTTTTATTATTATAATTTGTGCTTTTTCTCAAAAGAAAAAAAAAAGTAATAAAGAAAAAATTCTAAATAAATTGTACTGTGTGTTTTCTTTTACGTATACACAGGTAATTGAGTTTATATATTTCTTTTTATAATTTGTGTATATATACGATATATATTTTTAAAATATTGATAAGATACAATATGCAACAATTGGTACATCACGTTGTGCCATTATATTAAAAATATATTATGTGTTGCACTGGTACAATATGGAGTGATACTGAATGAGGCAATTAACTTAAGTTTTTGTTTGCTTATGGTAAGCTTTTCACTTGATTTTACTAATTTTTAGGGTTCCGTACTTAAAAAGTAAAAACAGAACCATTATAAGATCACTCCTGTGTCTGTCTGTCTGTCACAGCCCTTTTACTCGTAAACTATGCAACATGGGAAGTTAAAATTCGGGGAAGTAATAAAGATTATTGACCCACATATTTACCGATTAATAAATATTCATAAATATATTTAGGAAAAATGTAGAGGGGCTAATTAAGTTACTTGAAAAAAAATCTTTTCTTTGTATATCGTGTGGGGTATCGTGTGAAAGCTTTCGTAACGCTGAAATCAAAAATATACTTCATTTAATTTTAGGTATTATATTTCAACGTTATGGTAAAAATGTAGTGCAAAAATATTTCCCCCCCATCTAACTCCGAATCTATAAAAACTAAAATTATTAAAAAATTAGAGGTAGTAGATGTTAAATTATACCTTGCATTAAAATTATAGCTATTACCCTAGATTACATAGTTTTTGAGAAAATCGCATTTTTTCCTTACACTCGAATTTCGATTTACGGGCTTCAGCAAAAGCGTTGAGCAGCGCTGGAGACACCTATCGTAGCAAAAGTATAAATGAATTGTTGATCATGAATTTCGGAAAAAATCGTCGGTAATTAGCCGAGACATTAACCCTTAAAAACACACATACATAATGACAGGGATGGCGTACTCTATGCTCCACCGGCTTTATAAGTCTAGATAATAAATTTTAAGGATATATTTATTTAATGCAATGCCCAGTAGCAGTATAAAAGCAATAAACGTCAAATTGTTAAAAACAGACTAATTTAATGAGAATTAATCACATAAATACTATGGGATTTGCGACCAGTTTCCATTGAGTGGCTCTCTCAATACACCTACTATGTCTTTAAATGTTAACTAAAAACCTATATGGAATAACAAATATACAGAATAGCTATATTTGCTATTATTTAGGTTCCATATATCTTTGAACTTTCATGGTATATCCATTTATAGTTCTCTAGTATACAGAGTGCAAAGGAAAGTCCCTTTAACCTGAAAATACTTGCGAACGGAGAGAGCTATAGCTATGCAAGTGAGGTAACGGTATAGTAAAGCGACTAAGCCCGATTTAATGAAAACGACAGCAGCGCACGCTAGTGGGGAAATTTTGAAGATAGTCACTGTAAATCGAAAACGAAAAGAGATAGAGCAAAATTTGCAGTTAGAAAGTTTTAGAGCATCAATTAATTAAGTCTGTTCTTAACTGCCCAGCTCAACAAGCACAAAACGTTTTGACACATTTACAAATTTATTTTTTAACGGAAAGGTATAAAATTGGAAAGTCTGTCTAGTGAAGAGATTTGGAATCGCACTGTTTTTTCCATTTTTTGATCAATAAATTACCTACTGAGTTATAAGCGATTTTCATCACAAGACACGACATTTTTCTCCCCTGACTAACTGGATTTTCTTCTTTCGTTCGGAAGTTCGGTTCAAAACGCCAACGTTGACAGTATTTTCTGAAAGATCTACTGCGTTTACAAGAAAACGGAAAAAACAGCTTGATAACATAGTTTCTGAATAACACCTTCTAGTTTCATGCGTTTCCGAACAAAAAGGAATTAAAACTTATGTCAGAAAGTGGCCTTTTTGGATTTGAAAACACCCTTAATAGAATACGACATTTGGTTTACATGGATATGATAAATCTTCGCCTGTTTACCCAAAAATGTCCGAAATAGGTGCACTTCATTTTGTGTAAACGTTTGAATGGAATTTTCAGAAGTATGAAGAAATACGTACAATTTATGCTATAAATACGTACATATCTCGATATATTTTGATAACATCACACACACAAAAAAGACACTGTCTCACAGTGATAAAAAGTTAATATTCAGTATGTTCGAAAAGTTCGCCATTGCTCACGATACACGTTTGTATTCGCGAGAGTAATTCTGCATGCACATTTCTCAGCATGGAACGTCTATTGCAAGCCTCTTCAATACGACGACATAGATTTAACCCTTTCAAGGGCGGTGGCTAGACGGTCTAGCCACCTAATTTTAATTCCAAAACTGACAAATGGCACAGAGAACATTTTAATAAAATTTCGCTTTTGTAATGAAAGTGCAAATTAGCGGGTTTTTGTTTTCAGAGAAATTCGTTTGAATTTTCTGGTGTCAGTCAATTATTTCATCAGTATACGAACAGAATTCTTCTGTCCCTGAAAGGGTTATTCTAAAATTTTAAATGCATTATAAATTGAATCTTTACAGACATTACAGCACAGTACAACGTCACAATCTGCAATTATGCACTGCTACATTTCCGGAATGTGAACAGGCAAAGTAGAATCGTCGCTGATCGATTTCGGACATTTTTGGGTATGCAGACGACGATTTATCTTATCCGTGTAAACTAATTGCCGTTTCGTACTAATTAATTGATGCTCTAAAACTTTCTAACTGGAAAATTTGCTCTACCTCTTTTCGTTTTCGATTTGCAATGGCTATCTTCCAAATTTCGCCACTAGGGGTGCTGTTGCCGTTTGCATTAGGTCGGGCGTAGTCGCTTTATTGTACCGTTACCTTACTTGTATAGCTGTAGCTCTCTCCGTTCGCAAGTATTTTCAAGTTAAAGGGACTTTCCTTTACACCCTGTATACTTATACAGCTATACCCAACCCTACGTTGTATAGTTTTTACAAAGTGTTAGTATTCTTTTAGCAACGGTATTTTTTTTTTAATAATACACTTACTAATTCATATATTATTGTACGGAACCCTCTGTGCGCGAGTAATACTCGCACTTGACCGTTTATTCGGGACATTTCTTAATTTACATTTTACTATACTTTCGTAAATACATTACATTTACATATTTGAAAATCTTATGTGTAATATTTAAGAGCCTCTCTTGATATTTTATCTCAGCCTGTCACGTGTTATCCTCTTAACAGTTTAAATCCATGCTCGAGTCATCATGCATACAAATAATAGTATGAGAAAGAGTAATTTTGGTTCTTTTTTTTCGTTTTAAAATAGAGAAGATTATCAATAAACATTTAAAATCAATTGTTTGCCGTGTTTTTGCGTACCTTCACACATTTCTTGATGTGAGATCACAGTTTTTGTTTATAGGTAAATGAGGTTATTTTTTTTCTATTTACTTTGAGTTTATTTTCATAACCTTCCTCTTGCTTTGTGCTATTTTCTAGAGGTAGCACGGTGTCAGGGTTCATTTTTCTTCCTTTTTATGCGCGGCAAGATGGCCACTTGTGTGTGCAAAAAGGGGAAAGTTTATTGTTTTGCACTTACAGAGTTCATAAATTCATATATTTTTTAAGTATATCATTATTCCACACTTTTCTAGTTTGTCAGTTTTTTTAATGTTGGGCACTATTTTTTTTTTTTTTTTTTTTTTTTTTTTTTTTACTTTGACATGACATTAATATAAAAAAGGCTACACTACCTCGCGCTTCTCACATTAATTATTTATGCGCATATAAATTCATATGTTCACTGTAGAAATTGTTTGCAATGCTTGTACATATTTGTTGTGGTTTTATATTCGACCTGGTTTTACATACACACACATATTTACATTTTGACAAGAATTATTTTGCTTAGAGTTCAAAGTTAACACTCGCCATGGTTGAATTTAATCATGATTTTATGTGCTTCTCGTAATTTTTCTACGTACTTGCTTACGGTTTGTGTAAATTGTCAGTAGGATAGAAAGTGGCAATTCTATTTTATAGGCATTTTTTTTTCTTTTCTAGCCAAATGATTTTTTTAAGTAATTTATTTTCTTTGATTTCTTACACTTTTAAAGACACTGCTTGCACTTGCGTTCAGTATTTTGTTACATGAAATAACCCACATGTTGTACTTTACTTTTCACATACATTTTGCGTTACTGATAGAATTTGATTGTTTGGACACGGATGGTGACTCGATGCATGATTTTTTTTTCCACTCATGAAATGTGACAGGATATCTTTAAAAATTGACATTTTTGGGTATAAAATTATTGTGATTGATTATTTTCACTGGTTCGATACAATTTTTTTATGTAGACACTAGAATTGGCATCATTATTGCAATATTTACACTTTTCTTCTGTTTTAAAATTTTTATATGAAACTTGCATTTTTTTTTCTCACACGTAATCTGTTATAGATATATACACTTTGTAGTGTTTTTTTTTATCACTACTTAGAACTAAAAAAAAAAAAAGTTTATTTTTTTACATTATTCATGTTTGTTTTAACATTATTCTACCCTAAACATAAAGTGTATAGAAGCCTATCAAGTTTCACAGTTTTGTATTTTAATATTATATGTTTTTGGTCACAGCACATTTCGCTAATATTTTGTGCGTAATCGCTTAATTTTCTTTTAACCCTTTTTTAACGATCTATTCGACTGTTTTTTTTTCAACACAATACAAGTAGTTCATCTGAGTTTTTACACATTAGTTCATGAGTATATTTACACAATTTTGTCCATGTGAGATACAAGTAGTTCATAGCGTATAACACTTTAGTTCATTGCGGCTGGTTAAGAGTTTAACAAGACATTCTTCACACAATCAGTGTTGCCAGTGGGCTACTTTTTTTAAATTCAGATTTCTTGATTGACACCACTTTTTTGAAACAGTAAAACTAACTTTGTTTTTGCCTCAAGTAATATGTCATTGAGTAAGGAATATTTTACCATTTCAGAAAAATGGTTCCAATCATGAATATGATTTTATTAAATGTAGCCCATCTGGCAACACTGCACACAATACAAGTAGTTCATAGTGTTTAACACTTTAGTTCATTGTGGCTGGTTTGGAGTTTAGCAAGTGTCTCTTCACACATATACTGTCCGTTTAGTCTGTTGGCAAATTTTTCTTTCTGCAATTGTAACAGTTTTTTTCCTATTTTGTGACATGATATAAGTTAATAATTGTTATGACATAGAGTATAATTCTATTGCTTTCCAGTTAAAAAAAAATAAATAAATAAAATAAATAAATAAATAGAGGTTGTTTGTTTGTTTTAAAAAGCAGATCCTTTAATTTGTCTTTCCACAGTATCATGATAGCGTTGCTTGGCATGCGACAGGTTCAAAGTTTTTTTTTTTTTTTTTTTTTTTTTTTTTTTTTTACAACGGTGTTTTATTTTACAAAGGTTCTACTTGTTCACTCTGGCAGCATGCTACGCGAATGAGATTGTTATCTGTGGATGACAGTTGTAAGGATTACGTTTTTTATCTTTTTTCTCGCATCATTTACTCTCCTTGTGGTACAAGGTAATTCACGTGAATATGGTTTTCCTTTTCACGAATTTTCTATTACACAATGCACAGGTGTACATTTTTTTTTCTCCCTTTCACTCTATTACAGACATGCAGTTCTCTCCTAGTATATACTGGTAATATCTTCAAGAGATGTTAATTGAGGCTGTGCTCACACATACACAATGCCTTTCTCTTATGTATCACCTGTTGTACATGTACAATTTATATTAAATTTCATACATTTTTTTTACAATTGAATGGCTACATGATAGGTTAATTTACATGTATTTTTGTTTTAAGGTATAGAAGTAAAAACTTATTCGATTACAGGTTATTTCATAGTATATTTATAACAATACACATACACGGTTTATTCAAGGAGTCAGGGCAGTGACTACTTCCAATCTTCATCAATTAATTGTGCCTCACTTCCCATTATTGTTTCCTTCTGTTGTCATTACCATCACTTTTTATAAAAGGTGAGTTTCAAGTACAGAGCCTAACACTTCCAGTTTTTTATTACCTATACTTAAGTGTTGTTTTGTCTTTATTTACACATCATGTCTCACAGTTTTATTTGAAGTTGGAGTATAACCAACTGATATAGCAATCCCAAGAATTGCTTTTTACTGGAACAATAATTTCAAATTTTATTAAATCATGATCTTCTGGAAATCGAACTAAGAACTGCAGCGTGCACACTTATTTACAGTTAGCCACAAGTCAGACTGAGCTCAGGTAATTGTCATTGAAAATTTATTGGTAACATTTTTCTTCTAACTCATGCTTGCATGCATGCGAAATAGAGACATGATATATATATATATATATATGCTTTGTTTACTCAGTTATAATTTGTAGCATAAATACTTTAAAACCAGGACCCTACTGAAAATAATTTACTGTATTGTTATATGTCATGTATTTGAGATGAGACATGGGTTATTTTTATTTTGCTACCGCTGTCTTCGTTAGTCATTGTCGGTTAAGGGGGAGGGGGATATATGTGAAGGATATTTCCTTCCCATATTCTATTAATACCTTTTTCCGTTACCCACACCCCTTTTTAAAATAAGGTTGTTTTACTGAATTCCTATATTTTATATCTGTCTTAAATAATAAATTAAATTTATTTTTATCGCTCTTTTCCTTTGAAATACAGTCTCGTTTCTCTCTCTTAATTCTAAAAAAAACGCAAAAAGAAGCGGTAGTTTAAAAGAGGCATGCTATTTTTTATCTCGCATAGAAACAATTCACCCAGTACATTTGCATGCTTAATTTGCTTGCTACGCGGGATCTTTCTCATGCCTTCTTTCTTTATTTTTTTTACTGTGTCTCTACAGCTGCATATTTTCTTTCCAACGTATAAATTGTTATGATAAAGTTTGTCTGCAATATCTTATTTTTAATTGCATATGCCTTCAAACGGCTCGGCGCGCCTAAATCCATGGTTTGGCAAACCCCCTGTAAAATGCGGCTTCTGATTTTTCGGTTGACCTTATTTTCCCATTTATCGGTTGGCGATAAAATTTTATATTTTGCCCTTTCCGACTCCTCAATGACAATACATTAACGGTTTTTAACATGCGTCTCATTTCAATTTAATTCCCGCCAGATTTCTACTGGTTTGCTAGCTTTGTAAATTACTGTTCGCCAATAACTCAACGCTCTAAAATGTGGTTATGACATCATTCTGTTCCTGATTACTAGGCCTGAGCGCTACACAAAAATGGCGGCTGTCGAAGGCGGATTTTTTTCAGGGTGTGTACGATCCCTTAAATATTCGCACGAATATTTTTTTAAAGTTTTTTCCGCTTGATTTTTCTGTGATTAAACGAGTCAGGGAAATTCTTTATAAAATACTGGTGTGTACATTTGAGGGACCGTACCTACGTGTAAAAAAACCGCCTTCGGCAACCGCTATTTTTGTGTCAGCGCTCAGGCCTAGTATTCAGGGGGCGGTGTCCTGATCGTGCATCTGTAAAGATAAAATGTAGCTTTCTCTCTCCAGAGCACCGGCGGGTTTTTGCCTGAATCCTAGATATGTACGGACTTGAAAAATAAAACTCCTTTTTACTGGACTACTTGGATTTCAACTATAAACTGGCTTTATATCTTTTCTCATACTAAAAAGGTGAATATAATTCTGCTTCATAAATCACCTATGCTACAAAAAAAAAAAAAAAAAAAAAAAAAAAAAAAAAAAAAATCTCAACCTGATTTTCAAATATATGGAGTTAAGACTAGAAAGTCTTTATACTCCGCTCGGCAAGAAGAGTTTGCTTGCTTTGTTACTAAGAGTTCTCAGACACAATTGATTTTTAACTGTAATTTTTCTTTTATTAATTAGCGGACATTTTTCGATTACACAAGGAAAATATTATAGTACGGAAAAAGTGATGTTTGGTTCGTATTTTCAGTTTATTATGTCAAAAAAAATAAAACTGTTAAGCAGGAGTATCAAACTGGGTGGCCCGCAAGATAGCACTATTTTTTTAACCCTTTGAGGGGCGGTGGGATATATTATATCCCAACTAATTTTAATTCAGATTCACACCAGAAAGTTTTAATCAAATTTTACTTTTATAACTTTGGTGGAAAAAAGGTTGAAAAATAACTTTTCCTTATTTTGAAATAAAAAACTTCGAAATTTACGATGTGAGTTAAACATTAGAAAAACATAATTGCTTGCCCCTCAAGGGGTTAAAGACATACTTGACTTGTTGAATCGTAGAGATTCATTGATTAGTTAAGGCAGTGATTTGTATAAAATTTTAGTAGCATCCGGCTGTCCACAGTTTGACACCCCTGTGTTATATGGTTAAAATAAGCAAATATGTGCGAAGAGCTTCGTCTTTCATTTTATACTTTTAACCCCTTGAGTATATCCCACCCAATTTTGATCAAGATTTGCACCAGAAGCTTTTAAGATTTACCTTTCTAACGTTGGTGGAAAAAAGGTTGAAAAATGGATTTTCCCTAACTTGAAACGACATTTTTCGAATATTCCGGTATGAATTCAGCATAACAGAAGCGCAATTATATGCCCCTGAGATTGTTAATACCCATGGTAACTATTTAGATTTTATGGTATGAAGTCCAATTCTCTGAATTACGCAATTTATGGAACGCGTTCTACCCTTGGCAATAAAGGGTTAAGTTATTTTATGGGGTTTATGGAGACACGGTACCTTGTAAATGGACAAAATAGATTTTTTTTATTGGTTCAGTACATCTAATATATTATGTACATAGATTTTAACTACGTCTTTTAAAAATATACTGATGAAATTTGAAATGTGTATCTTTAATAATAAAGAGGTTATCAAAGATTTTATACGCGATAACAGAATTTAAAGGGACGCCACGTCTACTTGGCCATTTCGGTAATGTAGATTTCAAGTGAACAAACCCAAGAACATAGCGAATTAATTTATTTACTCCATGGCGAAAATGTAGGGTATGATTTAACCGTAATTACAGTCTAAAAATATAGAGTTTGGAAATCGCGTATACCGGACCATTCATCTGCTTAGGCTTATTATGCAATAGCTTTGTACGTATCGCACCAAGATTTTTTAAAGAAATATAATTAAATAAATTCCATTTAGAAACCTGAAATTAAACAAAGATTCATAAAATAAATTTATCGTTGGAAACGTTGTTAACACTAGCAAGACCGAGAATTCTTCTCAAATTTTTGAAAAATATTTCGCACCAGAATTTTTATTTTAAATTAGTAACTTATCCATTTAACTAGTTTTTTCTTTGTTTCTTTCAAACTAGTTTTATAACAAAATTTCTGGTACGAATAGAGATATATTCATTTGGTAGCAGTCAAAATGACAGCTCGCGGTCTTTCTAGTGTTAAACAGCCAGCGTCAAATTAATCGGAAATTACGGGAAATTAGTGGGAGCTTGGCACCTCTGGTTATGTAGTAATGTTTTCAAGTTTCCATTGATTATGAACGTTTTCGTAAGCAGTTTCGTCATTGACCTTTCTCTATTTTTTAATTGCAATCACCAAACATCTACCGAAACCCCTTTATTTATTTATTATGACAAATTGTATCCTAAAAACATGGATAAATAAATAATGTTTATTTTTGAATTACAAGGTTTATTGATTGAAAACTCGATTTTTTAATTCCTTTAGCTATCGAAAAAAAATCTTTAAATCTGCCATGTTTGCATATTCCACTTACACGCTAGAATCAAAGATTAGAAAAAAAATCATATTTATTTTTTTATAAAGATGTTTTTTTACTCTAATTTTAACTCTAATCTTAAAGCCTTTAAGGGGTGGAGACCTTCCGTTATTAAAATTTTGAAATGATACTTTGACAACTGGATTTACTAGAAAATAAGTTATCTGATTGATGTACATTATAAATGACAAATTTAATTCCAAAATTCTGGTGTCATTGTAGCATTTTGAAATTAAAATTAAGTGGTACATTTAATATACCAATGGCTTTCGAGGCGATAATTTACTCTGGCACATAAATAAGATATCAAATAAAGCAGTTTATGTGTCATTCTTTATCCTTCGTTTTTAAAATTCTTATTCGATTCCTTTATTTAAATATGTCCATGAAATATATAAAATTACCCAGCAACGAAAGAAACAGTGGGCCATCAGCTGGAAAAAAGGTGGCAGCCAGCAGTGGTATTAGTGGTAAAGTGCAAGGGTGCCATTACTTAAACCTGTCGAAAAGTGTCCAAGCCGAATGCAGCTGGCCCATCAGTGATGGGCAACAGCAGGTCAGCATTGGTATGCCATCACATCACTTCAATCCGGCACTTTTCCTGCAGTGCTAGCACCTATCACACTGCTATTTCTTTGCTGGCTCAGCATTTTCCCTTACAAAAATTTCTTATATAATTCTATAAAAAAAAAAGTATTACGGCTCTTTTTCCTATAAGCTAGTTTCACCAAGAGCTATAGAAACATCTGTAGTAGTTTCTATAATAGAAATGTCTATAGAAATATTTGAACTGCATGTGGTCACCCTCCCAAGTACTGACCGCGCTTGATGCTGCTTGGTTTTTGTGATCGGACATGAACAAGTGCTTTCAAAGTACGATAAGATTGCTCGTAGTTTTCAAGCTCTCATTACACTATTTCAAGTTTGTTTCTTTTGTGATTTACGTTCCCAATCATTAAACTGTATAGAAATTATTCTATTGTATAGATATCCTATATATTTTATACGCTTTTTCTGTTATTGATTCTGAACTGCGTAAATTTTGAAAACCGAAATCCTTTGTAACCTAGTAAAACCAGATTTAAGGAGAAAAAAAAAGTGCGTCGAAATATAGAATTTATTTATTTATTTATTTACTTATTTATTTTGTTGGTGGCAGTGGTGCTATATTTTTTACAGTTTCGAAAAAAATTAACTTCACAGCTTAAATCATGTTAAGATATTCATTTCAGATTTGTGTTCAAATACTCAATGTCTTCGATATTCGCAGCGCCACCTAGCGTAAGGGTTCCCATCAATAATACTACAAAAGTTCGTGTACTTCCATGTAGTGGTGGACCAGCGCATGAGATAAAATGGATGCCCACCAGAATTTTATCTGATGATTTCCAACAGCAAAGTTGACTGAAGCTGTCCAGCAGTGGTCATGCAGTGGTAGACCATCAGACAACACTTCTCCATCATTGCCAGCACGTATCTTGCTGCTGGCCAGCAATTTCCTCTTTGCTGGGTAATATCAGGGCTTGAATCTCAGGGCGGGATGGCGCGATTCGCGCCTAAAATTTTGAATTCCCGCCAAAATGAATGTGGGTGGCAGACTGCCGCCCAAAAAATTTCACTATTTTCTGAAAATTTTTGCATTTTCAAACTATGATCAAATCCCGCGACCGCCTTGCGAATTTCGTGATATTTTCGATTCTCCAATTTTTACATTTTGCGAGTTTTTTTACCGTGAAAGATGGTTGAAATTCACGATTTTTCCCGCGACCGATTGACCAAATTGGCAATTTTTTCCCCGCGATCGATTTTTTTGCGTTATTTTCCGCGACCGATTGGCGAATCAGGGCTGATTTTGTTCCGAATTTCCCGAAAATTTAAGGCATTCAAATCCGAAAATTATGAAAAATGTGTCACCACTCTGGAAATACAACCATGAAGAGATATCACGGAAAAATATTGCGAATTTTCGACAAATGGTCGCCGAAAAAATCAATTTCGTCAATCGTTTGAAGACAAAATCGATTTCGTCAAAGGATAGCGGAAAAGCGCGAATTTCGTCAAAGGATCGCTGAATAAATACGAATTTAGTCAAAGGATCGCGGAAAAAAACTCAAACTATGTCAAAGGATCACGGAAGAAACGCGAACTTTGTCGAAAGATCGCTAAAAGAACGCAAAATTCGTCGAAGGGTCGCGCAAGAAAACGCGAATTTTGTCGAAGGATCGCGGAATTCGTCGGAAGATCACGGAATAAATGCGACCTTCGTCAAAGCATCGCGGAATAAACGCAAATTTAGTCAAAGAACCGCTAAAAGAAAGTGAAATTCATCAAAAAATAGAAAAGAAAACACGAATTTTGACAGGATCGTGAATTTCATCAAATGATCGCGGAAAAAAACACGAATTTTGCCAAACGATTGCGGAAAAAACACGAATTTAGCCAAACGATTGTGGAAAAACGTGAATTTCGCCAAAGGATAGCAAAAAACGTTAATTTCGTCAAAGGATCGCGAAAAAAAACGCGAATTTTGTCAAACGATCGCGAAAAAAACGTGAATTTCGTGAAAGGGCTTGAGAAAAACATGAATTTCGTCAAAGGGAATATCTATGTTTATTATTATATGTATAGTTTTTAACCTGCAACAATATACTGAACTAACTTTGAAAGATTGGCGACCTTCACAGTTTTTTCTCATGTCCGACTGACAAATTTTGAGATTTTTTTCCCGCAACAGATCTATGAATTTCACGATTTTATCCCGTGACCGATTGACTTCCTTTTCAAATAAAAAAACATACATTTTGCATAATTATTCCGAGTTATTGATTTATATTGATTCAATGCTATTTTGTCATGTCTGTCTTAATGTAATTCTTTAAATGGTACGTAAAATAAATAAATAACAGTAGGTTTTAAATATTTCTCCCTCCCTCCCAGACAGATCAACTCCCCTCCATTTATAAATGTTGGGAGGGAGACTCCCCTCCTAGGCGAAATTGAATCTCAAGCCCTGAATTGTATTAAGTTGTAAGAGATGTTACTCTTGACATTAACACTAGAACAGCCGGCAATTTTACTCAAGTTATACATAAAGTATGTCACATCAGAATTTTTATTTAAAACTATTTAACTTACTAAATTAGGCTATTTTTGTGCTGCAATCATTTAACATATCTTATGAAAAAAATTCCAGTTCGTATGGACTATTATCTATTTGGCAGAGTCAAAATGACCCCTAATGGCGGTTCTAGAGTTAAATAACTTCGATTTTAATTAAACTTTATATGAATTTTCATCGGCCAGGCATCGAAAAATCTTAAAATCTACTCAAAAAAAAAAAAAAAAAAAAAAAAAAAAAATTGAGTTTTGACAACAAACTCTGTGCAAATCAATAAGAAATACGTATTGGTTTGCGAACATTTTTAGACAATTACTGAACCAAAAGGATTTTTAGTTCACTGTGCATATATTACAACACCTATGTATAATAATGCATTAACTATATATAAGAAATCAATGCGACCTCATTTACCATAAATAACTCTAAAATAATACGTATAAGTTTTAAAGATTTTATATAAAAATATATAAATAATAAGAGGAAGGAAGCATAGCACTAATACAAATTGAGATAATATATATATATATATATATATATATATATATATATATATATTTGATAAAAGCAGGCTCAAAGATTTATAACATATATTATTAAGACTCATCTAAAATTGAAATTCCGCATTATGCGTGATTTTTATAAAATGAAAACTCTTTTATCCATAAATTAATAAAAATCGATATTTGTAATTTTAAAACTTTACAATTCAATTAAATAATAGGTGCCTGTAATATATATCATAAAATTAAAATTTTTTTTAGAAAATATTATGAAAACGCACAACATTGGAACTTTTTTTGGATTTAAGTAAAAAAGAATCCCTGCGACTCGGCCTACAGGCGGAAGTAGATTTCGATGTTAAGTCAGGGTTCGTACGGGTCCTTGAAATTCCAGATTAAGAAATTCTTCGGCACCAGTATTTTCTTATAGAAACTCTTTGATTAAATAAGGCGAAATTTCGCGCGTTTAAACTACATTTATTTTTCTATAAAAAATACTAATATTTGGCCTTGAAAATAACGGTACCCGTACGAACCCTGTAAGTTCTAATTTCACCAAAAAACCCTAAATCAAGATTACACATAAATCAAATTTAACAATTTTATCTGCCCGCTTTTGATGAGTTTTTAATTTCATTTTTCTGAAAGAGCTGGTTTTATTACAATCATGTTAATTCGATAATTTTTTTTCTTTAACTCCTATTTTTGTTTAATTTTTTTTATTGTAACAGTTGGTTCTATCAAAAACATTCCAGTATAAAAGTTGTAGATATTATTAAGAAGATTTATAATAAATTTAAGCGGATTTGATATCTTGTGAATTGACGAAGTTGTGTTATTCTTCTTCAACCCCCCTTTTTTAATTTTTATTTATTTTCTTTTTTTGGCGGTGGAGTTGGTCCTATCAAAAACTTGTCAATACAAAAGTTGTAGATAGTATTAATCAGATTTATAATAAATTTAAGTGAATTAGATATCTTGAGAATTGAGGAAGTTATGAATTTTTTTCTCCCTAAAACGCTAGTTTTTTCGCCTCTTGAGCTCATTTTTATTTTTATCAAGAATTTGTTATACATACATTTTTGACCCTTTTCCTAGAAGTAATAATAACTTTAAACTGATATGATATGTATTATAATTAAGATGCTATGTTTTTTTTTTCGGTTTTCACCCCCCGTTCTACTTCCACCCATTTGGTCCGATTTTGCCCATTAACGAACTTGATCGAGATTATCTGACCCTTGATTTTATGTTTCAGTTTGTAAAAGATTTGTTCAGAATTATAGAAGTTATCGTGTCCATAAAAAGGTAATACACACACATACAGATATATTTTATACATAGATAGATTAATTTTGAACGAAAGGTAGTTTTGGGTTCTAGAGGACATGATCGCATAGCTGCCAACTTTTACGCTTTTGTGTTACCACTAAAATTTAATAGAATATTTTGTTTAATCGCAGTTATCGACGATTAAATAAGTCAAAATTTACTATTAAGTTTTAGTGGTAGCAAAAGAGCCTAAAAGGTGGCAGCTATGTGATTGGCGTGGATCTGCAAATTTTTTTCAGAAATTCAATAATACGGAAGAATGTAATCGGTAGCATTTCTTACGAAAGGGCATAGGAAACATGCCTTTCAATAAATTTTCCTTATTTTTTTCCCAGATGTAGATACATATCTGACAATATATTTCCCTTATTTTCACCATATAAATATTGATATTTAACCCCTTAACGGTCGCATTAAATTACGTTTTAAAAATTACAATTGCTTATTGGCCCCACTTTTTCGAAAAATAAATATTCACCTTATTTAATGACAAGTAAAATGATACCATAATAAAGCCAATTACACTATTTTATAAAACTGGTGGGACTCAAACAAATCTAAATAATCCGAATAAAAGACACAGCCCGTCAATATGACGGGAGTGAGAATTAAGGGGTTAGTGAGATAAAAAGGTTTTTTTGATTTAAAAAAAAAAAAAAAAACGGATTTTCTCAAAAACTGCTGCATGGAATTTCAAGCCATTAATTGAGGATATACAGATACCAAAGATGCATAAATGGTAATTTTTGTATAATTTTCTGTTTATAAAACTGGGTGAAATAGCGGAATAAAAATAAAATAATAATAATAATAATCATATCTTATGGTTATCCGAAAATTACCATTTTCTTGTAAAAAATTCTCCATATGTGCCAGTATATTCTATATAAATGCCAAAATTTTGCGTTGGGTACTACATATACATATTTACAAAAATGTATGCTAAAATTATTGAAACTCTTTCTAAGGCGTTATTTGGGGCGAAGCTACTTAACTTCGACATCCGAAGAATTTTTGGAACAAAGTCAGCATACAATATGTCAACTGATGTATTTTAGTTTACATTTAGCATATGAGCCACGTTTTTCACCTTCATGTTCATTTTGATATCGACAACGTTGAGAATGTTGCTCATATGCTCATTAAAATTTAAAATACAGCAATTTTGTAACTGTTTATTCCAAAAATTCTTCGGGTGTGGAAGTAGAATGGCTCCCCCCCCCCCCCAAATAACGCTTTAAAATGAATTTCAATAATTTTAATATACATTTTTGTAAATATTTATATGTAGTACCCAACACAAACTCTCGGCATTTATATAGAATATACGGGCACATATGGAGAATTTTTTACAAGAAAATGGTAATTTACGGATAACAATAAGATATGATTTTTATTTTTTTTAAATTTTTATTTCTCTATTTCATACAGTTTTTTTAAACAGAAAATTATACAAAAATTACCAGTTATGCATCTTTCGTATCCATATATCCTCAATTAATGGCATAAAATTCCGTGCAACAATTTTTGAGAAAATCCGTTTTTTAAAAAATCGAGAAAACATTTTTATCTCATTAAATATAATAGGGGAGATGGGGTATGAATGGGACATTTTCACAAAAATATATATTTTTAATTTTTTAATTTAAGTTATTATCAATGCTATATATCACATTTCATACATTAGGTATTTGACAACATATGTACCCAATATTTAATCTAGATTATGATTTATTCAGAAAATTATTATGGAATCGAAAAAACGTTTCTCCCTGTCCCAATCATCCCCGCAGCCGGGATGAATGGGACACTAAGAGGGATGGATGGGACACAAAGATTTTCCTCCCTGTATTCAATTTTACCAAATTAAAATTTATAATTATAACCTTACATGTAATTATATTTGTAATATATGATTATACAGCACGAATCGATATGTTTTTTTTTTTCAATAACTTCTTTTATTGCAGTTTTAACTTTTAATGCTGACTTCGGCTACCAATCTGTTCTTTTTCTCCACTTATGAGACATTTTAGATTTGAAATGAAAGTGCAAAATGTCTGTTAAATATGCCATAGCTAATAATTTTCAATCATAACTTATTAATTAGTATTAAAGAAATTTATCTTAGAAACATGCAGAACGGAAATTATTGTGTCGATCGGAAAGTCGTGTCGTGTTGGGAAAATCAATTCGTACCGGGAAATTCTGCCCTGTAATTATTAGACATCGGATATCGTTTTCAATGCCTGATAATTAAATGAAGGAATTTTGAGGGCCGAATTGATTTTCCCAGCACGACACGGCTTTCCGATCGACCCAATATGTTAGGGGTGAGGATTTATTTGTGCAGCATTTCAAAATTCAATATAATTTCCCCCATTTTAACAATAAACATATACTATTTTTAACAATTTTATCTATTTTGATTAAGTTTTTGTACCAATTTTTTGATAATCCGTTAATAATTATTACAATACAATAAATAACACTCAGAAATTTTAAACAATAATAACTGATATAATACTATTTAATACTATTAATTAACGTAAATTACTAATTTATCATCCTATATAATACTATTTAGTTAATAAATCAAATTTTCAACATCTCTAGTGATGAATGAGAATGTCCCAATCATCCCCATGATGCATATATTCCCGTCTCAGCCATTTTGCCTCAAAAATTATTTTGTCACAATGGTTACTATTCATTCATTTTAATTATCGATATTGAACCTTAAAATAAATAACTACAACATAGCTTAATTTTTTTATATTGTATAAGATATTTCACATCTTCAAATGTAAAAAAAAAAACTTAATTTTAAGCACAGATTTCAGAAAATGCAACTTTGAAGAAAAATGAAAACAGCAATGTGGTCCTACTTTTAGTTCTGAAGCAAACTGTGGTAGAGCCTTTTATGGGGAAAGGAAGCAATTTAAAATAAATGTTTATTGCCTGAAATATTGAGAATGCCCCATCCATCCGTTGTCCCATTCATCCCCTAGCTCCACTATTTATAAGGTGATAATAGGGTAATTAGATTGTGAGATATGTAGCCACATGTGTGGAAAAAAAGCAGGAAATTTGATTGAAAGGCATGATTCCAATGCTTATCCGGCTATGCCCTTTACGGAAATAAAACAAATACACTGCTCAAAACAATTAAAGGATATTTGAAGTTTTATATAAAATAAAGATATAAACGAAATTTTTTTTGCCGAAAATAGAAGAAGAGAATCACAAATGCAAATTTTTCTGGTTTTCAAACTGTGGAGTATGCAAATTTTGGGTTCGACGTCAAATACGTCGCTTCAGCGGCAGCGAATGAAATTTGACTTTCAACTGGATAAAAGAGAATGAAGACAAGGATGATCGGCATTCAGTGATTGCTTTGTTTCGATGAGTACGATATCTCAGCGAAGTCATTTGACAGATTCAGAAGCTTTGAGAATTGTTCGTAGGTTAGAAGCGGGCCAAACGCAAGCCGAAGTAGCGCAAGCCATTGGAGTGTCACAAAGTGTCATTTCCAGGATCTGGAACCGTTTTTTGGAGAGTGGATGTTCAGGCCGAAGACCAGGGCAAGGTCGTAGAAGGACAACAACGCCCAATGAAGATCGGTATTTAGCGTTAACAGCTCGGAGACACCAAACCATGAACTCTACTCTTCTCCAACAATACTTTCGCTTGGCTACAGGCACCACGATTTCAACTCAGACTGTCCGAAACTGGCTCCATGCTGTAAGTCTGTATGCTCGCCGACCGATGGTATGTGTTAGATTAACATCAAGGCATCGTCGCGACCGCAGGGAGTGGGCAACCGAGCATGTCAACTGGAGGAGAAATGAATGGAGCAATATTCTGTTTTCTGACGAGTCCCGTTTTTCTGTGCATCCGGATAATAGGCGTATTTTCATCTGGAGGGACCGTGGCAGTAGGAATAATCCTGCGCTCGTGCACGAAAGTGTCAGATTTGGCGGTGGAGGAATGTTGCTGTATGGTGGCATCTCCATTGACGGGCGCACTGACCTCTACATCATTCGAGATGGAGCTCTGACTGGTCGCCGATATAGGGATGAGATCCTTAGACCTATTGTAGTCCCTTACGCTGCAGCAATCGGAGATAACTTCATTTTAATGGACGATAACTGCAAGCCACATCGTGCAAACCTGGTGGAGGATTTCCTTTTCGAGGAAGGAATCGTTCGAATGGAATGGCCAGCGTGTTCTCCAGACATGAATCCAATCGAGCACGTTTGGGACGCTCTAGGAAGACGAGTTTCTGGCCGCCAACAACCCCCACAAACTCTCCAAGAACTGGAAAGAGCTCTTCTGGAAGAGTGGGGCAGAATACCCCAACTCGTCATTAATAGCCTCATTGAGTCCATGCCTCAAAGGTGTTCAACGTTGTTGGCCGCCCGTGGAAACCATACCCCCTACTGAAAATGATTTTCTTTGAAGAAAACACCTTTTCTTATTCTTTTTTTTTCATATGCACAAATTGTGTTTTTTTCCTGTAGTACACAAATGCGCAATAAAATGCATTTTTTTCTGCCAAACATGTGTAATTTATTCTCATATAACCTACTATGTATGTCGACCATGTATCAATCAGCTAAACAGTTTACCAGATACAAAATCCACCTAAAACTGCAATATCCTTTAATTGTTTTGTGCAGTGTAGTTAGATCAAAGTATTGCGATACTATTTGCTACGTTGATCCTGATCCTCAGAGAAAAGTAATCATTTTTCCTATGACGATTATTCACGATTATTTCTTTTGTTTAGTTCTGTTGTTTTCTTCAGAATTAGTTAACAGGTTTTCTACAGGTAACGGAATCTCCCTGACTTTTGGTTAGTAAAAAAGCCGTATTTTCTTAGAGAAAAACTTGTCTTTTGCATGCGCGCGAATATATCAGTGGAGTTTTTCTTCATAAAATTACTGGTATTACACATAAAATTGCTCGATTTCTCTCACTCTGATATAATTTTTCCTTTTGTGCTTTTGAAATGTCATCCTTTTCAAATGGAAAAATCTTTTTTGAAAAGCTAGCTGTTACTACTGACGCCAATTTTAACGAAGGTTTTTTTTTTAAACAGTCAACCTGATGCATCAACCATCCTCAAACTGAGGCCCGCGGGCCGAATATAGGGCAGCGTTCCCAGTGGACTACTTTTTTTTTAAAATTCAGATTTCTTGATTGGCACCACTGTTTTGAAACGGTAAAATTCACTTTGTTTTTGCCTGAATTATCCCTAACCGGGTTGGAGTAATTCTGTTTATAAACTGTTGAACTAATGGACTGACATCGTAATTTATAAACGATTTTACCAGATAACACGAACTTGCTAATTTTCATGTACATTATAATAGGGAAATTTTACTTAAATATTCTTGGTGCTGTTTGTCAGTTTTGGAATTAAAATTAGATGTCCTTCTTAAAGGACACCGCGCCGGTAAGGGTTATTATGTCATTAAATAAGGCTCATTTTACCATTTAAAAATAGTGGTGCTAATCAAGAATCTGATTTTTAAAAAATATAGCCCATCTGGCATTACTGATGTAGTGCGGGACCTATTATTGCTGCCGAAACACTTAATCTTTAATCCATGTCTTAAAAAATTATTATCTGTTACTTTATACATATTCATTGCAAGACAAAATCTTTCCTTTTACTTATAATTATTTTAAAATTATGGTACCTAAATTTTGTGTTCTTGGTCAGATGTTCTTTTCACATGTGGTACATGTGGTATTTGTGCGGAGTGGAGCATAGCATAAATATCTTAATCATCAAAAGTAATTGAACATTATTAACACGTTCACGCCGGCGCGGTGGGTTACACTCGACTGTCTCAGAGTTGTCAAGTCTCCGGCTTTTTGAACACCACTATTATTTTAGAGAAAATGTTGTTCCTTTAATTCACCCAATTGTTCTAATTAAATAAAACAACATTTTCTGTATTAAAATACTCGTATCCAAAAAGCCGGAGACTTTGCAGCTCGGAGACAGTCGAGTGTGACCCAACGCGCCGGCGTGAACGTGTTAAGAATTAATAATTTTAGCACTATATATTTCTAAATTATTTTAAAAAAAACTGGTATTGAGTTAGAGACATATTTTTTAAAGATAGATTTTTAAAGATTTTTTAAGGTAATGCTGCTTATAAGGGCTGGAAATTTTTAGTGAAATAAAGCTAAAAAAAGTTTCAACTGTAATTCCAATTTGGAACCGTAGAGATCATATTTATACAATATGTGAAATATAAATCTAATGCAAAGTATATTATTTGGAAATCGTAGTGTTTAATTTTTTTGGTAAACTGTTATCTGCAACGAACGTTTCATTTTACTGATAACATTAGCTTAGTTATATTGCTTTGTTATACTACTTCTGTTATTTCGCTATTTTAATTATCTTTTCAAATTATTGTAAAGGTATGTTGCGGCCCGCTTAACGTCGCAAACATATGTTTCCGACCCGCTAGCAAAGAAAAAAAAATATTATTTCTGAAGGGAGGGAGGGTTAATTTATAAATTAAGACTACGTTTTTGAAAGCTTGTTGTATTTTGATTACTTATTTCTTTAATTTTCTTTAAAATCTTGTTGCTTCTTTCGTTGCGTTTACACACTATTAGAACTAAACATACAGCTTCTAACATGTAAGATTTTTTCATAACTATTTTAGAATAATATTCTTTGCCGTAACTTAATCCCGAAATAGCGCGATTAAATGAACATAACTGTCAACTTTTACGCTTTTTTCTTACCACTAAAATTTAGCGGAAATTTTTGTATTATTTAATCGATAAATTTCGTCGATGAAATAAGACAACATTTACTGTTAAATTTTGGTGCAGAGAAAAAAGCGTAAAAGTTGGCAGCTGCGAACGAAGCAAAGATTTCTAAACATAAATAATGTTGATAAAATTGTTGCTCTTAACAGCTATCTAAATAAGGAGTTGAGTTGATCGGTTATCGTAGAGAAAATGACAAAAAAAAAAAAAAAAAAAAAAAAAAAAAATAAGCCATTATTTCCAAACAAGCATTTTTGTGGTAGAATTGCCTAAAATTAGCAAAAGATATCTACTCCTAGAATTATTATTTAAAAATTATAATGTTGAATTTTTGGCGCCCTTTTTTCTTCGACAAATCATTAACCCATAATATAATGTCCAAAACTCATGTTATATAATAAAAATAATGATAAGCATTTTTAATTTCCAAAATATTAAATTTACTTATGCATTAAAGCTATTTATATACTGTTCCACTTCTGCAGTATTTCCTCTGTAGTGTGTGAAGATAAGTGTATCCTGATCAAATAATGAAATTTAAAATTTTATTCTTTCATTCTTTAACCTGATTAAATACTTAGAGTACTTTACGAGAATATTATTTTCTAAAGGTGAATTTAACGAAAGAATCTAGTCAATTTTAAATATAAATTTCAGTTACGCAATTCACTTATTCAAAAAAAAAAAAAAAAAAAAAAAAAAAAAAACTCTTAATCCCAGAAGTGAAAATATCAGAGCACCTCATAAAAGAGAAAACGATATTTTTTCCTGAATTGTAATTCACATTCGTAGAGTACTTCGCAAAAACTTAAAACTGAACAAAACTAGTAGAAAAAAAATAAAAAAGTTTTTTTTTTTTTTTTTTTAATCCCATATGAAAGTATAAGTAAGAACTACATTTAAAAAATGTGATTTGTATTTTCATAATGTATTTTTAAATTAGTTTTTTTTGCATAGGATATCTGAGGTCGATGTATTACCGGCTATTTTCGTATTTTTAAAATTTTTGTTGCATTTTTTTTCTGTGGGTAATTTCACTTTTCATACCGTTTACGAAACTGCAATTATCTTCAGGAAAAAGGAAAAAATATATAACCAAAATTGAAAGTGTACGAAAGTACCCTGTAAGAATTCGACTTCAGATATCCTATGAGAAACAAATCACCTAAAAATACTGAAATGCAAGCTAGAAATTTCAAAATAAAACACAACCAACAATTTAACCACTTGAGGGGCACCGGTATATATTATATACTACCTACGATTAATGAAGTTTTACACCAGAAAAAGTTTATTAAATTTTAATTTTCTAACTTTGATGGAAAAAAAAAGCCCTAAAATTGCTTTTACTTATTTTGAAATAGAAATTTTCAAAGGTTCAACGTTACGGGAACACAATCAGTTGCGCCTCAAGGGGTTAACGTTATTATGCGAGAGTTTGTGCGTAGACTCTGAAGCTCGTATTCATGAATAACTTCTATCAACGTTTGAAACGCCGCACAGTGTAAGATTTTGCAAATCTAGCTGGAAAAAATTCCAAAAATCTACTTTCAATAATATCATTTTTAGACATTTCAAATAATAACTAACACATTGGAGGAAAAAATATAGAGTGATAACAGCTTAATTTCACAACAAAACCATCAAAAATCGGGTCAAAAACAAAATTTTCTTTTAATATTTTTAGAATGGCGATTTCTGTAGATGTAATTGCCATTGATATTTATGACTAAAAACATACTTAATTTGTAAATATATATTTTTTAATTGTATGGAAACTTTACGAGAATGTAGATACTATGTATTTTACAATTACGATAGTTATTTACAAGTGTTATTTAAAAAAATAATTTTAAAGAAAATGTAAAAAATATTTGAAAATTTAATAGCATATGATATTTTTTAAAAAGCTGCCAAAAATTTTGTTCACACTGGTACATTGTAGCGCAATTTTTTGTGATTATGTAGGCATATAGATATAAAGTAAATAAATTTTAGCTGCAACTATTTGCAACTCTTCAATATAAGTAATTTTTTTTCATGCGCGAAAGTGTTAATTTCGAAAAAAAATATGATTGTATGAGATTTTGCAAAATGATGTTACTGAACATAAATAATTCCCTGTGAATTCTAAAAATATTCCGATAGACTATGCATTACACAAGTATAATCTTCAACATTGTTCATCTGTTATGTTAGACCAGATTAAGCGGCTGATCCATTTATTTATAATTGTCAGTAATCAAAGATAAAGAAACTGCCGTCGCTTCGAGAACGTTTTTTGGAGTAAAGTAGGAGATGGTTAGATTCGAATATTAACAATAAATATATTTACAGGACAGAAGTAATAATGACTACCCGGAAAATGTTGCACGGCCAAAGAAAATGTTTTGTTTAACACGTTCATGCCGGCGTGCATGACCTGTGGGTCACGCTTGACTGTCCCATCGTACGGCGTGTATCACCGGTGGGTCACGCTTGACTGCCGCATCAGACGGCGTGCATCACCGGTGGGTCACAGTCCACTGTTAAGTAGAAGGCGTTCACTACCGGTGGGTCACACTCGACTATGCCATAGACGGCGTACACTACTGGTGGTTCATACTTGAATATTCGAAAATTAAGTAATAAAAGCAATTCAATATTATAAAATTAATACATTGACGACGGGAAACGAGAATTTTCAATTTCATTAAAAAAATGTCATTGACAAAGGCGTGGCTTCTAACTTACAGAAGATTCATTTATATCATGTTCCACATTTCTTTAGATTGTAAGACATTTTAAATTTAATTCGTACACATGTAGTCAATAAAATCATGTCTCTAAGTAATTTGCTTTCTCCTTACCAACTTCCAGACATTCACAATCAACTCTGCTTGTTATATTCGAGCTCAATTTAAAATAGTATGCTGTGGCCATCACAAAACTTTCTTCTATTTCATACATGTCAATACTTCAAAATTCACTATCTCAGTGCCAAATTAAATGGCAATCCGTGTTCATCATGAGAATTCTAAAAATATGAAATTCCGTGCATTAGTTCTTGAGCTATGACTGTCGCTGAAATTGTGTAAATCCAGCAAAATGCAGCTTAACAGCGCCACCTATTGGGTTATTTACACCAGAACCTAATTATCACCAACTTATGTCAACGTCTAATTGAATATGAAGTTTGAGGAAAATTCGTGCATTAGTTCTTGAGATAGTGGTATTGCGCAAATCCTGACAAATGCAGCATAGAAGCACCACCTGTTGAGCGATTTGCAACAACACATAATCAGCAGCAATATTAATCAAGTTATACTTAAATCTGAAGTTTGATAAAAATTAGTGCATTAGTTCTTGAGATAGAGCTATTGAGGAAATAGCTCAAAATGCAGCACAGCAGAGCCACCTATTGGGCGATTTACACCAACACGCAGTCAGCATCATTTCATATGAAGGACTAACTAATTCCGAAGTTTGATGAAAATGTGTGCATTAGTTCTTGAGATAGCGCTACTGCGAAAATAGTGTAAATCCTACAAAATGCAGCATAGCAGCGCCACCTGTTGGGCGATTTACACCAAAACGTAAACAGCATCCATTCATGTCAAGGACTAACGGAATTAGAAGTTTTATAAAAATCCGTGCATTAGTTCTTTAGATAGAGCTTTTGCGGAAATCCTGCAAAATGCTACATTGCAGCGTCACCTGCCGGGCGATTTACACCAAAAACTGATCAGCACCAATCTATATCAGGGACTACCTGAATATAAATTTTTATAAAATTCCGTGCATCAGTTCTTGAGATAGAGCGTCATCCCAAAAACGTAACAACACTATGGCAAATGATCTGCCGACAGCCAATAGGCGAAGATCGGGAAAAAGGCCATAGGCGCTGACTTAACGGGTACTGTGGTGGCACATCAGGAAATTTTAAAATCTTTTTTTTTGTCTCAATTAATCACCGTGAATAAATAGGACAAAAAAATATTATAAATAAATGTTAGCAGTATACCTGGTAGCTTGTTTCGCCTCTGTGAAGTCGGAATCTATGGATAAGACGCAGAGTATACCAGGGTGAGAACTTCATTCCCCATTATTTTTTATAAATTCACTAGTATGCGTGATCGAAAAGCGTTCTCTGATTGTGATGATTTTTTTCTCGACGGTCACATTAAATTACGGTTTAAAAATTTAAATAGCTTATTGGCACCACTTTTTTGAAAAAGAAATATTCACCTTATTTAACACTAGAAAGACGGGACCTCTTAAGTCAAGTTTTATAAAAATATTTACTACCACAATTTTTATTTAAAGCTGTTTAACTTATTTAATTGGCCCTTTTCCCTCTGTATCATTTAAACTTATTTTATAAAAAAAATTCCTGTTCGAACCAAAATGGCTCCTCGCCGTCATTCTAGTGTTAATAACAGTTAAAATGATACCATAATAAAGCCAAGTACTCTATTTTATAAAACTGGTGGCAATCAAACAATCCGAAAAAAAGACACAGCACGTGAATATGACGGATCGAGAATAAATACTAGAACGTCCGGAAATTTTACCCTACCTTAATAAAAACACTTTAACACCATAATTTTTATTTTAAACTATTTCACTTGCTTATTTAATTGAGTTTTCTCTAGTTCAAATTTAACTGATTTTACGAAAAAAAATTCTGGTTCGAATCGACAATTTACCATTTGATCGGTGTTGAATTGACACCAGCTGGACGTTCTAGTGTTAAGTCGCTAAGGCTAATGAGATCAAAAGATATTTATAAATGCATTAGCTTGTCAATATATATTTTTTTTGTCTCTTAAATTCGCAATTTTCCCGTAGTGTAGCTGCCAGCATTTTACGTTTTTTTGTACCACGAAAATTTAACAGACATTTTTGTCTTATTTAATCGGTAGATCATGAATATTTAAAAAGGTAAATTTTACTGTTAAATTTTTGTGCTACAAAAAAAAAAACTTAAGAGTTGGAAGCTATGATTTAGCGATGATAAAACATTTGATTTTCATTTTTAACGATCCGCCGTAATGTGTAATCTGAGAAAAGAAATATAAGCACCCCTACTAACTTTGCCCCCTAACACTTCTACAAGTATATTTTTTGAGAAAATGTAATTTTATTTAATCTAGACATTTTTGTGATTTAAGTAAACAACATTTTCTCTAAGATTATACTGGTATGCAAAGAGTCGGAAATCTCATCCCTGCAACTAACTGTAATAGAAGAAAGTTGCTGGTACTAAACAATTGAAAATAAAGTCTACTTTTAAATGATGTGTATATAATTTGCTCAGGGGGCCATCTATAAACCAAAACCATATCAAACTTTATTTTTTAAGTGGCAACACCCAATTCCGACGATATATTTTAAATCTTCGGTTCAAACTAAGCCCAGATACGAAGTTTAAAGTCATTTGGATGATAAGTTTTTGAATTATAAACCTTCAAAATTTAGAGCTTCTAATGTTAAATTACATTTCCATATTTCTATTAATATCTCCTTAAATTACAACCTAATGTGATGTTTTTTTGGTGTGGTTATAATAATGAAAAACTCAAATATAAATTAATTCAATTTGTAATTTTAAAAATTTTATAATATGAATTATGAATTATAAAATTAATATTAAAAATATATAAATCGCAAACTACATTTTTTTTGACAGATTTATATTTATTATGTCTTGCTTTATGGGGGTTCTCAATTTCAAAATTTTCTTCTAAATCGTTTTTAAATTATGATTAAAAAACTGCAAAATGACGATTTAAGGCAGGGGTGTCAAACTGTGGGCCGCCGGATACCACTAATTTTTTAAAGAAATCTTCGACTTATTGAATCACTGAGATTCTTTATTAGATAAGGCAGTTATTTCTGTAAAATGTTAGTGGTATCCGTAGGTCCACAGTTTGACATCCCTAATTTAAGGGACCGTCTGTGATGTGAAGAAAAACATAAATTCAAATAATATATTGTCCATTTTATTGGAACATTTGGGCTCGCAATAATCGAAATGTATTAAGCAATTGAAATGGCCATATTGGCAAGGAAAAAATCAGTAAAAGAAATGACATAGTCATTCTGTGGCATTTCAACAATAGAGTGCCGTACATAAATTTAGATACACTCCTAAAATATGCTCATTTTAACCCTTAAATGCCTGATTTTTCAAAAATCATTGTAACAATGTTTTTTGGCTTTCATTTTTTAAATAAATCATGGGAAAAATACTTTAAAAAATCCTGTTTTGTTTTAAGTATAGTTTACGGCTAAAAAACAGTTTGTTACTAATCGGCAATACTGGTGTTTAATTGAAAAAATAATTTCCCTTGATAAAACTATATAATATTAAACATACAAGAATTTTAGGAACTATAATAAGAAATAAATTGTACTTGCTCACTGCAGGTCAAAATAGGGCATTTCGCAAGCTCCCAAACAAAACAAAAAGAACAAGTAGCAACAATTGAAAAAATAAATCTATCTATATTCTTAAACAGCACAAGTTTTGCCATCTACATGTTGAAAATTGATTTAATAATATTTTCAGAATGTATTTTATTGGCAACATTAGGCATTATAGCTTCAATATTATTCTAATAGTATTTTAGAGCCTAAATTGTGTATGCTGCCGAAAAGCAACACCAGGCATTTAAGGGTTAAAACAATTCGTTTATCTGAAACTACAGGGTTCGTACGGGTGCTTGAATTTCACGACTAAGAAATTCTTCGGTACCAGTATTTTCTTATGGAAAATCTCGCCGGAAATAAGGCGAAATTTCGTCCGCTTAAACAAGATTTATTTTTCTATTAAAAAAATTCTGATATTTGGCCTTGGAAATAACGGTACGAATTTCATGATTTTTTAGGCCAATTCAAGGATGTGGAATTTATTTATGGTGTCATACTGGGGTATTGCTATTGAAAAACACAAAGATTTTGTTCGTTTTGTCATATAGATGGCCCCGTAAGCAAATTTTTCTTATACATAATTAATAATTAAACTTTATTTCCAATCGTTTGGTACTCGAAATGTTCTTCTTCAATAATTTTTTGAAGAGTTGGGAGGAGAGGTGTTTACTTTTTTTCCACGACTCTACATAGTTGCCAACTGCTACGACTTTTAGCACAATTGAATTCGAAGAATAATCTTCGATTTAAATGTTTTTTTTTGTTTTTTTGTTTTTTGTTTTTTTTTCATTTATTGAATTCGATAATAAAATAAGAGAAAAATTACTTTTCAAATTTACTAGTGCGAAAAAAATTGTAGAAGTTAACATATTCGGTTATTAATAAATATGACCTTCAAAAGATAAAATTACATAATTAAAAAATATATTAGAGCTATATTTAATTTTCAAAGTAATAAAATGATTTATACAATAAAGCCATTTATAAAATTTTATATTTCTGTGGTATGCGAACATAAGTATACCAAGAACAAACTGTGTCATTTCTTTTTATTTCAGCTTTATTCCAACTTTCGCTACGCTGATTAAATACTGAGAGTACATAACGGGAAGATTCTTTTCTAAAAATAAATTTAAAGAAAGAACCTAGTTAATATTCAGCGTAAAACTCAGATATGCAGTACGATTATTTTAACAAAAATTAAACTTCCTCTTTCTGAAGGGAGAATATCATAATACTTTATAAAAAAGAAAAGGATATTTTATCTATGGAATATTTTACTTTGTAGGGCTTTGAAAATGCGTGGAGTTGAATTGAAAATATGCATATAGTTTCAGAATCCATACAATATTCAGAATGGAAAATAATTTATAATAAAAATCAATCTATTATGGACATATGTAAAGAAATTCTTATCGTGGAAAAACAACTTATCATTTTAATAGTGAACGTTTTATTTAAATACAGGAAAACAGAATATGTAGTAGATACAAAAAATGCCGTGGAACTGCATGTTTTTCCTAAAAATATACATAAGAAAAGTTAATTATATCATTTGTACTTACGTATTGTGCGAAAGTACAGAAAGTATTTTAAAAAATATACAACTGTCAATATTAGCAGAGCGTTTACCTTACAATCACGTGTTATTAGACGCGCAGTATTATCTTCTTTTGGAATATAAATGTAATTTTTGAAACAAAAGCCATCTACATATTAACTCTAAACGTACGGTAGCTTTGAGTACATGATTATATTTTTATATTCTATATGCACCACTATATTTTAAAAGATTTTTTTAATAAATTTATCTTGTACATGTTCTCTAAGTAGAAGTAAAAGTATTTCTTAAAATAAAAATGATGCAAAGCTAATAAAATTGTCTAAGGGTGCCAATGTCGCTTATATGGCGGCATTGTACTGTTAAGGGTTAAAAATTGCACCAGTTTTAGATTTTAAAATAATAACACCCACTTCTGACACTTTATTTAAGTTACTTGGATGAAATCAGTCAGAAAAAATGTATAGTTTATACATTTTTTAAGTGTATATCCATTAAATTAGAAATATTTAATAAAGATGTCAAAGAAAAATATTCCATAATCACACCTTATAATTTGTAGTTGCAATATACGTATAAAATAAACAAAATAAATCCACGTTTAAAATTTCATGTAATAAAATTTTCAAGTAAATTTTCCGGTTAATTATTTATTTATTTATTTTGCTTATTTATATGTGATTTAATAGTCGCAAAATAGGGTCACTTTCGAACATGAAACTATTAATAAAAGGAAATGTTATATCCTTAAATTACTGAAGCTTCAAATGTAACCGCTTTCTCAAGGGCTGATTACCTCCGGCCGAAGCTTCCACCAGTAAATTTATATAGAAATCTCTCCACATTTAAAGTCGTTATTCATGCAAAACTTCAGTCATAAAAAATGGCAAAAAAAGATTTTAATTTTAACTGGTGTAAGTTTACTTTTGTGGTAGTCAGGGCCTTTGTTTCTGCCATATTGTGACAACCGGTGTTGCAATCTGACTGTTTTACCTGTCAAACTGACATCAGAAAATATTTGTGAGAAAATATTGCCATGAGTAAGACGCTTAAATAAGACAAAATTTTCTATCCAATTATACTGGTGGGGAGTTTGCCCCGGCGGTATTTTGAAACTGTAGATCCCATTTAAATAAAGCAGCCGCCATCTTGTGACAACCTCCTCAGTTACTTCACTCGCAACTGGTAAACAGTACTCTATATGTCTCCTCCTCTTTATTCATAACTCCATTGTTTCGACATTCGGAAGGAAAAATTTTTATACATCGCGTAAAATAATGATATGAGTGAAGTGTACACTTTCAATGCTATATTTCTTACGATGTTCATTCTGTATGGAAAAACTGATGTAGTACATAGGTAGTGTTGCCAGGTTTCCCACAGAATTCGAAGCTCCAAATGCTCCTGACACCAGTATTTTAAAGTAATTTTCTTTGCCTTATCTAATGGCAGAATTTTCTGCGATTCGGCAGGGCGAAATAAACCACAAGAAATTAGTGGTGGCAGGAGCATTTGGACCCATGATTTACGCGGGCCACCTGGCAAAACTAGCCACAAACCAACTTTTTAAATATCAATTTATTAATAATTTTATAAATAAAATCACGCTTCTGTGTAAAAAAGAAGCCCAGAATATATTTGTATCCATTCCTTGTGCCTCATTAAAAAAGTATCTATATATCAGATGATTCTTCCAGTGGCGCAGCCACCATTGTGGGATAAAAAAAAGCTCAATATCAATTTTGAATCTCAATGTACCACTATGCTAATAAAATGAATTCTGTAAATTGTAGAGCTTTTTGATTTAATAAAGCAAGAAAAAATGTTATAGGAAAAATTAGTATCCAGTGCCAAAAAATTGCACCACTGATTTTTGGGAAAATATGAATTAAAATTTATCACGTGAATTTTTTTATTACTATCCTCTAAGTGTGATCTCTTTTAACTGCATGGAAATTTGACAAAAATACAGAAGTTATGTACTTTTAGAGGCTTATTTGTGTTTAAGAAGGCATAATAATTCACAAAAATGGGTGTTAATACTTGAAAACTAGTACTTCATGTAATTATTAATATGTAGACGTTTTCTTTTCCATAAATGGCATTCATATTTTCATAGAAGAGACAGTATACTGAGTTCAATTACACCTTTGGTGTGATTATTTTCGGAAGCAGTAAAAAAAAAAAGCAGGCGTACTTTACACTAACTGTACATAAATAATCAATTTTAACGGACTATTTTAATCCACACTTCATATGAACGTATTGACGTATTTTTAACATACAAATACTTTTGAATAGTGGAAAAAGAAAAAAAAAATCTTATGTTTTTTTTCATCTTTAAAGTTTTATTTTAATGACACAAAAAATTAAATAAAATAATAAATTTAAAATCCTTGATAAAAAAAGAGATAGGGGGTGAATATATTTGTTTACGCATATATTAACCCTTAACAAACCAATGCCTCCATATAAGCGGCATTGACGCCCTTAACCAAATTTGTTCGCTTGGCACTATTTTTTTAAAAAACAATTTTACTTTGGCAATGCGCGCAAGAGAAATTTACTAAAAGAATACTTTTTAAATAGAGTAACGCTAATGAAATATAAAAATAGAATCATTTATATAATTCTACTGTCCGTTATGGGTTAAAATACATAATTGTTTAATTTGAGCAGAATATTGGCAATTTACACTTTACAGGGTTCGTACGCTTCAAGGACGTTTTACCAGAATTTTTGTAAAGTGATATTAATGAAGTGATTTAATAAAGAAAATCTATCTTCAGATATAGCGATCAGTATTTTACGAAATTCCTGGTACAAAAACACCTAAAATCCCAGGAATCCCCTGATGCGTACGAACCCTGCTTTATGTGGTGTGTATCCGTGTCAGGTATACAAATGTAAGCTTTAACTACTCTCGATAAAAATGAAAGCAACAAGAATATTTCTTTTTATCAATACTAATAACATAAAGTTTCGCTCTGTGTGTCTGTGTGTCTGTGTGTGTGTGTGTGTACGATGGCTAGCGAAATCTACGGCACGTACGAGGCTGAATTTTTTTGTGATGGTAGCCAAAAGTATCTCCTGATTCACCTGCAGGGCTCACACTCCAACCGTTTTTTGAACACCACTTTTTTTTCAATCGCCATTCTTCTTTATAAATTTCGTAGAAACTTATCTAGAATAGCGTTTTACTTGCAGTTGTTGCAAGAACTTACCGCGAGTTTTTTCTTCTAAAATTACTGGTGTTCAAAAATGAACCAGTCGGAGCCTTATATCTGAGACCCAGAATTTTAATTTTCTTACAATTAGTAAAGTTATTAATTAACCCATTAATTCACTCAAACGTGTTATTCACGGGCTGTGTCTTTTATTCATATATTCATATTCTTTGATTCCTACCAGTTTTACAAAATAGTGTAATTGGCTTTATTCTGGTATCATTTTACTTACCACTAAATAAGGTGAATATTTCTTTTTCAAATAAGTGGTGTCAATAAGCAGCGATGACCGCCTAGTGAACTCAGATTTCGCTTTAGAGTGTTAGTGCAATCCCGAGGGGTAGACTTAGGGTGTCAATAAGCAGTCTGAATTTTTAAACCCTAGTTTAATGCCGCTGTTATGGGGTTAAACATCGAATTCACTCTCATAAAAATGTCATCTATTTGATCCCCAATCAAGGACAGAGGTTGTACAAGCACCCATTTACGTATCTGAAGAACGGACTTTCGATTTTTATTTGTGTTTTTTAATAGTATTTTTTTAAGCTAAATCAACCAAACAGTACAGTTAAAGTTGAAAGTCATATTCCAAACGACCGTATTCTTAACCCGGGAGAACTCGCTAGTGTGAATGCCCGATTGATTTTCTTTTACTTTACATTCACATAATACCAACTTTTTTGGTTGGATTAGTACTTTTATTCACAAAATAGGTAAAATAATTGAAAAACATTTTGAAAATTTACTTAAAATGAAAAATGATTTAAATAAGAGTCTTAAAAAAGTACGACTGTGAGAGAAAATCTCATGCAGCGAGTTCTCCCGGGTTAAGCCTCAAATCTCGCAATTAGTTCGAAAAAATGACGCAGTTAACCCCTTCATTTTTTTTCAAAAATGGTTGTTTTTCTGAAAAACGTTTTCCCCTTTATTGCTACGCCCCTCCAAGGCGCAATTTTATAAGTACCGACAAACAAAAAATATTTTATTAAATCTGAAACATTTTTCTAATAGATGGTATGAATTATTTTTAGAAATATGACTTTTAACCCTTTCAAATAAACCTACGACATCAGGTCACTTCGCACATCACAGAGGCGATATTTTTTGTATGCTAAAAGTAAATGAACATCCGCATTTTAACACAGTCTTTTTAGAGCATATCAATAAACTATATTTAAATCACCTACAAAAAGTTTGAAGCGTTCAGGCAGGTCGAAATATTTTTCTCAAAATAAAATGTGTGAAAATTTCAACCAAATCCGTTTCGACGCGATTTTGCCCCTCCAGGGCTCAATTTTAGAGGTAACGACAAACCAAAAATATGTTCTTAACCCTAGAACTACCGGAAATTTTACTCAAGTTTTATAAAAACATTCTACACCAGAATTTTTACTTAAAACTATTTAGTTTGTTTATTTAACTTATTATTGTCTGATTTATACATTTAGTTTGTTTTGAAGAAATTTCTGGTTTGAATAAATATTTTGAATGTACATGTCGGGTCCAATGGACCCGTCTGGTAGACGGAAGGTTAAAGACGAAACATTCTGCTAATCGATTGTGCAAGCAGGTTTTAAAATATGAGTTTTAACCCTTTTAAATACTCTGGCGAACTCAGGTCACTTTTTGCCTCACGAAGACAGTAGTTTTTCTACACCAAATATAACTAAACGTCCTTATTTCAACACAATGTTTTTAGAGTATCTCAATAAACAAGATTTACATCACCTAAAAAAATTTTGAAACTTTGGAAGGGGTAGAAATATTTTTTACAAAATAAAATGCGTGAAAATGTCGACGAAATCAGTAAAACACATCAGTATTTTGTCGCGGATGTTTGCTTTTGGTAGGCATAGACATCAAAAATCAAATTACGCAGAAAATAAAATAACAATCAGCATATACATTAAACTCAATGTTTTTCTTTTGCGATTTTTTCATTTAAAAACATAAATTGAGACAAAACGGAGTTAAAGATGTAAAATCATACAAATTTGAGATTCATTTAACACAACACAAGACCAGACAACGCAGGGCGTTTCAGCTGGTCTTTTATAAATCTCTCAGCAATCATTAGAAATTTTCAAAACTTAAAATTTGTGTGTATGCACTTCCTTTTTTTTAAAAATTAAAGCATTAACTATTTTAAAATTCTTATCACGCTTAAGTTTCATAAATAAATTTTAGGAAATAAGAAACATTTTCTATTTGTAAAAATTGATTTTAGTATCGGGTTTAGTATCAGGTTTTACAGTTCATATTCAAAATATTAGAATAATTACTTTTTTTTTTTTTTTTTTTTTTTTTTTTTTTTTTTTTTTTTTTTTTTTTTTTTTTTTTACAAATTGAAAATATAATTTGGTAATTTAATGTCTTTTAATGCAAATATACAAAAGATATTTTTATTAAGAACTTATTATTGATTAAACTTATTTATTATCTTAAAATTAATATTAGTTTTGAAAAGATTAATTGATAAAAAATTATTTCGAAAAGTTAAAATATTAGAATATTTATTCAAGTCGTTCAAAATATTAGGCCCCACCAGTGCCCGAGAGGTTCTGCCCTCGAAGCTGGTAGACGGGAGGTGCTGGGTTCGATACCAATCGCGCCCGTCGGCTTAATCGTTCGGAGTTTTCGTGATTTTCTTCGAACCTTTGATTTTCCAAGTGTAAATATGGGTTAGGTTCACTTAGAAAGACCCCCACGGAGGGCACTCCCCCCCTTAGGGCCTATATCCCTTGTGTTGATAATTGGCCGTCATAAACACAACCAACAAACCAACCAGTACACTGGGTGTTGGAGAGAAACTTCTTCTTACTTATCGTCTGTGTAGTTATTCATCGTTTTCATCTGCTTTATAATGTAATTACTAAAATCTAGTGTAGTAATAATTTCCCTAGTATTTCTTTTCTGTTTCATTATTATTTTTTTTTATAGGAAATCGAAAATGTTGTGGCACCGGCTCTTTTTTGCTATACTAGAAATGGCATATGTAATTTCATATATTGCGTATGTGGAGATGTGAGAGAACATGTTGTCCCTGGAATATAGACGTCGCATAACTAAAGGACTGCTATCAAGATCGAAACCTAAAAAAAATATTTTTTTTTAACCCTTTCGCCGGCAAAGTATTGCCAATGCTAAAGTGTTGAAATAAATGAGTGGCGCCGGAATTTGACAAAATATTTCTTTATAAATAAGAAAAAGGCCATATTTCACGGACTTATTAAATCAAAAATATTCTACCACAATTCTGGTGCCACTTAAAATACCTTGTGGGTTTTCTGTTGCCATATTTTAGTCATAGTGTACTGGCGGTACTGTAAAGTACCACTTTAATTAATTTCGTCTAAGGAATTAAATTTCTCATGCGTGAGTATTTTTTTGTGTTTATCCTTTAATTTTTCATTGTAGTAACTGAAAAAATATATTACATGAACATAGCTGCCATCTCTTCCAATTTTTTGTACCACAAAAATTTAATAGAAATTTTAGCCTTATTTAGTCGGCAGATTACGGCGATGAAAAGGTAAAATTTACTATAAAATTTTTGTGGTTCAAAGATGTGGCGAAAGATGTTGGCAGCTATGCATGAAAAAAATTGCAGTACATCATAATGCAATAGGTAAAGGGTTAAACCTCTCCAGCACAGGTAATTTTTATTGTAAAATGATGAAATGATTGACTGACACCGGAATTTTAAAACGACTTTTTTAGAAATTAAAAACATCTTAATTTTAATGTTCATTGCAAAAGCAAAATTTTACGAAAATATCCTTGGTGCCGTTCTTAAGTTTGGATTTAAAATCAGGTATCCCGACCCGGACACCGTGTGCCGAAAAGGGTTAAAGGTTAAATTTTATAAAATAAATAATTATATAAAATATGGTATTTGGAGAAATACTATTGAAATATTTACTAATTTGCAATATTTTACCGCAAAACAGCCACACGTCAGTAGTTTCTACTTGTCTCGCAGATATGCAGCAGAAGATAAAATGACGTATTATATGAAAAATGTATATTTGATTTTTTTTCATTATTTTTCCTCTGTAGTAAACTTTTCAGAGAATCATATGTAATTTTTTTGAAACAAAATAACAAATCACACATTTAAGGGATAAGTTTTACAAGTTAAAAAATTATATAAAATCAGGTATTTCGATTCATACTTATTAAAATATTTATTCACTCACAATATCTTAGTTTTGACAGTGGATTTTACTTGTATTGCAGATGTGGAACATAAGAAAAATGTATCTCAGAATTTATTTTTCATTATTTTTCCTGTCTAATAAGCATTTCAAAGAATCATATATAATTTTTTTGAAATAAAATAAAAAATCCTGGGTTTAAGGGTTAACCCATTTGTGCCTGGCGTCCTAATTTTGGGACGCTTTCTTAAAAAAATTTCCATTACAAATGGAATTATGATATCCTTTCAAAACTTTGTAAAATATGTCCTTAGTATTTTTTTTCAATATTTATCCATCAATGACAGCGCATTTTTAAGAATAAAAAGGTGAAATAAATGTTTGTTGTAGTCAAAAGTTGGGTTTTCTTGAAATAAAATGGCGTGTAAGAAAAAGTAAGCTATTTCTTTTAGTTTTTTATCAATCATTTTATAAGTGGTATTATTTATAAGACGAAATATTATTTTAGAATACGTATTTTTGCATTTTTTCAGATTTCTATTTTTTTGTTCGAATTTGAACCTTTATATATCGTCCCAATTTTGGGACGCTAGGCACGAATGGGTGCGGCTTTTCTCCGTTACTGTCTATGCATTAAATGTATGTTTTATGCCATTTATTTTATTACAAAATGGTTACATACCATTTAGATTATTATTTGGCTATAAAATTATTATTCGGATTATTATTTGGCTATTCTTTGTTATTACTATGGGGGGGGGGGGGTTAGTGGTTGGACTCGGTACAAGAACAAGACACCCACCCCTCCCCACCCTTAGCTATTGGCTTGGTAAAAATTTATATCATACCGTTATGTTTTGTACTAGTTTAGTATTTGACATCCTGAGGTTACTAAAATACAGTAGAACCTCGATTATCCGACATTATTGGGACCGAACCGACAGCAGATAATCAAAATTCCCGGATTATTGAGAATTTATCAATAATCATCTAGTTTAATATGTAACATCGTCATCGAACTACTATTAGGACTATTTAAACTGCTTAATAAATATCTAAATTTAAATTAGGCATGGAAACAATTTTATCTGTTTAGAACAGGGACGTGTACACAGCAGGGGGGGGGGGGGAGAGTACAATTATACCGGGATCGAATCTTGCAGGAGCTCATACTAATTTCAATGGAATTCGAAGAAAGGGGAACCAAAATGCTTATATCTACTCGTGGTTTGGAAAGGAACACTTCCATACACAAGGAATGTGAAAGTAAAAAAAGAAAAAATACGTTGGAAAAAAATTCAGGATTTCGACATCAGTTTACAGAGAATTCCGGTTACACGAGGGTCGGATAATCAAAGTTCTACTGTGCCATATATACTCGTGTGTAAAACGAAGAATTTTTGACAATTTTCTGCAAGTAAATTGGGGGGGGGGGGGTAGACTTATACGCGAGTCAATTACAAAAGCCGAAAAGAAGAAAAAAAATGGAAAAACTTCGAATACTGCAAAAGTCTGCTTTTTTATGTGTATAAATAATAAAATAATACATAGAATATACAAATAATAATAATTTATTATTAAAAATTTTTCAATGATTTTTTTTTTTTTTAACTTACTAATTTTTCGCATTAGTAAGTGAATTCCTTGGTTTGATTTTGTGCGAAATTGAAGTAAAAAGTTAGGCGGTCGACATCCGCGAGTTTTTGATTTTTTGCAGGATTTGCGTTCAAAAGTTAATGGGTCGGCGTATATGCAATTATATACGGTATATATACGCCATTTGTAGTTATTCATTATTATAAATTGTTACCATATAAATTTTTACTATGCCAATAGCTAATGGTGAGGAGGAAGGGGGTCTTGTTCTTGAGCCGATCCCAGCCCTCGCCCCCCCCCCCACACCTTATAGTAATAATACAGAAATTTTTATAGTCAAATAATAACCCGAATGATATATAACCTTTTTGAAACATATTAAATGGCATAAAACATAGATATAATGCTTAGACAGTAACGGAGAAAACCCCTACCCTTTCGTGCCTAGCGTCCCAAAATTGGGACGTTTATATTTTTATACGTCAAATTAAAAAAAAAATTCAAAGAGAATTTTTTTATTATTTTTTACGTTCATTTTTCACCATTTACTATAATTAAACCCAATATTGTGTTGATAAAAAAAAATCAGGCACTAATGGGTTAAGAGCAGAATATTTTTGGTAGAAATGAAACTTTTGGACATTTCTTCCAATTAATAAGATCATATTTGATTGAAAAATAATATAAAAAAAGCCGGAAGTCAGGTTATGTAAAGGGAGGATCCGCGCTATTCTGTGGGTGCAGGCTCGAATTTAAATCGCACAAAAGCAGGAAATTGTTTTCTTCTTTTCTTTAACATTACCTACACAATTGTGTAGGTCAGGTGTTAAAGGGTTATTAGATACTTGTATTATTTAGGCAAATTTCTTAGAGAGTTCCCTACTTATTGGTTTTACAAAATTATAAATTTTTACAAAACTAATTAATGCACATACATTTTTGTTTTTCGATTACTTTCTGTAAAATGAAAATAATTCTAATATAATTTTCGTTATTTTCACGTAATTATAAATAAACATTCATTCACCAAATGAAAAAACTGATCGTATAACATTTAAAAGTTGCTATTAAAAAATAACATGTGTTATTAAAAAATAACATGGGTAAATAACCCATAGAAAGCAATAAGAAAGTCACTTAATATTTTATAGTAAGGTTTTTTTAATTAATCAGCTTATTTTATTACATATTACTCAAAGAACACTTTTGTTATAAATATCCCCTCGCGAAATACCGATTGTAAGTATGGAAGCTGAAGTCAAGCTAGTCAGTATTTTTTGTGGAAAATTCTTATCGTTTAATATCATTGCGCTCAGCATTTCAGATTGGTTTATCGTTATTTAACAAAAAAATTGCGTCAAATTGAAATAATACAATAAAAAAATAAATATATATATACAAAAATACTTTACAGATATCAAATATTTCTGATGAAAACAATATTTTCTGGAAGATATTTTTGCATTTTATTCCTTTCATGACTAGAATTGTATTTACCTGTGATATATTAAAACGAATATATACTTCTATGAATGTAAAAAAATAAAATTTTCTTGAAAGAAATAAAAAAAAAAAACAAGCAGGAAGCAGGCGTTCTGCTTTTTCAGAATTTATTGTCGCCCCCGATGAACAATATATATATACATAATACAAAATATATTTCAGTTTTAAGATTTAAAATACACGCTTTTATTTTATTTAAAATGACGTCATTTGAATCCTCTGAAGAATTCCACATCAACGATCTAGTTTTAAACAACATCTATAGAAAATTATACAAACAACTTCACTATCGCGGAAAAATACACAAACCAATCAAAAAGTGATGTCGTAAGCTAGATAAAACAAATCAGCTATCTAATGATTCATATCCCTTCATTTGGTTGTACCATTGATATTGATACTTAAAATTAAGTATAGTTTATAATAGTTTCCTGTTTTAACAGATATCGTTCATTTATACTTTTTTCAAAATAGCACTTATTTTAATTACATATTTTGTCAGTTGTTATGAGATAATCGCAACAAAAATATATAGTAATCTACTGTTTTTCAACTATTTTCCTTTATTTTTAACAGATATGAAGTACTTGAGTTGCCTCCATTACAGAAATGGCATTAAAAACTACAAAAAAATAATATATCAAAAATAATTTGAGATGCAGTTTTCAAATAAATTGCAATTAAAAGTGCTATTTTTCCCTGTACGAAGGTGTAAAAATTGAAAATGAGAAATGCTTTGAGGTTTAAAAAATTGCAATTCAGATTATCAGTACTTAACCGTAAAATGATACATATGCTTCGTTTTACGTCTAGCTTACGTAACTTAACTTTATGTTTTAAGGACGACACTTTAACTATTGCCTGAAAGAAAAAGCATATCAGTGGCTAATAAATTTTTCATAACAGTAATGGTAAACTGCTGTTTTTTTTGTTTAACACTAGAACGCCCGGAAATTTTACTCAAGTTTCAGAAAAATATTTTACTCCAGAATTTTTATTTAGAATTATTTGACTGATTTATTTAACGTAAAATCTGCAATTTTTTTAAAATTTAACTTATTTTGTGAAATAATTTCTGGTTCCAGTTGACATTCAATCATATGGTCGGATTCGAATCGACTCCTTTCGGGCGTTCTAGTGTTAAATATGTTTTTTTTTTTTTTTTTTTTTTTTTTTTTTAAGTAAGCACTTGAAATTATTTTTATGTGCTTTTTTCTTAATCTTTCATTACTTATGTTAAAAAGTGTTGCGACTTGTACTAAAACGTTATTTAAAGTATAATACAAAGCGAACGAATTTATTTAAAACATACATAGTTATTACAAGATCTCTGAAGGTACATTTTTGAATAATAAAATTAAATGCGTTAAATATCATTTATATTCGCAAATATTATTTGATTTTTAAAAATATTTTTTTTTTTTAAATGAGGATAAATATGTATGCTTTCGTAATGTAGATAATTAATATTTTATTAAAAGAAATGATAATGAGACATTTTCTTTTAATATGTTCAGTTAAAACCAGCGTACAGGCTAGAAGTCTTCTCATAAGGGAAGAACGAATAAAATGTAATAAAATTCAGCATGTTTCGAATTCAGGGCTGCCACTAGCCCGTTTTTTGAAAACCAGTAATATTTAAGAAAGAAATTCCTGGTAGGTTTCTGCAACAATTGCAAGAAAAGCGGTCTTCCTCGTATGTTTCTAAGAAATTTATAAACAAGATTTTTCCTTAAATTAAAGTGGTGTTCAAAAACGGACCGAGTGTGAGCCCTGCGAATTGTATTTTCTATTGTACAGTAGTTATGGATACAAACATACAAATTATGTTCTTAAAACTTTTAAAGCATTTATTTCTATAAATAAAATTTTTAACTTTATGAAAATCTTTTTTAAGAATTATTTTTTGGGATCTTTTTTTTTTTTTTTTTTTTTTTTTTTACTTTCACACGGTTTCACATTTGTTAACGAGAATTTCTTGTACAGTCTTTTAAATGCAAAAATAGATTTTGGTGGTGGCATTAAAACTTTTGTACCCTATCATTATATTGTAAATTTGAACTGTAACTTGTATGTTTAACACTAGAACGCCCGGAAGGAGTCAATCCGATTCCGGCCATAAGATTAAATGTCAACTTGAACCAGAAATTTTTTCATTAAGTAAGTTAAATTTAAACTACGCAGATTTACGTTAAATAACTCAGTCACATAACTTTAAATAAAAATTCTGGTGTCAAATATTTTTATGAAACTTTAGTAAAATTTTCTGGCGTTCTAGTGTTAACTGAAAATCACAAAGAATTTAGCACAGGGTTGCTAGTTTCGCCTCCATTATTTAGAATTTTAGAGTTTATACCAAAAATAAAGAATAGTATTTTATGATTAAATTTAATAAGAGACATTTAACGATTACCTAAATTAAAAAAAAAAAGTCTTTCACAATTTGGGGCATGAATTTGGAATTACGGATTAAAATTGGAGGCCGAACTGGCAATCCTGATTTAGCAGTATCCTTGAATAATAAAGGTTGACAAATTCTTAAATAAGAATTTTTTGCTTAATATTAATTTAACATTTATTTTAACGCAATTTAAGGGTTTACTTTTCTTTAGAAAAAATAATCCTATCTGTGAATAAATTTTTTTTATACAAAATTTTCTTTTCTTCTGAGTGATGAATAACTAAACCGTTTTTTTTTTTTTTTTTTTTTAATACAAGAAATGGTTTTGAAGCAATCACTTAGACTACTTTATCAGTATCATTACAATTTGAACTGTCAAATGAAATTGTAACTTAAACTGTGACCGTAAAATCTAAAATATTAGAAATATTCATTATCCTTCCTTTAATTTATATAGATTCATAAATGCTTAGTCTGATACTCTCATTAAATAACACATTCAATAATATATTTTGTGGAATAAGAACTCTTTTTTTTTTTTTTTTTTTTTTTAGGGAATACACATAATTTTGTAAAACATATGTTATCTTTAAAGAAAACAAGACTTGGGAAGATTTTTCTGTTTCAAATTTTGAAAGATATTACATAAAAAAAATTAAAGTTATATTCCATATTTTTAAAATGTTATAAAATATTTGACTTACCTATGGTATGGGTGAGCATAAGTATGAAAACATTTAATAGTTTAATATTTGCCATTCCTTTATTGGAGCGGCTACCACCGCGCAGTTGTAACAAGGTTGGTTTTTACTTACAAAATTATCTTTCTTAGAAAGAATACAAAAATACTCTTCAGGATATGCTAGATGCAAACTCAAATCTATGCATTGTCCAATAAAAAACCTGTACATGTTTTATCCTCCTCTTTTCAGATGGTCTTAAAAGCACAGAAATTAAATAAAATTATAATCTGAAAAATTTTCATGATCCGAATAAAAATATTAAATAGTTGCAATGTTTCCTAAACGTTTCAAATAAAACAAACTTTATGCTTATTATCGCCACTGCAGCGAAGCGCCCAGTTCGAAAACTTTGAAAGCGGCATGAGGAAGCGCAAGTATGTTTCCAACGCTTAAGTTTCACAAGGATTGCTTTTGACGATACCTTTCTATGGAATGAGGGATACACTGTTGAGGGAGGCTTCTTTACTTCTCCCGGACTATTGATTCCAGCGCCACCGTCGGCTGTTAGGGTCTACATCGTGGGATTTCCTTTTCAAAAGTTACCCCCTTTTCGTGTTAAGATTGTTTAGAAGTTAAAGATAGATCATAAAACAAAAATATTATATCTTTCATACAAATAGTTTTTTAATGTGAACGATGAAAAATAACCAAGGAAGAATTATATAAAGTAAAATCAACTGTTTTCGTTTTCGCTCTTATAAGCTTCATTCTTTTATCATTATTGTCACTCATGTGTTGCTCGCATATTAAAGATTTGAAAACTGCTATACATGTCTAGAACAATATATTATATTTAAAAATATTATTAAAAAAAATGGTCTTTCACTTATAGATTGAGTTAGTGAATAATATTTGTATAGAGTAAGAATACACCGTATCTTCTTAGTGTTATATATTGATTTAAAATGGCTTTTGAGATTGAAAGTTAAATTAACTGTGATTTTTATTATTATTATTATTATTTTTTTTTTTTTTTTTTTTTTTTTTTTTGTACGGAGATAAGAAATGGTAATATTTCTGTAGAATATATTATTAAGAATCCGTAATATGTCAGTAGAAAAATATACCAAATGTACGCGAGCACTAAAACTAAAATATAAATAAAATAAAGATTGAACTTTATTTAACGTATAATAATATCTTTACTATTTTTATAAACTACTGTATATACCGAATGTCCCAAAAATGACTGATGCATTTTAAAATTCCTTAACTTGCAAACGGTGACAGATATTAAAAAAATTCTTGCAGAAGTGTTATGTAAGATGTCAGGAGTTTTATGCTGCGATTCTCAGTTTTAGTTACAAATAGCATCGATAGATGGCGCTACTAGCAATAGTCGCTAAATCCAGGCTCGATTTTTCGAACTCTCTCTTCTTCCAAGCGAAAAAAGGAGATTAAAATGTATTGAATGGATCCCGAAGTACCAAAAATCGGGTCTGGACTGAGCGCCTATTGCTCTCAGCGCCATCTATTAACTGAAATTCGTACTAAAATCAAGAATCACAGTACAAAAACTCCTGACATCATACATAACCCTCCTGCAAGAATTTTTTAAATATCTGTCACCGTTTGGAAATTATTGAATTTTAAAATCCATCAGTCATTTTTGGGACACCCGGTATACTGATTAAGGCTACTAATGTTTATGAAAGATAAAGTGAAAAGTTATAAATATGATTAATACTAAGCTGGTCTATTTTAAAATGTATCACACAAATAGCTTACATTTTTATTGCTTTCAAAATCGCAAAATAATATCAGAACCACACATTCTAATACATCTATTTGCAATAATCTTATTAAGAAAATGCTTCGGAATATTGAAAAATAAATCATTAAGTAAAGGGAAATTCTTTAATTTCTTTTTCATTATGTCAGACTATACGAAAATTACAACCTATTATAATTAAAGCAAAAACAAAAACAAAAACCAAAAAAAAAAAAAAAAAACGATTTTTAACCCCTTAACGGTCGCATTAAAGTACGGTTTAAAATTTCAAATTGCTTTTTGGCACCACTTTTTTGAAAAAGAAATGCTCAGCTTGTTTAATGACAGGTAAAATGATACCGCGATAAAGCCAAGTACACTATTCTATAAAACTGGTGGGAATCAAACAAATATGAATAATGTGAAAAAAAGACACAGCCCGTGAATATGACGGGAGCGAGAATTAAGGGGTTAAGAAAATCCGAATTTTAATATATTATTTCGCTCCACGTATTTATAATAAAAAGCAATTATAAATAGTAAAATTCTTGATTTTCTTCCTAATTTTCAGACTATAAAGTTCCAGAGAACTTGACTCTCATCACCGAGTGATCGAACTGCATAACAGGATTTCTAACCTCTTCAACAAATATCAGTATCATGAATATAATTTGAACACATTTATATATATATATATATATATATATATATATATATATATATATAGGGTGAACCAAAAGTGTTGCCCTGATTATAATACTTCGTTATAAATTAACCGTTTGTATTATAACCCGTAAGGCATGGTGACGTCACGGCGACGTCGTTGTGAAGTCACACTGCGATTTTGTGGCCGTCGATGTGACGTCATAGTGACTAGAATGCGAGGTCGTTATGGCCGTTTTAGAGGTCGTTTGTGACGTCACATTGTGACCACTCTGTGAAGTGACGGTGTGACAAATTTGTGAAAAGCGTGTCATTTGTGACTATTTTGGCATTAACTTTGTGACGAACCTGTGACGACAGCGACAATGCTTTGACGTCACACTGTGACTAATTTGTGAAATATGTGTCATTTGTGACGAACTTGTCATAAACAATGTGATGATTTCAAATGAAAATCAAATTTCAAATTAATTGCTTAAAAGGGCAAAGGCCAACATAGAGAAAAAGATTCCAAGCCGGGACTCGAATCCGGGCCATTAGTGTAGCGCACTGACATACTACCGACTAAACCACATGGAACGAGACCCAGCCTGGAAAATTTCTTACTAGTACATGTTGGCAAGGCTACAAACGCAGCAGAAGATGGAATATTTATCCTGAGCCGCCAACATCGGGTAAGCACGAAACTTAATTAAATCCAGCATCGATTCAAACTGTATAAATACTTGGAAATTTTTTCATAGAGAGCCATTTGCCTTGCATAAAATATTTCAAATGAAAATCAAATTTCAAATTAATTGCTTAAAATGCAATTTTAATTTGAAATTTGATTTTCATTTGAAATATTGTATGCGAGGCGAATGTTTCTCTCTGGAAAAATTTCCAAGTATTCATATAGTTTGAATCGCTGCTGGATTTAATTAAGTTTCGTGTTTGCCCCATGTCGGTGGCTTATGATAAATATACCACCTTGTGCTGCGTTTGTATGATGCATTTTTTTAGGATATTAATGCATTTCCTATTTAAAGAAGAATAAGATAAGCCATATTTATTTAAATTTTTTGTATATTAATTTTTTGTATATTTTTGTAAATTTTTGTATATTTTTGTAAATTTTTTGTATATTAATTATACTTTGTTAATATGAGCTAAATAGATTTGGTATGACTTATAGGAAATGACTGATCTGGGAAATAGAAAAAACAAGTAAGAAAAATCATGCGTTAAGCATAGATTATAAAGCTTTTTCCAACGCTTCCTGAATGCTTTAACTAGACATCGTAATTTAAGCAAATAACGTAAATAAGATAACTAAGTAAATATTTTAGAAAACGCATAAAACATTTGAAAAACTGATTTCAGCAGTTACCATCCATAGCCAAATATGTTTTCCAATTCTTTTGAATAGCCCTGTATTTAATATGTAGGTTGATATATACTAGTATATAATGTGAAAATTTAGTTTACCAAGAAAACGCATAACAGGTTGAAATTCTCATTCAGCAATTTATACTAATATATGAAAACATACTTGAATACTTTTGTACATCCCTGTAGTTTACCTAGAATCCTTATTACACGCCACTATTTAGTTAAAATTTAATTCAAATTAAAACACTCTTAAAACTGCTGAAATCACATTTCCAGAAATTATAATTTATAGACGGCCATATATCCATTTCCTTGCGTGACCCTGTGTATCATTTTATCCATATTCTACAAACATTTCTGAGTAAATTAAATGCAGTTCAACATAAAAATCCACAACTCATCTAAAAAACACCTTTAAGCAATTTGCGCCCATACCCCTTACTCTTACGTATACTTTTGTGTAGCCTTGTGTATGAATTATAGCTTTTATATACACCATATACTATGCATAAATACAGTGAATCATAAAAGCGCATATTATAATTAAAAATGCATTTCCAGCAATTATCGCTAATGAACAGTACAATATCAACTTTTATAAATATCATAAATTATAAATATTTTTTTATAAATATTATAAATATCAAATTTTAAAAAGTATAGTAAAGCAGATTAATCTATAAACTTGTTATCAGGCATTTAAAACACTTTATTTCAATGCTTAATTGTCATATTTTATTTTTTAATGCGAAGTATCGAACGTGTATCGAAAACGTAGAAAATGAGTTTACAATCGAAGAAAATTTAATAACTGATTCTGAATGTCTACAATTAAATGTTTGATTAAAATCACGAACAGCAAAAACGTGCTTACATACAATTTAAAAAAATAAATATACCAATTTGAAAAACACTATATAATTAGTATTTATAATTGTACTACTAAACAACAACAAAGTACAATAGATGAATTAAATGTATTATTAGATTTAACAATTTCTCAAAAATCTCTCCATATGTTACAAGGAATTCCTGTTATTTTATAATTTTGGCAAATGTTAAATCTGAAAACATTGATATTAAGATTTAGGATTTTAAATAATAATTTAAAATATTATTAGCAATGAAAAAAAGTCTTTCAAAAGTTTCACTACTACAGTATGTAAAACGGCATTTCCCATCCAGTATAATGTTAATTTCTAATGTGAAAAACAATCCCAGGTCAGTCTCTTTCTATAGGTATAATATAAAAGTATTTAACTCATCTCACCAAATATACAAAACAGGAATAAACAAGTTAAATTAAATAAGACTTACTTTTTGAGCTCCATAAATTAATTATTAATATCCGTGTGTATCCGAAAATGGCGACGTCTTTTTCTTCCATTAAAAAAAGCACACGCAAAAGCTTACATTTTAGACTAGTAACTTACCGCATCTGTTAGAACAAAAAGTTCTCTGTTTACCCTGCGGTATCGTGGCAGACGATTTGGGGCAGGTGTTAAATTATTTCCTTTTATATAAACAGATATGGAACTTATATGTGCAATCATTTTATGAGACTGTCTGTATTTAAATTTTTGTATTTGAAGAATTTTCCAATGCATTTTACCTTTTCTTTTTAACATTTTTATCCCCCCCTCCCTTTTTCTAAGTAAAGATTGTTTCATACATAATAAATACAAAATATCTTCCTAAAAAATAAAAAGATATAAATAAATATCGAGGATAAAAAAAAAAAAAATCTTTGTCAATCGTCATTCTTTTCATGTTAATTTCCTGTAGAATAAAACAATTCGTAAAATAACTTTTTTTTAGAGTCATATCTCTAAAACACAAATTTGAAATACGAATAATAAATTATATCATGGGTTTTGCATAAATTTTGTATTATTTTTTTTTATTCGGAAAATGCTAATTTTATTTTAAAAGTCTGAAAGAAGTAGAATTAAAAAAATATATATATATTTACTTAAAATAGGTACACTAACAGGAAAAAATATGACTTGAATGCAAATTATAAAGCAAGAAATGTATGTATGACTAAACTCTGAAGACTCTTTCTACGTGCTCATTAAAAGCTGCAGACTTATCTATAATAGAATTTTTTTAGTTTGAAGCCACAAAAGTGTTTCGAATACCAGTGGTCGGTAAAAATAAATTAAAAATTTTCCTTCCTGCAAACTAAATATGTAAAGTGTATATATTTAATATTCCTAATTCTAAATATGTTATCCAAATTGCTCCAGCACGTACCATTTTTCCGAGAAACACTTTTATAATAATAAGAATAAGAGAAGGATTATTATATTAAATTGCAATACTAGATAAAATTGAAATCAGGAAAAAAGTATACTTTCACACTCAATATCAAATCGATATCAAATTGGTAAAATATATCATGGAAATCTAGTTTGTTGATACTTGTACCGTGCATTTTCCTTTATATGCCCCCCCCCCCCACCATCTTTTCGTGTCTGAATTTACTATTTGCTACCCACTAATATATTTTCATTCCTTATGCCGCTGTAACTCGGGCCTTTTTAAAACATTTCTCTTCATTTTCAAAGATTTTTGAAGTTCATATTTTTCTCACACTGTGACTTACAATATGGGGGGATTTTTTTGTGAGTGTGTCGTGACCTACGTTACATTCAGTGACTTAACAATTCTTTTTTATTGCCAGAAAAATAAAATTTTACAGTAACAACATGTTTTGAAGATTTTTTGTAATTTTTTAAAGTTTTCTAAGAAGTTCACATCTCATTCACAATGTGACATCACTGAGTGGTGGCATTTCGGTCACAGATGTGACGTGACCACAGTGACTCACAGTGACGTCACAACGACGTCACTATGACCATGCATGCTATGAGGGAATCTAACTTGTAGTATCATTGGATAGGCCAGTTTTAGTAGTTTTTTGTGCAATAGAACGAAACATTTCCGTATCGGTGGATTGGAAGGGATGGACAAACACCTCGGCCTCTGCGTTCTCCAAATATTAATCCTCTGGATTTTTTCTTTGAGGGCTATATCAAGGACCGAGTCTTTGCCACACCAATTGCTGAAGTCGAAGAACTGAAAACTAGGATACAAGCTACTGTGTGTACTGTAACAGAAGACATATTAAAGAACACTTGGCGGGAACTAGAAAACCGCTTAAACATTCTCCAAGGGGGCACACGTTGAAATTTACTGAGGTACGTGGTCTTACTAAAAAAATTATAACAGTACTTATAATGTATCCAAGCAAACATATGTATAATTATAGTAGTTTTAGAATAATAAATATTTATAATCAGGGAAAGACTTTTGGTTCACACTATATAGTTAAATCCTCAAATTACCTTACCGACATTTTTTACATATTTCAGTGATCCCGCTGGTCAGTTTTTTGAAAACCAGTATTTTCTAAGAAAAAAGTTCTTGGTAGGTATTTAAAACAATTGCAAAAAACGCCCTTCGGGGTAAATTTCTACGAAATTTATGAATAATGTTTATCTTCTAAGAAAACGGGTGTTCAAAAAACGGACCGAGTGGGACACCTGATGTCCACGCCAAACTCTGCACAAAATTTAGTGTGTCTATATAAGTATCGGTTTCATGATAACAAAAAAAAAAAGTGAGAAATTTCTGAATTTCTGACATACCGAATATTTATTTTTCATTCTTTGCAGAATTGTACAGTCGTGGGACAAAAGCGAACACCCCTTACTAACTCTGCAAAAAATTATCGTACAAGAAAGTTACTGGTACCACACGATTTGTAATAAAGTCTACTTTTAAATGATGTATATAAAACTTGCTTAGGGAGCATCTACATATTAAAACGAACCATAACTTTGTTTTTTGTTAATAGCAGTACACAATTCTGACAGCATAAATGAACTCCACATCCTTCAATTAGCCTAAAAACAAATTTTTATGCAATTCGTACGATAAGTTTCCAAGAAATTAATTATTTTAAAACGAGCGCATTTTAGGGGCTGTATCCATATTGAAGTTCGGTACTCGATTGTTGACCCAGAGAGCACTCTTCTTGATCGTCATCTTAAGCGCCACTCAAGAAGACTTCTAGATAACAGGATAGCATAAGAAATTCCTAAATATTGAGTCACTTCTACCATAGACTTTCCCTTAAACTATCATTTTGCCGGTTTACAGGCATAATTTGAAACCTCCTTGGAAGAAAAATGTGAAATTTTGGATTTCCATTAAGCAGAACTTAATAAATCTAAATCCATCGAAAAAATTGTAGGTTGCAATTCATAATGTTTTCGAATAATTATTTCATAATTCATAATTCATAATTCATATCATAAATTTATAAAAATTGGAAATTCAACGTATTTATGTTTAGGTATTTTAGTATTACTGCTACACAAAAAATTAGCACATAGGAGTATAATTTCAGGAGATATTAATATAAATATGAAAATGTAATTTAACATTAGAAGCACTAAATTTTTAATGTTTATTATTCAAAAACTTATCATTCAAATGACTTGAAATTTGGTGTCTAGGCAAAGTTTGAACCGAAGATTTGAAATATCTTGTTACAATTGGATATTGCCATTGAAAAAAATGGAGTTATGGTTCGTTTTAATATGTAGATAGCCACTAAGCATATTTTCTACACATCATTTAAAAGTAGACTTTATTTGAAAACGTTCGGTACCTATAACTTTCTTCTACGATAATCTGTCGAGGAGTTAGTAGGGGTGTTTACCTTTTTATTCCCACGACTGTACATATTGACTTTAACCACTGATGTATCAGTTTGGCATTTTTTCTATTCAGAAATTCAGAATTGACACCAGAAATTCCAAATAGTATTTTTTTATTTATAATATCACGGAATGTCTGTCATTAAATCAATTAAAAATATCTATCCAAAAATTCTGGTGTGAATTCAAAGTTTCTGAATAAAAAAAAACGTAAATGGCAACAATCTTTCTGCATTCACACGGCTTCCAGTAGTTAAGTTTTGAATATCATATTTTTCAAAAAATTTCTTCTTTTTGGATTTAGCTTGCAAATTTTGAATAACCTTACTGTAAAAGTTATGCATATTGCAAATGTTGTTGAAACCTATCACGGAAAAAAAATTCTTTAAATATACTGGTAAGATAAAATCGGATCAGTGGGATAACTGTATTCATAGTCTAAAAGGAAATAAATATCATACTCCAATATAGGATATGTTGATACTTAATACGCATAATCTGTATGAAAACAGTTTAAATTATTAATTCTAGACACTAATAACTTTCATAACATTAATCCCAGAAAAACACACATTCACAAACATATATATATACAAGGGTTCGTACGTCTCCTGGAATTTTGAGACCAGAAAATTCGTCGGCACAAGTGTTTTCTTATAGAAAATACCTCCTTAAAAGGAGGTGAAACTTTGCGCGTTTAACGTAGACGTTATTTTCCTATAAAAAATACTAGTACTTCTCCTGGAAAAATTCCCAGACCCATACGAACCCTGTATTTAATGCCATTAAAAAACAACTCGAATTTGTCATTCACAAATAGAAAAGGAAAATCAAAAATGAAGTCGTATCCTTTCTTAAAAACATTCATAAGTAAAATATAATAACAAGCGAGATAAGGAATGGAAAATCAGTAAAACTATGATTATCATTGAAATAATGGAAAATATCGCAAAAATAGAACTATTTGTAGAACCAAGGCAGAATCATCGGGCCAAAAATACTTTAAATTCCGCAAAATATGTAACTTCAACCTTGGAAGCAGAACCTGATTACCAAAGAGGCAAACCTTTAGTAATTCTGCTTGAATACTACATTTAAAAGACAGAATTTTCTTTAAAAATTTACAGGTGATCGTTTGCCCCATTGAAATCAAGCCCTGCTAGTATTTGCCGTAAAAAGCTAAACAATGCATGTTTATAACTATCGCACATAATAAAACTTGAAACACGATGACAAAAAACAAGAGATTAGAAATGCATGGTATTAAGAAAGCATTCAACTCCTGAATAATTAACATTCAACTCATCATTCAACATGAAGCATTCAACTCCTGGTGTGTCCCACCGAAATAAAGCCACCATGATTAAGTGCTGTAACTGGGCACGAAACAAACCAATAAAAACGAAACAAATATTTTAAGAAAGTATATTTACAAGTACATATTTAAAAGGAGTAACTCACTCCCTGCCCCACTTGGGCAGGATAAAAAAAGAATGTGTAAAAAAAGAGGGGGGGAAAGTGTCCCTCTGAAATAAAGCCACAGACAATATATCCGCGATGACTTGGTACATACGATGTGGATTACCATTTACCAAACCCTGGGCCTCGAGCACAGTAGCATCAATATTATCCCAGGCTTCAATGATAGCGGCCTTCAATTTGGCCACAGACTGAAACTGTCTGCCATTGGCATATACAGCCCTGATGAGGATATCCCACACATTTTTTCGGGAATTGAGATAAGGAGAAAGCGCAAGCCGTTCTATGACATGCACCCCATTATCCAAAAACCATTCCCAGGAGGATTTTGCAACGTGAATGGTGACGTTGTTCTGCTGGAAAACCCAACTTAAGCCAACAATTCTCTCTGCAAATGGCAGTAGATGAGTTTCTAGCATTTCTTGGTAATTGGTAGCCTTCATGCGGCCTGAAGGAAGAGCCAGGTTAAGTTTACCGCCATAGCCAAAGCCTTCCTACACCATTAATGTGTCTCCATCTTGCTGTCTTTCGGAGAAAATTTCCTCTTCTTCCCTTATGCTATGCCAATAAAAAGAGAGGCCATATAAGCCATCCAAATTAATTTTTTTCTCATCTGTGACTATAACACGATACCACTGGCCCTTCCAGGTTTAATTATATTTTGCCTAATTTACTCTCCTTTACATGTGGATAGCTTTCAAAATGGGCTGCTGTTTCCTTTTCTTATATCGTAAATTGCTTTTACGTTTTTCAATTCGTGACAGGGTTGATCATGTCACAGGGATGTTAACCAAATTGGCCAATAACTTTAGGGAAATATCACCTCGTGAAAGACGACGGAAAACATCTCTTTCCAGCCCGGAAGTCATTTTTCTGCATGTGCACCTCCTTTTTTATATACCCGTTCGCATTGCCTTGATTTAAAAAAAATATCTATTACGGTTTTAGATCGTTTGATTTGCTTACATATTGGTCTATGTGAAAGACCTTGTTCCTTAAAAGCTGTTATCTAATCTTTCTCGAACTTTGATAGGTGGGTTTTCTTTCCCGATGCAATGCTGCAAAAGAAATAGAAAATACAAACTTTTAAAGTCTGCACAAAGATCGAGAGGCACAGAAAAAGTATTTCACAACTTCCTGATGTCATAAACATGTTGAAGTGCAGCAGCTTGAATGTCGATTGTTACCAATGAATACTAATATTGGCGGTGGCTTTATTTCGGCGGGACACTTTTCCCCCTCTTTTTTACGTATTCATCTTTTTCTCCTGCCCAGGTGGAGCAGGGAGTGAGTTACTACTTGTAAATATGTATTTGTATATGGACTTTCATAATATATTTGTATCGTTCTTATTTGTTTGTTTCGTGTCCAGTTACGGCACACAATTACGGTGGCTTTATTTCGTTGAGACACACCTTAGATCAACGGTGTCAAACTATGGCCCGCCGTACACCACTAAGTTTTAACAGAAATAATCGATTTCTTGAAATGAAGAAATTCGATGATTAGATAAGCCAGTGATTACCATAAAATTTTAGTAGTACCCGGCGGGCCACACTTTAACACCCCTGCTATAGATGGGGGAATGATATGATATATTGTGCTTCCCTCAATTATTATGAATAACCATTAAACAGAAATGACATGAAATTATATAGAAAAAACCTAATTAATGATATATTTGGATTAACCTTTAAAAAGTGTAACTCAATTAATTTAATATAAATAATGAATATTAAAGAAAAATAATTGATATAAATGAGAAGTTAATTAATTATAGAAGGGCTGCTTTTATTCAACATCCGATGGGCCGGAAAATAAAGACTAGTTTAAATAATAATATTCTTTATAACCTGGAGCGTTGCCATCGAAATAATCAAGACCAGAGGACACGAGTTGTGACATTATCACTAATCGACCGACTTCTCACTAGTGTTGGAATTCTCACCGGAAAATTTTGAATAGCAATTTTCTTTTATTTTATTTGTGGAATATATATCATCATATAAAACAATAGTAACTGTTTAAACTTACTGGTGAGAATTCGGAATCCCTAAATAAAAATTCTGCCAGATTCGGAATGCAACAGTTTTGCCGCATCTGGCTGATTTTTTATTGGGGAATTCCAAATAGTCACCAGTAAATTTAAATAGTTATTACTGCAGTATAAGATTACAGATATTCCACAAGTAAAATAAAATAAAATTTCTATTCGAAATTTTCCGGTATGAATTCCAATACTAATGAGAAGTCGGTCGATTAGTGATGACGTCACAACTCGTGTCCTCAGGCCTTGAGTATTTCGGTGGCAATGCCTGGAGTCAAGTACAATCAAAGCTACCGTAATTCCCGGCGTATAATCCGCGGATCAAACAATTCTGTTTGGACCCAACAACTTTATTTAGTATTTGAAGGCAAATATTTACCGCGATCTAAAAAGTTACATTTTATTTTTAAAAATTTCTGGGTCGAAAAATGATTGTTTGATCCACGGATTATACGCCAGAAATTACGGTACTTTTCTACATAGTGACAATTAAGATTGAGTCATTTGTTATATTGGTAGGGGAGGAGGGGTATACACCCTTTACAGAACGTTGCCGCCAACGTACTGAGATATGTCTCAATGGCGTCTTTTCAAGATTTTTGTTGGAATGGAAGTGGAATGGGGTGCTGTTGTCCCAGATCTGTCTTCCGATCTCGAAAAAGGTGACAATCACTCGGTGCCATCCTGGCGCATGGACCAACAGCTTCTTTCACAAATCAAAAACATCCCATCGAATTTGTGAAAGAGGCAGCCTGGGCCTTCAATTCGGCTGCGACTCAGTGATTGTCACTCTTTTAGAGATCTCAAGACAGGTCTGGGACGACAGCACTGCATTGCACTTCATTCCATCAAAAAACTTCAAGACTCCTTGGAGACCTATCTCAATACTTTGGCGGCAAACGTTCTGTGAAAAGGATATACTCCCCCCCCCCCCACCTCGCCCACTATTTTGTCAAATGACCCAATCTTCATTGCGACTATGAGGAAAAGTAGCTTCGATTGTACTTGACTTCAGGTTATAAAAGAATTCTATTATTCACACTAGTCTTTATTTTACGGCTCAACAGATGTTGAAAAAAAAAACAGCTTTCGAATATATACAGGATATTATACCGAAAAGTTTGGAAACGGTCGAATAACTCGAGAAATACATATCAGATTGAAAAACGAAAAAAAAAAGTGTTAAATATTTTTTAAAAAGCTACTCTGTGATGCCAAATTTGACACCCAAACCGACACCTCGGGGGGTCCGATGGGGTCCAACTTTGAAATATTGAAAGATAAACACCATATTTTTCATTGCGGATTCGGATTCTATGGACAAAAACACGTAACTTTTGTAATTAACATTTTTTTTCGGATCCTCGTCGATCACGATGTAACAGAGCAAATTCGACAGACATACATTTTGGTTTTTCCAAACAGGTTTTGACATCTCGAAATCTTATGGGCCAGAATATTTGACGTCAAAGTAGCCGTCTTTTGCGGGAATAGTGTTTCTCGAAAACTATCAGTGGAGATTGTTTTGATGGCACTTTATATGCTTTTTTCCATAAAAATTAACAGAAATGTTTTAAAGTAGTTTCATATTTGCATTTTTTTATCCAGCGGATCCTTTCTAAATAATAACCTGCGTAATTTCATATTTTAAGTCCTTGAGAAGCGGTGGGATATATTTCATCCCACTTAATTTTAATTAAGATTTGCACCATAAACTTTTAATTAAAATCTACCTTTCTAACTTTGGTGGAGAATGTTAAAAAATTGATTTTCCTTATTTTGAAACAAAATTTTCGAATATTACGGTGTGAATTCAATATTGCAGAAACGCAATTGCTTGCCCTGTAAGGGTTAATGAGTAAATATGCACCTCCCCTCCCGAACAAAAAAATGATAGTTTCCATTATTTTGGGGCGGTGTGTGTTGATAGTCTGCGTTTCGATGACTTCTGCTGTTAAAAAATTCATTTAATACTTGGGCGGATGGGGGAGTATTATTTTTTTTATTATTATTACTATAGAATAACGTATAGGACAAAAAAAAACACATATAAAATCTTCTTGTGCTGGTTGAAGAGAGGATGGGGAAGTAGCTTAAATTTCACGTGGGGATGGGATTTAAAAATTTATGAAACTCTTTAAGATCTATTGATTATTTACTGAAGGAGCGACGTTTTAATTTTAATAGGGGAAGGATGATGTAAAAAATTCTTTCATTATTTATTTATTATTATAATAAAATATCAAAATACAGGGTGTCCGAAAAGTCTGGAAACGGTCGAATAACTCGAGAAATTTATATCAGATAGAAAAACTAGAAAATACGTGTTAAATATTTTTAGAATAGCTATACAGTGATACCAAAGATGACTTGCTGGCTGTCAGAGGCGTTTCAACTTTCAAATCCCCATTTTTAACCCTTTCCGGCACACTGTGCCCGGGTCGGGATACCTAATTTTAATTCCAAATTTACGAACGGCATCAAGAATATTTTAGTAAAATTTTGTTTTTACAAGGAACATTAAAAGTAACCTGTTTTTATTTTCTAAAGAAGTCGTTTGAAAATTCCGGTGTCAGTCAACCATTTCATCATTTTACAACAAAAATTGCCCGTGCCGGAAAGCAGTGGTGGAAAATTGGCGCAGAGGAGGAGCCTATTGACACCACAAACATTTTATAGTATTCTCCAGCTTAATAAAAACGAAGAAATTATGTCATTAGATAAGCCGAAAAATATTTCTAAAATTTAGTGGTGTCAATAGGCTCCTCCTCTGCGCCAATTTTCCACCACTGCGGAAAGGGTTAATTTCATATTCGGATTCTACGGAAAAAATGCGAAACTTTTGCATTTAACATTTTGTTGAATCTTCGTAGATGACGATGTAATCCAGAAAAATGTGTCAGATACATATTTTGTTTCCGCAACAACGTTTTTCAATCACGAAATTTGATGTTCCAGAGCTTTCGTCGCCAACGTGGTCGCCTTAGAGAGAACTGTATTTGTCGAAAGCTTACAATGGCAGTTGTTTCGATGAAAAAAGTGCTTTGTATGCTTTTGCCATAAAAATTAATAGAAATATATTAAATTAGTTTTCTATTTGGTGTTTTTTTTTATCCATTCGATCAATTCTTATCAATTAACCTGCGTTTTTTGATATTTTAATGTGTAAACCTGCCCGTCCACTTCCGAACAAAAAAAGATAATCTTCGTTATTTAGGGGAGGTAGCCGTTGATATTCTGCGGTTCGATGGCTTCTGCTGTTTTTTTTTTTTTAATATATACTCTAAATCGTGGTGAGGATGTGGGTGTATGGGATATTTTTACTATTACTATAGAGCAACATATAGGGCAAAAAAAAAAAAAAGTATGCATAATTTTTTTGTGTGCGGGCGGAGCAAAGAATGGGGAAGTAGTGTAAATTTCAGGTGGTGGTAGGATTAGAGATTTAGATCATTGAATAGTTATTGCAACCAGAAAATAACCAGTAGGACAAAAACAAATTTATATAATTCTAATAAGTTTAATATATTTTTGAATTCAACAATATTTTTTCATAATATTAAACTTAATAATTTTGAATAATTAAAACATTGTTATCATTTAATCATGTAATAACATTTTAAATTAAACAAATAATTTAACTCCTTTAGAGTTTATGACTATTTGCTTGGGGAGACGACATTTTAATTTTCAAAACAGAAGGATAATGTAGAAATTTACTAAAAAAATAATTTATTTATTTATTATTATAATAAAATAACAAATGTGACAAAATATATAAACTAAAACCTAATTGGCAGAACAACAACAAAAAAAAAAATTATTACTTACATTTATTTGTTTATTTCTTACATTTTTTTAAGCCCGAGAATGGGCATTTATAAATATATTTCATTCAGTTAGTTCTACGTTCATTGCTAATTTTTTGTAACAAATAAGTTAAACCAATTGACCATTAAAAAAAAATCAAACAATAGGATATATAAAACACATTAAAAGCTTAGGTTCCGTTAACAAGAAATCTAAATAAATTTTAGACTTTTTTTTCATTTTGATGTTGCAAATATTTGTATTGCACATTTTGTATTATGCTTAGGATCAATGTATACAAAATGATAAGGCGCATGTAAAATACAAAAAAACATTTTAAAAATTCAAAGATTTATTTCGATTTAATTTGAAGCGAACCTAAGTTTTTAGGGTATTTAAATTATCCTATTGTTTGAATTTTTATTTTTATTTTTCAATGTTCAATTTGTTTAATCCTTAACGGCGCGGAATAATTCTGATTATAAACTGTTGCAATGATAGACTGACAACAAAATTTATACACGAGTTTGTTAGAAAATACAAACTCGCTTACTTTCATGTACGTTATAAATGGAATATTTTAATTAAATATTCTGGTTCCAGAAAATAAAAATTTAGGTGTCATTTTTTAAGGACACTGCCCGCGAAAGTGTTAACTTATTTGTTACAAAAACTTATCATTAAACGTAGAACTAACTGAATGAAATATATTAATAAATGTCGCTTCTCGGGCTTAAAAAATGTACAAAATAAACAGGTTTGTTTCGAATTTGTTCTGCAAAATACGTTTTTGTTTATTTATTTTTCACATTTGTTATTTTATCGTAATAATTAATAAATAATTAAACAATTTTATACATTATTCTTCTCCTATTAAAATTAAAACGTCTTCTCCTCCAGGAAATGATTAACAGAACTTAAAGAGTTAAATTATATTTTTAATTCAAATGTTTAAAAGATCAAAATTTTTCTATTGTTTAAAATTATTAAATTTAAAATTATGAAAAAATGTTAAAATGGAAAAATATATTAATTTACAAAAAAATATTACATATATTAGAATTTTAAATTTTTTTTTGCCCTACTTGCTATTCAGTAGTTGCAGTAACTAATCAATCATCAAAACATAATCAAAGCATAAACACAAAAATAATTGTATGTTTATTCTGTCCTATATATTATTCTATAGTAATAATTTACAAAAAAAAAAAAAAAAAAAAAAAAAAAAAAAAACATTCAACCCCATCCGTCCCGAATGAAATGATTTTTCTAATTGCAGAAGCGATCGAAACGCAGAACATCAAGACACCCCGCCCCCAAATAATGAAGACTATCATTTTTCTGTTCGGGAGGGGAGGTGCATATTTACTCGTTAAAAGATCAAAATACGCAGGTTATTATTTAAAAGTGATCGACTGGATAAAAAAAAAATGCAAATAGAAAACTAAATTAATGTGTTTCTGTTAACCTTTATGGAAAAAGCATATAAAGCGCCATCGAAACGATCGCCACTGATGGTTTTCGAGAAACACTGTTCCCGTAAAAGACGTACTTTGACGTCAAAAGTTGTGGCGAATCAGATTTCGATATGTCAAAACCTGGTTGGGAATACCAAAATATGTATCAGTCGAATTTGATCGATTACATCCTAATAAACGAGGGTCCAAAAAAAAATGTTAATTACCGTAATTTCCGGCGTATAATCCGCGGATCAAAAATTCTGTTTGGACCCAGAAATTTTATTTAGTAATTGAAGCCAAATATTTACCGCGATCTAAAAAAGTTACATTTTATTTTAAAAACTTTCTGGGTCGAAAAATCATTGTTTGATCCGCGGATTATACGCCGGAAATTACGGTACTAAAGTTACTTATTATGAGTCCGTAGAATCCGAATTTGCAATAAAAAATGGTAGTTATCATTCAAGATTTCAAAATTGGACCCCCCTCTGTACCCCCGGGGGGCGGTTACGGGAGTCAAATTTGGTATCATTGAGTAGCTTTTTGAAAAATATTTAACATGTATTTTTTTAGATTTTCAATCTGATATGTATTTCTCGAGTTATTCGATCGTTTCCAAACTTTTCGGACACCCTGCATATGTGTATGTGTGTGTGTCTTTGCTTGTATGTATACGCATAGGCGCCGACTTCAGGCATGCGGAAATAGCAATGAGGCATACTTAATCTACTAATTTTTAAAATATTTTTTGTCCTAGTTAATCACTGTGACTTATTTAGACACAAAACGTATTTCAAAATTAGTGGTGGGAGTTTGCCCCTTCGTCTCCATTCAATCGAACTTTACGTGCGTATGCCTGTGTGTAAAATATTTTATTTAACATTAAACAGGTGAATACAGGTGTCTGAGGCGTTTATGCGTCATTTATAAAACTATCGCTAACGAATTCTAAATTCTCCGCAAAATAAATTTCTTAAATAAAACACAACCAGATTTGACAACACTGTATTTATAAGGCCATATTTCTTGTTTTTGATGGAAAATGTTTAAAATGCTGTATAGATGAAATTTCCTGCCGAGATATAATAAATGTTCAAATATATTTTTTCTTTTAGAATTTAACAATTTTCTTTGAAAGAATGAATTTCAATTGTTTTCATTATTCTTTAATTCTTAACTACAAAATTCATTGTTTCAAGTTAAAATAATTAAATATTGAGGAAATCTTGACAAAAAAAAAATCCTAATGATAAATGAATTAAATTGTGCTCCAACTGAGATGGTATGGTACCACTATTTTATTACAGAGAGGTTCCCCTTTTTTATTCCTAAAATTTTTGCAATTTAATAAGGTGAATATATCTGTTTTCAAAAATAGTGCTTCCACGCAGATCGCAGAAGGACAACAATGAACTAAATAAAGAATAGTGGGTCTGAAATTATGTGTAGCCAATTTAACCCTAGAACTACCGGAAATTTTACTCAAGTTTTATAAAAACATTCTACACCAGAATTTTTACTTAAAACTATTTAATTTGTTTATTTAACTTATTATTGTCTGATTTATACATTTAGTTTGTTTTGAAGAAATTTTCTGGTTTGAATAGATATTTTGAATATACATGTCGGGTCCATTGGACCCTTCTGGTAGACAGAGGGTTAACAGGCGAATTGCAATCTCTAAATTAAAAAAAAAAATACAGGGTGTGTACGGTTCTAAAATTGTATTGAATATCAATTTTTCACCTTTCCTAATCCTAGAAAAATATTAAAAATTTTGAGATTAATCAATGTAAAGTTTTTAATCAAAAAGAGACAAATATCAGACAAGCAGCTTTAACTGAAATATTGATGCCAAACTACTCGGATATTCTAAGCAGTGGAAGCACGTTAAGAGTATAAATATTATAGTGTAAAATAGGTAAGCAGTTTCATATTGATTACTACAAAATTCATGGATATATAAATTTTAAAATACTCCTTCCGAATATTAAGTTATAAAGTTGTATTATAAAATGTACATAGCGAATAAAAGGACTCTGAAACATACGTATATTCAAGAAAACACGTCAAATAAGATGTCAAACGTGTGTGTTAACGATGCTCTTATATCTTTAATGTCGTTAAGGGAAAACGGTACACTACATTAATTATTGATTAGTTAGAATTGTAAATAAAGGATTACGATCATGAAAATATTTAATATTAAAGGAAATGCATAAGCTTCATTTCTTAAAGAAATACGCTTTTTTAATTTTGAGTGAAATCTACAACCCCTGTAACACGTTCACGCCGGCGCGGTGGGTCACACTCGACTGTCTCAGAGCTGCAAAGTCTCTGGCTTTTTAGATAGCAGTATTTTAATACAGAAAATGTTGTTTTATTTAATTAGAACAATTGCGCGATTTTAAGGAACAACATTTTCTCTAAAATAATAGTGGTGTGAAAAAGTCGGAGTCTTGACAACTCTGAGACAGTCGAGTGTGACCCACCGCGCCGTCGTGAACGTGTTAACCCCTTGAGGGGCACCGGTATATATTATATACCACCTACGATTAATGAAGTTTTACACCAGAAAAAAATTATTAAATTTTACTTTTCTAAATTTGGTGGAAAAAAGCCGTAAAATTGCTTTTACTTATTTTGAAATAGAATTTTTCAAAGATTCTGTTGGGAATTCAGAATTTCACAAACTTAATGCTTGCCGCTCAAGGGGTTAAGCATTTTAGTCCGGTTGCTAGGTATGAAAAAACTGCAATTCATGAAAAGAATATACTGATTGTTCAGTATTTTATATTAATACAATGCATATAATAGGGGGAGGCATCGCTTAAAATCATAGGGGTTCAAGATAAAGGCTATAACCCAAATGACATCATTTTCTAGAATTTTTGCAATTTTCATACTATTCATCGTACAAAAGTGTGTTTGATATAAATTTCTACGCTCTTTAGGTTAAAATTGTCTTTTTAAAAACTTTTCAGTATTGTTCAAAAGTATTTATGAATTCAATTTGTGGTGCCGTCTGTTTGTCTGGCAATCTGTCTGGATAGTTGGGCCACAAACAATTTTATTTATGTTAGTGGTAGTCGCTATGGCAGTTTGGGTATTCAAAATAACGTGTGTATTAGTTATAGTTCCTTTAATGGGGCATTCAAAAGAATACTGTGACATTACGACTTGTTTGTAAAAATCGTTTGCGATAGTTTTTAATAATGTTTCACAATTTCAAACACATTGAAAATTATATATATCTTTGAAGTGTAGTACAAGATGCTTAATACAGAAGATATTATGAACAGCATTCATCGTTCATTTACAGGGACTCTCAAATGAATTTCGTTACATTACGGTCTATTGGGAAAAATCGTTTGCGGTATATTTTATTGAAGTTACACTATTTCCAACATATTAAAATTGATATATATTTGTAAGATGCTTTCCAGGATACATAATATAAAGTATAGTGTGCATAGCATTCGTCGTTCATATGCAGGGATACATAAAATAATAAACATTAAATTCCATACTGCTGGGAGTGCATCTTCAATTGTTGTACGTATTTTTAAATATGTTTTTCGCATATTAGTTAGTCTGTATAAATTCTATAGATCGTATACAGGACTACATAAAACATCTAAAGCATATTTCCGTTTATTGATGGAAATTGCAGAAGGGGAGATTTAAATTGTGCAATGCGTTTCCGAATTGAATTAAGTTTTAGCAGACTATGTATTGTATGATTTCTGAAGCAAAAAAATTAAACGCCATATGTCTAGCAGGATTGTACAAGAAGTCTCGGAAAAACGAAATGTCATAAGAAAGCAATACTGTTCAAATGTATCAGGGTTTAGTTTTCGCATATTTGGAAATTTTATAGAAAAAAGTCTGAGAGATTCAAATTACATTCAACCAGTTTTTGAAATGGGTTTCGTGACAAATATATAAAAGGAGTGATTAACTCAGCTTATGGGAACAGTAGAACAATTATATGTGTCAGACGTACACTGAGGAATGCAATTCATATCATATTCTATATTAAGCATCGTGTACTTCGCGTACATCGTGACTTCAGTGATATATTTAAAATTTAATGTGTTTGAAATAGTGAAAAACTATTAAAAACCATCGCAAATGATTTTCCACCATAGATCGTAATGTAATGGAATTCTTTTGAATATACCTGTAAAGGAACTATGAGTGATAGACATTTCATTTTCGATACCGAACATTTCATAGAAAACACCAATAACATATATAAATTTCATGGCGATCTGACTATATTTACGTACGTGAGAGCAAAGCCAGACATACTGGCAAACAAACAAATGGCCACACAAACTGAATTCATAAATACTTTTCAACAATGCTGGAAGGTGTTACAAATGACATTTTTAACATAAAAGCCGCAGAAATTTACATCAAATACACTTTTATGCGATGAATTGTGAGAAAATTGCAAGAATTCCAGAAAATGACGTAATTTTGAATTACAGTCGCAATCTTGAATTCCTATCACTTAATATGATGCCTCCTTCTCTTATATGCAATGTATTAATATAATTTACACGCTGACAAATCGGTATGTTCTTATCACGATTTGAAGTTTCCACCTTATTTTGGTCGTTTAGCAATTGGGCTGTTTACAGCAGGTGTGTCAAACTGTGACCCGCCGGATACCACTAAAATTTTATAGCTATCATTGCCTTATGTAATCATCGAATTTATGCGATTCAACTTGTCGAAAATTTCTTTAAAATTTTAGTGGTATCAGGCGGGCCACAGTTTGACACCCCTGGTTTACAGTGAAAGAAAAGAAAAATCATGCGGCAGGCATAGATTATTAAACACTTTCCAACACATTCAGAATAACGTAATAAAACTACACCGTTTAATAAGTTAAAATATTGTGTCTAATTCAACCACATAGAAACACATAACACTTTTGAAAACCCAGTTTGAACTGTTTCCATGTACAATTGGAAAATTATCCGAATTCTTCGAGCAACCCGGTATACGATATATACGTTTGTATCTATTAACTACATGCATCCCAAAATTTAGTTCAATTAAGAAATACATATACTTCCGTTGAAAATTCCCCTTCAGTAATTTCCTCAAATAAGGAGAATGGTACGTGAATACTTTTGTGCATCCCGGCATATGAGGTATAGAATTTATATATAACGAGTGACATGCAAAAATTAGTTAAAGTTAAAAGCTCATACCGAATTTTAAAACGTACACTCCAGCAAATATTACTCAAAGACAGTACTGTATCCAATTTATTTTGTGTGTCTCTGTAAATTAATAAAAAATGCTATGAATGCCCTGTTCTAACGTGATCGTAGTGAAATTCAGCGATTTATATCAGTTTCAATACATTTGAAATAGCTTAATGACATTAAAATACTCTGCAAACGATTTTTCCCCATATACAATAATGTAATGGAATTCTTTTGAGTACCCCTGTAAATGAACTATAATTCCTACATACTTAATATACAGTACCAACATGCTTTGGTGGCCCTAAGTAACTTTATTAATTGAATGAAAATCCGAGTGTATTTACGGGAGTTACAGCTTGGACATACGGACAGACGGACAGATGGACAGACGTCCAGACAAACCGAATGCATGGACACTTTTCAACTTTGTTGGAAAGTGTTAAAAAGTGAAAAATAGTAAACAAAATTGTTAGTAAATTTGCGTCATTTATAATATAAATTTCATTGAAATAAAATGGCTTACTTTAACCCCTTAATTATCGCGCCTGTGACTTTCACAGGCAGTGTAGGATTCTTTTTAGCTCACAGGTTATCAAAGCCTAAGAGCTTATGTGTCCGCAGGTTCTGTATACGTATGTATGTACGTACGTAAGGCGATAACTCTTGATAGAAATATCCGATTTCCTTCAATTTTTGTTCTAGATTCATTCTCATAAGGAGTTTCCCTGATTAGTTTTGGTGGTTCATTTGTTAAGTATAAAGGGAGGGTGCTGGGGCTAATCCCCCTTAACTTACATAAAAGGGTTTCTCATGCAGAATTATCAGATTTGTTTCAGTTTTGGTATACCGGTTAATTCTGATAAGGCGCTTCCCAGATTATATTTGGAGGTTCATTTGTAAAGTATAAAGTGAGGAACGGGGGGGGGGGGGGCTAATACCCCCTTAATTTTGATAACTGGGTTTTTCTATCCGATTTGCTTCAAATATGGTATACCTGTTTATTCTGATAAGGCAATTCCCAAATGACATTTGGAAGCTCATTGGTTAAGTATAAAGATGTGAAACAGGGGGGGGGGGTAATCCCCTCCTTAATTTATTTTTCCAAAGGAATTATTATTTGAAGTAAGAGTATAATATAAAATAAGTGTGGATAGACTGTGAGCTCAAAGCCATTAGTTTAACTGGGCACTTTTATTTATATTTAAAATTCAGATATTTTTTGTTTCCACCAGTTTTTTAAAATAATGTAATTTGCTTCATACTCGCATCATTTTATCTGCCATTAAATAAGGTTAACTAAGGTTAACTAAATAAGGTTTCTACTTCCAAAAAGTGGTGGCTATCAAAGAAACGGAATTTTTAAAAAAGTAGCCTACACTTGTCGGGCGCGACGCTTAAGTGGTTAAATTCTGAATACGGAAGATAACATCATTTGCTGAATCTAAGCAACGGATGAGGGCGTATCTTAATCTTTTACACATAAAATAAGTTTGTACTAAAATGGTGTAAAGTCCAAGCATTTATATTAACCAGTTCAAGGGTAGTACTGCGTTTAAGAAACCACGTAATTTTAACCCCTTAATTCTCGCTCCTGTGATATTCACGGGCTGTGTATTTTATTCAGATTGTTGGATTCTCACCAGTTTTATAACATAGCGTAATTGGCTTTATTGTGGTATTATTTTACCTGTCATTAATTAACGTCAAATTACAAAACATAATTTTCATAAATCAAGTATTTATTTTCTGCAGTTGTGAAATCTTTGTCAACCCCCCCCCTCACCAACACATATAAATTATTTTTTTATATGAAAATTATGATTTGGAAATAGATGTTGCTGTTTAAAATATGTACCGTAATTTCCGGCGTATAATCCGCGGATCAAACAATAATTTTTCGACCCAGAATTTTTTAAAAATAAAATGTAACTTTTTAGATAGCGGTAAATATTTGGCTTCAATTGCTAAATACAATTTCTGGGTTCAAACAAAATTGTTTGATCCGCGGATTATCCGCCGGAAATTACGGTAAATGTTAATTAAATACAGGATGTGGCAAATAATGGCCCAGAGAATCCACGTATCTACTCTAAGGTTGCCAGTGGGCTGCTTTTTTAAAATTCAGATTTCTTTATTGGCACCATTTTTCTGAAATGAAATAAAAAACCTGTTTTCGCCTTAATTAATATATCATTAAATAAGGCGAATTTTACTATTTCAAAATGTGGTGCCAATCAAGCAATCTGAAATAAAAAAAATTAGCCCAGTGGCAACACTGATATACTCGTCCAGACCACCTTTATTTGCCCCACCCTGTATAAAAGTAAATAAATTAAAAGTTTAACCCTTAATTGCATGAATTATTCTTTTAGAATTGTGTTTTTAATTTTTATATTAAGGATTAGACACCAGAAATCTTAAGATAGATTTTTAACTTTATTTAGTAGCATATTTTTGTAATTTTTAGAGGATTAATATTTCTATATAAATATAGTGGCTGTAAGAACTTAATTTATGTATTAAAAATTAAATAAAAAGGGGATGGAAATTTACATCACTATGCAATTAAAGGTTAAGCTTTAAATTTTTTAGTACAAGCAAATTAAGTTGAAGCAATGGCTACCACAGGCGACTATTTTTTAAATCTACTTCGCACCAATTTTTCAAAACAAAAATACTTTACATAGGCTTTGACAACATTTGTACGAGAAATACACCACAAAATGTACTTTTTAAAAATAGTGGTGCGAACAGAATATAAAAGCAGTCGCCTGTGTCAGACCTTCAATGAGAACAACGCGCCAATGAAGCGCATTACGAAATATATTTTATCTTTTATAGAAATAAGTTTAAACTTACTCGTACACTATAAATGCAACGGGTAAAAATTAGTTTTAATTCTGGTTATGCTTCGTAAAGCTTTTTGAGATCTTTAAGAAATTAATATGAAATTAAAATACACGTTTTTCGTTTCCAGTTTACAGTATTTAAAGTACGTTTTTTACTCGGCTATAACAGCATTTAAACAAAATTTTATCTATTTTAATAAAATATATTTCTACTTGCTTCACTTTAAACGTGCTTCAGGGATACATAAACATATCGATAACTTATGCTGTTCAAAACCACCTTATATGAAAATTTAAAAGTATGATACATTTTCCTTAACTTGTTTACAAATGTATAATCATCTTTTTAACGGAATTCTTAGAAATAGAAGACGATCATAAAAAATCGTTCTAGTTGTATGATCCTATAGCGACCACATCGTTCAGAAAAACAAGATTTAATTTGGAATATGGAAACTTTAAATTATTGGTTAGAGAATGAAATAAAGAACAACAATCTAGCTGACGCAACTATGGTTACAATTACAAATTTTTAAAAATTAAAATAGCGACATCCACATTTTTCACCACATAAAGATCTTCGCAATCAAAGAGACATAAATAGCGTTTAATCCTTTTAGGTCAAGCATCATTTAACGACATATTTAGTAGTTTAGTACCAGTAACTACGCATAATACATTATGGTTTAATTTATAAAGAATACATCCCAAAAATTCCGCTATTAAATAAGCCAAAGATTACAACTAAAATATCCTAATAATAAATCTCACGTCCAACCTGTCCCTGTTTCGCCGTAACGCTCGCCAGGCAGTCATGAATGACATCATGCCGCCAAGCTTGCAGCACCCACTTGCGATCGCCGCAACTGTAGCTAAGCACCGTCCCCCGTATACTATATGTGGACGCTGACACAAAAATGGCGGCTACCGAAGGCGGACTTTTCAGCATGTATACGGTGCCTTATATTTTGGTACAAATAATTTTTTAAGAATTTTCCACTTCAATTTTCTGAGATTAAATTAGACAAAGGAATCTATTTATAAAATACTGGTGTCCAAATTTAGGGCACCGTGCATACGTTACAAAAAATCCGCCTTCGGCAGCCGTCATTTTTGTGTCAGCGTTCAGCCCTAGTATTCAGTAGGCAGTGACTGTGGCGGCATCGACCGCAAAGTGTTAAACGCTACAGCAGTGTTCCCTGTGCACTCCTTTTTAGGTGCGTTCGTAATTATATAAATACGTAGCACCTATAGTCGTCGTTCAGTCCGTCCGTCCGTCCGTCTGTCCGCATGTAACAGAGCAAAAACTACCCAACCGAATGGTCTGAAATATCAAATATATGATTGTAGCAAAATTTTGTCGAGCCATTTCCAATTTTATGAAAATCGGATGTATAGTTTAATTACAGGGACAGTCAAAAGTTTTTCTTTACATTACGGCCAATGGGAAAAATTATTGCAAGTGCATTTTAATGATATTAGAGCCTTCCGAATGATCTGAAATTTTAAAGATATAACTGTTGCAAAATTTTGTCGAGCCCTTTCAAATTTTAGGAAAATCGGATGTATAGTTTAATTACAGGGACAGTCAAAAGTTTTTCTTTACATTACAGCCAATGGGAAAAATTATTGCAAGTGCATTTTAATGATATGAGAGCCTTCCGAATGATCTGAAATTTTAAAGATATAACTGTTGCAAAATTTTGTCGAGCCCTTTCAAATTTTAGAAAAATCGGATGTATAGTTTAATTACAGGGACAGTCAAAAGTTTTTCTTTACATTACGGCCAATGGGAAAAATTATTGCAAGTGGATTTTAATGATATTAGAGCCTTCCGAATGATCTGAAATTTTAAAGATATAACTGCTGCAAAATTTTGTCGAGCCCTTTCAAATTTTAGGAAAATCGGATGTATAGTTTAATTACAGGGACAGTCAAAAGTTTTTCTTTACATTACGGCCAATGGGAAAAATTATTGCAAGTGCATTTTAATGATATGAGAGCCTTCCGAATGATCTGAAATTTTAAAGATATAACTGTTGCAAAATTTTGTCGAGCCCTTTCAAATTTTAGAAAAATCGGATGCATAGTTTAATTACAGGGACAATCAAAAGTTTTTCTTTACATTACGGCCAATGGGAAAAATTATTGCAAGTGCATTTTAATGATATTACAGCCTTCCGAATGGTCTGAAATTTTAAAGATATAATTGTTGCAAAATTTTGTTGAGCTATTTCAAATTTTAGGAAAATCGGATGTATAGTTTAATTACAGGGACAGTCAAAAGTGTTCCGTTACATTACGGGGAATGGGAAAAAAATATTGGAAGTGCATTTTAATGATGTATCAGACTATGCGCTTTATGAAGTGCAAAAAATTATACATTCAGTACAATATGGGGTGCAAAAAATAATTATAAAACTAGTTATAGTACGAACGCACCTCATTTGCCACGTTTGACGAGCAATTTCCAACTTGTTTTATTTCAGATTGCTTGATTGGCACCATTTTTTAAAGTGATATAGTAAACCTTATTTTCGACTTATTTAATCCTTTAGGCAAATTTCACAATTTAAAAAAGTTGGGAGCAACGAAGCAACCTGAATAAAAAAAATACTTTACTGGCAACAACTGTGTAACAAGTACCAATAAAGACGTCAACTTAAAACAAACAAATATAAAATAATTTAGTGCTCTACTTGTGCTTCAAGAAAATTCTGGTGATATATCACTATTTTGTGTTTTGCAGATTAACATTTGTGGTGTTTATATTTCAAAGAATACCAATCGAATCTGCTACATGCAACTGACATGAAAACACCTTTAACATTTAAAAACACGGACGGCAAAATGACGATACCACTGAGTTAAATAAAACAGGTGCGACTTCCAAAACGATTACATGATTAACACGCATCTTATTTACCCTTTTCTCAAATCTGTGGTGCCAGTCTGCAGTTTTTTTTATTGATATTGCTCGGTTGCTACAATTTCTTCGAAAAAGAAAAAAATGACTTTATTTAATCTACCATTAAGTAATGGGAACATAACTGTTTCGAAAACCTGGTTTCAATAAAATTTAAATTTTATAAAAATTGTGGACTGACAACACTGTCCCAAAAATCTTTCAGTGCTCAACCAACTTTTAAAGTGCAAGTTAGAATTTTTTTCTAATCTCTTTCATTATTTTTAATGTTCAGACACCACTGATTACCGAATACACCGCCAGTGTTTCGGTAAAATTTAATCAATTTCTTTTCATATTTAAAGCACATTTTTTAGAAATTTTATGCTTATTACTTTTTTACTATTATTAGACATTCTATTAAACGAGAAAATTATCAAAAGTTGAAATTTAGGCTCTAAATGGCGTTAGTGTATACATACAACATCCGCTTTTTTATGTTATTACAAAAGTTCAGTGTTGCAAGATTGTCGACATTTTAAATTCTGAAATTCCAGGTACATATCGGAGATTACGAAAGGAATATTTTTATTTTTGTATTTTTACTGACCTTTTTTGTTTAATTGTGCCACAAACTGTCTATCATAAGAAAAATCAAATATTAATATTTGAAAAATCTGGTATGAATTCGGAATTTCTGATTACTAAAGGAAGCCAAACTACCGACTTTACGAACCGGAAATATGCGGTCTAATGTAACTTTCTATGCTGAAAAACATAAATTTCCCCATATTCTTCTTTAACAGAATTCCAATAGAAGAATAAAAGAAATAAACATCAATTTGATAAAGTAGACTCTGTTAATTTGAATTACTATAACACAGACACCGTGTTATAATAATTCAAATTAAATTAGACTTTTTTATGACCTTGATTTTATTACATTTATACTGCAATTGGACATTGTCTTAAACAAGGATAATTAATTTCAAGTTATATGCTAATTTTAAATGCCCTTCTCTCATATATTATACTTAATTTATATCACTCGGCCAAAATTACGCATATTATTGTCTTTTACCATAAAATAGATAATTTGTTTGAACAAAATGCAACCATTATATCTAATGAAATATTAGATAAATTACACTCTTGATCTATTTATTAAATCGTTTTCATAGATTGGCATTTAACACGGTGGTTGTCTATCTTATTAATCCTTTGTGAGAGCGTTTTGAGCCAAATGTCTATATCAACATTCTATTAGGTTTATGACGTCATGGCGTGTCTATAGAAATTCAGCAATAACAATGATCTCGAGAAATGCAAATTAATCGATAAAGGTTTTGTAGTACATACACTATGTTGATAGTGATTAGTTGCTTGAGAGTACCTCGTGATGTCTTTTATACAATTCTCTTCGCCTTTTCAAAAGCACTGGAGAGAATAAACTCTCAAAAGTGGCACGTCTAAATATATTTAAACGGCACAATAAAATTTATCAAAAGGAAAACCTGTTTTAATAACATTGTATTCATGAGTGTTTAACCCCATGAGGGGCAAACAACTACGTTTGAGAAATGCTGAATTCCCACCGGAATCTTTGAAATGTTCTATTTCAAAATAATTAAAAGCAATTTTACGGCTTTTTTCCACCAAAGTTAGAGAAGTAAAATTTAATAAAATTTGTCTGGTGTAAAACTTCATTAATCGCAGGTTGTATATAATATATACCGGTGCCCCTCAAGGGGTTAAAAAAATTGCGTGAGGGCAATGATATGAATACCATATTTCTAAATGAACGCTACACTATAGCTGACAACTGTTACCTGTTTTCCCTGCTACTTTTTGAAAGGAAACATTTGCCTTATGTATAAAAAAGATAACTTTCAATAAATATCGTACAAATAAAAAAACATAAAAATAGTTGCCTATGCTTTACTTACGGATGCGTACTACATCACAGAAAATACTATTTTTTTTTAAATTCTTGTTAAAATCTTAATTAAATATAATATATATGCCAGGGGTGGCCAAATGTGGCACGCTCAACACCACTAAGATTTTATAATAATCATTGCCTTATCTAATCATCGAATCTCTGCAATTCAAGAAGTTGAAATTTTCTGTAAAATTTTAGTGGTATCCGGCGTGCCACAGTTGACCACCCTGATATATGCCAATAATACAGCTGTGAGTAAAGGGAAGGAAAAATCTAGTGAAGTGTCTAGAGGTTCAGAGTGAACTAAGAACGCAGCATCAAGATGGAGGTTGTTTATTTGCATCGGATCATTGCCTGATTAATACCGGGGAAAATTTTCTCTTGTAAAAATAAATAGAAAATTGTGTCTTACTTATGACATGAATTAGTCATGAATAAAGAGTATAAATAACGTGATAGTTTCTATTTAAATTCATTGTGGATGTTTTCCTCGGCGGTAATCAATTTCAAAGACATTGACAGGAGGATTGTTTATGTGTCACAATATGGCGGACACGCAGAGCCCGACTGCCGCAGGCACAATGACATTAGCAACTTAATGCTTAAACTATAATATTGCTCTATATTGGTGGAAAATAATAACTTACGAGGCGCGTATATGTGAGGGACACCTTACAAAACCAGCAATAACAAATTTAATTTCACTACAGCGAACGTTTCTCTTAGAAATCTCACGAGTGCACAGTACAGTATCCACGGATGTGTTGAATACCCTAACAAACATACTAGACAGGAAGCCGGCAGCACAGACAACAGCCTCATCGAGTTGGAGGCTGAAATTTTAGAATTAGCTAAACTCGATTCCCATATTAAAATGCAATCGGTCTGCCAAGTCATATCTTAGTGTAAAACACCTAAAAACCGATTTTAGCGGTCAACTCGTAGATTTACCATTGACTTTTCCTGCACCCAAAGGTATGAAAACATGGCGGACTGGAAGCAGGAAAACACAATGGTAAACCTACGAGTTAACCGGAAAAATCGGGTTTTTAGGTGTTTTAAACCAAGATATGACGTGACAGACCGATTGCGTTTTAATATGGAAAGTTTTAGCTAATTCTGGAATTTCAGCCTCCAACTTGATGAGGTGGTTGTCTCATGGTTCGTACAACTCCTTGAATTTTGCAGACCAGAAAATTATTCGGCACCAGTATTATCTTATAGAAAATCTCTTCTTAAAAGAAGGAGAAATTTTGCTCGTTTAACCTAGATTTCTTTTTCTATAAAAAGATACTGGTACGTTCCTGGAGAAATAACGATATCCGTACGAACCATGTGTCTGTGCTGCCGGCTCTCGGTCTATACCACCAATCTACAAAATACTCACATATGCAGGGGTGTACAAAACTAGGCGCCCGCGGGCAGTCTCTCACCTCTAAATTTTATTCGTTATTTTTCGTCTAAATTTTTTGTAAGAATGCTAATAAAATTTAAGCGAAGACAATTAATAAACTATAGTTGTGAGAGACTGCCCGCTGGCGCCTAGATTTTTACACACCGGCAAATATGAATACACCAAGGTACGTATTCTTCACCTCGAACACCAAGCGATTGATACTGAATTGATGTATTATACTCCAGATATCATAATACATCAATAAGTTCCCAGCTGGACGATGCACCACTCCGATGAGACATCCTACTTCCAAGTAAACAAAAATCTACTCATTCCCTATGATTACTCTCTTTTTTATGGGTACCGACCAGCCCCCGGCGTGGCAGCGACACCTGCGCCATGGAGAGGGCAGCGGTAACACATCAATAGGCCTGCAGACTAGATAGTCACGACTCTGTTTATCAGGCAGAACTCAATGTAATCTTAAAAGCCCTGAACTGGATTCATACAAATGCCACACACCTCTTTGTCCAATTTTATAGTGACAGTCTTTCTGGTTTGCAAGTATCTATGCACACAGAACCAAGCAACCGCTAAGCCGGGAGAACAAAGTTAAGCTTAAGTCCCTCTAAAATAGAGTAGCTCATGGCCACGTGTCAGCGCACATTGGCGTTCGGCGTAATGAAACAGCGGACGCGCAAGAAAGGGAGTAACAGCTAGATCACACATAGACATCCATCGCTTACATACACCCACATACACAAAACGTTTACAAAAATTTAAATGCCGACGGAATGGCAATTAATCTGGGACATCGCCGACAAAGGCCCACACACATATAATACAATAACGAAAGTCCCAATAACCCATTACAACCTCTTCCCACACACAATAGCATTTCTCACAGGAATGGTTCCTTTCGAACATATCTCCACAAATTTAAATGTTCAGACACATTTCTTTGCGAGATCGGCGCAGTGGCTTCAGGCTTCCATTATTCTGTTTAACACACTAAAGGCTGATGTTGCGTTTTCGCAAAATTATATTTGTGAATTTTTTAATTTTTTGATACCAGTAAAAGAGAAAAGTCAAATTTGCATTGTTTAATTAACACATTTCACAGACTCTCAACCCGTTAATGGTCGCATTAGATTACGGTTTAAAAATTCAAATGGCTTATTGGCAACAATTTTTTCAAAAAGAAATGTTCACCTTGTTTAATGGCAGGTGCACTATTTCATAAAACTGGTTGGAATCACACAAATCTGAATAATCTGAAAAAAAGGCACAACCCGTGAATATGACGGGAGTGAGAATTAAGGGGTTAAAGAAAATTTAAGTATTTAACAAAAAGTTATGTAAACTGAATAAAATTCCTGTAAAACATGCTGGTCCTTAACCCTCTCGCTGCGTAATTGTTTTATCAATGTAGCTTCGCGACGAGCGTCTTATAAGAATTTTTATTCTTTTAACACCAGTTTTTAAAAACAAAAATTTTTGTACAATTTAAATGTGAAAATGTTCCGATTTAATAAGGCAAAATTTTCAATGAAAAAATGACTAGTGGGAATAATCAAGGAGGGTTAATTAGACGAGAAAATGCATCCCTGAGAAAATCTCGTGTTGCGCAGCGAGAGGATTAACCCCTTGAGGGTCAAGCAGTTACGTTTGTGAAATGCTGAATTCCCACCGGAATCTTTAAAAAATTCTATTTCAAAATAATTAAAAGCAATTTTACGACTTTTTTCCACCAAAGTTAGAAAAGTAAAATTTAATAATTTTTTTCTGGTGTAAAAAATCATTAATTGTAGGTGGTATAATATATACCGGTGCCCCTCAAGGGGTGGGTTAATTTACACCTGCCCGCTAACAGCATAGTGGCATATTTACAAGCCAGCCAAGCTCCGAAGTACCGTAATTTCCGGCATATAATCCGCGGATCAAACAATCATTTTTTGACCCAGAATTTTTTAAAAATAAAATGTAACTTTTTAGATCGCGGTTAATATTTGCTTTCAATTACTAAATAAAGTTGTTGGGTCCAAACAGAATTGTTTCATCCGCGGATTATACGCCGGAAATTACGGTAATTTCTTCCCAATATCTTAACCCCTTAACAGTCACATTTAATTAAGGTTTAAAAATTCAAATTGCTCATTGGCATCACTTTTTTTGAAAAAGGAAATATTCACCTTATTTAATGACAGGTAAAAAATGATACTATAGTAAACCCAATTACACTATTTTATAAAACTGGTGGAAATCAAACAATTTGAATAAAAGACATAGCGCGTGAATATCACGGGAGCGAGACTTAACCCTCTAGTGCATACTGTTGCCAATACGCAACAAATTAAATTTTCTCTCCTTATCGTTTAATTACTTTTGCCTCTTGATAACTTTATGCCTTATGTATTCATTTTGACTCTATGTTTAGGATCAGTACATTAAAAATACCATAGGTGATAATAGTTTTTTATCGGTTACAAATAAAAAGGAATTTTTGAAGCATTCCATTTTCCTAGCCATAGATGGATTTCTAACACAAATAAAAAATATTTAAAATGCAAAATTTCATTTGAAGATATATTTTTCAAAAGAATATGCTTTTTAAAGTGATTTTAAATAATTTTCAGCAAGGTTTTTTGCAACAAATATTGTATGCATGCGAATATACGTTTGTTGCTATTTGACAACCGCTTTTATTTACATTTTTAGTATTTTGTTGAATGAACTTGTTGATTGTTTCTTGTTACTTTTTGTCTATTTTTTCATCAAAAAAATGTGTTCTGATAGAGCCTCATCATGTTCAACATATATTTTAAAGCAAAGATACTAAAAAAAAAAAAAAAAAAAAATAACAGAAGAAATTTGGATTGGATTGTCTAGTGAAAGTGACATTTCTTTCTATGGCAGGGATGACGATCCACCTTTTGATCGATACCTTCTGTTCAAAAGCGGTTCAGATGCTTATGGTGAGACTGATTGTGATTTAGAAGCAGATAAATCAGCTAATGAAATTGACTAGAATTTTGATGTAAACGTTGGGATAGGGAATATTTCATCTGCATCAAAACAAAAGCAGCCAGGTTAACGTAAACAGAAAAAAAGTGAAAGCTTCAAACTCTTCAGCCAGTTCCTTCTTGGATAAAGATTATTGGAGATGTTTCTCTGCCTGAAAGTGTTTTAATATTAAAAACACCATATAAATAGTTTTTGTCACCCAGTACGTTTCGAGCATATCTTTCATCAAACAAGCCCGTATAGTGTTTTAAAACATGTTCAAAAGCCACTCAATATATGCTTGAAAGATATAAAAAAATATCTAAGAATTTGTATCTTGATTAGAGGGGCAAACTTTAAAATCATAAAATTGTTCGGGAACCCTGTCATTGGTTTATCACCAGGTAGTCGCACTATGATCTTGAATACATTTGAAAGTGAACGGTATACGACAATTTTCTCATCTGAACGATAATACATTGTCTAATGGGAAAGATAAGTTATTTAAGTTGTACCAATATTCGGCACCCTGAATGGAAATTCTTATCCATTCCCATCAAAAAATCTCGGCTAAAGGCTCGTCACCATATGAAGCAGTATATCCGCCCCCCCCCTCCCCTCCCAAAAAAACTATCATAAATTTTTATTTTTCGCAGGAGATTAACAACATAGGATGGAGAGAATTGTTATTTTTCGCAGGAGATTTGCGTACAATTTTGATATTTATTGCGAAAAAAATACAACCAGTCTGCCAGGTGTACATGACTTGGAGATTAGCGTTTGAGTCAATGCTGGACTAACTCATCCAGTTGTTGAACTTGTAAATCATGAACTGTATTTTGATAACTATTAAACAGCAGCGAACATAATGACACTTTTAAAATCAAAGTAATTTTGTGCCTTGGAATAATAAGAAAAAACAGAACCCCGTGCTGCAAAATGCCACCCGACAATTAATAGAAAAAAGACCAGAGGAATATCGTAGAATATGCTTCGAATACGCTTAATGCATGGTGTTGCCATTTTGCAACCATTTAAAAAAATCCAAAACACGGAAAAATATAAAAGTGAGAATTTTTTTAGTATTTTCCCTTTAATGTATGCCCGTTAAGGTATCAAATGTATTTTTTTAAAGGAAAAATAAAAAATCATGCACTAGAGGGTTAAGGGGTTAAATAGGCACATCCTTAACCCTTTCCTGCACAGAACAATTCTTTTCGTAAAGTGATGAAATGATTGACTTACACCGTAATTTACAAACGACTTTTTTAGAAAATAAAATTTCGTTACTTTACAAACAAATAGACATTTTCCCGTTAGTTCTGACGCCGATTGTGCATGAATATTTCGTTTAAAAAAAGGGGGAATTTTCTGTTCAAATTGACTGGTGGAACTGTTCCTCGTCGGTATTCCGGTTCTACGAATTGGTTTCTTTTGAATCTTCATCATTTTGGAAACAGTGTTGCCAGTGGGCTACTTTTTTCAAAATTCAGGTTTCTTGATCGGCATCACTTTTTTGAAGCAGTAAAATTCCCTTTGTTTTAGCCTTAATTAATATGTCATTAAATAAGGCAAATTTTACCATTTCAAAAATGTAGTTACAATCAAGAATCTGATTTAAAAAAAAAGTAGCCCATCTGGCAACACTGTTTGGAAATGTTCAAATTCTTCTTTATGGTCTCATCACCCTCTAGGGTGATAAGTGGGATAAATAATGTACCACCGAACATCAAACGGTTAGTGTATTATAAACTCGAAAACTGTTGCATTCACACATATTAACACTACAACACCCGGAAATTTTACTCAAGTTTCATAAAAATATTTGACATCAGAATTTATATTTAAAATTATTTGACTGAGTTATTTAACGTAAATCTGCTTGGTTTAAATTTAACTTATTTTATGAAAGAATTTCTGGATCCACTTGACATTTAATCATATGGTCGGAGTTAGATCAACTCTTTCCGGGTGTTCTAGTGTTAAAATGCAGTTAATTTGTATTATATTAATCAAAATTATTTCAAAATTGTTCCTTCAATAATATTAATCTAAAGTCATTTCAGCAATCAATGTAGAACATAGAAAGTGCTGGTTTTAAAATCGATTTACAAATAAAGATTATTTATCAGATTGCGCGCATGATTTTGTAAAATGTATTTTCATTGTTGCCAACATTGACGTCACTATTAAAAAAAAAAAAAAAAAAAAAAAAAAAAAAAAAAAAAAAAACTCATTTAATCTTAAATTTTAGACGATAATATAAAACATTTTTTTTCTGTTCAAAAATGCTGATAGGGAAAAACCACAAAATTTGACGGCAATGAATTTTAATAAATTTTAAACATATTGCACAGTAAATAAATATGGATTGAAAATTGAAATTTCTGAAATTTCAACTGAAGTTTCAGTTCGCCAGTTAACATTAGTAAAATAATGTTTATTTTGTGTTAGATACATGTTTCCTGTTTTTCGACATTTATGAAATATTTGCATTTTAGTATTAAAAATATACGAGCTTTGTGTCGATTTCAGTTCATTATTATTAGACACTATATGTCTAATTATTAATAATTGTTATCATATACGTTCTATTTATATGACTGTTATCCTGCTTGCAGTGGAAAAATGTATGGAACCACTTATGACTTCAAAAAATAAGATTATGTATTTATAATTATATACTGTTATAATTATATACCCGCCCGGAGTTTCCCTGGCCCGTAATAAACAACATAAATTATTATACGCGCATTAATTGTTGGTGACCTTTTTCAAATAAACCTCGAATGGTTAAAACCTCAATTCATATTAAAAATTTCAAAAACAAACGAATTTCTCTCAAAATGAACATCTGGGATGGGTCCCCACTGCACTCGGCACCGTACACCGGGCGAGCAACTCCGGCATATTTAACATAAAAAAATAAAAACCTTGATTCAAACGGATCTCTACAAAATGTTAATAGTCAATTTTACCTATTTTTAATCGCCGTAATCACGCGATTTAATAAGGGGAATTTTTCTGTTAAATTTTTGTGATAGAAAAATGCGTAAGTGTTGGCAGTCATTGGGATGCGTTATGGGTTCACTCAAAAAATTTTAAGCAGTTAATAATAATTCCTTTTAAATTTTTATGGCGCACAACCCCATCCCTCTGCAAAAAGAATTACTACTCTCACCCTGTTTTAAATTGTTTAAATCATATATAAAATATGTTCCGAGGGCTACATGAAATATCTGCATTAAAATAATAATAAAAGAATGTTTTAAAAACCGTTCTTTCATATTTTCTCATCCACTACCATCGCTAGACCGCCACAAAATTCAATTTACATTATTTAGATAAATGACACGGAACGTACCTATGATCCAGGCCTACGGCATCGTATAACGAACGTTTTGCGCACAAGCGGGCCCCACTGCTTTCGGAGTGTGTACATCCGAAGCCGCTCCCGTAAATTTTTCCCATCGTCTTAAACAATAACCAGATTTTTAATTTACGAGCGTAGACCACAGGACAATTTGTTCCCTCATCCCTCTGTGAGCGGGCGAAGCCTGCCTCAAATTAGAAAATATGGTATCTATATATATATATTTCCTATAACCATCCGCAATGAAAATTGCAAGTCATTACCAGTAAAATTACGTCATTATTACCCACTCAATACTCGCGCGTCTGTCTTGTCTCCGCCGAAATTCGTTTACTTCCTGTAACTCATTTCTCGTTAAAGTTACAATAACCAATTTCCTTGTGGCTGACCTTGAGTGTTCACCCTCTTCTGTAATGAAATTTCAAGTCATTCCCGCTATTTATTAGAATTTTATCGCATTCTAAATTTTAATCTGTCTAAATGACCGCCTTGCGACCACTTGCGTTAGTTGATTTTTTCCCCCTCCTGTTCCTTCTTTCCCATTTCGGCGAAGTCTGCGGGCGAAAAGTTTCTTGGAAGTGTGGACCCTCTGCCTGTTGGTATTTCGTCTTTCTTTCTTTCTGATATTTTACCCCTTCATAGAGTACTTTTTTTTAACTTTTAGAATGTCACTTAAAATTGTTTAACTGTTCAGGAAGCTTTACAACTTTTTGATAATTTGTAATATTAGTTATGAAGTCGGTTCGCACGAAAAACTGATAGATGTCCACTTACATTTTTTTTTTCATTGTTAAATATTGCAGGATTAAATTCTCAAATTGATAATTTTTTAAATATGAAAAAAGGGAAATTCGTCATTATTATTTGAAAGAACTTGCTTTCAATTTATTAACGAAACGAAACATACAAATGAGCGAAAACAGACAATAACATTGACAAACCATAAAAAAAGAGAAGAGAATTTTGTGAGAATCAGTAAAAAAATTGTCGTATCTCCAAAATCTGAAAAGTATCGTTTTTGTACAAAAAAAAAAAAAAAAAAAAAAAAAATCGAAGAATAAATCGATTTTCTCAAAAAATGTAGTATGTATATCTGCGAAGAACATACATATAATTTATTTGTATAATTATCAAAATAATGCGAATTTTATAATGTAGATTAGAAATTACGCAAATAAAAATCTTTTTTGGATAATTTAGTGACTGTTATTTATACCTTAATTTATACTACATTTATACTATAAGTATTTTTCTAAAATTTATCTATTTTTAAAATTTTTTACTGTAAGTAAAAATACATATATATTTTTTTAACAATGCCGCAGAAAATGTTTTTTTTATCATTATTGAAATCATGTAGGGGCTTGGGGACGGTAGCTAACAAATTAAAATTTGTTGTCCTTCATGATTTGTCAAACATTTTTCAGAATAATATTTTCCAGTATAAGAGAGAAAATTCATTCAAATTTTATTATTGCTGAATATTTATAAATTCGGAGAAAATTTTCTTATTGTCTTTATTATTTTAATGAATGCTATAATAAAACAATAAATATTATAAACAATATACATAACAATAATTTAAAAATAACAATAAAAACTATTAGTAACTTATTTTGAAATGTTCAATTGAATATTTATTTTAATTAAATAGTTGCTGTAAAATACATCCCTTTATACTCGGTTGGCGGTTAGTGCTAGAACATCGTCTAAAATATTTCAGCGTGTTTAATTTCTCAAACTAATGTATCTGCATAAAAATGTAAAATCAACTTGTGAAAATTCATTTAGTTAATCGATTGCTACATGTTTATAATGCTAGAGAAATTTACTATTTTCCAGTTCTTATTATTTCGATATTTACTGTTAGAAAATTTTTAAATGAACTGAAACGTATATACGTAGATATTTTTAGAATTAAGTGTTAAATACATGAAAATGAACCTTTGAGTGATTTTATTAATTAAAATAATTTATCCATCTAAGGATTTAAATATACAATCGCAAATCTATTTAAATTAAATATATGGGTTCAATAACTTATTTATAATTTATTTTACATAAACGAAGTTCGTATCCAGAGTTTTTATCCAAGGGGGGCTGCTCCCACCCTTAAATAAGAAGATAAACTACAAATCGTGCATTTTCATCTGAAAAAATGGATTGAATAACAAAATCTCGACCCCCCCCCCCCCCCACCTCCATACACAACCAGACACACCAGAAAATAAATAAATAAATAAAATGCAGTTATAACATTTACATTTATAATTTCGGAGTTAAGCATTTTATAGCTTTTTCTTTATTTCATACATATATATATATATATTTTTTCTAAGGAAGAAATATTAGATTTGAATATTGATAATAGTTATTAATAACATGTCCGGAAATATTCAACAATTTATTTTATTTACATAAATGAATCATGCAATATTTTCAACTTCAATTGGGCCCTAGTGCCGGAGTGTCATAAAAACCAACCTAACTGCGATTCTGTCACCCCCCCCCCAAAAAAATGTGCCCCTATCACGAATTCAGATTTATATTTCTAAATTTTACCTATTAATTATTAATTCATAGTAACATCAGCAATTCAGTCAAATCATTTACTATTTACTTTTAAATATATTATGCAAAACGAAGAAAGAGTTGTTAAAATCATTTATCTAGACGACAACTGAATATATACTTAAATAAAATAAATAGCTACTGTAAAATGATGTAAAATAAATAATTGCTGTAATCTTTTAAAGTTCAGTCACTATTTTCACCCTACGTTCTCCGTTTTCGATCACCTAGTAATAGCAGAAAGTTTCCCCTACGTTTTCGGCCTACTGGTAACGGTGGCAAATGGACCAAACGCGACAACTAACGTTCTAAAAAAAGACCTGACTACTCTCGGGTTAATTTGTGAGTATAGCTTGCCTGGTTCTACCTCCCCTCTTTTCCGTTCTTTATTTTGCGAAGTTATTTAAATTTTTAGATTTTTCAAGGATATCAGAACATGAAAACAAAACCAGGAAGCTGTAGGAGCAATTGTAGGACAATTGGATTTTATTCAGAAATGATGATGATACATCGTTGTAAAATATTTTTCTAAGTATAGTTCGAAATTTTCCAATCAATACCTCTAGTAGTTTTCTTAATTTTCGCTGATTTGTTAAAAGTGTCTGAAATTTTTAAGTCCATATCTCAGTCTGTTTTCTTAACTTTCTCCGATTACAAGGTTCGTACGGGTGCTTGAATTTCACGACTAAGAAATTCTTCGGTACCAGTATTTTCTTAATGAAAATCTCTACTGAAATAAGGCAAAATTTCGTCCGTTTAAACTAGATTTATTTTTCTATGAAAAAATTCTGATATTGGACCTTGAAAACAACGGTATCCGTACGAACCCTAGATTAGTGATCCTTTAGTGAAAATTCTTTAATTCCTTCAACACTGCTTTTGACACAGGTACAAATGTGCCAGCGATTTTGCCATTTTGTGAAATCAAAATCGCTTTTTTGATAAGTTTTAATGAATATCTCGGCTAATTGTCAAACAAAATTAAAAATATAAGTGTTAGGTGTACCAGGACTTGCCTTGAACTACGCTCATACAAATTTTCAAACCTGTGCGCTCAGTAGATTTCGCTAGCCATCGACAACATACAAACATATATACCGTAATTTCCGGCGTATAATCCGCGGATCAAACAATTCTGTTTGGACCCAGAAATTTTATTTAGTTATTGAAGCCAAATATTTACCGAGATTTAAAAAGTGACATTTTATTCTTTTTTTATTTCTGGGTCGAAAAATGATTGTTTGATCCGCGGATTATACGCCGAAATTTACGGTACACAGACTACAGAGCTTCTATTAGACTTCTATGAGTATAGTAGCTTACTCGCCCAGCGTTGCCCGGGAGCGTGATAACCTCGAGTAAGCCCCAAATTTTTATGATATATCTTTAAGCAGCTTCTGTATTGGCCTTGCCCGGACCCGGGATAATAACTTTAACCCCATAATTCTAGCTCCCGTCATATTCACGGGCTGCGTCTTTTTTCAGATTATTCAGATTTGTTTGATTCCCACCAGTTTTATAAAATAGTGCAATTGGCTTTATCATGATATCATTTTACCTGGTCATTAAATAAGGGGAATATATCTTTTTCAAAAAAGTGGTGTCAAGAAGAAATTTGAATTCCGTAATTTTATGCGACCGTTAAGGGGTTAAACAAACCTCAAGTCTGAATGAAGAAAAAGCCGATTTTGCATGAATTTATATTTTTAGTTGAAAAATTTGCAAAAAAGTATTGATAGGTAGTGAGAAAAGAGTTCGTAAGAAGACATTTTCTTGTTTTATCGCGTAGGATCTATGTTCATAGTTTTAAAAAAGCAGGTCTTGTTGTGTAAATTGTTTGAATTTTTTATGGCTTAAAAAGATAAAAGTTTTACAGTCCATCTAAACATATATATACAGGGTGGTTATAATTAAATTTACCCTGTTTAGATATACGTAGATTCTGCTCTGGTTGAAAGATATCGATGAAACTTGGAATATAAATTATAAGGACCATGGGGAAAATAATTCTGCAATAAAAAATAGTAGTTCAAATTTCGAACACCAGGTGAGAGAGGTCGCATGAAGACAGAAAATCTTAATCTGTAAACACAAAACTTTTTTTTTTAATTTACAGCATATGTTCAATCAGAATCCCATTTGCGCCAAGCACATGTTCAAAGAGTATTATAGCATCTTCACTGTTCAACTGTTGCGCGAAGGGTTTATGGATCAATTGCAGCAACATGACGAGTTATGCTTGCTTTGAAATCAGGCAGAGTCTGTATGCTTCCCCATAGACACGATATTTCAAGAATCCTCACAAATAGAAGACACAGGGATTCAAGTTTGAAGAACGAGGACACCAGGTTGTCGGAAAACTTCTCGAAATTACCCAATCATCTCCAAAGTGGGCACGAATCAGTGCCGCAACTGCTCGGGCTATGTGGGATTGTGCACCATCTTGCATGAATACGGCAGTCTCTAGACACTCTCGCTCGTGTTCGGATGGAACGATCTGCTGCAGAAGAAGGTCGCAGTAACGGGTACCCGTATTGGAAGACCTTTTAGGACCCTGCGAAGTGTTCTCCTTAAAAAAGTGACGAAGAATTCAATCAGCTGTAAAACCACACCATACAATAATGTAATCAGGATGCAAAGACTGTTCATGCACATCATTAGGACTTGCAGTACCCCATACGCGACATTTCTGAGTATTCGCTTCTTCGTCTAAGACAAACTGCGGCTTGTCCGACCACAAAGTGTTCCAATACCATGCATTGTCAACGGCTATTCTGGCCAAAAATATTCTCGCAAATTGAGTTCGTGAGTCCGGGTCTTTACTCTTTAGCGCTTGCACGATGTGAATTTTGTATGGATACCACTTTACAATGGATCGAAGAACGTTTCCTACTGTAGACCAAGAGAAAGATAAATCACGTGACACTGCTCAAGCACTTATCGAAGAATATTGGGAACCGGACGCTCTTTCTACCGCGGCAAGAGCGACTTTTTAGGCAGTTTCATTTGAAATCCGTTTCCGTCCTCTTCCTTGCAGCACATCCAACGCCCTAGTATCTTCGAATTTAGACATCATCTTTTTCAAAGCCTGCCTCGAGATTGGAGTTTTTCGAAAAAAATTTCAACCGTCGATCTTCTCTTTGTGCTGTTTACAAATTACTGCATTTTTTGATAAAACAACTTCAAAAGTAACGCTCTTTCTTTCTTCGCTAACGCCATGGTGCAAAATGACTTTACGGCAGTAACTACTGTCAATTTTAAAACGCTCCAAATTTCCATAAAGTCACTTCTAGTAGATGAAAACCACCTTTATCGTTGAAATTTGGACTACTATTTTTTATTACAGATTTCTTTTCCCCCGGGTCCATATAATTTATATTCCAAGTTTCATCGATATCTGTCAACCAGAGCTGACTCTACGTAGGTCTAAATAAGGTAACTTTAATTATAACCACCCTGTATATTTGTTTGTATTCTGGGCCGTATTTAGGCCTTTATTTGTGAAATGGCAAAGGGAGAAATAATTTTGGACGTTAAAATTATGATAGCTGAAAAACGGCTGAGTTATGAAACAAATTTTGAGAATGGCACAATTATGATAAAAGAAAAAGATACATTAAAAGTTTTATGGCTCACCTTTAGGAAATTCGCAGTTATTCAGTAGTCTCAAGTTGCGCTCCACTGTTAGTATTAGTAGTGTACCAGGAATTTCTTAGACAAACTCCGATTTATTAAACCGGAGATAATTGAAGATTAAAACAGGCAAATATATCTTTAACACGTTCGCTGCCAAGCTACGAGTATACTCGTAGCTTTCATATTCGTAGCTTTAAATTATTAATTACATAGTCACTGTTATTTTAGAATTTAAAAAAATGCCTTATTTATTAGCAGCAATTTCGCTGTATTAATAAAGCGAAATTTGCCTTTCTGTATTTGTGGTGGCAAACGACTTTCAAGAAGAAATTTGAAAATTCTTACTTTATAGGCTTGGCAGTGAAAGTGTTAACCCCTTTCTGCATACTGTGACATATATGGCACATACTGAATTTACTCAAATTGTTTGATTCCCACCAGTTTTATAAAATAGTGAAATTAGTTATATTTTAGTATTGTTTTACTGTCATTAAATAAGGTGAATATTTCTTTTTCATAAAAGTGGTGCCAATAAGCAATTTGAATTATTCAACCGTAATTTAATTCGTGCGTTAAGGGGTTAAGGATATCGTCCGGTGTTTCGCGGGCACCAGGTTGGTATTAGTACAGGTAACCAGATCAACTACCCATTTCGGAATCACGAACGTCTCTTATCTACTACAAGGGTGACCAATTGTGGCACGCTCGACACCACTAAAATTTTATAGTAATCATTGCCTTATCTAATAATCGAATCTCTGCGATTCAAGAACTCGAATTTTTCTGTAAAATTTTAGTGGGCCACCCCTGATGACATTGTGTTCGTTTACACAGAAGGGACGGAAGGCACCACACCGGGACTTCAACCGTGAGGTTTATGGGAAAAGTCCCGGGGGAAAGGTCCCCACCGCCAAACAACAAAAACGCAGCCAGGGCAACAGGCCCAAAATACAAGTGCAAATAAGAAGACTAAAGTCACAAATAAAATGGTAATCTGTTACATAAAAGCAGGCGACACGCTCACCTACAAAATAAAAACTAATGATAAACTACAAACTAGTGACAAACAACAAAATATCCTAAACTAATAACCAAAGACAAAATTACGATACAATATAAACACACGTCTATCACATTTGATAGTAAGCAATCAAAGAAAAACAATGAGAACTGTACCGAAGTCCTAGAGTTCAACCGAAGGAATCCATTATCAGAAAGCCCAGGAAAGAGTAATAGTATAACAAGTCCATAAAGTCCTAAAGTCAGTATTTATACTTAATAAAAGAGTAAAGTGCATTTAACACATTATAATTATCCTTAAGTTTGTGATAGTTATTCGGATCAAGCAAAGTCTGCTTAAGATTTTTTCTAACTGTAAGGTCCCTCATGAAACGGAATCGATGCACCATAAAAACACATCTTCCATACAAGTAATGAAGTACATCGCCATGCACTCCACAGTCACATAGTGAAGACAACCTCTTGTCAAACTTACACAAAAAAGCTGGAAAAGAACCGTGGGCTATAATGTAGAATTGTATTATTTCATTCGATCAAAGATAGTCAGTGTCCACCTTATTAAATACTGCATATGTGTCACGTCCCTTATAAGAGTTAGACCAACATTGTTGCCATTCATGCACTATACTCTTGCGCATATGAGCATTCACAAATGACAGAGGAAATGATAATAAGTCATTTTGATTACAACAGTTATATAAAATAGCATTCCTTGTGTTAGCATCTGCACGTTCGTTTCCGAATAGACCAACATGGGCCTTGATCCAGCCGACAAAAGGTGTTTTCGGAGCGTTATTAACCCTCTGTCTACCAGAAGGGTCCAATGGACCCGACATGTATATTCAAAATATCTATTCAAACCAGAAAATTTCTTCAAAACAAACTAAATGTATAAATCAGACAATAATAAGTTAAATAAACAAATTAAATAGTTTTAAGTAAAAATTCTGGTGTAGAATGTTTTTATAAAACTTGAGTAAAATTTCCGGTAGTTCTAGGGTTAACTAATAGTTCAAAAATGTTTTTGATAATACTGTTCAATGGAAAAAGTCTCTGTAAAGACAAAACTGATGACAGGCTATCGGTAAACAGCTTAACGTGTAAGTATCCGGAATCAACAAACCACCTAACAGCACATTCAATTGCAAATAACTCCGCCTGGTACACTGTATTATATGGTGTCAGACGTATAGCGTAGTCATAGATCACTGTGTCCCTGATCATCACTGTAAAAGCCGAGGAGGTACCCTGATCCATCCTTGAGCCATCGGTATAAATATTTGGGTACATAGAAGCTGGAACAATGCTCTTTACATCTGGAATAAAATAGATATTTCTAAGATTGTTATATTCAGGAAAATCGTACGTCTTAAGTTTAAGCATAAGATTGTCTCTCTTGATCTCATAATCTCCAATCATCATACTACTCATACCCTGAGTTAGGTCATATCTTTTCGAAAACATATTTAGCTTAATGTACAGCGGAGGAACGCCTGTGATTGTACACAGAGAATCAGTTGACACATTTCTATATGTTTTAATAATAGTCATCAAACCAGCACGTTGACAAGAGCTAAGTCTTCGTATTCCATGAGAGTTGAGATCCTTAATCCAAACTTCTGAACCGTACGCTATCTGTTTTTCAATGACCTGGAGATACCAAATCTTTCTGTGCTTAGCTAGGAGGCCTCTGTCACGGGAACCCGTTTCCGAATGTCTATTGAGAAATTACGAATGTTTTCACGTACCAGGTCCAAATGATATAACCAGTTGAACCGATTATCCAGATGGAAACCAAGGTATGAAATATTCCGTTTTACTGGAATTGAGATATTGTTAATTTTAAAAATAGGATATCTTTTTTCAAGAGTGTACCGGCCCATCATAATGGCAATACATTTATCAATGCTAAGTGACAAATTTAAATTTGTACATATATTTAGAAAAGTATCCAGTGAGCCATTAACTTTATTTTCTAATGAGCTTCGAGTATCTGCACCTTCCAGAATCACGAAATCATCGGCATATGAGACTATGCCTGTATGTGACTGCTTATATTCCTTGATTAATTTATCAGCCAGGACAGTCCATATGAATGGACCCAAACAGGATCCTTGAGGGCAACCGTGGAACATTATAAACCAACGTATTCTATTTGCAGATTTAAAGCCAATATGCCGATTCGATAGGTAGTTTTTAAGTGATGATTTTAAGTATTCTGCAATTGGAAGAGAATCGATAATAACTGCCAACGTTCTCCAGCATGCTGCGTCAAAAGCACCCTGAATGTCCAGCGAAACAATCGTACAATATTTATTGGTACTCAGAATTCGATTAACATTATCTTTAACAGCAGATAAGGCCGTAACTGTTGATCTTTTCTCTCTAAGACCATGCTGATTATTCTCAATATATCCAGATGCCTGCAAAACCGTGGTAACTCTATTCTTGATAATCATCTCTAACACTTTGCCCAAAATTGACAACAATGTAATTGGACGATATCCTCTTGGTGAAGTGGCCGGCTTGTTTCGCTTTCTGAAGTAGATAACTATTCCGTCCTTCCAACAACGTGGAAAATGACCCAAACTCAGACATCTGTTAAAAACCGCTAAGATAACATCTGGATAATTACAACAAATATTTTTTACGGTAGGAGCATCTAATTCGTCCCAACCAGGGGCCTTGGCATTGGCCTGCTCCGACAGTGCATACTTTAATTCTCTAAAACTAATATTACAGAAGTCATTATCGTTCTCATACGACTTGTCCGATATATATTCAAAGATATCGTCTGGTACATTATTAATATCATAATGTTCTTGCATAAGTCGTTCAGCAACATCATCGTACGAGGCAAAAGGAAGAGAATCTTCCAGAGACGTAAAAATGAGATCAGTAGTTTTCAACTGCTTTCCGTTTATGAACTTATACAAATTGCCAAACGAGTCATTTGTTTGTGCACAAAACTGGTACCACGGCTTTTTCTTTGCCTCTCGAACTTGACGCTTATATTTATTTCGGGATTCCAAATAGATATTTCTATATGCTTCATTTTCTAAATTACGTCTATATCTTTTATAAAGCGCAGACACATGATTTCTGACAGTTTTAATTTCCGTAGTAAATCAGTTAAAAGTAGGCTTGTGCGTAATCGTACCCCTTTTGAAACACATAGTCATGATATCATGAATAGAAACTGAAAAGCCCTGTACCCATTTATCAAGCACAGGAGGAGTCTTGATCAGTAATAGCTGGCGTAACCATTCCCGTTTATGTCCAGCAAAGATCTCGTTAAATTTCTTAAAGTTTTTGCCCTTGGTTTTAAACCCTTGGCTTTGTCTCTGTCTTTGTCTTGGTTTTGCCCTTGGCTTTGTCTTGGTTTTGCCCTTGGCTTTGTCTCTAATAACAGGAGAATAGTCCAAGTCATAGGTAATGAAACGATGGTCACTGAAGGAATAACGATTGATATCCACATTCCAATTAAAAAGATGGTTACAAAGTTCATAATACAATACACAAATTATTCACTTGTAGAGGATCCATTAAAATCTCAGTTCTCCCAGAACCTCTAATATATCCCATTGTACGCATTGGCACATTAAGATCGCCGCCAATCAAAATATTGTCAAACTCCGGGAAGAGTCCTGACCACTCTTGTAACTCAGCGTCCAAATTTCCCGATGGAGGGGAGTAATGAGATCCAATATAAATAATGCCACTACTGACATTTAAAGAAACAAACACACAACTTTTATCAACAAGACACTTTAAAAAGGTGTAATCAGGGTTAGTAAAAATAATACCAGCAGAGAGATTATCTGAGAGAAAGCAAGGCCAATTCAACGGAACACCAGACACTCGACCAGCCAAGATATACGGATCCTGAATTAAAACCACATTAATAGCTTTATCAATAGAATAACTGACCATTTCTGTATTTGCAACCGAACAGTGATGTAAATTTATTTGCTGAAACTTCAAACCCCTTTCAGTATTAAAAACAACAGACTGACCGTCATCTGCCAAATCACTGCCCTTAGCTACGATTAGCTAAGGTTTTAAGTCTATATTTTTGATAAATAGGACAATCCGGGCTATCCGACCTATGTGCACAGTCACCATCCTGATTTTCAAAATAGCAATTACTGCATAAAGTAGCATCGGATTTACAGTCTTTTACGTCATGTGCCTCTGCGCACTTTGCACAATGAGTCTCCCCAGTACACTGGCTCGAGTAGTGACCATAAACTTCACACTTGAAACACCTAGTTATGGCGATATGTTCTACTACTCGATAGCGTTCAAAGTCAAAACAATTCCTTTTCATTCCTAGAAGAATCTCTTTCCCCTTTCCATCCATGTCCAGAAGCCAGTTATTCTTCTCCTGTCTTGTTTTAGTAGACCTAATAATGTTAAACTCAGGTACTGAACTGTACACTAGATCCCTCAAGGTTTTTCTCGTGCCTTCATCCAATGCTCGATCATACATTCGTCTGGATAAATCCTTAGTAACATCGTCAGCCATGGTCACATCCTGCAGAATTTTTCTCACCGCTTCCTCTATCTGACTCTGATCTACCGCAATATCCAAGCTCAAGATTAATATTATCTCACGTTTTTTTCTTCTTGGGATATTCACCTTAGTCTTATTCTTAATTTCTGAATCCTTCATTATCACCTCTTTTAGCTTCTCCGTGTCCTCCGGCTTTGACATTCTCAATATCACCCTATTTGTTTATGTAAGAACAACATCCCTAGGCACTGGGGCCTCCGGATTTGCTTTACATATGTTCTTTATTCTAGACTTCACTCCACTGGGTCGTCCGTCTTAGCATTCAATGCCACCACGATGGAATAATCCTCCCGCTTAGGAATTATATGTTTCTGCATGTCAGCAGCACCCTCAGCCTGTGCACCAACTGATTTTCTCGAAATTCTCTCAGCCAGTTCCTGCATAGCTGCACCATACTTATCTTGTTCTTCCACTTGGGTTTTCAGCTTGACATTCTCCTCAAAAATACCAACAGACTTCTGTGCAACAAATTTCAATAATTTCCTGACAGCAGCAAACATAGGACCTGTCACCTTATCACCTTTCGCTTTTTTACCTTACATAATATCCATAATCTTTGAATTAACTTTAGTCACCAAAACAGGGAACTTTTCCACTTCACTACTCAATTGTTTGATAAAATTATCCACCTCTCCATCCATGATACAACACAAAATAGCCCAAAACTAAAACGAAATACAGCAAAAATAACAAAATAAAACTCTCAAAGACCCTCTAACAGACCAAACGTCGACGAATCAATAGCCGATTACAAACAGAATAAACTTTCAATACATATAAGAGCCTCACCAAAGGGTAGAGGAAAAAAGACAAATCATGTTAAATAACTAAATAAACAACCGACCACAAAAACAATAGCAAGTGAATCGCCGGATAAACAGATCAAAAACCACACAAAATCTTGCGTCACAAGAAGAAAAACTGATTACTCAACATGAGAAGCCAACTCCACCCCCACGTGACCCGAAATAAACCAGATCAAAACAAAATCCCACAATCCAGGTGACAGCCAGTGAAAACCATAAACAAACACATAAACAAATCAAAATGTCCTGTCCCACGTGACCACCGCTGAAAACAAGTACTCTAAGTAATACAGTAACCAAGGTAACAATCAAGAAAACCCAAACTGTAAAAGAAAACGCAAGACAGAAAACGCAAAGACACAAAAAGCAAATCGCAAAAATAGCGAAAACGCAAAATAATTACAACAAGCAGCAAAATACAAACTACTCAACTCGGCAGAACACAAATAAAATGGCCGTCAAAACAATGTGCAACGCCCACCGTTCCGACAGCAGAAAAATACAGAAATAACAAAAAATAACGAACTAAAGCAGGAAGTACAAATAGGAAATCAGACAGTAAGTTAATATATACAATATTTGAAAAGATTAAGCTAAAATATAAAGGAATTAACAAGTTGTTAGCATAAATTAAAAATAATAGCAGTGGCGAATCGCCGATATGCAACGGAAAATTTTACAAGTCGTTTAACAAGACAATAACTTAAAATAAATCAATAAAAATAGAACGAAAATGTTAGTATAAGCTATTTAAATAGATGACACCTTAATCGTGAAAAGTTGGATGAATAATTACTTGAAAATAAGACTTTGAAGACAGAGCTGAAAAACATGCGTGGACCACAGACACGTCAGTAAGGAACTTTTCTTGTGTTCGTTTACACCATGGAACTATTAATAAAGAGGAACTGACATATCCTTAACCCTAGAACTACCGGAAATTTTACTCAAGTTTTATAAAAACATTCTACACCAGAATTTTTACTTAAAACTATTTAATTTGTTTATTTAACTTATTATTGTCTGATTTATACATTTAGTTTGTTTTGAAGAAATTTTCTGGTTTGAATAGGTATTTTGAATATAAATGTCGGGTCCATTGGACCCTTCTGGTAGACAGAGGGTTAAAATAGTGAAGCTTCAACTGTAACCGATATCGCAGGTGTTGTTTACCGCCGGTTAAAACTTCCACCAGTAGATTTATATAGAAATTATCAAGTTATTTAAACGCCTTAAAAAATATCAAGCTATTTAAACGCCTTGAAAAGTTTCAGTCATAATTATTGCTAGAAACAGATTTTCCTTTTTTCTGGCAGGAGTTTACTTTGGCGGCAGTTAGCCCCTGCGTTTCCGCCATATTGTGACAACCAGGGAATCAAACTGACAGTTTTACAAGGCATACTGACACCAGTAAAAACAAATCAATATATTTAAGACATTTTTGAATAACATTCCATGAATAACATGCTTAATTAAGACGAAATTTTCTATTTAATTTTACTGGTGGGACGTTTGCCCTGGAGGTAATCAGAAATTGAAGATCCGATTTAAAAAAAAAAAAAGCAGCCGCCATCTTGTGACAACCTCTTCAGTTACTTCACTCGCAACAGGTAGACTTAACGCTGTATGTCTCCTCCTCTTTATTTATAACTCATTTGTTTACTCCAGGGGTGTCAAACTGTAGACCGTCGGATACCGCTAATTTTAAAAAGAAATAATCGACTTCTTGAATCGCAGAGAGTCGAGGTACAGATAATGGCAATTATTACTGAAAAGTTTTAGTTGTATCCGTCCGGCCACAGTTTCACACCCCTGGTTTACACTGTTAAATATTTTGTGGTTCGTTGGGCTGAATTTTTATACAGCTCTAAGAACCGTTAGATTGTGAAATATCGTGCTAACACTTTGAGCTCCGGTTGAATCATAGCTCAAATTACTGGAATGAGGTTTTACAATCTTATGGTTGGAGATATTGCAGCACCGAAACCTGATTCAACCGGCTACAAACATTTCATCGGGTTACGCCATTTACGTGAGATTAAACTGCCAAACAACTTTAACCACTTAACTGTTTGGCCCGTATGCCGTACGGAGAAGAAGAGTTTATTCATCCATCACTTAATGCTTTTTGATACCGCTTATTTTTGTAATTAAAATTTCATAGTATTTAATGACATAAATTTTTAGACGAAATATTATGAAATTTTTAGTTTAAAAAAGTGATATTATACTATATTTTCAATTTATTTTATCAAAAAAAAAAAGAGAGAAACAGTTAAGTGGTTATCTGGATGTACAAGGAATCTCAGATCGCTGGCTGCTTCAAAGCCCAGATAGTGTATTATGAAAGAGATCAAAACTAAGTCTTTTTTGAAATCGCGGAATGTATTCGCCAAAATTTACGAACAGTAATTTTTGTTTTATGTGTTACAGAAATTATGCGCTTAATCGCTTAATCCTTTCAGGGGCATGGCATTTCTGTTCCAAAAATGTTCAAATAATTTATTAATAAAACGATTTACAAAAAAAAAAAAAAAAAAAAAAAAAAAAAAGAAAAGTATTTTAAATAAATAAAAACTTTTCTTCAGGTATATTATGCGAATGATATTGTACTAAAAAATTCTTGGTGCAATTTCGGAATTAAATTTAAGCCTCTGAAAGGATTAAACATCGCGCCCGATAAGTGTAGGCTACTTTTATAAAAATTCAGATTTTTTTTAATAGTTCCCACCACTTTTTTGAAGTAGAAATATTCGTCTTATTTAATGGCAGGTAAAATGATGCGAGAATAAAGCCAATTACACTATTTTAAAAAACTGGTGGGAATCAAATTATCTGAATAGAAAGAAGTAGCCTACACTGCTCTTGGAAGTCACAGGCGCGAGAATTAAGGTATTAAATAAGGACATTCGAAGCTAGTGGTACTCTTTTCCTGGGGCTTTTGCCTCGTTTGTACATGCCTTTTTTTTTGGGGGGGGGGGGGGGGGGTTCAAAACCTGTCTCTAGGATTTAAAAAAAAATCAGAATTTGGCAACTATGCAAATGCAGTATCACCAGTTAGTGATATTTTTAGATGCAGATTTTTTTATTGCTACAACCAGTGTTGCAAGATGGGCTACTGTTTTAAAAATCAGATTCTTGATTGGCACCACTTTTTGAAATGGTAAAATGTGCCTTATTTAATGACAAATTATTAAAGTCAAAAACAAAGTGAATTTTACCGTTTCAAAAAAGTGGTGCCAATCAAGAAATATGAATTAAATAAAAAAGAAAAGTGCCCAACTAAACTGATGGCATTAAGCTCACAGGCTATTCACACTAATTGTATATTATAAAGATTAATTAACTCTTATTTTATAGAATAATCACCCTCAAAAATATAAGTGAAGGGGGATTAGGCCCCATTTCCCCCTTTATACTTAACCAATGAACCTTCAAATCTAATCAGGGAAGCTCCCTAACATAATAAACCGGTATACAAAATTTGGAGAAAATCGAATAATCCTGCAAAAAAACCCATTTATCTAAATTAAGGTTGGTGGACTAGCCCCCTTTATCCTTAACCAATGAACCTCCAAATCTAATCAGGTAATCTCCTTAACATAATAAACCGGTATACCAAATTCGGAGCAAATCGAATAATTCTGCATAAAAAACCCATTTACCTGAATGAAGAGAGATGGACTAAACCCCCTTTTCCCCCTTTATCCTTAACCAATGAACCCCCAAAACTAATCAGGGAAGTTCCTTAACATAATAAACCGGTATACCAAATTCGGAGCATATCGAATAATTCTGCATGAAAAACACATTTATCTGAATTAAGTAGGGGTGTGGACTAACTCCCCTTTTCCCCCTTTATCCTTAACCAATTAACCTCTAAAACTAATCAGGGATACGCATTTTCAGAATCAAACTAGAAGAAAAATTTGAAGCAAATGTGATATTTCTATCAAGAGTCATCGCGTTACGTACATACGTACGTACATACAGAACCGGCTGGCACATAAGCTCTCCGGCTTTGATAGCCTGTGAGCTAAAAAAAGTACCCCACTGGCAACACTGGATAAAACCTTTTAAAATATTTTTTTTGTCTTTATTAATGACATATTTGTGACCGATTAAGCTTGGGGACCATTAATATTTTAAAAACTTGGAAGTAATCCAGCAATCTCAGGGCTGCCACGGGCGAATATTTCCTACTCTATTCGCACCATTATTTAAAAAAACAGATTTTATAGCATATTTCTCTTGCAAATGTTCTCGAACCGTATTCCAATAATTTTTGTTTTGAAAAAGCAGTGTGAGGTAGAATTAACAAATAGCCGCTTGTCGCAGCCCTGAAATCTGAGTAAAAAAGTAGCCAAACTGCCGACATACACAAGATACCTTACCTCCTCGGAATTCCCAAGAAGTCTGGCACCAGTATTGCAGATAAGAAAATTTCTAATTAATATTTAAATCTCAGAAATGACAATCGTAAAATATTAAACCTGTTTTACTGCGGCGAAAAAAGGCGAAAATCGCATTAAAAATATTATGGTCTGCACGCACACTGCACCTTATAAGTAGCGATTACAGTAATTTCCGGCATATAATCTGCGGATCAAACAATCATGTTTCTACCAGGAAATTATATATAATAATCAAAGTTTACGATCGAATAAATTACTTTTTACAAGGTTGTACTCATTAAGGGTTTCAGGGTATTTTAGGTGTTTCCTTACCAGAAATTTCGTAAAATGCCTGTCTGTATACCTCGAGATAGATTTTTTTTTTCAGTAAATAAGGCAAATATTTCTTTACAAAAATTCTGATTAAAAGTGCTTGAAAGTCCTTGAAGAGTACGAACCCTGTTTTATTAAATAAAATTTATGTATCCAAGCATGATTGTTTGATCCGCGGATTTTACGACGAAAATTCCGGTAACGTGTTAAATTGGCGAGGTCCAATATTTTCAATGGCACCACCATTTTTAACACTATCCTTTGCCTTACGTAATTCCACAATTTTTTCGATTAAACGTTGAAAAGTTTATTCTTTGGAAATTTAGTATCTTCAAGACAACGCATGCCATGCTTGAAACAATGGAGTTATGACTGAAGAGGGTGAGATAAATAGCATAGAGTCTACCAGTTGTGAGTGAAATAACTGAGGAGGTTGTCACAAGATGACGAATGATTTTTTATATGAGATCAATAGCTCCTGATTACCACAGAAGCAAACTTCCACCAGTAAATTTTGAATAGAAAATTCAGCCTTATTTAGCGGCTTTTTCATGCAAAATTTCTCTCATAATTATAGAAAAAAATTCTAATCGTTTTTATTGGTGTAGCTGGACTCGGTTATTAATTTCTCTTTCATTGAGAACGACTGTTAGTTTTCTAAGTTGTCATAATATGGCGGAAACGCAGGTGCTGACTACCGCTGAATTAAACTTCCACCAATAAAAATAAATATATGTTTTTGGCCATAATTATAACCGAAACCCTGTATTAATTAGGCGTTTAAATAAGGAAACAAATTTCCACTCAGATTTGCTGGCGGAAGTTAGCACCGTTGGTAATGCGCCACTGCAAATCCGGTTAAAGATTAAGTTTCATAATTCTAAGGATATGCAAACTCCTCTTCATTCATAATTCCATGGATGGAACAAGCAAACTTTAATTAGAGAAAACTTTCAAAAATGTATAATTTTCGCATTATTTAATATCGGTATTCCACAATTATGTAAGGCAAAATCGATACACCTATTTTGTGGTAAAAATCAGCTTCTTAAATCGCTGAATTCAATGATTAAATAAGGTGATGTTTTTTTTTTTTTTTTTTTTTTGTTTTTTTTTTTTTTTTTTTTTTTTTTTTTTTTTTTTTCGGAAATAGTGGTATTCATACTCCCTTCACCATTTGCTTGGTCCACCATAAGTTAAGTCGCTGGCTACAAGACAAGAAATGATGACTTAGAATCCTGTATCACACATGGATGTTCTAAATCAAGCGTTTGAAACAACTCTACAGAATACCACAGAGATGCCAGTAAATTTGTATATTAATATTCATCTTATTTTTATGGAGGAAACTAAATGAAGTGATTAAATGAAGTGAAGATTTCTGTACAAATGTACTGGTAGATTTGCGTCCCACTGTTGAGCTGTACGAATCCCTTTTCCTAAGTGTTTCGGATTCCGTATTGAGGGGTCTCAGGAGTCTTACTTTTTACCTGGCAAGCTACATGTCACATTTAAATTTTTTTTCGAAGTTTCTATAAAACATAAATGCATAAAATTTTTAATATACTCAACATAATATCTCTTGTACTGAAAAAAAAAAATATTCTATATTGAAATTTTATTTTATTTTTTGTATGTTTAATTTTGATAAAAAAAATTAAAATTGTTTTTTGAATTGCATGCACTGCGCGCGAGACTGTAGCAAAACTATTGGTTCAAGAGCCACAAAAATATTGATAATGATATAAAACTAATGTGTCTTGAACGTATACTTCATTTGTACGCAATTTATTTATTTATTTTATTTGAAATTTAAATTTAAATTATAAACTTTTGAAAAAAATCCTTCTTTTAGTTCTTTTATTTTACTTTAAAATGAAGATATTTATCAAGTTTCATTTAAATTGCTTTATTAGTTTGTGAAAAACGTTGCTCGCAATCTTAAAATTTAAGAAACAATTTTAAAATATTTATCAAAACTGAATATAACAAAAATAAAATAAAATTTCAATATAGAACATAAAAAAATGATTTTAAATAGAAGATACATTAGGTTGTCTATATTAAAAATTTTATGCATTTATGTTATATACAGACTGAGAAAAAAAAAATTAAATGTAACATGTTGCTATATTGCGCCAAGTGAAAAGTAAGAATCTTGAGACCCCTTAACTCCTTGAGGGGCAAGTGATTGTGTCCCTGTAATGTTGACCTCGCACCAGAATCTTTGATAAATTCTATTTCAAAATAAGTAAAAGCAATTTTACCGCTTTTTTCCATCAAAGTTAGAAAATTAAAATTTAATAAAAATTTTCTGGTGTAAAACTTCATTAATCGTAGGTGGTATATAATATATATCGGCGCCCCTCAAGGGGTTAAATGATGTTTCAGATCTATTTCACCATTTTATGCAAAATACCTGCCTAGCCTCTCAAATTAGCTAATTAACCGTGAGATTATATGTCTGTATATTTTTCTTCTGTCTGCTATGCTTGTGTACTATACTAAATGCGTGTACGCTTTTTTAGAAATTGAGACTCTACCCCTTAGTGTTTAGAGTCCTGTATATACATGTTATTTAATTTTTAGACACCGACATTTTTGTATAGGAATTTCCGCCTTATTTAATAGCTGAAATCCTGTTATTAAATACGTCTAAAATTATTCTCCAAAATACTCGTGATGATTTAGAGCACCTATGCGGCAGGTATACGTGCCGCTGGTAACGAATTAGTTTATGAATAAGCAAAAAATGCTCACAGGAGTGGCATTCCATAGGGAAAATTTTATTATTCCTACCACTATTTTGAAAATAATACCTTCACCATACCTTCCAATATCATGGTTAAAATAAAATGATCATAAAGATTATTGATTAAGGGTTCTGGTAGGAACAATAAAAATTTTCCCTACATAATGCGACGCCTGTACTCATTTTAGGGGGATTCGTGGCTTACAATAACTTCGCGTGTTTAACCCTTTATCTACTGACGGTACTTATAAGTACCACTCACTTTAATCTTTCATCCCATACTGAATATTACTAATATTCTAATGGTACTTTGTAAAAGACGCTCTTTTAAGTCCACTTTATCCGAATATATGGCAGCAGTAGTTCTAGGTCAGTTATTTTAGAGAGGAATGAGGTTAACTTTGAAGCAGTCAATGTGTTTTGTGCTGATATTTTGCACAGATTGCCACGCTCATTTTTTCATTGCTCCAAACACAGTAAAGGGTATAAGATAAGTGTTGGATTTTTTTCTATGTGTTCATTATGATCTTAGAATGCAATATGACTAGCTATTTTCGGTGAACGGTGTATGTATTTGATTTAACAGTTGAATAACTCGATGGTACTTATAAGTACCGTCAGTACACTGGGTATTGGAGAAAAACTTCTTGTTTACTTTTCGTCTGTGTAGTTATACATCGTTTTCATCTGCTTTAAAATGTAATTACTAAAATGTAGTGTAGTAATGATTTCTCTGGTATTTCTTTTCTGTTTCATTGTTATTTTTTATTGGAAATCAAAAATGCTGTGGCACCGGCTCGTTTTTGCTATGCTAGAAATGGCATATGTAAATTCACATATTGCATATGCGGCGATGCGAGATAACATGGTGTCCCTAGTATATTGTCGTCGCATAACTAAAGGACTGCTAACAAGATCGAAACATAAAAAAAAAAAAAAAAAAAAAATGTTTTTTTTTTTACCCTTTCAGGAACAAAGCATTTACAATTCTAAAGTGGTGAAATAAATGATTGGCACCAGAATTTGCCAAATGATTTATTTGTAACTAAGAAAAATCCTATATTTCACATACTTATTAAATCGAAAATATTTTCTGGTGCCAGTTGAAACAACTTGTGGATTTACTGTTACGATATTTTAGTCGTAGTGTACTGACGGTACTTTAAAGTACCACTTTAATTAATTACCTCCAAATAATTAAATTTCTCACGGGTGAGTATTTTTTTTATGTTTATCCTTTTATTTTCATTGCAGTAGCTGAAAAAAAATATTTCATGGAAAAAATTGCAGTAGATCATAATGCCGTAGATAAAGGGTTAAATACACCTACGCAAAAGTGTACTAAATTATTACAACTTTGACGCATATACTTGGTTAAATAATTAAAATGAAAAGTATTGCAGGAAAACAGCTGACATTTTTCAGCATGAAAATAAATGAAAAACAGAATTTTGAAGTTTTTGTACATGCAGATGAATAATATGAGGGGCTCATAACCATAGTAGACCAAGTCAATTTATCCCTATTGTGAATAATAACGCTTTAAAGATCCTAATAAATAATTAATTCAGGTCAAGTGATTTAAAAGGATTATATATGTCAATATTCAATTTAGAGTATCATTTTTATATTGCCCTACATGTACAAATGAAAAATTAATATTTCTATTGTAAATATATACGTTTTTTAAAAAGTGAAAAAATGAGGACTTGGTCCAGTATGGTTGTGAAATTTCCATGTGTAAGTAAAGACTTGTTTATTATGATTATAAAAACTCTTGATTTTGATTTGGATTTTCTTATTCTATTTTTTACTCTAAATTAAACACAAAGAATGAAACACGTTACCAGTTATCATACATTATTCACTGTACACAAAATTATCATCCTCATCATCCTCATCATGATGTACTCTAGAGGAAGTAGCTTGGAGCCTGATATTGACCTCTACTGGAAGATTCTTGAAGAACATGGTGAATTGGCGGAATGTGTGGAAGAAGATCCATCATATTTTTTTTTTTGGTGCAGGTGGGGGCAAAGTGATTTTTTTACGGTCCGCGTACAATGCATATTGACTGACATTTGACAAATAAAGTCCCACTAGCCCGTTTTTCCAAATTTATTTTGCGAAAAGTTTGATCATCATTGAAGGTTTCTTTGAGCAGTTACATGAAGGGAAAACCTCTCATAACTCGCAGCCTACTAATATCCATCCAACTAAAACAGCCCCCTTGGCATCCTTCTTTCTGTTTGCGATACTTTGTTCCAAATCTGTAGCAGAAACAAAGTCGAAATTTTTAACTTCAATGACATCAAATTTAGGACATTTCCTCTTTGCATTCATAATAGTTCCATTCCAGTCTTCAGGAATATAGATGTGTTGTTTCTTGCAACTTGCTGCTCCAATCAGACCAAATTCTGCGTCATTCTGAAAGAAAGAGTGGTCGGACTCAATTGACTCTTCTATTACAATTGTATTATTAACACTAAAAACACCAGAAAATTTACTCAAGTTTTCTAAGAATATTTCATACTGGAATTTATATTTAAATCTGTTTAACATTAAACTTATTTTACAAAGAAATTTCTGGTTCGATACCGAAATATACTCATATGGTAGGGGTCAAAATGACCCCTCACGGCCTTTTTAGTGTTAACTACTTTCAACAGCGTAAGAGACATTTTGATGTTCCGAATTTGGCCACCACAGGCATCAGAATATAGAATATTGTTTTATGTTTAGAGGACTGTGTATGAACATATAGATTGTGTTTATAATATACTATGGATGTTGAAAGTTTAGGAAAGGGAAGTGCTTTTTACAAGAGGAATGTACAGCAACAAGTTTCATCTGTGGTGTTAATTTTATCAGTTTTCTTTTTCTCTCTAGCCTGTTTAGATTTCCGCAAGTGGAGCTCTCGTTCGGTTCCAAGACTTTTTAAAATGTTTTCATAATTTTCTATCGAAAGCTTGATTGTATGCAATCACATAATTTGCATTCATCTGTGCTTGGCGGGTTTAGGTGTAAACTAAACTTTGTGCTGAAGACTTTGTAACAGAATTTCTCTTTCGCGGGGGTCTTATTCTTTGTCGTACATTCCTCTCTAGGCCTAAGATCGAACTGTGTAATTAGAGTTTTTTTTCCCTTGTAATGATTTTTTTAATAAAAACACTGTCGGTATGTTTACCGTGAGGAGGGGAGGGGTGCCATAAAAAAACAATATTACTTTCCACTTATAGTTTATCCATCTGATGATTCAAGAACGTTCATTTTGCATCAGAAGTTTTAAAATCGCTACTTTTTTAAACTACAACGTTTTTTGATAGTAACGAACAAGATTTAGACAAGAATGAACCGCAGATGAAAGAGAAGTACACTGATGAATGGACTTGATTCAATATGGTTGTGAAGGTTTCTTGTATTACTTCATCAACTCTGGATACAGATGCAATCTATGAGAAAATATTTGAACTACTGACTTGGTGCACTACGGCAGCAGATAAAATAGTTTACTGCACCTTCTACATGAACTATCTCATTTTTTTTTTAAGTGGACTTTGTTTGCTATGGTTTTGAGCCCCTCATATAATTATCTCTTCCCATTTCAACCTACTCTCAGGTAACAATCAAATTTTAGTTAGAAAAAAATATATATATTTATCTTACACATTTGGTGACATTTTTAATTTGTGACTAGAACCAAAATTATCGCAATATTGCATTCCAAATCAAACTTTTCCACATTCTAAAAAAAATATTTTACTATAGACCATTTCTAAGTATGAATATCTAAAATAACTTTAGACACAATAAAAAATTCTGTGACTTTATGTACTTTAATAAAGAATGATTTGATAATGTTTTATTATGCACTAGTTTCATTGGTCCTTTTGTTTAACGCCACAATTTTGAAATAATAATCTTCGTGGTGGATTTCTCCGGAATTTATACTACGAGGGTGATCCAGAAAGTAAGTTTCCCACGGCACGTACAAAAAACAAAACATAATTTCCTGGAAAGAATTATTGCAAGAGATACAGCACTGTTTCAGCTTCATAAGACAACTTAAGAACCATCGGAATAGTAAAAATTGGCATAGTCTGGAATACGTTTTGTAGTTCAGTTTCGAAGACGTCTGCCACTAGGGATGGAGGCAGCTTGTCACAGTTGTCAACCCACCTCTCATCCCCCGTAATGATTACGTTGAAGTACTCGTTGCCCTCATAGTGCTATCACAGTACAAATGTCAATGTTGCTCCCATGAATTTGGTTTTGTGTTCGTGTGTAAGGGTCTTCGGCACCCTCCTGGCACACAATTTAAGTAACAACAGGTGTTTCGTGATGCTTTCATGCATCGCTGATATGTTTTGCGCTTTTCTGCAGTAATGCCACGATGAGGGTAACGAGTATCTCATCACGATCATCACAGATGATCAGACCTGGATTGTCAAATGTGAAAAGCTCCATTCTCAGGCGGCAGACTTCTATGACACTGGACTACAAAAACTTATGTCACGCTATGTTAGGATTCCGGTGGTTCTTTAGTTGAGCAGTAACTGAAACATTTCTGTATCATTTTCAATAAATCATTTCAGGTGATTACGTTTTTTTTTTTTAATTTTGTCGAGCGTAAGAAACCAACTTTCTGGATTACCCTCCCGTTTTTTTTTTAATGCCAGTACATGTGAACAAATTTTTTCGTTCTATGTTTTAACAACATTTGCAGCATAAATTACATTCCAGAAATATATCTCACAAATTTGTAAGGAAAAAAAAGATAATTTTTCTAGAAAAAAATGTGTATTCATAACACGGATTAAGTGGGAGATCTGATAAAAGATCTCTTATATATTATTATGAGCGAATATTGGTATTTGAATGGGAAACCATTAGGACCTCTTTTTATAATCTAAATACTTAACTGCCATCACCTGTTTGTCTTTTCAAATTTATATCTTGATAATTTTTTGGCCTGAAATCGCCAACAAATTATGAACTAATATTTTCGGAATTTTAGATTTCGACAAATGTAGTTATTAATTTTTAGTAGCCTCTTCATAAATAGAATTAATATTAACCATTTTAAAAATACAAAATTTAGATGTTGGTGAACATGTTAATATTTTACAACCCGTTAAAAGGAAAATATTATTAAAAGAAGAGAGTGAGTATGAATAAAGCAAAAATATTTCAAAAAAAAAAAAAAAACCCCTCAAAGCAAATTAAATTTCGTAGACTAAAACTGCAATTAATATAATCAGTGATAGTTAAAATAATTACTTTTAAAAGCATAATATCTTTTTTATATAAAAAGCATAAATACAAAGAATATATATTTCAACTATTCAAATGCCTGAGACATCTACATAACAGACAAATATAAACCTTTATTTTGTTGACCGATTCCTACAATATGATTTTCTTATTTAAACTCTTTCTATTTAACCTTTGGAAATAATAGTAGTTCGTTATTCTTTGTTGCATAGCTACATCGGTCTTTTGTTTTCACTGTCACAGTATAAAATGTTCATTTCTTTCAGTCTTATTGCAAAGAGATGCTGAAAAATTGATTGTGTCTCTTCTTGTATCGATTTCCAGAATAAAATCTTTAATAAAAAAGGGATATAGGAAAGAATATTCCTTACGAATAGATTTAAGCGAGATTTCAGAATGATTCTGCCTCATATCAAAATATATATTTCAGATGAAAAACATTTGCCTTTGTTAGTTAAACGCATATTTACTTATTTCCCTATAATTAACTAAACAAGATATTTTTTATTTTTGTATCGTTTAACGTGTATTAGTCATGGAACTATTAATAAAGGGGAACTGACTTATCCTCAAAATAGTGAAGCTTCAATTGCAAATGCTTTCGCAGGGGTCGATTACCACCGGTGGAAACTTCCACCAGTAAATTTATATAAACTATTTCTCCTTATTTGAACGCCTTATTAATGTAAAATTTCAGTCATAAATAATGGCGGAAACAGACTTTCCTTTTTACTGGTGGAAGTTTAATTTGCCAGAAGTCAGTCCCTGCGTTTTCGCCAAATTGTGACAACCAGTGAAATACACTGACTACAAACCACGCAAATTGACACCAGTAAAAGCAAATATAAATTTTTAGCACATTTCTGAGAAAATATTTCCATGCATCACACGGTTAAAAAAGACGAAATTTCCTACTCAATTTTACTGGTGGGAAGTTTGTCCCGGTGGCAATCAGAAACTGTAGATCCGATTTAAAAAAAAAAGCAGCCGCCATCTTGTAACAACTTCCTCAGTTTCTTCACTCGCAACTGGTAGACAGTACACTATATGTCTCCTCCTCTTTATTCATTAACTCCATTGTATTAGTAGGTGTACTTTGAACCCTTTGATTTTGGGTCAGAACATGTACGTTCCAGTGGAAAATTTATTTTTTATCCGTACCTCTTTTTGAAAAATAATTAATCTCAGATATTTATATTCGGAAATTTCGAAGAGAAAATACAAAGAAAAAAGAAATGTAAATGGCGGTAGGTTTGAATATAAAAATTTTTTCACACTTCTGGACCGTAATTCAAGGATTACTAATTTGTGCATTAAAAAATATTTTAAACTGTTGTATCTCCTCTAGTATCGATTTCTTTTAACCCTAGAACTACCGAAAATTTTACTCAAGTTTTATAAAAACATTTTACACCAGAATTTTTACTTAAAACTATTTAATTTTTTTATTTAACTTATTATTGTCTGATTTATAAATTTAGTTTGTTTTGAAGAAATTTCTGGTTTGAATAAATATTTTGAATGTACATGTCGGGTCCATTGGACCCTTCTGGTAGACAGAGGGTTAATAAAATACTTTCATTAAATATATATACATAAAACATCAAATTATCCGCCACTCTATCAACCGCTACCCTCGGTTACCCTCCACCATTCCCCAAATTTTTTTTTTTTTTTTTTTTTGGTATAAAAATAGAATTATGAAAACTCAAATGCACAGTAAATCTGAGTCAGTCGGAGCGCTAATCTGAGAAAAATGCTTGGTTGTGAAAAATTAACAGCGGAGTTATGAATAAAGATGAGGAGACATATAGTATACTGTCTACTAGTTGCGAGTGAAGTAACTGTGGAGGTTGTCAGAAAAGGGCGGCTGCTTTTTTGAAATCGGATCTACAGTTTCTGATTACCGCCGGGGCAAACTTACCACCAGTAAAATTGAAAAGAAAATTTCTTCTTATTTAAGTGTCTTGTTCATGGGAATATTTTCTCGTAAATATGATAAAATTTTCTTTTTGCTTTTACTGATGTCAGTTTGTCTTGTAAAATAGCTAGTTTGTTTCACTGGTTGTCACAATATAACGAAAACGCAGGTCTTGACTTAGTAATCTTCCACGAGTAAAAATGAAATTATTTTTCTTCCATTATTTATGACTGAAATTGTGCATTAATAATGCGTTTAAATAAGGAGAACATCTCTATATAAATGTACTGGTAGAAGATTCCACGGTGGTAATCAACCCCCGAGAAAGCGGTTACAGTTGAAGCTTCATTATTTTAAGGATATTTCAGTTCCTATTTATTAACCCTCTGTCTACCAGAAGGGTCCAATGGACCCGACATGTACATTCAAAATATTTATTCAAACCAGAAATTTCTTCAAAACAAACTAAATGTATAAATCAGACAATAATAAGTTAAATAAACAAATTAAATAGTTTTAAGTAAAAATTCTGGTGTAGAATGTTTTTATAAAACTTGAGTAAAATTTCCGGTAGTTCTAGGGTTAATAGTTCCATGTAATTAATGTAAAATGAGGTTATTCAAAATATTTTGTGTCCAAAAGAATTCTGAAGCGGTTGAATGTGATGAATCGAGGAATGATGATCATGTAATCAGTCATGCAGAACTGCAGATTATGCTCTTTATATCATAGATGCTAACATTTACGCTTTCCTCTTACCACTAAAATTTTATAGTAAATATTGCCTTATTTAATCATGTAAATCTCACGATTAAACAAGGCAAAAATCTCTACATAATTTTAGTGGTAGCAAAAAAGCGTAAAAGTTGGCAGCTATGCTATGTACATTGTTTTGAAATGCCATCCAAGTAACTTTATTAGGCAGACTCCGTAATCTTGCTTCAGTAAAAGTGCAGGCAAAACACACACACAAACACATGTATATGTATATATACAGGGTGTTCCGTTAAAGGGGTCCAATATTAATAGGGGTAATAGAGGAGATCACATGGAGCATAAATCAGTATATAAAGCCTGGTCGGATCTCAATAGTTTTCAAGTTACAGCAAATAGAATGAAAATTCGGAAAATTGTAAAAGAACCCTCATTGCTAAACTATCGATAATGCTACATAATCAATTGTATTAAAATAGCAATATTTATTGACGAGTTACAAGACCTGAAACAGTGAAAAAAGTACGAAATCCAATATACATCAAAATAGTTAATCGTTAATTCCAAAAAGACAACTCTAGCTACAACAAGGAAAATGTAGTAAAATTTGGTCCATTTCGAAAACTTTCGAAAAAGCTTACAATGAACCATATCGGTTTAATTGTGTGAGAGAAATTAATCAGTTTCTTAGTTACAACTCCGCTTTCTTTGACACTAGCAAAGGTTAAACTCCGCCCATCACGATTGGAAACACCGCCTTTTTAATTACTCTCAACTATACATTTTCGATCATGCTTCTTCTGAGATGCAACATTTTTAATTATTCAAGAGTTGAATGAACCAAAATAACTTTACAATAATAGTCTACATTTTAAAGTGGTCTTTTATTGATATAAAGCTTAAGTTAAATTCTTTAAAATTAAACTGGTGGTGAAAATTCGGAAATAATTAAAAATATTGCGATTTGTAACTATGCAAGAAGTTTCAGTACATGTTTTACATGGACAATTATTGTATGTATATGTGCATCATAATTTATGTTAGGAAATAATAATAACAAATAGCATAATAATTTTATTAATTATAAATTTAAAAAAGACACTAAATTTTAAATTAATTCATACAAACTTTGTAATTTACAATTTGAGTACACCACAGTCTGTGACTTACAAAATACTGTGCCAAAAAGTGTTGAAAATAAAAGAAAAATGACAAATAAAGAATTACATTCCACGTACTTTATGACATATGTGAAGCATAGTCTTCTGGCCTGCGCTGCACAGTTCAATGTCGGAAGGCAGACGAACGGACATTATTATAATAGGTGTTCGAAGTTGCGCCCATTAACAGAATCGCACAGCCGACAGCGACGTCTTAAAGATTGGCGAACACGCCGAAAAACTCCGACGGAGTTGGGAATGTCTCCTGCAGGGACAACGATTCGCGCTAGTAAATCCTCCGGTGTATCCACAGGCGTTTCATACACCAGCGATTTAAGGTGTCCCCAAACAAAAAAGTCTAACGGATTGAGGTCTGGAGAGCGTGCAGGCCAAGCAACAGGTCCACTGCGTCCAATCCATTTCCCAGGATATGTTGAATTGAGGTGATTGCGAACACCTATGAAAAAATGTGCCGGTGCGCCATCGTGCATAAACCACATATTGTGGCGCAATGTTGCTGGCACATTTTGCAGTAACTGCGGTAAGATATCCCGTAGGAAAACCAAGTACGTACTGCCATTGAGTACATCTGGGAGTAAATATGGTCCTATGAGATAATCGCCGAGGACACCTGCCCATATGTTCACACTGAACTTTTGTTGTGCGTTCGACGGGAAAACAGTGTGCGGATTTGTATATGACCATGTGTGCATATTGTGCGTGTTTACAACGCCCTCTCTCGTAAATGTTGCTTCATCAGTAAATAAAATATTTTCCAGAAATTGTGGATTATTTTCTGTTACATTAAGCAACCAGCGTACGAATTCTGTCCGCTGAGCACAATCTGTTACTGATAACAGTTGTACCCGCTGCACATGAAAGGGCTGCATGTTTTCTGCACGCAGAACACGCCACACACTTTGGTGAGAAACACTGACTTCAGACGCAGCAGCTCGTGTACTCGTGGAGGGGTTATCTTTAAAAATATTCAGTACATCTTCTTCCATTGCAGGTGTTCGTACATGTCGAGGTTTCCCTGCATCAATGCTTGCTGTATTAAACGATCCAGTCTCCCGTAATCGTCTATCGATTTTTATGAAGAGTTTCGAACTTGGGCAACGTCTCCTTGCAAATTGCTCACGGTACATGCGCTGTGCTAGACATGCATTTCCATGAGCTTGCCCGTACATCAGATGCACGTCCGCATATTCTTCGTTAGAGTATTCCGGCATAATTATTATACATAAACTTACTACAATCCCACTTACAACAGCCTCCCTTTAACATAACGCCCACTGATGACTGCTGTTTTATTACACTTTTCTTCCTATACACATAGAAAATTTGCATAAAAAGTACTTCTTCTTCATCATCCTGAAAGTTCATGGAGGAAACGCAGCAGTCACGGAGTTTACTTTAAGACAAGGCGAGAGCTGCACAATATATCATTCACTTGACCAGACGGAATAATGAAAGGGTATTGATAGAGGTTGATCAGAAATGTATAATTGAAAGATATTAAAACGGGGTGTTTACAATCGTCATGGGCGGAGTTTCGCCCTTTCCGAGCGTGCAACAGTACAGAGTTCTAACCAGGGAACTGCTTGATTTCTCCCATACAATTAAACTGATATGGTTTATTGTCAGCTTCTTCGAAAGCTTTTGGAATGGACCAAATTTTATAACATTTTCCTTGATGTAGGTAGAGTTGCATTTTTGGAATTAACGATTAACTATTTTGCTAAATATTTGATTTTGTATTTTTTCACTGTTTCAGAGCTTGTAACTCGCCATTAATTCTCAATATTCTAAAACAACTTATGTCATTTCGTAGAATTTTTTCTGCTCTTTCTAAATATGTGCTTCGTTTTTATGTAGCATTATCGATAGTTTAGCAATGAGGGTTTTTTTACAAATTTCCGATTTTTCATTCTATTTGCTGTAACTTGAAAATTATTGAGATCCGGCCAGGCATTATATACTGATTTATGCTCCGTGTGATCTCCTCTATTAGCCCTATTGATATTGGACCCCTTTAACGGAACACCCTGTATATATATATATATATATATATATTAATCGTGATTTATATTACATAGCTTCCTCAATAATACTTTCTTTAATTTTTCTGTTATTTTAATGTTATGATATGTCACATAAAACAAATACAATGGCTGTTCTTTTTAAAGGGCATAGCCGGATAAGCATTGGAAACATGCCTTTTAATCAAATTTCTTCATTTTTTTCCTAGACGTAGCTACGTATCTGACAATATATTTCTCCTATTATCACCCTATAAATATTGATATTTAATGAGAAAAAAATGGTTTTTCGATTTTTTAAAAAACAGATTTTTTCAAAAACTACTGCACGGAATTTCATGCTATTAATTGAGAATATATAGATAAGAAAGATGCATAACTGGTAATTTTTTTATAATTTTCTGTTCATAAAAACTGTGTGAAATAGCGAAATAAAAATTTAAAAATATAAAAATCATATCTTATGGTTATCCGAAAATTATCATTTTCTTGTAAAAAATACTCCATGTGTGCCCGTATATTCTATGTAAATACCGAAAGTTTGCGTTGGGTACTACATATAAATATTTACAAAAATGTATATCAAAATTATAGAAATTCATTTTAAGGCGTTATTTGGGGCGGAGCTACTTCACTTCAACATCCGGAGAATTTTTGGAACAAAGTCAGCAGACAATATGTCAACTGGTGTATTTTAGATTCTATTAGCATATAAGCCATGTTTTCAACACCATGTTCATTTTGATATCGACAGTGTTGAGAATGTTGCTCATGTGTTCATTAAAATTTAAAATACAGCAATTCTGTAACTGTTTATTCAAAAATTCTTTGGGTGTGGATGTTGAGTAGCTCCGCCCAAACTAACGCCTTAAAATGAATTTCAATAATTTTGATATACATTCTTTTAAATATTTATATGTAGTACCCAACGCAAACTTTCGGCATTTATATAGAATATACGGGTACACATGGGGAATTTTTTACAAGAAAATGGTAATTTTCGGATAACCATAAGATATGATTTTAATATTTTTAAAATTTTATTTCGCTATTTCACACAGTTTTTATAAACAGAAAATTATACAAAAATTACCAGTTATGCATCTTCTGTATCTATATATCCTCAATTAATAGCATGAAATTCCGTGCAGCACTTTTTGAGAAAATCCGTTTTTTGAAAAATCGAAAAACCATTTTTATCTCATTAAATATCAATATTTATAGGGTGATAATAGGGGAAATATATTGTCAGATATGTAGCTACGTCTAGGAAAAAAATCAGGAAATTTGATTAAAAGGCATGTTTCCAATGCTTATCCGGCTATGCCCTTTATCGTTCCTGGTAAAATACACTTAGCGTCTTCGCACTGTAGTGCCATTACCGTCTCAATACTCAAGGCCTCCGGACTGATTTCGTGACGTGCCAAAAGAAGATTAACCCCTTGAAGGGCAAGCAATTGCGTTTGTGTTTCACACCGGAAATTTAGAAAAATTTTATTTCAAAATAAGGAAAAGCAATTTTACGACTTTCTCCACTAAAGTCAGAAAATTAAAATTTCCTAAAATTTTTCTGGTGCAAATCCTGATTAATATTAGGTGGTATATAATATATACCGCCGCCCCTTAACCCCTTGAGGGGTCTTGCTTCACAATCACAATTTTTTTCTGATCCGCGTTTATCTTCATTTTGTAAAGCATTCAATGCAGTATATAGTATAAAATTTAATATACACTGCTGGCCATTAAAATTGCAACACCATGAAAGATTGAAAATACAAAAAGATATTTATTGTATGTAAACAGTATGGCATGAAAACAAAATGATTAAATTTGTAAACAGTTTGGGGCTTTACAAGGGTGCGAAATTGGAAGAAACAGCTGCTCCCCCTGGAATTTAAAACGGCACTTATCCGATTAGGCATGGAGCCGAACTGGGCTTGGAGGACAGAAACGGGATACACATTCCATGCTGCTTCAAGTCTATGCCACACTTCGTGAACCGTATTAGCTGGAGAAGGGTGGCGGGCTAGTCCCTAAGTAATTCATGACCAGATGTTTTTAGAGGGTGACAGATCTGGAGACCGTGCAGGCCAGGAAGAAATCGAAGGATTGCTACAGGGCAGCAATTGAATACCCTGTGTATCGAGGAAGGTCAGAACACAACGTACAATATGTGGTCTTGCGTTATCTTGCTGGAAGATGGCGTTTAGCAGGCCTCGAAGACAAGGCACTCCCACTGGACGTAAGATGTCAAAAATGTACCGATCTGCGTTCAAATTATCGTCGATCCGAACTAGAGATGTGCATGTCGTGTACCCAATGGCTGCCCAAACCATCACACCAGTTGCAAGGCCCATGTGCCGATATCGAATTCAAGCAGGTGACGGGCGTTTTCCTCCGAGCCTCCAGACAAGTATACGGCCATCAGAATAAAGCACGTGCAACAGGGACTCGTCTGAAAAAACGACATTATGCCAGTCATGCATTCAGCTATGTCGTTCGACGCACCAGAGTTACCGACTCTCTGTATGCTGCATTGTCTAGGGAAGCCGCACTACTGGTCGCCGTTCTGACAGTCCACACTGCTGCAAACGTGGTCGCACCGTACGAGCGGATACTGGGAGCGCTTCAAACATGTCCATTTCCTGACTAATGGTTCGTGATGTGGTTGTACGGTTTTGCAGGGCCGACCTCACAATATATCTGTCCTCTCCGTCGTCATTAATGGGAAGGCGTCGATGTCCTGCACGCCGTTGTGTATGACCCTCAGCAATCCATTTATCCCATATTTGCATGACAGTGGTTGGACTTCGACAAATGCAACCAGCGATATCACGGAAAGATAATCCACACTCTCGATAGGCAGCGATACTGCCTTTATCGGATACCGACAATTGGTGGTAAGCATTTCTTATTATTATTCGAGGCATAACACGATATTCTGAGCAAAGGACGACCTTACAAAGCGCGTTCCGAATGAGAAATCCACTACGCAACTTTTCTTTTATGCAGTGCTTCAGATGTCGTTTCTCCCGCCTGCCTCGTCTAAATGCGCTGAAATACTAATCATTTGCATATTCCAACCTCTTCTTCTTTTCGCGTGATATTGACGTTACTCAGATCATTCCTACCTGGTGTTGCAATTTTAATGGCCAGCAGTGTATATAATATGCAGTATATTGGACAAACATCTGGTCCACTACATAAACGTATTAAACAACATAGCTCAGATTCGATTAAAAATAACTCTAAGAATAAGCAGCCTACTGCTGAAATTCACCGTTTCCACAAATATAAATTTAAAAATACAACATCAATCATTACAAATTCAAAAACAAATATCAGAACGTCTATTTCTGGAGTTTTCATTCATGCAATATTATAAGACAGTTTATCCATACGGACTTAGTACTGATGTATTAAATACGAATATTAATGTTTTTTCATCCATTAATAATATAACTGATTATAATCCAATTTATCCTACAATAAATCATAATTTAAATCGCAAAGCAACGCGTAACAAACGTGGTACATGTTCTTCTTCAATAATTATCTCTAAAAATACTATAATTAAACAGTTAAATAAACTTCATAGTAAATATTTAATTGATTATAATTGGATGTTAGTACGTAAATATATCTTTGCAATAAAAAAGAAAAAGCTTGCACAATATTTAAACATACTTCTTAGTAAAACTTTCTGGATACATTTCTTAGACATATTTTTTATCTTATTATGACCAGAGTCAAACAATTTAACATTAATTTACAAAAAAAAAAAAAAAAAAAAAAAAAAAAAACTTAAAAATACAAATACACAAATTCTAATTACTTATACATATGAAATATTCAATAAAATTAATATTAATTCTATTATAAATGATAAAAAATGTAAATTTCCTATTCATAGTATTCAAATATCCCATTCCTTTAGGTCAGGGTTGGCCAACTGTGGCACGCTCCCCACCACTAAAATTTTACAGCAATCATTGCCTTATGTAATATCGAATCTCTGCGATTCAATAAGTCGACTTTTTCTGTAAAATTTTAGTGGTATCGGGCGTGTCACAGTTGGCCACCCTACTTTAGGTAGAAAGATTTTTAAATATAATTCCTTTTCAAAAAATACATCTGATGCCAGTACTTTCCCTTGTAACTACAACGACCCCTCACTACAGCAATACATTAATAAAGATCATGGTCACATAATCACTGGTAATCTTAATATTGTAAACGATTTTACATTAAGAAAATCAATGGGATATTACACTAAGTATAGACTTCCATCAGAACTTAATTTAAATTCAATTATAAAACAATTTACATATGATATCGATATATTTATATATAGAATTTCTATATACAGGGTGCAATATGATATCTATCGCCGACCTTTAATTTCTAAACCGTTGGTCGTAGACATATAGTTCCAATTACAAAAACGTTTCAAATTAGGTAAATTTTCATGTTGTGGCATTTTTTAAACTAAAAAATCAATTTTACAAAAATTACGAAAACTAACTTTTTTAACGGTTCCCCAGTCCCCTTTGTTATATTTAGTAAAAGTTTACACATATCATAACATATATGACACAAAAAGTTTTACACCGGTAGTACAAACATTGACACAGTTATTAAATTTCAAAGTTTGAGAGTTTTGCACATGATTTTGTCTTTCTTTGAGGGATCAGTTAAAAGATGAATTATAGTAATTCGAGATCAAAATCAGGTGCAATGTCCTTTATACGGCGAAGCTGTTATCGATAAATCGGGGAATCACTAAACAGGGTTATTTCATCAAAAAATTTGAGCTAACTTTTATGGGTCGAACAACATTCAAACGTACCGACGATACCGGCAAAAGGTGTTTGTACATCTGTAAAGAAACAATTGAAAATTTATAACATTAAATTTATTAAGTGATTAATTGAAATATACTTTTCTATTATTATAATTGTACCTTATTTGAAATTATTATTAATTTACTTAATTTTAAAGAAAATAATTAAAAATTATTCAAACATTATATTTAAGATGCTAAATGATTATTATCGTATTATGTTGAGCTGTTTTGGAATGATATTGATGTGCTGTTTTAAAGTGAATTAATGAGGTTCAAATATTTCCAATATGCAACTGTTCTACAGTTATTTTTGGTAATCTCCAATAGATGGAACCACTACAAATTACTTCTACTTCTTTTAGCCGTGATTGTGAGCACGAATGGACATTTTTAACTTTTTAATTTTTTGAAGTTTCGGTAGATGGCAGCATTAAATAATTATTTAATCAGTTCTAAAATAATTATGTTGCCATACTTTATTATATTATATTTTTTATCTCATTTATTACAGGATTATTTTAAACATCTACTTCTTTTTATACTTTTTAGTAATAATTTAGTCCAGGATCCTTAACATAGCACAAAACAATTTTCATTATATAGACTATTTAAGTTAATTATATTATTATATTTATAGGAATTTTAATATTATCTACATACTGTGATGACTTTAAACCGTAAGTATTCACTTTTAACTGTACCATTTAATTAGGCGGTATTTTTGCTGTGCTAAAATGGGATACATGTTTGTGATTATGATATGGTCATAGCAATCCTCTTGCTTGGTATGTCTTGAATTTAAATGTTCCGATTTTGTTCATATTGTTCATTATTACGGATCTTGCATTGATTAATTATTTATTTAATGCAATTTATATGGCATGGTAAATTTATACTTTTTAGTGTATAGTCGATCGGGTACATAACGGAATTCAATTTTTAGCTTATTGCTGGATTCTATTACAGAAATCGACTATGTGTTTGCTTATATTTGTATTGCATGTACCCCTGAAGAATTGAAATGCTATATAAGTTTCCTGCTACATCCATCCAATTAATCTAATATTTGTTTACGATACGTCTTTTAATGGTTCAACAATATTTCGCTGATTATTTGTATCTTTTGTCTTTAATAGGTTATTATACCAAAATTTGATGGTTTTTCATATGTTTTATGTGGATTAATCGTCCGCAATGTGCTAGTGAATTAGTGGTATTGTGCTTGATATTGTATTACAAGTTAAAGGTTCCATCTTTATATTGTATAATGTCAGTGTTATCAGGGCTCCCAAATAGTCCGCCAACTGAATACCAATAAATTTTAACAGAAAATTGTATGGTAAGTTTGCGCTACAATTAACTTTCAAAGGTGATTCCGGGGCGGTTAGTAAGAAAAATCTAGAAAGCAAATTTTTCTAAAAACTATTGGTATTCAGTTGGCGGACCATTTGGGTGCCATGTGTTATGTATTGAAGCTAAATTTATTAATTTACTTTTAGTAATTGAAAATAGTTGATGAATTGTAATTATATAATGATTTTATATATATACCGTAATTTCCGGCGTATAATCCGTGGATCAAACAATCATTTTTCAACCCAGAATTTTTTAAAAAATAAAATGTGACATTTTAGATTGCGGTAACTGTTTGATTTCAATGAATAAATAAAATTTCTGGGTCAAAACATAATTGTTTGATTCGCGGATTACACGCCAGAAATTACGATATATATATATATATATATATATATATATATATATATATATTACATCATTTCAAAATGCTTAAACACCATAACTCCAAAAGGAAGGTGTATATCTGCAGAAATTTTTTAACTATAAAATACATGAAAGAACAAGAAGGACAGGTAAAAAAACTAAAACAGTCTGTTCTTCATCAGTGGGAGGACAGACAAAAAACTAACTCCACCCCCACTTTTAAAATTTGCAGGTTTCTGAACACACGCCCACCCTGCATTCAATATTGAAAAACTATTGTCATTTTATTAACCAGATTCCATAAAAAACTAAAAATAACTCAAAATTAAAACTAACAAACATAATGTTAACAATACAAAAATTATCATACAAAAACAGAAAAAGATTTAATAAAAAGTTTTTTAGAGAAATATATACAGATATATATATATATATATATATGCAGAGAGAGAGAGAGAAAGAGTGAGCGAGGGAGAGAGAGAGAGAGGGAGGGAGAGGAGAAACTTCACTATGTTGTAATTTAATGGAAATTTTGGAATGAGCTTATAACTCATATATAAATACAAAATTCAGAAAATTAAATGTAACTAAAAATACAATTTAAAATTACCATTTTAAATTGTACGTATATACGTTTATTTTAATTTAACTTTTAACACCCTCGATGAGCAACCCGAGATATTCTCGGGCATGCATTAAAATACACAGATACTGGCTGGTATAGGAGAATCCCATGTATTTGTGACAACAGGCTGCGATTTAGGTAATGTCCCACTTTTTGCTGGAGATATCAAATAGAACCAATCGTTCACAATGCATCATCGAAAGTGGCATTTCATCGACATGTAGATGAATACAGAGCAGTTCTGTTATTCTTTAATGCGCTGCAAAAGTGAAAGCGGTGTGGGGGCAGAAGAAATTTCCCACGACCAGGCGAAAGCGAAAGTGTTTTTCAAAAAGAGAGGCAAGAACACGTGCAACCTATCACATGATAGTTTGCAGGTGATATCACTAGCGAAACGTTTCTAGTAGCTAGTGAGTAACTATTGTTTTTAGAATCAAGGGATCATGAGAGGAGATCATTGACGAGAAAAATAAGTTACCGTAATTTCCCGCGTATACGCCGCAGCTCAGATAATTCGATTTCCTACCAGAATTCAGTTAAAATAAAATGTGACTAGCTTTTGCTTAGCATTTATTTGACTTCATTTTTTAAATAAAATTTCCGGTATGAAAAAGACTTAAAAAAGCCGCGGCGTATACGCGGGAAATTACGGTAGTAATGTTTGAACTCTGAAGTGAGTAGGCTCAGGTCTTAACCTGGTGAAGGCGACAGGCTTTCAGATTGCTATATTTTCTCGGAGGTATTCCGAGGATGAATGTATTCTTCATTCAGACTCAAGGCCGATGGACAAACTGAAACTAGATGTAAAAAGCTGTGCATGTTCCGTACACTGTAGAAAGGAACTTTCTAATCCAATACTGACTAAATCAGAGACTCTATTGATTTATGGACAATCTAACCATCATATTGGGACTTTATATATAGTGCTGTATTTAATCCAGCACTTGTCATATATCACTCAACGACCCCTTCATCAATTATATTTCAAATTGTTGTTTGTGTGAAAATCTTTAATCTAAAATTAATCTTTTTTTTTATGTCAATAAAACTTTTTCTTCATAAAATTTTTTCGTACGCCTTCGGAAAGACAATACCACGCTACCACGTCTATCCAAGGTCCCACTGTATTTATATAACAATTGTTTATACAGAATAATTGGCACATCTTTTATTTAGAATTACCGTAATTCCGTCAATATTTTTGTGTGTTTTTATCCCTTTCCGGCACAGTGGTCGCACTCATTACCGTCTCAATACTCAAGGCCTCCAGACTGATTTCATGACGTACCAAATGAAGATTAACCCCTTGAAGGGCAAGCACTTGCGATTGTGTAATGCTTAACCCTAGAACTACCGGGAATTTTACTCAAGTTTTATAAAAACATTCTACACCAGAATTTGTACTGAAAACTATTTAATTTGTTTATTTAACTTATTATTGTCTGATTTATACATTTAGTTTGTTTTGAAGAAATTTCTGGTTTGAATAGATATTTTGAATATTCATGTCGGGTCCATTGGACCCTTCTGGTAGACAGAGGGTTAATTCCCATCTTAAATTTAGAAAAAAATTATTTCAAAATAAGGAAAAGCAATTTAACGAATTTTCTCCTCTAAAGTCAGAAAACTAAAATTTTCTAAAATTTTTCTGGTGCAAATCCTGATTAATAATATGTGGTATATAATATATACCGCCCAGTGGCGTGGCGTGAAAATTTTCGGTGGTCATCGCAATTATTTAAGTTTGTGGTGAAAAATTATTAACTCTAAAATTCAATGGTTGAATGTTAAAAAAAGAAACTTTAAATCTTACCTTCACTTATACATGAACTCCAAATGTTCTGCTAAAACTGGATCGTAGAGTTTTAAAAGCTTATTAAGAGTTTTAAAATATTGCTTGGTCATCGCCGCATCCAGCGATGACCGGACGCCACGCCACTGATACCGCCACCCCTTAATTCCTTGAGGGGCGGTGGGATATGTTTTATCCCACCTACGATTAATCGGGATTTGCACCAGAAAATTTTTATGAAATTTTAGTTTTCTGACTTTAGTGGAGAAAAGTCGTGAAATTGCTTTTCCTTATTTTGAAATAAAATTTTTCTAAATTTCCGGTGGGAATGAAGCATTACACAATCGCAATTGCTTGCCCTTCAAGGGGTTAATCTTCATTTGGTACGTCACGAAATCAGTCCGGATGCCTTGAGTATTGAGACGGTAATGTCCCACTGCAAGACCACCTAAGTTTAATTCCAAATTTACAAACGGCACCAATAATATTTTAATAAAATTTTGGTTTCGCAATTAAAGTTTAAAACAACAGGCTTATATTTTCAAAAAAGTCCGCTTGTAAATTCTGGTGTCAATCAATCATTTCGTCATTTTATGAATAGAACTTTTCTGTGCCGGAAATGGTTAATTATGAATGAGCAATTTAAAATCCTATTTAAAGTATAAATGTCCCCATAGCTGCCAACTCTTACGCTTTTTTGTACCAGATAATTAATAGTAAATTTTACATTCTTAAATCGCCGTAATCTGCCGATTAATTAAGGCAAAAAATTCAATTAAATATTTGCTGTATATATCCTACCACTCGTTAAAGTACACATTTTCTTGAAAGTATTTAAAAAAATAATAATTGAAAATATGAATATTATTTTTAAATTGCTGTGAAAGAAGCTTTTTCCTCATAAAATAGTAGTTGATTCCGATGATACACTTTTGAAGTTGAATAAAACTGTGTGATTAAAATAAAAACAAAATTTTATTTAGTATTAAAAATCGAATCTTTCATATAAAATTTCTTTCTTTAAAAAAGCACTTATGTCTTAAAAAAAGTATTTATAAAATATATTTTTAATTTATATCTTTAAAACACAATGGCTGAATTTTCTATTCTATATTTAGTGTAACAAAGAAGCTTTGTTGTTGTGTATCTATAACAAATAAAGGGCTTACGAATGATAAAATACTTCTCCACAAGGGAAGAATAGCATCAGAATTTTCTTACTCCTCCATTTAATTTAGAGTGATCATGCATTGTGAAATTTGTTTGTGATATCTTTTCCTTTTATTTATGGGACATTTGATATTTTGTGAAATTTCCTTCGATAACATTGATGCATGTTCAAAATACAATGGAAAATAGATTTCGTTTTTTTTAATCCAGCATATTTTTATTATTCATTAGGACAGACGTTTATTTTTCGGAAGAAATGTTTCACAAAATATAAAAACTCAAGTTGCGTGTACTCCTTGTATATTCTAAGCAAGGAACTAGTAATAAAGAGGAATTGACGATTCAATATATAGTGAATCTTCAACTGTAACCGTTTTCGCAGGGGTTGATTACAGCCAGTAAATGTAAATAGATATTTTCTTCTTATTTAAAAGCCTTATTAGTACAAAATTCCAGTAATAAATAATGGCAAAAACATACATTCATTTTTACTGGTGGATGTTGACTTCGGTGTGAGTCAAGCCCTGACTTTGGCTGTAGTCAGGCACCGTGTTTCCGCCTTATTGTGACAACCTAGACAATCTCCTGTCAGCGTAAGTAAAAAAGAGGTTATAATACTTGGCCAAACTGCCACAAGTATAAACGTATAGGAAATTTTATCATATTTGTCAGGGACATTTTCCATTAATAAACGTTCTTAAATAAGACGAAATTTTCTATTTAAACTTACCAGTGGGAGGTAGTCCCAGCAATAATCAGAAACAGTTGATTAGATTATAAAGAAAAGAAAACTGAGGCCATCTTGTGACAACCTCCTCTGTTACTGCATTCGCAGCTGGTAGGCAATACACCATATGTATTTCCCTAATTATCTATAACTCCATTATTCTAATGACTCTGTCTCCACTATAAGAAGAAATTTTCTATTTAACCCTCTCTCTGCGCGCGATTCCCACGTGCAACGTAAAAGTAGCAAAATTTGTGCAACCCGCCATTTCCGCGTAAATGCATTTAACAAATTTTATTTTTAAGAATTTCGCTTTTATATTGTTATTTTCCAAATTCAATTTTCTGAATATCTCTTTTTAACACGTTCACTGCCGCAAAAAGTAAGAATTTTCAAATTTCTTCTTGAAAGTCGTTCGCCACCACAAATTCTGAAAGGTAAATTTCGCTTTACTAATACAGCTAAATTTCTGCCAATAAATAAGGCAATATTTTTTATTTTAAAATAATGGTGTGAAAGTAATAAATTTCAGCCACTAATATTAAAGCAACGAGTATACTCGTAGCGTGGCAGTCAACGTGTTAAGATATAACTCTATGTTTATAAAAAAGCTTTTTTACAATTTTTTTAATATAAATATACGACTCTAAAATATGTGTAGATTTGAAACATGTAATAATATAAATGAGCAATTTTTGAACATTTTTTTACAACAAAATTTCGCAGAGAGAGGGTTAAAATTTAACTCTCAAAATTTTAAACTTGTTGATTAATTGCCAAATTTGCGATATTTTTTTGCGAGAAAATCAGGCGAGTAAACCTTTTAACAAATTGTAGTAGCAGTGTACGCACCATGAAAATTCTCGATTCAAAAATTTACTCTTAAACAGTTACTTATTCATTTGATGAAATATTTAGAAAACATTAACTCGTAGATAAAAAACTTATTTTAATCTCAGATTTCTGCGATATAACTATGTCTATGAATGTGAATGAATGAATTCGAGAAACTAAAATTTTTAAAAATAAAATATTTATTTTTCCAAAACATATGTTAAATTCTGACACGTAAACAGAAGTCATAATTTAAAATTAATTCTTTTTCACTTTTATAAAATTCACTAGTAAGTAAAAGAAATTTGACTTTGCAACTCTAAGGTCATTTCATGAACACCATCAATAAATAGACATGATCTCAGATTTTTTTTTATATTCCTGAAATAGTTCCGGACATATTGTTTTTGCCTCCTATAGTAAATATTGATCTATGCTATGTTTATACGTTTAGCGATTTTCAGAGTTTTTTCCTGATTTGCGGTGATGTTTTAACATTCGTAAAAGGAATACTGTTACAAACTTTTAGCCTAATATAGTAACTTTTATCCTCTGAAATTTTTGAATATTTAGAAATTTTTAATGTGATTTTGAATGCGATGTAACCCTTTAATTCTCGCTCCCGTAATATTCACGGGCTGTGACTTTTATTCAGATTATTCAGATTTGTTTGATTGCCACCAATTCTGTAGAATAGTGTAATGGTCTTTATAATGATATCATTTAACCTGTCATTAAATAAGGTGAACGTTTGTTTTTCGAAAAAGTGGGGCCAATAAGCAATTTGAATTTTTAAACCGTAATTTAATGCGACCGTTAAGGGGTTAATCGGGGTTTTTTATTACCCTCTATGTTTAATTTTCACATTCTTGATAGAATTCCTGTTACAAAGTTTTGGGCCAGTTATAGTAAATTTTCTTATCTGCGATTTTTAAAATTTTTGGCTATTTTTAATATCTCAATGTCTGTCTGTGTATATGTGACACAATTTTTGCGGGTACGATAACTCACGAACTACTCCTTAGAATTCGATGAAGTTTCATAAGACGTTTTATAGTTATGATATCATCGGTACTTGTTTTTGAGCAAAACCCCCGAGGTGTGGGTCGTGCCTTAAATATATGATATTTTTCGATTTATGTGATGGTTATGTGCACAGAATTCAACGAAACATCAAATTTGAAATAATCTTGGTAGGAATCGTTTTACTTTTAATTTGGTTGCGCTCATGTAATAGGCTGTGCCAGGATTGCCAGTTTGGATTCCATTTTTATTCAGAAAATCCGAATTCGTGCCAGAAATTTAAAATAGTATTCTTTGCTTTATTTAATGACAGACATTTTGCGATTACACAAGATAAGTAAAAATACTTCTTTTAAAATTTCCGGTGTGAATTTGAAATTTCGAAACAGAAGTGAAGGCCAAACAGATAACAATGAGGTGTGCTAAAATTCAATGATTTTTTTTTTTTTTTTTTGAAATTGAATTTCTATGTTCAAAATCATCAATTCAAATGCACAAAATTAAACGCAACTCTACACGTAGCATGCGGAATATAGGAATATATTGTTATTCAATTTTGGTCGCAGACATCTAAGAGGGAGCGCAGAACATTCATTAGATTTACACAAAAGAAAATTTTGGGATGGCATGCTTTTTACATTTTACTAACGTTATTTGACACAGTTTCTAGTAACAGAAAATTCTGCACAAAATGTGCTGTACGTTTTGAGAAAAATGATTTTTATAAAAGTATAAAAATATTTTATTCTAAAAAAATAACTAAAAGATGTTTATAAATTAAATTTACGGCTAGATAGGTAGAAACATCTGGGTAAAAAAATAGGAAAATGTTTTTTTCAACTCCGTGGTTATCCGGCTATGCTGTTTTTTACGTAAATTCAGGTGACATTCAAAATTATAATAACATTAAACGCCGCTGAAAGGGTTAATAAGGTCACCTTTTTTTAATTAACATGCACATATTACCTAAGAAACATAATTATGAGTATTAAATAATAATTTCCTAGTTTTGGTTTTAGATAAATAAGCATATTACTAATTAATTTTAAGGTAAGATTTTTTTCCGTTCAAAATGAACGAAAATATTTTGTTTAAATAATCTCCTCACGTCTCTTATCAAGTAAAATTTTATTGCAAGTCACGTATTTCCGAAAGCGTCTCAATTGTTTCTTTACTTGTCAGCTATGTAATCTCTTTAGGAGCTGGCTGTTGCATTTATTCTATTTTATTATCCTGAAACCCTCAGTGATACACTGCCCTTCCTATTGAATTCTGTCAGCAGTTGGTAATTTATAAAACTTATTTCCAACGATTTATTGATCTTGAATTGTTTATACCTCTTTTATATTTTTATTGTTTACCTTTACTCAGATTGTGATTTTCATAGAAACCACTGTGAAACCTCGTGCCATCACGCCAACTGTTAACACTAGTTCCGACAATTTTTTGGCCTTACTTAATAACAGAAATATTGTGGTTACATTAATTGAAGATTACGATTCTTAACCCCTTCACGCTCGAATTAAATTGCGGTTAAAAAATTCAAATTGCTTATTGGCACCACTTTTATGAAAAAGAAATATTCACCTTATTTAATGACAGGTAAATCCATACTAAAATATAGCCAATTTCACTATTTTATAAAACTGGTGGGAGTCAAACAATCTGAGTAAAAGACGCAGCCCGAGATTATGACGGGAGCGAGAATTAAGGGGTTAAATCGTGGTGACAATTGGCTCGCTGACTCTTGGGTTCACCAAACCTGCAATAAAAGTTTTTAAATTACATACAAATTGAGAAAAACATTATAAATTACCATATTTTCTATGGTATAACACGCGGATCAAACAAATATCCTGATAACGAAAAATTTTACTTTTTATGTAAGGTAAAATAATGTAGTTTTAATTAAGAAGAGGAGACATATTGTATATGGTCCACCAGTTTCGAGTGAAGTAACTGAGGAGGTTATCACAAGATGGCGGCTTCTTTTTAGGTGCGTTCGTAATTATATAAATACGTAGCACCTATAGTCGTCGTTCAGTCCGTCTGTCCGTCCGTCCGCATACAACAGAGCAAAAACTACCCAACCGAATCGTTTAAAATTTAAACTATATAATTGTTGCATTATTTTGTCGAGTCATTTCAATTTTTATGAAAATCGGATGTATAGTTTAATTACACGGACAATCAAAAGTTTTCCGTTACATTACGGCCAATGGGAAGAAATTATTGCAAGTGCATTTTAATGATGTTACAGCCTTCCGAATGGTCTGAAATTATAAATATATAATTGTTGCAAGATTTTGTCGAGTCATTTCATATTTTATGAAAATCGGATGTATAGTTTAATTACAGGGACAGTCATAAGTTTTCCGTTACATTACGGCCAATGGGAAAAAAATTATTTCAAGTGCAAATTAATGATGTTATAGCCTTTCGAAGTACACAAAAATATGCATTCTGTACAATATGCGGCGAAAAAAATATTTATAAAACTAGTTATAGTACGAACGCACCTCATTTGCCACGTTTGACGAGCAATTTTCAACTTGTTTTAACACGTTCACGCCGGCGCGGTGGGTCACACTCGACTGTCTCAGAGTTGTCAAGTCTCCGGCTTTTTGCACACCACAATTATTTTAGAGAAAATGTTGTTCCTTTAAATCGTCCAATTCTTCTAATTAAATAAAACAACATTTTCTGTATTAAAATACTGGTATCCAAACAGCCGGAGACTTGTCAGCTCTGAGACAGTCGAGTGTGACCCACCGCGCCGGCGTGAACGTGTTAAATGGAATCAACAGTTACTTATTACCACGGGAATAAACTTCCCACCAGTACATTTGAACAGAAATTTTCGTCTTATTTGAGTGCTTTATTCATGGGCATATTTCCCCGCAAACATGGTAAATTTTTCGCCTTGTTTTACTGGTGTCAGTTTCCTAGAAATTATAATATTTTTCACATTTTTCACTGACACTGACAGGTGGTTGTCTAGGTTGTCACAACATGGCGGGAACACACGACCTGACTACCACCAGAATAAACTTCAACTAGTAAAAATGGATATACGTTTCTGTCATTCTTTATGACTGAACTTTTGCATTAATAATGCATTTAAATAAGGAGAAAGTTTCTATTTAAATTTACTGGTGGAAATTTCTCCGCCAGTAATCAACCCCTGCAAAAGCGGTTACAGTTAAAGCTTCACTATTTTAAGGATATGTCAGTTACTGTTTGTAAATTGTTCCATGGGTAAAATAGAGACGACTCACGAAAAAGGCACATGTTATAGAATATAATTTCTGCTAATTTAAATACTTCTAAAAATGTTTACTAGATCTGCTTGTTATACGATGCAATATAGGTATTTAGAATTTCTGTATTGTTTTTGGTTTTTGGTTTCTCACGTAGTCATTTTCCCACAAGAAATAAACAGTAAAGGACTTCTGCTTAAAGTGGAATGCTACTCTATACCAGCGTACAAGTCTGAAACGGAATTTGAACTCAGTAAATCTTGCTCTCTAATCACTTATTAACTATAAGAAATGTAATTTTATATTTTTAATATTTATGTTTACAGTTACGTGCTAAGAATTATCTGAAGCGAAAACAGGAACTAGGAATAAAGAAGAATTCACATAACCTTAAAATGGTAAAGCTTCAAATAGTTCTCAGATGCTGATTACCGCTGGGAAAACTTCCACCAGTAAATTTCAATTGAAATTTTCTCCTTGTTTAAATACCTTGTTCTTTCAAAATTTCTGTATTAACTAATGCAAAAATACCTATTCTTTATTATTGGTGGAAGTATGCGCGGTCGGTAGTCACTCCGCGAGGTTCCAGCATGTTGAGACAACCTAAACTGTACTCATGTTAATCTCAATGAAAGAGATTATTATAATAGATGGGCAAACTTTTATAAGTAAATACGAAGAGAAATGTTTGCATTATTCATGACAAAAATTTCTATTCAAATTTAATGGTGGAATTTTACGTCGTCGATAATCAGGCCTTGCCAATCCAATGTAAACAAACTACAACCGCCATCTTGTGACTATAACTTCTGTTGCATTACTCATAACTGGTAGATAGTACCCTGTGTATCTTCGTGTGTTTATTAATAGCTCCCTTAGCTAAAAGCAGACAATGGAGTTGTGAATAAAAGGCAGGAGACATTATAGTGTAGAGTCTACCAGTTTCGAGTGAAGTAACTGAGGAGGTTGTCACAAGATGGCGACTGATATTTTACATCGTATCAACAGATTCTGATTTCCGGCGAAACAAACTTTGAACAGTTTTTTAATAGAAAATTTCGTCTTATTTTAGTGGATTATTCATTCAAAATTTCTCTCACAATAATGCTAAAAATTTATATTAGTTTTACTGTTGGAAGTTGGCCTGGGTATTACAATCTCTTTCACCGACACATGTAGGAGGTTGTTTAGGTTGTCACAATACAGCGGAATCGCAGATCCTGTCTACCACCGATGCAAACTTCCCCCAGTAAAAAAAAATGAAATAAAATAAAATAAAAATAAAATAAAATAAATCAGTCTTCTGTTTTTGCTGTAATTATTACTAAAATTCGGCATTAAAAAGGTGTTTAAATAAGGAGAAGATTTCTATTCAAATTTATTGGTGGCAGTTTGCCCCGGCTGTAATGAACCGCTGCGAAACCAGTTACAGTTGAAACTTCACCTATTTGAGAATATGTTAATTCTTTTTTTTTCATAGTTCCATGAAGCAGACAAATTATTATAAAAATTATAGCCGTATGTTCCTATTCATGATGCGCGGGCAACGTAAGTTACAAAAAAGGCGTAAGAAAAATATGTATTAGGCTGATGTGAAGGCTGTGTAGTATTTTATAACCAAAATTTAACACCATTAATATATTAAAATTTTACTGCTACAAAATGTATTAAAATACGACAGAACTTTTGGATCAACCTAATATATGCTACATCTAAAACCAAGATAGAAATTCAGAACGATATATACATATTAACTTATATGGGTTAGTACTTATAATAACCATGAGTTCAGACCTTTAATAATGTGACTCTTGAACTTATTCTATTTTAATTTTTTCTGAAACTGTGGTACACTGAACTTACTATTGAATTTTGTATGAAGCTGATAAGTTATTAATGGTATTTTTTAGCTATTCTTGAAATGCTGCTATCGCTTCTGTTTTTTATCATCTATATTTACTTAGATTATGCTTTTTATAGAAACCAGAGTATATATAAATGTTTGTATTAGCATTTTGGATACATTTTTTATTGTTATAGATATATTTTATTTTCGACTTTAAAATTCTGTGGCTGCTTACTGAATGTACTACTCAGCAAAACAACAACAAAAAAAGTAAATTCTAAAAAAATAAAATACGTGATTAGCATTTGAACTTTATTTACCCTCTTAATAAAGTCCCTGTTAACGTTCAAATAATGTTTAAAGTTGAAGTTTGCAATTTTTTCAGCTGTGTTTCTATACTTATTTTGGCAAAGTTGCCACTGATGAATGGGATATGCCGCCAGTGTATTTCTGTATTATATTCTATTCGCATTTTTTACATCACCCGTGTCTTTCTGTTTCTAAAAATCGTCCATGTTATATTGATTCTGATTAACTTTGTTTTTTCTAAACAATTTCATGTTAATTACTTTTATACTATTACTGTACACATAACTGACAGCTCTTTCGCTTTTCTTGTACCACAAAAATTTAATAGAAAATTTTGCCTTACTTAATCTGCAGATTACAGCGATTTAAAAAGGTAAAATTTACTTTAAAATTTTTGTGGTACACAAAAAATAAGCGTTGGTAGCTATGTTAATATATCATTACCCCTTTCGGAAGAGGTGTCCTTAAAAAAGGACACCTGATTTTAAGTTTACTGGCACCCAGAATATTTAATTAAAATTTTTCTTTTGTGAAAATAAGCAAGTTTTTATTTTCTAATAAATTCGTTTCTAAATTCCGGTGTCACTCTATCATTTCACAATTAGAATTAAACCGCGCCGGAAAGAGTTAACTAATGCAGAAATATTAAGCTTTCATTCCAGGCGTAAAGATTGCACAGCACAGTAAGACTGGCTTAACATAACGATGTACAGTCGTGGGAGAAAAAAGTAAACACCCCCTACCAACTCCTCAAAACATTATCGTAGAAGAAAGTTACTGGTACTGAACGATTGGAAACAAAGTCTACTTTTAGGGTATGTATATACAATTTCCTTAGCGGGGCATCTACATATTAAAACGAACCCAAACTTTATTTTTTTCAATAGCAATACGCAATTTTAAGAGTATATTTCAAAACTTCGGTTCAAAATATGCCGAGAGAATAAATTTAAGTCATTTGAATGATAAGCTTTTGAATTATAAACATTCAAAATTGAGTGCTTCTAATGTTAAATTACATATTCATATTTTTATTAATATCTCCTGAAATTATACTCCTAATGTGCTATTTTTTTCGGTAGCAATAATACTAAAATACCCAAACATAAATACGTTGAATTTGCAATTTTTATAGTTTTATTATATGAATTATGAATTGCGAAATTAATATTGGAAAAATTATGAATTGCAACGTACAATTTATTTTTATGGATTTAGATTTATTAATTCCTGCTTTATGTAAATCCAAAATTTCACATTTTTCTTCCAAGTACTTTTCAAATTATGCTTAAAAAACGTCAAAATGATGGTTTAAGATGATAAAAGTGACTAGATATTTTGAAATTTCTTATGCTATCCTGTAATCCATCAGTCTTCAATGACTATTTGAGTGGCGCTTAAGATACCTTGAACAAGGAGTAGGGTCTCTCGGTCAACAATTGTGTACCGAACTTCAATTTGGATAAATTAATTTCTCTGTAACCTATCGTACGAAATGCATAAAAATTAGTTTTTAGGCTAATTGAACGGTGTAGAGTTCATTTATGCTTTCAAAATTGTGTACCGGTATTGAAAAAAAATATGGTTATTTTAATATGTAGATGGCCTCCTAAGCAAATTTTATATACAATACATCCTTTAAAAGTAGACTTTATTACCAATCGTGTGGTACCAGTAACTTTCTTCTGCGATAATTTTTTGCAGAGTTAGTAAGGGGTGTTTACTTTTTTTTTTCCCACGACTGTACTATTCTTTGGAAAAGGGCTATGTGGGGAGGCCTGATAAAGTCAATGTGAGGGAGGGTTGACTAGATGCTCAAGGCTCCCTTAATTAAGTGGTTTTGGAAATCTTTTTATTACACGCTGTGCATAGTGAAATGTTTACGGTTAAAAAAAAGAATGTAAATTTATTCTGTAAAGCTACAAAAAATTGGGGTGATGGAAAAGAAAATGTTTAAAACTGAATAAAGAAAAATGTAAAAAATTGCTATAGTATCCACTGCAAAAAAGAAATTAATGAAATATAAAGGAGAAAGTTGATAGGAACTGTTTTCTGTTTAAATATTACTTACAATCGGTAAGTAGTAACAGTGCAGAAGACAGGAAAGTATGAAAGCTGCAGTCTTAACCCTCTCAGGGGCAGTGGTATGTTTATGAAACCATTTAATTGTAATTCCCAAACGCCGCATTAGCACCAGAATTTTGCTAAAATCATTTCAATTTAATATGTATGCGAAATGCAGCTTTTTTCTTATTTTCAAATAAATTTGTTCGTAAATTCCAGAGATAGTCATTTATTTCAACATTATAGTATTGAAAGTATTTTGCCCCTGAAAGGGTTAAAATATGTTAAATGTTAAAATTTTGTTTTCCATGCTGTACGATTGTACCTGCTCAGACAAAATCCTGCTTAAAACAAAATTTTCTCCTCTGACTTGCGATTGAATCTAAACAAGCTTGTTCAAGCATAATATTTTCAAAAATATTTTTTATAATAATTAACGCTCCCACTGCGTAATTTTTTTTATCCATATAGGTTAAAAAATCGTGTATTTTTTTATTACATATGTCATTCAAATGTATATATATATATATATATATTAGAATTTAAATATGTAAAAATGTTTTGTAAAAGAGTTTTTTTTTTTTTTTTTTTTTTTTTTTTTTTTTTTACCCACACCAGAATCAATAATATTCAGGCTAAACCAGGGCTGTCTCTGGAGACTATTTTTATATTGTCGCACCGCTATTTTAAAAAATAAATTTTGTAGTATATTTTCTTGTAGATGTTGTCAAAGTCTATATGGATTTTTTTTTATTTAAAAAGTGGTCCAAGTTGAATTAAAAAATAGTCGCCAGTGGAAAAAATGAATCCCCGAGGAAATCTCGGGCTGCGCAAATTTTGCTACTTTTACCTTGCCTGAAGAAATCTTGGGTTGCGCAGCGAGAGGGTTAAAGCATGTAGCATTAAGTTATTTTGCTTTTTTTTGACTGATTTTATTTCTCTTCTCAAATATTTCAATATGAAACAAAGTGGGTGAAGCCTCCCATATAGTGGGTCAACCCTTCCATATGTGGGGAGCCTTGACACATTAATTTCTCATGATTAAAATCAATCATTTTTCAAATTTCTTATGTATTACACTTATGTAGCAATTTCATTTTTATAACAGATTGTATAACGAATAAAATGATGTATGAAATCTTATACCACGTTTATATTTAAAAAATAAAAAATCATTTTGTAAAAAGTGGGTCAACCCTCTTTAGTCTCCCCTATGTGTATATTAGTATTAGAATTCTTCAGGGTAACGTTTCTAATATTTGTAGATTATATAGAACCTGCAAAATGGAGAATGGTATGGCGACTATTTTTATATTTTGTTCGCGCCATTATTTTAAATAAAAGCATTTTGTAGTATATTTCTCTTGCAAATGTTGTAAAAGCGCATGCAAAAGCACTTTGTTTTGAAAACGTGGTGCGAAATAGAATTAAAAAATAGTCGCCTCTGGCAGCCCTATATAAGTATATAGGTTTTCATCGATGGATCTTTATATTCGCAGTCGGTTTAATCCATAAGTCCCATCATCTTACGCTTTTTTGTACAACAAAAATGTTATAGTAATTTTAATCTTTTTAAATCGTCTTAATCTGCAGATTAAATTAGGCAAAAATTTGTATTAATTTTTTGTGGTACAGAAAAGCGGAAGAGTTGGAAGCTATGGTTTAATCTGTTTTAACCATTTTAGTGCCAAGCTATTGTGTTTCAGTAATGTTGAATTCTCCCTGGAATTTTTGAAAAATTTTATTTCAAAATAAGGAAAAGCAATTTTTTACCTTTTTTTCACCAAAGTTATAAAAGTAAAATTTATTTAAATTTTTCTAGTGCGAATCGTGATTAAAATTAGGCGGGATATAATATATCCCACCGCCCCTCAAGTGGTTAATATGGTTTAAATACTGTCCTTTTTATTGAATTTTATCTGGAGTTTATAAAAAGGCATTTCCAATGATTACTTTATCGTAAATTTTTTTTTTTATCTGTTACATTTTTACAGAGAAGGGAAGTATGGGTAATTGTCCTACAGTATTTTAGTACTATATTTAAAAAATTAGTCTTGTTTAATGACAGAAGTAACGCGATTAAATTAACGTGAAAAATTGCATCGAAAATTTGTTGTCGTGTAAGCTCTGCGCATAAGTCTCATTGATGTGTTATGATTTATAATTGTCAGGAGTTAATTCTCCCGTTCAAACTGTGCACATTCTTTCAAAAAATTAATTTCTAGTAATTTTTATAAATAATTTCCTAGGAATATTTTACGATTATATCAGGGAATGAAAAATATACAAAAAGCTGTTGAAAAGAGCTTTCCTATATTTGGTAGCACGATGCATCATTGATATTTTCAGAGTTTAAATTTTTATGGAAAGAAAAGAAGATTTAATCTTTTTATGCTTATATCATAGTAAAACTAAGGTACTAGGTTGCCAGTTTGACCGTAATTTTTGTTCAGTTGTTTAGAATCCATATTTACACCGGAAATTCCGAAAAATGTATTTTTACTGCATATAATAATGAAATTTCTTTTTCCTACGAGGTCTAAACAAAGGGGAACTTATGTGTAAAATGCAATGCAACACTTTGGAAAAGCCAAAGTCTGAACCAGAAATTGAACCCTTGATACCTTACACCCTAACTACTAGTTAATATTTACTAGGAAATTTATTTGGAAAACCATAATTAGATTTACATGGTAAAAATGTGGAAAACAAAAATCTGAGAATTTATTATCGAACATAATCGCCGCAGTGTTTGTAAAATTTACACCTGCATAATTTGTTAAGTGTGTTTTTAATATTAACTATAAACTAGGAATAGGAAATATACAGAGTGTATCAGAAAATGTGTGCAAAACTTTACGGGGTAATAGAACGCAGCTATACGAGCAAATTTCGTCATTGAATGTATGGTCGGAACGCAAGCGGTGAGAAGTTAAAGGTGTTTTCCACCGTCCCAGGGCGATGGATTGGTCGAGGTGGTCCCGCAGCTTGGCCACCAAGATCTTCGGATCTCTCCTCTTTGGACTTTTCCTGTGTGGCCGTATGAAAAGCGTAATCTACGAGTGCCCCGTTGAAACAGGAAGGGATCTAGTCGCCAGGATTGCCGTTGATATTCCGGAAATGCCTGATGTCTTCGCAAATTGCTTCAGTCTCTATCCCGCAGATGTGAAGCGTGCATTTCAGCTGGCGGAAGATCTTTTGAGCAATTTCTTTGAGCATGTACATTAATTACATTCCTGGTAATAAAATGTTTTCTGAAGCATCTCCTCTCATTCTTGTGTTAAATTATTAACTGCGAAGGTGGAAAACTACCTTTTTACTTCTCACCGCTTGCGTTCCGACCATACATTCTAAGACGAAATATGCTCGTATAGCTGCCTTCTATCACCCCGAAATGTTTTGCCTCCTTTTTCAGATGCACCCTGTATATTTTTGCTACTGTATAGGGTTCAGGCCATTTTTTGATTCAAATTTTATGAGTGTAATAGTTTTGTAACAATTTGTAATCCTTCGCTCACTCCCGCTGAAATTATTTTGTACATTTCGTAGATAAAATACACTAGGATGATGGATTAAAATTAGTTCATAAGTATTAACCCTAGAACTACCGAAAATTTTACTCAAGTTTTATAAATATATTGCACATCAGAATTCTTATTTAAAACTATGGAACTTATTTACTTAACTCATTATTGTCTGGTTTACACATTTAGTTTATTTTAAAGAAATTTCTGGTTAGAATATATATTTCGAATGTACCCATCGGGCCCATTGGACCCGTCTGGTAGACGGAGGGTTAATTTTTTACATAAATTCTATCGCATTACAATATTCTCAGCGGTAAAAGCAACACCGGAAATTTATACAAATAAAAAGCATAAGTATTAGAGCAATCGCATTTGTAATACAGTTTAAAATGTTCCTTGGTGCCGGGCTGTCACAGGCGACTGTTTTTAAATTCTGTTCGCACCACTGTTGTTAAAAAATATGTTTTTTAGTACATTTCTCTTGCCAATGTTGCCAAAGCATATGTAAAAGAGTTTTGTTTTTAAAAAAGTGGTGCGAAATAGAATTATAAATAGTCGCCTACTGCAGCCCTGTTGGTGCTGCTGCTTTTCTAGAGAAATAATCAGGTTAGCAAAGCTGCCACGTCTCTGTTTTTTTTTTTTTTTTGATACAAGTACAGAAAATACATACATTATTATTTTATTTAATCGGTTCATTTGGTCGATTAAAAGAACCAGATTTTCTCTAATATAATAGTGGTTTGCAAAAAGCCGGAGACTTGGCAACTCTGAATTAGGCAAATATTATGCAACTACCTAATGTATAAGAAGGTTTAATTTGTTTAAAAAATATATTTTCGACATCAATCAAGAAAACATCTGCTTTATGCATGCTGTTCTATTACCAGTGTCTTTCTTGCAATCAGTGATTTATGTTACTTATTATTGCGGATTATGACAAAAAATTACACCACCAGCTCAAACAGCGCATTTTGGAATCAACAATGCATCACACTTTATTCAGTGTGAATCGGTTAACATAATCTAAAATGATACCAAAATATCAAATTTACAACATCTAAATATGTAGTGAAGAATTTTCAAGGTTTTAATAATCAGGGTTCGTAAGGGTCCATGAATTTCCAGACTAAGAAATTCTTCGGTACAAGTATTTTCTTATAGAAAATATATTCTTAAATAAGGCAAAATTTCGCGTGTTTAAACTAGATTTATTTTTCAGTACATTTTTTTTTTCGCCTTGAAAATAACGGTACCCGTACGAACCCTAATAATAGTTCTTTATTACCTTACCGTTATTAAAGGGAATTTATTTCATTTCGCTCAAGATCATTTTTTAGGTTAATAAATGTTACGAGTTAAGTGTTTTTTTTTATCTCAGAGATATATGCAAAGTGAATATTTATAGTCAGAAGGTTTGTAAATTACAAATAGAAAAATCCGCTCTATTTTAAAAACCTCAAAGCAGTAATATTCAATGCTTTTAGAAAAATGTATTTACACGTCTATTTGCAAAAAGTACTACTGGCGTTATTTAATGAAAGATAGACTGAGATTAAATAAGGTGAATAATTCCATTTAAAAAATATGGCAAATCTGCTGCCTGAGTACCGCACACAGAATACCCCTATTTTTTAGCATTACATTACTGTTGAAGTAATTTATAATTTAATAGGCGTTTCAAAAACCAAATAAAATATCATATAAGTACACTCTTTAAGACCATCCACGCAATATAGCAGCGTTATCAGAAAAATTTGCATAATATTATTTTATCCATATTTCAAAGATTACTTTCATTAACCCTTTGCGGTCCAAAGTCGAGTCTGAGTCGACATCATCTTTCTTTGTAAAATTTGTTTTTGCACCAGTAATAAAGAAACATAATATCCGTCTTAACCCCTTGAGGGGCAAGTAATAACGTTTGTGAAATGCTGAATTCCCACCGGAAAATTAGAAAAATTTTATTGCAAAATAAGGAAAAGCAATTTTACGGCTATTTTCCACCAAAGTTAGAAAAGTAATAGTTAATAATTTTTTTCTGGTGTAAAACGTCATTAATCGTAGGTGGTATATAATATATACCGGTGCCACTCAAGGGGTTATACAATTAGAGCATTTTTGAAATTATGTTATTGAAGGTAAGTATTCAAAAAAGTTTTGCCATCCAAATAAAATTTGTGTAAGAGACTCCGATCACGACGTGCTAATCGTAGAATTTCTAATACATTTGTTTGATTAAATAAGGCGAAAAATTTTATTCAAAAATTTCGGTACAAATGTACGTCCCCTGCAATTGCAGTGGTGGGAAATTGGCGCAGAGGAGGAGCCTATTGACATCACTAAATTTTAGTTGTATTTTTCGGCTTATCTAATGACAGAATATCTGAGTTTTTATTAAAGGGAATAATACTATAAAATATTAGTGGTGTCAATAGGCTCCTCCTCTGCGCCAATTTTTCACCACTGCAATTAGTTTATGTAAGATGTAGTAATGGCATCAAAGTTTTAAAAAAATTAATTACAATAACTTTTACTTTATATCGTCAAAGAAAAAGTCCTTTTGAGTTGTATAAAATTATTAGGATGAACAGCGAATCGTCTACTAGGCTACACAAATTACATTTTGTCGTACATTTTACGAAAAAACTATTCAGTATTTTGACTTGAAATTAAACATAAAAATAAATTATGATCTGTAGATTTGCACACTATTATTTTTTTTACAGAATAACCTTAAAAATTTATTATTTTAATTAATTTATTTTACATGCTTTTCCATTGCGGACGCATTTTTTGCAAATAAAAAATGAAACACGTACATTTTCAGAAGAAAAAATAAATTATGGAGTTAGGCATTATAGATAGAATCATGATTAATTAAATAGTTTCAAGATTTCTTTTATGAAATTTTTAAAATACCTTTTTTATGAAAATTATAGGATATATTAAATGAATTAAAATTTGTGAAAATTCAATTTTTTACATTCAATTATAAAAGTATTTTTCAGTGTTAAGAATTCCAATACACAATTTATTCTTATTATGCGAAATTATTTACGCAGACGATACTTACACATTTTAAAAGATTTCTTTTTTCGTAAAGTGGCAACAAAAGAATTGTAAACAAATAAAATTAATTGTTAAATTCGTTATATCATAAATAAAAATTTCCGAGGAAATTCCTTGTTATTTGGCTTAATTTACATTTATAAAATTAAAATGCGCCAAAACATAAAATAACGTTTTTGCTTAATAAAGATGCAAAAATAATATAAAAAATATTGTTACTTTCAAATATTTGTCTTATTAAATAATGTTTCGCGAATCCAAACTAAGCATGGCTTTTGCTAGTAAACAAATAATCACACACAGTGTTTAATTTTAAATGCTCAAGACTTCCTACAAGAAAATTAAATCCTTAAGATCAGAACGACCAATAGCATATTAACATTTTTCCAATTACTTTAATAGTTTTCATAACTCAAATTTTTATTAAAGCTAACTTTTAAAATTCTCTATTTTATTAATTTCGAACTCTTCCAGGTAAACAACTTCTTATAAAATAATGTTTTCATTTGGCGAAAAGGTAGAAAACAATTTCAAATTATTTACTTCTTGTGAACTTCGTTGTTTTTTCTTAAACGCTCTTTGTTATTGACATTCGAAAAAAACGAAAAATAATGGCTTCAATCCGTAATTAAAATACAGGAAATCAATTTTGCCGTACACGAAAATGTCAATTTGCATTAGTTATTAATATTCTGCCCGAGTAGAAACTAGTTCAGATTTTTTTCTTATTTCAATATTAAAAAAAGAATTAATCAAAGAACTATATGTACCATATCTTAATAGATATGGATAGATGTAAAGATGTACAGTAATAAACAAAACTGTAAATGAATTTTTTATGAGAAATAAATATAATTTTTGTGTATCTATTTTTTTAATAATTTGGTCTAGTGGCGTAGCTTTGGGGGGAGGGGGGGTCAATCATTTTACTACCATTATTATTTTATGCTAAATTTTGTTTTCTTTAATCGTGTATCATTCAATTATTAAATAAATTCAAATTTTCTATGTAATAGTGCTGGTAGTAATAGGATCGACCCCCCCTTTCTAACGCTACGCCACTGCTTTGGTCTGAAACACGAATATCTATTTAATCCCATAACCCCTTGAAGGGCACCGGCATATTATATATACCACTTAATTTTAATTTTCAAATGCCACATTGACACCAGAATTTTGGAATTAAGTTTTGCATTTTGTAATGTACGCGAAGAAAAGCTTTTACTTATTTGCGTATAAACTTGTTCGTAAATCCCGGTTTCAATCAATCATTTGAACATTTTAACAACAGAAGTGCTTTGCCCCTGAAAGGGTTAATTTTCACGTCCGTGACACTCAAGGGTAGTGTAGTCTGCCGTTTGTATACAGATTAAGTTATTCCCACCAGTTTTTGAAGAGGTCTCAGGAATCTTAACGCTTCAAAATTTTTGGAAACATCATTATTTTTAAAATGTTAAACTCCTATCTTTTCTGAACTTTTTTTACAATTATTTCCTTGACATCCCTATTAGAACGGAAGTTATGGTTTATAGAATTGTACTAGTTCAATAGCTGAAGCATCATTTTCGAAACTTTGAAGTCTTTTTTTTTCTCCAAAAGACGTTTTTAGGCATAACGTGCAGGATATCTCAAAAATTTCTAAATATTTTTTTATGAAATTTACTAAAAATATGTTTGATGTTAGTCTATATAAACTGAACCTAAAATTTTAATTCATTGTTCAAAAAATTATTTTTTAGGTGATTATAATATTGAAATTTTTAAAATTTAGTATAAGCTAAATAAAACTTTGTATTAAAAATATAAAAATTTTTTACATACAAATTTATTTAGATTGAGGGTCATTATTATAATCTGAAGTATAATTAGGCAGAAAAAAATTCATTCCAGTTGCAAAATTTATTTTGTAATCGTGCGCGTGAGCTCTCATACCAATTTTTTACTCGACAAATGTCTGACAGTTTGTAGCCCCCTATAAATACTAATTCTGCATCTTTCAATTTTTAAAACACATGAAATGAAATAACTTACTTATATCTTTTATCCCAATTAAAAATATGTTATTAAATCGCATAAATTTTAATCCTTTCAGGCGCAAGGTATTTCTGTTCGCAAAATGCTGAAATGAGTGAATGACACCGGAATTTAGAAATAAATTTATTTCAAAATAAGCAACAGCTTTTTTTTTTTTTTTTTTTTTTTTTTTTTTTTTTTTTTTTTTTCACGGACTTATTAAAAGGAAATTTTTCATTCCAATATTCTGGGGCCAATGTGGCAGTCAGGGATTAAAATAAGGTGGTCCAAAAATGAACCACTGCTCTTGAAATTGTTAAGATATTAAATGTTCAAAATTGTCCTTTTTTTCATTGCTTTCAATTTTAAGAGTACTGGGAACACTTAAAATAGTGTAACTGGCTTTATTCTCACCTCCTTTTATCTGCCATTAAATAAGGTGAATATTTCTACTTAAAAAAAGTGATGGCAATCAATCTGTTTTTTTTTTTTTTTTTTTTTTTTTTTTTTTTTTAAGTAGATTCCACTTATCCATAGCTGCCAACTTGTACGGATTTTTTGCTACCACTAAAATTTAACAGAAATTTATGCCTTATTATTTATCAGCATTCACTACAATTCGGAAATTGAATTAGGCAAATCCTTCTATAAAATTTTAGTGGTAGCAAAAATCCGTACAAGTTGGCAGCTATGCGCTTATCCATCATGACACTTAACGGGTTAAGGAATATATTAAGAATTTGCAAATTATTTATTTTTTAAAGCACTGAAATCATAAATGCTTACTAAACGCGCAATATTGCTCAATTTATTTGACTGTTATTCAAAAGACATTTAACTAAATTCAACGCAACCAGAAATATCATTCCAATATAAAAATTCATTTAAAAAAGAGAGTCAGAATTAAATTAGCTATTTCTTTAAATGTTCAGCTGAATTTATTTTTTACTCATGAGTGACAAAAAAAAAAAAAAAAAGATTCTGAAGTTGGGAATGAAAATTTTAATTATTTTTTTTGTGGTTGAGATTATCAAGTCTGTCTTTGTTATAATGACGTCCGAAATTAATTTTCACAGGAGTAAAAAGAAAAAACAAAGTACTAGCATATATAAAAAAATTAAAACTTTCAAAATAATTGAAAAAGGGAAAAAATTGACATAAAAAGTATGCGTTTCATTTTTGATTCGTTTAATTAGTTCGTAATACTCTTTCAAAAATTGAAAGTCAATATAAAATAAAGAAATCAGAATGTTCGTACTCCATTCAAGTTCGAAATTGTGAGTTTATTGCTATTTTTATGCTGAAAATAATTTTAAATTTAATTAAAATTTTCTAATCAGAAACTCTCAAGCACATAGTCATTAAATGAAAACAAATGTTGTTTGTATTACGTTTGAATTGTTCATTGGCGCATAGTTTATTATTTAGCTAAAATACAAAGTATGACTGTATTATTTTATTAGTTCCTCTTCACATAAAACCTATAGCTTTCAAGTGTAAATCTGATTTTATCAAAAGAAAAATTATTTAATGCACCTTATCTAATACACCAACTTTTAAGGTTTTCTATTGCTACTTAAATATAAGAAAAATATTGTCCTATTTAACCCCTTCAAGAACAGTCGTTCATTTTTGGACCACTTAATTTTAATTCCTAAATGTCACACTGGCACCAGTCTATTGGAATGAAAATTTTCATTTTATTAAGTACGTGAAGAAAAGATTTTGCTTATTTTGAAATAAATTTGTTTGTCAATTCTGGTGGCATTAACTCATTTCAAGATTTTGCGATTAAAAGTACGTTGCCCCTGAAAGGCTTAATCGCAAATTTCTCCGATTGAATAAGCTAAAATTTAAAATTAAATACTTGTGGTAAGAAGAAGCTTAGCAGATATGCATAACGGCCAAATTTTACCCCTTTTTGTGCTACAAAACTTTAATAGAAATTTTTGCCTTATTTTATCGGTACATTACGGCGATTAAAAAAGAAAAAAATTACTATTAAATTTTTGTAATACAAAAAGTGGAAGAGTTAGCAGCTATCACTATGCCTAAAAAACAGTGCTCCTGAATTCGTATGTATGTTATATTATAAGAATTTAATTTGCAATTGTTATTTTAATATTTTTATTAATTAATTTTTTTAAATAGAAAAACTTGACTTTTGAAACATAATATAGGTATAAAAATGTATGATAACACATATTTTAAAGTACTTATAAATATTGTTACTTGATCAAGGCTGTTTCCGTTTGTGAGAATGAGAAGAAACGATTTTTTATCCTTTTATTATAGGACTGGCGACTATTTCTGTATTCAATCGTACCACAATTTAAGAAAAGTTGTTTTTTTTTTTTTTTTGGTAGAAGAGACATTTTGAAAATGTCCTGTTATAAGTGTGTATCAGACATCGTTTTTCAAAATATGTTACATACAAAAAACAAATGTCGTAGGATGTACATTGACCTAATCCAAATATCAAATGTATAAACGTTAAATCACAGTGTGGTTTTTAAAAACTTATAATGCCCATTAGATCACCATCTGCATTTAGATTAAAACGAGTATGGTAATTTTTAACCCCTTCGGAACTGGCGGCTTTTAAACAAATTTCTTTCGGTTGGCATCACTTTTTTTATAGTTACCTTTATTTAAGCCATCACGAAAATGCTCTAATTAGAGAAATTAAATATTACTTTTGTTTTTTACTGGTGTCTAAAACAAATTCTCTATGCTCTTTTTTCAGTGTGCATATATGCACCCTTGGTCCCGAACGGGTTAAAGAATGTAACAATTACTTAGTGTAACATACAACTATTACAACTAATTTTGATTTTACACAACCACAGATATGAAAATTTACTGACAATTAATACTACAATTTTTCCTTGGTGGTCGCTGCCTTTTTTAATCGAAGATTCTGCAACTAAAGAGGCAAATATTACTATTACAAATATTGGTATTCGATGTCGGTAAACCTTTAAACGCATAGTCGTTCATAAACAGAATTAGGTGTATCAACATGTAACGAACCGGACCTATAACGCATGTGAAACAGGCAGTTTACAACTGCATCACAGATGCTCAAAAGGAGGAGAATCAACTTCATTTAACGCCTTGAAGGGCGGTGATGCCTTCACGGCATCACATAATTTTAATCCATAATTGCCACATTCTCACCGGAATTTTATAATGAAAATTTCCCCTTTATTAAGTATGCAAAAATGTGCCTTTACTTGTCTACAAATAAATTCTCTTGTAAATACTGGTGTCAATAAATTATTTCAACATATTATGAATACGTACTCCAATTCGCCAAATGCTGAAATGAGTAAATGACACCAGAATTTACAAACATATTTATTTCAAAATAAGCAAAAGCTTTTATTCACGCACTTAGTAAAGCGAAAATTTCCCTTCCAATATTCTGGTGCCAATGCGGCATTTAGGAATTACAATTAAGTGGTCCAAAAATGAACCACCGCCCTTAAAAGGGTTAAAGCACTTGCGGTCTTCACAGTTGGAGAAGCGACATTGCCATTTGAACCTAGTATTAATTTTAACCGTTTTGTGCGCAGATTTGCATATATGCAAACAACAGTGTTTTGAATTCAATAGATTTTTTTTTATTCGTATATACCTAATTCACACCACAAAATTAAAATAGCAATATGTGCTTCAATTAATAACAGACATTCCGTTTTTAAATAAAGCGAAATTAACCATTGAAACTTTCTTGTGTAAAGTCAGATTCTCTGAATTACGTAATTTCTATAACGTATTCTATCATGGGAATTAAAGGGTTAAATGTTAAGTTTTATAAAATAAATAATAATATAAAATAAGGTATTTGAATACATACTTATTAAAATATTTACCAATTTGCATTATTTTTACGTTAAACAGCCACACGATAGTAGTTGTTACTTGTATTGACGATGTGCAATAGAAGAAAAGATTGACTTATTATATGAAAAATGTATCCATGATTTTTTTCATTATTCTTCCTGTGTAATAAACCTTTCAGAGAATCATATATAACTTTTTCAAAACAATATAAAAAATGACCCATTTAAGGGTTAACAACTTAACGGTCGCATTAAATTACGGTTTAAAAATTCAGATTGCTTATTGGCACAAATTTTTTGAAAAAGAAATATTCACATTATTAAATGACAGGTAAAATTATATAAAACTGGTGGGAATCAAACAATCTGAATAAAAGACATATCCCCTAAATATCACGGGAGCGAGAATTAAGGGGTTAAGCTTACAAGAGGGGATTCTCAGATCGAAAACAGAGCATTTGTGTATCAGTGCAGTATTGTCAGTAAATAAGCAAACATGAGCCAAAAAATGTAACAGTTAAGTAGTTTTGTGGAAAAAAGCCTGCCAAAATTTGAGTTACTGCTTGTAATAAAATAAATTAATTCATTTTGTAGGCGTCACAGCTGTGATGTCAGCCACGCGCTTTCCTTCTGAACTTATATTCTGAATATTGGTTTAAGTTAAACCAAGTTAAACCTTAATTTAAAGCGACCGTAAAGAGGTTAATTTAAACCTTTAAGAGGTAAAGTACTTCTTGTTAAAATCTTAAAATGACTGACTGACACCGGGATTTATGAGCAGTCTTATAAATAAGTGAAAGATTTTCTTCGTATACACTATACAAAGGAAAATTAGATTCCTGAATTCTGGTGCCAATGTGACATTTGGGAATTAAAATTAAGTGGTATAGATAATATTCCGGTGCCCCTCAAGGGGTTAATTGTTAATAAACGTAATTTATAAATCATAATGTCATTTTTTTTATGCCCTTTCGATTGCAATTGTAATAGATTTATCTACAGGGTTGCCACGCTTCAGGGAATTTCCAGACCAGGAAATTCTTCTGTACCATTATTTCCGTATAGAAAATCTCTCCTCAAGTAAAACGAAATTTCGTCCGTTTAACCGAGATTTATTTTTCTATAAACAAATATTGATATACTATCTGAAATTTCTCTAAAGCGTGGCAACCCTGATCTATATCCAAATCTAACATTACAAGTTTTATACTATTCTGCTGGTATTTGCGATATCATATACTACAAATTTTATACCATTACTTCCTCTAACTACTCAAAACACCCACTTACATCTAAAAGGAAATATTTCTGACATTTAAACTATCCATTTAAGTTAATTTTACGTGCTATGCTTTATATTACAGTCTTAAACTGTTTGTATCTAAAGTTTAATTACGATGATTACTTAGCTGCAAATTAATTACATGTCATCAATAAGCTAAATCTTCATAGTTTTACACTATTCAACAATCTTCTGTAATGTAACTTCCATGTTGAATTATTGGAGCAATGTTCAACTGTTATATATCAATCTATTGGGATACGCGTATGTCGTTAATTTCCAAAAGATTTTCAGATGAAATATCTCTTTAATGAAATGTTTTATGGAAAAATATTTGATGTTGAGAAAATACATGGACATATATGGTTTATTGTATTTTTTCCAAAATTTATTTAATGAAACTATACACCCTAAATAAAAGACAGTGATTATTCACTCCGGAGGAGTAAATATTTACTCTATCGCTACGTAAAAAGACGCCCAATCTCGTTAGAATGACTATTCACTCTGAGAAAAAAGTGGAATTGTCAACGCTCTGAATATACAGAAATAAACTGAAACATTTTATTCCAATCTTATCCATTGCGTTTGCTTTCATTGTACTCCTTATAAATATATGATAGTTTTAAAATACCCATAAGGACAAATAATCAACCGAAATCATAACCAGTTAATATTATTTCTTTCTTTTCATATACCCACTAAGCTGTATTTAGTATTTCAATAATTACCGTGTTGCATGTTAGTTATGTTCTTTTTTTTTCATGTGTAATTCAAGTTTTAAATATTTATATCTCAGTATTCATTGCTAATGAATTGAAATCTAATCATACGTTATTATTTACTGTATTTTAGTTACTTTTGAAGTTTTATTAATAGCTGTGTAGTAGGCGGATGTTATATAATAAACAACGTGTGATTTCATTTTAATTTTTGTTCTAAATAGCGTAAAATCTTACCTTTTATATTACTTTTCAGTTAAGCATTGCTATTTTGAAGAGTCCTATTGTTCTAAAATGTTTTTTTTTTTAATTTTCTACTTAAAAAAAAAAAAAAAAAAAAAAAGCTTATCAACTCACATCTTTTTTTAATATATTCTAAGATTGATCTAAATGTTAAGAATGGGTAAGTTTTTTTTTTTTTTTATGTGTTGTGATTTTTATTCTTTTATTCAAAATGAACATGCAGTCTAGAATTATATATTCTCTGGAATATGTATATATTTTCTTTCAAACATATTCCTTAACTTTATCATGATTTCGAATTTTTTTCCGCTATTGCTGAAAAACAGATATTAATAAAACGCTTTTCTATGGAACGACGTGATAAGCCATATTTAATTTAAATTTTGTATTCCCGTGTATTTTGTGAATATGAGCTAAATACATTTTGTATGTTTTATAGGAAAAGCTTTATCTAGGAAATAGAAAAATGAATGAAATATAAAAAGAAAAGAAATGACTGCATATGCACTGTTCTTATTGTTTGAAAAATATTTTGAATGTAAAAAGTAATTATTTATCTCTTTAAAACATATCCAATCTTATATTACATAAGTGTTACAATGAACTTTTTTAAAAATATACTAAAGCAGTTTTATTTATGAACTTCATATCAGGCATAAAATACACTTTATTTCAATGCTTAAATATCATATTTTATTTTCTAGTGCCAATAATTACGTATATCATAAACACAGAAAATCCGTTTACAACAGAAGTAAATGTAATAACTGATTCATAATGACTATAATTATATGTTTTGATTAAAATCATAAACAGCATAAAAAGTTTTACATACAATTAAAAAAAATAAGTATAATAATTTGAAAATACTAAAAATAATTAGCATTTTATAATTGTACTATTAAACATCAATAATCTACTATCTGTCTCCCGGTTTTTGGATATCAGTATTTTAATATAGAAAATTTTCTTTTGTTTAATTGGAACATTTGGTCGATTTAAAATAACAACATTTTCTATAAGATAATAGTGGTGCGCAAAAAGCCGGAGACTTGGCAAGTCTGTTAAATGTTAGTCTAAAAGTTAACCCTTAAATGTGCGAATTATTCATTTAGAATTGTTTTTTTTTAATCTTATATTAAAGATTTGATGCCAGAAATTTTAAGATAGATTCTTAACTTTATATTTTTGTAATTTTTACAGGATTAATATTTCTATATGAATATGCTGGTTGCTAAGAATTAAATAAAAAGTTAAGTAGATATCCCTCACTTTGCATCTAAGGGTTAACCCTTTCAAGATCGGTTGTCACATGGCGTGACGACCTAATTTTAATCCCAATCTGACAAGGGCACCAAGAAGATTTCAACAAAATTTTGCTTTTACAATAAAAGCCAAGAAAAGAAAGTTTTTATTGTCTAAGAAATTATTTTGTAAATTCTGGTGTGAATCAATCATTTCATCATTTTAGGAACATAATTTTTCAGAACCCCCCCCCCCCTCAAAAGGGTCAAAATGTTGATATAATTTTTATTGGATGCATGTTTCTTTGAAAATTCCGAACTATCCAAAATAAACTGTACAAAAAAGAAATCATGACATACAAAGTAGAACACAAACATAGAGAAATCGTGGATACCCAGGAAGTAAATGTTTTTTACTTTGTTAGCAATAAATATAAATAATAATTGTCACCTTATTTACTCAGGGATAATTGCTACACATTCTGAGACAAAGTAAGTTGAAGATTACTTTTCGACAAATAGTGTTGACATTTGTAAAAAAAAAAAAAAAAAAAAAAAAAAAAAAAAAAAAAAAAAAGTGGCGCCAATCAAGAATCTGGTTTTAAAAAAAGTAGCCCAACTGGCAACACTGTTTGGGCTCGGATATTCGTTGTGTTTCATTCAGTGACGAGGCCAGGGTGGACGTTATCTAACAGCAGAATTTTTAGCGGTTAGACAACTCGAAAATTACGAAATTAGTGGTATCTACAGCATCTGGAACACTGCCCTGCTACACCAAGGGTTTTATTTCACTTTAAACAAAGCCCGTGTTTGATTAGCTCTTGTTTGTAAAAAAAACTGTATCAACTTTTTTGGTTCATCTGTTTTCTTTTCAGAAATTTAAAAATTTTATGTTAAACAGTTTATAAATTTTTTTCAAAATTTTGTCGCTACTTTATGCATTATTTTACTAGTTAATATTTCTAAATTTTACGAGTTTAGGATTTATCTGTAGAACACATTTTTCGTACAACGTTTCATTTTGTTATTGCTGAGCTATTCAGCACCTGTAAAATTTGGTTGAATACAACACTAAAGTGTTATGAGTTTCGAATTCCATTTGAATATTTACATCCAGAAACAGCTTAACCCTTTAAGGACGGGTCAGAACTGGCGATTAGTGATGGGCAGAATGAATGATTTTACTATTCGAATGAAACATTCGGGCGTGCAAAAAAGCATAGTAGCCATCCTTTTTTTTTTTTTTTTTTAACGCAACTCCTTGCAGAAAATTTGTACCGAAAAAAAAAACTTATTTTAATTAGAATGAATGTATGAATCACATATAAATATAATTATTCTTTTTATCTTCGTAATTTCTGTAGATTATTGATTAAAAATATAACGACGATTGACAACTATACTTTTGCTTCTTTTTTTAGCAACTTTCTGGTGGTAATTGATTAGAAATAAATACAACTATTGGAAACTATTTTTGACGCATGCATTCATTCAATAATAAAATCATTCATTCTGCCATCACCACTGGCAATTATGCTAACATTTATCCGTACCACATTTTCAAAAAGCTTCCTGTGTAGTATATTTATTTAGAAATTGTCTTAGTATAAGTGTTGCAAGGGTTAGTTATGAAAAGTGGTACGAAAAGAATAAAATCTGCTGCACTGGTATATATTTGTACCGACCTATATCGAAAGTGTTAAACGAATGGTTTCCATATTATCATTAAAACTGATTAATGGTTTAAAAATTTTGATCGTTATATGTATGTATGACGCAGTTTGAGTATTTGTTCATATTAGAAGCCAAATAAGTGTATATTGTAATAAAAGCAATATTTTTATTAAATAGGAAAAACACTTTCTCCGAAACATTTTTTAATGTCAAAACCGTAGTTTTTGCAACAGAAAAAAAAAGAATTATCATCACTCCATTATTGCTTTAAAAATTTTAAACCTGATTTTTAATGATTCTGAAGCACTAACAAGCGTGCATTGCAGATACTTTTGCTTCTTTATCTTATGCATCAATTTGTATACGTGTATAGACAAATTACGAAAATAAATCATTCAGAAATTTGGATGCATTCTTCATGAGATTTCTTTTGCACAAAATTAGAAAAAAAATAGTTTATCCGCTTGAACTGCACTATTTAATACCTGCCAACTCTTGGGCTTCTTCATACCACAAAAATTTAATAGAAATATTTGCCATATTTAACCGGCAGATTAAGGCATTTTAAAAAGGGAAAATTTACTATAAATTTTTGTGGTACAAAAAGCCTAATATTTTGGCAGCTTTGCTGTTTCGTACTGCTCTATTGACATTTCGTTGAAATTACTCATAACCTTAGCTGTTAATTACTACCATTTTTTTTCAACGGTATTACCGATTAGTAATCAACTCCTTACACAATCGCTTATTTTGCGATTAAACAAGGTGATATTCATTATTGGGTGGTACTGGTGATGAAAAGTAGTAGCAATCGCAGCTTTGAATAATTGAAATTATACGCTTATCTTTTACTAAATAAATTTATTTGAAAAAAGTACGAAATAAGGCCGTTAGCACTTAAATAAATATTTATCAGATAATTAATTTGGGACAATTACGTGATTTCCACCTTTAAGTCATGTCCTATGAGTATGCTACAATAATTTCTCTGTGTGTCTTTTCCTCCTCTCTAAAGTGATTTAATCTCAAAACAATGTTTTTCACAGAATAGACTACCGCTAAAAATTTGCATTTTTGGTAGCTTCAAAGGCTAGTTCCATGAGCACTTGTAGTGTAAGCTACATGCTGAGATTTTTGCATACCAGTATTTTAGAACGGAAAAGTGACTTATTTTATCGGAGATATCTCATTAATTGAATAAGGGGAAGAAATCTTTTCGAAAATAACGGTGGCAAACAAGCATAGCAGTTATACGCTATGTGACTTATACTTCAAAAACACATGGAACTAGCCCCCCCAAAAAAGCATTCGTCACTACAGGGTTGCCAAGTTTCCGGCTTTTTGTACACCATAAATATCTTATAGAAAATTTTGTTCTTTTAAATTGCACAAATATTCCAATTAAATAAAAGAACATTTTCTTTATTAAAATACTGGTATCCAAAAAGCCGGAGACTTGGTAGCTCTGCACTATATTATAATAGCTGCCAAATCTTATGCTTTTTTGTACCATAAAAATGTTATAGTAAATTTTACCTTTTTAAATCGGCTAAATCACTTGATTATTTAATGCAAGAAATTTCAATAAAATTTTTGTGGTACAGAAGAGGAAGAATTGGTAGGTATATATTATATATATTTAGCGAGACGGCTGCAGTCATCGGTCAGAAATATGGTTTTGCATTTACTTTTGCAGTCTTTTGAAAATGGAGAAATATTTATTCTGCATTTATTGTAATTTGTTAAATGCATGAAAACATTGCTTCTATGAAAACATGTTGGGCATTAAATTATATAAGCCTACTCAACATTTATATTATTGCTACAGACAGTGACGTAGGCAGGATAGGGGTAAGAAACATTGAATTCTACGATTTTTAACACTAGAACTACCGGAAATTTGAGTCAACTTTTATAAAAATATTTCACACCAGAATTTTGATTTAAAACAGTTTATCTTAATTTTTTAACGTTTTTTTTTGCTTCTTTGTTTCTTTTAAACTTATTCCATAATCAAATTTCTGGTTTGAACCGAAACATATACATCTGGTAGCCGCCAAAATGACGGCTCGCGGTAGCACTGTTGCCAGTAGGCTACTTTCTTTATATTTATTATGTTGGAAACTAAGTTCCCGCAGTTCGTTTAATAGAAGTTTTCTACCGGAATCTATATTTTGGTTTTTGGTTAGAGCTAATTTGTGTTAAAATGCAGACCAGTAAAATGCAGTATCAAGTTGTGAGAAAGAAGCCATTTCTGCACGTTCTCCCCTTTGCTCTTCATCAAGATTTTATGGCCAGAATCGCCGCTCGCGGCATTAGTTCTGTATATGGCGAGGGTGACATAACTGAAGAAGCGGCTCATGAGTGGTGTGCTAGGTTCAATAATGGAAAATTTAACATCAAAGACGTCACCACGTTCTGGCCGTCCAGTGAAGTTCGATGAAGAGCGATAAAACCAATTTTGCACGGAAATTCGCATCAAACGACAAGAAAACTCGCAGAGAAAATGTAATTCTCCCACACTATTGTAGATAAGCATCTTCACTCGATGAGAAAGTTTCAGATGTGTGGAGCATGGGCTCCGAATGCTTTAACACTAGAACTACCGTTAGCCGTCATTTTGACGGCTACAATATGAATATGTTTCGGTTCAAACCAGGAATTTTATTATGAAATAAATTTAAAAGACACAAAAATGAAAAACGTTAAATAATGAATTTAAACTGTTTTAAATCAAAATTCTGGTGTGAAATATTTCTATAAAACTGGGCTCAAATTCCCGGTACTTCTAGTGTTAAGTGACAACAACAAACATCATCGAGCTACAATCTCCGTTGGTTTGCTTGCTCGTCACCGCTCAACTCTTGGACACAAGCAACGATTTCTTTACCGAATAGTCACTGGAGACGAAAAATGGTGCATGTACATTAATATGAAGCAGCGCAAGGAATGGCTTAGCCCCGGTAAATTACCAACACCACTCGTGAAACAAGATCTTCATCCACGTAAAACGATGTTGTGCGTATGGTGCGAATTAGAAGCAGTGTTGCTAGATGGGCTACTTTTTTAAAATCAGATTTTTGATTGGCACCACTTTTTTGAAATGGGCCTTATTTAAGGACATATTAATTAAGGCAAAAACAAAGTGAATTTTACCGTTTCAAAAAAGTGATGCCAATCAAGAAATCTGAATTTTAAAAAAGTAGCCCACTGGCAAGACTGCTTGGAAGGGATTATTCATGACGAAATGCTTGAACGGAACCAAAACAGTCAATGTTTGACTCTATGTTCGGAGCTCTATGTTCGACAAATGGAACGACTCAACACGGCTATTCAAGAGAAAAGACCTAATCGGCAGCATAGAGATCTGTTGCTGCACGACAACGGCCGCCCTCATATCGCCGATATGACCAAGGAAGCCATTCAAACGCATGGCTGAGAAGTGCTGCCGCACCCGCCATACTGTCCGGATTTGGCACTAACGGATTTCCACCTCTTTCGATCTCTATCAAATGCTATGGGTGGTGTATCGTCCAATACTAATGCAGAATTGAGAGCTTTGTTGGATGAATTTTTCGAGTCGAATCCGGAGAATTTCTACCCACGAGGTATTGAAAATCTTGTTGAACGTTGTGAAGAAGTTGTAAAAAACAAGAGAGATTACATTGTTGATTAATTATTTGTTATTTTTTATTGAAAAATAAACTTGAAAAATAAACTTGAAAAAAAAAAAAAAAACGACGGAAAATTAGTTGCCAATCCAGTTGGCATTCCATACTTGACTTTCCATTTTAACCCTTTCGACTAGGGGCATCTCTTACACAAATTTTATTCGGTTTACACCACTTTTAAAAGAAGTCTTCTTTAAGTTCACAATTTGAAAAATTCTGTAATTAAATAAGGCAAAGTTTATTTTCCTTTATTACTGGTGCCAAAAACAAATTTTGCAAAGAAAGATTATGTCTAGTCAGACTGGACATACCTGTACAAAGAGTTAATGATCTGAAATTTAACCTAAACTAGCTTTATCAGAAAAAAAATGTAGATTTGGTAGAAAAATGTATTTAAAAACATGGCGGGAACTTAGTTGCCAACCCACTTTGTATTTTATAGTTGACATTACATTTTAATGATCTGAAAAGGCATAGTCGGATAAGCATTGAAAACATGCCTTTCAATGAAATTTCCTGATTTTTTTCCCAGATGTGGCTACATGCCTGACAATATATTTCCCTTACTATCAACCTATAAATATTGATATTTAATGAGATAAAAATGTTTTCTCGATTTTTTTAAAAACGGATTTTCTCAAAAACTGCTGCACGGAATTTCATGCCATAAATTGAGGATATATAGATACCAAAGGTGCATAACTGGTAATTTTTGTATAATTTTCTGTTCATAAAAACTGTGTGAAATAGCGAAATAAAAATTACAAAAAATAAAAACCATATCTTATGGTTATCCGAAAATTACCATTTTCCGTATATTCTATATAAATGGCGAAAGTTTGCGTTGGGTACTACATATAAATATTTACAAAAATGAATTCAATGAAATTATTGAAATTCATTTTAAGACGTTATTTGGGGGGAGCTACTCAACTTCCACACCCGAAGATTTTTTGGAATAAACAGTTACAGAATTGTTGTATTTAAAATTTGTAGGAGCACTTGAGCAACATTCTCAACGCTGTCGATATAAAAATGAACATGAAGTAGAAGAACATGGCTTATATGCTTAATGGAATCTAAAATACCTCAGTTGACATATTGCCTACTGACTTTGTTCCAAAAATTCTTCGGATGTCAAAGTTAAGTAGCCCCGCCCCAAATAACGCCTTAAAATGAATTTCAAAAATTTTAATATACATTCTTGTAAATATTTATATGTAGTACAAAACGCAAACTTTCGGCGTTTATATAGAATATACGGCCACACATGGAGAATTTTTTACAAGAAAATGGTAATTTTCTGATAAGCATAAGATATGATTTTTATTTCGCTATTTCACACATTTTTTATGAACAGAAAATTATTCGAAAAATACCAGTTATGCATCTTTGGTATCCCTACATCCTCAATCAATAGCATGAAATTCCGCGCAGCAGTTTTTGAGAAAATCCGTTTTTTAAAAAAACCGAAAAAACATTATTATCTTATTAAATAACAATATTTACAGCGTGATAATAGGGGTAATATATTGTCAGATATGTAGCCACATCTCGGAAAAGAATCAGGAAGTTTGATTGAAAGGCATGTTACGAATGCTTATCCGGCTAAGCCTTATAACATAAATTAACTCGTTTAAAAAGAAACAGAATATAGATTCCGGTAGAAAAAGTGTTTTTAAACAAACGGAGGGAACTTAGTTGCCAACCCAACAGATTTCTTGATTAGCACCACTTTTTTAAAATAGTAAAATTCATCTTATTTAATGACATATTAATTAAGGCGATAACAAGGGGAATTTTACCATTTCAGAAAAAGGCATGCCAATCAAGAAATCTGAATTTTAAAAAAATAACCCACTGGCAACAATGCGCGGTAGTTTTAGTGATAAGTAATGCTCTTATAAGTAATGTGCCTTATCTCAATGCAGAATTCTGTAGGATTGACAAATTCGAAAACAATTTTACGAAATTCTGATTTTCTGGAGTTCCCATCCAGGCTGAGTCACTGAATACAGTCTTTAATTAAAAAAACATAATACTAAAAATTGTTATTTAATGTAGGAAAATAGCATAATTTGAGTAATCTGTTGTTTGATTTTTGCCTCAGTAGAATGCTATAAATTTCATTAAGTCAGTCACTTTCAATTATTTATTACAACATTGTAAACATACCTTTATTTAAACAGAAGGTCAATAGTTGTTTCTTAAATGTGGTGAAAAAAATATCAAACAGCTTTATTTTCCTGCAAAAACAATGAAATAAATATTATGTTTCTTTAAGTTATTATCAGAATATGTCAGATATTCAAAAGCACTCTGGTCTGTTTTCTGGTAGTACTTTACTGAAACGTGAGAATAATGAAAAATCTAAAACATTTAATCGTGCCATTTAACCCCTTGAAGAGCACCGGTATATTATATATACCCCTTAATATTAATCCCCAAATTCCACATTGGCACCAGCATTTTAAAACTAAATTTTGATTTACACTATATACTCGAAGAACCACTTTTAGTACATTCATATAACTTTTCTTGTAAATCCCGGTGTCAATCAATCATTTTACCATTTAAGCAACAGAAGTACTTTGCCCCTCAAAAAGTTAATCGTGTAGTCTCAATGATACATAAAATGTAAGAATTAAGAATTTTTTCTACGCTTTAAGAACATTGCAAATAAATTATTTCCATGAGCTGCATTAGCTTCGATTATTTCAATATTTTTAGATAGAATGCCGGAATTATAGCTAATAGATGCTTTGCTTCATATCGATATTTAGTATATTATAAAAGAACATCCCGAAAATAGTGCATTGTTATGAATATTTCATATATTTTGTTTATATTCTATATATATATCAAGAACCATAAAGATTCTTTTGTTTTACTTGATAAAGATAGAAAAAAAATCAGCATCGCAGCTATTTGGAAGAAATGAAGTGGAAATGTTATTTCTCGTGTTCTTTATTGTTACCAGTCAGACTCTAAGCTTTCGGTTGCTATATTGCTGTTTAATATATCTCTATTCTTCTTCTGCCCACATTTAATATAATATAGAATATAGAACATCGTAATTTGTTTGTAACAAGGTATTAACGCATTAAGAATAAGTACAAATATTGTTTAGAATTTGTTATATTGAGCATGTAATAACATGGGCAGAGCTGCCAAGTCTCCGGCTTTTTGAATACCAGTACTCTAATACAGAAAATTTCGTTTTATTTAATTGGAACATTTGAGCGATTTCAAAGAACCAGATTTTCTCTAAGATAATAGTGGTGTGCAAAAAGCCGGAGACTTGGCACCTCTGCATGGGGGAAATGTATAATTTTCTTCAAACATTGTTATGTTAATCCTTTAAAAAAATGTCTTAATGATGCATATTTTGTATTTGTTATTACCGTAATTTCGGGTGTATAAGACTGTTTCAAACCAGAAATTTTATTTAATATTTATTGTCAATAAGTTCGAAGATTGAATAAGCTACATTTTGAGAAATAAAATTTCTGGTCGGAAACATAATTGTTTGCGCCGCGGCTTATACACCGGAAATTACGGTAATAAAAAAACTCGATGAGTTGACTGAATTTTTTTTGAAAATATATAGCTCAAAAAATCAAATACGGATAAATTATTATTTGCTTTCTATAAATAAATGTATAGAAATTTATAAATAATTGTTTTGGGAACATTTGTAGAAAGTAAAGGATCATTGATATATAGAATTACTCATTATTTTGTCATTGTAGTAGGCATTCAGCGTTTAAAAGGAATTGGAAAAAAATATTTACATAAAACTGAAAAAAAAAACTTTTAATGATCAAATAACATTTTCAATAAAACTAATTGGATCTTACAGATATTTTCAAACGGCTCTTTAGAAAGAATTTATATTTCATTTGTAATAAAAGTACTTAATTTCCAGTAGCCAATATTAAAAACATGATGCGTTATCAGAATAAGCCATTCAGCATCCGACATCAAACAGATCAGACAAAAAAATAGGCCCGATAACTTCTCTGAGCTGTTTCTCAAACATCTCTTAACAAGGATTCTCACATAACTTTGTGATTATCAATACTTGCAGTTTGCAATAATAAAGGAATCCTTTTAAAAATCTGGGAAGACCCAAACCAGGGCTCGAGAGATGACATGGCAGACATCAGTCTTGCTACTTTTTTAAATTTCATTAGCACCACTTTTTTGGAATGATAAAATTTGCTTTAATTAATCTATCATTAAATAAGGCGAATTTTACCTTTCCAAAAAAGTAATACCAATCAAAATTTTTAAAAAGTACTGTTTGTTTTTGGAAAGCGAAACCCTCTGCGCTTTTGCGCATGCGCCAGTTGTGTTTCGATTTTATCAAAATAGGGATGATCCGAGGCTGTGTAGCTGCGTTTGGATGAGTGCGAATTTTAGTGACAACGTACAAGTGGAACTTCGGAAAATACCCATCTCAGCGTTAACACTTATTTGGATAGTACACTGGGGATGCACAACTTAGTAGAAAAAAGGGAGTATTGTTACGCATAATTTGAGTTTATGCAATGCCAAATGAGGTTTAAATATACTCTCGTTTTGGTGTGAGCACATAATAATGTGTTATGATACACTCAAAATAGTTTAATTTTAATCGTTTAAAGAAATTGTGGGAGCCGAACACCAATTCCGGTGTAAACTTTTTAAACGACAGATGACGCAGTCCGCCATTTTAAAATCCGTTTATAGCGGTGTTCGTGGGCTCGGATTTTGATTTTCGATATGTTTCTCAGTGATGATTAATTAAAAAACATTTAACGAGCTTCTGTTGCAGTTTTGCCCGAGTTGGAGGTGTGTTTATTTTAATTTGTTTGCACTATTTGACCGAAAACCAACCAGGCCGGCGCTGGGTTCAAAAAAAGAAAGAGTCACGTACACGTGACATACTGTTAAGTCCAGATGTAAGGAACGAATGATTTGTCTTCTTTGTAAAAGAGAAAACTTCTGCTACTCTTTATTCTTGGAATAAATTTAATTCTCAATATAAGTTTAATAAAAGGAATCTCATGAAATAGTAAGTATGTATTTAGATATTGTTTATTTGATTAGGAACACTAAAATATATTTTTAATTGTCTATATTTATCTTTGGTTTTATCGAATTTAATAGTTTTAAATTCTGTGAGCTAAAATGTTTTAAAGTATCTATTACGCGTATCTATTGTGTTTTAACTATTGTGTTTATTTGTGTTTTAACAATATAGCCTTTCACTTGATCGTACATACTGTTTGTGTGATTACGTACACCAGAATATCTAAGTAAACACATATGTTTTCCTTGCACTTGAAATTCTTTTTAAATTCTTGCTTTTGTGATACATGGATATATTTATTTGTTTTACACACACACATATCTGTATTAAATGATACATAATACTTTTAAAATATGATTTAGTAGAGTAATTATTTAGATATTTTAAAAATCAAAATTACTTATAATGTAAACATCCAAAAATGTCTCTATCGTTCAATCTGCAATTTGTAGCAGGAATATTTTGTGAAACTTGGCGCTTGTTCCGAATATATTAGAAAATTCTACTGATAAAAGACGACAGAAAATAAACTACAGTAAACTCTGCCAAAGGCAGAAACGATTGGGACTGAGAAAATTTTCAGTAGCAGACAATATTCTGCCTTAGACAAATTTTATTCTTTGTCTACGGATTCGCGAAGAATTGAAAATCTTTCTGAGTTAAGATTTCAGTCTTACATAAGAGTCTGCCTTACAGAGAGTTTACTGTAGTTCAAAATGTTTTTTTTGAGAACATACCACTTTTTATGAAATTCCCGCACAGCAACCCTTTTTTTAGCGGTGTCAACACTATTTAATGTAATTGAATTTTTTCAGATAGAAAATATGGATTTTTGTTATTTGCAAACTAATTAGTATTTGTAATCTTTACTGTTATCATTTTGTGTTAGAAGTAGCGAAGAGATTCAGTTAGTTCATTCAATTTAATACTCAATCATACATTCATACATACATTCCTTCAACCACTCGAATGTGAAATTTTTAGAGTGTTTTTTTATTATTGTTAACATGTTGCATTATACTGGGGACTTGCAAAACTTTTTAAGATATTTATAAATTTCAAAATATTTTTGAAAATTACTTTGTGAAGAATTCATAAAGTCAGGTATATTTTTGTTTTTCATTTCACTGTTAGAGCTAAAAGTTCTAAAAAAGAACATCTCAATCGTAAACAATATTTATTTAATAAAAGTATCTTTATACTTTTTCAAGTTTATTTGTCATGTGTGCTTTCAAAAGTAACATCAAATATTGAGCACATTAATAAAATCAACTATCGATGAATCTCTAAGTTGCTTATTGCACAAAAATAAGAAATGAATCATATTTTTTAAATTTAACAATTTATGTGGCAATTTATATATATATATATATATCAGGGATGGCTAACCTGCGGCGCACGTGCCACACAGATACCAGTAATTATGTACAGAAAATAAATGTGTTGTTTAATCACTGAAGGTCTGCAATTTAAAAAGGAAAAAATTACAATTCTTAGGAAACGGTGTCAAGTGAATTTTAGACAAAAAGGTTGGCCACCCCTGATATATATATATTTATTTATTTATTTATTTATTATTATTATACATCATTGAATCTATTTTAGATACAATATATGTCACATCTAAGTATGTTTTCTAGATAATGACTACTTGACTATTTGCTTCAGATAAATGTCATGATTTGCATATTCTTAACATTTATTTATCAGATATTAAGCCTAATTTGCATATTTTTCAATAGTGTAATGTTTACATCCCTATCCACTTGCCGCAGAATTGACGTAATGTTTTTCTAGAGTAGATTTTCATGCTGATTTCAAATATGCAGTCTGTTTTCTTATGTCATGTCTAGTTTTTGAGTAAGATGAATTTCTACTTTTGCACAGCATTAACACAGGTTTGATATAAGATGCTTTTAGGGCTGTGTAATTCATTGACAAAAAGGTGAACAGGGTCAGATTCATATCAGAGACATAAACAAAAATTTATATAATCGAAAAAAAAAAATAAGTTGTAGAATCTATCCTAAATAGTTGCAGTTTATCATACAAAGTATCATAAAAAGCTATTTCTGGCTTTTTTGACCAAAAACTAAAATTTCACTTTTTTCAAAAACTGGACTTGATAGAAGAAAACAGATACAAGATTTGAAATCAGCTAAAAAACTGGTTTAGAAACATATTAGCGTACTCGTGCGGCAGAAATATTTGAACATCAAGAAACATTATTAGAAAAACTTGAAAAATATGCAAATTAGGTACAATATTTCACAGTCACATGTCAGTATAATCTCAGAAACAACGTTCTTGTGAAGTAAATTGGGTAGTAATCATAACATAAAACAAAAAACCCTGTCTGATATTGCTTTATACCTTAAATTTGAAAATAATTGCCTAAAATTTACTAAATTTGCATAAACTGAAATATACAAATGTCTCTCAAACTTGACGTGCTGGAGTAAATCTAAAACAGGGATGGCCAACCTGCGGCACGCGTGCCACACAGATACCAGTAATTACGTACATAAAATAAATGTATTGTTTAATCACAGAAGGTCTGCAATTTAAAAAGGACAAAATTACAATTCTTAGAAACGGTGTCAAGTAAATTTTAGACAAAAAGGTTGGCCCCCTCTGATCTAAAACTAGATTCGGAATCAGCAAAAAAACCCGCATAAGGAACAACTAATTTCTATTTTAGGGCAGAGCAAAAGTTCAAATTTGTTTACCAGCGCTATTTGCAACTCACAAATTTGCCAATGTGAGATAATTCCGTTGTTTACCTAAACTAAAACGGATAAAATAAATGTTTAATTGAGATAATAAATTATCGCAGTAAAAACAATGTTCAGCAGCCTCTTTGCGTGAAACTATTTATTGTAAATTATGGTTGCATTAGATTTAAAATGTAATCTTTAAATTGTTTTTTATTTTACTGTTAACCCGTTGAGGGGCACCGGCATATATTATATACCACCTAAGATTAATGAAGCTTTACACCAGAATAATCTTATTAAATTTTACTTTTCTAGTTTTGATGGAGAAAAGCCGTAAAATTGCTTTTACTTATTTTGAAATAGAATTTTTCAAAGATTACGGTGGGAATTCAGCATTTCACAAACGTAATTGCTTGCCCCTCAAGGGGTTAAATTGCAAACCAAATAAGCAGTAGTGTGATTTTACACCAGATTAGCAGTAGCGTGACTTTACACCAAAAATGGTGGCAACTAAGTTGCCACTAAAAGTGGTGTTTGTTTACACCCTTTGATAGCTGGTGGCTCATTACACCAATTTAGAAGAGGAATTTCATTACACCACTTGGGGTGGCAACTTAGTTGCCACCCTTTTTCGTGTAAAATAAGGGAACTCTTTTTTATGGTGTAAAATCGTCTCAGAGTGCTAGGAGCGGCTTTCGAAAACGAACTGTAGAAACACTTATGTCGGACATGTTATTTTTTCAAGCCCTGCCTAAAACATATTTACTTAACCCCTTGAACTTCAACAGTTCATGTTTTGGTCACTTAATTTTATTTCGTAAATGCCACAGTGGCACTACAATTTTGGAAGGGAAATTTTACTTTTATTACGTACTTGAAGAAAATCTTTTACTTATTTCCAAAAAAAAATGTTTGTGAATTTCGGTGTAACTCAATCACATAAATATTTTACGAATAGAAGGACTTTGCCGCTGAAAGGTTTTAACTTTTATCATTTAGCAAAACTGTCGGCTCTCGGGTTTTTTTTTTTTTTTTTTTTTTTTTTTTTTTTTTTTTTTTTGTGCCACAAAAATTTAAGAGTAAAGTATCCTTTTCAATAAGGACAAAATTTCTATTATATAATGTGTGGTACAAAAAAGCGTAAGTGTTGGCAGCTATGTCATTTGGAAAGGGAATATTTTGGCAGTATTCCGACATCTATCTCAGCCAAGAGATTATTTTCTGTCGCCGAAAATACAGTTACAAAGACAAAGAAAAGTAAACGTTCTACAGGCACCTATTATCAAAATCAGTATTATTCAGTTGATTGCGTTAAAAATATGTAGCATAAAGTTTAAAAAACATTAAAAACATAATTTGAACACTAATATATTATTCCCGTTGTTGCCAACTCATAGGCTTTTCTGTACCACAAAATTTTAATAGAAATTTTTGCCTTCATTAACCTGCAGATAACGGTGATTTAAAAAGTTGAAATTTACTATTAAATTTTTGTAGTACCAAAATGCGCAAGATTTGGCAGCTATCATTCTATGCATTAAAACATTAAATAACAATAAAAATATTCCGAAATGTACAAAAAACTATATTGCTATTTTTTCTCCCATATTTTTCGGATATCGATGTGTTTCAGACGTATCATAGAAAAATCGATATAATCTAAATATAAAAGAAATTGTCCATCACTAAAGTATACCCGGTATATTATCTCAGTAATGAAATGCACAGCATGCAGTTTTACAAAAGATATATAATGTTGTATCTTATAAATTTTCTTATGTTTAATCCTTTTGTTCATTATTCTCAGGGAATTCCGAAGAAATCTTAATAGATCAGGCGTCAGTAACCTTTGTAGACATTCACATGTTACAGATGAAGTATAGCAAAACATACTTTGGTTAATCATGATTAATCTACATCATACCTTAGAGTAAAGTCTGCAATATGTTGTTATGGAAATATCTAAGCTAATTATTTTAGATTAACCTACAGAATAAATGCTTTATTATTTCTTTTATCTAATAGTTCTTGAAAGAACTTTATAAAATCCCGATTTGAAATATCCCCATATGCGTTTATTATATTTGTATTTGAGAAATGTTTATTTTTACTTGAGTAGTATACACTTCGTTATGTTAATATTTCATACTTGAGCTGATCATATAAAATACGAAAACAAACATAAGACTATAGGCAAATGAAAAAATCATAAAATGCAATTAATCCTTTCAGGGGCAAGGTACTTATATTCATAAAATGTTAACACCAGTGACACCAGTAATGTGACACCAGTATTTACAATAGAATTTATTTTTAAAGGAGTAAAAGCATATTTTCACGTACTTAATAAAGATGAACATTTCATTATAAAATTCTGGTGCCAATGTGTCAATTAGGGATTAAAATTATGTGATGCCGTGACGGCAACACCGCCCTTCAAAGGGTTAATTATGCCATAATTTTATAAATTAAAAGATTTAATTTTTTTTTCGAAACATATTGTATAATTGAATTGAATATTGTTGCTTTATAAACCCTTAAAACCTATCACTATCTGTAATCATATCAAATTATGTATTTTTAATTTTTGAAGCCTGTCAGTATATTAGTACGCAATTACAAGGTGTACTTGATAATGATGTACACCATACTCCATAACTGACAACTTTTAAGATTTCGTCTTACCACTAAAATTCAAGAGTAAATATTATCTTACTCAATCATCGAAATCTCAACATTCAACAAGGCGAAAATCTCTATTAAATTTTAATGGTAATAAAAAAGCGTAAAAGTTGGCAGCTGTACGGACGAAAGAAATAACATACTATAATTATAAGGAGAAAATCCGAAAATAAGATTAATTATAACTTTTTGATTTTATCATTAACCTTCCGTCTACCAGACGGGTCCATTGGACCCGACATGTACATTCAAAATATTTATTCAAACCAGAAATTTCTTCAAAACAAACTAAATGTATAAATCAGACAATAATAAGTTAAATAAACAAATTAAATAGTTTTAAGTAAAAATTCTGGTGTAGAATGTTTTTATAAAACTTGAGTAAAATTTCCGGTAGTTCTAGGGTTAAAAAAGGTTAATCAATTTTGCAACATATACTTTATTATTCAAATGACTATTGTAACGTATTTATTTCACCAAACCTGTTAGTATGCACGAAAATATACATTTCTCTGTTTTAAATTTTGTTTGTTTGAATATTTAAAAAAAGTGAAAATATAACGTTTTAGAAAATCGATATTTCTTTTCATTTCTATAGAAGTGCAATAATATGTCAGTATATATAAAACTTTGATATATTAATCTTTTCATTATGATTTTTTTTTTTTTTTTTTTGCTTTAGTATAGAAATTACAACAGCGTTTCCCTATACCGAACATAAAAAAGTCCGTAACAACGTTATTTATTTTAGATACATTAAAACAAATGTCATTTATAACTTTCTAATAATCGATACAATGGATTTTTACTCCTTAATACCTTTATCTTTTAATGCATCATCAAGGTATCGATCAATTTAGAAGAATAAGAACTAAATTTCCAATCAATCATTTATTACAACGTATCATAAGCTTTTCGGGCGACCATCCATTTTCTAAATTGCCTTATTTTGTTCTACCCTACAGTGAACATGAATGTATTAGAAAAATGTTAATATGTGAAAATAAAAAAGTTACAGCGTAGAAATAGAAAATGATAAAAAATAAGTGTTAAAAAGTGATATTTTTATTTTTATTGAGAAAACTGCATTTATTTGTGGCATAATGAACTTATTTTTAAAGTAATTCTAACCCCCCCCCCCCCGCACACATACACACATTATGATCCGAAACTTCGCAAAATAAATTAATACTGGAACGACCGGTATGAGTCGATTCCACTCCAACCACATGATTAAATGTCAAATGGAGCCAGGATTTTTTTCATAAAATAAGTTAAATTTAAAGCACGTATTTCAGTTAAATAATTTTAAATAAAATTCTCGTGTGAAATATTTTTATGGAACTTGAGTAAAATTTCGGGGAGTTCTAGTGTTAAGTACTTTCAATAAAGTTTATGCCAAGCCCATGGGGCATTTCTGACATATTTACATATAAATTAGTTTTAACCCCTTAACGGTAGCATTAAATTGCGGTTTAAAAATTCAAATTGCCTATTTGCACCACTTTAAAAAAAAAAAGAAATATTCATATTATTTAATGACAGGTAAAATAATACCATAATGAAACCAATTACACTATTTTATAAAGCTGGTGGCAATCAAACAATCTGAATAAAAGGCACATCCCGTAAATAGCACGGGAGCGAAAATTAAGGGGTTAAGTATGAATCGTATATTGACTGAAAGCGTGGTATATTTCTGAAACGTCAGCGTAGCTGCCACATTGTACAGTTTTTGTTACCACGAAAATTTAAAAGAAAATTTTGTCGTGGGTCGTCGTAAGAAATCGTCAGATTTTGGCGTTTGTTATTGATAAAATTTAGTATTAAATTTTAGCTATGAGGCAAATCCGTACAAGTTGGCAGCTATGTTCATGTCTAAAAAAATATTTTTCATGTGTTCCGCGATTGAGGTGGATTGTTTGCACTTGCGATTCCCAAAAGAGAAAATTTATATGCAGGGTGATTAAAAAAAAAAAAAAAAAAAAAAAAAAAAAAGTTGACAAAATGACATGGCAAATCAGACATACAATAAGGATAAAAAATCACACAGCGATGAAAAATTGAAGGGATTTTATGGTGAGTTCTTCGTAAGAAATCGTCAGATTTTGGCGATTGTTATTGATAAAATTTAGTATTAAATTTTAGCGGTGAGGCAAATCCGTACAAGTTGGCAGCTATTTTCATGTCTAAAAAATATTTTTCATGTGTTCCGTTATTGAGGTGGATTGTTTGCACTTGCGACTCCCGCAATAGAAAAGTTATATACAGGGTGATTAAAAAAAAAAAGTTGACAAAATGACATGGCAAATCAGGCATATAATAAGGACAAAAAATCACACAGCAATGAAAAATTGAAGGGAGTTTATGGTGAGTTCTCCATAAGAAATCGTCAGATTTTGGCGATTTTCATTGATAAAATTTAGTATTAAATGTTAGCGGTGAGGCAAATCCGTACAAGTTGGCAGCTACGTTCATGTCTAAAAAAATGTTTTTCTTGTGTTCCGGGATTGAGCTGAATTGTTTGCACTTGTGACTCCCGCAACAGAAACGTTATATACAGGGTGATTTAAAAAATACGTTGATAAAATGACATGGCAAATCAGGCATGCAATAAGGATAAAAAAAATCACACAGCGGTTAAAAATTTAAGGGAGTTTATGGTGAGATCATCGTAAGAAATCGTCAGATTTTGGCGATTGTTATTGATAAAATTTAGTATTAAATTTTAGCGGTGACGCAAATCCGTACAAGTTGCCAATTATGTTCATGTCTAAAAAAATATTTTTCGTGTGTTCCGCGATTGAGGTGGATTGTTTGCAATTGCGTCTCCCGCAACAGAAAAGTTATATAAAGCGTGATTCCAAAAAACGTTGACAAAATGACATGGCAAATAAGGCATACAATAAGGATAAAAAATCACATAGTGATGAAAAACTGAAGGGAGTTTATAGTGAGTTCTGTGGCTTGCGCCAAATGCCCAGTTTTAGATGCACACTGATTAAATTATCAAAACAATAGAGTATCAAAATTTTCTCTTACCTTTGCTGGTAAGTAGACGAAGAGCTCTCTTTCTTCTTTCGCCAGTGAGGAATTGGCTGAAATGTTTAAAATAATTTTATTTACTGATAAACTGTGTGTTGATTCACTATTTGTATGAGAAAGGATTTTCTTCATAAATGGCACTATCTTTAAAGCACTCTTCTTTTTATTAATACACTCTTGAATAAATGCTTGAACACTGCAAAAAACAAATAAAACAAGTTAGATTACAAATATATTAAACATCATATACTGTCAGGAGTGGAGAGTTTATGTCAGTGATTTAACAATAGTTTTTGCACTGTGAGTTCGTACGTACTTGCTTGGTCGAAACCAGCATTCGCACTGAAGCTATGGGGCTCTCCAAAGTTCCTAAAAATTTCATTTACAAAGAAAACTGCAGACTTTGCATAATTACTTTTGTCGTCTCGTGCCCACACGAGCAGGCCTGTTGAAGCAGAATACAGCAGCATGTTTTCGTGGTGCTGCCATCTGTTGACACTTTCGATTAACACTTTGTCCCTATGCAGTATCTCCATCTGCTGGTTTTCTGCAGAAATACTCAAGTAGGTCCTTGAATATTATGAATTGGAATGTTAATATGCTTCGCATGAAGCACTGATAACATATTTTACAAACGAATATATACGTACGGCATATCTCACAAGAAAAAGGTTGTTTCAAGCGCGGAGGGTTTTTGTCACAAAACACGCATATCTCGAGAAGAATTCCATCACATAGGAACAAGGGTCGCAAACCACGTATTTAGTCACAAATACAGGGTTTTTTCATCCTAACTTAACTCGGGTCGATGGTCATAATTTCGAGAAAAATTAAAACATTGCAATGAAAATGCAACGATATGGACCTTGTTTTGTGTGAAAAGTTATAAAATCACGAAAAGATCTGGAAAAACACGTTGCTCAAGCAATCGATGATACCGTATGAATCGATCACCACAGTCGAAAATGTGGGGCGACCAGTGCCGTTGCTACCGAAACGCTCAAGGCCTGAGGACACGAGTTATGACGTCATCACTAATCGACCGACTTCTCACTAGTGTTGGGATTCACACCGGAAAATTTTGAATAGTAATTTATTTTATCTGATTTGTGGAATATCTATCATCTGATAAAACAATAACAACTATTTAAGGTGAGAATTCGGAATCCCTAAATAAAAATTCAGCCAGATGCGGAATGCCTCAGTATTGCCTCATCTGTGGCAAAACTGTGGCATTCCGAATCTGGCAGAATTTTTATTGGGGGATTCCAAATTCTCACCAGTAAGTTTAAATAGTTATTATTGTTTTATCAGATGATAATTCTTCTACAAATAAAATAAAAGAAAATTGCTATTCAAAATTTTCCGATGTGAATTCCAACACCAGGGAAAAGTCGATCGATTAGTGATGACGTCACAACTCGTGTCATAAGGCCTTGAGTGTTTCGGTGGCAACGCCAGTGCATACTAATGCCGCGTATATTGCAAACTTCTACCACTTTTGTTTGGTGTTATCACACTTACAACAAAGGTGAGAATGCCTGTTAAATGTTTTATCATAATATACTTCAGCTTTCTGAAAGTTATGACCATCAACCCAAATTGAGCTAGGATGAAACACCCCGTATTTGTGATTCCCTAAGTGATTTCCAACACTCTGCTCCTATGTGATTTTTTATCCTTGTTTTTATGCCTGATTTTCTATGTCACTTTGCCAACTTTTTTTTAAACCCTGTATATTTTTAGAGAAAAAAATTATGATTAAGAAATTCAGTGCTGATACATTACTATTGATAAATATTCTGAAGCATAATAATATTTGATTTTAAAGTTTGGACTTTAAACTGCTTAAGTACAAATTTAATTTAAGTGTAAAAATGTAAGACACGCCCACAACCATATGAATGGACTGAGCATTATACGACACCTTATTTTTATCTAAGCAGAACTTTTAAACCAATTCTTCGATTCCCATTTTTTTATGGAGAGGGGTGGAAGAGGAAGGTAGAAACGTATTGCTTCTGGTGGTGCTGCCCTATCAAGCTTCGTAAAATCCAAAAGCGCTTGCTTAATTTTCTGTCCTTTTTAAATTTATAAGTTCTAACTTTCGTAAAATTGTTCCAAATGTCACGAATTTTGAATACGGTGTTAAGGTAGACAGTACTAATTTAGGTGTTTGAAATCGTATTGTGTACATTTTTCTTCTTTTGTTTTGCAGGAAACATAAAATTTCTCAACACTAGAACGCCTGGAAGGAGTCGATTCGACTCCGACCATGTGATTAGATGTCAATTGGGACCAGAAATTTTTTCATAAAATAAGTTAAATTGAAACCACGCAGATCTATGTTAAATAAAACAATTATATAATTTAAAATAAAAATTCTGGTGTCAAGTATTTTTATGACACTTGAGCAAAATTTCCGGGCGTTCTAGTGTTAATATAAGAGCGTCTATTACTCTTCAAAATTAGCGAGATAGAGGTGCGTATTTGTGTACCTTGTATCCAGTGTTGCCAGTGGCATAGCTGCCAACATTTACCCTTTTTTCTCACCACTAAAATTTAGTAATAAATGTTGTCTTATTTGATCGACGAAATCATCCGATTAGATAATACAAAACTATCTGTTAAATTTTAGTGGCAACGAAAAAGGGTAATAGTTGGCAGCTATGCAGTTGGCTACTTTTTTTCAAATTCAGATTTCTTGATTGGCACCACTTTTTTGAAATAGTAAAAGTTGCCTTATTTAGTAATATATTATATAAGGCTAAAACATAAGGAATTTTGTCATTTTAGAAAAGTGGTACCAATCAAGAAATCTGAATTTTTAAAAAGTACACTGCTTGTGTCTTAAAAGGTTAACATAACTGCCAAAATGTATGCTTTTTTGCTACCACTAAAATTTAGTAGAAATTTTCGTCTTCTCTAATCGTGAGATTTCGAAGATTAAATAAGATAACATTTACTATAAAATTTTAGTGCTAAGAAGAAGGCGTAAAAGTTGGCAGCTACGTGTTAATTATATACCGTAATTTCCGGCGAATAAGCCACGGCTAATTTAACTCTGTTTCACACCGGAAAATTCATTTAAAAAATAATATCAAATAAATGCTAAGTAGAAATACCTCACATTTTACTTTAAAAAAAATTCTGTTAGGAAACAGAGTTTTCTGAGCCGCGGCTTATACGCGGAAAATTACGGTATATAATTTATGAAGCATCTTGCCTCTGCTTTTTAGTATAGTGATTTCATAATATTTAGTCAATATCATTTGTTTCAATGGTTTAATCTTACAGAAAGTTCTCTCTCTGTCTCTCTCTATACACACATATATATATATATATATATATTTCTGTATATATATACATACATACCTGTCTTTGAAAGGAAATTTGTCAGACATAGGGTAAATGCACCAGTAGTCGGCCACTTTGAGATAAAATACGTTATTAATAGCTTATTTTTGGTTTCAAATGAAATATTACAATCCCCCTATATGTAACCATCGTTTATACGTCATAAGCCATCAGCAATGAATTGTGGGTATTTTTATTGCATTAGTAATCAGCCATTTTTTTATTTGGTTGCGGTCAGATAACCGTTTTTACTATTCTTTTGTTAACCGATGACAAAATTTTTAAAAGACTAGTATTAATTTAGTTCTTATTATTTTCTAAAAATGTAAGACTCTATTATTAAAAAACTTAATAAACTAATGTTTTTCAGTATCAAAATTAAATAAGTGTGTTTGTATTAATTAATTTTAATGTGGCCGATTATTGGTTATCATATTTAATTACATGTTCAGTAATCGGCCACCACGGCTAACTACTGGCTAAAAAGGCCATTTCACTTTTTCGAGTCTATTTTTAATAATTTGATTTTCACAATTTGCGATTTATATAACCTTTTGCTTGCATTTTATTTTATGCACACTATATATATGGTAATAACGGGTTCTCGGTAAATTCTGGGGTAATAACGCCACGTTAAGGTTCTACCAATTTTTACGGCTTAGTTTTAGATTTTTTCCCAAACAAATATAGGATTTGATACAGCAACTTATTGATTATGTATACAAGAAAAACTATTTTAGCAGATACCTATTCATAAAATGTAGTGGCGTGATTTCCTGACCAATGCTATTAGGCATTATTACCCACATGCAAGGTAATAACACCATGTAAACAAAACCATAAAATAACATGGAATAATGGCATGTAAATTGTTTAATTTTAAAAATACAAACTCTACACCTTTAGAAATTGACAAATTTCGGACGTACAAATTTCGCTTTATCTTTTTTAGTTTTCAATAATGACAATAATGGTCTCTCGTGTATAAAATAAAAATAAAATAAAATAAAAAATGGCGTTCTGCCACTGAAAAGAATCAACCTGGGTAATAACACTAGTAGATTGCGTTATTACCCCGGTATGCATTTTGCGCAGTATATTTTAAACTACAAGATTCCTCGCGAATACATCCAAAAGCTTCCACAACATTTTGAAAGTACATGAAATACACTACAAATTTATGTAATAAGCAAAGTATTTCATAACAAATATATCGCTGACCCACAAGAAAAGTGACACATTTCAGGAAAAGTCAATTTCAGAGGAGAGGTAATAGAACATTTGCCCGATTTTACTGTAACATGAAATTATAGCACTAGCTCTGCATTCAGGAATAAAAACGTGCATAAATGTATAAAACCCTTAAGAATGAAGACGTAGGATAAGGTTAGGTGGGTTGCGTAATTTTACCCCTCCGAACAATCCACACCTCTTCTGTGGTCACAAATGGACATATAGTGTAATAATGTGATTTTTCGTATAACTGCACTTACGAAATTTTTAATGTAGCTAGATGCACCTATGACAGACATATTAGTGGAATAAAATGTAAAATGAATTTTTGCGAGATGTGTCACTTTTCTTACGGGGGACTGATATAGTCTCCACACCACAGAACTTAACTAGAAAATTTTAGATCGGACGTTTACTCTTACGAGCTTATTCCTGCGATAAGGTCTGTAAATGTAACAAATTAACTTTTAGCTGTTGTTTGTTATTCAGATGACTCAGAGCCTTTGAGCGCAGAAGCCGAAGTGCTATTTTACCGGATTCCTTCATAATTACGCCTAATATTAGCACCTTGGCGTTATTACACACCCTGGCGTTTATACCCCAGGACACCTGATATAAAATGCAAATGGGAATTTCGTTCCGACAGCTTATAACATTAGATTTTCGGAATAGATTTCGATGGAACTTGCATCGTTAGTTAGATATTTTTTCAGGAAAGGTTTAGGTTTATTGTATATCATTCTACGTTGCTTAGTTATATCATCACTTGCGGATGTTTTGTAATCTGATGAACTCGATTATGAAGTATTAGCATTTGAAATATACTAGACGATTTTGATGAGATTTTCATTGTTAATTAGATAATGATTTAAAGATGTTTTAATATATTGCATTATATCGTTCTACCGTTATTTACTAATCCTATTGTAAATGATGAACTCAATGATTGTTCAATGATTCTTATCAGTGAAATGTTTGTCGGACAAATTAAACATATAATAGTACAATGGTATTCGTATAGTTTACTTCAATTCGCAGTGCTATTTCAGACAAAGACACATTTTGATTTATAATTTGTAATGACGGCGATAGAAAATATGTAAACAGTGAATTTCACCTTGTATTTACAAGGTAAAATTCACCGATATATTTCGTTTGGGAAAATCGACCAGCATGAAGCCTTATAATATACTAATGTTATAAAGTATAAACGTTTGTTTGTTTCTTTTGTAGGAGGAAATCTTTGAAACTGCCGAATCACTTTTAAAAGTAAGAGCTAAAAAATGATGGTGACAGTCTCTGCAGAAGCAAAACACGTTCTAAAATATCCCTTTTTTGTAATACTGAGGGTGTTACATATTTAAAACTTGACATGGTGTTTTTTAAAGAGATAAATGCCCACTGAAAATAGTTTATAAAGCAAAAGCGAAATATAAAACGCTGAAATGAGTAGAAAAGGTTCTAAAAACGTTGAAAATTATGATTAATATCAAAATGTTAAGGATAAAGCTTTGAAATATTAAATGACAGTTATTTCTAAAACGGAAATGTTTCACTTAATAGCTATGATAAATTTGAAATTTAAAAAGATAAATTAATCAAAAAAAAAGTTATACTTTTAGGGATAGAAGTAAAAATACGTAATTTAAATATTGGATTGAAACTCGACATAGCTGTTGCTTACTCGCACAGAGCAGGTTTTTTGAATGTGGTAAATTTAAAGTGTGAAATGTGCGGAAATCATACTTAATCTTTATCTACGGCATTATGATCTACTTTAATTTTTTTCATGTAATATGTTTTTTTCAGTTACTACAATGAAAATTAAAGGATAAACATGAAATAAATACTCATCCGTGAGAAATTTAATTATTTAGACGTAATTAATAAAGTGGTACTTTAAAGTATCGTCAGAACACTATGACTAAATTATCGTAACAGAAAACCCACAAGGGATTTCAATTGGCACCAGAAAATATTGTCGATTTAATAAGTATGTGAAATATAGGCTTTTTCTTATTTACAAATAAATCGTTTGGCAAATTCCGGTGCCAATCATTTATTTCAACACTTTAGAACTGAAAATGCTTTACTCCTGAAAGGGTAAAAAAAAACTATTTTTTTTTTTTAGGTTTCCATCTTGTTAGCAGTCCTTTAGTGTAGCGGCGTCAATATTCCAGAGACAACATTTTCACTCGCATATATTCATACTCAACATATGAATTTACATATGCCATTTCTACCATAGCAAAACGTGCTGGTGCCACAACTTTTTCGATTTCCTATAAAAAATAACAATGAAACAGAAAAGGAATATTAGGGAAATCATTACTACACTACATTTTAGTAATTGCATTTTAAAGCCGATGAAAACGATGGATAACTACACAGACAAAAAGTAAACAAGAAGTGTTTTTCCAACACCCAGTGTACTGACGGTACTTAAAAGTACCACCGAGTAATTCAACTGTTAAATCAAATATATGCACCGTTCACCTAAAATAGCGAGTCAAATTGTATTCTAAGACCATAATGAACACATAAAAAAAATTCAACACTTATCTTATATTGTTTACTGTGTTTGCAGCAATGAAAAGACGAGAGTGGCAATCTGTACAAAAAGTCGGCACAAAACACATCGACTGCTTCAAAGATAGCCCCATTCCTCTCTAAAATAACAAACCTAGAACTACTGCTGCCATGTATTCGGATAAAGTGGAGTTAAAAGAGCGTTTTTTGCAAAGTACCATTATAATATTAGTAATATTCATAATGGTATAAAAGTTTAAAGTGAGTGGTACTTATAAGTACCGTCAGTAGATAAAGGGTTAAAACGATGATTTATTTGGGAATTGCGAGGACTATTGCTAGAAACTTGAAATTTTACATGGGTTTTACTTTTAAGACATTGCTCTCACAACATAGGTTGTAAGATATTCGAAATTTAAGAGTTGAAATGTTTCTTACAATCATCTGACGGGTTATTAGGATGAAATTTCAACAAATTGCGTTTTATTTAATAATATTTAAACTTTCTGCGGAAATATAACTTCTTCCTGATTTGAATAGGCACACAAATATAATTTATCCCTAATGTTAATAAGTACACAAATATCATTTTCAATATTTCAATAACCACACAGGCACGGATTGTGATAGCTTTTCAATAATATAAAATAAAACTTATTATCTGGTTGATTAACTCGATAGTCAGCAATAATATTAATTAGAGGCTAACTATTCGGTTTTAAAATCCCATCTTCTGCTTCTATAGAACTTAAATTTTAAAAACTGAAGCTAACATTATTCATTTTCAAAGAAACTGGCAATTTAAAATATACATTACACAGAATATCAATAATCGATGTCTATGACATGTTAAAATTTCACATCGAAACTCGTTCTGTTAGTACCGCCAGAATGACGAATTGACGCCCTATTCTGATCGTATCCTAAATATCACGAAGCAGATAGTAATATTTTTACTGTACTATTCTAATATGCAACATATTAAAATTTCATTCCGAAATTCGATGATACGATAGTACAACTAAAAGGAAGAATTAGCGCCCCGTTTTTCTCATATCTTATAAAGATATCACGAAACAGACTGAAGCATTTGTATTATACAAATCTGTAACTTTAATCATTAACATTTTATACTCAAAATTGAAAATGAAATAGCATCGCCAAAATAATGAGTTGGCGACCAGTTATGTTTCTATAGTACTCAGATACCACGAACAGATTGAAATACTTAAATCGTATTAATCGAAGAGACATATTAAAATTTCATTTCGAAATTCGATGACCAGATAGTGCCGAAATAAGAATTGGCGCCTCATTCTGCTCACATCTTTCAAAGATATTACGAGGCAGGCTGTAATATTTCATAGTTGCCAACTTTTACGCTTTCTTGCTACCATTACAATTTAATAGAGATTTTCGTCTTGTTTAATCGTGAGATTACGGCGATTTAATAAAAAAAAACATTTGCTATAAAATTTTAGTGGTAAGAAGAAAGCGTAAAAGTTGGCAGCTTTGAATATTTGTAATGTACTATTCGAGATATGCAACTTATTAAAATTACATTTCGAAATTCGATGACGAGATAGTACCGCGAAAATTAAGAATTGGCGCCGCGTTCTGCTCATATCCAACAACGAAATCGCAAGACAAGCTGAAATATTTGCATTGTACTAGTCGAGATATGCAACATCCCGAAACTCGATGACAGGATGGTAACTCTAATATGACGATTTGGCGTTCCCTGCTGCTAATATCATACCAATATATGCATCGACAGATCAGTCATTTATGTTCTGTTAATAACCTTGTCCTACATCATAAGTTCATTTTGAAACAAGATGACGCAATATTTTTTTTTTCTCTGCCCGCCGCACAGTGGGACGTTTTGACGATCTAGGTTGACAGAATTATTTCGTTGAAGTTTAATTAGTTTTTGCTGATTTTTCGAATGTATTCCTAATAAAATAGCTCAAACAGTGAGAAATAAATGGTTTATTTAACAATAATGTTTCAAAATAAAAATATAATGAAATACAAAGAATGCGTTAAACGTACTTATTTTACTATTAAGTAAAAACAATTTAATCCACACATATAAGTTAACATTCATTTCTTATTTTATTTTTGTGTACTCAGATTTGCGTTAGAAATTTGTGTAGTCATCCAGAAAAATAAAATTTTAAAAATAAAATCATATTAAAAAAACTTTACTCTTTTGTGTTACCCTGTAAAACATATAAATGCTACCTAAATTATTTTCAGTTCAAAAAATGCTGTTGTGTGAGTAAATAACCTATATAAATTTTATTCAATTGAAAATAAAACTTCTACATATAGACGGTAATGTATCTGAAATTTTTATGTGTCCCTGTAAAAAAAAAAAAAAAAAAAAAAAAAAAAAAAAAAAAAAAAAAAAAAAAAACTGCTAGGCACTTTATTTTCAATTTTAAAAAAATGCTATTGTCTACCTCAATATCCTATAGTCATTTTGTTGAAATTTAATTAAATAATTTGTTAAATTTTAATTAATTTGAAATTTATATTAGAATTTCTACTATTTAGCAACAATCTTTAAGGGATCTTTTGTGTGGCTCTGTAAAAAAAGCATAATTTATACATTCGTTAAATTATAATTTAATAGAATTGTCCAAAAACGCATGTAGGTAAAGCTTCAGCTCAATTAGGTAATTGAAAGTGGTTTAGAATTGTCTTGCAAGATTTGAACTAGTTTTTATGCGGCCCTGTAAAAAAAGGCGTCACTACTACGTTCCATAAATTATAATAATATTGCATTACCATCAAAATTACATATCTTGAGCAAAGTTTCAGCTCAATCAAATTATTGAAATTGGTTTAAAGTTAACTTGCATGTTTTAATCTATATTTTGTGAATCTCTGTAGAAACAGTATCCTAAACAAACTTCTGCGTTCTTTAAATTACCATAATATTGTATTGCCATTCAATTTCTACATGTATTCATTGTTACGGCTCAATTGGATAATTAAAAGTGGTTTAAATTTAATTTTCAAGATTTGCACTAAACATACATACATGCACTTCAAGTTAATATGCTTGTTTATTATTAAAAATTTAACGATCTACAGCTATCTGCAAGAGCTTTTTTAATTTTTCAAAACTTTAGGAATGGCACTTTGATTTAAATAATGCTTATTGCTGAATAATATGTTAAAAGTCAAGATGATTTTTTTAAACAACATCAAGGATCATTCAGAATTACAACCATCGAAAAAAGCGGTTAAGCGGGTTTAATATCGCTTATTTTCAAACAAAAATGGGTTAAATTTGACCGTGACAAACCTGTGACATATGTTCAGCAAACTCGTGGATGCAAATAAAACAGAGTAGTCACGAGTTGCTTTCAAACTTAGAGAAAGCTAGTGCAGCTTTTGAAACTCCCTCAAACCAACTGCGAAAATGTCTTCTTCGCGGTCATAATTAATGGACACCTCGGATTTTTTTCCACAAAATTCGTACGGATCTTGAAAATACAGAGATTCAGCTACCAGTTTACTCAGATTTTTCAAATTCCAAGATGATTGGAAAAATGAATTTTGTCCACCTAGATCAGCAAACGTCCCAATGTGCGTCGCTTAGTCCACGATGGCTAAACAGAAATTTGAATGGAGCGAAACAGCACTGAAAACTGGCGGTTTGAAGCAATTAAAATAATATAACTTTGTAAAAAATCACCATAAAGTAAAACGAGCTCATTTTTGACCTTGTTCACTTGCGAACACGTGTTTGCTGTAGCTGATGACGAGCTGTTATGTTTTTAGCTCGTAACGCGTACTGTGTATTGTTTCATTTTATGGTGATTTTTTACAAAGTTTTATTATTTTAATAGAAATTTGAACTGACGACTACTAGATAATTTGGTACTTTTAACTTTAGTTTCCATAAAGAACACGAATGAAAACTCATGCATCAAAAATAAATTACAAAAACACTTCCCTTGACTTGCAGAATTCTTTAACGAAATTTAGCTGCTTAATACTGTAAAAAATATAAACATTTTAGAAAAGGCATAATACATTTGAAAACCAGATTACAGTCTCTAGCCGGAAAAATAGTTCAATACTTTTATGCCGTCCTGTATTTAATCTAAAGATTTGTATATTTTTTATACATAGTATGATAAAACTTAGTATAGTAAGAAAATGTATAGCAGATTGAAAATTCAACTTCAGCAATTTCTACCACTATACGGAAACATACTTGGATTATTTTGTGCAGCCCTGTATATTACCAACAGATTGAGAAGTTTGATTTTAAGAATCCTTTAAAAATTGAATTTCCTTCAAATTCATTAAAATACCTAACAATTATAACATACGAATTATGCGAATAAAAAAAAATAAAGTACGTTTTAGATATGATATGACAATAAATACAATAAAAACGTCTTTTTCCTATTTTTAAATTTGTATAGTAGGCTGGAACGAGTCTATACTTCTATAATTCCGTAGAAATACACAAAATAACTCATTATCTTTAAAATTCGCTAGGCGAGAAATTCGCATGTGGTGCAACATAAGAAAATACAATTCATTTTTGTATAACAAGAAGTTTTACGAAAATACATTACAATCTCTCCCATGTCACCCAGAATTCATAAGAGCACAGCTACCAAATCTTCCACTTTTTTGAACTACAAAAATTTGATAGTAAATTTTACCTTCTTTAACCCTTTAGTGCGCAGCTTTGCATATATATGCAAACGACACTGTTTTCAATTTAATAGATTTTTTTTTTATTCGCATATACCTAATTCACACCAGAAAATTAAAATAACAATATTTGCTTTAGTTAAAAAGCAGACATTCCGTATTTAAATAAAGCAAAATTAACCATTGAAACTTTCTGTTGTAATATCACAATCTCTGAACTACGTAATTTCTAGAACGCATTCTATTTTGGGAATAAGAAAGTTAAAGGTTAAGTTTTATAAAATAAATAATTATATAAAATAAGGCATTTGGAGATATACTTATTAAAGTACTTACTAATTTGCATTATTTTAGCGTAAAACAGCCATATGACAGTAGTTTTTACTTGTATTGTAGATGTGCAACAGAAGAAAAAATCGACGTATTATATGAAAAATATATCTCTGATTTTTTTCATTATTTTTCCTGTGTAATAAATCTCTCACAGAATCATATACAATTTTTTTTTTAAACAAAATAAAAAAATCGCGCATTTAAGGGCTCCCTTTGAGCTCTGGTTGGTGAATTACTTAAAAATATCCAAATGGCACATTGGTGCCAGTGTGTTGTAAACAAATAATTCGGTTTATTATACACACGGAAAAGTGCATTAATTTATTTTCAAACAAATTTTGTCAAATATTCCGGGGCTATTGTGACATTTGGAGATTAAATTATGTGGGAAGAAATTCACCCAGCAGAGTTCAAAGAGTTCGTCGTAACCTTTAATCGTGCTGATTAAATAATCCAAATATTTTCATTAAATTTTTGTGGTAAAAATAGCGTAAAATGTTTGCAGCTATGCCTAAGAGCGTGCTTTTATCTTTAGAAACACAAAAAACAATATATTTCCTATATTGTTTCCCTTTGAGGACCAATGTACTTCTATTAATAAAATGCTAAATTGTTTGAATGACATCAAAATTTAAAACTATTTTTATTTCTAAATAGGTAAAAGCTTTTCTTGACGTACTTAATAAAATTAAAAACTTCTTTCCAAAATTCCGGCCTCAATGTGGCATCTCACAATTTAAAATGAATTGAGATATATTATATCCCACCACCCTTCAAGGGTAATTATTAATCCTAGAGGAAGCAAGGGGTCGTCGGGTAGCTTCATCGCCCCGAGCCCTCCCTTTCCGGTTTTCGGTGTCTTTAATTTGTGTAATTTCCCTTTTAAATTTGTCCGGTTTCAATTTTTGATTTTTATTTTTTCACTGTGGTTTCCGCTCGGGACATAGGAATCTTGCTTAACCCATTAAGGACTAGCGTTACCATATGGTCACAGCATAACTGTCAACCCTTTTGTTGTTTAAATACCAGTAATTTATAACAAAATTTTTGATTTTCTTTAATGACAGAAATTCCGCTATAAAATAATAAAAATTTTTCTTTTCCAAAAAGTGGTGCGAAAAGCAATTTTTGTATTTTTAAAAGAAACAATAATTCCGTCTTTAATGGGTTAAGCAAAAGAGTCGGAATAAGGGCTGCGGACGAAGAGAGGCCACTCGCCGCGGCGAGCGGCCTCTTTTCGTCCGCAGCCCTTTATTCTTGCACTTATTCCGACTCTTTTGCGGAAGCAAGATTCCTAGGTCCCCAGCCACGTCCCGAGCGGAAGCCAGAATGAAAAAAACAAATTCAAAAATTGAAACCGGACATATTTAAAAGGGAAATTACACAAATTAAAGACACCGAAAACCCGGAAGGGAGGGCTCGGGGCGATGAAGCTACCCAACGACCCCCTGCTTCTTCTAGCTTATTATTAGCGGTAGCTTTAAAAAACAAATAATACTTTTATTGCTCGTAATTTTTGGAAATGTTTTAAGACGCTTTTGTAGTATCGTAGACTTTTGTGCTTAGGCCCATTTTTTGTTTAACTCATAAAATGTTTGCCACTCACCATTTAAAAATTGTTATATAGGGTTCGTATCGTACAGGTACCGTTATTTTCAAGGCGAAATATCAGTATTTTCTATAGAAAAATAATTCTAGTTTAAATGCCCAAAATTTCGCCTTAGTTAAGGAGAGATTTTCTATAAGAAAATACTGTTGCCGAAGAATTTCTTTGTCTGGAAATTCAATGACCCTTACGAACCCTGATTATATTATGTATACATACCGCCAGTACCATGCCAAACTATAGAATATGAAAACAGTGTTGGCCGAGAGCTTACTTTTTTAAAATTCAGATTTCTTGATTGGCACCACTTCTTCAAAAGTTAAAATTCCCATTGTTTTCGCGTCAATTATTATGTAAGTAAATAAGACGAATTTTACGATTTTAAAAAATTGATGCCAATCAAGAAATCTGAATTAACCCGTTAACCGCCAAAACTATAAGGTTGAGGTTTTCAACTTTCTAGCTAAACGTCGTTTAGCACCACAAATACTGAAATATAATTTTCGCATTATTTGATCTTAAAATTTTGCGTCTTTAAGTAAGGCTAATTTTTTAATTAAAAAATAGTGGTTGGAAGAAAAGAATTTAAATATAGGCATTTATTTTCACTGTTGCGTCAACGCAACACCAGCGGGTTATGGGTTAAAAAAAGTATACCACTGGCAAAAATGTTTTCATATTGAATAGCTTGACATGGTAACGAAGATATGTTTATAGTATTTTGTTATTATTGGAATTGCCGTATACACTTAAAACTGAAAATTATTCAAATAGAATAATTTTCCTAAACCAATGCAAAAGCCTGTAGGTAAACGAACATGTACATAGGGGCGATAGTTATTGTGCCTAGGGACAACCTCTCAAATATTGAATTAAAATTCTATAATGAACAAGAAACCTACATTAATTTTTTTATAAAACAATCATTATCAGAAAACTCGTGTGTAGAAAATACACATGTTTAAAATATTAGGTGGAACGGAAAGTCATGTCCGTTTCGGAAAATCAATTCGTACCGGAAAGTTCTGCCAAGTAATATTAGACATTAGATATCGGAATCAATTTCTAATAATTAAATGACAGAATTTTCCGGTATGAATTGACTTTCAGAACGGCCTAATAGCTTTAAAATTGCATTTCTTTTATAAAATGGAAAACTAACACACAAATTAACATATCACTAACCCACAATATAGAAACAATTTAAATTCTAAAAATCTTCCAAAATAATAGTACATAAATTTATACATAACATGAAAATACATTTTTCATGTTTTATTCTACATTGCAAATTGTAATTTATACATGGTTACGGAACCAAGCATAAGGAGAATATGTGGCATTAATTACAACATTGGGTGGTTTAACACAAAATAGGCTCTGTTATATATTCCTCAGAGATAAGTGATATATTCTACATTGCTCCGAACAATTCGTATTGCAATTTAAACTAGGTATTGTCGTTAGAAGAAAAATATTTTTCTAATGTTTGTAAAATAATCAAAGATTTTAGCTGCAAAATTTTACTTTTTAACCCTTTCCAACAAAGTTGAAAACTGTTTATGATTTCGGTTAATCTGTCCGTCTGTCCGCGCTTAACTCCCGCAAATATACTCGGATTGCCCTCAAATTTTTGGATATTATTGACGTTTAACATAGAACGTTCCCTATTTCAAATGAAGTTTGTAGCATGTTTATTTCAATTACAGGGACAGTCAAAAGTTTCCGTTACATTACGGCCTATGGGAAAAAAATCGTTTAAAATTATTTTTAATGGTGTTACACGCTTTCAAAAATAATAAAACTGATATGTATTAATGATGTGCACTAAAGTATGCATTCTTCGGAATATGCGGTGTAAAGAATAGTTATTATTCATTTACAGGGCCATACAAAATAATTCCGTTACATAATCATATGGGGGTGGGAGGAATTGTTTACGGCGTATTTTAATTATGTTAAATTATTTCATGTATAATGAAATTGTTAGCGGTCGCTGAGGTTTACTACAACATATTTCATGTATAATACGAAGTGCATAGCATTTACAGGGACACACAAAAGATTTCAGATACTATATTGTATTCGAAGTACTGTACATTAACGATGATTGCTGGAAATGCATTTTTAATTATGATATGCGCTTTTATGTTTCACCATATTTATACATACTATTTGATATGTATAAATGCTATAATTCATATACAGGGCTACACAAAATAATTCGTAATAGTTACTGGGTATGAGTGCAAATTGCTCAAATGTTGTTTTTAAATGAGTTATGAATTTTTACGCTGAACTGCATTTACTTTACTAAGAAATGTTTGTAGAATATAGATAAAATGATATACAGGGTCACGCAAAGTATTGGATAATTGACCGTCTATAAATGAAAATTTCTGGAAATGTGTTTTCAGTATTTTTAAGAGTGTTTTAGCTTGAATTAAATTTGATCCAAATAGTGGCTTGTAACAAAGGTACAAGGTTAACTACAGGGTTGTACAAAAGTATTCAAGTATGTTCCCACCTATTAGTATAAACTGCTGAAAGAGAAATTTCAGCCTGTTATGCGTTTTCTTACTAAACTAAATTTTCCCATTATATTGTATAGATATCAACCTAGAGATCAAATACAGGGTTGTGCAAAAGAACTGGAATACAGGTTTGGCTATGGACGGTAACTGCTGAAATCATTTTTTTAAATGTTTTGTACGTTGTCTAAAATGTTTGCTTAGTTATCTTATAAACATTATTCCTTAAATAACGAAGTTTTGTTAAAGCCTTCAGGATGTGTTGGGAAGTGTTTCATAATCTATGCTTAACGCATTATTTTTCTTTCTTGTTTGATTTTAAAACAGTTTCCCTTCTTCACTTTCGCAGAACCCCATTTCTCTGAAATTCAACACTTAACATACTAACAACCGCTCATTTGACCGTTACTAAATGTAAATATTCCAATATGAAAAGGAAATTTCTTAACCCTCCGTCTACCAGACGGGTCCATTGGACCCGACAGGTACATACAAAATATTCATTCAAACCAGAAATTTCTTTAAAATAAACTAAGTATATAAACCAGACAAAAATAAGGTAAATAAATAAGTTAAATAGTTTTAAATAAAAATTCTGGTGTAGAACGTTTTATTAAAACTTGAATAAAATTCCCGGTAGATCTAGGGTTAATTGAAAAAAATGCATCGCGAACAATAAGTTAAATATCAAATTTACAGTTTTAAATAAAAATTCTTCTGTAATTTGTTTTTTTTATAAAACTTGAGTAATACACGTATTTTTAGTGTACTATAATAATGAAAACGGATGTTGCCTTTCACTCAGATGAGTAATAAAGCTTAAATCTAAATATTATTTAATATAAGGTGTATGGTGGTCCTACGTATTATAGTCTATTGTATGTAACACAGAAAATTTTTGCACAACCTTTTAATGAAAGTTGTTTGCTATTACAATTTCCAACTTGTTTTCTTTTTTCAGATTGAACTGCAGCGTTTCTGCTACTAAGGCAAGATTTGCCAGATTTATTAGATTAATTGTAGATTGATGGTCCGCGAGCTAGCGTTTGTGCTTATAAAGATTAAAGTTTATATCATATGTTACGAATTAAGCGTTTTTTAATTCAAAGATATATTCAGAGTAAATATTAATATGCCGAAATATTGGTAAATTCGTGAGCAAAAAAATACACCAAATTATCAAAATTGTTTACAGCAGTGGTATTTACAGCATTTTGCGAAATATATTCTCACGTCACTATATGCCAAAATTACTATATGCGTTATTTGATAGAAGACACTCTGAGATTAAATGAGGGGAAAAATCCATTTAAATTTTTTTTTATCTCTGCGCCTCGAATGCGTATATAGAATTCTGCTGGCTTTTAGCATCGCATTACCATGGCTCCGAATCGTTCTGTTTGTTTGTTTGTTTGTTTGTTTTTGTTTTTTTAACAGAGCTTTCTTTCAAAGAAATTCATTTTTATAATTTTCGTCGAAACTTACCTTGAACGGCCTTCTTGTTGTGATTGTTGTGAATACCTACCATGAATTATACTGTCGACTGTTTATTTTATTCTTTCGAAAAAAATTATCATTTAACCCTTTCAGGGGCGGTGGTATGTTTATGAAACCACTTAATTTTAATTCCCAAATGCCACAATGGCACCAGAATTTTGGTAAAACATTTTCTATTTAATAAGAAAGCGAAATATTGCCTTTTTCATATTTCCAATTAAATTTCTTGTTAAATTCCGGTGCCATTCATTTATTTCAACACATTAGAATTGAAAGTATTTTGACCCTGAAAGGGTTAATAAGTGTTTAAAAAATAAAATAAATTGCAAGGTGCGTTAAGACTCCTTAAGACTTTTCAATGAATATTGCCGAGCTGTCAGAAATCTTTGCCTAATATAATTTTCTCATAAGTGAAAGCTTTCGTCTTATTAATCATAAAAATTTGTAACATATTTCTACCATTAACACCTTAATTCTCACTCCTGTGATATTCACGGTCTGTATCTTTCATTCTGATTGTTTGATTTCCACCAGTTTTATAAAATAGTGTAATTGTATTTATTAGGGTATCATTATACCGGCCATTAAATAAGGTGAATATTTTTTTTTTCAAAAAAGTGGTGCCAATAAGCAATTTGAATTTTTAAACCGTAATTTAATGCAACCGTTAAAAGATTAAATAATTCGAAAAATTCTACTCAAAAATTGTGCTGGAACTGTACACAACCTGAAGTTATTTTTTCGTAAGATGGAGGAATCACAACAAAGTTACTTAAAATTAATCACAATAACACCTTCTTTTCATTGTCTAAGAAAAAGTCGCTTTAACCCCTTAACGGTCGCATTAAATTACTGTTTAAAAATTCACATTTATTATATCACTTATTGGCACCACTTTTTCGAAAAAGAAATGTTCCCCTTCTTTAATGACAGGTAAAATGATACCATAATAAAGCCAAATACACTATTCTATAAAACTGGTGGGAATCAAACAAAATCTGAATAAAAGTCACAGACCGTGAATATGACGGGAGCGAGAAGGTTAAGTTACATAAAATTCTAAACAAATATTCAAGAATAATGTTTATGTTTAAATTTTGAAGACTTTCTACTAAACAGATAAATACTTAAAATCTTAACGACCAATAGCATATTTCAATTTTTCCAATTACTTTTATAATTCTCAGAACTCAAATTTCTACCGATGTTAATTTCGAAAATCATCCTATTTTATTAATTTCGAAAGTTTTCTGATAAAAAAAAACTACTCTATATAATATAACATTTTCCTTTGGCGAAAACGTAGAACACAATTTCAAATTATTTACTTCTTTTGAATTTCCTTGTTTTTTCTGAAACGATCTTTATTAATGACATTCGAAAAAGAAGAAAAATAATGGCTTCAAACCGCAATTAAAATGAAGGAAATCAATTCTACCGTTCAGGAAAATGTCAATTTGTATTAGTTATTAATATTCTGCCTGGATAGAAATTAATTCACAAACATTTTTTATTTCAATACATTAAAAAAAGAATTAATCAAAGAAATTTGTACCATATGAGTTAAGATATGGATAGATGGCAAGGTATAAACAACAGACAAATTTGCGAACGAATTTTTTAACAGCAGTAATTGAGAAAAAAAAATATATACTTTTTTTAATCTGTTTTATTTTTAAGAAATATTAGATGTACCCGAAAGCACTGTCCTATAACATTATTTCGCTCCCACTTTTTTGAAAAAGAAATATTCACCTTATTAAATCACAGGCAAAATGACGCCATAATAAAGCCAATTACTCTATTTTATAAAACTGGTGGTAATCAAATAATCTGAATAAAAGACAGAGCCCGCGAATATCACGTTCAGTGTTGCCAGATTGGGACTATTTTAATTCAGATCAGTGTTGCCAGACGGGCTACTTTTTTTTAATTCAGATTCTTGATTGGCACCACTTTTTTGAAATGGTACAATGCCATTTATTTAATGACAGATTAATTAAAGAGAAAACAAAGGGAATTTTAACGTTTCAAAAAAGTGGTGCCAATCAAGAAATCTGAATTTTAAAAAAAGTAGCCTACTGGCAACACTGATTCAGATTATTTTACTCTCACCTTATTTTTCAGAGGTTTTAATCTATTTCTATTTCAAAAAAGCGGAGACAATCAACAATCTGGCAACAATGATCACGGGAGCGAGAATTAAGAGGTTAAAAATCAGATTGCTTCATTGACACTACTTTTTTGAAACGGTAAATTACCCATGGTTTTCACCTTAATGTGAAACGTGAAAACAATGTGAATTTTATCATTTTAAAAAAGTGGTGCCAATGAAAAAATCAGAATTTAAAAAAAGCTAGGCGTGAAATAACATTATCGAACAGAACTTTCCGGTAGACCTAATACTTTGGACGCTTTCTACTACGGCATCTAGTAGAATACCTAGTGTGGAAATATGCTATCCAAACAGTGCTAAAAAAATTTATCCCTTAACCCCTTGAGGGGCGCCGTTTGCAGTCTGCAAACGGTTAATTTTAATGCCTAAATATCCAAATGGCACCAGTAATGTTTTAGTACAATTTCGATCTCATTATAAACGTGAAAAAAGGCTTTTAGTGGTTTAAAAATAAATTTGTTTGCTCATTGCAGTGTGAATTAATTATTCGAACGTTTTTTAAGCAGAAATGCCTTGCCCCTGAAAGGGTTAAATGTGCGACGATACTGCTAAAATGCCAAGTGTCGATCGCAGCGACAACTGCGGGATTTTCTTATTACTAGTATTACATTGTATAGACTAGCAATACCTTGCAGTTGTAGAAAATATCCTGCAGATGTCGCTGCGATCTGTATATTGCAGCAGCATCGTTGCATATTTAAGGGATACGATATTTTAGCGCTTTATTTATACGATATTTTAGCGCTAAGTATTACAGAGATTGCCGATTTCCACACTATGTATTCTAGCCGCTATACTTTCTAAGCTTCAGAGAATTTTTCAGGATATATATCAGTATTTTTTTATTAAAAAATAAATATAGGTTAAACGCGCGAACTTTCGCCTTATTTAAGAAGGTATTTTCTATTAGAAAATACTGGTACCGAAGAATTTTCTACTCATCAAATCTCAGGAGGCGTACGACCCCTGTTTGGAGTTAATCCAAATTTGGAGGCCAATAAAAACTATTTAAAAATTATATTTAATTCATATTTCATTCTTAATATTTATATTTATATTTCATTCTTAATATTTTCTCGATTTTTGAGACATAAATTTTATTTTGGTAAAGCTAGCTAAATCCATTTTTTTTCATAGCCAAAAAGAGCTAATAATCGCATTATAATGATAGCGGCTGTAAATAATTTGATATTCAATATATATATATTTTTAGAAATTAGAAGTTATAGTGATAGCGGACTGAAAAATGTAATATTTTTCGAGATTCATAGTTTTTATATTGACTAGGGGAATCTGTTATAACATTAAGAAAACCGCATAATTAATACATTGCTGCCAACACTTCTGCTTTTTTGTACCACAAAAAAATAATAGAAATTTTTGCCATTTTTAATCGGTAGATTACGGCGATTTAAATAGGTAAAATTTACTAAAAAAATTTTTGTGGTACGAAAAAGCGTATGATGTTGGCAGCTACATTAGTTGATTAATAAAAATTAATTTAGTTTTTCTATGTAAAGTATCTTCTTCAACTTTCCTTTTATTTTTATCATTTCCTTATAAATTCTATTTTTAAATGGCTAAAAAATCCTAATATTGATGATATATTTAACCCTTTAAGCGTCGTACCCGATAAGTGTAGGCTACTTTTTTAAAAATTCAGATTGTTTGATTACCACTACTTTTTTTAAGTAGATATTTTCGCATTATTTATTGGCAGATAAAATAATGAGAGAATAAAGCCAATTATATTATTTTTAAAAACTCGTGGGAATCGAACAATCTGAATAAAAAAAGTAGCCTACACCGCCCGTGAAAGTGTCTGGCGCGGGAATTAAGGGGTTAAAGTTACGTGGAACACAAAGCGGCCGAATTTGGAATTATCCACATACATATGAAACATGCTCAACAAATTTCCAAGTCCTAGCGTACATGTCTGACGTTATCTATCTCTTTTTTTTTCACCTACAAAAGAAATGAAATAATCCACTTCGTAGCGAGAGAGAGTGGAATAGATGTGATAGCCAGGCAAACGTCCTGTTGTGGGGATTGAGGGACATGTGTAAAACCGGCCTTTAACCCTTTAATGACCCACCACTGCGATACAGTGTGGGAGGGGGGGGGGAAACGTGGGAATTAATTAAGGGGTGAAAGGGGAAACCAAAACCATTTACTCCAATGGTGGATTAATCAAGCCTGAATCTAATCACCCTTTGAGTATAAATACTCTTTACCTGATGACCCATAGCATGTAATTATAATAATTAGTAAAATATAACGTGGTCGTTCGATCCTAGCTAGTCCTTCTGCTAATAAAACCATATTATCATAAATGAAATCGGGATGAACCCTTAAACTGCACAGAGCTTTATGTACGTTTACGAAGTAAGCACAGCTTAGGGATCCACAGCAGCGCATGCATTATTATAAAAAAAATGCACCGTCCAAGATAAGTGCCTCTGTACCATACATTAAATTTAGAATTGTATAAAATTGCAAATCCTTTAATTCAAGCATACTCTTAAAAGTAAACATTGTCGTTAAATAAATAAGCCAGGCTCATGATGTGAAAAGATAACTAATAATTAATATACAAAACATTTATTAACAAACTCCCACAGATTTACACTACTACAGTTAATCAAAGTTAAATCTCGTACAGCTGTGAGGAATAAAGAATAACATATGATTTCCCTTAAGTTAATAACTCTTAACCTATTCATATCTGACCATTTTTCGGGCACGCAGTACCCTAATGTACATCTTATACAAATACATTTAAACCACAATGGATTTAGCAGTGTATGTGGAAATAGTACTTGAAGACATCTATTGGAAAGATGAGGAGAGCACTAGTAGTGGCCCAGTGGATTGGAGAACAAAACAATATTTTACGCAATACTCCGGATAATGCATCTCGCTCATCGCTAATAGAACATAATGCTCAATAATTTTGATTAATTTTAGTTGCATCTTAATTATTCTTCCGGATGTAGATACCTTTGCGTCTCTGTATTGAGACTCAAGTACACTGCTTCGATGAAACTCATGCTGCTATTTCATACTTAAAACTCAAACTCTGATCTCTACACTATGCTGAACTGAACTACTTCTGACTGTACCTACTACCGAACTACTATTCTTTTACTACTGCTACCCCACTGCTACTACTGCACTCATGATCTCAACTCTACTTAACCGTTCTGTGTTCAATACTACCTCTCTATAATATTCACTCTTATTTTCTCCTGAAGAATGGGGGGGGGGGGCAGGGCCTGAGTCCCCTACTGAATTTCTAACCACTCCGCTTCTGTTAACGCCTCTCCTCTATCTAAAAGGGTTTTCTTTCGAAGATCGTTCCACCAATGTTTAAGGAGCTCCTCCTTCTGTGTCTGGCATCATCTCATTCCCTCTTGCCCCTAGGATCTCGCTTCGGAGGTCTTCAGTTATTACGTCCATAAATTTACTAATAAATCTGGACCGGCATGAACTATTCCCTTTCATAGTGACTCCCTAGCCATCAGGGCTACGTCCTGGGCCATAAAAGATACTTGGAACTAGATAGAGATCTCCCCCTGGATCACCTAGAATCTCATCTTTATTTTGTAAACAACCTACTTCTTCAAATACATTTTTATAATACTGTGTACATATTGATTCACATATATTTCATAATAAAATAATAATAATACCTTAAATTCCTATATTTCATAATACACTAATAATAATAATAATAATAATTTTGCATTCTTTATTTGTACAAACGCATTTTAAAACCTTGCTGTACATAATTCTGTATATTCTGGACACTTATGCATATTATGTACGGCACTTCCATAACTTTTACTCAGTGTTGTCAGTAGGCTACTTATTTTTAAATTCAGATTTCTTGATTGGCACCACTTTTTTGAAACGTTAAAATTCCCTTTGTTTTCTCCTTAATTAGTCTGTCATTAAATAAGTGGCATTGTACCATTTCAAAAAAGTGGTGTCAATCAAGAATCTGAATTAAAAAAAAGTAGCCCGTCTGGCAACACTGCTTTTACTAACAGTAATTGTCGCTATGTTTATAAACAAAGACTTTCTGGAGTAAATAATGTGAAAAAGTATATTCGGATAGAGTAGCGATTGTTTGACTGTGCCAAGCCACCCCCCCCCCCCTGTTGTAAGCACATTCCTTATATTATTAAAGCAATGCACAAGAATTACATTTCAGTACATTCATTAGATGATATACGTATACTTATATAGTGACCTCTCATTTATACGCGACGTACAGAAATAATTTTTTCGTACCACTATTTGTGAAGAACATTTTTTTTTTTGCAGTATTTCATATAGGAATTTATAAGGAGAATTTTGCTTTCCAGAAATGTGGTGCTAAAAATTAATTTTCCACATCGCGTATAAGTGAGAGGTCACTGTATATATAAAAGTTATATACCGGGAGCCGGCAGCACAGACAAATGGTTCGTACGGATACCGTTATTTCTCCAGGAGAACTACCAGTATCTTTTTATACAAAAATAAATCTAGGTTAAATGCGCAAAATTTCGCCTTCTTTTAAGAAGAGATTTTCTATGAGATAATACTGGTGCCGAAGAATTTTCTGGTATGCAAAATTCAAGGAGGCGTACGAACCATGAGACAACCACCTCACCGAGTTGGAGGCTGAAATTCCAGAATTAGCTAAAACTCGATTCCCATATTAAAACGCAATCGGTCTGCTACGTCATATCTTGGTGGAAAACACCTAAAAACCCGATTTTACCGGTTGACTCGTAGCTTTTGACACCTGCCAAATTGATAATAGTCGATTCGAACCAGACTATATTTCATAAGACATGTTAAAGGTAAGCAGCACAAAAATAGGCTAATTAAATATATTAAATACTTTTAAATAAAAATTCTGGTGTGAAATACTTTTTCTAAAACTGGAGTAAAATTGCCAGCGATTCTAGTGTTAATACAAATTTTTGCCTTATTTAATCGGCTGATTAAAATAACATAAGAAGGTAAAATTTACTATTAAATTTTTGTGGTACAAAAAAGTGTAAGTGTTAGCAGCTACACGGTAGGCCACAATGTTGCAGTATCAAAGAAATTAAAATCTAAAAAAAAAAATAAATAAAAAAAAATAAAAAATAAATAAATTTTATAGTAAAGGGTATAATCGGGTTTCATAGCAAAATATGCCCTTCAGTCAACCAAGTCGAGTACTACATGAATCGATAGCTCTTAAAAAGAAATGAATTTCTCCCCAGTTTAAGCTTATTCCTCAAGTCCATGGGGTGTTATGACCCTTAATGTCCGCTTTGGAAAAGAGTGCATTGTGACGAAACTGCTGGTCGGATTTCAACGAAACAAATAATGAATATATAATATTACCATAAAAATAGTGGATAATTTTTTCAGATTTTTTTCAACAAAATAACAAGTTTTATTATACTTTTTCTTGTTTTTAATTGAACATTTTAAATAAGAATCTATCGAAATATTTCAGTGACCACTTTAATTTTTTTGCAGCAAATACTGTTGGGTATGATGTATATTTGGTGTCAGTTTCAACATTCTACGCAGGGTGAATCATATAAAAAATTAATTCTTTGAAACCTAAAACCTTTCTTTGTAAAATTTGTTTTTGGCACCAGTATTAACGGAAAATAAAATTTGCCTTATTTAATCCGAGGATTTTTGAAAATGTGTACTTGAAGGAAACGTCCTTTAAAAAAGTGGTGAAGACCGAATAAAATTTGTGTAAGAGACGCCGGAGTCCAAAGTGTTAAAAACTTATTGCAGGAGGGAGGGGAGTGTCTCACACTAACCTTACATTTATTTATAAATTAAGTGCATTTGGAACTAGTTTCAAACAGAATGTTACAGAATATATTAATTATGGCATTCATAACTGATTGTTATCGTTAACTACAAAAAATATTTTTTAAAAAGCATAACAAACTTTTTCCAACCGTTCGTTCATTATGCCGCGTAGCCTTCTTTTTAGTCAACAGATTAGGAAAATGTCTGAATTCAGATGCGAGCTTGACGAAAGAAGTTAAACATATGGAAAGACAGCAAAACGCTGTGCGTCTCAGGTCATAGTATCGTGTTTTAATAGACGTAAACCGCCATTTGCAAACTTTAAATCGACGGATGTTCTTGATTTTCCAGAAATGACGAAAATGGCCTAAAATTTCTTTTTACTGGCTTGTACGACTTGTCTCAAGCTGTCTCATATCTACCCGATATGAGGGAGGAAGACAACACAATTTATTTGCATTACCTAAAAGAAAATAATGCTATTATGTAGTTCTATGTAAGATCTCGACACATACGCAGCAAATCGTGTCGATGTTACGTTGACTACACATCAAACTCGATCGGATACTCTGGCATTAAACGTCATTACTGCGAATACGAAAACGGCAATAAAACTGTCGGTTGTTGTTCTCATGTTGCTGCTGTACTATTCTATCTTTCGCATGCCCGGTAACTGTCTAAAATTGTCCATCCTGTACAGATTTTAAGCGGGCTTTTCGATGTAGAAAACATAAATCTTGTTATTACGAAGACAGCGATGAAGATTGATTGTTAATTATTTTCTAAAAACACTCGAAAAAATCAATGTTATTGCTTTTTTTTATAAAGTTATATTGTTATATTTATATTGTTTGTCGTTCATGATAACAATCAGTTATGAATTCCATGATTAATATATTCTGTAATATTCTGTGCACCCCATGTTTATTTGACACTAGTAACAAAATGCATTTCATTTATAAATAAATGTGAGATTAGGGTGAGGTACTCCCCTCCCCCACTCCCGGAATTAGTTTTTAACACTTTGGACTCTGGCGTTTCTTACACAAATTTTATTCGGTCGGCACCATTTAAAAAAAAAAAAAGTTTCCTTCAAGTGCACAATTCAAAAAAAAAAAAAAAAAACTCGGATTAAATAAGGGAAATTTTATTTGCTTTCGTTACTAGTGCCACAAACAAATTTTGCAAAGAAATATGACGAACGTTTAAAGTTCAAAGAGTTAATTTTTTTATATGAAGCACCCTACGTAGAAAGCTTACACTGACACCAAATATACATCGTACCGCATAGTATTTGCTGCAAAACAATTAAGGTGGCCACTGAAATATTTCGGCAGATTCTAAGTTAAAATGTAAATTAAAGACAAGAAAAATGTAATAAAACTTGTTCTTTTGTTGAAAAATATCTGAAAACATTATTCAGTATTTCTATGGTAATATTATACATCCCTTATTTTTTTCTTTGAAATCCGACTAGAGGTTTCGTCAGAATGCAGTCTTTTCCTAAACGGACATTAATGGTCATAACGCCCCCCCCCCCCCCCCCCCATGGTTTTGAGGTATACAGTGGCGGTCAAAATTTTCCGGCCAGTTAGTTTCTTTGATTTGTTTCACAGACCGTTTCAGCGAAAATGAAGCACAATTGCTCCAAAAGTTAGGAATAAGCAAATTACCTCTGACCACGTGATCATTTTCATTGGATACTGCAGATACTTGATGCAAAGGGGAGGAATTCGAAATTCGCGTCTTCAAAAGTTTCCGGCCAATCGTCATCCGTTAGTTTTCGCTATCGGCAAAATGTTTTTTTGGCCGTGTTTGTAAATTAATCAACGTGAATAACGTATTTGAAATTCAAAAATGAAAAGTTGAACAATTTATTGTTCCTAAACGAGTGATTTGTTTGTCCATAAAGGGACAATCCTCTCGTGGTATTGCGACAAAGTTGTTGATCGGAAAATTTGCTGTGAACGATATTTAAAAAAAATGTATAAAGATGGCCATGCCCTTCAGAATTTGCTACGGTCGCGGGGACTCCGGAAAACGACTTTTATTGTGGACAGAATTATCAGGAGAAAAGCAGTTGATGACCCGCATAAAAATGCCGCTACAATTCCCCGCGATTTACGGTGTTAAAATATTGCTGAAATAAGTCTGTCTACCGTGTCAAGACGCTTACGTGACGCAGGACTTTATGGAACCGTCGGTGTTAAAACACCTTTCATAAGTAAAAAAAATCAGAGGACCCCACTGGCGCTTGCCAAGGAATACAAAGACTAGTCAAGTGAAAACTGGAAAAAGTACTATTTTCCGATGAATCGACGTTCAGTCTTTTTGGAAGTGATAGCAGACACTACAACCGACGACCTAAAAACAAAAGATAAGATTCGATATATGTTATTCTTACCATAGAGCATGGAGGAGGACACGTTATGCTATGGGGAGCATTTTCTGGAAAATGTGCCTGTCCGTTATTTGAAATACGCGGCACGATGAATAGTGCAATGCATAAGGATATCTGGAAGTTCATTTTCTGCCTTATTAGTGGAAAAATTGTGGTCGCAACTATTTGTTTCATCATGAAACAAAAAACATAAATGCAAGCTCATCAAGCAGTGGCTTTCGAACGAAAAAATTCCGCTTTTGAAATGGACAGCCCAATCACCAGATCTGAATCTAATAGAAAATCTTTGAAACTAAATTGAAAACGTGTGTGGAATTATAAATATTCCAATTCAGCAGCATTTTTACAAAAAAATGCATAGCTGCCAACTTTTACGCTTTTTTCCTACCACTAAAATTTAAAAGAAAAATTTCGCTTATTTAATCATCGAAATCTCCATTTTAAATAAGGTAAAACTTTCTATTAAATTTTAGTAGTAAGAAAAAAGCGTAAAAATTTGGCAGCTATGAAAATGCAAGAACCGTGGAAAAAACTTAACTTTGACGATCTACAACCGTTCGTTGAATCGATGCCACGTTTCTGCTCTGCAGTGCTTATTGCTAAATGAATGAATACGAAATACTAACGGTAATTGTTGTTGACCACTGTTATTTTCTGTTACAACACCATTTTTTTCCAAACTTGCTAAGGTGGCCGGAAACTTTTGAGAACATGCGTCTTCTTTTGCAAATAATTTTGTCAATTAAATTTATTAATATTTATTTTTTATTCCATAAATAAGTTCTTAACTGTTATGGCAATAAAGTGTATAAGTATCACTTTGAGTTTCCTCTTCATATGTGTACTTACAAATTAAACAAAAAATATATGCTGGCCGGAAATTTTTGCCGCCACTGTAAGCTTCAAACTCTGGAGAAATTCATTTGTTTTTAAGGGCTATCGATTCATGTAGGACTCGACTTGGTTGACTCAAGAGCATATCTGACTAAGAAACCCGGCTATACCCTTTCTACCGTTAGAATGCCAAATTTTACACCGGTTGGTATAAGAATAGACCACTTTTATTGTTTTCTCTTTCTATTTTTATTACGACTGTTTCTCTGCGGTAATTTTCGTGAGAGATACTTCTATCAGTAGATGTAACATGAAGATTAACATTTAGAAATATTTGTAGGATAACTATAGAAATATAGTTGTCTTTGGACACTATAATAAATACGCATATATACTATTCGTTGTCAAACAGTTAACGGTTTTGCGTGAGAATAGGATTTATTATGTTTTTTTAGATTGTACTGGTTTTGAATAGTTTTAAAGTTCATGTCGCGGAATAAAAATTGCTGTAATGATCTTGATAATGGTGTCCGCTATATTATTATACCAAGGAAGACCAGTCTGTTTCGATATGAGTATTTATATTTAAACAAATATTATATAAAAGATATAATATAGATTCAAATTAAATGTTTTAAATAGTAAACTCTAATTACATTATTAAATTAATTAATTACTAGTAAATCTGCAGATCAGGAGCCTCAACGTCATCTCTGCAAGTCATTATTTTTAAACACACATTTGGGTAATATTCAACTCCCTGCAAACCGCAATTTAAAGTTTTCAAATTACGTAATTATTTATAAGAATAAAAAATACGAAGTTTTCAGTCATTAGAGGCGTTAATTTAAAAACGTTATGTAAGGATATTCTGAAATTTTCATGAGCTGTTAATGCTGGTATTTTTTTAGATAAAAAAGTAGATTTCTTCACGGGGGCTCCGCCCCCCTGAGCCCCCTTGGTCTCATTAAATTTAGATATGTAACTTTTTATTCATTGTGCTAGTGGTTATCGTAAATCTTGATTTTTACACTCCGAGCCTTATTTTTTAATACCGGTAAACAGATGATAATTTAGATTGGCGCAGTTATATTTAAAGTTTTGGTTTTATGAACGAAAAAGTAATAATTTCCTATTACAAATAAAATAATTTTCATTTATATTTTCTGAAATGAGGCTGCATTAGGAAGTAAGACTCGTCAAAAATTATTCTTTCAGGTAATCTAGTTAATGTTTGGCTTTTAAAAATGAAAATATTTATTTCCTGATACAATGGTATCATTTTGGACAGAGATAATTTTCCGGTGCATAATTTTGACATTTACTATCTATTTGCTTTTCAAAAGTTTTTTCTTACTGAAATTTTCGATTCAAAATTATACATTTCTGTTATTCGTGTGCAGACGATAAATCGTGAGATATTGTTATTTTTTTTTTTTTAAATTAAGAATTAATATACTAATGCAAGGCCCTTTTATTTCAACCTCAAAACATATTCGTTTTCTTTTTGATATATGAGGTCAAATTCATCTTCTTTTCGTATTTTCGTTTTATTTCCAGTATGAAGACGTAAATTCATGTCTATTGTTTATTTCATTTTCCTCTTGCACATGAAGATCTTTCAAATCAAAATTAACTGTTTAGGGTAAATTATTATTCCGGGATCTGATTTTCTTGGCAACGGAAAAGTAAAAAGATTGTTAAATTTTATAGAATAATGTCGATTTATTCCTTATGAAAATAGTGAACGTTTTAATTTATAAGAAATATATTTGAACAAAATAAATAGAACATAGCCTGCCTTTATTTCTCGGATAAAATCCATCTATATTCTGTAAAGACAAAAAGGCATTAATTCATCCCTTTCTGACGTTCATTTGACTTCAAACAATTACACATACTTTCACATCTACGATATTTTTAGGTGTAGTTCCGTTGCTAGCAACAGTTAAAAGAAAATTAAAACAATGAAATGTGTACAATCTAAAGAAGTGAATTTATTAAAGAAAATATTTTATATTATTGGAACGCATATATAAAATCCCTCCATAAGTTTTATACCGAATTTAAAAACTCTGACAAATGCATAGAGAAAATTTCAAACTAATATGAATAATGTATGATTCCAGTTAGGAAATTTCATAATCCATAATTTGCCATTTAAATCCTTCAATCATATGAGCCATTTCCTTTCAACAAATAAAAATGGAAAAATCGTCTGAAATCCCATAGAAAAGCATTATTGTGAAAAATAAAATATTTTATATTTTCCGAACGAATGAACCAAATATAACAAAAAACTATACAGCTAATTCCGGGCACCTCACCTACATACCCACTTAATTTCAAGTTAATCGGACGCTTTTTGTGGCAGTTATCACAGAACAGACAGACTAACAGACAAACGGAAACCAAAACTTTTCGTGTCTCCACAGTAAGCCTTCACTGACGTTTCGGCAATTATATTAGACTATATTGTATTACATTATATAAAATAATTATATAAATCAATATAATTTGAAATTTAATTAAGGTTATAAAAATTAATACTTTTACATTATATTTATGCTTAAATGAAATATTAAACATTTATTTTCTAAATATTGTTAAGATAGACCAGGGGTGGCCAACTGTGGCACGCTTCACACCACTAACATTTTACAGTTTTCATTGCCTTACCTAATCATCGAATCTCCGCGATTCAGGAACTCGACTTTTTCTGTAAAATTTTAGTGGTATCGGGCGTGCCACAGTTGGCCACCCCTAAGATAGACTTAGCTACAGAGTTGGTCTTGACCAAGGTACTTAGTCTCTTCAAGGTACTTAGTCAGTTCAAATCGTACATACACCTCCCGAGTGGTCACGTTGGATATTATGGTAGTGTTTAAACATCTTCCTAGGCTGAAGTATGTACGGCGTGGCCCCCTCCTGGCTGTCTCCAAACAACAGCTTTAGTGGAGGGGGGGGGGTGAGGGGGAGTCAGGCTGTGGACGCTGCGGTTCCGACCCGGCCACCGTATGGTGGATGGTGACCGGAAGCAGGGCCCCTGTTGGGGTTGGTCTCCGGGGTTTTGGGGTCGGTGTTCCTTGCACAGTTGCCAGTGGTCTACTTTTTTAAAATTCCGATTTCTTGATTGACACCACTACTTTGAAATAATAAATTTCCCCTTCTTTAATGACATATTAATTAAGTTGAAAACAAAGGGAATTTTACTATTTCGAAAAAGTGGTACCAGTAAAGAAATCGAAATTAAAAATAAGTAGCCCACTGGCAACACTGGGGCCTTGGTGTCCTAAGTGTTTGCGTGTGTGAAAAAAATTAAAATGAAATAAAAAAGTATAAAACAAAAAATTTAAAGGCCAAATTTTAAAATGCGGAAAAACCCATTAAAAGTGTGTTGTGAAGTGTTGATGTTTGTTTAGGTGGGGCCCATTCCTGAGGCAATGGGATGCAATTCTATATAAAAATCTATATAAAAAGTGGTACCAGTAAAGAAACCGGAATTTAAAAAAAGTAGCCCACTGGCAACACTGGGGCCTTGGTGTCCTAAGTGTTTGCGTGTGTGAAAAAAATTAAAATGAAATAAAAAAGTATAAAACAAAAAAATTTAAAGGCCAAATTTTAAAATGTGGAAAAACCCATTAAAAGTGTGTTGTGAAGTGTTGATGTTTGTTTAGGTGGGGCCCCTTCCTGAGGCAATGGGATGCAATTCTAATCGGTGTCGACTGCAGATTGTGTGAGAGCATAATTCGTGGGGCTTCCGACTTGTAGAAAGTGAGCGTTGGAATGCGCAAACCACGCTCTAGTGGAGGACGTTCCATCTGGAGGTGAGCTCGGTGATTTGGTGAGGTGCGGTGGACCGATGTCGACAGCAGCTGTTGATGGTAGCATAACCACGAAGCCTAGACAACTAGTAGAAGATGTGTGTCGACCGGATTATCAAGCCCCCTCTCGGGTTTCTCCCAAATTTTATGTTGCGATGTTTGATGTTTGATTTGTGCTGTGGTGCTTGGGAGTCGAACTGCTGGAACTACGCATATGGGGCAAAGCTAGTCCGGCGTGACTATGCGTAGGCGGGACTTTCTGCGTCCGACGGTCGGATGAGCAGCATTCTTACTTTCCCGTCTTGTTGGCAAATTGGCATGGTGGCGCGTGCCAATCATTGTGTAAAACACTTGAGGAAGAGGCAATGGGACCGTGGTGCGGTTTGTGACTGGGCAGGTTTGATGGAGAAGCGATGTTCCGCCCGTTCCGTTTCTGTAGGCCCCTAGGCAAGATGTCGATTAGGTTCGACACCTGAGGTGACCCCCTCGGGGCGTAATGCTTTTAACTAGATTGAGCTCGTACTGATAGGGTTTGAGCTCGAGAGCTCGGTTAGGAGACAAGTCTTGATACATATACAGTATGCTTGGTTGGGGCCTGCGCCGCACCTGTGGGTCTTGTTGTATGGTGCTGAGAAGCGATCCGCCCTGTTCGTTTCTCTGGGCCTCTAGGCAGGGTGCTGGCCTCGTTTCGGTACCTAAAGGGGCACTTTGTGAGCCCCTTGAGGAGTAATGCCAGATGTTGATGGTAGTATTCTGAAACACTGAAGTATAATTTAAGTCCTCTAAGCAGGGTGCCTGGGAGTAACCATCCTGGGTGCCTGGGGAGGTTTTGTCGTATCCCCTCGAGGCTTGGCTAGCGGCAAGTAGCAGGATCCCTCTATCCCTCTATCCCTCTATGGCCTATCCTAATGTAGTCAGGCCTGGGTGAGTCCGTTGTGTTGATGGGTTGTCGGCTTGACGGTGTCGTTGTCAGTGACAGACTTCTATGCGCTGGTTTCGCCTTGGCTGGCCATACGGTGATCAGTTTTAGGCTCTGTGTGGCGTCGCCCCGAGTGCAGCCGTTTTCTTGAGGATCGAACTCACCATAACAGTCCGTGGGACGGACAAAATCAGGCTTCAGCACAGACTTTGAAAAGATCTAGGTTGTAGCTTAGACTTGCGTGTCCCATGCGTAGCAGTTCCGATTGGCGGGTTTGTTGTCGGGACGCTATGGAGGTCACTATGCGACCTCCATAGAAGCACCGTATGGATCCATTCGGATCTGGTTCGGTGTTATTTAGTTTTACCTACAGATAGCATTATTCTATCAAATGCTATGAATCAATTAAAACAATTTGTATTATTAATATTCAACGAACATGGATGATTACAATTAATGAAGAAAATTTTACAGACTGGTTTCTAATAAATAAATTTATCTAACCGCTTAACTATCGCATTAAATTACGGTTTAAAAATTCGAATTGCTTATTGACACCACATGTTTGAATAAGAAATATTCACCTTATTTAATGACAGGTAAAATGATATCATAATAAAGCTGATTACACTATTTTATAAAACTGGTGAGAATCAAAACTATCTGAATAAAAGACACAGCCCGTGAAAATAACGGGAGCGAGAATTAAGGGGTTAAACAATTTTTTTAAAAATGAAAATTAATTATTTTTGTAAACATTTATTCTTAATGTAACTAACACAAAATATACCAACAACTGGTCATTTGATAAGTAATAACTGAAATATATTTAGATTCCAAATAAAAGTTCCTTCTTAACCCCTTGAGGGGCGCCGGTATATATTATCAATACAAAAACCCTTAACGGGTTAAAAGTTTGTGACGCAGCACTTTATCTTATGCTCTAAGAATTTAAAATATGGAACTTAAAAATAATGATATCAAATTTTGAGTGACGCTATGCTATCAATTATAATCTCTCTCTATATTATTTATTTCATCTTTTTATTTTTTTTATAATCGCATGTGCAAAAAGTATGTTCAATTTAAAAAAATGTATAAAAGTTTATTCATTGATGCTTTATCATTTACATCTCTCATAAATTCAAAGTATGAGTTTTAAAAGATATGATATCAAAATTTTAGTGACGCTTTGATGTGGCTTTAAACGATTTGTTTTGAAATTAAATTAAATTTTTTTTGGTTTGGCTAAGATATATTCACACATCTAAACAATAGTTTTAATTTTCTAATATGCTTTAAATATGCCACTTTCACTGAATTTATATAATGCATTTAAATGTATTTATTTGAATAAATTGATTTATCCTTTGTCCAATGCTATTAAAAATTTAAAATAAGATTTACGTGAATAATTTTTTTGCGTCATTGTACCCATTTGAATACATTTCACTTAGTTTGGATACAATGACGCAAAAAAATTATTCACGTAAATCTTATTTTAAATTTTTAATAGCATTGGACAAAGGATAAATCAATTTATTCAAATAAATACATTTAAATGCATTATATAAATTCAGTGAAAGTGGCATATTTAAAGCATATTAGAAAATTAAAACTATTGTTTAGATGTGTGAATATATCTTAGCCAAACCAAAAAAAAAATTAATTTAATTTCAAAACAAATCGTTTAAAGCCACATCAAAGCGTCACTAAAATTTTGATATCATATCTTTTAAAACTCATACTTTGAATTTATGAGAGATGTAAATGATAAAGCATCAATGAATAAACTTTTATACATTTTTTTAAATTGAACATAATTTTTGCACATGCGATTATAAAAAAAATAAAAAGATGAAATAAATAATATAGAGAGAGATTATAATTGATAGCATAGCGTCACTCAAAATTTGATATCATTATTTTTAAGTTCCATATTTTAAATTCTTAGAGCATAAGATAAAGTGCTGCGTCACAAACTTTTAACCCGTTAAGGGTTTTTGTATTGATATCATTACTTTTTTAAGGTTATTGAAAAAAAAAATAATAATAAAGACCAATACAAAGAATACATAGGATTTCCATTCACCTTCAATCCTCCCCCTTTCGCCCCGCAAAAAAGGATGACCATACTTCAATTTTAAAGAGCACCATGCTATGATATTTTTATAAGAACTCTTTGGTAAGATATGGAAGTAATGTACAACATGCATGTTTAAAGGGTATTTCTGTTGGTTTGTTTCAGAAATATGAAAAGCAATGTTAAATTTTACTATCTAAAAAATTTACTTTGTTAAGTAACAAGAAATATTACTCTTTAAACCTTTATATGTATATATAGCAATCATCACTCACTTATAAAAGTAATTACATACATTTATATTAAATCCAAAACTACAAATTTCTGCTTCCCCCTTTTCTCATTCCTAGTGCAAAAAAAAATTAAATATTATAAATTCTTTAATTTTATATAAAATAATCTTTGACCATCCCGATTTAAAATTCTTTATTAACAATAATAATAAATCATATAAAATAATCCCCTGAGCTCCAAAGTTTCCACTTCTCCCTTTGCACCCACCTCTCCAGATTACCTAAATAATTAATCTTTCAAACCTTAGTTTGAAAAGAAAAAAATCTGCAACATTTGTTGCTCACTAACATAAATAAATAAATAAGCACTGACTTCCCTAATGCACAATTCTCCTCTTCTCCCCCCCCCCCTACTCCCCAGCCTTAAAAAAAATTCAAATCTTTATTTTTATACAGAAAATTCTTCTATATAAATTATCCTCTTATTACTCAAAATTACCACTTTCCCACTCCAGCCTAGAAATTTCAATCTTTAAAGCTTTTTAGAAAAATGGATCTGCAAAGTCTGTTGCTTAGTAATAAAATAAAATATATAATCATGTACACTTTTAATTATTTTTTACACAATCAATTGATGTCATGATAATAGTTGTTCTGAGCGAATATTGTGTTGGCTGGGTTGTCGTACAGATAGCTCAATTGAGAGTACTGGCAATTAAAGCCAAAGGTTATTAAAGTTCACTTTAATTCAAGATGTTTAACCCCTTCGTGACAAGAGTCCTTTGCTTAATTTTTAACCTTTTACTACAGGTTTCTAAAATCAGAAAATTTTCTGTAATTGAATCACAGAAATGCTCCAATTAAAGAAAGGTAAACTTTACAATTAAAAATAAGTGGTGAGAATAATGAAGGATTCTGAACACCTTAAGTGGAAAGTATACCAGTCGCTCATCCCCAAGGAGTTAAAGATGCTTTTTTGCTATTATAAACTTTAGGATTTACAATATAAAAAAATCTTAACCACTTCTGAATCAAACAAAGACAGTGGAAAAAAATCAAGATGGCAATGTTTTGATTGGTAAATTCTAAGCTGAGTAATTTGTGCTACAGAATGAAAAAATTATAAAGTTATAATAATGCCCTCTTCAGAGCAGTCACAGATACTAAATCTTTAAGGTTTTTGACAGGGTTGGCACGGTTTAAACCAATTGGTTTTTTTAGAAAAATCTAATATAATATTTTCCCTTTTTTGTAATTTAGTTGTTTTAAATTATTGATAGAAATAATTTCCACTTTTAACACTTCATCTCAGCAGTCAACATGAGAGATAATGAGCCAAGGTTATGTTTCTATGCATGTAGAATGAAAATTAACATGTGCTGATGAACATATCTCATACCCTAAAGATTTTTCTTAAAACATGTGAAATTAGAAAAGATAAAATAGATAAATAATATTCAATATTTAGCATAAAATATTTTCATTTAAAAAATGCAGATTATTTACAGCAGTTAATAACAAAATACGATGATCTTTAAGATTTTGGTTAAGTTGTAAAAGAAAATTTTCTGGATTGGGAAAGATTATCCTTAAAGAATTTATAAGAGTAACTTAAGATATCAGATTGAACAACACAGCTTGCAAAAATTGAGTACTAGTTATAGCATTTCAATAATACCAATCAATCTTTTCTGTTAGTTGCTGAATCTAACGGCCAAAAATGTTGATTTGGACACTTGGAGTCATCACTCAGAAAACAAAATAACCAGAAGTATTTGGATATTAAAAAAATACTAATAATAATAACCACAGAATAATATATTATATTCATGAAACTGCATCAAATGTTTATTGATTGATTATTATATTATTAATCAAAGGATTCTTCATACGATTTTAAAAGGTATCAATGTTTCACTGTGTAGAGCAGTTTACTTTGAACATAAGACATAGCTGTTACTAATAATGTTTAAATTAGAAATGATTTCAATTTTCTATATAATTGACTGTATTTATTTCATTTAAATATTTTCGAAAGTTTATATAATATCTAAAAATGTTTATTTTATCAACAGATATGCATCTGTATGCAATAGGAAATTATATTTAAAAAAACCTGGTTTAAAACCATTTACAAAAAATTTTAATATAATAACAATGTTTATAATTCTAAATTTGTTTGTTATTCCAAATTAATGTTTATAAAGACGATAATTAATCAAATTTAGTGTTCCAAGAAATAGTAATATTTGTGAAGCACATGTGCTTCTTAACTGCAAAATTCATTGTTTACATCTCAGAAATACATTACATCTTCTGCATTAAAATTTTTTAGTGGCAGGCTTTTGTGATTGAACAAGGACTGCTTGCAGAGTGCTTTTAATGATTTTAGAATATAAAATTATGGCTCTTGAACTACTATTAATCAAATGCGATAAAAAAAATCTTTAAATAGTTCATTTAAAAAAAAAAAAAAAAATACTTGTATTTTCATCAGATATACTGATTATTACTACCATATGTTATATGTAACATATTTATTAGAAAAGTTACAACTATTTTGATGAAGTTTTAAAATGTAAACAAAATGATGCTTAATAAACATGATCAAAAGTACCTCTGGACAAAATCATTATATTACTTATTTCAAAATTTTTTAATTTAATGATAGCAATTTTTTTATTAAAAAAATCAGAATTATGGAGATAGAGGAAATAATGTTTTGAATTTAGCCCTCTAGAGGGTAGCAATATTTCTACAAAATAGATTGCAGGCTCTTCTTAAATGTAAAATTCATTGTTTACATTAAAGAAGCTGTCTGTTATACAGAGAATTGCATTATAAAGGGCTTTCACTGCAACAATGTTTTCATAACAGAATTCTAAAATAAGATTTTAAACATCCAACTATGTAAAATTTAGTGTTTTGGGAAATAACAGATATTTCAACAATATGAATCTGAAATACAGGAGATTTGTAACTGCCAAATCTATTGTTTACATCTCAGAAATAAATTATGTAGATAATTGCATTATAAAGATCTTCAGCAGAATCCCAGAACAAGAGAAATACCCAGTGATTTTTTTGGCACGCATAAACATTCCCATGCAACCCAACTCAAACTAAAATATGGCAACCTGAAAACTGTTGCGATTGGTTTACATTTTTTATTGCTGCCAGACTATCATTTTCTACTATATCATTATTTATGAATCATGTAAATACAATATTTATAAATAACGGCATATTAGAAAACACAGGAAAGCTCATTTTAATGCAACAATCAAAATAAAGTAAAAAAAAAAACAATTTCAACATAAATTAATTGAAAAATGTTATATCTTTTAAACAACTTTTCTAAATCAGAGTAATCATTTAACGATTGAAATTCTGATTTTTCAATAACTTTGAGAAAAAGTCATGTCATTTTAATCTTTAAAAATATCTACTTACAATAGAGTAAATATTCAACAATTCAAATTCTAATTTATGTATGTATGAACACTTTGCATTTATTAAAACCACAGTAACATCACTGGATATAGCAACTTATTGGAATGATTAATAATGCATGTAATGAACACTGCATGTTCATGAAAATAAACAAAAAATCATTGGATACAGCAATATGAAAAATGCACAAAACTCACAAATATCTTGTCTCGATCACTAAATGCATGCATTAAAGGGCAAAATTAGCACTTGCCACTGGGCATAGGGACACTAAATGATAAAAATTGGCTATTAAGAAATTGTCTGTCAGCAACCACTTTCCTACAAGGTCAAAAAAATTTATTTTTACCTACTATCAGGGATTCTACTTTTTTTGGTTATTTGTATGTTTATATTAATACAGTAGAAGATCTTTATAACGCAATTCTCCATATAACGCACAACTTCTCAGATGTAAACAATGATTTTTGCAGTTAAAAAGCACCTGCACTTTTACATTGTAACATATTGCTACTCTAGGACTAAATTTGATACATTAGTTCAACTTTATTTTCTAATTTAAGACCTTTTTAGTGAAAAAATACTATTATTACAATAAACATTTCTGAAAATGTCTAATATAAGGGATGGTTGTGTCAGTTATATTTGGATCATGTTTATAAAGTAAATTTAACAATGTCTGACCTATATTATGCAAAAATTTATAATTTGGATACCTCTTGGTAACAAGGAATGCAGTATAAAGATATTCTAATGTATTTTGATGTGTTTCAGACATATTTGGCTATGTTTACAAGGTGAATTTAATGATGTGATCCATATAATGCAAAATTCTATATAACGCACAACCTTGCGTTTTTAGGTTTGCGCTATAAAGATCTTCTACTGTATATTTATTTGAGCTATTCCATTTTAGAACACACACAGATGAGTTGCACCCTCAAATGTCAGATTTCATCATCAATGATGTCAATAAAACTAGATTTCCAAATAGGGATAGCCAAAAATACAAAAAGTGAGATTACCAGAAGTAACGATTGATCACCTTGTCAAATTCAAAGTCGCCAAATGTCTCGCCTGTTCTGGTATGCCAGATCTTTATTTCAAATGTCATAACTATTTTCATAAAGTTTTAAAAGCTCTGACCCATTCAGTGATGATGAGAGTTCAGCAGGGTATAAACTGACTCTGGGAACAAACTTTGAGATCAAAATAAAGAATTCGTTTTATAAACTGGTTATTATTGCAGCATAAGGATCCACAATCTTTGGCTTGTTAAAAGTCAGTAACATGACTCTATAATTCGAAAAAGCCTATAATCTGCAATACATTTCGGATATAAGCAAACAAATAATAAAATTTTGTATAAATCACCACTTGTTGGTGCTGTTTCTTCTAAATATAAACAAACAGTTAAGTATTTTTCTAAGCAAGATAATGCAGATTTTGACTGTAATAAAAATTAGATGATTGAATTTATAAAGAGGATTCTAAGGCATTTCTGCAGTCACTAAAAGATAAATGTTTGATTTATCTTGTAAATAACCATTAGACTGCTATATTCTGAAAACATTCATTGGCAAAGATCGTAGAAAACTAACTTTGAAGCTGAGTATGAAAAAAATCAGTTTATTTTGATTTAAATCATATAATTTTTTTAATTTAAATTAACCTACAACATTATTTTAAGCTTTGAAGGCTATAGCATGTCCTTTTCAATAGTTTTAAAAATGCAACTAATATAGAAACTTGAATATATATTTGGTATTACTTAGTTATCCTGCCTATCAAAAATCTATCGCCAAACTATAAGATCAACTGCCAATAATGGTTGATCGTAAATGTTACATTATTTGACTTTAAGCAAGTTACACGTTTTACTACATCAAGTGATTTTTATTTCGATGTTTTATTTGTATTTTTATTAATGTTATACTAATTTATTTGTTCTTTCGATATTTAAAATAAAAATTATGTCAATTTGTATAATTTGACGAGTGGTTTGGCGATTTATATAGTTCGGTGAAATTGGTCGACAGGATAACTAATTAGTACCATATATTTTTAATGTAGAAGTATTTATACTTCTGTGAAGTGATTGCATCACTTACCTTAAGCCTAAGATGTGTTAAAAGCATTAAAGGTACCAATCATTGCCTTTCTGCTCCAACTCACAAAACAACCCTGCGATTATTACATATTATTTTAATGGCCAAGCAAACTTTAAGATCAAAATAAAGAATTCTTTTTATAAACTGGTTATTCTTGCAGTGTAAGGATACATAATCTTTGGTTAGTTAAAAGTCAATGAGTAATGCAAACAAGCTTTTGTTACAGAGTAGGAAGAGAATCTAAGACCAATAATCTCTTTAAAAAAAGTGACTGATTTTGAAGGGAAAGGCATTTTAGCTCTCAGATCTCCACGCCCCCTTTTCCCTTAACAGTCAAGTCAATATACTTTGTTAGGTTCGCAAGACAATATCAACAGTTTAGTTTTTACATAAAATAAACATATCTAGCTCGTTTGTTTTCTTTCAAAGACTTAAAATACATTTTGACTTTAAATAAAGGAGTTAATTCAGCTGTACCGAAGGTACAAAAACAAAGATACCTAAGAAAGTGGCCAGTGTCAAATCAAAGTTGGGTGAGGGAGACATAATATACAAACTAATCAATCATGTATTAGACGACTCTATAATTCGCAAAAGCCTATAATCTGCAATACATTTCAGATGTAAACAAACAATTAAATAATAAAACTTTTTATAAATCACCAGTTTTTGGTGCTGTTTCTTCTAATGTAAACAAACGTTTTTCTAAGTGAGATAATGCAGATTTTGACTGTAATAAAATACTATTAGATGATTGAATCTATAAAGAAAATTTTAAGGCATTTCTACAGTCATTAGAAGGAAATATGTTGTTTATCTTGTAAATAACCATTAGACTGCTATATTCTGAACACACTGATTGGCTAACATGGTTATAGAAAATGAACTTTCAAACAGGGTATGAAAAAAATCAGTTTATTTTGATTTAAATCATATAATTTTTTTTTAAATTTAACCTACAACATTATTTTAAACTTTGAAGGCTATAGTATGTCTTTTTCAATAGTTTTAAAAATGCAATTAATATAGAGGCTTGAATATACATATATTTTTTAACGTATAAATATACTTCTGTAAAATGATTACATCACTTACCTTAAGACTAAGATGTGTTAACACCATTAAAAGGTACCATCCATTGCTTTACTGCTCCAACTCACAAAACAACCCAGCCATTATTATATATTATTTAATTGGACAATTTTATTTCGTGTTTTTTCGCGGCATTTTGATGAAATTTACATTTTTTCCTTGATCCTTTGATGAAATTAGTGATATTTTTGCAATTCGTTGACACCCTTTTATGAAATTCTCATTTTTTCTGCAATACCTTGATGAAATTAGTGTTTTTACACGACCTGTTCACAAAATTTGCATTTTTTCCACGATCCTTTTGCGAAATGTGCATTTTTTTCGCAATCCATTCACAAAATATGCATTTTTGCATGATCGTTTGATGAAATTTGTGTTTTTTTGTGGCATTTTGATGAAATTCGCATTTTTTCCGAGATCCTTTGACGAAATTCTCATTTTTTCTACAATACTTTGATGATAGTGTTTTTTCATGGCCTGATCATGAAATTTGCATTTTTTCTGTAATCCTTTGATGAAATTAGTGATTTCTTTGCAATTCGTTGACAAAACAAGTGTTTTTTCGTACACTTGACAAATTACACACTTTTCTTGCGATTCTTTGACAAAATTTGTGTTTTTTTTCCAGGATCTTATGATGAAATTTGCGTTTTTGCAGCCTTTTGATGAAATTCACATTTTTTCTGCGATTATTTGTCGAAATTCACATTTTCCACAATCCTTTGACGAAATGTGCATTTTTTCAGCAATCCACTCACGAAATATGCATTTTCTCGCGAACGTTTGACGAAATTCGTGTTTTTTTGCAGCCTTTTGATGAAATTTGCATTTTTCTGCAATCCTTTGACGAAATTAGTGATGTGTTTGCAATTTGTTGACACCCTTTTACAAAATTCTCATTTTTTCTGCAATAGTTTGATGAAATTAGTGTTTTTTCATGGCCTGTTCATGAAATTCACATTTTTTCTGCAATCTGTTGATGAAATTTGTGATTTTTTTTTACAATTTGTTGACAAAATTATTTTTTTTTCACACTTTTGACAAATTTCACATTTTTCTTGTGATTCTTTGACAAAATTTACATTTTTTACAGTATCCTATGATGAAATTTGTGTTTTTGCAGCCTTTTGATGAAATTCGCATTTTTTTCTGCGATCCTCGGTTAAAATTCATGATTTTTCTGCGATTATTTAACGAAAATCACATTTTTTATGATCCTGTGACGAAATGTGCATTTATTCCGCGATCCATTCATGAAATATGCGTTTTCTCATGATCGTTTGACAAAATTCGTATGTTTTCACGGCCTTTTGATGAAATTCGCAATCTTTTAACGAAATCAGTGACTTTTTTGCAATTCGTTGACACCCTTTTACAAAATTCGGATTTTTTTTCTGCAATACTTTGCGAAATTAGTGTTTTTTCATGGCCTGTTCACGAAATTCGCATTTTTCCCACGATCCTTTGACAAAATTACTGATTTTTTTGCAATTTGTTGACAAAATTAGTGTTTTTTCCTTGATCCTTTGACGAAATTCCCATTCTTTTGATGAAAATTGTGTTTTCCCACAATACTTAGACGAAAATTGCGTTTTGTGAGATAATTTGACGAAAATAACATATCGTCTGACGAAATTCGCGGTTTTCCTACAATCCTTCAGGCAGAGCAGGTGATAGTTGTGTGGGGGTGGCTATGTTTTCATGCTGTTCAGTTCTATACATGGGCTAAATGTGTGGTAGGTAACAGGAAAGAAAAGGTCGAAAGAGAAAGGGAGAGAAATTAACTCAATTTGGTACTGTTTGTACTCACATTTTTGTTGCATTTGATACCGCCACCTCCCACCCTCCTAAAAATGTCAAAAAATTTTAATGCAGATTTGCACCGATCCCAGGGATGATAAAATTCAATGTGCTGAAAAAGCAGAATTCCACGTTCTTATACGTAAAAGTAACATATCAGCGACATTTTTCATGTGAACATTGCATGAAGTTTTGGATCCCCCCCCCCCCTGACATACTGTCAAAACTCGCAAGGGTTTTTTTCCTTGTGATGTTCCTCCCACTACCGAGAATGTTGCGGGTTTTTTATAATCAACTGATTAATTTTGTTTTTTTGCTACTTTTTATGTTAATGTGGTGATCTTTCAAATGCTATCACCCAACGGGCGATAAACGCATCTGTCTGTAAGTGCAGTGTTGAATTCGGACACTTTTCTCCAGGGTGGCTTTGTACAGTTCCGGTGTGGTGGGGGGGGGGGGATTGCGGTTTTTTACCATTGAAAACACAAAATCTTAAATTTTCCGGGGAGGGAATCTCATTGCTCCGGGGGGAATGTCCCCCCCCCCCAGACCACCCCCTGAAATCAACACTGTGTAAGTGGCACGGCAACCCTCCAGTGTACAGGTGGAATTGAAAAAAAGAGTTTTTGTAGTTTGAATATGCAGAATGTTAAAGAATAGTGAATAGTTTAATGAAAGCAGAATAAAAACTTAATATTTAAATTAAGATGCGAGTCAGATTAATATTACGAAATAGTTACTGGGTTATTACTTTATTAGTTTATACAAAGTCTAATTATCATGACAGCTACAATGCAGCTGCTAATGTAATTTTGTGAAACTGATCTTTTCTAAAAAGTAACATGTTCTGAATTGTTCTTATTTACAATAATACTTGATTACCACAAATACCGGGAGTTTATATACTACTTTTATACTACTAATACTACTTTTATATTTTTAAAAAGTAAATTATTTAAAGCTTTCTTTTAAGCATATTAGCTTTAAAATTAAATAAAAACAAGTATCTTACTTTTGCAAAAAAGCTGTTTTATCTTATTTATCTACAAACTTTAATTACTAAATAAGGAAAAGTACCATGATGAAAATTTTTACTTTTAGGAGCTCAACACAAACACAACCAGTCAGGATAAAATGGTTCGTTTTGAGTTAATCGTGATAATTTAAGTATATAAAGTACAATTTAATATCAGTCAAAAATATGTCCAAGACTGAAATCAGACCTGAGACTGAATGTCTTGCAACCATGGCTGTAATCAATTAGCCTAAAAGAAATGCTTCAGGTTTTATTTTGTTTTTTATTTTCTCCTCTTTTTCTTTTGTTACAGAGATAAACGGTAATAAGAATTTTTTTTTCCCCATTAGGTTTAATTTTACAAAAATAAAATACTAGGATGCTTTAATTTTTGAAGCTGAAAAGAGATATACATATATATAAAAGAAAAAAAATCAGCAAAAGATACCCATATTTCGAAAAAGAGGTCATTTTAAGTCAATTTTCGTTTATAATGTTATTAGAAACGATTCGCAAATGAATCATTTCATAAACGTGATTGGAAATCTGAATTTTGATTTCGTCATACCTTTTATTTAAATTGTGCGTTCTTTAAAAATGAAAGATTTTGTTTAATTTCTTTAAAAGAAAACCCAAAATTAAATTGGTAATTATCTGTATTACACTCACATGTAACAAGTAATACCTATGCCACACATGAGTGTTATTTTGTAAGAACAACAGTTATAATAAGTATTGATGAAAATAACAACAATTCAGAACATTATATTAATTAGAAAGGATCGGTTACAAATAATTACATTAGATGCTGTCTGGATAATTAGAAATTGTGCTCACTTTCTTCTTTTCAAGATCTTTGATATTTAATTTCTTATTTCTTCAGTCAACTTTGCGGCGTAGTGATACATGGCGAAGTCTTATGGCGGACGCGATGAATTTTCATTTCGATACGAGCATTTTCGATAAATATCGAATTTCGATACGAGAATTTTCGAAAAAATGGGAAATATTTTCTCCTTAAAAATTGTTTCCTTACTATGAATAACAATGAAATAAAATACATATAATTATAAAATACTGCTCCATATAAAAAAATCAATCTAAGTATTTTAAAGCACATAATAAACTGTTTTTGTAGTTTAAAAAAAGATTTATTGCCAATATTCAGATTTTAAACTGTGACCTTATCCGCACAAAACCGGATTGCAACGTTGTGTCTGCTAGCCCATAGAATAACATGTAATCCGCGATCCTAAGAAGTCCAATTTTTTATGCGGATTACATAAAAATTAAGAGTTTTCCTAGATACTAGGTTAGTCTTATCCACTTCATCAAAAACGGATTCCTTTTGTATATTAATGTTTTTAAAAAAATCTAGACCGTTTCAGAGAAAAAAAAAAGACAAACTTACACCATCGAAATTGCTTTCAAAATGGGTTTTCAGATCTCAAAATATACTGCTCTTAGAATTGTAAAAATTTCAGAATAGGATTAGACTGCATATATAAGACTGTTTTTAAAAAATCAGAACAATAAGACCTATATTTGCTGAGTTATTAACAGGCGGCTTTTCGCGTTTTCTTTGATGTCGAGTTAGCTGTATATATGAGTTCCGCCATCTACGAATTCTACGATACGATTTTAGGCTTAAGGCTGCGTCACTCGGAATACTATCGTCTTCCATGATATACCACCTACGAATAATGGAGTTTTTACACCAGAAAAATTTTATTAAATTTTACTTTTCTAATTTTGGTGGGAAAAAAAGCCGTAGAATTGCTTTTACTTACTTTGGAATAGAATTTTTCAAAGATTCCGGTGGGAATTCAGCATCTCACAAACGTAATTGCTTGCCCCTCAAGGGGTTAAACTACGTAAAATATAAATCACACATGATAAAGTTCAAAACAGAAAATATGTTGTAAAATATTTTCAAAAAACGGGAGTAAAATTCCGGTATGTGTAAGTTTAAAATAATTAAGGTTCTTGATTTGTTTATTTTAATTTTCAAATACACTTTTCAACACATTGCAATCATTCAAACTGAAGTAAACTTTCTATTTAAGTAATATATTAAGACTTTGCAAATTGTTTCTTTTTTAAAGCTATGAAAAAATAAAAGGTTACACGATGCGCAATATTGCTCAATTTATGTGACAGTTATGCGAAAGTCATTTAACTAAATTTAACTCAACCAAAAAATCCTTTCTCTATAAAAATTCATTTAAAAAAGAGTCAGAATTAAATTATCTATTATTTTAAATGTTCAACTGAATTTATTTTTTACGCATGGGCGCCAAGAAAAAAGGATTCTGACGTTGGGAATGAAAATTTTAATTATTTTTTTGTGGCTAAGATTATCAAGTCTGTCTTTGTTATATAGACGTCTGAAATTAATTTCCACAGCAAGAAAAAGGAAAAAAGAGGTATGAGGCTATAAAAAAAATGAAAACTTTGAAAATAAAATAAAAAGGGAAAATTTTGACATAAAAAATATGCGTTTCGTTTGCGATTCGTTTAATTAGTTTCGTAACACCCTTTCAAAAAAAAAAAAAAAAAAAAAAAAAAAAAAAAAAAAAAAAAAAAACTCCCCAGGGAAGTTAATGTAAAATAAAGAAATCAGAAAGTGCGTAATACATTCAAATTCTAAATTGTGGGTTTATTGATATTTTTATGCTCAGAAAAATTTGAAATTTAATTAAAATTTTCTAATCAGTTTATATCTTTCGCAGATGTAATAAATGAAATTAAATATATGGTTTTTATTACGTTTGAAGAGTTCGTTGACGCATAGTTTATTCTTTATTTAAAATAGAAAACGTGAATGTATTATTTTTATCAGTTCTTTTCCCCATAAAAAGCGTATTTCTTTCAAATGTGTCTTTGATTATATAAAAATTTATTTAATACATCTTAGCAAGGATGCCAAATTTTAGGATTTTTGTAAACACTTAAATATAAGAATTTTTTTGTCCTATTTAATCGCAAATTTCAGTGTTTAACCCTTTGATTACGGTGTTGTGACATAGGTCGTCTCAGAGACTATTTCTTTCTTTTATTCGCAACACTTTTAGAAAAAAAAAATATCTGCCATACACTTGTATCAAGTTGCTTTCAAAAGAATTCTAACACAATAATTTTTTTTTTTGTAAATTGTGGGACTAGTGAATAGAAAAATAGTGGACAATCCTAGCCCGTAGTCAAAAGGTTAAATAATCTAAGATTTACGATAAAAGCCTGGTACACGACTCTACCATACGAGATCCAGTGTTGCCAGACGAATACTAAAATTTTATTTTGAATACCACAATTTTCATGGACAGATAGTCGCCTTATTTATTTACAAAAATTTTGCGATTAAAGGAAACGACTAATACCTTACGGAAATAGTGGCATCCAAAATAAAATTTTAGCATTCGTCTGGCAACACGGACGAGATCATACGATTTTTTTTTATTACGAGATAGGACTGGCGATTTCTTTTATATTCAATCGTACCACAATTTACGAAAAAGTTCTTTCAGGTAGGGATATTTAGAAAAAATCCTAGTACATGCCGATCACCCGTAATTCCCTGCATTTTGAAAATGAGTATTTACTCAGAAAAAAAAAAAATCTTTTTAGATTTTTCTTGCAAATTTTACAGGAATTACCGTCGGAGATTTATTCTAGCGCAAAACTATCATGACATTTCCTGTTAAAAAATATTCGTATTCAGTTGGCTTACAATTTGGGTGCCTTGTATAAGTGAAAAACAGATAATATTTTCAAAATTTGGTGCAAATACAATTTAAAAAGTAGTCGATTGGACGCACGGTGTCCGCCAGCGTTCTCAATTTGGTCTCCAGTTGTAATCAGAAAATCCGAATTCGTTCTAGAAATTAAAATTCATTCGTTTTTTGCTTTATTTAAAGACAGAAATTTTGAGGTAATTTACAGTAAAGTTTCTTCTTTCAAAATTTCGGGTATGACTGTGAAATTTCGAAATAAAAATGGAGGCTAAATTGGCAACCCTGGTGTCTCAACCCCAAAATCAAAAGTTTAAACGTGAAATCACAGTGTGATTTTTAAAAACTTACAATAATCATTTTGCCGCCATCTGTTTTCAGATTAAAACGAGTCTGGATATTTTAAGAAAATAAAAATTATTTAACGTAACATACAACTATTTCTCCAAATTCTGATTTTGCGTAAACTTGGGTATAAAAATTTCATGAAATAAATACTACTATTTTTAATAGTAAACTTCGAACTTTTTAAATCGTAGATTATGCAATTAAAAGAGGCGAAAATTACTAATTAAAATTAGTGATATTCAATGTCTGTAATCCATTAAACATATAACTGTGCCTAAATATAATTAGCTGTGTCAACGTGAGACGAAACTGGACCTACCACATGTCAAGCGGGAATTTTACAACTCCATCAGATATGTTCAAATAGAGGAGAATGGCCTTCATTTAAACCACCTTTATTACACCTTTAAAACATCTGCGGTCTTTGCCGATAGAAAAGCGTCTAAGCACTTTGAACCGAAGTATTAATTTTGATCTTTCAAGGGGAGATTCCAAGGTCGGAAATAGGTAATACGATGAACATTTGTGTATCAGTGCGGTATTGTGCGTGCATAAACTTATAACAGAAAAAGTGTCACAGCCAAACATTTACGACGAAAAAAGCCTCAAAATTTTCGTTACAGTATGTAATAAAATAAATTACTTTCTCTTATAAGCGGCGCTGCTGCGATCATCTGCGTGATGGATTTCTTAATTTTTCGCCTGAGTTCGATTTCCGAAAACTCTGCTATTTTTTCAGTGCAAATATTCACCAAATATTTTCAAAACCATATTGAAAAGCATATGTTTAATTATGTTCATTTAAGAACAATGTAAGCGGGGTTATTTTTTGCGTGCTATATATATATAGCATATACAGGATGGCTGAAAAGTATGGGCGCATTGTTTGACGTTGATATTTTAGAACTAAAATCAGATAAATGATGCTTATTTTTATTATTTTTGTAGTATTTTTTATGGACTTTCTTGTGATGTGCTAATCATTTACTTTCAAGGAGCATGTGAAATCCTGTGTTTATTGTTTAGATTAACTAAGGGAAAATGAACATAAGACCTTCAAGGATAGTATCTTGCCTTAACCCCTTGAGGGGCGGTGGGATATATTATATCCCACCTGATTTTAATCATAATTCGCACGATAAACTTTCAATTAAATTTTATATTTTTAACTATGATTGAAAAAAATTGAAAATTTGCTTCTCCTTATTTAGAAATAAATTCTTTCGTAAATTTCTGTGTCAGTTCGACATTACAGAAACACAATTACTTCCACATGAAAGAGTTAAAGTCTTGCTTCGAACATTCCAGAAGATTATTAAACAGTCGAAAGCAGTTGTAAACGCTTACATAAAAAAGAAATTAGGCCTACCGCCCTCTGCCAGTACCTGAAGAATACGCAACATCATCAAAAACATTATTACCCGAAATAACACCTTAAGCCTGAATTCCATTGCAAAGAATATGGATATTTTTCGCCAAAGTATCCAGAAGGTTTTTAAAGCCTTTCTAGGACTTAATGGTTATCAGATGTACCGCAGACAACATTTGTCAAACGATGCCAAGTTAAAGAAACTAACGAAATGCTCCAAATTTTCAAGGTGCGCTGCATGGAAGATGTTTTGTGGTGGGATGGGAAAATCTTCACCATCGGGAATGCGCACAACCGTCAGAATGATCGGTAACTGATAAATCCAATGCAGAGAAACGCAGGAAAAAGAAAAATTGTCACTGGATTGTTTTTTTAGAAAGGTTTAAAGGTTTTGGACAGGAGTTACCACCAAGGAAGAAAAACCATAAATTTTATTGATAAAAAAGTACAGATTAATGCTAAGACGTACCAAGAGAACTATTGACTAAGATTCTAGCTTCATGGAATCAAAATAATCCTAATGGAATCTAACGGCAGTATTGAGTATCTGAACATTGAGCAAACGCGACTTCGACTTCCTCGAGGCCCATGTGCCTGGATATTTATAAAACGATGAATGGCGTTGCAACAGTCTGAATCCTAACCCACTCGACTGATTAGGGCTACTTAGAAGAAATGTTAAAGAGTAAGAAAATGCACAGTTTGGACTGTCTGTGCTTCCTACTTATGAAGACTTCGAAAATTTAGATCAGAGTTACCTGAGACGCACTGTCTGTTCTGTGATCCCTTGTTTGCAAAGTTCTGTTAAAACGAACGGTTTATACAGGGTGCAAATGAAAGTCCCTTTCTACTGAAAAATACATGGTAACGGAGAGAGCTACAGCTATACAAGTGAGGTAATGGTATAGTAAAGTGACTTCGACCTATTTAATGCAAACGACGGCAGCGCCCCTAGTGGCGAAATTTGGAAGATAGCTATTGCAAATTGAAAACGAAAAGAGATAGAGAAAAATTTCTGGTTAGAAAGTTTTTGAGCATCAATTAATTAGTACGAAACGACATTTGGTTTACATGAAAACCCGTGTGCCCGAAATCGATACACTCTATTTTGCGTAAACGTTTGAATGGAATAGCCAGAAGTATGAAGAAATTACGCAAAATTTATGGTATAAATACGTGCTTATCTCAATACATGTTGATAACATCACACACACACACACACACAAACACACAAAAAAAAAAAACCGACAAACTGTCTCACGGTGATAAAAAGTTATTCTACATGGTGTAGACAGTTATTCTACATGCAAACCGAAGAACTAAAAAAAAAATTAAACGGCAGTTGCTTGAAAGCCATATATTCTTTTTATTAACACTAGAAAGACCGAGAATTCTACTCAAATTTTTGAAAAAATATTTCACACCAGAATTTTTATTTTAAATTAGTAACTTATCCATTTAACTATTTTTTTCTTTGTTTCTTTCAAACTAGTTTTATAACAAAATTTCTGGTACGAATAGAGATATATTCATTTGGTAGCAGTCAAAATGACTGCTCGCGGGCTTTCTAGTGTTAATAGAATATTACATAAATTAAAAAGCATATTATTGTTTTTTATAACATAATTTAATTTATTTCCGTGTGAAAAATAGTTTATCCAAGTATCTGTAGATTATTTAAAAAGATATAGCAAAATTTTGAAGATTATAGAAAACAAATTTTTCGTTTAATTATAAAACGTGTAAACTTTTGCTTTTAAAGTTTTATATATGTACGTGAGAAATTATATATTTTAATTTTATTTTTCTATTTTGATTTTTATAAATTTATTTTCAATTGTGCTTCGAAAACAATCGACAGATATTTTATCTGCGTAAAATAAGAACTTGTCCGGGAATCGAACATAGATTAAAATTAAGAAATTTAGCATTCTGCCGACCACGCAGCTGAGCCGCTTGAAAAAACAGATATTTATCTGATTATAACGTAAATTTTCAGGCTCGTTTTCCCGAAACTTTTTGGCAATTATTACTTTATTCCTTTTAATTGTTTATTTATATTATTTTAGGCTCCACCAGTGGATAAGATGTTCTACTTTCAAAGCTAGTAGGTGAGTGATACTAGTTTCAAACAAGTGTCACGCTCGCCGGCCTAGCCGTTCTGAGTTTTCCTGGTTTTTCTCCGAACCTGTGTAAATACGAATTGAGTTCTTATTAGACTGGTCCATACGCAGGGTAGTCTGACCTCGTCCTACTTTTCTCGCGAAGATAATTAGCCTAATATTCACCACCACCTATAAACTAGTGGTACACAAACGTCCATCACATGTTATATGTACGACTGAAGCCCCCTGAAAACTAGGCATACGCATTGACACAACAATGGCGACTTTCATACGCGATTTTTTTAGGCGATTGCACGGTCACTTCATTTACACACCAGCATTTTCTCTAAGTTTTCGTTGACTTATTTGATTAGAAAACTAAGGCAGGGAAAATTTTAGAAATTATTGGTATTCAAATTCAAGGCGCTATACAAACGCAGAAAAAATTCCGCATACGACAAGTACATTTTTCCAAAGGCCATTCACTGCATAGGACTGCTATTCTGAGTGCGATGGCTTTACCTCTGAAATTGCTGTTGAAGGTGTTACTAATAGAACGAACAGATCACTTAGAATTCCAGGCAATCTAGTCAGACTTTGTTATATCGATGTCCTAAAATACTTTTTACAGAAGTTAAAAAAAAAAAAAAAAAAAAAAAAAAAAAAAAAAAAAAAAAAACCGCAAGAAGAATTACTAGGCTATAATTTAAAAAATAATAATAAATTAAAGATAGTGAAAAGTTACATATAAATTATCCTTATCGTTGGGGATTCGTTTAATAATTTTCATACCACCCTTCCAAAAAAAATAAAAATAATAGAAAAAGATAACTATTTGAAAATTAATTTAAAATAAAGAAATCAGAATTTGTACACTACGATAAAATTCTAAATTGTAAGTTCATTGGAATTTTTATGCTGGAAATATTTTTTAATTTTATTGTAATCTTCCAGTCAGTTTTATCTGGCACGAAAATGAAAAAAAGAATGCGTTTACGTTTATTGGAGCAGATTGTGTTAATTAAAAATGCGAAATATGAATGTATTATATTATTTTACTTTTTTTTTCTTAAAGCGTATTACAGTCAAGTGAATTTCTAAGTAACTGAGAAAAGTTATATAATAAAAAAAAAATAAAACATAAGTAAATATTTTAAGAAATTTTAATTTAATTTAACTTTTTTAAAAAATTAATTATATTTTTATACCTGTCCTCCGAAAATATTAGAGTTGGACAATATTTTTCAGAAAAAGAGAATATAATATAATTCCCCATTCCTCAGCACATTAAAATTTATTGCTCAGTAAAGTATTTTTCGTTCCTTTAACCCTTTCAGGTGCGCCGTTTGCACTCTGCAAACGGTTAATTTTAATGCCCAAAATGCCAATTGGCACCAGTAATTTTTTAGTACAATTTCGATCTCATAATAAATGTGAAGAAAAGCTTTTAATTATTTTTAAACAAATTTATTTGTAAATTGCGGTGTGAATTAATTATTTGAACATTTCTGGAGCAGAAATGCCTTTCCCCTGAAAGGGTTAACATAAAAGTTGAATGGAGTTTTAAATACATTAAGTAAATTCCAACCACCTATTTTCTTATTAAAGTCTGCATTTCTAAAAAAAGTAAATATTATTTAGTGTGACGTCTAAAAACTATCACCGTTAATTGAAACTGTGCAACATGCATTGCAAGGAAACTTTCTACAAGTGAATCACAGAAGCTCAAAGAGAGTAGGAGCAACATTTAACACTAGAATGACGGTGAGGGACCATTTTCGCCTCAACCATATGGATATGTTTCGGTTCGAAATTTTGTGCCGGAAATTTTGTTATAAAATGTGTTGAAAATATACAAAGAAAAAAAGGGCTAATTAAATAAGTTAAACAGTTTGAAATAAAAATTCTGGTATTAAATATTTTTATAAAACTTAAGTGAAAATTCCTGTCTTTCTAGTGTTAAAGTAGAAGAAGTCTTAGAACATTCAGGAGTTAGTAATTGAGTTCCCGCCATATTGGATTCAAACCACATTTTCGACCAATTTTACAACGTTGTTTCAACCAACGTTATAAAAGTAAAATTTAATTAAAACTTTCTGGTAGAAACCTTGACTAAAATTAGGCGGGATATAACATATCGTAACGCCCATCAAGAGGTTAATACTATACTAGTTGCAAACGGTATTGTCAAATCTGGCGGTTTTTCAATTGAGAAAATTCGAGTTCACACCAGAAAAAAATTCATTATGATTTTTCCTTTATTTTATTTACGAAATATCCGTCATTACAGTGCTGGAAAAAGTTTAGGACCACCAACAAAAAGAAAAAAACCTTATATTTTAACCCTTAAATGCGCGATTTTTTATTTTGTTTCGAAAAAAATATATATGACTCTCTGAAAGGTTTATTATTCAGGAAAAATAATGAAAAAAATCACAGACACATTTTTCGTACTATACGTCAATCTTTTCTTTTGTTGCACATCTGCAATACAAGTAAAAACTAATGTCGTGTGGTTGTTTTACGGTGAAATATTCCAAATTAGTAAATATTTTAAGAAGTATGTCTCCAAATACCTAATTTTACATCATTAATTATTTTTTAAACTTGCCCTTTAACCCTTTAATTCCCATAATAGATTACGTTCTAAAAATTATGTAGTTCAGAGAAACTGACTTTGCACCAGATAGTTTTAATGGTTAATTTCGCTTTATTTAAATACGGAATATCTGTTATTAATTAAAGCCGATACTGCTATTTTAATTTTCTGGTGTGTATCACGTATAAACAAATAAAAAAAAATCTATTAAATTCAAAACACTGTCGTTGAATCATATATATTTTTTTTTCCTAAAGAAAATAAAATATCATGCATTTAAGGGTTAATGAAAAAACCGATATATGAACCAATATCATTTCGAAATTATCTATATAAAGTTATGCTTATTTTGTAATTTGTTTTTAATAAATATAATATGTTTTTTAAAAATAAGCAAAAATTTATTTCTACATAACACAACTTCGTGGACCAGTATATTTAAAATTTAAATTACACACGTAAATAATTTGTACATTAACTTTAAGTGAATTTTTTGTTTTCCCTTAACCGTTTGAGAGGCAAATAATTGTGTTTCTGTAATATCGAAATCACACCGGGATCTTCAAAATATTTTATAGCAAAATAAGGAAAACTCAGGTCTTAGTTTATAATAACTTGCATAGTTCTGCGACTTACGTTCTCTTTTGCCACCGTTTTCTTTACAAATCGTTGTGGATTTCTTCGTATCTTTTCACGAGTTCTTTCGATGAGCTCTTATGTGTGAACTGACAAGGAAAGTCTCCATACTGGGCATACTCAGAATATTTAAAAAAAAATACCAATTAAACTACTTATGTATATAATAAAGGATGAGTCAAATTTAGCGGCGGAATTACAGTAGAAAGTCTGTAAAAAAATAAAATACTTTCGAGTATTTGGCGCGAAAAGACGAAAGCGTCACGCGATTTGTCGAGCAGTACTTTTCCTCGCCAAAAGCAAACGATTTTAATGGATCTGAAAATTGTTTGTTAATTGATTTTTAGAATGCGTGTAAAAAGTATTTAATAAATTTAAACATAAACAATGAGAGAGTTTAATAAATAAATTTTTTCGTATTACATATTTATGTTGCTTGTTATTTAATTTTAGTACTTTAAAAACTATTTCATCTATAAAAAAATACTTTCATATATTTAAGCGTATTCCAAAATAAAGGCAAGATTCATTTAGCAGTTATTCATTTCAAACCAAGGAATTCGTCGTTTCCATAGCAACAAAATTGAACCGACCGCGCTCAATTGGACTTAATTTTGAGATATTGAAACAATTTTAATTTTGTTTTAATTCATAAAATTTGATATTTAACTTTCATTATAGATACATATATGAAAAAACAATAGCAAAATCAAACTAAAACTGGCAAAACTACAGTTATTTAAGTTAAATTTATTTAAACAAGTTCAATATGAAATATCTTTATCTTAAAGAGTATTCGACATGAAAAAGTATTTTTCGAAATTCCATTTCAGTGCCAATCGCCAATCGTCAGTGATAAATCGCCAAATAAACGAAAATTTCATTATTTTTTTACGAACGTTCTATCGGAGTTCCGCCCAAAAAATTTTTATAAACATATATATCCACATGAGACGAACACTCTGTAATTTTTTCAGAATTTTCTGAATATGCCCGTATGGAGACCTTCCTTGTGAGCATTGAGGACCAGATCTACGTCGATTTTTACAGCTATTTGTATCCACGATTTATAGTTCTATATACGAATGTTCTATTAAAATTAAGGCATTTTCATTGATAAAAGATTTTATATGCGGAAAATCCGCGATTAAAGAGCTGTTTATAATCATCATTATTTTTGCTTCCATCTTTAAAATAATTTTAAATATTTTCTTTACACAAAAATCGTCTGCACTAATAGAAAATTTGACAAACGCTGAAATGGGGAAACAATTTTTTTACCAAGCGATTAAAATTAATTCTTACTTTTCGGAGTGTAACAGTATTTAGTAGCCACCCTGTATGTGTAAACATATTCAATTCTGTATTTTAAATTTTTGAAGCCTATAAGGATATGTATATGCTGTTACAAGGAGTACTTAGTAAAGATGGTCTTCACCCTCCATCCACTAAGATACGGACGAAAGCAAAAACACGATAATAGAATTATAATGAGAAAATCATAAAATAAGATTAATAACATTTTGATTTTATCAGGTTAATAAAGTTTAATTAAGTTTAAAATAGTTTAAATAAGTTTAAAATTGTTTAATTAATTTTGTAACATATTTTATTATTCAAATGGCTATTGTAACATATTTATTTCACCAAACCCCTCAGTAGGCACGAAAACATCGATTTCTGTGTTTTAATTTTTGTTTGTTTGAATATTTAAATTAAGAGGTCTTGTACCTTATAAACACGACGAAAATTATCGAAAAAATTCAAAGTTTGAATTAGTCTATCTTCAAAAACATTTTATGTATAAACATGAAATTTTGGATATTGATTAAGGAGCTTGTGCCTTGTTATATGCTACCATTATAAATTTATCAGCCTTTTACAGAATTTGTGTATTGTTGAAATCAAAATAGCTCAATTTTTTACTCCATAAGTCATTGCGTGCATCTTGAGAAATGATGTGTGGATTGCCATGAAATTTGGTAAAGTTACTAAACGAATGTTTGTGTTTAAAATGAACTACTTTTAAGCATTTAAAATGGTAAAATTTTTAGTTATGACTATTTTTATTCATTAAAAATGTAAAATTTTGATTTCTTATTACAAAAATATTTTTTATATCGTTAATGAAATAATTTTGGCCTAGACTAGATCATTTTAAACACACATAGTTGTTTAGTATCTTTACCAAATTTCATGACAATCTATACATACTTTCGCAAGATATCATGCATGCATTCACAATTTCAGAAAGAAAAAGAGCCATTTCAATTTCAAAATTACACAAATTCTGTAAAAGTCTAATAAATTTCTAATCGTAGCATATTACAAAGCATAATCTTTTAAATCAAAAGACAAAATTTTTTGTTTATACACAAAAAGGTTTTGAAGATAGACTAATTCAAACTTTGAATTTTTTCGTTAATTTACGATGCGTTTAAAAGGTGCAAGACCACTTAATTAAAAATATAACGTGTTAGAAAATTGATATATTTTTAGTTCTATAGAAATACGGTAATATGTCAATATATATAAAATTTTGATAAATAAATGTTTTCGTTGTAATTTCTTTTTTGCTTTACTATAATAGTATTGAACAGCGTTTTGCTCTACTGAATATAAAAAAGTCCGCAACAATGTTGTTTATTTTAGCTACATTAAAATAAATGTCGTTTATAACTTTGTAATAATCGATACAATGGATTTTTTATTCCTAAATACTTTTATCTTTTAATGCATCATCAAGATATCGATCAATTTGGATGTATAAGAACTAAATTTCCAATCAATCATTTATTACAACGTATCATAAGCTTTTCGGGTTCACATCCATTTTTATAGATTGCCATATTTTGTTCCATCCTAGAGTGAGCATGAATGCATTAGAAAAAGGTTAATTTTTAAATATTAAAAAAAAAAAAAATATCAGCAGTAAAATAGAAAATGATTAAAATATGTATTACAGAAAGGGATATTTTAATTTTATTTGAGAAAACTGATAAGCATTTCCGGCACAATGAATTCATTTTTAAAGGAATTCTAAATAACCCTCCCCTAACTACCAACTGAATTTAAGTAACCATGTTTCACAAGTCTCCGGCTTGGATACCAGTATTTTTTTTATACAAAATGTTATCTTTCTAAATCGCAGAAGTCTCCGATTTAATAAAACAAATTCTTCTGTTCTGAAATACTGGTATCCAAAAATCCGAAGACTTGGCAGGTATCTAAGTAATGGAATTTAAAAGACTTTCGATAAAGTAAGTTACTGCAAATCCATGTGGCATTTCTGATATTTTTACACATAAAATAGTTTTTTCACTTAACCTCTTAATTTTCGCTCCCGTCATATTGACGGGCTGTGTCTTTTATTCGGATTATTCAGATTTGTTTGATTCCCCCCAGTTTTATAAAATAGTGTAATTGGCTTTATTATGGTATCATTTTACTTGTCATTAAATAATGTGAATATTTCTTTTTCAAAAAAGTGGTGCCAATAAGCAATTGGGATTGTTCAAACGTAATTTAATGCGACCGTTAAGGGGTTAAATGTTATATAGACTAAAATCTTTATATATACATAACGCTTATATAGACCCTTTTTTTGACCTTGTCCCCTTTCGGACACGTATTTACTGTAGCTGATGACGAGCTGTTAATATTTTTAGCTCGAAACGCGTCCTATGTTTTGCTTTATTTTATGGGGATTTTTTACAAAGCTTTGTTATTTTAATAACAACACTTATCTATTGTAATATAGCATCATTGATTTTCTGAAACATCAGCTTCATGTGTAAAACAAATATTTTTTATATTTTGCGGGTGTGACATGTATTGTGTAAAATTCCGACACCCACAACTGAAAAGTAATACTCCTTCTGTCCCAAATTAGTTGCTACATTTGATTACTTTTGCACTGATTATTGATACTGATGATTTTACGATTTTATTTGAACATTTTTCAGAGATTTCAGGGTGCTATGCTATCAATCAACAATATTTACTTACCAAGCATTCCCTCCGTCTCTCTTTAACCCCTTAACCTACGATTTAAAATCAACAGCTCCACGGTTTGGCAAATCCATAGCTACCACTAAAATTTAATAGAGATTTTCGCCTTATTTAATCGTGGAATTTTGACGATTAAATTAAACTATATTTACTGTGAAATTTTAGTGGTAAGAAGAATTTACATTTCGCTCGATCATCGTACGCGGTCTATGCCCGTCATTGTAGGTTAAGCGGTTAAATAAGTACTAAATTAGATTAACACGAGAACCGTCACAGCGGTCCTTTTGACCTTCAAAATATGAAAATATTTCGATTACAACCAGAATTTTTTTTTTCTAAAATATATTAAATATGTACCACAGGGGAAATAAGTTAAATAATTTCAAAGAAAATTTCTGGTATAAAATAGTTTTATAACACTTGCGTAAAATTTCCGTCAGTTCTAATGTTAAAAAATCCACGATTCGCACGTTCTTAAGCCACGCCCCATTTTGTGGTACTTCCCAGTAATCGCATAAAACTTTTTTCTAGCTAATGAATCGTTAATTCTTTAGGGAGAAAATTATTTTTATGATATACTGGTGGGAGAGACCTTTCAAAATGGTGTAGATCTACTAAACTGCATCGGAAATTATTTATGACCCCATCCATTTGAAAAGTAGCAACTAATTTGGGACACATTTTCGACCTAAATGTTGCAACTAATTAGGGACGGAAGGAGTATAATTTTTAGAACGTCAATTATGATTAAAAGAATTCCCAACAAAGAGGAAATTGCTGGCCAGCAGCAAGATAGGTGCTGGCAATGATGGAGAAGTGCTGGTTGATGGTCTGCCACTGCATGACCACAGCTGGACAGCTTCAGTCAACTTTGCTGTAGGAAATCATCAGATAAAATTCTGGTGGGCATCCATTTTATCTCATGCACTGGCCCACCACTACATGGAAGTACTCGAACTTTTGCAGTATTATTGCTGGGAACACTTACGCTAGGTGGCGCTGCGAATATCGCAGTATTTGAACACAAATCTGAAATGAATATCTTAACCCAATCTAAGCTATGAAGCTATTTTTTTTTAAACTGTAAAAAATATAGCACCAATGCCACCAACAAAATAAATAAGTAAATGAATAAATAAATAATTTTTTTATTTCAACGCACTTTTTTTTCCTCCTTAAATCTGGTTTTACTAGGTTACAAAGGATTTCGGTTTTCAGAATCAATAATAAAAAAAGCGTATAAAATACATAGGATTTCTACACAATAGAATAATTTCTACACCAGATTAATGGTTGGGAACGTAGATCACAAAAGAAACAAACTTGAAATAGTGTAATGAGAGCTTGAAAACTACGCGCAATCGTAGCGTACGCTGAAAGCACTTGTTCATGTCCGATCAAGAAAACCAAGCAGTATCGAGCGTGGTCAGTACTTGGGAGGGTGACCTCATGCAGTTAAAGCATTTCTATAGACACTTCTACAGATGTTTCTATAGCAGTTGATGAAACTAGCTTATAGAAAAAAGAGCCGTAATTATATAAAACTTTGTTTTTTTATAGAATACTATAAAAAAATTTTGCAAGGGAAAGTGCTGGGTCAGCAAAGGAATAGCAGTGGGATAGGTGCTAGCACCGCAGGAAAAGTGCCGGATTGAAGTAATGTGATGGCATACCAATGCTGGCCTGTTGTTGGCCATCACTGATGGGCCAGCTGCATTCGGTTTGGACACTTTTTGACAGGTTTAAGTAATGGCACCCTTGCACTTTACTGCTGATAGCACTGCTGGCTGTCATCATTTTCCCCGCTGATGGCCCACTGTTTCTTTCTTTGCTGGGTTCATGCTTCTATATTACGATGAATAAATCAGGGATGAGATTTCCGACTTTTTGCACACCAGTATATTCTTAGAGAAAATATTATTTTATTTAATCGGAACGTTGTTGTGATTTAAGAGTACAACATTTTCTATAAAATTTTACTGGTATGTTAAAAGTCGGAAATCTCATCCCTGATAAATGTTCTGAAACATAAAAATACTTTATTTAAAACTTTGGGCTTTAAAAGTTTTAAATTCGAATTTAATTGTTGTGTAAAAATATCAGAAAGGTCCACACCCGTTTAGGGTTGGTCGAAAAAGCGAAATTTGACATATCAACTTCTAATAGCTTGGGAATATTTTCTTTTGTAATTAGAAGAATAACGCAAAAAAGATTTTTGAAACCAATTAATATCTTTTGGTCGCGCATTGCACTTGAATTTTGGAAAATTTGTTGAAAATTGACCATTATTGAAAGTAAGGATAATTTTTTTTTAATTTTCAGATCTACATCTAATAGTGCATAAATGTCACCTTTTACAATAAAAAGAATAACGTAAAAAATATTTAAAATCATTTAATAACTTTAGGTCGCGCGTTGTACTTGTATTTGGCAAAATATGATCAAAATTGGCGATTATTGATATTAAATGATGAAAATTAAAAGGAAAAAAAATATTCGGACTTACTTCTAATAGTACGTAAAAGTCGCCCTTTTTAATTAGCCGAATTACGCAAAAGTTATTTAAAATCGGTTAATATCTTTAGGTCGCTCATGGCATTTGAAATTCGGAAAATATTGTCAAAAAGAGCACATTTGTGGAATTCAGGCTTCAGGTTCATATAATATATTGGTTATATTACTACTACAACTAGAACCAAAAGAGACAGTTTTAGAAACGCTGTTTTATATCTGTCCGAGCAGAAAACCGCATTAGATGATATCATTTAGTTGGATCTGACGGCACTTCTATCAATACACAGGATTTAAATAAAGTGATTATTCGAAATTTAGAAACGCTGATAGCTAAAACCTTGCAAAGGAATATTTGCCTTTTGCATTGCCATGAATTGCCTTTTAGGCACTTGTTTCAACATATTGATGGAAAAAGCAAAGGACATGGATAATTTTTATGTCCTGTAGGTACACAATTAAAAAACTTCAGAAACCCTTCAGTCATTCGACCGTTTTTACATATAACTGTTATTAACCGCAATTTTATTTGATCCTGACCATAATATGGTCAATAACCACCTTCAAAATACAGTCAAATAACCATTATTTACAAAAAAGGTCAAATTCTTGAACAGTTTTCTGCATATTTTTAAACGTGTAAGCCACCACCTGCTACTATAACACTCTCTGTTGTTTAGTTTCAATTAATCAAATTCAAAATCGCAATAATGACTGTTAAAAAACTAAATGACTTCAGTTGAGATTTAAAAAATATACTTTCTTGAAATATGCTATGCTGTACAATTGGCTTCTATCCTGGGGATGTTGCTGTCGAAAATCAAGGGTGATTACTGACTAACGACCGCAAACAGAAAAATTAAACAGTACGTATCCATTGAAAACACTACCAATGAATTGAAACAATTTGTGTTATTCATCATGAAGACATATGCGTGGGTATGGTTTGACATTAAGAGGAATCATTCTGTTTTTTAGGTACAATGCATGCTTAGAAGACAATAAAACATCGCGTCACTTACCAAACAATATAGCAAAACTCCTTTACTGAGCATAACGCCTTATTTTCTTATCAGAAAAACCTATTATTTTCAATTAAAGCAGATGAATGAGAACGTATCGTCGGTACCATGCCAGACTATCCAATGTGAAAATAGAGGGCTACTTTTTTTAAAAATCAGTTTTCCTGATTTGGCACCACTTATCTGAAATGGTAACATTCCCCTTGTTTTCGCTTAAAATAATATTTCATTATATAATTTTAAATAAGCCGAATATTACTATTTCAAAAAAGTGGTGCCAATCAAGAAATCTGAATTTAAGAAAAGTAGCCCACAGTTTTCACATTGGATAGTTTGACATAGTACCGACGATATAAGGAAATTGAGATTCAGACGGATCTGGAAAGCAGCGCAATCTGTGACCGAAAGAGTGACGAGAAATTTTATGACACCAAGTCAACAATTTTTGTCTAGCCAACCAATCCAAGTCAATCAACATTTGAAACTGAAACGAACTGGAAAAACAAAGGCATCCGTGCCACACATAAACTCTAGAACTATGCGTGAAACTTTTGACTGAGACTTCTGAAAAACTGTGGTCGAAATAACAGAGACTACTATGTAAGATCAGATTTGCTTTCGCAATCATTAACACTAGGACGTCCGTAATTTTTACCTAATCTTAATAAAATCATTCACCAAAATTTTTATCTAAAACTATTGCACTTAATTTATTGAACCAAGCTTTCTCTAGTTACAATTAAATTAATTTTACGAAAAAAATTCTGGTTCGAATCGACATTTTGTCATTTGATCGTTGTCAAATTAACACCAGCTGGACGTTCTATGCATAAGTTTGATAAAAAAAAAATTCTCAGTATAAGTTGTTACATATAATACAAAATGTAGGTAAGAGAGAATTTCTCAATTGTTTCAAATTCGTTTAATGCACATTGTTTAAAATTTTTTCAACCGATATTCTTCAAAAGAGTTTTAACAAGCAGTGTTTTATTATTTGTTTCAATATAATTTTTCAAGTTTAGATATATAAAATATTTTATAAAACCATTTATAAAATATTTCATAATTTAAAAAATCCACAACCAAAGTATATTAAACTATTTTAAAATTAGATCTGCGTTATGATTTTATGTACATAAAGCAGTATTTTTACATTATTAAAGTTTGATGTGAAAAAAAATATTTTTCATCCTTTATATGAACTTCGTCCAATTTTGATAATGTTTTCCCAAATTCAATGGCAATGCGCTACCTAAAGATTTTAACGGAGTTCCCGAAAGGCAAATACCATGCACTATTAGAAGTAGGTATGAACTTTTTTAAATTTTCATCATTAATTTAAAAAAAATTCAATTTTCACCGTATTTTACAAAATTCAAGTTCGATGCACGACCTAAAGATATTAACCGATCTCAAAAATCGTTTTTGCGTTGTCCTTCGAATAACAAAAGGCAACTTTTCCGCGCTATTAGAAATTGATATGAAAAATTCCGTTTTTTTCGACTCACCCTAAACCTTATGTGAATGATTCTCTGAAAAGTGGCAATTTTATGTCCCATGGGTCTTGAAGACATGTTTTTAACCCTCCGAGCGTCTTGCAAAAGGGTAAAATTGTAATGTTGTTTTCTTTGCATTTTGTTTTAAATGCTATGAAAATATGATTTTTTCAACATTATAAAAAAAACTCAATTACAAATATGAATGTAATCCTTGAGAGTATTAATCATTCTTCAATGTATTTAAAATTCATTAAATCTATAGAATTATATTATCTCAAATATTGCTTGTATTGCTGTAAAGCCTGGAGCTTAGTGAACGGAATAATACGCCTCAAACACTTAGAGGGTTAAAAGACGAAAAAGTGATTTAAACTATCAATATTAATCAGTTATACATATAAACTGTAATTATTTGCTTATTGAAATTGAAATATAATAAATTAAAAGTATTTTTAATGCAAATATCATTCCCTCACTATGTTCCCATTCACACATGTAGGAAAGAAATGGCTTTCATTGTAGCAAGTATATTTATAATTATTTTTTTCTCAATCATTAAACATACTTAAATAAATATTTAGCCATTTAATTATATTTATATTTTATATAATGAAAGAATTAAGGCACTTTTTAATGATGTCCTTAGTATTTGTCATCATTCCCTCACATAACTATAAATTTTTCCATATTTACTTAGTAGAAAGCAGCACATGCTTTATAAATTTCTAGGACAGTTTGTACATGAGCAAAGTGAAGCTGCCATCTTGTTGTTTTCTCAAAAACATTCATGAATAGCTAGTACATGGTTTTCAAGTACTAGATGAAAGTAAGTATTTTTATTATCCATCATTCCCTCATCTATTATAAATTTTAAAAAATCTAGTGAAATGTCACTTTTAGGTTATTAAATTATTAGAAATGAGTGTTTCAAAGGATATTTAGTAACTGAAAATATGCAATAGACTAATCATTTTTGTATAAAATGTTTTTCAGAAGTATTTCATCATTCCCTCATAATTTTGATATATAAGGTAATAATCTAAATCCATTTATAAATGTACTAAACAGTGAAATAAGAAAATCTAATGCAATAAAATACACATTAAAAAACTCATGACTTTTAATTAGCGTAATTAAAAATAATACATTTTTATTTTTTATTATTTTACTGGGAGAAGTAAAAAAAAAAATGTACTAATACAAATAAACATTAACTCTGCTAAATGTTAATGCTTTATCATTATTTTTTCAATTGACATAGAGTAAAATATATATATATAAATTTACTGACAGTATGACTTATAATTATAATTTCTTTTCTTTTTTTACCCTTTCAAGGGTGGTGGTATGTTTATGAAATCACTTAATTATAATTCCCAAGCGCCACAATGGCACCAGACTTTTTATAAAGTTTTTTCTATTTAACATGTATGTGAAATATAGCATTTTTCTTATTTATAAATAAATTTGTTCTTAAATTTCGATGCCAATCATTTATTTGAACATTTTAGCAAAGAAAGTGCTTTGAAATTAAAATCTCAGAAGCTCTATCAGTTAAGGTTGGTTCATATTATTTTTTGATAAATATAGCAATAAGGTACTTGTAGGCTAAATTTTGAGATTTTTGAGGCAAAATGATTGGGCCGCAATTTTTTTTTTTTTTTTTTTGAAACAGCCACTTTTCAGAGAATGACCCATGCCCATGTATGGATTCAGCTATATACAGGAAACTTTTTTTATATTTTAACACTAAAACTACCGGAAATTTTACTCAAGTTTTATAAAGATATTTTACGCCAGAATTTTTATTCAAAATTGTTTAACATATATATATATATTTTAAACTTATTCTATAAAGAAAATCCTGGTACGAACCGATATATTTTCAATTGGTATGGGTCGAAATGACCCCTCACGGTACTTTTAGTGTTAATGTTACACTCAGCACAATCTTAGGACCAATTCACCGATTCCCAGTTTTTTGTTGGAGGGGGGGGGGGGATGTTCTCTTTCTGATGGTGCTTCCCCTTCAATTTCCTTAACCGCTTAATACCCCACCCCCGTCAATATGACGGGCTTATGTGTCGTCATGGAACTATTAATAAAAAGGAACTGACATATCCTTAAACTAGTGAAGCTTCAACTGTAACCGCTTTCGCAAGTTCTGATTAAATCCGGTTGAAGTTTCCACCAGTAAATTTATATAGATATTTTCTCCATATTTAAAGGTGTTAATAATGCAAAATTTCAGTCATAAATAATGGCAGAAAAATATTTTAATTTTAACCGGTGTCAGTTTACTTTTGCGGTAGCCAGGTCCTTCGTTCTGCCATATTGTGACCACCAGTGAAGCAATCTGGCTGTCTTACCTGTGAAACTGACACCAGAAAATATTTGTGAGAAAATATTTCCATGAATAAGACGCTTAAATAAGATAAAATTTCCTAGACGGCACTCCGTATGTCTCCTCCTTTTTATTCATAATTCAATTTTTGTCGTTGTCTATTTCTCGCGTCCGTGATATTGCCAATCTGAAAATTTACAACCGGAAAACCTTAACTGACATTTCCATATGAAGTCTTTGAATATAGTTTTGGTATGTACAGTCGAGGAAAAAAAAAAGTAAACACACTGTACTAACTCCTCAACAAATTATCGTAGACGAATGTGACTGGTACCGAGCGATTGGAAATAAGGTCTACTTTTAAATGATGCATATAAAATATACTTAGATAGGTCATCTACATAATAAAACGAATCCAAACTTCATTTTTTTCAATAGCAATACCCAATTTTAACGAGATATTTCAAATCTTCGGTTCAAACTATGCCTAGACACCGAATTTCAAGTCATTTGAATGATAAGTTTTTGAATTATAAACATTCAAAATTTTGTGCTTCTAATGTTAAATTACATTTTCATATTTTTATTTATATCTCCTGAAATTATGCTCCTAATGTGCAATTTTTTTTTGTAGCTATAATACTAATATACTCAAACATAAATACGCTGAATTTGCATTTTTTATAATTTTATGATATGAATTATGAATTATAAAACTAATATTCGAAAAAATTATGAATTGCAACCTACAATTCTTTTGATGGATTTAGATTTATTAAGGTCTGCATTATGGAAAACCAAAATTTTACACTTTTCTTCCAAGTAGTTTTCAAATTATGCTTAAAAAACGGCAAAATAATGGTTTAAGGGCCTGTCTATGATGGAAGTGAGTAGATATTTTGAAATTTATTCTGCTGTACTGTAATCTAACAGGCTTCATTGACTCCTTGAGTTACGCTTAAGGTGCCTTGATCAAGTAAGGGGCTCTCTCGGTTAATAATCGAGTACGGAACTTCAATTTGGATACAGTCCTTAAAATACGCTCGTTTTAAAATAACTAATTTCTCGGAAACTTGTGGTACGAATTGCATAAAAATTCGTTTTTAAGCTAATTGAAGGGAGTAGAATTCATTCATGCTATCAGAATTGTGTACTGCTATTGAAAAAAAACAAAGTTGTGGTTCGTTTTAATATGTAGATGGCCCCCTAAGGAAATTTTATATACATCATTTAAAAGTAGACTTTATTTCCAATCGTTCGGTACCAGTGACTTTCTTCTACGATAATTTTTTGAGGAGTTAGCAAGGGGTGTTTACTTTTTTTTTCCACGACTGTACAATCTATGTTTGAGTAAAGTATGGGTTTTGATGAATGAGCATTTCAGATGATAGTTTGATTTTAATTGACAGTATGCATTATTATGTATGTATATTGATTTCAATGTTGTTAGTAAACATTTGTAAAGGTGCAAAAATTTAAAAAATAAGGATTTTATTCCTATTGATTTCTACGGTGTAAAAGAAACTTTAAGGTGCAAAATTCCCGCATGTTGGCTTTTCGTCAAATGTGAATTTGTCTATAATATCTTTTTTTTCACCTAAAACATACAACTAATTGCATATTTTATTTAGAAATCTTATAATTTCTCAATTGCTGAAATAAAAAATAGATTCTTTTTTTATAGTTTTTATAAATATTAAGCGATCCTTAACCCTTTCAGGGGCAAGGTACTTCTATTCGTAAAAGGATGAAATGAGTGAATGGCTCCAGAATCTACAAAAATTGTTTTAAAAGATTCTAAAGCATTTATATGAAGTATATCAATCTTCAGTATTTTACAAAGAATAAAATATTAAAAAAATAAAAATAAAAAAACAAGCACAATAAAAAATAGCTTTTCAGAATTATGGCCACCACTGTGAATGTGACTTTTACGAATCTGTATGCATACAGTACAAAGTATAATATCAGAAATCTATTGTTTAATGATTTGTGTGAGGTTAAAAATTTTAGAAAAAATTATAAATTATAATGTTTATAAATTTATATACATATAGACATTGAACATTTTCTTGTATCCCAAGATTAAATAAATTGAATTTTCCCGCAAGTATGTACCGTGAACTATCCGTATCCTCAACATGATGAAGCTTCTACTTTAACCGATTTCGCAGTCGCTCATTAACCCCGGCCAAAAATTCCACAAGAAAATTTAAATAGAATTTTTCTTGAAGATTTTCAGTCATAATTATGGCCAAAAGGATATTTTATTTTTACTGGTGGAAGTTTACTAATGCGGTAGTCAGACCCAGCGTTTCCGCTATATTGTGAAAACCTAAACAACCTCCCGTCAGTGTTGCCCGATGGGCTACTTTTTTAAAAATCAGATTCTTGATTGGCACCACTTTTTTGAAATGGTAAAATGTGCCTTATATAATGACATATTAATTAAGGCAAAAACAAAGGGAATTTTACCGTTTCAGAAAAGTGGTGCTGATCAAGAAATCTGAATTAAAAAAAGTAGCCAACTGGCAACATTGCCTCCCGTCTGAGTCAGTCAAAGAGATTATAATATTAGTGCCAATTTACACCAGTAAAAAAAAAATAGAAAATTTTACCATACTTCTGAGAGAAAATTTACATGAATAAGCAGCTAAAATAAGGCCAATTTTTTTATTCTTTCAAATATTACTAGTGGAAGTTTGTTTTGGTGGCAATCAGAAACTATTTGCCGATGTAAAATACCATCCGCCATCTTGTGACAACCTCCTCAGTTTCTTAACTCGCAACTGGTAGACGCTACACTATATCGTCGGAAACTGTCAAAATATCCAATGTGAAAACAGTGTGCTACTTTTTTTAAATTCAGATTTCTTGTTTGACACCACTTTTCGGAAATGGTAAAATTCTCCTTGTTGCCTTAACCACTTAACTCGCACGATTTTTTTTGTTTTACGCCATAAACTAAAAACAGGGAGCTAATACCACTTTTTAAGTGCAAAAATATTTGCCTTAAATAGTCGAGTAGAATACTGCAATTTAAGAACCGAAGTTTTCAGGTAAATATTAGTGGTGAGGAAAAGCTTTTTTTAATAAAGCAAGCTAACTTTTTTTGCCCGAGCAGAGTTCGTGCAAAACAGTTAAGTGGTTAAATAATATGTCATTAAAAATGTGAATTTTAGTATTTCTAAAAAGTTGTGCCAATTAAGAAATCTCAATAAAAAAAGTAACCCACTATTTTCACATTGGATAGTTTGAAATGGCACAACGGTATGTCTCCTCTACGTCATTCATAACCTCATTGTAAATACTCGTAATTTTCTGACCTGCCCACAGGAAATTCCCCAGACCTGTAGAAACGTTGTTTGCCCTCATTTCATTTTATTTCAATATAGATTTTTATAATGCTAGTTCATTTATCTTTTTTTTTACCCATTTGTCTAGGATGTTAAATTACATTTAGCTAATTGTAATATAGTGATTTATGCTGTTTGTAGATAGCAGCATATGCTCTTTTATCTTTATTTTTGACAGTTTTTTTTTAAACTTGGCTCATGGAATTTAACTATCCAAAAGCACATGGTGTCGAAGGAATACGTTTGTATAAATAAAAATATTTTTACTTTGTATGCTTTTTTAGAATAATATTTTTATTTTTTCTCTTTTTTTTAGTTTACTTTCATTTTTTTTCTAAATATATTTTAATATTTCTGAGATCTTTCGAGATGTTATAAGTAGCATAATTTTGCAATTTTAGGCCTTATGCAAAGAATATTATATGAAATAATATACCTTCACTTGGAAATGTAAATATGATGCTCCTCTGGTGATTCAATATCACATTCATCTTTTTGTCTATTTTTGGATTGTCACTCTCTAGTTTACTGCCATTATCTTCTATTTTTACATCTATTTTCCCCCATGTGACTTCATTTTAACCTCTTGAGATTTGAAATTAAAATAACACTACAGATATACATTCAAATTTTTTGCAGAAACAACCATAGATTAACGAAAGAGAATTTTTCTGAAATTTATAGTTCAGGTTACTGGTAATTTTTGTTCACAAACATGGATCTAAAATTATTAGACGGTTAAAATATCAAAAGAATTAATTATCATTAACCTAAATTCACACAATAACAAATTAACCCTTAAGTGCATAGTGATGATATCTACATCATTTTTACTTAATTGTTATCAACCAATATATTTATATAGAAATATTAATCATATAAAAATTAAAAATATATATAATGTTAAATATCTGTCTTAAAATTTCTGCTGTCTAATCTTTAATAGAAGAGTAAAAAAACATAATTCTAATAAATAATTTATGCATTTAAAGGTTAAGTTTTACAAAATAAAAAATTATGTAAAATAAGGCATTTAGATTCATACTTATTTAAATATTTACTAATTTGCAATATTTCAGTTTTTACTTGTATTGCAGATGTGCAACATAATAAAAGGTTGACGTATTACACGTAAAATGTATCTCTGATGTTTTTTCATTATTTTTCCTGTGTTCTAAAACTTTCAGCTAGGTTCATATATAACTAGGTTCCACTAGGTTCATATATAATTTTTTCGCAACAAAATAAAAAATCCTGCATTTAACCCTTTCAGGGGCAAGACTTTTCTGCTCCGATTATGTTCAAATAATTAATTCACACCGCAATATACGAACAAATTTATTTGCAAATAATCAAAAGCTTTTTCTCACGGTTATTATGAGATCGAACTTGTACTAACAAATTACTGGTGCCATTTGAAATTTTGGGCATTAAAATTAACCGTTTGCAGACTGCAAACGGCGCCCTTCAAGGGGTTAAGGGTTAACGCTTTCGCTGCGCAACCCGAGATTTCCACGGGCAACGTAAAAGTAGCAAAATTTGCAAAACGCGAGATTTCCTCGGGAATACATTTTTTTTCCGTCTAATTAACCCTCCTTGGTTATTCCCACCAGTTATTTTTTTATTGTAAATTTTGCCCTGTTTAATCGGAGCATTTTTCCGATTAACCCTCTGTCTACCAGAAGGGTCCAATGGACCCGACATGTACATTCAAAATATTTATTCAAACCAGAAATTTCTTCAAAACAAACTAAATTTATAAATCAGACAATAATAAGTTAAATAAACAAATTAAATAGTTTTAAGTAAAAATTCTGGTGTAGAATGTTTTTATAAAACTTGAGTAAAATTTTCGGTAGTTCTAGGGTTAAATTAGAAAAAAATTTTGTTTTGAAAAACCCGTGACAAAAGAACAAAAAATCTTAAAAGACGTTCGTCGCGAATTGGTTAAATACGCAATTTTTCCAGCTATTATGATAAAACAATCACGCAGCGAGAGGGTTAAACAGCTTTAACACTACAACGACCATTTTGATAGCTACCAAAGAAAATTATTTTGATTAGAATCAAAATTTGCTTTATAAAATATTAAATAAGGTCCACGGAGAAATAAGTTAAATAGCTTTAAATAAAATTTCTGGTGTAAAATATTTTTATAATACTTGAGAAAAATTTCTGGTCGTTCTAGTACTAAAGAAGTGAATTATTTGCAAATTCTCAAAATGTTTTATTGGAAAGGGTTTATGTTAACAAACATGAAAATTACTTACTTCCTTAGCCACACTGCGCTGAAGGCTTTTTGGAAACTCAGGTAAAAATAAGCCCAGATAAGAAATCCTTTTTTCTGAGAACGTAAGTATCAGTGCTGTCAGTTATTGTTATTTTAAAAGTAAAAAACATTCAGCTATATAGAAATAAAAAAAAGTAAAAAAAAATCGAAGATTTTAGTTTTTTTTTTATGAGAAAAAGAATAGAGGTCCACATTTGCGCACCTCAGGTCGGAAGAGGTAAATTTATATCTCACAATATTTTGTGTCGAAGAAGATAAGCTCCGAGCAATCACAAGATCCATTAGTGAAAATTCCATTTCAAATTATCGCACCATTCCATTGTTAACCCCTTAACCTACGATTTAAAATCAACAGCTCCACGGTTTGGCAAATCCGTAGCTACCACTAAAATTTTATAGAGATTTTCGCCTTGTTTAATCATGGAATTTTGACGATTAAATTAAATTATATTTACTGTGAAAGTTTAGTGGTAAGAAGAATTTACATTTGGCTCGATCATCGTACTCGGGCTACGCCCGTCATTGTAGGTTAAGGGGTTAAGAACTTAGACTAGTATCACTTGTAATAACTATTAGTATAAAATGTTTGCAAACGTCATTATTACTTTGGCACAGGATCGAAATTTGTGGTGTTTCCCCAGCAGTGTTGCCAGTGGGCTACATTTTTTAATTCAGATTTCCTGATTGGAACCACTTTTTTTGAAACGGTAAAATTAACTTTGTTTTTGCCTTAATTTTTATGACATTAAATAAGGCGTAGTTTACCATTTCAAAAAGTTGGTGCCCGTCTGGCAACGGTGTTCCCCAGTAATTGGCTAGGAAAGATCCATTATGGAAACATATTTTTCTACTCAGTAGAATATCATACAGAGTTAAAACATTCGCCACAACTACGGAAGAAATTTTATGGCATCCCAAAGCCTTAGCATTTCACCATTAGCCACATTATGAAACGACGTTAATTAATCTCATTAGTGTTATTATGTTGGTCGCAATTCCTAGTGATAGTATAGGTTTTTTAAACAACTCCGGACACACAAAATATGCGGTCCTGAACTCATTTCTGTCAATAAGTAACTGCTGGCGAAGGGATTTTACGGCACTGTTAATAGACCAGCGGACTACTTAAAGCCGTACAAGTGCGAAACTCTTTTTCTAACCGCTAAAGAAAAATGAAGTAAGCCGCTTTTTACCCCAAAATGTGCGAAAATTCTTTTAGAATAATATATAAAACAAAATTCTATAAAATGACAATTGCCGAAATGAATTCGTATCGGCATTTAAGACCTTCAAACAAAATAATAATGCCTCAATTTTATTTTAACTCCTTTAAGGGCGGCAATGCCGTCACGGCATCACATAATTTTAATCCCAAATTGCCACATTGGCACCGGAATTTTATGATAAAAATGTCATCTTTATTAAGCACGTGAAAATTTACTTATACTTGTTTACAAATGAAACCTCTTGTTAATACTGGTGTCATTAAATTATTTGAAAATTTTACGAATACAAGGACCTTCCCCCTGAAAGGGTTAAATAGATTTTGAAATGAAGTAAAATATTAATGCACGCATTTATATAGAAATGAATTTAAGTACAGGGGATGATTGGATTATTTAAGGCAATACATAAATAAACTGGGGCTATAAAATTATGTTAGTTAGGAAAAGTTTATGAAATATTTTTAATGTTCGGAGGAAATTTAATTTTCGTAGTATACTACATACCTGTTTCTGAAAGGAAAATTGTTAGATACATAAAAATATCTAACAATAATAAAATCTATAACATTCTAGTAAAACAAAAGATTACTTCAAATGACAGACAAAAATTTATGCTTGTGCGTGTATATTTCTATACAATTTCATGCTTTCTAATTTCATTATTATTCGTTCGTGTACATAACGCAGCTACAACATGGAATTTCGTTGTTGTTGATTTCTCTTCAGCGAAATCGTTTCTTACTCACAGCTAATAACGCTCCAGATTTTTGACTACCAATTAATTGATTAGAAAGTATCCTTTATGTAATGCAGAAACAAAATAAGACAAAGATTACTATTCGAAAAAAGCGGCATTGAAAAATTCAAAGAGTTTGAAACATTTCAATAGACTCCAAAGATAAAGTTCAATGATGCATGAAAAATGAGATCGCTTTCGGCAGCTATACTTTATAGACTGAAGTGAAATCGTAAACTAATTGTGAGGTTTAACCCTTTCAGGGGAAAGTAATTGCGTTCTTGCAATGTTGAATTCACACCGGAATATTTGAAGAATTTTCTTTCTAAATAATGAGAAGCAATTTTGCATATTTTTTTCCACCAGACTTATAATAGAAAAATTTAATTAAATGTTTCTGGTGTAAATCGTGATTAAAATTAGGTGGGATATAATATAGCCCACCGCCTCTGAAGGGGTTAAAAAGGTTTTAATTTTTCGAGTAGGGTTTATTAATATTCTTTATTATTATTTTCCCATCTCAGGGCGGATTTTAAAAAGTTGACGTTTTAAGGGAGTGACGGTATATCAAACTATTTCTGTATTTTTAATTTAATCAAAAAAATTAAAATTGGTATGCAATTTCGCAATCATTGTATATTAACTATTATACCCTTTTTTTAATTAAGTATGTTTGGTTAAATAACAAACAAAGTTTTAACATCAACAAAGCTGCACTGCAATCTTGAACTTTCTGTTAAAATAACTAATTTATTACATTTAAGTTTTACTTGATGTTTTCAAATGCAGAACATTTTAAACAACATAAACCGAAAGTGTATCTTTTAATAGCATTTTGTCGCAATTACGTTGTAAATTTATTTGTTTTCTTCCAGTAATTTTGCATAAAATTAACTTTAAGTTGGAGTACAGATGTATTCAGTCAGAACAGTTTAAACTGATGCTTAAAGTTTCTATAATATCACATAAGACTTATATTTTACAGTGAAATAGATGGTTTAACACTGAAATTTTAGTGTTTTAAATTCTTATTTAAAAATATAAGCATATACGAATATCAGTAATTAAATTACCACTGAAAGTTCCATTTTAACATTGTTCTAAATTTCTCTAATTTGAATGCATTATCAAGTCATTAAAGTCAAATAATAAGAAAATATCTCATTCGAATATCTTGTTTTTAGGTTTTATAATATTTAAGTCATTATGATTACACTTGCTTTTGATGTAGAACAAGTAAAGTCTAAAGGGCATTTAAATTGCTTTATCTAATATACATTTTAGCTTGGAATATCACGCTACCTTAATTGCTATATCCTGCAGTGATTATAAACGTGTTTGAGCATGTAATCGTATTTCCTGAGTGTTTACGTATTCTTCTAGCATCAGTTCCTTTTAAAAATTTATGTGCACAGCGAAAAAAAACCTGTATAAAATTTATGTTAGTAAAAAACATTACTTTAAATTTTAGAATTTTGGAGTGTGGGCTTAATCATAGATGCCAAATTCGTTTAACGTACAAAATCTACCCTATTAATTTCGAACAAGAAGTTTCTTTATAAAATAAACAAAATACATTGTATAAAAAAAGTAGAAGGACAGTCGATTTTTTAAATTTATTTAACCTTTTCAGGGGCAAAGTACTTCCGTTGATAAAATCTTAAAATGATTGAACGACACCGTCGTTTATGAACAAATTTATAAGAAATGAAGTAAAATCTTTTCTTAGCGTACATTATACAAAGCGAAATTTAAATCCTAAATTCTGGTGTCAATGTGGCATTTGAAAATTAAAATTAAGCGGTATATATAAAACTCACCATTCTGCTCTTCAAGGGGTTAATTGTTATTTAAATTTACGATCTGATTTTTTTAAGGGTATCATTTTATACACATCTTTTTGCTATGAAATAAAAAATAAATTGCTATAACAATTAATTTAAAGAAAAATGAATTTAGTTATGTATTGTACTTTCAAAAAAGTAGAAGAACAGCTCTGAAAAACTAAATTTATTGGACCCTTCAGCTATAAATAAGCATTACTATTTTCTTCTTTTTGTGAAAATATATATGTATTTCTTCACTTTTAGATTGATTTTTTTTTAATGCTTAAAGGAATACCTTTAAATAATTTTCAAAAATTTAGAAAAGAGGGTCAGAGAGATTGTTAAATTGCTTAATGTTTCTAAAACTGCAATATCAAAGTATTTTAGAAATTCAGAGCATCACGGAATTAAAAATAAAGACAGTGGAAGACCTAAAAAACTGGCTCCTCGTGTTAAAAGAGACGTTATCCTAGAGTTAAAATAGAAAGATTATACAATGTAAATGGTCCGAATACAAGCAGGACTAACACATGTGTCAAGTGAAATGGTATATAACTATATAAAAAAGTCCAAAGTGTTCACTTTTAATAAAAGACAGCGCATCCAAAGTGGACAAAAAGCATGTAACTAACTGTTTATCATACGCGAGAGGTATCGTGTACCACGGAATGGACTTCTCTCATTTTCTCACATGAGAAAAAGTCGAATTTACATAGTTCCGTTGGATAGCAGATCTGTTGGCCTTGTATCGGGAATGAGGAAATATTTTATTCAACTCGACATATGGAAGGGGACGTTTGACGGTCTGGCTAGCAGTCGTATATGGTGGAAGAAAGAATCTGTTTTTTTTTTTTTTTTTTTTTTTTTGAGTAATAGTCAGAACCATGCAGATTACATCCGATTCTTGGAATCTGAACTTCTTCTTTATGCTACATAATTAGGTGGAGAAGATTGGATATTTCAACAAGATGGATCAGCGATTCATACAGCTATTGGTGTTAAAAATTGGTTCAAGACAAATAAGATCCGTGTTTTGCAATAGCCAGCTGAAAGCTTTCACCTAAACATATTTGAAAATATATGGGCGACATTAGTTCGTTGCGTATACAATGGAGGAAAACTGTTATTGAGCTCGGAATGCACTTAACGATGTTTGGATAATTTTTGCCAAATTGAAATATAAGAACTCTGTTATTCAATGACAAACAGAGTCAAGTAATAAAGGCAAATCGAAAGAAAACATCTTAATAATATTTTAATTTTCACATAAAATACTAATGTCGTTGGTACCATGTCCAACCATCCAATGTGAAAAAACTGGGCTACTTTTTTAAAATTCAGATATCTTGATTGACACCACTTTTTTGGAATACTAAAATTCGCCTTATTTAATGGCATATTAATTAAGGTAACAAGGGGTAATTACAAAGGGGAATTTTACCCTTTCAGAAAAGTGGAGTCAATAAAGAAATCTGAATTTAAAAAAAAGTAGCCCACTGTTTTCACATTGGATAGTTTGACATGGTACCAACAATGTGTGCTTCTACTTTTTTACACAGAGTTTCATGTACGCAATAGAAACTATGTGATCAAGAACAAATTCTCTTCGTAATTTATTTTTTATTACTATGATTTTATATGAATTTCATTGTAAAATATAACGCAAACAAAGAATTTTGCGCTAACTTAATCAGTTGTGTTTGTCTTGGAAAAAAAATCAAGTGTTTTCTACTTTTTTTACTCAGTGTATAAAGCAGAGAAAAGTAAATAAATAAAATAATATAGCTTTAAATAAAACTAGGAAGTAGATCAGTACCAGGGGGTGTTGCATCAGTTTGCTACCAGTATGATTATATATTGTACTTTGTCATTTTTAACTCTTTTACGTTATAGGATTAAATAAGGTAAAATTTAATGCACAATAATATTGGTAGTAAATTGATGCAGAAAACTCTGTGCTCTGCCACTGGCATAAAGTCCCATGCAATTATTAATAAAGAGGAACTGACATATCCCCAACCCCTTATCAACTGCATTATGATCTACTGCAATTTTTTTCATGTATTTTTCTTCAGTTATTACAATGAAAATTAAAGATTAAACATAAAAAGTACTCACTCGTGAGAAATTTTATTTCATAGAGGTAATTATTTAAAGTACCGTCAGTACACTATGACTAAAATATTGTAACAGAAAACCCGCAAGGTATTTCAAATGGTACCAGAATTGTGGTAAAATATTTTCTATTTAATAAATATGTGAAATATAGCCCTTTTTATTAATTAAAAATAATTTGTTTGGAATTTCCGGTACCAATAAAATATTTCAACACTTTAGCATTGGAAATGCTTTGCCACTTAAAAAGTTTTAAAAAAATATTTTTTTAGGTTTCGATCTTGTTAGCAGTCCTTTAGTTATGCGACGTCAATATTCCAGAGACAACATAATCTCTCGCATCACCACATATGCAATATGTGGATGATTTATATATGAATTTATATATGCCATTTCTAGCATATCAATGAAGAGCCGGTGCCAAAATTTTTAGATTCATTATAAAAAATAATAATGAAACAGAAAAGAAATACTAGGAAAATTATTACGACACTGGATTTTAGTAATTACATTTTAAAGCAGATGAAAACGATGGATAATTACACAGACGAAAAGTAAACAAGAAGTTATCCTCCAACACCCAGAGTACTGACAGTATTTATAAGTACCACCGAGTAATTAAACTGTTAAATCAAATACATGCACTGTTCACCTAAAATAGCTAGTCAAATTGTATTCTAAGATCAATGAACACATAAACAAAATCCAACACCTATCTAGTCTGCTGTACACATGTAGACACTTATTTATAAAAAAAAAATAGGACTTAAACTGTCTGAGGTATGAAATGTTTAAGCATATTCTACTATATAAATATTTCGAATAAAATATTAAATATTATTTGTTGCACTTGGGGGATATTTTATTTTATAGTCGTATTAAAGGTTTCTTTACGAATATTTTACAAAATTAAATTTACAGTTCTTTTGTGAAATGAAAATATCTACAGTAAATGACTGAATGTGATATATTGTCATATATATCTAATATTTATCCGTTAAATGATAATAAATATTGAATGAAATTCCCCAAAAAAGGATTTAGAATTTTATATTCTTAAAAATACAAGGCGAAAATAATGATGTATCATTTTATTTTTATCGTTTTTCCGATTTGCCTCGAGAAATTCCAATGCAAATTCATTAATAATATTGCCTAGGACGAGAACTAGAAGAGCAATTCTATCACACTGGCAAGTTTCCAATAGGAAATCCATTGTTAAACATCTCTTTTCAAACTAGATACTCCTATGCAAAATCTGAAATCCTCGATCCTAACCGATAACATTCATGTAACATTGAGAATATAAGAGACTAGTAAAGAACATAAAAAGTTTAAAGCATTTAAAAAGTGAATGAACTATATTAAGCCTATTTAAAATCAATTTTTACACAAATATGAATGTGTGATATATTCATTTTCTAAAATTTAATATAATAATAATAAGATACATTATGAGTTTTCATTTATACGGATATTTATGTGTACGTAAGTATTGGGTCATCTGGAAAGTTTAGCGGTTTTTCAAAGAGAAACTCCGTTTCGTCTAGTTATTTTGTTGCTACTAATAAGGTGTGACATTTAATGATCCAGAGACGTATACTCAGTCTTTTCTGCTTGCGCTTCATAATTTTCGCGTGTATTGTCGCACAATTTTTGTTTCAGTGCAGTGCTAAGAGTGGTGAACTAAAAAGTATATTTTCGTCATGTTATGCTATCAAAAAAGGTAAAAATGCTAGTCCGACTGCTCGTAAAATTTGTGCTGTATATAGATAAAGTCCTGTTTCAGATAACACAATTCGAAAGTGGTTTGAGAAGTTTCAGTCTTGAAAATGATGCTCGCTCTAAGAACCATCATCTGTAAAAAGGAAGTTCTTAAAAGAAGCTGTCGCTGACAATCCACGTTATTAAAAAATACACAGTTCAGGAGCTTTGATACAGATTAAATGTACAAAAAAGTACAGTGCATGATCATCTGAAGAAAATTGGGATTATAAGCCGCTATGATGTGTGGTTATTCCACACTTTAACACCGTGGAATATGCTTGCTCGAATTTCGGATTGTGATTCTTGGCTGAAACGAAATGAAAAATCTCTTTCTCAGAACGACTCTTTACTGAAGTGGAGAAATGGATAGTATACAATAATATTACAATGAAAAGATCACGGGATAAGTCAAATTAACTTCCCCAAGTGACATCGAAAGGAAGACACCTCTCTCCCAGAGTCCTCCAAAGTTTCGGGAACGAGGGGGAAGAAATTTCCAGAGAACTTGCTCGTATGACAGAAAATTGTATAAATCATCAATTTTTTAATTTACAGAATTTAATAATCTCTTTTATTCCACAGATGCTCCAACAAAGTTGGATGCATTGTCACATGAGATTGTAATACTTTTGCTTCTGTGAGAAAAAAATCTTTTAAGAGTTGCAATTAATGCATTAGAAGTTAAATCAGAAAGTAGTTCTAAATGCACTGATTTAGTAACCATGCATACGAAAATGGCTGCATAAACTTTATTAAATATTCAGGAGTCGCATTCTATAGGGAAACATTTATTGTTCCTAGCACTATTTTGGAAATAATATCTTCATCGCACCTTTCTTTAGACTATGTTAAATAAAATGATTATGAAAATAACTCATTAAGGGTTCTGGTAGGAGAATAAAATTTTCCCTATATAATGCGACACGTGAATATTCCTTTTCTCTGGTTGCGATATTTAATATAAAATGGACCGCATAGGTCAAGACCTGCATTGCAAAACGGTTTACCCTGTATTACTCTCTCAGGGCGGCAAATTACCCATTATTTGATTTACAATTGTAGGTTTTATTTTGAAACATTGAACTTGACGAGCAATGTTTCTTCCATTAATAAGCCAAAATATTTGCCTTACACTATTCAACAGTCCTTAAGGACAAACATACGTATAAGTCTCTTTTATGATTGGCTAGTTCCATGGATTTTTGTAGTGTAAGTCACATAGCTGATAACTGCTATGCTCTTTGGCCACCGTTATTTTCCTTGAGTTAGCTTGGCCTTATTCAATTAATGAGATATCTCCGATAAAATAAGTCACATTTTTCCGTTCTGGAATATTGATTACCAAAAATCGTAGCATGTGACTTTTACTACAAGTTCTCATGGAAATAGCCGATAGTAAAGAAAGATATTTTTTGTCAGTTTACTGCTTGAGGGTAAAATGATTTGGTGAGATCGGTCATAGCTTAAATTTGGGTTGGCCAAACGACCACCTACTCTTAATAGATCATCTTTATCTAGGAAGGAATCGAAAAATCTCAACTGAAATATTAAGAAAAGAGTAATTAAAGTCACCTATTGTAATTGAAGTGAAAACCAGAACTGAATTTAGTTCGTTTAAAAATTGTACGTCTTTCGTATGAGAGTCATATTGATGGGGAAAAATTCCCAATGTCTTGTTTCAGGATATCAGGGCTTTCCCACAACAGTTTATTGGTTGAAAGGGATTTTGCATCCTGACCTCTGGATAACACATCAGATGGATTGAGTTTGAAGGAATATATCTCCACTCGCAGTTTTTGGTAAGTTCTTGAATCTGAGATACACGGTTTTCGACGAATGTTTTATGAAAATGTGGCGATACGTCTATCCATACTAGGGAAATAGTGGAGTCCGACCAAAGTATGACTTTGTTGATTTCAAGTTTTAAGGCTCTAATTACCTTTTGAGTAAGTTGACACAACAATGGACATGTTGAAAGCTCAAGTCTAAGTATGCTTTACTTTTGCTGCAAATGAGGTGGCAAAAAGGATAGTTAGAGTTAGATGTTGTTTGAAGATAAAGGGAAGCTACGAAAGATTTCCCACTCGCGTCAGCAAACCCATGTAAGAGGTTAGTTGATTCATCTTTAACAAAAGAACGTCCAGAACTTTTACTCAAGTTTCATAAAAATATTTTACACCAGAAATTTCATTTAAAAATATTTGACTGATTTATTTAACATAAATCTGCGTTTTTAAAATTTAACTTATTTTGTGAAAGAATTTCTGGTTCCAATTGACATTTAATCATATGGTCGGTATCGAATCGACTTCTTCCAGGCGATCTAGTGTTAATGAGAATGCGTCTTGGAATTTTGAATTTTTCTATAAGAACTAGTGAATTGAGGAACTTGTGCAACCACTCTTGAGCAACATGACATGGAATTTTATCATTCCAGTCGTACTTTAGCAAACGTAGTTGTTGCATGAAGATTTTAGCTCGGCAAATTACAGGACCGAGCAAGCCAAAGGTATTAAACAGTCTTGCAATTTGACTTAGAATTTCGCGTTTTGTATAGTCAGAAATTCTGTTGACAATAACTTTAATGTTAAATGTATCACTACTGCAGCCCTATAGTATTCCGAGAGCTTTTCTTGAAACTTCTTCGGCATTTTGATTAAAATGAAAAATTTGATAATCAAGATTTATTTCTTCAACAACAATAGAACGCCATTTATCCACGGCCATCTGACCTCTTTTGAAGATATCTGTTAATTGTTTTTTAATTTCCAAAAATTCGGAAATATATGATGCACCTGACAGGCAATCATCGATGTGCATATCGTTCTTTACGACTTCTGCTGTTAATGGGAAATTGTTTGCTTCATCTACCGCTAACTGTTGGAGCACTCTAGTGGTAAGTTTTGGTCTACTTTCACAACCGTAAGTGACCGTTTTCAGAGTGTAGATTTTGTCAGGTTCCTCCCTCCTTTCTCTCCACAATATTTTTGGTATCTAGCACAGTGTTGGCAGATGGGCTACTTTTTTAAAATTCAGATTCTTGATTGGCACCACTTTTTTTAAAGGATAAAATGCGCCTTATTTAATGACATATTAATTAAGGCAAAAACTAACTGAATTTTACCGTATAGAAATAGTGGTGGCAATCACGAAATCTGAATTAAAAAAAAGTAGCCCACTGGCAACACCGATCTAGCATGAGACGGATTTACTTCTATTTGTCGAAACATCTTATTTACATCAACTGTAAATGCGAAAATATTTTTTCTAAAACGTATCAAAATCGAAAAAGGATCATCTTGTATTATCCCCCTTTAAAGAGTAAGTCTTTTAAAGACTTCGCATTAGTAGTTTTACAACTCCCATCAAAAACAACCCTCAGTTTAGTTGTAGTACTTGGCGGTCGCAAAACACCGTGATGAGGAAAAAAATATCTTTTATCAGAATTTATGTCATTGGAGCTTTCTTCCATGCGTTCTAAAGTAGCGTATTCTTTTAGAAATTCTGAGTATAATTCCCTTCATTTGGAATCCTGCTCTAAACGGTTCCATAAATGATTTAATCTTTTAGCGGCAATTTGTTTTGAATCTCCCAGAGAATAATCTAACATTTGAATCTTAAAGGGTGATTCAACAACGCATCTGCCGTCCGGTTTTCGATAGTGAGTCTTTAACCTCTTCTGACCCGAGTTACACAAATGTGCAACTCTATTCTTTTCCTCATAAAAACTAAACTGTTTCATTTTGTTACATTTTGACTTTACTTTTAAGTAACTGAATGTTTTTGGCTTTGGTACAAATCCAATCAATGGTAGCATTGATGCTTATTTCCTCATAAAATAAATGTTATTTTTATCTGAGTTTGCAAAATGCCTTCAAGACAGTGTGGCCCATAAAGTAAAAAAAAAAATTCACAATTATTTAACTTAAACGCTTTACAGTAAAAAAAATTTTTTGAAGATTTGCAGATCATTCACTAGCTTAAAGACATTAAATTTTTTATTGCGTGAATTTAGGTTATTGATCATTAAATTGATATTTTAAGGTGGATAGTCATTTTAGATCCCTGTTTGTGAACCTAAAAGACCCGTCCCCTAAAGTACCCATTTCAGAAAAAGGGATTCTTCTGTCATCTAGGGTGTCTTTTTGTTTGTGCAATAGCAATGAATGTGCATTTGCAGTGTTATTTTACCTTCAGGTCTGAAGAGGTTAAAAAATATTCGTTACAATTTATTTCCTCACTAACTAAGGATTTTAACTCACTTACTTGCTCCAATTCCCAAAAAGAACTTAATTCTTTTTCCAAATTTTTATAATCTATTACTAAAAAACAAGAATCACAAGATTCCCTTAAATTCGAGATAGAATTGCATACAGTGCATGATATAACATGCCCGAAAAATGTTTCTACTAACATTAACTGAGAATCACAAATTTTAATTATATTCGATGCTAATAATTTATAAAATTACTCGGCTCCAAGCAGCGCGTGTACGCATTTTTGTTTTATTCGATTATTATCCGCTAATTTTATATTCCATGGCAATTTTAATTTCGACGTATTTACATATGTGGCCGAATATCAGCAATTTTAGGAACTACTAACATATCTAACATGTCTAACATATCTAACTGATAAGATTTGGTTTGATTTTCATTCGTTAATTCTGTACTAATAAATGATTTAGCGTTTAACCCCTTAATTCTCGCTCCCGTCAATATCACGGGCTGAGGTGTCGTTCGTTATTTCTCGTGCCCGTCATATTTCCGGGCTGGAGATTTAATTGCTCTAAAAAACTTCTGAAACCAAAAAAATTTAACTGGCATTTTCGTGTGCAGTCTTTGAATATTGCCGTTTGGGTTAGGCTCTTGGTGCTGATTGTAATGCTGGGATTTGTGTTGCATGTTACGAAATATATAACACTCGAGAAAATTTTTAATAATCAAAATTTAATGTATATATGTATTATTTCAAATATTGTTTGTAAAAATTTGTGTGATGTGATAAATAAAGATCTAAGATGTGAAAAATGAAGGTCTTATTCGCATTAATTTGTATGGTGTAAAACAAACAATAAGACAAACACAGAATTCTCGGATGATGGCTTTTCTACAAATGTGAATTTGTTCTAGAATATCTTTTTTTTTCGCCTTAAAAGAAAAAAAAACTAATTGCATATTTTATTTAGAAACCTTACAATTATTCAATTTTTGTAATAAAATAAATAGGTACTTTTTTATGGTTTTTCCAAATATTAAGCGACCGTGAAGGGGTTAAGCATAAATCATTAAGTTCGGAAATGGAAACATGAGTTTTTTGTTTGCGCAATCCTAACAGATTTACAACATTAGATCTCAATAAATGTGAGCTTGTGCAACTATCTCATGCGGTAATTAAAGGTTGAAATTCCCCAGAATTGTCCTTCAAGTACAGGGTGAACTTTTTTTTAAAGTGATAGTGTTTGGAGCGCCCTGTAGCGCGATCTAATAGCCGAATTCACACCAAACTTGGTATTTAGACTAATCAAGAAATGAGAAAAAGGATTCCGTGAAAAAATAATTGTTCCAAACATCGCCGCTAGGGCATTTTGTGGCGCTGCTGTAGCTTACAATAACGAGAATTAGCATAAAACACGGGCATCAAAGAAAAATGCAAATGTTGTGCGAGGACAGCGCCAGTAATAGGGGTTATAAAAGCAAGTGGCAGACAGCTCCGACAAATAATCTCAGCTGAAGTAAACGAGCTCCAGTGGACTTGACTCCAACGTTAGCGGAACGTGCGTTACTGGTGAAGCTGTATTATATGAATCAATGTAATGCATCCGCAGCTCTTCGGGAATTTCGAACCAGAAAAAAAAAATACGAAAGGGGCCTTTATCGCTGAATGGTCTTAATAAAATTATTAAGAAGTTCGAGGAAACGGGGTCACTGACCATTCGCGCTGAGAGAGGACGTAAACAAGCATCAGAAGATGTAATAACTGATGTGGCAACTGCAATTGTCGAAGGATCGCAGGGAACCATAGCTGGTACTAGCAGCGCCCGGGGTGTAGGTCGGCAACTGGACATGAATTATTTCAAGGTATGGAGAGTTTTGCGGCGCGTTATTGGATTTTACCCCTACAAAACCAGCCGCTTGCACGCACTGAAACCAAGTGATTATGTTAAGTGAGTGACATTCGCTCTATCGTTTCTTGCCAGGGTTGAAATTGATGATGCTTTCCCATGGCACATTCTGTGGGGAGATGAGTGCCATTTTTATCTCAATGGGTCCGTAAACACACAAAATAGCCGAATTTGGGCTTCTGAGTAGCCCATCACCGTGCATGAAATCCCATTAAATTCCCCAAAAGTCACTTTTTGGTGTGGTTGCACAGCGGAATTTGTAATTGGCCGTTCTTTTTTGAGACTATCATTTCGACCGGACCTGAAACGTGCACCATAAATGCAGAAAGGTACCACGAAATGCTGCAAACGCTTGTTATTGCAGAACTTCAGCAAAGAAACCGTATCCAACAGACAATCTTTATGCAGGATGGTGCTCCGCCACACATTAGTAATAAGGTAAAGCAGCTGTTGCGCCAAAACTTCACTGATGATACAGTCATAAGTCGGAGTTTTCCAGTTGCATGGCCGCCTCGTTCCCCTAACCTCACGCCATGCAATTTTTGGCTCTGGGGTTATTTGAAATTTCAAGTTTATGTAGCGGAGTATCAAATTTGCCTATTCTAAAGGACAACATAACAAAGACCGTGCGGAATATTCCTCGTGATACGTTACGTACGGCTGTGGAGAACGTTGTGCACAGAACGCACGGTGTTATTTCTGAGAACGGTGCTCCCATTGAAGGTGGTCTAATTCCTCACCGGGGAAGTTAATGTAGTAAATAAACATTAATAATTTAACTGTACGATTGTATGCGTTAGTATTTTTCTTTTCTCACATTTTATACATTGCAAAGCGCCACAAAATGCCCTAGCGGAGATTTTTGGAACTAACATTTTCTTCACGGAATCCTTTTTCCCATGTCTTGATTAGTCTAAATACCAAGTTTGGTACCATTTTGGCTATTAGATTGCGCTACAGGGCGCTCCAAACACTGTCACTTTTAAAATGATCACGCTGTATATCACAGCTGTGAGTCGCTGTATATCACAGATTTATTTATTTTACTTTCCTTCGCGAAAAATGCCTGATTATCCGGAGAGGGCGAGGGGGAAGCATCCAGTTGGCTCCTATCTTTCTGGTCTTTTACTCTGAATTTCTTACAGATATTATTATTTTCATTTAATGGATGCAATAAGCTATTATGTTCTTTGCTGTGACATGAAAAGCAACTATTTTAGATAAACAAGGATTAGGTAGATGATTATTTAGACAAGACTGGCATAAATTGCTAATTTCAAATAATTCTGATCTTTTTGTCACATTCATTTGTTTAAATTTCTCACATCTATATAAAGAATGTGAATCTGTACATCCTAATATACATCATTTTCTCTGTTTTAATTTTGTCAAAAGGGATTTTTCAATGCCTGGCTTATTGCCAGATTTCCAATTATTATAAGGGAACTTTTTTGGTTCCTTTGATATAACAGTATTCTGAAGAATTCGACTTCTTTCTTCCAAAAAGCTCAAAAAGTTAGCTAATTTAGGAATTTCGGTTTTAATTAATTTAATTTCGAAACACTTTTTTATTTCAAGGTCCATTTTTTGAAACAAGATTTGCATTATTAAGGCATCTGAAAGCTCGTTAGATTCAAACTCGAGTAATTTTAATGCACGCAAATTACATTTTGTATTATCAATTAATTGCATTAAATGGTTAGGAGAATCTGGTACTTTTGACAAATTTAGTAATTTAATAATATGGCAATCAATGACAGCTCTTTTGTTTCCATATCTTTCTTCTAAAGGCTGCCAAAGAGATTCGTAGGTATCTTGGGCTGATTCAAGCCTTTTGGCCGCACCCTTTAGACAGACTTTTATGCAGCATAACTGCTGAGTTGGGTTCAGATTCTTATTGTTTCCAATAATAGACATAAATTGAGCTTTAAAATTTTGAAATTCATCATATTTACCGTAAAAATTGGGTAGAGGTAAGTCTGGTATTTTAAAGTTAGTAGTAACAGTAGGATTTTCTTTTTAATACTAGAACATTCATATTTATAGATAAAAATATATATTAAGTTTTACCTCCGATTCTTCCAGTTCCTCTTCTTCCAGTTGCTATTTCCAAAGAGTCTGCTATGTCGACGTCTTCCGGAAGAGTTGTACAGGACCAAATAAGGCCACACAGTGACGTTTGAATTTTCAAAATCGAAACCTTTTTGCTTTCTTAGCGCAATCGTTGTTCTTGCTGCTCTTCAGAAGATTCTTTTAGATCGGGGCACGCGTACTCTTTTACTAATTTTATGATTTAGTTTAGTTTGGTTTTTAATTCTCCGAGTTGGCAATTTAACGTTGTTAAGTTAGTCATTTGTTTGCTGTGCTCCGGTCGGCTAGGACCAAATGTCGTGAGCGCTCAGAACAGTGGACTGATTAATTACCATAGGTTTTTATTTATTATTGCCAAAGGGTAAATGACGTTGAAAGAGCTTCTGATTTGAGAGCGAGGGCGCTCGTTACAGACGTGTTGTTCAGATGACAACGAAGCTCAATTGAAAGGTTACATAATTAACAGCTTGGTGGTTCTGATCTCTTAATCAAACTTCGGGAGCGCATACCGCATGATCCACAGTGGTAAGTAACTGATAGCGACCGATGTTGCGTACTTGCAAGATGATCTGGTTCTTCCAATCCATCAGATTTCCCATGTTTCCGAGATAAACTTTACCTTTGAGGTAACCGCAAAGCCAAAAAACATACGGGCTCAACTTAGGTGAACGTGGAGTTCATCTTGTAGGAAATGCACGGCTGATAATGTGATCCTCTGTAAAATGGCATCGCAGCAGTTTTTGAACTTCACGTCCAATGTGAGAGGACGCACCATCTTGCTGGAATGTTGTTATATCGAGGCGCTCACGCTGCTGGAATTTGGAATTACCACACTTTGCAACATGTGCGGATAACATGCTGCAGCTACGGAACATGCTTTTGGTCCAAGAGGACTGATTTCCCCAAAGAAAAATAGCCCAATCAAAAAGGTCTCAGTGAAACCGATCCACACAGTAACATGCTGAAAATGCAGGGCATTTGTTGGATATGCTGAGGATTCTCAGTAGACCAGATACGGTAGTTTTGTGTGTTCACTGTTCCGCATATGTAAAAGTGAAACTCATCGGTCCATATGATGTTTCATCGCCAATTCCTATCCACCTCCATCCTTGCCCAGAAAGTCAAAACGAACGTTTCACGAAGATCGTTATCGCCAGGTTTTAATTCTTCGAAGCGACGAATATTATACGAATAGGCCCTGAGTACTTTACGCATGCACCTCGATACGGTAGTGTATGGCAAATCCAATTGACTTGATACGGCTCGAAGGCTGGGTGGTCCTGTTGTGTTTGTACTGGCCTGCTCAACAGCGGTTGCGACATCATCCATCACCTGCGGTATCTTTTGTTTCGTCCTCGTCCTGCTTGAACTGCAAAGCTACCAGTTTCCTCAAAGCGTTTGACCAATCGTCGCAGAGAACATGGTGTCGCTGGGCAGGTACGCAAAGATTTCTGCCGTCGCGTCGGTACAAACGAAGCGTGTTGGTAAAAAAATGTTTAGTGGCAAAGCACATTCAGGAAACAAGAGAACTATAGTGGCAGTGTCAGAATGTTTCAAACCTATTCGTCTTTCTTTTTATCTGTTACAATGGGCCATTAGCCCGCCTCTTATGTAAATTTTGTTCTCAGGTACTGCGCGGGCAAACAAATAAGCACGGAATACAATTAACATAAAAAGAATCCCACCACTAAATTTTTAGTATTCTTCGCCTAGTAAGAATACTAATAAAATTAATCGGAGCATATACTAATAAAATTTAAATGAATAATACTAATAAAATTTGTTGGTGAGAATCATCCAATTGGCACCAATGGAGTTGTGAATAAAGAGGAGGAGACATATAGTGTGCTGTCTACCCATTGAGCTTGAAGTAATTGAGGAGGTTGTCACAAGATGGCGGTTGCTTTTTTTTTTTTTTAATCGGATCTACAGTTTCAAAATAGCGCCGGATCAAACTTCCCACCAGTATAATTGAATAGAAAATTTTATTTTATTTAAGAATCTTATTCATGGAAATATTTTCTCACAAATATTTTCGGTCGTCAGTTTGACAGGTAAGACAGTCAGATTGCATCACCGGTTGTCACAATATGGCAGAAACGAAGGATCTGGCTACCGCAAAAGTAAACATACACCTGTTAAAATAAAAATCTTTTCTGCCATTATTTATGACTGAAATTTTGCATTATTAACACCTTTAAATATGGAGGAAATTTCTATATAAATTTACTGGTGGAAGCTTCAGCCGGAGGTAATCAGTACTTGCGAAAGCGGTTACAGTTGAAGTTTCACTATTTTAAGGATATGTCAGTTCTTCTTTATTAATAGTTCCATGTTGGCACCTAGATGTTTACACCCTTGGTTATATTACCTTTTCCTTAACTTAAACCGATCGCAGCGCCTCATTTTCCCTTAGCGGCTTTTGTTTGAACTTTTTTTTTTTTTTTTTTTCACCGATCAGTTTCCCATGGCCTGATATGTATAGCCTCTAAATATGAAGACATTACATCCACTGCTTCTTTCGCTATTGCGTCCCAAACAGGGATACTTTAATTTGAACCACCCTGTATAATGGAAAGTTTTAAAGGATGGAAATTCCACGTCTAGGAAACAGTGGTAACCTATAAATGCAGGATTTTTTCTTTTGTTTCGAAAAAATTATCCATGATTCTCAGAAACGTTTATTACAGAGCAAAAATAATGAAAAAAATCAAAGATACATTTTTCGTATAATATGCCAATCTTTTCTTATGTTGCACGACTGCGATACAAGTAAAAACTACTGTCATAACTAAAGTAGTGCAAATTGGTAAATATTTTAATAAGTATGAACCGAAATTCCTTATTTTATGTAATTTTATTTTTTAAAGCTTAACACTTCTTTATTCTTTTAAAATTGTTTATTGTTTTGTTTTATTCTTATATTACAGTATAGACAACAGAAAATTTAAGATAGATTTTTAACTATTTAGTAGTATATGTTTGTAGTTTTTATAGGATTAATATTTCTATATAAATATAGTGGCTGCTAAGAGTTAAATAAAATGTGATACAGATATGCATCATCATGCATTTAAGGGTTAAATGAAAATATTTTTCAATGCAAGGAACAAAAATTTATAATTAAAATTGATAAAAGTTTGTTAAAAATTAAAAAATAAATATTGGTAAATGGGGAATATTTCGTAAAATAACAGAGTATATACCAGTATTTCTTTACAGAAAATCTCACCTTGTCTAACCTCGTGAATATATAAGATTAATTTTTCTGTAAGAAAATACTGGCTTATATCTGACCTGTTGAAACCCTTTATAAGACATAGTTTCAAAATCTTACGCTTTTTTGTACCACAAAAATTTAAAAGAAAATTTTGCCTTATTTAATTAGCAGATTACGGCGATTAAAAAAACTTAAATTTTGCTAATATGTTTTTTCTGCAGAAAAAAGCGTAAGATTTGGCAGCTATGATAAGATATACAAATGTTTACATATAGAGGCTCTAACTATACAGGGTGTTCCGTTAAAGGGGTCCAATATTAATAGGGGTAATAGAGGAGATCACACGGAGCATAAATCAGTGTATAATGCCTGGCCGGATCTCAATAATTTTCAAGTTACAGCAAATAGAATGAAAAATCGGAAATTTGTAAAAAAAACCCTCATTGCTAAACTATCGATAATGCTACATAAAAACGAAGCACATATTTAGAAAGAGCAGAAAAAGTCCTACGAAATGACATAACTTGTTTTAGAATATTGAGAATTAATGGCGAGTTACAAGCTCTGAAACAGTGAAAAAATACAAAATCAAATATTTAGCAAAATAGTTAATCGTTAATTCCAAAAATGCAACTCTACCTACATCAAGGAAAATGTTATAAAATTTGGTCCATTCCGAAAGCTTTCGAAGAAGCTGACAATAAACCATATCAGTTTAATTGTATGGGAGAAATCAAGCAGTTCCCTAGTTACAACTCTGTACTGTTGCACGCTCGGAAAGGGCGAAACTCCGCCCATGACGACTGTAAACACCCCGTTTTAATATCTTTCAATTATACATTTCTGATCAACCTCTATCAATACCCTTTCATTATTCAGTCTGGTCAAGTGAATGACATATTGTGCAGCTCTCGCCTTGTCTTAAAGCAAACTCCGTGACTGCTGCGTTTCCTCCATGAACTTTCAGGATGATGAAGAAGAAGTACTTTTTATGCAAATTTTCTATGTGTATAGGAAGAAAAGTGTAATAAAACAGCAGTCATCAGTGGGCGTTATGTTAAAGGGAGGCTGTTGTAAGTGGGATTGTAGTAAGTTGATGTATAATAATTATGCCGGAATACTCTAACGAAGAATATGCGGACATGCATCTGATGTACGGGCAAGCTCATGGAAATGCATGTCTAGCACAGCGCATGTACCGTGAGCAATTTCCAAGGAGACGTTGCCCAAGTTCGAAACTCTTCATAAAAATCGATAGACGATTACGGGAGACTGGATCGTTTAATACAGCAAGCATTGATGCAGGGAAACCTCGACATGTACGAACACCTGCAATGGAAGAAGATGTACTGAATATTTTTAAAGATAACCCCTCCACGAGTACACGAGCTGCTGCGTCTGAAGTCGGTGTTTCTCACCAAAGTGTGTGGCGTGTTCTGCGTGCAGAAAACATGCACCCCTGTCATGTGCAGCGGGTACAACTGTTATCAGTAACAGATTGTGCTCAGCGGACAGAATTCGTACGCTGGTTGCTTAATGTAACAGAAAATAATCCACAATTTCTGGAAAATATTTTATTTACTGATGAAGCAACATTTACGAGAGAGGGCGTGGTAAACACGCACAATATGCACACATGGTCATATACAAATCCGCACACTGTTTTCCCGTCGAACGCACAACAAAAGTTCAGTGTGAACATATGGGCAGGTGTCCTCGGCGATTATCTCATAGGACCATATTTACTCCCAGATGTACTCAATGGCAGTACGTACTTGGTTTTCCTACGGGATATCTTACCGCAGTTGCTGCAAAATGTGCCAGCAACATTGCGCCACAATATGTGGTTTATGCACGATGGCGCACCGGCACATTTTTTCATAGGTGTTCGCAATCACCTCAATTCAACATATCCTGGGAAATGGATTGGACGCAGTGGACCTGTTGCTTGGCCTGCACGCTCTCCAGACCTCAATCCGTTAGACTTTTTTGTTTGGGGACACCTTAAATCGCTGGTGTATGAAACGCCTGTGGATACACCGGAGGATTTACTAGCGCGAATCGTTGTCGCTGCAGGAGACATTCCCAACTCCGTCGGAGTTTTTCGGCGTGTTCGCCAATCTTTACGACGTCGCTGTCGGCTGTGCGATTCTGTTAATGGGCGCAATTTCGAACACCTATTATAATAATGTCCGTTCGTCTGCCTTCCGACATTGAACTGTGCAGCGCAGGCCAGAAGACTATGCTTCACATATGTCATAAAGTACGTGGAATGTAATTCTTTATTTGTCATTTTTCTTTTATTTTCAACACTTTTTGGCACAGTATTTTGTAAGTCACAGACTGTGGTGTACTCAAATTGTAAATTACAAAGTTTGTATGAATTAATTAAAAATTTAGTGTCTTTTTAAATTTATAATTAATAAAATTATTATGCTATTTGTTATTATTTCCTATCATAAATTATGATGCACATATAGATACAATAATTGTCCATGTAAAACATGTACTGAAACTTCTTGCATAGTTACAAATCGCAATATTTTTAATTATTTCCGAATTTTCACCACCAGTTTAATTTTAAAGAATTTAACTTAAGCTTTATATCAATAAAAGACCACTTTAAAATGTAGACTATTATTGTAAAGTTATTTTGGTTCATTCAACTCTTGAATAATTAAAAATGTTGCATCTCAGAAGAAGCATGATCGAAAATGTATAGTTGAGAGTAATTAAAAAGGCGGTGTTTCCAATCGTGATAGGCGGAGTTTAACCTTTGCTAGTGTCAAAGAAAGCGGAGTTGTAACTAAGAAACTGATTAATTTTTCTCACACAATTAAACCGATATGGTTCATTGTAAGCTTTTTCGAAAGTTTTCGGAATGGACCAAATTTTACTACATTTTCCTTGTTGTAGCTAGAGTTGTCTTTTTGGAATTAACGATTAACTATTTTGATGTATATTGGATTTCGTATTTTTTTCACTGTTTCAGGGCTTGTAACTCGTCAATAAATATTGCTATTTTAATACAATTGATGTCATTTTATAGGTTTTTTTCTGCTCTTTCTAAATATGTGCTTCGTTTTTATGTAGCATTATCGATAGTTGAGCAATGTGGGTTCTTTTACAATTTTCCGAATTTTCATTCTATTTGCTGTAACTTGAAAACTATTGAGATCCGACCAGGCTTTATATACTGATTCATGCTCCATGTGATCTCCTCTATTACCCCTATTAATATTGGACCCCTTTAACGGAACACCCTGTATAAAATGTAAGAAATTTTATTTTATTTAAAAATAGTATTTAAAAAGTAAGGAATTTTGTTTTATCTAAAAATAGTATTTAAAATGGATGAAAGTTCGTTTTAATTCAAAAAGGAAATATTGCTAATTGGAAATATTTCCACAATAAGAGAGAAAAATATTTACATATAGATTATATAGCTAGTTAAACATAAAAGAAACTTGGATAAAAGCTTAAAAATATTGTTGTTAAATTATTTTACAATGAAAATTACGTCAAAGCAACTAATAAATAAGATCTTAATTTTTAAATTAAAATATAATAATATTTGCGTCTAAAAATTGAAAATTAATTTCCGTTTAAATGTTATTAATTCTAATTTTACTCATTTGAGAGCAATATTTTTAAAAAAAAATGATTTTTTTATGTTTTAATTTGTTATACTCGTATAATGGATATGTAAATATTTTAGCATCTTATTGTGAAAATATTACCGATTAAAAATATTTATTTTTTAAGTAAAAAAAAAAAAAAAAAAAAAAAAAAAAAAAAAAAAAAAAAAAAAAAAAAAAAAAATTCTTATTTTTACACACATTTTTGCATCTTAAAAATTTTCTATGTTATATCGCTAGCCAATCGGCAAAAATCTGTATATAATTAAATATATATTATCTATATATAATAAAAATAAATTTTGCGGTGCGATTGTTTTTTAGGAGTATCAATCTATAAGCCCTTATATTAATAATGAAGATATAAATAAAGAGAAGGAGACATATGGTGTACTTTCTACCAGTTGAGATTGAAGTAACTGAGGAGGTTGCCGCAAGATGGCGGATGCTTTTTTAATATCAGATCTACAGTTTCAAAATACCGCCAGGGCAAACTTCTCCCGCATATAACTGAATAGAAAGCTTTGACTTATTTAAGCGCCTTATTCATGGAAATATTTTCTCACAAATATTTTCTGGTGTCATTTTGACAGGTTAAACAGTGAGGTTGCATCAGCGGTTGTCACAATATGGTACAAACGAAGGATCTGACTTCCGCAAAAGTCAATTCACACTAGTTAAAATTAATATCTTTTTCTGCGATTATTTATGACTGAAATTTTGCATTAATAACGCTTTTAAATACGGAGAAAATTTCCATTTATATTTTACTGGTGGAAGCTTCGACCGGGGGTAATCAGCCCTTGTTAAAGCGGTTACAGTTGAAGCTTCACTATTTTAAGGATATGTCAGTTCCTTTTTATTAATAGTTCCAAGATATTAATTAGTCAAATTCCTATCTTAATTGCTATTCATCTAAATCTGGGGTGTCAAACTTTGTCCCCCCCCCCCCCCCGGATATCACTAATTTTTTCAACAAAAAGTCGACTTGTTGAATCGCAGTGATTCGGTGAATAGATAAAGCAGTGATTACTATAGAATGTTAGTGGTATGTGGTGGGCCACAGTTTGACACCCCTGATCTAATTCAAAATTATTTGAGCAGATATTTCAACGCCAAAACATTTTGTTTGATTTTTGTCCGATATGTTTCTTAGATATGATTACAAATTAAAAAACAGTTGACTTAGTTTTTATCGCAGTTTTGCCAGAGTTGAAGGTCTGTTTATTTTAATTGCTTGGACTATTTACTCGATTACCAGCCATACCGGCGCTGAGTTAAAAAAAAGAGACTCGCGTACACATAACCCACCGTAACTTCCAGACATAACGAACGAATGATTTGTATTCTTTGTGAAAGGCAAAAACCACTGCTACTCTGTAATAGTCTAATAAATTTAATTACCGTTATAAGTTTGACAGAATAAAGTGCATGAAATAGTAAGTATATATTTACTTATTGTTTATTTGGATACGAACACTAAGTTATATATTTTTTATTGTGTATTGTGTGTCTTTAGTTTTATCGTGTTTAATACTTTTAAATTCTGTGAGCTAAAATAGCTTTAACCCCTTGAGGGGCAAGCAATTGCGTCTGTGTAATGCTGAATTCACACCGGAAATATAGAACAAATTTATTTCGAATTGAGGAAAAGCAATTTTACGGCTTTTTTTCACCAAAGTTTGAAAAGTAAAATTTCATAAATTTTTTCTGGTGAAAATCTTCATTAATCGTAGGTGGGATAATTTATATCCCACCACCCCTCAAGAGGTTAAAGTATGTATTACGCGTATCTATTGTGTTATATGTACACGTTTTAACAATATAACCTTTCACTTGATCGTACTTATTGTTTGTTTGATTACATACACCAGAATGTCTAAGTACACAAATATGTTTTCCTTGCATTTGAAATTCTTTTTAAACTCTTGCTTTTGTGATACATACGTATATTTCTTTTACATATATATATATTTAAAATTTATATATAAAACTTGTAAAATTCGAATTACTAGCCTAATTATTTCGATATTTTAATTTTTGTGTAAAGTAATATTTGTCTTATTTAAATTTTAAAAAATCTATCTTCAGATACAGAGACCAGTACTTTACGAAATTTCTGGTACGAAAACACTTAAAATCCCCTGAATCCCTTGATGCGTACGAAGCCTGCATGTTTGTCACAGAACACAAAATATTCAGTTACTGGGCTAATAAAAAATCGTTTGTGTTAATAAAAGTATGGGTGGCTTACTCTTTTAGAATGCTACATTGAAACTGTTTAACCCTTAAATGCCTGGTGTTGCTTTTCGGCAACATACCCAATTTAGGCTCTAAAATACTATTAGAATAATATTGATGCTATAATGCCTAATGTTGCCAATAAAATACATTCTGAAAATATTATTAAATCGATTTTCAACATGTAGATGGCAACACTTGTGCTGTTTAAGAATAAAGAAAAAATTATTTTTTCAATTGTTGCTACTTGCTCTTTTTGTTTTGTTTGGATGCTTGCGAAATACCCTATTTTGTTCTGCAGTTGCCAAGTAAAATTTATTTCTTATTATAGTTCCTAAAATTCTTGTGTGTTTAACATTATAGAATTTTATCAAGGGAAATTATTTTTCCAATTAAAGACCAGTATTGCCGATTAGTAACAAACTGTTTTTTTAGCTTTAAACCATACTTAAAACAAAATATGATTTTTTAATGAATTTTTCCCATGATTTATTTAACCCCTTGAGGGGCAAGCAATTACGTTTGTGAAATGCTGAATTCCCACCGGAATCTTTGAAAAATTCTATTTCAAAATAAGTAAAAGCAATTTTACGGCCTTTTTTTCCACCAAAGTTAGAAAAGTAAAATTTAATAAAATTTTTCTGGTGTGAAACTTCATTAATCGTAGGTGGTATACAATATATACCGGTTCCCCTCAAGGGGTTAAAAAATGAAAGCCGAAAAACTTTATTACAAGGATTTTTGAAAAATCAGGCATTTAAGGGTTAAACCTTTATACCACAACCTAAATTAATTAGTAAATACCCAATTTGTATTAAATTACATTCATTCAGTAGTGGTGTAACTTTACACCAAAAATGGTGGCAAGTAAGTTGCCACCAAAATTGGTGTTTCTTTACACCAGTTAATAGTTGGCGTTTCATTACACCAGTTTTGGTGGTAACTTAGTTGCCACCACTTTTCTTGTAAAGTTACACCAAACTTTTGACAGTGTAGTTGAAATCTCGTCACAGACGAAAATAATGCGGAAGAAATGCTAGAGTAAATTTTCTAACAGCAATAGCATTTGTTTTTGTTTTTTAGAGATACCTGCCATAAATCTCTTTTTGTCACCCTGTAAAAATGCATGCTATAAACTAAATTTCACTGAAGAGTAATAATCAAATTTTATATCATGGCTATGGATTTTTAACAGAAGTGCAACTGTTTTATTTGGATATTTGGAAATATTTTAATATTTTGTTTTTAATTATAGGGGACGTTTGTTGGACACAAAACATATTCCTTAATAAATAGAAATTATTTCATATTTTAATTTTTTAGATTTTTTTGCATGCTTGAAACTTTATATTTTTACAATTATTTGATCTTTATTTCACAATATACAGTGTGTCCACGTATAACCTGATTGAACTTTATTTTCGCAACGGTTGCTCCTACATGCATACTTCCAATTACAAAAATGGTTTAAATAAGGTAAAAAATTATTTTTAAAGCGATTTGGGTCAAGGAAAACATTTATTAAAAAATTACAAAATTAAAATTTTTATACGATCCTTCGGTCCTATAAGTGACATTTACTAAAAATTTACCGTGACACTAACAAGTAAGACAAAAAAAGTCCCATTCACCTAACATTAATATTGACCGAGTTATGAAACTTTGAAATGCATGACTTATACCACTTTTTTTGAATATCAAAACAGGTGATTTCAACCATGATTTCAGGGGTCGTGTATAAAATACTTAAACTTATTTCAAGGTATCTGCGTTTTGAAAGAAATCGTACAAATATTACGATTAACTTTTATTAGTTAAGTTTCAGATTAGTTAAAATAATTGTAGTTTAGCATATGTTTTATTTTGTAAGGAATTGAGACTATGATTTCTTTTAACTAAAATTATGATATTTTCATAAGGTTTTATTTAACTTGAAATGATCGTCTTTCCAAGTTTCAAATTTGTACACGAATTTCAACTTATTTTCAAATGTCCAACCGAAGTCAAATTTTTCATACTGACTTACATCCGATTACAATGCAATATTATTATGGTTTCCAACTCTTCCCATCTTATACATACTTATATTAGAGGATAATACAAAAAAATCTGGATAGATTACCGGCAAGAAGTTTAAGAAAGCGTTTTAGATTAGATAACATAAACCTGTGATGGTTGTTTTTTTTAACATTTTATAATTACATTTTATGTATTTTTTAACGCTGAATCAAAATATTACCTTCACTTTTAAACATCATGTCAAGATTTTTCGCAAATCGTAAATTTCAAGGTTAAAAAATAGCGAAAAATCTGATACTATAAAATAGATGTAAGACTTTTTAATTCAGTCTAATTTTACTTAATTCAATAATTTATTAATTTTTTTGACTTATGCTGGCTTTCTTACAGTTAAACAGCTCGGGGTTCCGATGAGGTTGGGAGGGGAGGGGGGATCAATTTTAACTTTTAGCTTTTTAACTTTGAAATTTGCGATTTGAGAAAATTCCTGACGTGATGATTAAAATATAGGTCATTATCGGATTCAGTGCTAAAAAATACATAAGAATCAATCTTCAAAAGCTAAAAAACATGCAACAACCCAAAATTTGAAAGACAGTGTAATCTAACAGCATTTAAAAATATGTATCATTTTGTAAATAATTGAGGCTGTTGCTTTTCATCCTTTTATTTAACAAAAAATCTGTTATTTTTATCCTCTTATAATGTTCAGTACAAATTGTACATTTTGCAGTAATATATCAGAATGATTAAAGATTTCAAATTTATATTGCAATGCTAATTTTACTCTCAACCATTTTTTTAATATATCTGACGAAATTATATATTTACTACATTTCTGAATGACCCCTAATGTGCAGCAATAAGTATACTCAAACTTTAAACAGCTATTAGTCGATCAATTTTAATGCAGAATTACTGAACTTTTTCTGCCTTACTTGCCAGTGTAACAGGGAAATTTTACTAAATATAACTTATAGGACAGGGGGACCGTATAAAAATTTAAATTCTGTAATTTTTCACTAAATTGTTTTTTTTTTTTTTTTTTTTTTTTTTTTTTTGCTTCAAACTTTTTTTTATCTCAACCCTGCACCTAATTTTGACCATTTTTGCAATTGGAAGTATGCATCTAGGACCAACGGTTGCGAAAATAATGGTCTGTCAGGTGATACGTGGGCACATTGTACAAATATATTTCGTTTCTGTATTCTTAATTGTTTAGTTTTACCTGAAATAATGAATGAAATATTCACTTTAATAACACACATCTAACAAAACCAATAAGAAATACAGTGCCAACATATGTCTTGTGATTTTATCTGATCAATACAGAAATCGATTACTACATAATATATGTTGCGCAAGATAATTTAAGCTGAACAATGGCCGATTTATGTTAACCTTAGTAAATCAATTAATCAAACTCCGATCAAGTGGATTTTGTTGCACAAGAACACCATGCTATCTTAAAGATTCTTCTTTCAAATTGCATACTATAATGAATTGAGAGCAATAGGCAGAAAGTTTCAGATAAACAATCTATTAATCTGTTAAGCGAGTAATTTATTTATACAAATGTATTCATGGTTCATACGGATACCATTATTTCTCCAGGAAAACTACCAGTACATTTTTATAGAAAAAGAAATCTACGTTAAACGCGCAAAATTTCGCCTTCTTTTCAGAATAGATTTTCTATAAGATAATACTGGTGCCGAAAATTTTTTTGGTCTGCAAAACTCAAAGAAGCGTACGAACCATGGTATTGTTGGGTACGTACAGTGTTGTCAGTGGACAGCATATTTAAAAATTCATATTGATTGTTTCCCAGCACTTTTTTAAAGAGTATAACTGGGCTTATTCTCGCATTATTTAATCGGTCATTAAATAAAGCGAATACTTCTGCTTCATAAATGTGGTTGGAATCAAGCAATCGGAAATTTTTTTCTTATATTTCAAGTGGAATTGTCGATGACGTATATATACATGCAACTTACTGCATTTGAACTTTTGCAGAACGTATATATACGGCAAACTTGCTTAAGAAGTTATCCCTAACCGGCGCGGAGTAATTCTGTTTATAAACTGATGAAATAATTGACTGACACCGCAATTTATAAACGAATTTATTAGAGAATATGAAATTGCTGATTTTCATGTACATTATAATAGAAAAATTTTAGTTTAATATTCTTGGTGCCTTTGTCGGTTTTGTAATTAAAATTAGGTGTCCTTTTTTAAGGACACCGCGCCTGAAAGGGTTAAATCGTTTCAGCTCTTTGCGAGATTTTTTTTTCAGTAATGCATAACAAATACCTAATTTTAAACAGGGAAATGTAAGAAAATTTAAGTACTCTGTGGGTATTTCTATTGAACGTTACTATCGCCATAATGACTTAATCGTTTTTCTATAATTAAAAACTACATTTCCTTGTATCATATATTATATACTACATTTCAATACTACGCGTTAATGTCACTTTCAGTTTTTGGAAAACTTGAATGGTTCCATGTCTGTATTTTATATAAATTTCTGTCACATCTGTATTTCATATGAAGTTCTGTCACATCTGTATTTCATATGAAGTTCTGTCACATCTGTATTTTATGTAAAGTTGTATCGTGTTTATAAAAGCGTATTTTAAAAAAATGAATTGTTTAATTCTGTTTTTCTTTAATACTGAGTCCCATAGTATGTTTAAAATGTATTTTGTTTTTATTCTCAATCATAATATATCGGTCATTCTTTAAAAAATGGAATTTTTATGCCCTTGATAAAAATAAAATAAAATTTAATGAGTCGAACATGAATATTTAAATTTTATTTTAAAACATACCTTAATGAACTGCATTGTGCAATAGTATGAACATTTAAAAATAACAATTTCAATATTTAAAAAATTAAAATGTTGCCAAAGGCATGTCCCTATCTTCACATTCAGTAGTTCAAAATTATAGTTTGGTGTGTTGGAAAGCCTTAGAGCAAATACAAAATCAGTATAATAAGGTTTCATCTCTCTGCTTATAATACAATTAGCATTGGAACTGCAATGCATAAAAATATTTTAATTATCTTTCATTAAATCTTTGTTATTGGATTAATTGTCATTACCATGGTGCAAAGTGTTTGTTTTCTTAGCTGATCACTGAGCGTTCAAAAATACTCGTCATATTGCTACATTGTAGGGTATGAAATGTCCTTAACCCTTACATTATCGCTGACTTTCACGTGCAATGTAGGCTATTTTTTTATTCCGATTGTTTGATTCCCACAACGTTTTTAAAATAGCGTAATTGGCTTTATACTTGTATTATTTTATTTGCCATTAAATAAGGTGAATACATCTATTTCAAAAAAGGGGTGACAATCAAACACTCTAATTTTCATTTATTTATTTATTTATTTATTTTGTAGCCTACATTTGTCGGGTGCGACGCTTAATGGGTTAAAAGCGGTGAGTGCCTTCTTTTTTTAAATAGGTAGTACCGTCTAATTTTGTTTCTTTCACTCAAAACATTGATTTTTTTTTTTTTTTTTTTTTTTTTTTTTTACGTGCCATCACTTTGTTTCATATTACTAAAGTATAACAATAGATAGTAATAATTTATTGATAGAATTACAAAGGGCTCTGGGACTATTTTCAAAGTCAAAATACTTTAATCCTTCAATCGCAATAATTAACTCTAAAATCAAACTTAACATTAAAAATGTCATTACCATGTCTTCTGGAAATCATCAGTGTTGCCAGCCGGCTCCTTTTTTTAAAAATTTAGATTCCTTGATTGGCACCACTATTATGAAATGGTAAAATTCCTGCTGTATTCGCCTTAATTAATGCGTCAATAAATAATGTGATTTTTACCATTTCAAAAAGTGGTACCAATCTTGAAATCTGAATTTTAAAAAAGTAGCCCACTGGCAACACTGGAAAACATGACAATGAGGAACAAACCATACAAATAACAAATTTGAAGATTTTATTACTTTTCTAAGTTTCAATTAATTCATATATGTTCAAACCATAGTAAGAAAACTTTTTATAGAGTGATTTTCTACCCTCCCTTTCAATTTGTAAACAAATTTAGCAGTTATTTGTTATACTGAAAATGGGCAAGATAAAAAAAATGACCCCTTAAGAAAAAATTTTCAAATACGAAAAAGGGAAAGAAAACTCCGCGATTTTTTTTTAAATGATCCAATTAAAAAATCTCATATCATTACCATACCATGCTAGAAATCAAATTAATTAACATTAAAACCGCGATAAGGGGTCATTTTGATACGTACCAAATCAATATATTTCGCCTCGAACGAAATATTTCTTTATAAAAAAGTTAAATACATACCACATTGGAAGAAAATGAAATAAATAAGTTAAATTGTCTTGAATAAAAATTCAGCTGTAAAACATGTTTAAAAACCTGAATAAAATTTTACGCGGATCTAGTATTAAAGCCATAAATCAGTCTAGAATTTCCGCTGATATTGTTCTCATGATGCCATACATGCGATCGCATAGCGGCCAACATCTTACGCTTTTTTTTGTACCATAAAAATTTTGTAGTACATTTTACCTTTTTAAATCGCCGTAATCTGCCGATCAAATAAAGCAAAAATTTCTATTAAATTTTTGTAGTACATATAATCCGAAAATTTTGCAGCTATGCGATCGTTTTATTAGCACAAAAATAGGGGATTAAAAACAATACAGAAAAAAGCATTTTTCGAAGCCAAAATTTCCCTTTCTCTGAGAAAATCCCATATATATTACACTGTAGAACTTCTTTGCAATATACGTCCCATAACAGACAAATTCCACTCCAATTCAATTTAGAGTTGATTTTGAATAACCACTAAGTATTCTCGCATAATCAATGTTCTTTGATATTTATTTATTGTGATTTGTTCAATTTTGTATTTTCCTACAAGTATTGACATATAATGAAATTATAATGAGTAGTACAAACGTTTAAATTTTTGCGATTAGATATTTAAATACTGGGTTTCAATAAATGCCGTTATAAATATTAATTTGTTTCTGCTGGAAATATCAAAATATAAATTTTAAAAAAGTGTATTCTAACAAACATAAACAAAATAATGAAATTTCGAATATGTTATAAAATCTTAAGCATTTGGGAAATAATTTATATGAGAAATTCTATTTTAATTTACAAATTTAATTTAATATAACAAATATTTAACCCTTTCAAGGACAACGCACTTCTGTTTCTAAAATATTGAAATGTTTGTTTGACACGAGGTTTTACAAAAAAATTTATTAAAAAAAATAAGAAAAGGCAATTCGTAACATTGCTATATGGCAATTTTAATTACAAAATACTGGTTTAGCGTTATCAAATCTGGGGGTATTTTTATTTAGAAATTTTGACTTCACACCAGAAAGTTTTTAATAATAATTTTCTTAATTTCATTTACGAAATGTCTGTCATTATAATAATAAAAAGTATTTAAACTTCCTAAAGAGAATTTGGAATTTCTTAACCATTTTAGGGACAGAAGAATTCTGTTCGTAAACTGATGAAATAATTGTCTGACACCAGAATATTCAAACGAATTTCTTAGGAAATAAAACCCCGCGAATTTGCACTTTCATTACAAAAGCAAAATTTTATTAAAATATTCTTGATGCCATTCGTCAGTTTAAAAATTAAAATTAGGTGGCTAGACCATCTAGCCACCGCCCTTGAAAGGGTTAATAAAGAAACAACCAGACGTATTTAATTTAAAAATTCCAAATTCCCAGAAGGATTATTTTATAGTTATTTTTAATTTATAAGGTGAAAGATATTCCGCAAACAAATAAAAGAAAATTACTTTTCAAAAAATTTTTATGTGAAGTCACAATTCCTACTTTTTTGAAAATGAAATATTCATCTTATTTACTGAAGGGTAAAATGATACGATACTAAAGCCAATTGCACTATATTATAAAACTGGTGGGAATTAAATAATCTAAATAAAAGACACAGATCCGTGAATATCACGGCAGTGAGAATTAAGGGATTAATAAAGAGGAACCGACATTTTCTTAAAATAATGAAGCTTCAACTGTATCCGCTTTCGCAAGGTCTGATAACTTCAGGTGAAAACTTTCACCAGTAAATTTATATAGAAATTTTCTCCGTACTTAAAGGCCTTATTAATACAAAATTTAAGTTATAAATAATGTCAGAAACAACTTTTCAATTTTACTGGTCTAAGTTTACTTTAGCGGTAGTCACACCCTTTGTTTCCGCCATGTTGCGACAACCGGTGAAACAAACTTACTGTTTTACCAGTCAAACTGAAACCAGTAGAACCAAATAGAAGTTTTTACTATATTTGTGGAAAATATTTCCATGAATAAGACGTTTAAATAAGGCAAAATTTTATATTCAATTTTCCTGGTGAACATTTGCCCCGGTGGTATTCAGAAACTGTAGATTCGATTTAGAAAAAGCAGCCGCCATCTTGTGACAACGTCCTCAGTTACTTCACTAGCAACTGGTAGACCGTACAGTATACGTCACTTCCTCTTTATTCATAACTCCATTATAATATATTTCTAAACATTCGTTCATTCCCACTGTATCGCGTATTATAACATAAATATTTTCAATTCTGTTTTTCGCAAAATTTATCTTTCAAAACTAATTATCCAGTAGTTTAAATTGTATCATAAATATTTAAAAACACACTGGATTTCTGCTGTTTAGTAGCAATACACTCGATCATAGTGCTCTCCGATGAAAATGTAATTTAATTGATACCCTTTCGCTTGTTGTTACCTAATTCAATTTTTCTTTTTAATTGATTAAAAACAATATGAAAGTTGGCAGCTTTGCTTTTTCAAATATCCGAGTGACTCAATCGAATACCAGAATCATTCCTTATGAAGGCAATATCTATTAATTTAAACATGTACACATAATATTTCCTTAGGTGAGCTCTAGTTCCCCATATATTACTTAAATGGGAATAAGTTATTTTGAAATTAATAGCATTTTTCTTTTCATGTGTAACTATGCTTAGTTTTAACCGAACGTGTATAACATTAACATAGATTAGAAAAAAAAATATAGAAGAACAATTAGCAGAAAAATATTTGACTGCCACTGGTCCGTTTTTTTTTTTTTTTTTTTTGAAAACCAGTAATTTTACATGAAAAAATTCCTGGTAGGTTTCTGTAACAATTGCGAGAAAAGCGCCGCTCTAGGTAAAATTCTACGAAAATTAGAAAGAAGATATTTCTTTGAAAAATAGTGGTGTCCAAAAAACGGACCGAGTGGGAGCCCTGGACTTATCATGTTTTATACCTTCTTTAGTATTTTATTTTGAAATAAAATCATATGTCTTTTACGTTACTCTCTTCCACTTGTTCGATTTTCTTGTGTTTCTATTTAGTGTTGCCAGTGAGTTACTTTTTTAACACGTTTACGCCGGCTTTGTGGGTCACACTTGACTGTCTCAGAGCTGTAAAGTCTCCGGCATTTTGGATACCAGTATTTTAATACAGAAAATGTTGTTTTATTTAACTAGAACAATTGAGCGATTTAAAGGAACAACATTTTCTCTAAAATAATAGTGGTGTGCAAAAAGCTGGAGACTTGACAACTCTGAGACAATCGAGTGTGACCCACCGCGCCGGCGTGAACGTGTTAAATTGAGATTTCTTGATTGGCACCCCTTTTTGAGATGGTAAAATACCACTTGTTTTCGCCTTAATTAATATGTCATTAAATATGGCGAATTTTATTATTTAAAAAAATTGTGCCAATCAAGAAATCTGAATTTAAAAAAGTAGACCACTGGCAACACTGCTTGTAGTTCTATTTTCACATGAACCTAAAAAAAAATAATTCTCAAAATGGCATTAATTTCAAATAAGGTTTATTTACAATATTTATTTATCTTCACCACACGTCTTTAATATATAGTTTTTTTTAATGACGCTTTCATATTTTTTTTTAATAGGTGAGAAAATATTGAGGCGAATAAAAATAGCTTCTTTGAAAAAAATAATTGAATTTTGTTATATTTAATAAATTTTAAGGCTTAACATTGAAAGGAGTTAAAATATTTCAACTAATGATCCAGTCTCCATTCATTAATGTTACTTTGTTAAACTATAACAATAAACCATACAAAATTATATAATGTTTTTAAAATGTTTATAAATTTAAAGAAAAAAATGGTGTATATTTTGTATCAGAAGGATTTACTCTAAAGATGTGCAGCAAGTGCTAACTTCCACAATTATTTCATAACTGTAATTTTCCCTTTATTTATCTGCAATTTATCCCCCTTGAATGGGACCGGTATATTATATATACCATTTAATTTAAATTCCCAAATACCTCATTGCCGCCAGTATATAGGATGTAAATTTTGTTTTGCATAATGTTCGGGAAGAAAAGCTTTAACTGAATTTCATATGAATTTGTTCATACATCCCTGTGTCTCTCAAACATTTTAATGTTTTACTACAAAAGTCTTTGCCTCTGAAAGTGTTAATGATGAGAAACGAGTATGGTGCATAGTGTTGTCATGTTTCCCCCTTAAATCAGGCTCCAAACAGTGTTGCCAGCGGGCTCTTTTTTTAAATTCAGATTACTTGATTGGCTCCACTATTTTGAAATGGTAAAATTCCTACTGTATTCGCCTTAATTAATGCGTCAATAAATAAGGTGAATTTTACCATTTCAAGAAAAGTGGTGTAAATCTTTAAATCTAATTTTTAAAAAGTAGCCCACTGGTAACACTGGTTCCAAATACACCGGACATAAGCATTTTGACCCTTTGAACTCGAGAAGTGACTCTCACTCACCACTAGTGTTGCGAAGTGATCCGTGTAAATCTGGGCTCCAAATGTTATGGACCACTTATTTTTTACAATTTATTTCGCCATGTTTAATCGCAGATAATTGTGCTATTAGAAAGGGGAACAACATTCCTTTAAAGTATTGGTATCCAGATTATATTGAGCTATGAATTACGCGGTACACCTGGCAACACTAGTGGTAAGTGAGAATCACCTCTCGAGGTGCTAAAAGTAATTTTCTTCATCTTATCCAAAAAGATTATACTTTGAGCGTGTTCAGTATGTGTTAAATTTGTTAGCGCACACTAGCGATACCTTGCGGCCGGTGGGCTAAAAAGAAATGATCTGCAAACGTACATACACATAAATTTTGTTCGGATACCACGGGTTACTGTGTGCAGCAAAAGTTTAGACAATGATCGATTATGCTTCTGTACTCAGAAGTATGTAACGAATTGTTGTAACTCAACTGTCATATACTACTCGAGGCTTATCCTTTATTCACAAACAATAAATTTTAATCTATACACTTTGCATAATATATAATGACAAAAAAACAAATTTAACATTATGGTAAAAGTATAAATAATCTGTCTATTTACAGAAAAATATCCATAACTTAAAATCAAACTGAACCTACATTGTCTGCTATTAGTGCAAAAATGTGAGTTTCCATGGAAGAAACTAAATACTGCATCACTTCGGAGTCTATTTCGTACAAAACACGTTCAACTGCAGATCAAAGTTCATTTAACCCTAGAACTACCGGAAATTTTACTCAAGTTTTATAAAAACATTCTACACCAGAATTTTTACTTAAAACTATTTAATTTGTTAATTTAACTTATTATTGTCTGATTTATACATTTAGTTTGTTTTGAAGAAATTTCTGGTTTGAATAAATATTTTGAATGTACATGTCGGGTCCAATGGACCCGTCTGGTAGACGGAAGGTTAACACTAGAACCGCGGCAACGGGTCATTTTGACCCGTACCAAATGCATAGACGTCAATTTCAACCAGAAAATTCTTTCTGAAATAAGTTAAATATATGCTGCACAAAAACAATTTAAATAATTAAGTTACATATTTTTTAAATAAAAATTCTGATATGAAATATTTCTATACAACTTGGGTAAAATTTCCCGCAGTTCTTGTGTTAAAGAGGAGTATTGTCAAAAAAATGCATAAACTATATGAGATATGATGCCACAAAAGTTTTCGATTGGGACACGATCAGGGCTACACGAGGACGGGCCGAGAACAGTAATATTTTGAGAGTTATAACAAGTTTTTGATTTGTATGCAACATGAATGGGCGCATTATCTTGCTGAAATACATACTTTAGATTATTGCCGAAACGTCAGTGAAGGCTTACTGTGGAGACACGAAAAGTTTTGGTTTCCGTTAGTCTGTCTGTCTGTTCCGCGATAACTGCCGCAAAAAGCATCCGATCGGCTTGAAATTCACTGGTAATGTTGATGAGGTACCCGGACTTAGCTGTATAGTTTTTGGTTAAATTTGGTTCATTCGTTCGGGAAATATGGAACATTTTATTTTGCTCTATAATGCTTTTCAATGGCAAGTCAGACGATTTTCAGATTTTCATTTGTTGAAAGAAATGGCTCATATGAAAAATGGATTTAAATGGTAAATTTTTGATGCTGAAATTTTTAAATAACATTAAATTATTCCAATAAATTATGTCAATATATTTGCGAGATTTTTTTAATTAGGTTTATAATATTGGGGCGGATTTTATGCATGTTTTCCAATAATATAAAGGATTTTGTTTTATCAAAATGACATAATGCATATTTCATTTTTTTCCTTTTCTTTCTCTGTTGCCTAGCAACGAATTTGGTCCTAATAATATTAGTATAATTGCGTGTATAATGCTTGAGTAAAGCCAACGTCAAAACAAATGAATTAATGCATTTGTATCTTTGCATATAGAAGGATTTTAGCCCAGAAATAATAATAGGCAATATTTCATTTATTTTATTGAAATATTTCGCTTAAAAATACAAAAGTTCATTATTTTCATAGAGAATAACGTAACATTTTCCCATAACATTTACCAATATTTCTTTAATTGTTGCCAAGAAAATCAAAACCCGGAATAATATTTTCTTTTAAACAATTTTCAATTGAAATGTTTTGTCGTGAAACACGAAAATGAAAAATAAAATTAAGTTTAGAAAAATTAATATGGCGGCATATTAAAAAGAAAAAGAAAACTTTCGAGTATTTCTTAATATAACAAGATGAAAAGTTTTGAGTAAGTACGCATAGCAGGTGAATTAGACGTCATTTATCGAAAACAAAGATGCTGGAATAAAAAGATCTTGGGTAAAATAAAATTAACTATTATTCACGGAGGAAAGAGATAGATGGATATGCAGTATGCCGTAAAAACAGTTTGCAATACGATGTGCGTTATCGCTCAGATTTAAATGCCCTCATTCGGCCCAAACAAAACAAGCACGTGGAACAGGGACCAAATTCTTTGACTTCATCCGTTTAAGCACGTCGTTGTGTTGTGCCGAATGTAGCGGATTTTAGGGTTACATTTTTGGCGTCACTTCAAGATCTATTGTCTGTGTACGGTTAACATGAATATTTTATTTTAAATTTAAATTTTATTAATTTATAAAAAAACTTATGCTTATCCTTATAAATCACAGCGTAAAAAAAATCTAAGATATACTATAACCATCCGCACAATCAATAAAAAATTACGAATGTAAATTTAAATAGACTACGGGGGATTTAGGGGGGGGGGGGGAAGAGCCCCCCTGAAGAAATGCAATTTTTGATTTAAAAAGTTACCAGAATAAGTAGCTCATCAGAATTTCAGAACATCAATGTACAACCACTTGTTTAACACTTTTAATTTCTGAAACTTTACGAAGTATCTTGTATGCTCATAAATATTTATGTAATTTGAAAACTTTAAAAAGTGATTTGTAGGAAGTTGAATATTATGCAATGAGTGTTAAAAAACAAAGACTTGCAAAGATGACGTTGAGGCTCCTGATCTGCAGATTTACTAGTCTAAAAGTTCACCAAATAGCTGTAAATTGTTTTCCAATGTATGTATGTAGTCTTACGCTGCTAGGTGACCATTGAGAAACTCCAGAGATACTTGAGCATTAAAACAAAGTGAGGCCCAAATCATTAACCCATTCGAGGGCAGCGTCCTTAAAAAAGGACGCATAATTTTAATTCCAAAACTGACAAATGGCACCAAGAATATTTAAATAAAATTTCCTTTTATAATGCACGTAAAATTAAGCAAGCTCTTATTTTATAGTAAATACGTTTATAAATTATGGTGTCAGTCCGTTAGTTCATCAGTTCATAAACAGAATCACTCCGCGACGGTAAGGGTTATATTTAGAAAAAGTACCCACTGGGAACATTGTTTTCATATTGCATAGTTTAAAATGGCACCGGCGGTATTGGCGATTGAATAAGGGAAAAAATTACTATTAAATTTTAGTGGTAAAAAACTAGAGCGTAAAAGTTGGCAGCTGTCTATTGAGTGGTATATCTACTTTTAATTTTTAATCCAATATAATTTCTGATACTTCGCATAGTTCAATGAAGTTATAATATTTATGTTTAGATCAGGGATGCCAAACATGGAACTATTAATAAAGACTAACTGACATATTCTTAAAATAGTGAAGCTTCAACTGTAACCGCTTTCAAAGCGCTGATTACCTCTGGTGAAAATTTCCACTAGTAAATATATATAGAAATTTTTTTCTCCGTATTTAAAGTCATTACTAATGCAAAATTTCAGTTATAAATAATGGCAGAAACATATTTTCAATTTTACTGGTGTGAGTTTACTTTGGCGGTAGTCACACCTTTTTTCCGCCATATTGTGACAACAGGTGAAACAAACTTACTGTTTTACCAGTCAAACTGACACCAGTAAAAACAAATAGAAGTTTTTATAATATTTGTGAGAAAATATTACCATGGATAAGACACTTGAATAAGGCAAAATTTTATATTCCATTTTACTGGCGGAAAGTTTTTACCGGCGGTATCCAGAAACCGTAGATTCGCTTGAGAAAAAGCAGCCCCCATCTTGTGACAACCTCCTCAGTTACTTCAGTCGCAACTGGTAGGCAGTACACTATATGTCTCCTCCTCTTTATTCATAACTCCCTTATGCCAAACTGTGGTCCGCTGGTTACCACTAACTTCTAACAGAAATGGTCGACTTCTTGAATTTAAGAAATTTGAAGATTACATAAGACAATGATTGCTGTAAAATGTTAGTGGTATCCGGCGGGCCACAGTTTTAAATTTCTGCTTTAGACTTAAACATTTCCGTCAAAAATAATATAAAAATACTAATGTAATCCAACATTGTTGTTTCAATTTGAGTAATCATGGAAGACGGTAGTATTCCGAGTGACGCAGCCTTAAGCCTAAAATCGTATCGTATCGTATCGTATCGTTAAAATCGTATCGTATCGTATCATAGAATTAGTAGATGGCGGAACTCATTTATACAGCTAACTCGACATCAAAGAAAACGCGAAAAGCCGCCTTTTAATAACTCAGCAGATATATGTCTTATTGTTCTGAATTTTCTAGAACAGTCTTATATCTGCAGTCTAATCGTATACTGAAATTTTTACATTTCTACGTGCAGTATATTTTGAGATCTAAATAGCCATTTTTAAAGTGAAAACGTTGATATGATATCGAGGAAGTTCCTAATTTGAAAATCTCGAAAACGGTTCTAACGATTATTTTTAAATTGATACATAATATAAATGTGATTAAGGCGAGGTGAATAACACTTTTCTTTTTTCTGGGAAAACTCTCGTTCGTTAAATAATTCGATTTTTTTTCTCTCGAAAATGACACGGGCGATTTCTTAAAAATCAAATAAATATGTTTCAGATGAACCAAATAACAATTTACTTGTTTCCAGCAAGACTCTTGTTCGTTTTATAATGAGCATGAAAAATCGGACTATATTTCTTCGCCATTCTATGGAAATTTCACCGAAAATGCATGACACTGTATTCATACACATGCTATCTTTTTAACCACTTTTGGGGAGAAAAATTTTGTCTTCCCACTGGCTGAGTGGCTAAGGGCCATCGTTTACTGATCTTACGAAAGGCAGTTCTATACTCTCTGGTACGTGTTTTCAGATGTGATTGTGGTTTTTTTTTTTTTTTTTTTTTTTTTTTTTTTTAAGTCTGCTAGTTGACCATTATTCTCAGTTCCTTTGTAATTTTTTTAATTGCTATTAAGTTAAATAAAATTACAATTATAATGACGCCAATTTGATGATGATTATTTCTTGGCAATTTTTCAACAATAAAAATATTACCATAAATTTTATAAATATATTTAATTTCAATCACTTTACAAAAAATATACATTAATAATTATTATTTGAATACAAATCACACGATCAGAAACGTAAAAAAAATAATTCATTTCAGCTCTTCTTTTTATAATATCATTTTTTATTATTATGACGGTCAATCAATATATAATCACTGACATCCATAATATTATTATTATTATAATTATTATTTTCCTTGCATAAAAGCTATTGTGATGTAATAATTCTTTTATAATAAATAATTTAGTTGAAATGTTTTATTTATAAATATCAATGAAGTTTGATAACCCCGAGACAATTGTTTTTATATAAGCATATCAGAATTCTGGTGTCGCCATCTTTTGACGCAATTGCGTAGTATTATAGAGAAATGTTTGACAAAAACGTTGAAGTAGACAGCTTTTAAATCGAAGAATTATTTTAAGAGATATTTAATGTTAAATCTGGATAAAAATGACTCATTAAAAAAGTCTCATAGGAAAAAAAATATATAAATGGGAATTTAATCATTTTCATTCAATTTAATCATTCAATAGAAACTCGAGATTTGCAGAGTGCATTTTTTTTTTTTTTTTTTTTTTTTTTTTTTTTTTTTTTTTACTTGCCTAATTTTTTGACGGTTTATTTCAATTTTAAACTAAAATTTTCAGAATTTCCAGATATATTTTTTACATATTTTAGAAAAGGTTATTATTTTAAATTGTTGTCAATTGTTAAAACAGCGCAAATAATAATATATCCTTTAAATTAAAAATTTATGCACACGTGACTATTATAAACAGAAAAAAATCCTTTTAAATTAGAATTAAATGATAACGTGTTAAAAGCAGGAAAATATTAAAAATTACGTCATAAAAATTGTTTTTACACATGCTTACTTAAAATGAAAGAAAATTATAAAATAATCAATTATTTTCAAATTAGAATTAAGTGATTACGCATTAAAAGAAGGAAAACATTGAAAATTACGTCATAAAAATTATATTTACACGTGAATATTAAAAGAAAAAGAAAATTTTTAAATAATAAATTCATTGATATGTGTTAAAAGTCGTAAATGGAGGAAATTACGTCATATTGGCCAAAACAGTTTGCAAAACATATTGCAAAACAGTTTAAATTGAAAAATATATTTATATGAGAGATTTATTTCAAATTTCGAGATGATATTTTTAACTATAGTTGCCAATTTTAAGGTAGTGCAAATAATAATATTATCTTTCTGATAATAAAAATATTTTCAGTTGAATGTTACAAAGAGAAAGGAAAGTTTGGTGAAAATTACAGTAAATTCTGTCCAAGGCGGACACTGAATAAGCCGGAAATCTGTCTACCGCGGAATTTTTTTCAAGTCCCGGCGAACCCATAGAAAATTACATTAATTCATGCTGCATAAGGCGGAATCTGTCTGACGCGGAAACGAAAAGGATTTTAAGGTCCCACCGAAACCAAAATTTTGCATAAGGCGGAAAAAGGATAATTTAAAAATGAAAAGCGTTTTGTTTATTAAACTTTAAAACTGATAAGTCAAATAACTCAATGTCGAGCATGTTAGCTAAAATTCCGTAAGCTTTTTAAAAAGTTAATTCAAAAGAACAGAAACTTTAAATTTTAAGGAATTTATGCTTATGCCATTTTTTCATATGCAAAATTGCATCTAAAAGTTAATATTTCTAGTAAAATGAACATTTATGAAAATGATTACGTATTTTCGAAAGTACAATATATTATACTTTAGGATTGTACTCAAATTCAAAATTATAGCGTTCTTTCTTATTCTCGAAGGTTTTTTTTTTTTTTTTTTTTTTTTTTTTTTTTTTTTGTGCGTGTGTGTGTGTGTGTGTGTGTGTGTATAAACTTCCAATATGAATGTATTACAGCAGTACTAAGAAATTGAATAAAGTTTCTCATTTATCTTTAAAAAGACAAAGGATCTTTCAGAATTTCAGTTTTCAACCGATTTTCTAGTCAGGAGAATCAATAAAAGATCGTCATCTTCCAGGGATTTTTTTTTTTTTTTTGGGGGGGGGGGGAGCTTTTTTGCATAAGCCGGAATATTGTCTACCACGGAAATTTTTCTCAGTCCCGACCGATTCCGCCTTAGACAGAGTTTACTGTATGTCAGATTTAAAACGTTACATTTAAAATCTCTTATTTAAAATAATTTTCTTATAGCGTTGTTAAAAAATACCATAAAGCAAAGACTCTGTTGACTTAGTTCCTTTTATATTTGGTAATTTTCAAATGTTAACTAATCTTATTTAATCAAGCACGGAAACAGCAACTAACATCAGCTGATTCGGTTTTGAAATCCCTCAGTAAAAGGGAAACCCGTTTACAGTAAGATCGCCATTGATTTTTTAATTATACAGAGCAGCCTCGATTATCCGAGCTAATTGGGACTGTTAGTAAATCGGAATCGGATATCTCGGTTAATAGAAACTGTGTGTAAAAACTCGCCGTGCTTGCGAATTTAACATCTCTTTTAAAAAAATATATAGAACGTTTTTTTAAATAATAAAAATAAATATATGTAAAGTTCTGTTTCACAGCTTAACAAATTTAAAAAGAAAATCAACTACCAGAAGTAAATTTTAAAATGCAAATTGAAAAATTTACGAAAGTTTCACAGCCCCTGGAAACAAAGCATTGTTCGCTATTGACTTTTCAGGGTCCAATGTTTCTTTGGAGTTGAGTGCTTTTGGGGGCAGAAGGGCCTGTATAGCACAGACAGTGAGCTAAAGAGTGTGGTTATTTTTAAGGCTCATTCAAAAGGAAAAAAAAATCAGACTTTGTTATCGGCTCGGTTAACAGAAACCTCGATTAATCGAAGCTCGGTTAATCCAGGTTCTACTATAATTCAATCTTCCGTAATCTTTTTAAAGCAGATCAAATTAATGGACTTTAGCACAAAGTTACATAGCTGATAACTGCCATGCTTGTTGGCCACCTTTTTTTCAAAAAGTTTGCTTCACCTTATTCAATTAATGAGATATCTCCGATAAAATAAGTCACATTTTCCCGTTCTAAAATACTGGTATCCAAAAATCGTAGCATGTAACTGACACTACAAGTACTCATGGAACTAGACTATTTTAAGTCTTATTTTTATTATAGACTATATAAAATTATTAAAAATATATATTATGATAGGAACTAGCGGGCTTCGTCCGCTATTTACGTTACGGATATAAAAATCATGTTTTTTTTTAGGGAAAAAGAAATAAAAACCTATTTGACGATAGGTTTATAAAGACACATTTTGTATTTGTTGTATTTCCGGGGATGAGGAGGGGGGGGGGGACTATTTTGATTAAATATCGCAATTAGTCTACATGGCAGATATAATTATGATAGACACTAGCGGGCTTCGCCCCTCTATGGCACCTTATGGGTCCAGCTTCCATAACTCAGAAACTACATTTCGAACATCAATGCAACAGATTCCAAACGTTATAATTAACTTAATAATCACCCTATATAGCATTAAAGTAAATTTATGAGTACTGCATACTATTTTTTTTATCGTAATTTCTGAAGAGAAAAAATTATTTCGGTTCCATTCTTAGGTACTGGTCTGAAAAATTTTGAAAAAGGGGGGAAGGAGTGGACATGAGACTGCTGTTTGTCAAACAACCCAACGGGGTCTGGCTTATTCAACTTGGTTTTTGATGACTTCAATTGGAAGGTGGTTTGTTTAAAAGAGGGCGTTCCCTGCCCCATGAAAACTGGAACTATTGGTGCACCATCTATGTAAGGATTTAATAATTATAAATTAACATTTTGGATTTATTAATTTAAGGATAAAGTGTTTTTAAAGGTATATCAAATGAAACCCTCTGTGCGATCTACGATTATACTTACCCAGTTGTTTTTATATACAAACTGCTATAAGGAAAATTGTAATAAAATAGTAAAAATTAAATCTGCATTAAATTCCATAAGTATCCCTTTTTTAATCATTTTATCACTAACCTCAAAAAAGTAATGATATCAATGCAAAAACCCTTGACGGGTTAAAAGTTTCTGACGCAGCACTTTATCTTATGCTCTAAGAATTTTAAATATGGAACTTAAAAATACTGATATCAAATTTTGAGTGACGTTATGCTATTTCTTAAAAAATATATTTGTATTTATTTCATCATTTTATTTTTGTTTTATTTATAATCGCATGTGCAAAAGTTATGTTCAACATGAAAAGCTGCATAAAATTTTATTCGTTGTGTCTTTATCATTTAAATCTCTCATAAATTCAAAATATGAGTTTTAAAAGATATGATATAAAATTTAAGTGACGCCTTGATGTGACTTTAAAAGGTTTGTTTTAAAATTCAATATAAATTATTTTTGACTTGGTTAAAATATTTTTTTACATCTACGCAATACTTTTAATTTTCCAATTCACTGTTAAATATATCACTTTCATTGAATCTATACTATGCATTGAAATGTATTTATTTCAATAAATTGATTTATCTTTTGTGTCACGCTATTCAAAATTGTGAGTAAGATTTATGTAAATGGTTTCTTTGCGTCATTGTGTCCAAACTACATGAAATGTATGAAAAAGGATAGTTTGACGCAAAGAAATCATTTACATAAATCTTACTCACAATTTTGAATAGCGTGACACAAAAGATAAATCAATTTATTGAAATAAATACATTTCAATGCATAGTATAGATTCAATGAAAGTGATATATTTAACATTGAATTGGAAAATTAAAAGTATTGTGTAGATGTAAAAAAAATATTTTAACCAAGTCAAAAATAATTTATATTGAATTTTAAAACAAACCTTTTAAAGTCACATCAAGGCGTCACTTAAATTTTATATCATATCTTTTAAAACTCATATTTTGAATTTATGAGAGATTTAAATGATAAAGCAACAACGAATAAAATTTTATGCAGCTTTTCATGTTGAACATAACTTTTGCACATGCGATTATAAATAAAACAAAAATAAAATGATGAAATAAATACAAATATATTTTTTAAGAAATAGCATAACGTCACTCAAAATTTGATATCAGTATTTTTAAGTTCCATATTTAAAATTCTTAGAGCATAAGATAAAGTGCTGCGTCAGAAACTTTTAACCCGTCAAGGGTTTTTGCATTGATATTTATTACCCCTTTCCGGCCCTGTGACTTTTACACAAATGTTATTCGTTCGGCACCACTTTTTTAGAAAGAGGTTGCCTTGAATTGCACAATTTCAAAAGTGCTCTTCCTAAATAAGGCAAATTTTATTTTCCTTTATTACTGGTGCCAAAAGCAAACTTTGCAAGGAAAAATTATCCTGAGTCAGACTCGGTGTTTGACCGCAAAGAGTTAAAATTGTAAGGCAACAAACCAAATGCATTTGCGGATTTCTGATTAGGTTTTTAGTTTGCAGGGGAACAGCATAATAACTAAGCATTGTAACCAATCTATAATCTCCCATATTTTTGCTCACTCACTGAAAGAAAGCCATTTTTCGCTTACACAATTTATTTTATCTCAGAACTTATGTTTATGTAATTTAAATTTCTACTGTCAATCAATCTGTAATTTTTTATGCAGTTAATAAATATATATAATGTGATCATCATAAATATATTTCCATTCTCAAAAAAGTAACAAGACAGTTTTTACAAAATAAAGTGCACAATTGATTTGTATAAGAACACAAAATCAGGGCTTCCAACGTTCCTAATTTTTTCTACATTTGCTACCACTATTTGAATACATAACGCTTAGTGCTATATTCCTTTTATATCTGCAAGAGAAATGTACCAGAAATGTTATATGTTTTAAATAGTGGTAGTAAAGGAAAAAAATAGAAACACTGTGAGGCCTACAAAATGTATTTACTCCATTTACGTTGCAGACTAATTTAATTATTTGAAGAATATCCTTTTTCGCAGCCTTCTAAATTAGTTTTAATAATACTTGCTCTATTTCGTAGTGTTAGTGATATTATGGTAGATGGCAGTTTCTAATTGCTGGAACGCTCTATGCTCATTGATTATAATAGAATAAAATTTTATCAGTTTTAAAAGATAAATTAATTCTAGCATAATAAAATGATAGGAATTAAGAATTTAGCAAGCATCTATGGAGTAAAAGTTTGTATAGTTAAGCACCATGATTCTGGACACTTGTGGTTGCAATTTAAAATTAAATTAATGTTAAATTTATTAAATTGCCTAAATTAAAGTTAAGAGCATTGTGCGATTTTTTGTAGCATGAGATATCTTATGAATCACAGAGGGATCATAGATGACCATGAAGATTTTCAGTTTTATCAATAAGACGGCCAACGATTTATAACCTATCCTGCAATAATAAAATTACCTATTCCTAAAATACTAAATAATAAATCAAACTTAATGCAGGCTTAACACAAATACAGAATTTATTTACATATTATTATTTACATAACATTAAAAGTTTTGAAAGGAATTAAGTTGAAATTTAAGTTTCCTGAAAACCTCAGATTGAAATAATTGCTTTAAGATATACTACAATTTTAAAATTAAGAAGAACTATATAATTAAATCGCGGTTATCTATTAGTGCGTCAACACTGTGGCATTTCGCATCTGGCTCAATTTTATTTAGTGATTCCGAATTCTCGCCAGTAAGTTTCAATAGTTATTATTGTTTTATAAGATGATAGATATTCCACAAATAAAATAAAAGAAAATTGTTGTTCAAAATTTTCCGGAGTGAATTCCAACACTAGTGAGACGTCGGTCGATTAGTAATGCAGAGTTGCCAAGTCTCCGGCTTTTTGCTCACCACTATTATCTTAGAGAAAATCTGGTTTTTTTAAATCGCCCAAATGTTCTAATTAAATAAAACGAAATTTTCAGTATTAAAATACTGGCATCCAAAAAGCCGGAGACTTGGCAGCTCTAGTAATGGCATCACACTCGTGTTCTCTGGCCTTGAGTATTTCGATGGCAGCGGCAAAGCACTTCCATTGATAAAAGGTTGAAATGAATCAATGGCACTGAAATTTGTGAACAAATTTATTTTGAAATAACCGGGTTCGTACGCTTCAAGGACTTTCAAGCACTTGTTACTAGAATTTTAGTAAAGTGATATTTGCCTTATTTAATGAAAAAGAAATTTATCTTCAGATATAGCGACCAATACTTTACGAAATTTCTGGTACTAAAACATCTAAAATCCCCTGAATTCTTTGATGCGTACAAACCCTGAATAAGAAAAAGGATGAATTTCATGCATTGTCATCGTCACACGTCTTACGCTTTTTTGTACCACAAAAATTTTATTGTAAATTTTATCTTTTTAAAAGCCGTAATCTACCGATTAAACAAGGCAAAATTTTCTCTTAAATTCTTTTGGTACAACAAAACTGAAGTGTTGGCAGCTATGCACTGTAAGCGAAAATATTTTGTATCAAACTTTTGGCACCATTGAGGCATTTGGACCTTAAAATTAAGTGTTTTCATAAACATATCACCTCCCTTGAAGGTATTAAATGCAGTGTTGACAGTGAACTATTTTTTTATATAGATATTTTGATTGCCAACACTTTTTTGAAAAGGCAATATTCCCCTTGTTTTCGCCTTAATAAATATGTAATTAAATAAGGCGAATTTTCCCATTTCAAAAAAGTGAAAATAAAAAAGGAATTGAAATTTTAAAAAAGAAGCCCACTCGCAACACTGATTAAATTCTCAAAATATTACACACGCAAAATGTGAGTTTTATCACCAGTATTTTAAACCGAAAATTCCGCCTTGTCTAAAATCAAAATTTTAGCAATTAAGTATAATGGAAAATCAGCAAAAGTGATCCTAAAAAATTAAAATAAGTGTAATTAATTCTCGACGTAAAAGCAGTGTTTCGGCTACAAGTGTGTTGGCTACATTTTTAAATTTCAGATTTCTTGATTGGCTACACTTTTTTGAAAAGGTAAAATTAGCCCTATTTATTGACACAATAATTGAGACGAAAATAACAGCAATTTTACAATTTTAAAAAGTGGTGTTAAACAAGAAATCAGAATTTAAAAAAAGTAGCCTCCTGGCAACACTGCGTGAAAGTGCGATTTTTCCTTAACCAGGTCCCATGTTAGACTCTCCAGGGACGCGGGGAAAGCTTTTTTCTGGTTGGCAGCTTTAATCTATCCAAAGGAATTGTTAGTGAATTACAGTGCCTGTAAAAACTTTAAGGACAGCAAAATATTGTAAAAATTTTGATAAATTGAAAATGCGACAAGTGAAATGGTAATCTAATGTTAATCAAAAGTGGAAATACTAATATAAAAGTCAACAGTATTTATCTATGTCCTTTCTATTGCGAAAAAATCATAACTGTGCAAAAAAGCTATTTTTGACTGTGTAAAAACTTTGTGGACACCAGTATTTTTTTATAGAAATGTTACATATATTTATTATTAATTATAGACCAAAACAGGCTTTTAAGGCCGAAACTGAATTTCGGCGATCATTCTATTTTCGGCCGAAAATGAAAACGAAAATGTCCAAAAACTTTTTTAAGTAATTAAATTGTATCTATTAAAGTAATTAATACATGTTTAAACATATTATTAATTAATTATACTTATTTATAAATTATGCATAATAATTACTTGTGTTGTGCCCATTTATTAAATATACATAATTATTAATTAATTATACGTGTGGCCCTAATTCTCTCTCTGTGCCTTATATCCAAAAAAAATAAATTCATATAAAATAAAACGTAATTAAGCCATCAAAGACATAGAAAGATTTTCTAATTATACGAATTTCATTTAATTAAAAAATATTTTAGTTTTATGGCAAAACACCTCTTTTATAATTATTTCTGTAAATGATCATCTGTTATACTAGAGCTTTCTCAAACAGTACTCGAAACTCTTCTGGGGTTTCTAAATGAAAATTTCTATTACTGTTATGTCTGCAGCTTTTAATGAGCACATGAAAAAGTTTAGTAATTTATGCATTGCTTGCTTTATAATTTTCATTCACGTCTTGAGTCACTCATCACTGATAATTACAAACACCGAAGTTCGTAGCAATAAATAGTCTCATTTGAGGATGCCGATAATGCTCTAATCGATGTGAAATGTTGAAAATTTTCGAAGGAAGAAAGGAGATTTTTGGAATACTGATAATTTCGTTTTCGTTTTCGGTCCAAAATCTGAGTTTCGCAGAAAATTCGTTTTCGTATTCCAAAAATCTCGTTTCTTCATTCCGAAATTTTCAACATTTCTCATCGATTTGAGCATTATCGGCAGGCTCAAATGAGACTATTTATTGCTACGAACTTCGTTGATTCTAATTATGAGTCATGACTGACACAAGACGTGAATGCAAATTATAAAGCAAGCAATGCACTTGTAAATAAAATTTTTCACGTGCTCATTAAAAGCTGCAGACATAACAGTAATATAACATTTTTAGGTTGAAACCGCAGATGAGTTTCGAATACTCTTTGAGAAAGTTCTAGTATAACAGATGATCATTTACAGAAATCATTATAAAAGATAAATCGAGGTATGTATACATAAAACTAAAATATTTTTTAATTAAATGAAATTCGTATAACTGGAAAATCCTTCTGTGTCGTTGATGAATTAATTACGTTTTATTTTACATGAAAAAAAAATGTTTTGGATCTAAGGCACAGAGAGACAATTTGGGCCGCACGTGTAATTAGTAATTAATAATTATATATATTTAATAAATACGCATAATTAACACGTACACGCCAGCGCGGTGGGTCACACTCGACTGTCTCAGATCTGCCAAGTCTCCGGCTTTTTGGATACCAGTATTTTAATACAGAAAATGTTGTTTTATTTAATTAGAACAATTGGGCGATTTAAAGAAACAACATTTTCTCTAAAATAACAGTGATGTGCAAAAAGCCGGAGACTTGACAACTCTGAGACAATCGAGTGTGACCCACCGCACCGGCGTGATCGTGTTAATTAACCCTAGAACTACCGGAAATTTTACTCAAGTTTTATAAAAACATTCTACACCAGAATTTTTACTTAAAACTATTTAATTTGTTTATTTAACTTATTATTGTCTGATTTATACATTTAGTTTGTTTTGAAGAAATTTCTGGTTTGAATATATTTTGAATGTACATGTCGGGTCCAATGGACCCGTCTGGTAGACGGAAGGTTAATTATTATGCATATTTAATAAATACGTATAATTAATTAACCATATATTTATGTATGTATTAATTACTTTAATACATACAATTTAATTATTTTAAAAATTTTTTGGACATTTTCGTTTTCGTTTTCGGCCGAAAATAAGAAGATCACCGAAATTCAGTTTCGGCCTTAAAATCCTGTTTCGGTCTATCCTTAATAATAATTATATATAACATTTCTATAAAAAAAAAATACTGGTGTAATAAAAGTTTTTACACAGTCAAAAATAGCGTTTTTTGCATAATTATGATATTTTCTCAATTAAAAGAACCCGGATACATTCTGTTGACTTTTTAATATTTCCACTTTATGATCAACATTAAATTACAATTTCACTTGTCGCATTTTCAATTTATCAAATTTTTTACAATTTTTTGCTGCTCTTAAAGTTTTTACACGCACTGTATGTTGAAATGACTAGTACTATTGGGTCGATCGGAAAGTCCTGTCGTGTTGGGAAAATTAATTCGTACCGGAAAATTTTGCCCGGTAATTATTAGAGATCAGATATCGGAATCAATGTCTAATAATTAAATGATAGTATTTTCCGGTACGAATTGATTTTCCCAACACGACACGACTTTCCGATCGACCCAATAAATATTATATATATTATAGGCTTACATAAAATTCGAATCGGGTGCTATTCACGTCTGTATACAGGGTGTTTAAAGAAAGATGATGACACACTTTAACCCATGACAGAATACTCTGCTTTATTTTATATATGAATGAATTTATGTAAATATACCTTTACTCACTCTTGGCTATTTGCATAGCTGCCAACTTTTCGCATTTCTGTTACCACTAAAATATTATAGCCAATGTTGTCTTATTTAATCGTCGAAATCTTATGACTAAACAGGACGAAAATATCTATTAAATTTTAGTGGTAGCAAGAAAGTGAAAAAATTGGCAGCTATGCTATTTGCCAAAATATAAAACTTTCTACCAGATTATAAATTCTGTTCTTTATATTGCATCAGCATGCATTTGGTGTTTCTATAAGATGGAAAGGCAAGCGCAGGCATGAAGTTATACTAATAGTAACATTTTTCAATACTTCTTATGTTGCTGCTTCTTTTCTCAAACACTAATGTCTTTTGTATAAAATTTCATAACGTTAATTTTATGATAATGTAGTTCGTTCCTTTGAAAGAATGTGGGGGGGGGGGGGTACGGGAGGCAGAGGTGGGAAGAGAAGAACCACACTCTCTTCCTAAATCGGAAAATGTAAGAATTTTGGTCATTTTTGGTCAATTTTTATCATTTGGCCACCCTCCAAACAAAAACCCATCTAAGCCCGTGGGGGCCAACAAATGCACGTGCCTGACGCTCAGCCGAATCTTTCGTTCGTAAACCCCTTTAGGTGTGAAGGGATATATTATTAATTAATACTTAATTTTAATCTAGCTTTGCAGAAGAATCTTTTAATGAAATTTGACTTTTAGAAATTTAGTGAAAATGTTGTAAAATTGGATTTCGTTATATTCAAACAAAAATGTTCGAAGTATATGGTGATAATTCAACTTTACAGAAACACAACTAGTTGTCTCTGAAAGGGTTATGGGTTAATTATGGTGAATATTTTTTTTTCAGTTGTAATACTGAAGCGGGCGGGCTGGGTAGTGAGTACCACTGTCTTAGAAAGACCTTCACAGAGAACACCCCTCCTATATCGGCCTATATCACTCGCGAAGAAAATCGTCCGTAAGAAACACCAAAGAAACAAAGCAATTTTTTTTTTTTTTTTCCAGGAGTCATCTCCGCATTTCTCACTTAATTTACCGCAATTTCCATCGTATGATCAGCGGATCAAACAATAATGTTTGGGCCCAAAATTTAATTTAAATTGGAATAAATATTTGATTTAAATTATAAAATGAAATTTCTGGGTTCAAACATGATTGTTCGATCCGCGAATTATATGCCGGAAACTGCGGTATAGAGTTTTACTCATTTAATCTATTCCTATATTCTGTGAATAAATTTGATTTGCCACAGATGAATTTAGACAATAGTAATTTGAACCGCCAATATTGTTACTTTTACATTTTTCCTCCTAAATTATATACGTTTTTATTAATATGATTGATAAATATCATTCCCTATATACATAAGACGGAGAGCACATGTTGGAATCAAATGCGAATGTTCGATCATTACTATTATAAACTTGCTTATCTAAAGTTACTTTTATTCTAGTACGTTTCTGGACATCGTGCTGCCATCTATCATTGAGAATGGGAAAATTTAATTCCAAATTGCAATGAAATCTAATTAAATTTTAGTTTGAAAGAAAAGAAAAGGATTAATAAAAAATTGACTGGTATACCTTATGCTTACGCCTGTAGTGAAACTATTGATTTTCTCCTTTAATCATACGAGCTCGAAAAAAAAAAAAAAAATCACTTTCTCGTAAAATGTTTATAAAGGAATTAGTTACAGGAAAAAAAAAAATATTTTGTAAGATTTAGAAAATGCTTTTTCCAAGAAAATTCATATTAAACGTCCAAATGTACAGGGCTGCCACAGGCGACTATTTTTTAATTCTATTTCGATACACTGTTTTCAAAACAAAAATATTTTACATACGCTTTGAGAACATTTGCAAGAGAAATCTACTGCAAAATGTTTCTTTTTTTAAATATTGGTGGGGACAGAATATAAAAAAGCCGCCAGTGGAAGCCCTGAATGAATTTTAACCCTTAACGGACCGTAGATTTAAATACATTATTCGATTTTTATATTCTATTTGACCTCTATATTTTTAAAGTACAATTTTTAGTAAATTTCTCTTGCACATGTTCTGAAAGTTTAACTAAATGTGCTTCTTAAAAGAAAAAAAAAAAAAAAAAAAAAGTCGTGTCCAGCGGATAAATTTGGTATGGGTGCCATTACCGCTTATATAGCGACATTAGTCCGTTAATGTTAATGGTTAATTTATTAGCGAGTTATAGTTGAAAACGAGTACGCCTCGGGAGAATTGGATACTACATATTTCGTAAAGTAATGGTCACCATATTTCAACATTCCAAAGGCGGTGGTTTGTTTATGAAACCACTTAATTTTTATTCCCGTACGCCACAATGGCACCAGAATTATAAGTATGTGATATATAACCAGGGATGAGATTTCCGAGTTTTTTCATACCAGTATAACCTTAGAAAAAATGCTAATTTATTTAATCTGAATATTGTTGAGAATTAAGAGAACAAAATTTTCTCAACATATTTCTTAACATATTTCAACAAAATTCTTAAACATATATTTTTTTCTTTAATATAAGGTTTACGTGATAAATAAAACAGTAAGTCTTAGAAATTATAGCCCGAAAATAGAGTTGTTTTGGCTTTTTCCTACATTTTTTTTTTTTTTTTTTAAGAAGTGTTCCAAGAACCAAATTAATTTTGACTTCCAATAATACTGCTCTCTATAACCTTTTATATGAGTACTATTTTATTTTGGTTCAGTGTGCACTTCTACCTGTTAGAGAAAATAATGTTTCGTGCTAGAGCATCAGCTGCACTGCTACAGGGGCGTGTTCAGATTTGTTTTAACGCACTCAAAAAGTATTTCTTAAAAAAAGTATTTCTTAAAAGGGATTTCTTAAACATTTAACAAAAAAAATGACTTTACGAAAAAACAGAAAATTCAAATCCCCTGACGCACACGAACCCTGTAATTATACTCATACAACAGACGGTAATTTATCGCAATTTCATTCGTATAAGCCGCGCCTGAAATTAATGTATTTCCGACCAAAATTTTTTAATAATAAAAAAAACTTATTTTTATGTCATACTTATTTGTCTTTATTTATTAAATATTATTTCTGTCTTGAAGAGATTTCTTTTATTCGCATCTTATACGCCGTAATTTCGGTACTTATTTTTCGCAAATAATTAAGTTACTACGGGTATATACTTATAACAACCAAAAATTTTAAATACCTCTTTTTTTTACATAAAAATAAATAATCCGCGAATAAAATAACTGAAAATTACTATTCCAATTTTTCTGGTGTGAAAACAGAACCTCTAATAAGAAAGCCGCCAGATTTATCAACACTGATGATTAGAATCGACTAGTGTTGCCCATGGAACTATTACCGTAATTTCCGGCGTATAATCCGCGGATCAAACAATCATTTTTCAACCCAGAAATTTTTTTAAATAAAATGTAACTTTTTAAATCGCGGTATATATTTAGCTTCAGTTACTAAATAAAATTTCTGGGTCAAAACTTAATTGTTTGATCCGTGGATTATACGCCGGAAATTATGGTAATAAAAGGAACTGACATATCACTAAAATAGTGAAGCTTCAACTGTAACCGCTTTATCTGGGGTGGATAACCGCCGAGCAAGCGTGCACCAGCAAATTTAAATAGAAATTTTCTCCTTATTTAAAATCCTTGCTAATACAAAAGATCAGTCATAAATAGTGGCAAAATCAGATATTCATTTTTACTGGTTGAAGATTACTTTGGCGGTTGTCACGCCCTGAGTTTCCGCCATATTGTGACAACTTAGACAACCACCTCTCAGTGCCAATGAAAAAGATTATAATACCTGATAAAACTGCCACCAGTAAAAACAAATAGAAAATTTAACCATATTTATGAGAAAAACTCTTCATGAAAAAGGTGCTTAAATCAGGCAAAATTTCCTATTAAAAATTTGCTGGAGGGGAGTTTGTTTCGGCGGTAGTCAGAAACTGTAGAACCGGTGTGAAAAATCAGCTGCCATCTCGTGATAACCTTCACAGTTACTTCACTCGCAACTCGTAGACACTACACTATATGTCTCATCCTCTTTATTCATAACTCCATTGTGTTGCCATGTGTCCCGCGTAAAGAGGGGCTCCAAAAGCTCTGGACACCAGGTTTTTAACTGCTTAATTGTCACAATTTTTTGACACCATAAACTAAAAACGGAGAGCCAACACCGCCTTTTAACCCCTTAGCGCTCGAGTTAAATTACGGTTGAATAATTCAAATTGCTTATTGGCACCACTTTTATGAAAAAGAAATATTCACCTTATTTAATGACAGTAAAAACGATACTTAAGTATAGCCAATTTCACTATTTTATAAAACTGGTAGGAATCAAACAATTTGAGTAAAAGACACCTCCCGAGAATATGACTGGAGCGAGAATTAAGGGGTTAAGTACAAAAATATTTGCCTAAAATAATCGAAAAAAATCTGCCATTTAAAGAACTGAAGATCTCATGCAAAAATTAGTGGTGCTTAATAGAAATTTAAATTCGTTACTAAAGCTTAATTAAAAGCTTTTAGTAACGAAGCCAGCTAGCCAAAGCGATATAAGTAAGCGTCCTATCTTAAATGGGAGAAGTAACCGCAAGATTAAAAGCGAGGTCACATCAATCAAGGTCATGCGCCACGTAGCGGATGGAGTGTGAACTACAGGTAGATACCTAACTGTTTTCTTACTCACATCACTAAAATTGTAAAGTTTTTTTCACCTTGATTACTAACTGAAGTGTCCCTGATGAGACGAAAAAAAAAACATCATCGTGTCAAGTGCATCTGGATGCCCCTCTTGCTGCGCCGTTATTTTGCAATAAATGTGGTAAGCAAAACTGATTTCCATGAGTGACTAAAGATGTAGAAAATACGCGCCACACTAAAAGCCCGCGTATGCGAATTATCACTCCGTCCATCAGATGGCGCAACTGTGTTAATTTACGCCCGATTCCAGCATTATGTTTGCACGCTTACTTATATCGCTTTGCAGCTAGCTCTTCTCGCCCGAACTCTTTTTCGTGCAAAACAGTTAAGTGGTTGAAGTAATTTTCTTCGTCTTGTCTAAGGGCAGATTTATCAGCTATTAAAGATTGCGAAATCAAATGTAAAAAATTAATGGTGTCCAGATCATTTGGAGCTTGATTTAGCGGGGCAACTTGCAACACTAGAACATATCGTCGGTACCATGTCAAACTATCTAATGTGAAAACATGGGGCTACATTTTTAAAATTCAGATATCTAGATTGGCACCACTTTTCTGAAATGGTAAAATTCCGCTTTTTTTTTGCCTTAATAAATATGTCATTAAATAAGGTTAAATAAGGCGAATTTTACTATTTCAAAAAAGTGGTGCCAATCCAGAAATCTGAATTTTTAAAAAGTAGCCCACTGTTTTCACATTGGATAGTTTGGCATGGTACCGACGATATCACAAGTAACACTAGAACGCCCGGAAATTTTACTCAAGTTTCATAAAAATATTTTACACCAGAATTTTTATTTAAATTTATTTGATTGATTTATTTAACGTAAATCTTCGTTTTTAACATTTAACTTATTTTGTGAAAGAACTTCTGGTTCGAATTTACATTTAATCATATGGTCGGAGTCGAATCGACTCCTTCCGGGCGTTCTAGTGTTAACCCTGTAATTGCGAGCGAGGTCTTGCGATTATTTTTATAGTGAATCGCACAAAGATTTACAAAAAATTTTCTATGTGGCAGATTTCGCTTAATACTTCTTAGTATAAATGAAATGAATGCGATTATTTTTTTTTTAAATGGTACGAATCGAATAAAACATATCTCCATGGTATGTATATATCTCAATCCGTAGTCGATTTATGAGATTTACAATGCTACATATATTTCTTTTTCAGAAAAAAAAATCTATAGATTTATATTAACTATAATAAATAGTTGTGATAAATCATAACATGCATAACACAAAAAATTGTAAACTAATGAAAGAAATGAAGACTTTTACATAACCATTAAATTTTATTTTGAAACTCAAAGTAAAAATAATTCTCAAAAATGATTATTTCCTGATTTTTTGTGTAAAAGACATTCTTCAAATGGAATCTTTATTTTTTTTTTTTTTTCAGAATTACATAAAATTCATCAAATGCGAAAATCCTTAAACGTATTTCTAAATTGTTCAAATTGCAAAGAGCGTGCAGAACAACCAGAATATCTCAATTAGATTTTTTCCCCTCATTTAATCACAGAAAAAATACAGTTTCTGCTAATAAGTGTAGTGTTTAGAAATTCTGTAATTTAAATATTAAGAAGAAAATGTCTTCTCTGATTTAAAGCCGCAATCCTTTTTCGAAACTTTAAGGAGTTCAAGCACATTGAAATTGTTTTAAATTAATAAAAGCAAGATTACATATCTCCATGTCCATCGGCATAGATAAATTACTTTTTACCAAAAATAATACGATATTCTTTCTAAAACATTTAACTTAAATCGAAATTTTCATTTTCCACCCTTCTTTTATTTCAATACTATTATATATTTTATTTATTATGTTGGTCTTATTTAAATGTATGTTTTTATACCGAGAAAATATTACTTTGACTATACTGAGAACCTGATATGAAAAAGAAAACGTACTGAAACATTTCTCCCCGGCTCTCCTTGGTAGGAAAGCTGGAGGGTAAAGCTACGTACGATGAAATGATTTTATTATTTATTTCCTTCGATCTGTGAATAGCTTCTCTTTCGATAAAATTTGTTTTCGATCGTTTAACTTATCATTCATAAGTAATAAATTGTTTATAACCTATTCCTTATGAAAATGTTTCGAACATATCCTCTGTACCACGTAAAACTATCCAATGTGAAAATAGTGGTCTATTTTCTTAAAATTCAGATTTCTTGATAAGCACCACTTTTCTGAAATGGTAAATTTCCCCTCGTTTTCTCCTTAATTAATATGTCATTAAATAAAGTTAAATAAGGCGAATTTTACAATTTCAAAAGAGTGGTGCCAATCAAGAAATCTTAATTTTTAAAAAGTAAGCCCCTGTTTTCACATTAGACATTTTGACATGGTACCGACGATATCCTCCATCAAAACACAGCATAATTATTAAATAACATCTACAAAACGATTCAGCGAAGGATATTTGGAGATGTTAGTTATATCAGATATATGTTAACAATATTGATTTAAAACAACTATTAATTAAAACTAACAAAAATTGAGTATACACCGATTTTTGTTCTGAAATTTGTTGTGCTTTCAAAACACAGCAAAATTATTCAATCACATATGTGTATTGCTTCAGCGACGGAAGTTTGGAGGTACATACAGGGTGTCCCTGAACTCACGAGATTTAGGAGAAATTGTAATGGAAGATAAAATACACATAAAGAAACAACTTCGTTATAGAATTTTGGAGTCAGAAATTAAAAGTGTTGGCGGCAAACAAGAAATGCGGAAGAAGTGAAAACAAGCATTTATTAACATATCAATTACTTAACCCGGCATTACACACGCAGGGTATGTCAAATCCAGTTTTGCGCACGGTTTTTACATTTCACATCACTATTTTTCGTAAATAATATTTAAAATTATTTTATCGCAGATTTTGTGATCAATGTCAACTATAAATAAAATGTCGTTTTCAATTTGGGAAAGTATAAATCGTATATATCCTGGATATGCACGAGCATTCCCGGGTTAAGGGTTTCAGTTTGTAACCATTTTTATCGCGGGTCACATAGTGAGTACCAAAATCTTTCTGAAAGATTTTCAGTATTTAAAAAAATAACATTAAAATTTCTTAAATATAACCTACAAGTTTCGTGGATGGAGCTAAAGAGCGCAAGGACCACACAGATAAATGTTTTGCCAAGGTAGATCTACATAGTAAATACAGAACTTGTGTGGAAATATAAATTATTTAAAAACAACGTTTAAACACACAATAAAATAAGTTGATTTGATCATACGTATACGTTACGTGAGATTTGATCATACGTATACGTTAATAGAGCTCGCTTAATTTGTTCAGATAATAATTCACTTATTTCAGAATTAAATTGCATTAGATCTGTGGCTATTGATCGAGGTTTTGGTTTATCTTATATCAATAATTTTATTTCTCATAGTCTTAATAAATGTGTTAATAATCTTGATTCTCCTGTTACTGCGGTTTCCATCTCTAACCTTACCATTTTACCATTTTATAATAGCATTAGCTTTAAGATGGCTAATATCTTAAGACATTATGATTTTAATGTGATTTTTAAACCAGTTAATAAATTAACTTTTTTGCAGCTTAAGGATCAAATTCCTCCGCATAATTATTGGGGCGTTTACAATATTCAATGCCAATGTGGTTTGTCCTACATTGGACAAACTAAACGAAAACTCCGTTACAGAGTCAATGAACACAGAAACTATGTAAAGAAAAAAGAATTGCAGAAATCCTCTATCGCCTCTCATTGCTGGGGGGAGGGGCATAATTTAAATTTTGACTCAGCTACCATTATCAAGAAATGCATTACACTTCTGGATTTAGACTTTTTTGAGTCTCTTCATATCCATAAATTTAAAGACTCCTTGGTTAATGATTTGTATAGTACACCATACATCTCAACTTTCTGGGTGGATTTGTTGTGTCACGACACTTCACTTCCGCATTAATTTCATTGGCTGTTAGAACTTGATGGTCTTTTGGTATTTTGTTTTGACATTTGGGTTTTCACCGTTCATGTAGTTGGGGGATATTGTTTTTTGTAGATCTACATGTTGAAAATTCCTATTGAAAATAGGAAATATGTTATAAATGTTTAAAAATCCATGAAAATATTCCAAGAAGAATAGTATCCAAAACCATTTTATCTACTATTTTGTTATTGATTACGTATGTTTACAAAATATTTAAATTTTAATGTAAGTTTACAAATTCTGTAGTTTTATGCTGGTCATTCGTCAATTGTTCTAAACCTAGATGCTCGAATAAGACGGACTAAAATGATGAGTACACACCAGAAAAGTAATTTTCGTCTTATCTATTAAAGGAATTCAGTCATTAGACAATGTGAAAATTACTATACTGTGTTGCAGATTCAAAATGTGCTAAACTGGGAACACTGAAAGTGTCTTTAACACTTTCCGGCTTGGAGTAATTCTGTTTCTAAACATATGAAGTAATAGTTTGACACCAGAATTTATAAACGAATTTATTGGAAAATATGAAATTTCTTATTTTTGAGGACGTTATAACCATGGAACTATTAACCCCTTCAGGGGCAAAGCACATCTGTTGCTAAAATGTTAAAATGAACGATTGACACCGGCATTCATAAACAACTTTATATGAAACTAAGCAAAAGCTTTTCTTTGCGCGCATTATATGAAACAAAATTTAATTTCTAAATTCTGGTGTGAATGTGGCATTTGGGAATTAAAAGTAAGTGGTATATAATATATAACGGTACCCTTCAAGGGGTTAATAAAAAGGAACTGACATATCCTTAAAATAGTGAGGCTTCAACTGTAACCGCTTTCGCAAGTTCTGATTACCTCCGGTTGAAGCTTCCACCAGTAAATTTATATAGAAATTTTCTCCATATTTAAAGGCGTTAATAATGCAAAATTTCAGTCATAAATAATGGCAGAAAAAGATTTTAATTTTAACCGGTGTAAGTTTACTTTTTCGGAAGTCAGGTCCTTCCTTTCTGCCATATTGTGACAACTGGTGATGCAATCTGACTGTCTTACCTGTTAAACTGACACCAGAAAATATTTTGGAGAAAATATTTCCATGAATAAGACGCTTAAGTAAGATAAAATTTTCTATTCAATTATACTGGTGGGAAGTTTGAGCCGGCGCACAGTGGGGTATTTGACCCAAAAACCTGGCCAAAAATGCAAAAATTAAAATTTTGTCAACAATTGTAAAAATCATATTTTTTAATAGCTAACTAATTGGAGCATCGATCTATGTCTATTTTAGGAACCTGGGTTATATCCGATAGCTCCTGGCCTCAGCTGAAGAGGAAGTTTCTTTTTGATAAGAATTGGTTTTTTTTTGTTGTTGTTTTTGGCATTGTTGTTATGTTTAAATACAATTTTTTTGTGGCTCAATGAATTGGTGAATTGAAACTAAACAAGGCTTACGTGTTTAACAGAGATCAGTGCTCAGTGTTAAACTATGTGTTAATTTAAATAGTTTCGTTTTTAATGTAATAAAAAAACATTAAATGTGTAAAAGAGTTATTTTTTAAGCGTTTTTGGCTCTAATTTATACATATCGAAAGCTTTTTAAATATGTGCCGCGCTTTGCCCGGCCATGTTTGAATTATAATCGTATTAGTTATAGTGTTGAGTGTCAATTTCTGCAAAAAAATCTTCCGCATATTGTTGCCATTTTTTATATATTTTCTTTTCGGGATGACTATTTAAATGCTCTGTTTTGCGGCCACCAAATTCAAGAGATAAGAACTATATATTTACTGTCGTATTGCAGGTTTTTAGCTCACAGGATATTACCGGAGAGCTTTTGCACCTACATATTCTGTCTGTATGTATGTGCGTTCGTACGCATGTAGGTACGTACATACGCACGAAACTCGATATCTTTTGATAGAAATATCCGATCGCCTTCAAATTGTATATACTTATTTATTGAAAAGGGGTTCCCTAATTAGTTCTTGTGACTCATGTGTGTAACATAAGAAGAGAAAGGAGGGAATTAACCCTTTCCAGGTCGGTGTCCTTAAAAAGGGACACCTAATCTTAATTCCAAAACTGACAAACGGCACCAAAAACATTTAATTAAAAATTTCCTTTTATAATGTACGTGAAAATAAGCAACTTCACATTTTCTAATAACTCCGTTTATAAACTAAAAAGAACAAGCCATACAGTAGCGAGACCCTACAACTTCTTCGTCCAGCAAGGTCTGATGGTAGTTCCGATAAAAGCCAAGAAGAGAGTGATGAAGAATCCTTTTGAAACTGGTAATATATTAAATGCATTCAAAAGCTAGCAATCTATAAAATATAATTTCCACTTTACTGAACCTACTATTAAATATAACACTATTAAACATAAATTAAATGCAGTAATTATTATTAAATGTAATTTAAATGTAATAAGCATTATTAAATGTAAGTAATAAGTTTTATATATAGTAAAATTAAATACATTTAATTAAACATTAATAATGAATAAGACAAACCTATCAACAATTACTTTCCTCTTAAAAACAGTAAATAGTTAAGGGTACAAGTCGCCCAACTTCCAAACTCCCTTCGGTAATGTTAAGACAATAAACATGCGATTTATTCGTATTTTTAAAATATCTATTTAGTAAATTAATATTTATCTTCTTTTTTCTTTGTGCTCTTCTTAAATGATGACTCTTTTTTTCTTAATTGTCAAAATATTTATAAAATGTATATTTATTATTATGTGGAGTGTTAAAATCTTACTTACGCTTCGTCAGCTTTTAAGATATAAAATATTAAAATAAGCTACGGATTTGTATGTATACTTCATAGTATGCTAAATGTTAGTTCAGTGAATCTCATAGCACAGTTAAAAATGTCCATTCAGCCATTTCCGTGAATTAACGGTAATGTACTTGAGAACTTTTGTGCAACCCTGTTTATGAACTATAGAATGTATCCACACCAAGTAATACAAAAAAAAATGTTCTATTTTAAAACGCCTATCACAACTACAAACGCACTTCCAGCAATTATTGGTCATAGACTTCAATAGTTAAATTTATTCTTCAGCCTTATTCTTTTGTGTGTCCCTGTAAATGAGCGATATATTCTATGCACACCATATTCTAAAATAAGTGCCTTAGTACACCTTAGTGATGTATATAAATTTCAGTGCGTTTAAGAGTGTGATATCATTAAAATACAGAGCGGAAGATTTTTCCCATAGACCATAATGTAAGGGAATTCTTTTGGGTGTCTCTGTAAATGAACCGTATATGCTATTGACTTCATTTACAATACCAAACATGCCATAGTGATATCCAATAACATCTAAGAATTTCAAGCCAATCGGACTATATTTACATCGAAAAATATTTTTGTCCAGGATTTCGGGTCAAATAGTCCACTGTGCGGCGCTATTTTGAAACTGCAGATCCGATTTAAAAAAAAAAAAAAAGCAGTCGCCATCTTGTGACAACATCCTCAGTTACTTCACTCGCAACTGGTAGACAGTACACTATATGCCTCCTCCTCTTTATTCATAACTCCTTTGTTATAACAGGAACATTTTAATTAAATATTCTGGGTGCCAGTAAAAGAAAAATTAGGTGTCCTTTTGTAAGGACACCGCCCGCGAAAGCGTTAAACCAGAACTGCCAAGTCTCCGGCTTTTTGGATAACAGTATTTTAATACAGAAAATGTAGTTTTATTTAATTACGAAATTTGGACGATTTAAATGAACCAGATATTCTCTAAGATAATAGTTGTGTGCAAAAGTCTGGAGACTTGGCAAATCTGTTTTAACCCTTTAGTGCGCAGCTTTGCATATATGCATACAACAGTGTGTTGAAATTAATAGAATTTTTTATACGTATATACCTAAATAACACCAGAAAATTAAAATAGCAATATTTGCTTTTATTAATAACAGACATTCCGTTTTTAAATAAAGCGAAATTAACCACTGAATCTTTCTCGTGTAAAGTCAGATTCTCTCAACTGCGTAATTTCTAGAACGTATTCTGTCATGGGAATTAAAGGGTTAAAGATTGAGCTTTATAAAATAAACAATAATATAAAATAAGGTATTTGGAGACATACTTACTACAATATTTACTAATTTGCAATATTTTAGCGTAAAACAGCCACACGACAGTAGTTTTTACTTGTATTGCAAATGTGCAATAGAAGAAAAGATTGACGTATTATATGAAAAATGTATGTCTGATTATTTTCATTATTTTTCCTGTGTAATAAACATTTCAGAGAATTATATATATATATATTTGGAACAAAATAAAAAATAGCGTATTTAAGGGCTCAACCCTTTAACCCTTTCAAGGGCAAAAAAGTTCCATTGCTAAAATGTTGAAATGAATGATTGGCGCCGGAATTTGCGTGCAAATTTGTTTTCAAAAAAGAAAAAGCATTTTTCACAAGTGTAATAAATGAAAAAAAAATTATAAAAATCCTTGTGCAATGTCCCATTTGAGAATTAAAATTAAGCGGTTTCATAGGCACCACCGCCTCTGAAAGGATTACCAGGTTTGGACGTACACCGTACGTGAAAGAAAAGTTTGTTTATTTCTGAACTAAAAGATTTTCGAAACCACTAATTTTAAACTGCACTATTTGCTTTATTTAATGACAGACTTTTTTCGATTATACAAAGCAATTATTTTAGTACAATAAAAGTAGTGTAAAGTCCTAATTTTAGATTATTGTGTCAAAACAAAGTAACCTCTTAATTCTTACAAGACCGGTGGTATGTTTGTGAAATCACTTAATTTGAATTCCTAAATGCCTCAATTGTACCAGAATTGTGGTATATTTTTTCAGTTTATTATGCATGTGAAAAATATCTTTTGTTTTGCCCAAATAAGTGTTTACTTAAATCTAGGTGTCATATATTCCTTTCAACATCTTATCAATGGAAGTGCTTTGCTCCTGAAAGGGTTAAGGGTTTAACCCTTTTAGGGAAAAGTATTTTTGTAGTCAAAATTTTGAAATGGTATGTCTACACCAGGTTTTATGACAAATTTATTTTTTAATAATTAAAAGCTTTTCTTCTGGTACATTATAAAAGCAATAGTTCATTTCAAAATTCTGGTGCCATTGTAATATTTGGGCATTAAAATTATGTGGTGTATATAATATACCACCGACGGTTCAAGTGGATAATACGTACATTACCGACAGGAAACGAGAATTATCGTTTTTATTAAAAAAGCATCATTGACTATGGCATGGATCTCACTAGTTCCGTTTTTCGAATACCGGTATTTCTGAAAAAAGTTTCCTGCTGGTTTTTTACAATATCTTTAATAAAAGTCATGTTCTGGGACGTTATCTGTGAAATTGGTAAGAAAAACATGAAAAGAATATTTTTTCTAATAAAAATAGACTTGTTTTTTAAAACGGACCGTGAGGGAGAAGCCTCTTTATACTTTCCGGCACAGAAATATTCTGTTCGAGAATGATGAAATGCTTGGCTGAGACCATAATTTACAAACGAACTTCTTAGAAATTAAAAACTTGTACTTTGAAACATTCATTACAAAACCAAAATTTTATTAAAATATTCTTGGTTCCGTTTGTAAATTTGGAATTAAATTTAGTTGGTCGCGCAGTGAGACCACTGTGCCTGTTGCAGTATTGACAGATTGGAGACTTTTTTAAATCAGATTATTTGACATTACCACTTTTTAAAAATAGTTTAATTCGCCTTATTTTGCAGAATTTTTAATATATTTCTAAATAGGCCGAATATTTCTATTTCAAAAAAGCGGTGACACTCAACAATCTGGGGACATAGAAGTCCCCAATCTGGCAACACTGGCCTGTTGGTTGGTTGGTTGTATAGGATTTTATGGCAGAAAATCCCTTAGGGAATATACTGCGCCAAAGAAATCAAAATCTTACAAAAAGTGAGGATAAAACATTGCGACCACTGTGGCGGAAAGGGTTAAGGGCGTACTGCACTTTATTTTTACTTCCAAGATATTTTATATTAAATTCCTACATTTTAAGATATTTACTAATGCATAATTTAGAGAAACCTATCTTGGTCACGAATTTTCGAAATACTTTCAGAAGAGGTCAGAGCTTTTATTGTTTTAACCCTTAAATGCATGACTTTTTATTTCGTTTCGGAAAAATTGGATGATTCTCTGAAAGGTTTATAATGCAGGAAAAATGAAGACAAAAATCAGATGCATTTTTCGTATAATACGTCAACTTTTTCTTATGTTGCACATCTGCAATACAAGTAAAAACTAAAATATTGCAAATTAGTAAATATTTTAGTAAGCATAAAACTAAATACCTTATTTTATATAATTTTTTAATTTGTAAAACTGAACCCTTAAATGCAGAAATTACTTTTTTAGAATTATGTTTTTTATTCTTATATTAAAGATTAGACATCAGAAATATTAAGAAAGATTTTTAACTTTTTATTTTTGTAATATTTATAGGATAAATACTTCTATATAAATATACTGGTTGTTAGCAATTAAATAAAAAGTGATCTAGATATTCATCACTCTACATTTATTGTTAATACTTTATGGCAGCATTACAAGTTTGACCTCCAATTTTAATCCGAAATTTCAAATTCATGCCGTAAATTTTGAAAGAATAATTTTTATTTTAAGTGATCGATAATTGTGTCTCATTAAATAAAGCATAAAAAACTATTCATTATTTCTCATATGAATTAAAAATTTCTGAATAATGTGCTTATGTTGCACATCTGCAATACAAGTAAAAACTAAAATATTGCAAATTAGTAAATATTTTAGTAAGCATAAAACTAAATACCTTATTTTATATAATTTTTTAATTTGTAAAACTGAACCCTTAAATGCAGAAATTACTTTTTTAGAATTATGTTTTTTATTCTTATATTAAAGATTAGACATCAGAAATATTAAGAAAGATTTTTAACTTTATATTTTTGTAATATTTATAGGATAAATATTTCTATATAAATATACTGGTTGTTAGGAATTAAATAAAAAGTGATCTAGATATTCATCACTCTACATTTAAGGTTAATACTTTGTGGCAGCATTACAAGTTTGCCCTCCAATTTTAATCCGAAATTTCAAATTCATGCCGTAAATTTTGAAAGAATAATTTTTATTTTAAGTGATCGATAATTGTGTTTCATTAAATAAAGCATAAAAAACTATTCATTATTTCTCATATGAATTAAAAATTTCTGAATAAAAATGGACGTCAAACTGGCAAAACTGCTTTAAGGCGTAAAGTACTTATATTCGTAAAATACTGAAATGATTGAACAACACCAGAATTTACTAACAAATATATTTGCAAAAAGTGAAATCTTTTCTTGGCGTATTTAATAAAAGGAAGATTTATATTCTAAAATTTTGGTGCCAATCTGGCATTTAGAGCTTACAATTAAGTGGATCTAAAATTAAACAACCGTCCTTCAAAGGGTTAAAACCCTTTTAACCTTCCTACCCTGTTGAAATTTTACTCAACCTTAATAAAAACATTTCACACCAAAATTTTCTTTAAAAACTATTTAATCTACATATTTATATTAGTTTTCGGTGACTTTTATTTATCTTACTTTACGAAAAGAATTCTGGTTCGAATCGAAAGAAAAAAATTATAGAAATGGGTCGATTCCATTCAGGGTAGGAAGGTTAAGCACGGTATTTTTAACGAAAATATATCGTGGGTAATAAGTTAACACATTGCTGACCAGCACATATTTTGAAATATGTGCTTTTAACTCTTTCAGGTTAAAGAAAGTTTGTTTCTGTTGTGGTTATACTGAATTCATAGCTTTTTCGAAACATTTTATTTATAAAATAAAAAAATGCAACTATACGTCTTTTTTTCACCAAAGTTATAAAAGTTAATTTTGTTTAACTCATTAAAGCTGGTTGGCAAGAAAACTTGCAATGAAAGGTGAACAAAACTTTTAAATTTGAATACCAGTATTTTAGTTTGGAAATTTTCACATTATCTAATCTCAAATTTTGAGCGAATAAATAATTCAAAATTACTATGTGAAAACAACTGGTGTCGAACAATTAAAACAAGTGTAAAAGGGGCTCGTCTTTAATGGTAGTGTTGCCAGATGGGCTACTTTTTTTTAAATCAGATTCTTGATTGGCATCACTTTTTCGAAATGGTACAATGTGCCTTATTTAATGACATATTAATAAAGGCAAAAACAAAGTGAATTTCACCGTTTCAAAAAAGTGGTGCCAATCAAGAAATCTGAATTTAAAAAAAAGTAGCCGACTGGCAACACTGTTTAATGGGTTAATAATTCTTCCGAAAATCTAGATTATATTTAACCCATTGACAGTGGTAGTATATTATATATACATAGCTGCCAAATCATACGCTTTTTTGTACTATAAAAATTTAATAGAAATTTTTGCCTTATTAAATCGGTAAATTACGGCCATTCAAGAAGGTGAAATTTACTATTAAATTTTTGTGGTACAAAAAAAAAGTCAGATGTTGGCAGCTATGTATATGCCACATAACCTGCATAAACAAATGCCACAATGGCACCAGAATTTTTAAATAAAATATTGCTTTTATAATGTATACAAAGAAAAAGCTTTTAATTGTTTTCAAATAATTTTTTCGTAAAACCTGATGTGAATGGAAAAGCTCCGCCCTCTTATGACATTATTTCTTAGATAGTGTTTTTTTACAAGTTTATGCATCATTAAATATCTCATAAAATACAGATTTAATATAAATTTTTTTACGACAAGCACAAATTTGTACAAAATGCTGTGTTGCCAGATTGGGGACTTTTTTGTCCCCAGACTGTTGATTGTTTTTTAAATAGAAATATTCAGCCTATTTAGAAATAGATTAACAATTCTGAAATTTAAGGCGAATTAAAATATTTTAAAAAGGTGGTGACAGTCAAATAATCTGAATAAAAAAAGTACCCAATCTGGCAACGCTGACAAAATAACATATTTTTTCTGTAAAGTAAAAGCCCTGCCCTTTTTTCATGATGTTTAGTTACATCAGTGGTAGCCAACTGTGGCACGCCGCACACCTCTAAAATTTTACAGTAATCAGCGCCTTATCTAATTATCAGATCTCTGCGATTCAAGAAGTCTGATTTTTCTTTAAGAAATTAGTGGTATCTGGTGTACCACATCTGGCCACCTCTGATTTAAATAAACACAAGATTTTTCTTAACCCTTTGAGGGGCATGCAATTGCGATTGTATAATGCTGAATTCCCACCGGAAATCTGGAAAAGTTTCATTTCAAATTAAGGAAAAGCAATTTTCCAACTCTTTCCCTCCCAAAGTTATAAAAGTTAAACTTAATAAAAAGTTTATGGTTCATATCAATTAAACTATCAATTAAAACAGGGGTGGCCAACTGCGGCACGCATGGTACCACTAAAGAACTACAGAAAAAGTCGATTTTTTGAATCGCAGAGATTCGATGATTATATAAGTAAATGATTACTATAAAATTTTAGTGGTGTGAGCTTACCAAAGTTTGGCTATACCTTAATTAACACTAGAACTACCGTAAATTTGAGTAAAGGTTCATAAAAATACTTCACATCAGAATTTTAATTTAAAACAATTGAACTTTATTATTTAACGTTTTTCTTATTTGTATCTTTTAAATTCATTATATGTTCAAATTTCTAGTTTGAACCAAAGCATATTCATATGGTGGCCGTCAAAATGACGGCTCACGGTAGTTCTAGTGTTAACCCCTTAACGGTCGCATTATATTGCGGTTAAAAAATTCAAATTGGTTATTGGCACCACTTTTTTGAAAAAGAAATATTCAATCCAACACTCTTTACAAGAGACATAGCACGGGAGCGACAATTAATGTGTTAAAAGGTATTTTTATTATGATAACTAAATTAAATCCATGATATTTTCAAACTTTAAATGGTATTTAATGATCTTTCTTCAAGTGAAAACAATATGTTTTATAGTCTGAGAACTGTATTATTTTTTGAGATAATAATTAATGCAGATTTTATTTTAACTACATTTTAAACGTTTACTCACAGAAATTTTTATTATGCGTATTTTGATTTTCCATTTAATCCAGTTTCAAAATTTAATTTTCTGCCCTTTAAAATCTATTGTGAACGTTTAAGTTTAAGAAAGGTGACTCAAAATTTCCACTCAGAGTTTTGTTTTTGTTAAAACGTGCAGAGAATATTTTAACAGATTAATTTTTAAAACCTAATTTCTAGTTTAACGTGAAGTCATTTTGCATAAGTAATTAACTTGGATTATTTGTTTATTAAGATAAACAAAATTTCAGTTAGTTCAGAATGAATTTCTTTTAAGTGTAATGAAACTTTACTGCTTATTTATAGAAAATATAAGTCATACGCATGAGTTTTAAATATAATTTAGACATCCCTCTGTTATATTAAATTGTTCACTGAAAAAAAAATAAGATAACTGACGTAAAGAAAACAAATAGTTCATATGCACTTACGATGGAGATTTATTGGGTAAAAAAAGCTACTTCTGAACGACAAAAAAACCCAGGAAAAATTCTGGTCAAACAAAACATACACCAAAGACTCACATTCAAAGAACTATGAGAAAACTAAACTTCTCTATTCACTGAAACTTTACTATAACATTTTATCTGCATATAAAATCGAACACAATGAAGTTAAAGTTCATTAAAATAATGCATCTATATATAAAGAGGAAGAGACATATAGTGTAGTGTATTCCAGTTTCGAATGAAAAACTGAGGATATAGTCACATGAAAACCTTTTTTTTTCTTTACGTCGGGCAGGGTCTGATTACCGCCGGGTAAAACATCCACAAGTAAATTCGAATGAAAAGTTAGCCCTTATGTAATTGCCGAATTCATGAAAATTTTCTGTTATAAATAAAGCAAAAAGTTTGATACATTTTTACTTATGGAAGTGTTACTCGGTAGTATAATAACCTCCTTCACTGACATTTGCAGGAGGTTTGTTTGTGTAGTTATAATACGGCGGAACTATAGGGCCTAAATACCACCGCCATTGCAAATTTTCAGTAGCAAAAGTTAATATATATTTTGTGTTAGTTGTGACAGGAATTCTGCACGAATCTATATTTTTAACAAGGAAAAAATTAGTATTAAAATTTACTGGTAAAAATTAGGCACTGCATCACCCTTGCCCTGCAAAACATATTACAGTTCAAGCTGTACCATTTTTAGGCTATGTAAATTCCTCTTTAATCATACTTCCATGGCTAACGTTAAATTGCCAATTGTTTTGCGTTCATTGAATGCGTGTAAATACAAAGTGTATCATTTTTATTTGTACGCAGCTGAAGTGAATCTCAACAACATATACATAAACATACACACACACATACATATCACTTTCGATTTATTTGAAATAGTTTAATATGAAATAACTCTTTGTATCCCTGCATTGCATATCTGCATTATACCCCAAAATCAATGTTAATTATTCAGTGGACTTTGAAATACGATTTTAATTATTGTTGCTATTGCCCAACACAGAAGTTAATATAAATTGTTCAAAGAAATGTTCAAAGAAATGCTTTGTTTTTATCTAATAGTTCCTGAGATAACTTTATCAAATTACGATTGGAAAGGATTCCGTGTGCATTTCTTTCATTTGTAAAAAGTATATTATTAATTTGAAACAAGGCTGTCAAACTGTGGCCCACCGGTTACGACTAAATTTTTATAGTAATGTTTGCCTTATCTAATCTAAATGTTCGCCTAATTGTCCTTATCTAAATGTTCGCTTTGGTAATGCACTTCTTTATATTAAACCTTAAAATCATGATATTTTATTTTGCTTCGTGAAAATTACATACTGGGGTCGTACTCGTCCTGAAATTTTATGAACAGGAAATTCTTCGGTACAAATATTTTCTTTCAGAAAATCTCTTCTTAAATAAGGCAAAATTTTACGCATTTAACCTAGAATTATTTTTCTATTAAAAAATACGGATATTAGTCCTGAAAAATTCTCTGAAGCGTACGACACCTGTACATGTGATTCTCAGAAAGGTTTATTACACAGGAAAAATAATGAAAAAATATCAGATATATTTTTCGTATAATACAACAACCTCTTCTTATGTTGTACATCTGCAATCTAAGTAAAAACTAAAATATTGTAAATTAGTAAATATTTTAATAAGTGTTAATCTAAATACGTTATTTTATATAAATTTTTAGTTTGTAAAACTTAACTCTTAACCCCTTGAAGGGCGCTGTTTGCAGTCTGCAATCGGTTAATTTTAATGCACAAAATTTCAAATGGCACCAGTAATTTGTTGGTACAAGTTCGATCTCATAATAAGTGTGAAAAAAAGCTTTTGATTATTTGCAAATAAATTTGTTCGTATATTGCGGTGTGAATTAATTATTTGAATATAATCGGAGCAGAAAAGTCTTGCCCCTGAGAGGGTTAAAGCAGTGGTGGAAAATTGGCACAGAGGAGGAGCCTATTGACACCACTAATATTTTATGGTATTCTTCATCTTAATAAAAACTGTCATTAGATAAGACGAAAAATTCTACTAAAATTTAGTGGTGTCAATAGGCTCCTCCTCTGCGCCAATTTTCCACCACTGGTTAAAGGCATAAATTATTCTTTTAGAATTGCATTCTTTATTCTTATATTAAGGATTAGATACCAAAAATTTTAAGATAGATTTTAAGTTCATTTAGTAGCGTATTTTTGTAATTTTTACAGTATTAATATTTCTATATAAATATTGTGGTTGCCAAGAGTTAAATAAAAAGTTAAGCATACATGCATCACTAAGCATGTAACCCCTTAACGGTCGAATTAAATTACGGTTTAAAAATTCAATTTGCTCATTGGTATCCCTTTTGTGAAAAAGAAATATTCACCTTATTTAATGGCAGGTAAAATGATGCTACAAAAAAGCCAATTACACTATTTTATAAAAGTGGTGGGAATCAAACAATCTGAGTAAAAGTCCACAGTTTTTTAATATCATGGGAGCGAGAATTAAGGGGTTAAGGGTTAAGATTTCATACTCGATCTTAGGTTTGCCTTTTATGCCTCCATTTTTATTCAAAAAATCCAAATTCGTGCCAGAAATTAAATATAGCAATCCTTGCCTTATTTAAAGGCATACATTTTGTGATTACATAAAGTAAAGATTCTTCTTTCAAATTTTCTGGTATGAATTTGAAAATTCGAAATAAAAGCGGAGGCAAAACTGGGAACTCTGATCTTAGTAAGTGTCACAGTAAACCATATACTACCCACAATATTTTGAATAAAACGATCAATAAAATATATAAATTTCACTGTAATCAAAGCATGACTACGAAAGTTAAAGCGAGAAAATCTGGACGAAGAGATAGGCACGCATAAGAAAAATTATATAAGACATTTAAAAAATTTTAAGTAAAGAAAAAATAATAATACACAATTTTCCTATCGTATTATAGCAGCATCGATATTTCGAGTTTCATGTCTACAGAAGAGAATTTTCATGCATTACAAGTGTAATATCCCACAACTGAAAAATACATTTTTTAAAGTATGCTATTGATAAGAAACGCCGCGCTGCTATATTAAGACACATAAATGTTTGATAAACATATCGCCGGTATCTTGTCAAATTATCCAATATGAAAACAGTGTTGCCAGTGGGCTACTTTTATAAAATTTAAAATTGCTTGATTGGCACCACTTTTATGAAACGGTAAAACTCCCCTTTTTTTCGCCTTAATTAGTATTTCATTAAATAAGGCAATTTCTCTATTTCAAAAATGTAGTGCCACTCAAGAAATCTGAATTTTAAAAAAGTAGCCAAATGGCTACACTGTTTTCATATTGGATAGTTTGACATGGTACCCACGATATATAAACACGTGGTATGAAATTTTTGATCTTTAGTGGTGTGGAATTCAATAACCTGTGGGAAACTGCATCACTTTCAGTAGATGTCTCGGGAAGTTAAAGGATTTTAACAAATAATTTTACTATTTAATTACACGAGTACTTATGCAACCAGTTATTTTGAAGTTTTATGCAATTTAGTTTGAAATGTAGTAATACCTTTCGCGTATGTACTTATTATTATTATTATTATTATTATGTAAAAAAAAAGATATAAAAAGGTATCCGAGAACATTGTTGTGCTATTTACTCACAAATTAAATGATAGGTTTGCAAAGAAGTATTGATTTTGCAGTTCTCAAATATCAAGAAATTTCATTTATCGATATAAAAGTGCTGTCTTTGCAAACATCTTGTGACACTTTTGATCGATCACAGACAGCCATGTACTTTTATATTTTGAAATTGTGGATAAACATTTCGAAATATAATGAACTGTAAAATTTAAAAAACAGATATTGAAGTGAAATGCTTTAGTTACTACAGACTAATTATCATTTTGTTTCAAGAGATTTTATTTAAAATTTTGCTATGTTATCCAATTTTTCTGTAAATATTAATTAATTTATCACATTTAAAAGTACCGTAATTTACGGCGTATAATTCGCGGATCAAACAATCATTTTTCGACCCAGAAATGTTTTTAAGTAAAATGTAACTTTTTAAATTGCGGTAAATATTTGGCTTCAATAACTACATAAAATTTTTGGGTCCATACAGAATTGTTTGATCCGCGGATTATACGCTGGAAATTGCGGTACTTTTAAAATTTAGGGCAATGTAAAAAAATATTAAAACTAAATTTTGAATATGAAAAACTACGAAAACAAATTGTAATTTGCTTAGTCGTTTTCCGTTTTTTTTTTCTTTTTTTCTTTTTTTGTATTTCTGAATTGATTAATTCTTTATGTCGTTTATACTTGACTATTATTATTTTTTTTTAGTTATATTATTATAAATCGCCTGATCTAAATCTTAAACTTATAGATATATTATTGTGTTTTTATTATAAGCGCACGTTCAGATGTTTCTTCAAAAACATTCGAAAAAAAGGCAGCAATTTTCACTGCTCATGAACCGAAATTGCTATATTAATGAAAATACTAAAAGATTTCATTATTATAAATATTCAGACCTTGATTGTAAACGGGGTAAAGTTTTACCTTATGACTAATTCATGAAAAAAATTCTGCATGAATTCTACACGTTTAAAAAAGGCGAAAATTTCTATTAATATTTATTTGTTAATTTTGACCGTTTGTAACCAGGACTCATAAATATGAATGAAAATAATTCTTAAATTACCAAGATTTAACACTAGAACGGCGGGAAATTTTATTCAAGTTTTATAAAAATATTTCACATCAGAATTTTCACTTAAAACTATTTAACTCATCTATTTAAGTTATTTTTGTGTAGAATATATTACTCTTATATTATAAAAAGTTTTCTAGTTCGAATCGACATGTATTCATTTGGCAAGGGTCAAAATGACCCCTCGCCGCCGTTCTAGTGTTAAGAAATATATTTGTTTAAGCTTTAATCATCTGTTTCGTAAAAAATGCCCCTGTTTTCCATATGTGATGCACATTAACACTTAATTTTCTGCATTCTTAAGTTTCTCTAAGTTTGATTATATTTCAGGCCTAAATTCAGCTTCTTCGCTATATTAATTTTACAATGACTTCCCTTGTAACTATATCAGGGACGACAAAACCCGAGTTCCAAAATACCGATTGAAACAACTTTTTCAGAAATGCATCTTTAACATATTTAATGAAAATAATTCTGAGATGAAATAAGGCGAATAAAACTATTCAGTAAATGTGGTTTTAACTGGCTTTGTGGTACACGTGTTCACAGTCCTTGATTGCGTTGTGTTGTGATATCACTGACTGTTTTCATCTAAACTTTTGTCCGCATCCCCATCGGATTATAAACATTTTTAATTCTTAAATCGGTTTATTTATTTGTTTATACATACATCTGACTTGTGTGCTTGACATCTAGGTCCGCTTATAAGTCATCGTCAATATATAGGGACGAGATAGCACAGTAAAATTTACAACACAGAGGAATTACATCCGGGAGCTCCACAAAGAGTGTGCAATGGAGCCAGCGAGAGTCGAACTCGCAGACCTCTGCCGCTGTCAATGCTTGGCGGCTGGCAGCGCGGTGTCCTAACCGCTCGGCCACTGAGGCCCCCTTAAATCGGTCTTCCATATATAAGACTAGTGATGGGCACAATGAATAATTTCACTATCGAATGAATCAATCGGGCAAGCGGAAATACATAGTTTTTAATCTTTGTATATATTTTAAATCTATTAACACCAGAAATTTTGAAAAAAGAAAAGAACAAAGAGCATACCTGCCAGCCGTCGTAATTTTTTTAATCAATTATCTTCAGAAATTTTGAAGATAAAAAAATTATTTATATTTTTATGGAGTTCCTAAATTGATTATAATTAAAATAAGAAACATCTTTTTGATACAAAATTCCTGGTAGAAATTTAATTTCTCAAAAACAAAGCTTGACAGCTATGCTTTTGCGCTTACTGGAATGATTAATTCGTAAAATAATTTCATTAAAAAAAATATTTCAATAGTAAAATCATTAATTCTCTCTATCACTATATGTGACTTTTCTTCGGTGAATTTTTAGTTTTTTTGCAAATCATCAAGTATTCTGTTTTGTTAGATATTCTCTAATCGAGGAGAATTATTTAATTCTTCAGCTAAGGAAAAAGAAAAAATAGTTCTATGGAGTCGCTGAATTTAAACTAATTTATAAAGCTGCGTCAGGATCTCTTAATTAACTTTTTATTCCAATTTTCTATTGAAATACGAAAAACATGTATTCCGTTTTTAAATGTTTGAAGTTATTTTACGAATTAAATAAAAATTTAAATGTGTTTGTTTCTTAAAATCATTCTTAATCAGGCTTTTAGAGTTCACTAAGTTTTGAAATAAAGAAAAATAAAGAAGAAATCTCTTTTAGATGCTGAGTGTTTTTTCTACTGATTTACGGTTATGGCGGCATATTAAAAAATTAAAAAAGTATTTTGTTAAGTATTAAAGAATTTTTTTTGAGAGCAGGAGTTTATTTATATATTTAATTATTTTGTATTATTATTTCTAAACATACTGGGAATTTTACACAAGCTTTATAAAAATATTTCAGACCAGAAATTTATTTAAAACTGTTTAACTTTCTTGTTTATATTACATATCGGTGAGACTTATGTATTGTATGTTTTATGAGGAACGTGTCTAGCCATTACCGTCTCAATACTCAAGGCCTACGGACTGATTTCGTGACGTACCAAGTGAAGATTAACCCTTTGAAGGGCAAGCAATTGCGTCTGTGAAATGCTTGATTCCCACCGGAAATTTAGAAAAAAATTATTTCAAAATAAGGAAAAGCAATTTTACGACTTTTCTCCACTACAGCCAGAAAACTAAAATTTCCTAAAATTTCTCTGGTGCAAATCCTGATTAATCCTAAGTGGTATATAATGTATACCGCCGCCCCTTAACCCCTTGAGAATTTTTAGACAGGATGCCGCTATGGTGAATTTCCAGCAGTAAAAACTAATAGATATAATGGAATAATGCGTAAAGAGGAACTGACATATACTTAAAATAGTGAAGCTTCGACTGAAACTGCTTTCTCAGGGGTTGATAACCGCTGGGACAAACTTTCAAGAGTAAACTGAAAAAAAAAATTTCTCTGTATCAAAAGACCTTTAAACTGCGAAATTTCAGTCATAAATAACGGCAAAAACAGTTATAAGTTTTACTGGTGGAAGTTTACTTCGGCTCTGTGTTTTCGACATATCGTCACAACCTAGACAGCCATTTTTCAGTGTCAGTGAAAATGATTACAATGCCTGCGCAAACTGCGACCAGTAAAAACAAAAAGAAATTTTTACCTTAATTATGAAAGAAATATTTCATGAGTATGGCGCTTAAATAAGACGAAATGTTATACTAAAATTTACCGGTGGAAGTTTTTCCCGGCGGCAATTGGAAACTGTTATTCCGATTTAAAAATACCTGCCCTTTGTGATAACTTCAGATACCTCATTCGCAACTGGCAGACAATACGTTATATCGTCGGTACAATGTCAAACTATCCAATGCGAAAACAGTGGGCTGCTTTTTTAAAATTCAGACTTCTTGATTGGCACCACTTTTCTGAAATGGTAAAAGTTCCCTTGTTTTCGCCTTAAACAGCATTTCATTAAATAAGGTTAAATAAAGCGGATTTTACTATTTCAAAAAAGTGGTACAAATCAAGAAATCTGAATTTGAAAAAAATAGCCTACTGCTTTCACATTGGATAGTTTGACATGGTACCAACGATATGTATCTTCCTCTTTATTCGTAACTCCAGTGTTGCCAGTCGGCTACTGTTTTTAAATTCAGATTTCTTGATTAAAAACACTTTTTTGAATTGGCAAAACTCGCCTAATTTAATGACATATTAATTAAGGCGAAAACAAGAAGAATTTGGCCTTTTCAAAAAATTGGTGCCAATCAGGAAATCTGAATCTAACCCTTTGCACTCGAGGGCTCCGCTGCGGAGACATAATCTTTCTTTGTAAAATTTGTTTTTGGCACCAGTATTAAAGGAAAATAAAATGTACCTTATTTAATCAGAGCATTTTTGAAATTGTGTATTTGAACGAAACTTCTTTTAAAAAAGTGGTGCCGATCGAATAAAATTTGTGTAAGAGACGCCGAGCGCAAAGGGTTAAAAATAGTAGCCCACTGGCAACACCGCATAACTCCATTATCTTTCTCTCCATTATCGCAGACATTTTGGATAAATAAGGCGTTTAAATAAGGAAGAAATTTTGATTTAACCTTCCGTCTACCAGACGGGTCCATTGGACCCGACATGTACATTCAAAATATTTATTCAAACCAGAAATTTCTTCAAAACAAACTAAATGTATAAATCAGACAATAATAAGTTAAATAAACAAATTAAATAGTTTTAAGTAAAAATTCTGGTGTAGAATGTTTTTATAAAACTTGAGTAAAATTTCCGGTAGTTCTATGGTTAAATTTAGTTTTGGAAATTTATCGCAGCAGTAATCTGGCCGCGCGAAACCGGTTAGATTTGATGCTTCACATTTTTTTAGGCTATGTACATTCATTTTTATTCCTAATGCTAAAATCACTATCTACTAGTCGGCAGGTATGCACTATTCTTTTCAATTAAAATAAATTAAAATTAACAACTGAGTTTTTTGCATCCGAATAAAAGATTTCATTTGTGAAACCTGAAAACAGGTGTTATAATTCAATGAAAATTATTTAGAATTTAAAAATATATTATGTATCTATTCATTCTATTTTCCATAAAACAAATTTAAAATTTAAATGATTATATACCACATATTACATCAATTAGAATTTGATGAAACATTAAATTATGAAACAGATTTTTATAGGAAATGTTGGAGTCAAATAAAAAAGTAATCCCACAAGCACATACAGTTAAATTGCGTTGACTTGGGTATCAAATTCTTTGTTATCTCTGTTAACAAACTATATAAAAATAGTCATTACGCAATGCGATTTTATCACGCATTTTAAAATTTAGATTTACCAACCTTTTTCTCAAGTTAATATTTATCAATTATCTAGTTAAACAGTAGTGAAATCAGGTAACAGAATAGGAAATTATTCAACTGCAATTTGAAACCTACGATGACTAAGAATTTTTAGAGTTTTCTTCGTGGAAAAATATACCTGCTGCCTCTGTAAATAATTTTAACATATTCTACGCGGTACACGTACTAGTACGTTTTTGTGGGTTGGAGACAAAAATATTACTGGTACCGGAAATTTTGTACGGACGAAAAAAGAAGGTGTAATCCAAGCATGGTTGCTTTTTTTTTTTTTTTTTTTTTTTTTTTGTGAGCAGGTTTAAATTTACAGCGGCATTTGTGAACGTAAATTTAGTGCTCATTTTCGAAAAGTTGACAATTGTTAATAGTCAGTATTAATTTTTTATTAATTAGTATATATTTATGGCTTAGTTTCCGTGTGTCATTAACCTATTTTATGATTTTTAGCCCATTAACCATTTCAAGGGCGGTGGTATATTTATGAAACTACTTAATTTTAATTCCCTAATGTTACAATGACACGAGAATTTTAGTATAATTTTTACCCGGGAATTATGTATTTGAAAAATATCTTTTCCATATTTCCAAATAAATTTGTACGTAATTCCAGTGTCATTCATTCATTTCGATAATTTAGCAATTATAGTACTTTGCCCCTGAAAGGGTTAACCGTCGAAACTATAAGATAGAGATTTTCAACTTTCTTGTTAAAAACCTTTTTCATCATAAATTTTTAAAGATAATCTTAGATTTATTTAATGGTCGATGTTTCTGTTATTAACCCTTTGAGTGGCAAGCAATAATGTCTCTGTAATATTGAATTCTCGCCGGAATAATCGAAAAGTTTTATTTTAAAATAAGGAAAAGGAATTTTTCAACTTTTCGCCCCCCAAAGTTAAAAATATAAAATTTAGTAAAAGTATCTGGTACAAATCTTGTATAAATTAGGTGGTATATAATATCGCCCACCGCCCTTCAAGGGGTTGAGTGAAGACACGACTTGGACGCCAAGCATATTCACATTAATTTTACTCTAACATTTTATACTCATTTATTATATTTAACTAAATTTTATCCAAGTGTTTATATATACTTTAGTTCACGTGTTTGATAAAACTGTGCAAGATTTCCACACAAGTTACAAGTGTCTAAGTTTTTTAGCTCTCCGAAAAATTGTACTTTTCAGCTAAAAACCCCATTAACTCCTAAAGTACTCAGGCGATTTTGAAACAACTGTTTTGGTGATAGAGATATAAATATAAGATCGAATGTGGAAAACGTTTTTTAAAAAAAATATTTAGTTTCAGAAAAAACATTTTTAAAAAATGGAAAATTTCTGAAAAATTGTCATTGCTCTGAAACACAAAGTTTTAGTCTCAGAAAAAGACTTTTAGCTATAAGTCTTGAGCATAATCCAGTGAATGTGGATTCCAAGTTTCATCAAAATCATGTTAGACTTGTCTTCTCTTAACCCTCTGGCTGCGCAACCCGAGAAATACTCGGGCATGCATTTTCCCGTCTAATTAATACTATTTGATTATTCCCACTGTTTATTTTTTAGCGAAAACTTTGTCTGATTTAATCAGTACATTTTCCCGATTACGTTAGTCAAAACTTTCTGCTTTAAAGAACCGGTGATAAAAGATTAAAAATTCTGTAAAAGACGCTCATCGTGAAGAATCACTTACGCAGCGAGAGGGTTAACCCCTTAATTGTCAGATATTTTTCGATTGAATAAGAAAAATATTTTAGTATAGAAAAATGGCGTTTAGACCTTATTTTTAATTTATGGTGTAAAAAAAAAAATGAAACACTTATCCCTTCAAGGATGGTGGTTCATTTTTGTACCACCTAATTTTAATCCCTAAATGCCACACTGGCACCGGAATATTGGAATGAAAAATTTCCTTTTATTAAAAACGTGAACAAAAGTTTTTTTGCTTAGTTAAAAAAAAAAAAAAAAAAAAAAAAAAAAAAAAAAAATATATATATATATATATATATATATATATATATATATATATACAGGGTGTTCCGTTAAAGGGGTCCAATATTAATAGGGGTAATAGAGGAGATCACATGGAGCATAAATCAGTATATAAAGCCTGGTCGGATCTCAATAGTTTTCAAGTTACAGCAAATAGAATGAAAATTCGGAAAATTATAAAAGAACCCTCATTGCTAAACTATCGATAATGCTACGTAAAAACGAAGCACATATTTAGAAAGAGCAGAAAAAAACCTACAAAATGATATCAATTGTATTAAAATAGCAATATTTATTGACGAGTTACAAGCCCTGAAACAGTGAAAAAAGTACGAAATCCAATATACATCAAAATAGTTAATCGTTAATTCCAAAAAGACAACTCTAGCTACAACAAGGAAAATGTAGTAAAATTTGGTCCATTCCGAAAACTTTCGAAAAAGCTTACAATGAACCATATCGGTTTAATTGTGTGAGAGAAATTAATCAGTTTCTTAGTTACAACTCCGCTTTCTTTGACACTAGCAAAGGTTAAACTCCGCCCATCACGATTGGAAACACTGCCTTTTTAATTACTCTCAACTATACATTTTCGATCATGCTTCTTCTGAGATGCATCATTTTTAATTATTCAAGAGTTGAATGAACCAAGATAACTTTACAATAATAGTCTACATTTTAAAGTGGTCTTTTATTGATATAAAGCTTAAGTTAAATTCTTTAAAATTAAACTGGTGGTGAAAATTCGGAAATAATTAAAAATATTGCGATTTGTAACTATGCAAGAAGTTTCAGTACATGTTTTACATGGACAATTATTGTATGTATATGTGCATCATAATTTATGATAGGAAATAATAATAACAAATAGCATAATAATTTTATTAATTATAAATTTAAAAAAGACACTAAATTTTAAATTAATTCATACAAACTTTGTAATTTACAATTTGAGTACACCACAGTCTGTGACTTACAAAATACTGTGCCAAAAAGTGTTGAAAATAAAAGAAAAATGACAAATAAAGAATTACATTCCACGTACTTTATGACATATGTGAAGCATAGTCTTCTGGCCTGCGCTGCACAGTTCAATGTCGGAAGGCAGACGAACGGACATTATTATAATAGGTGTTCGAAGTTGCGCCCATTAACAGAATCGCACAGCCGACAGCGACGTTGTAAAGATTGTCGAACACGCCGAAAAACTCCGACGGAGTTGGGAATGTCTCCTGCAGCGACAATGATTCGCGCTAGTAAATCCTCCGGTGTATCCACAGGCGTTTCATACACCAGCGATTTAAGGTGTCCCCAAACAAAAAAGTCTAACGGATTGAGGTCTGGAGAGCGTGCAGGCCAAGCAACAGGTCCACTGCGTCCAATCCATTTCCCAGGATATGTTGAATTGAGGTGATTGCGAACACCTATGAAAAAATGTGCCGGTGCGCCATCGTGCATAAACCACATATTGTGGCGCAATGTTGCTGGCACATTTTGCAGTAACTGCGGTAAGATATCCCGTAGGAAAACCAAGTACGTACTGCCATTGAGTACATCTGGGAGTAAATATGGTCCTATGAGATAATCGCCGAGGACACCTGCCCATATGTTCACACTGAACTTTTGTTGTGCGTTCGACGGGAAAACAGTGTGCGGATTTGTATATGACCATGTGTGCATATTGTGCGTGTTTACCACGCCCTCTCTCGTAAATGTTGCTTCATCAGTAAATAAAATATTTTCCAGAAATTGTGGATTATTTTCTGTTACATTAAGCAACCAGCGTACGAATTCTGTCCGCTGAGCACAATCTGTTACTGATAACAGTTGTACCCGCTGCACATGAAAGGGGTGCATGTTTTCTGCACGCAGAACACGCCACACACTTTGGTGAGAAACACCGACTTCAGACGCAGCAGCTCGTGTACTCGTGGAGGGGTTATCTTTAAAAATATTCAGTACATCTTCTTCCATTGCAGGTGTTCGTACATGTCGAGGTTTCCCTGCATCAATGCTTGCTATATTAAACGATCCAGTCTCCCGTAATCGTCCATCGATTTTTATGAAGAGTTTCGAACTTGGGCAACGTCTCCTTGGAAATTGCTCACGGTACATGCGCTGTGCTAGACATGCATTTCCATGAGCTTGCCCGTACATCAGATGCATGTCCGCATATTCTTCGTTAGAGTATTCCGGCATAATTATTATACATCAACTTACTACAATCCCACTTACAACATCCTCCCTTTAACATAACGCCCACTGATGACTGCTGTTTTATTACACTTTTCTTCCTATACACATAGAAAATTTGCATAAAAAGTACTTCTTCTTCATCATCCTGAAAGTTCATGGAGGAAACGCAGCAGTCACGGAGTTTGCTTTAAGACAAGGCGAGAGCTGCACAATATGTCATTCACTTGACCAGACTGAATAATGAAAGGGTATTGATAGAGGTTGATCAGAAATGTATAATTGAAAGATATTAAAACGGGGTGTTTACAATCGTCATGGGCGGAGTTTCGCCCTTTCCGAGCGTGCAACAGTACAGAGTTGTAACTAGGGAACTGCTTGATTTCTCCCATACAATTAAACTGATATGGTTTATTGTCAGCTTCTTCGAAAGCTTTTGGAATGGACCAAATTTTATAACATTTTCCTTGATGTAGGTAGAGTTGCATTTTTGGAATTAACGATTAACTATTTTGCTAAATATTTGATTTTGTATTTTTTCACTGTTTCAGAGCTTGTAACTCGCCATTAATTCTCAATATTCTAAAACAACTTATGTCATTTCGTAGGATTTTTTTCTGCTCTTTCTAAATATGTGCTTCGTTTTTATGTAGCATTATCGATAGTTTAGCAATGAGGGTTTTTTTACAAATTTCCGATTTTTCATTCTATTTGCTGTAACTTGAAAATTATTGAGATCCGGCCAGGCATTATATATTGATTTATGCTCCGTGTGATCTCCTCTATTACCCCTATTAATATTGGACCCCTTTAACGGAACACCCTGTATATATGTTTTTAAATTCCGGTGTCATTCAATGATTTCAGCATTTTACGCATAGAAATACTTTGCCCCTTGAAGGGCGGTGATGCCGTCACGGCATCACATAATTGTAATCTCTAATCGCCACATTGGAACCGGAATTTTATAATGAAAATTCACCTTTATTAAGTACGCGAAAATGCACTTTTACATCTTTGCAATTAAATTTTCTTGTAAATACTGGTGTCAATAAATTATGTCAACAATTTACGAATACAATTACCTTGCCCCTGAAAGGGTTAATAAAGAAAAATGTACAGTTTCAAATTAGTGGTATAAAACGCTTTTAGTAACAAAGCAAACAAAGTCTTCTTGCCCGAATTGGGTTTAGGCAATACAGGCAAGTTGTTAAATAAGGTAATTTTTTTAATTCAAATATAGTGATAACTTGATAGTTAATTTCCGTATCCGCATTTATTTTTTACCGTTGCGTCAACGCAACACCAGCGGGTAGTGGGTTAAATTCATTTAAATTATCATTTTAGTTTTATTTAAAATATAAGTCGTTTTTTCCGTTAAAAATACTTTTCTTTGAGTTATGCTCTTAACCCCTTGAGGGGCGGTGGGATAAAATATATCCCACCTAATTTAAACAAGATTCTCACCAGAAAATTTTAACAAAATTTTATATTTTTAACTTTGGAGTGTTGGGTTGGGTTGATTTTTGACGGCCAATTATCTACACGAGGGATATAGGCCCGGGGGGAGTGCCCTCCGTGGGGGTCTTTCTAAGGGAACCTAATCCGTGTTAAAGCATGGAAGATCCACGGCTCGAAGAAAACCACGAAAACTCCGAACGATTAGGCCGACGGGCGCGTTTGGGATCGAACCCAGCACCTTCCGTCTACCAGCTTCGAACGCAGAACCTCTCGGCCACTGGTGAGGCTTTAACTTTGGAGGATAATCATTGAAAAATTGCTTCTCCTTAGTTAACAGTAATATTTTTCGATTATTCCGGTGAGAATTCAATATTTAGAGAAATTTTTGCTTGCCCCTCAAGGGGTTAACGTGAAAATTTTTACTACGTAATCAGACGAAGTTATAACACTGTGATAAAAATTACACAACTTTAAATATGTAGTTAGATCTCGTAACAATAACACGGAATATAATTCACTAAGTATTAAAAACAAGCTTCAATATTTCGGGATAAGTATACAACTAGCGATCCGAAATAAAATAAATTCTATACTATCAAAGCACAATAATTTCCGGGGGGAATAAAATATTTGAAAACAAAATTAGAATTTAATGTTTTTCGTATAAAAGTAATTTACGAGTAAAAGAACATTGTCGAATAAATTCGAATGTAATCAACCAAATAAACCGTCAAACACTGAATAGAGATGCATCAAAACAGTTATAATTAGTAAAATACTTAAAAATTTCCTGTGAATAATAATTATTTATGTTACATATACTAAAAAACATTTTTATTTCAAAAGTAAATTTAAATTATGACAAAATACATTAACCATTAACTACTGCTAAATTGTTCGACTGAGATAAAAATATTAAAATATTTCCCTTCATAACTTTTCGTTAACGTTAAATAAAGTTTACAATTATGTTAATAAAAAAAACTGTCCAGTTTTTAATTCACTAATCGTAATTCTTTTAAAGATAGCAGTCATTACGAAATATGGATTGGAGAAATGAAAAATGAAATGTGTATTAAGTATTATGTTAATCTCTTTGTATATTTTGATAAACATTTTACAAAATGAACCTAACCAACGACGTTTTGTAACGAATGTCTATTAAAATTCCGTTTTTCTGCTTATTTTTTTCGTAAACGATTGCATGCATAGGCACCGAATTAACGGTTGCGAAACGGGCAAATTAGACAAAATTCCACCACTAATTTTAAAATGTTATTTTTATTTAATTAATCACATAGATTAAATTTGAGAAAACATTTTTTAATTATTGTTAGAAGTATGACTGATTGCAAACATTGTCCCCGTGAAGTCGGCGCATATGATTGCAAGTGAAAAAATTTAAGGAGGGTTCTTCTTTTCCTCATTTTGTATATACAGACTGATTCAAAAATACGTTTACAAAATGACATGGCAAATCTGGCATACGACAAGGATAAAAATCACATAGGAAAATAAAGTCGCAAACCAATTATTTAGTCACAAATACAAAGTGTTTCATCCGAAATGAACCCGAGTTGACGGTAATAATTTCGTAAAAAATAAAAAAAATTGTAATGAAAATGCAATCATATGTGCTATGTTTTGTGTGAAATGTGATAACATCGCGAAACGATAGGGAAAAACATGTTGCTCAAGCAATCGATGATACCATATGAATTGATAAACACAGTCCAAAATGTGAAGTGTCAAGAGCATACTGCTGGCGTGTATAATGCAAACTTCTGCCGCTTTTGTTTGGTGTTATCACATTTATAACAAAGACGAGAATGTCTGTTAAACGTTTTATTATAATATACTTCTGTTTTTAGAAGGTTATTACTGTCAACAGAAATTGAGTTAGGATGAATCACCCTGTATTTGTGACTAAATAAGTTGTTTGCGATCCTATGTTCCTATGTGATTTTTCATCCTTGCTGTATGCCTGATTTGCCATGTCGTTTTGTAAATATTTTTTGAATCACCCTGTATATTTTGTAAAGAGCCTTAAACTGAGAGTTGCACTAGTGATTAACTTTTTTTACCACTATTCCAAAACAATAATATACTATCTCAAAATTTAATATCTATATCCCATTAATGTTATTGTTTGAAAAAGTGGTTATAAAAATAATATAGAAAAATTCGCCAGTAGCATTCCTGTAAACGAAAATACAGGGTGTTTATAAAGTCCCGGACCCATTTTGATGTTTAATAACTCAAAAAATAATGAAGATATAAACAAACTTATGGCATTTATTGATGGAATAACTCATATATTTTCCTTTTCAGGTTTGAATATCTTTACTTTTATATATCTAACCATTTATGTTATTAATTTTAATCTATCTTTATTATTTTATGAGTTATTAAACATCAAAATGGGTCCGGGACTTTATAATCACCCTTTATTTCTAACGCGTTTCATATTTAAATAAGAAAGTTGTGCTAAAGTACACTATATTTAGAATGATAAATGCTTCTTTTCCAATAGTGCAAAGACATAAGGATGGAGAACAAACTTAAGCATACATAACATTTGTATTTTTATTATAATTTTACGTTTAACCCTTTGATTATGCGCGAAGACTGGCCACTATTTTTATATTCGTTGTACCACAATTTACAAATAAAATTCGTTGTGGTAGATGTCTCTTGAAAATGTCATAATGTAAATCTATGGCATCAGTGTTGCCAGTAGGCTACTTCTTTAAAATTAAGATTTCTTGATTGGCACCACTTTTGCGAAATTGTAAAATTTCACATTTTTTGGTCTTACTTAATATGTAATTATATAAGACGAATTTTACCATTTCAAAAAAGTGGTGCCAATCAAAAAATCTAAATAAAAAATAAGTAGCCTACTGTCAACAATGTAGTTATGAATAAAGAGAAGGAGACATATAGTATACTGTCTAACAATTGCGAGTGAAGTAACTGAGGAGGTTTTCACAAAATGGCGGCTGCTTTTTTAAAATCGAATCTACAGTTTCAAAATAGCGCCGGGTCAAACTTCCCACCAGTATAATTGAATAGAAAATTTTATCATATTTGCGTCTTATTTATGGAAATATTTTCTCACAAATATTTTCTGGTGTCAGTTTGACAGGTAAGACAGTCAGATTGCATCACCGGCTGTCACAATATGGCAGAAACGAAGGACCTGGCTACCGCAAAAGTAAACAGATACCGGTTAAAATTAAAATCTTATTTTGCCATTATTTATGACTGAGATTTTGCATTATTAACACCTTTAAATTTGGAAAAAATTTCTATATATATTTACTGGTGGAAGCTTCAACTGGAGGTAATAAGAACTTGCAAAAGCGGTTACAGTTGAAGATTCACTATTTTAAGATTATGCCAGTTCCTTTTTATTAATAGTTCTATGCTGCCAACGCTGTATGGCATATGAAATTTTTCAAAAAAGTTACGAATAGAATAATAAATAGTCCACTGGGATGCATGTGTGCCGACAATGAAGTAATGAATAAAAAGAAAGAAACATCAAGACTTCCACTGGTCCGTTTTTTGAAAACTAGTAATTTTTTATAAAGAAATCCGCGGTAGGTTACTGCAACATATGCAAGAAAAACTCACTTCCAGGTAAGTTACTACACTGGTGTGCAAAAATTAAGGAAAAGTCACAAAATGCTAATTTTCAAATGCGCGAACACTGAAAAGGAAATAATATAATTCGAGTAATTACTATCTCTACAACACAGCTAGTCCATATATCATCTCCTTCATGTCACACGTGGTCACAAGTGTCACAGTCACTACGGGGAAGTAAAAAAATAGGAAATTCCATACATATCATTATGAGTGTCAAATGATCACTACATGTGACTCCACTGAGATGTCACTGTGACTGCAGCTTTGTGACGAGTCACCATGAGTCTTTACAATGTAGTTACATTGTGGCTCTCATGTGACTGTCATTTGTAGACTCAATTTCAAACTCATCGTGAACGCTGCATTGTGATAAGTTACCAAATAATGTTACATTAAATTCACATGATGACTTTCAGGTGACAGAGAGACTACTGTGAAGTCACCATTGTGCTCTTTTTGGAAAAGTCTCCATGTGACTATAATATGATATTATTTGGTGACTTATAATAATGCAACGTTCATGATGACTATGAAATTGAGTCTAAAAATGACAGTCACATGAGAGTCACAATTTAACTACATTGTAAAGTCACCTGGTGACTCGTCACAAAGTAGCAGTCACATTGACTTCTCAGTGGAGTCACATATAGTGATCATTTGAGATTCATAATGAGATGTATAAAATTTCCTATTTTTTTGCTTCACCGTAGTGACTGTGACATTTGTGACCATGTGTGACACTAATGAGATGTTATATGGGCTAGCTGTGTTGTAGAGATAGTAATTACTCGAATTATATTATTTCGTTTTGAGCGTTCACGTATTTGAAAATTAGCATTTTGTGACTTTTCCTTAATTTTTGATAACCAGTGTATGTACTTTATAAAGAAATTTTTTCTTTAAAAATTAGTGGTGTTCAAAAATCGGAACGAGTAGGAGCCATGAAACATATAGTTTATTGCCGACGAATTGCGATAGAAGTAACTGAGGAGGTTGTCACAAGATGGTGGCTAATTTTTTTACATCGCATCAACAGTTTCTCACAACCGCCAGAATTAACTTCCACCAGTAAATTTTGAATAGAAAATTTCGCTTTATTTAAACGCCTTGTATATGCAAATTTTCTCTCACAAATATGGAAAAACATTCTACTCGTTTTTACTGGTGGCAGTTTGCCAAGGTATAATAATCATTTTCGCTGACACTGGGAGGAGGTTGTCACAATATGGCCGAAAAGCAGGGCCTAATTACCATGGAAGTAAACTTACACCAGTAAAAATAAAAATCTGTTTTTGCTTTTATTTATGACTGAAATTTTGCATTAATAAGGCGTTAAAATAAAGAGAAAATTTATATTTAATTTTACTGGTGGAAATTTATCACGGCGATAATCAACCCCACCAAAAGCGGTTACATTTGAAGCTTCACTATTTTCAGGAGACCGTTTGCCTTTTCAACCTTTTTTTTTTTTTTTAATTTGCTTCAAATTGTGAACTTACTGCATTTCAATGTTCAACTAAAAGTATATTTTGAAAAAAAAAAACTGCATGTTTAATTAAAATTTTTAAAATGTTTAAACAAATCAGAATTTTTTAAAATCCATACAACTTTTTTAATGTTATTTTATGAATTTTTATTGTACTTTTTTTAAAAATATTTTAAAACGTGTATTACACAAGACTGAGTAAGTATATATTTAGATACATCTAATATAACATTTTACTGATATATATTGTGTAAAACGATGAAATCTAACACATCTTCCTACACTTTTATTTTTAAAAATATAACAAAAGACCTGAAGTATAATTCTATGCACAGATTTATCACATGTATAATAAAGAACATGTACAAAAAGTTTAAATCTCTATCTCAAATACAAAAAAACAAGCCTTAGTATTTTTGAAACATAAAAGCAAAGAAAATATAAACATGGAGAAAAAACCATTTAAACGTTTATTTGTGTGGGTTATTGCGCTGGGTGTATTAACCCTTTAGCGGTCGGTGTCCACAAATAAGGGCACCTAGTTTTAATTCCAAAACTGAGAAATGGCACCAAAAATTTTTAATTTAAATATTTCTTTTATAAAGAACGGGATAATAAGCAAGTTTTTATTTTCTAATAAATTCGTTTGTAAATTCTGGTGTCAAACAATCATTTTACAAAAAGTCTTACTCCGCGACGCAAGGGGTTAATACAATTTATAATAACTCGCGATAAAATTGCCGTATGGGTAAAAATGAGATATCAAAATATTTACAATTAAACAGGCTTACATTTAAAATATTTAAAAATATTTCTTTTGATTAATTTTGATGTAAACTATCTCCTTAAGGGGAACGTAGACCTTTATATGAGCACAAATAGAACCAAAACTCGTAAATTATTTTTGCGCATGCTATTATCCTCTAGATTGTTCTGAACCAATTGTGAAAATCCGCATGCAGATGCAATTATTTTTCACAAAGTTAGAAGCGTTTGAAATTTGTGCACAAACAGTTTTTCGACCCTTTAACCCCTTAACAGTGTGCCCCGAACTGGATTCGGGCAAGAACACTTTGCTTTCTTCGTTATTAAAGCATTTTGATACCACTAATTTGTAACTGTAAATTTTTCTTTATTGATTTTCAGATATTTTTCGATTAAGTAAGGTAAATATTTTAGTATGGAAAAAGTGGTGTCCAGCCCCATTTTTACATTTTTTTGTAAGAAAACAAATGTCACTGTTAACCCTTTCAGGGGCAAGGTAATTGTATTTGTAAACTGTTGAAATAATTGAGTAACACCAGTATTTACAAGAAAATTTATTTTTAAAGAAGTAAAGGTATATTTTCGCTTATTTGATAAAAGTCAAGTTTTCATTCAAAAAATCTGGTGCCAATGTGGCAATTAGGGATCAAAATTATGTGATGCCGTGACGGCATCACCGCCCCTCAAGGGGTTAAGGCGTTAATATACTTCAAATCTGTTTTTCTCAAAACTGATTTTTCAACGTTTTTAGATTTTTGAAATGCTCCATGCGTCTTTTTTTTTTTTTCAAAATTCATGAAATTGATAAGGAATCCTGTTGTCGCTTACAAAGAAGCCACCGACTTCATTTAAAGATTCGACTTCATTATAATAATTATTTTTTTTATTTTTAACTTATTAACCCCTTCAAGGGCATTGGTTCATTTTTGGACCACCTAATTTTAATTCCTAAATGCTACAATGGTTCCAGAATATTGGAAAGAAAATTTTCCTTTTATTAAGTACGTGAACAAAAGCTTTTGCTTACTTTGGAATATTTTTTTTTTTTTTATTCTGATGTCGTTCACTCATTTCAACATTTTACGAATAGAAGTACCTTGCCTCTGGAAGGTTTATAAGGCAAAATTTTGATGAAAATCGATATCAAATTAAGAAAAAAATCTCTAAAAAATTAACTATTCAAGGGATTAAAAAATCGATACACAGATTTATTCGTAATAGAATTTTAAGCTATTGAAATGCAAATTAGAGGAAGTATCTCAAAAAGTATGACGTATGAGCATTTTAAAATTTCATTTAAAGATTTTAATTTTTTTTTTAAATCTTAAAATTATAATAAGATTAAAATTTTCTTTTAAGGTGTTCTATATATTTATGGTGAAATGTATATAGAAACACAATTTCATATCTGTATGTTGAAAAAAAAATTAACGTCCACCGTCCCCTTAAGGAAATATCAGTTCTTTTTTATTAACAGTTCCATAGTCCCGATGAGTAGTCAAAAATCTAAGCTAATTTTCGTGTTTTTCACTTCTTTCTCAACACTTGGATGTAGTAGTATCTTCACTGTAAAAAAGAGAAATGTTTCTTAATCAAGCACTTATCTTTCATAAAGTTTAGAAAAATACAATATAACCTATTCTATGATACCCACAATTTCGAAAAGCGTTCTTTTATTTTCAAAAAACGGCAGGTAGAAATAGGATGAAAAGTCTTAGACTGGGACGTATATGTCTTAGTCCGTAGGCCTCTTCATCAAGAAACAGTTTTATAAATAAATCGGGATATGTTTCTTATTAACTGAGGATCAGTGTTGCCGGTGGGCTACTTTTTTTATATTCAGATTTCTTGATCGCCACCACTTATTTCAAAAGGTAAAATTCCCTTTGTTTTCGCCGTAATTAATATGTCATTACTGAAGGCGATAATGACACTACATTTAAGAAAAAATAATGTAGTTCAAAATCTTTCAGTTGAAATCATTATTATCAAATGAAATACCAATAAATATACAAATAGCTAAATGATGTTCAAACAAATTTGTTTAATTTTATCTACAATTAAAAAAAGTAAAAAAACAAAAAAAACATAGTAGGCTAGATCCACGAGTACTTGTAAGTCACATGCTACGATTTTTGGCTAACAGTAGTTTAGAACAAAAAATGCGACTTATTTTATCGGAGGCATCTCATTAATTGAATAACCCCTTGAGGGGCGCCGTTTGCAGTCTGCAAACGGCTACTTTTAACGCCTAAATGGCCAAATGACACCAGTAATTTTTTAGTGCAATTCCGATCTCATAATATACGTGAAAAAATGCATTTAATTATTTTCAAATACATTTGTTCATTAATTGCGGTGTGAATTAATTATTTGAACATTTTTGGAGCAGAAATGCCTTGCCCCTGAAAGGGATAAGGCGAAGTAAACTTTTCGAAAATAACAGTACCCAACAAGAATAGCGGTTATCAGCTATGTGACTTACACTACAAAAACCTGTGGAACCTGTGTTGCCAGAGGGCTACTTTTTAAAATTCAGATTTCTTGATTGGCACCACTTTTTTGAAACTGTAAAATTCCCTTTGTTTTAGCCTTAAATAATATGTCATTAAATAAGGCGCATTTTACCATTTCAATAAATTGTTGCCAATCAAGAATCTGGTTTAAAAAAAGAAGCCCATCTGGCAACACAGTATGGAACTAGCCAGTATCTATTTCAGCCTCATAGCTGCCAACATTTACGCTTTCTTCCAACCACTAAAAATTGAAAGTAAATATTGCATTTTTTAATCGCCGAAATCTCACGATTAAACAAGGCAAAAATCTCTACTAAATTTTAGTGGTAGCAAAAAAGCGTAAAAGTTGGCAGCTATGCAAGCTTTTGATTGATGATGCCTACTTTCATTTTCACTCTTACCATATTTCACATAAAAAATAATTCTGTTGTAGATTTTCTTTGAAACTATCATAAAAAAGTCTATGTGTCTAAAGTTTTTGAAAAATTGGTACGAATGGAAAAATAAACAGTCTACTGGGAGGTATATTTTCCGACCCGTAGTAAAAGAAAATCAGACTCTGATTCGTGTTTTTCATTTCTTTCTGAAAAGTTGAAGGTGACAGTATCTGTAATAAAATACATGTAAGCAGAAATTTAAGATTTCACTTCGTCGATGTTACTGGGGTAATATATACCTAACTCATAACAATGAAACTGAAGCTTCATGTGTAGTCTGTAGTGTCTCTACTGCATGTGCTAATACTTTCCAAAACCGAGAATACATCGGGGGAGATCGATATATACAGTAATCCCTTAACATTCGCGGGTTTTGAAATAGAAAATACAAAACATTTCAACATTCGCACCACTTTTTAAAAAGAAAAATCTTTCAAATGCTCGTTGACAACATTTTCAAGAAATGTATAATACATAATGTATTTTCTTTTAAATAGTGGTACGAAGAGAATATAAAAATAGCATTTTTGCGATCGTGGTATTGACATTCGCTGAACATAACCCTCGCGAATATTAATCCCTTCAAGGGCGGTGGTTCATTTTTAGACCACCTAATTTTAATCCCTAAATGGGACATTGACACCAGAATTTTGCTTTGGAAATTTTCGTTTTTTTAAGTACGTGAAGTGCCCGCAGGGGTCATGTCTTGGGCCGTTTATCTGGACACTAGTTGCTGACAGGATTTTAAAGAGTTGCAAGCAGAGAGGATTACTGATTATTTCTTATGCTGATGATAGCGTTATTATAGAGGGCGCAGATACGCGCTCTGCGCTAGAACATAAAATGAATACTAGTGTTCATCACTTTTCGGATATCTGTTCTATACATCATTTGCAAATTAGTGCAGAGAAGTCAGCCGCAATGCTGTTTGGGAGCCACACTCTTAGTAAAAGAAGACCAATATTTAAACATAATGGCAAAAGTATCAGTGTAAAGGACAATATTCTTTATTTGGGATTTCTACTTGACAGCAATTTTCGCTGGATGGATCACCTAGATATGATTAGAACTAGGCTTAACGATTTCACGTGTAAAATGCGCCAAACCAGAATCCGTGATAGAGGCCTTCCTTCTATTTATCTTAAAATATGGTACAATACCGTCTTGAAAAAACGTATTTCATATGGGCATGAGATCTGGATGCCTGACTTAAATCAACATGGAATAACAAGATTACTCTCATGTCAACGTCTATGTCTGCTATCTGTCTTAAAGGCATATGGTACGATTTCTAATGACGCATTGTGTGTTTTGGTGGGTGCTCCACCACTTGACATAGAACTGAATTTGTCTTCTAAGCGTTATAATATCATTTATGGAAATGGTACAGTCTTGATTGACAATATGTGTTTTAAAGGTGAAGATTTTATGAATAAACTGAGGACATATAATTATCCTTTCTTCTTTGAAAACTTAAATATAAAATTTGTTAAGCCAGTGGTTGATACAGTACCAGTGGTGAATCATCCGATACTGTATACTGACGGTTCTCGAATGATGAACAGTGTAGGAGCTGCATTTACGGTTTGGTATAGGGATTCTTTTATGCTAGACATGAGATTAAAATTACATGACTATAACTCTGTTTTTCAAGCAGAATTGGCTGCGATAGACGAGGCTATCAGTTGGTGCATCGACTCCCCGCATGATTCATTTCATCTTTATACTGACAGCTTGTCATCAATTTACGCTCTTCAGCGCTTATTTCCATCTAACGGTCAGCTTTTTAATATCTTCAACTCTTTGCGCCTGTTACATAATAAAGTCATATATATTGGCTGGATAAAATCGCATGTTGGAATACCAGGAAATGAAAGAGCGGACATGTTGGCAAAATCAGTTATTATAAATGATCTGTATGATAAAGTTCTACGCATTCCTGCACCAACTTCTATTTTAAAGCGTCATTTTGAAACACTTCTACATGATCAATGGCAGGTTTCTTGGAAAAATTCGGAGAAGGGAAGAGATACTTATGCGATATTAAACAAGGTTAACGATTTATTTCTATGTGAATCCCAGGTGATAGGTTATTTTCTTTCTTCACATGGAGCATTTCCACAGTATCTGTTTAAAATAGGAAAACGCCCAGATAACAGGTGTAACTGTGGTGAAGTAGGAAGTATACAACATTATTTGTTTGGACATTGTCCGTTAATGCCTTGTACATTTAAATTCAACAGGAATTGTACACTGAGATGGAATATTCAAAACGTTCTCACCACCCGTTCAAACTATAGAAGACTGTGTGCTATGTACAACGCACTTAATAGGGAATACTCATTTATTAGGTATAAATTTTGATAATTTTTACACTTGTAACTTTTTACTTCTATCATACTGTTAGTACTCATCAGTGGTTCGCTACGGACATTACGTGGTTTTCTGACACTACATCAAAGGCTCAACATTGTGCCTTTTATAGTAACTGTCCTTTGTCTGACATTTTTGTTGGCGGTGATTTTCTCTTGAGGTCTGAACATTATGGTGATCTTTCTTCAAGTTAGTTTATCTTATATAAAACTTTTATGAACATTTTTCTTTCGAACACTGAACTCATTTGAACATTAGTGAACAGTGAACTTTTATGAACATTTACACTTCATAATCTTGAACAAGGATTTATAGTCTTAACTTTTGTTATACATTTAAGTCACTTCACTTTTGTTTTTATTTTTATTATTATGATGAAAGCAACATCAATTGTTTTGTAAATTTACGATTTACTATGTAAGTTCGTCAGAATATGTGCCTTTTTCCCTGTTATTTTGGGTGCTTTCCGATGTCCGGCATCGGTGATTGTTGTGGGGATTTTCCACCGGAGCGTTACATCCTATGCCATTCTTTGGTTGGTGCTCCGGTCGGGTGATCAAGTACGTGAAGAAAAGCTTTTACTTATTTTCAAATAAATTTGTTTACAAATTCTGGTGTCATTCATTCATTTCGGTATTTTACTAAGAGAAGTGCCTTGCCCCTGAAAGGGTTAAGGGATTACTGTACTTATTCAAGTTAGTCAAGAAGTTAATATAGTGTATCCAAGCTTTATTCATTTCGAATCTGTATGAAATGATCGTAATTAGAAAACTTCAGAAGTCTTGTTGAAAATTGTATATTTGTTAAACAGATATTGAACAGCGAAATAATTTCTCAAAAGTCGAGCATATTCTGACTTGTTTGTCTTTGAACATTATCCGGAAAAAAAGTTCATATTAATTTTTCATAGTTTTCGTTTGCATCAATTGCACTTACCGCTAACAGAAATATTACGGAAAGAACCTTTCAAAATATACTTATAACTTTTCTAAACAGTTCAACACACTTATTCACAAAGAATTATTGAGAAACAATACGTTTGAACTGTACTTGAACCAGAATGGAGCAAAGCAAGTATGCGTAGATTGACGTCTCATACGAACAAGCTACCTAATTTTCGTGGTATAATCAGAGGTGCCAAGTTGCCACTAATCCTCCGTAATATGTGGGTTAAATTAACCCTGGTTTAATACATTTCGCACCAGAATTTTTTTTTCAGAGATGAAATTAAATAAATTACTGGAATTAAATAATATAGATTAGAATAATTAGAATACTGGAATTAAATAAATAAAGATTCATCACATAATTTTTCTGGTTCGAAACTTTGTTAAACTGGATAAAATTAATCCACGCATTACGGAAGATTAGTGCGAGCTTGGCACCTCTGTGTAATCCACAGCAATGATGTCAGTTACGAATTTTTATTCAGATTGTTTGATACTTAACCAATGTTTAAAATAAGAAATATTTGGTTTAGTCTATCTGTCATTATACAGGGTGATTCTAAACTCACGGTACAAACTTCAAGGGTTGGTACAGGATATTGTAAGAATCATTTATTGTATAGGAATGTATGGGCGTAAGAGACGCGCTGAAATGCAAACACCAGGAGGCCAATTTCGCCAAATTTGTATTTCAAAATTTTTCATTCATACCATAAAAATCTTATATTATTCTTTTCTTTATTTAAGACTGACATTTCATGATTACATAAAGAAAAATTCTTCTTTGAAAATATCCGGTATCAAATCGAAATTTTTGAATAAAAAAAAAAAAAAAAAAAAAAAATGCAAAACTCGAAAATCTGTCAAACACAGGAAATACATAAAAATAAATAGAAATGGAGTTTTTCTTATTCAAAAATTTTGATAAACTGGCCAATCTGTCAAACACAGGAAATACATGAAAAGAAATAGAAATTGAGTTTTTTTTTTAATTGAAAAATTCCGATAAACTGGTAAATCTGTCAAACACAGGAAATACATGCAAAGAAATAGAAGTTGAGGTTTTTTTTTTATTATTATTCAAAAATTTCGATAAAAGGGCTAAATTGCCCTCCTGGGTTTTGTACTTTAACTCGTCACACTAAGAGGAAAGTCAATTCGTGGAATTTCTGAAATAAGCAAACTCTAGACGACAGTTCAAATCAGAAGAAAAATACTTTCATTGCAAGTACTACTGAAAAGTACTCTCCTGTTTCTTGCAGTTTCTACTCGGTCATGTAAACCCACAGTCATCTTGGTAGTAAGTCCTGCGCATGGCTCAAACCTCTTCTTCGGCCCGCATCACAGAGACTGTTTTTTTAACGGTACAGTTATTGAAAATGTCTGCGAAAACGTCTATAACTAGTGTTGCCAGGTTTCCCACGTAAATTGAAGCTCCAAATGCTCTGTTCACCAATATTTTAAAGTAATTTTTCGCTTTATCTAATGTCCGAATTATCTGCGATTAAATATGGCGATATAAACTGTAAGACATTAGTGGTGTCCAGAGACCTGATTTACGCGGGAACGATGACAACGACATAGCTGCCAACACTTCCGCTTTTTTGAACCACAGAAGTTTTTTAGAAAACTTTGCCTTTTTTAATCGTCAGATTACGGCAATTTAAAAAGGTACAATTTACTGCAATTTGTTTTTTGCACAAAAAATAGTAAGGGATGGCAGCTATGCAACACTACCTAAAACCCTCCATGCCCAATTTCGTTTTTAACAAATAACAATGTCAACAACTGGTCATACGGCAATTTAAAAATGTACAATTTACTACAATTTGTTTTTTGTACAAAAAAGCATTAGGGTTGGCAGCTATGTAATGCTATCTAAAACCCTCCATGCCCAATTTCGCTTTTAACAAATAATAATATCAACAACTGGTCATATGACTGGTACCAAATGTCAATACCAACAACTTGTCATACGGCAATTTAAAAAGGTAAAATTTACTACAATTTGTTTTTTGTACAAAAAAGCGTAAGGGGTGGCAGCTATGCAATGCTACCTAAAACCCCCCATGCCCAATTTCGCTTTTAACAATTAATAAAAACTGGTCATATGATTGGTACCAAATGTCAATACCAACAACTGGTCATATGATTGGTACCAAAAGTCAATGTTCCGATTTGAACAAGAAATTGTACATAAAATAAATAAAACATAAATCACACAGACATAAGTTAACCCTTTGCTCTCCGCGTTATTTTGAGAATGGTCTACCGGCAAATCCACATCATTTTGACTGCGGGCTACCAGCAACTCCGCGTCGTTGCATAAATATGTTATTCGGTCGGCACCACTTTTTTAAGAGAAGTTACCTTCAAGTACATAATTTAAAAATAAGCTCCGATCAGCGTTGCCAGATGGACTACTTTTTAAAAAATCATATCCTTGATTGGCACCACTTTTTTGAAATGGTAAAACGTGCTTTATTTAATACCGTATTAATTAAGGCAAAAACAAACTGAGTTTTACCTTTTCAAAATAGTGGTGCCAATCAAGAAATCTGAATTAAAAAGAAGTAACCCACTGACAACACTGACTCTGATTAAATAAGGCAAATTTTATTTTCCTTTGCTACTGGTGCAAGAAACAAATTTTGCAAGGAAAGATGATGTCGTCGCAACAATATCTCTGTCAATGTCAGTAAATTCTGTTGCAGCCGGGAAACCTTTCCACCAGTAAATTTGAATAACAAATTTTGCTTTATTTAAGCTCCTTATACATGCATGAGGAATATATCTCATAATTAAGTAAAATTTTCTATTCATTTTTAGTGGTGGAAATTTGCCACGTCGTTAATCATGCCCTGATCTGATGTAATCAAAAACAGCCACCACCTTCTGACAACTTCCTCCGTTACTTCACTCGATAACGGCAGACACACTACATTATCTTGCTCACTGTAAAAAAAAAAAAAGTTGTGATTTTTACTGCACTTTATGTTGTAATTATTCTAGCACCGATGCTGTGAAAGCGAATTGAAGCAACAAGTGAAGTAAAAATTGAATTATTCCTGTCACGTGCACCAAACAGCTAACAGAAACGCGACTATCCCTAGACTTTAGAAATTTAATAGCACTCTTAAATGCAACAGCTCGTAAAATTTTCAGCAACAGTGTTTGCACTCGAGTTGCCAGCACATTTTTTTTTTTTTTTTCCGTAAAACACAGATTTTTTTTTTTTTTTTTTTTTTTTTTTTTTTTTTTTTTTACAGTGGCTCCTTTATTGTAAAACATACATTGTGAATCTATCACGAGAATGACTTGTGATTAATGCATGAGTAAGTCGTTAAAAATATATTTTAAGTACATAACTAATTTACATAAATGAAACCACAAGGAGTTGAACCTTTAAAGTTAAAACATATGAAAAAATAGAATTACTTTTCTCTGACATCATCTAGAGAACATTTTTTCAGATTTAATTTTTAAACGTAATATTCAGCTAAACGTAAATTTATTTCACTCAGTTTATTAACTTAGAATATTTGCATGTGCTGATAAAAATTTTCAGAATTCAGTGTAAATTAACTGAAATGAAAAAAAAAAACATTGTTGCTTTATTGTTAAAACTTACTGTTTGTTAAAATCTAGACCAATAAAAGAACAAATGGCTAAGTGTGTGTGTCTGTGTGTGCGCGATGGCTAGCGAAAACTACTGCACGTAGAAGTATGGTGTCGAAATTTAGGTGTGAATAGTCCAAGACAAGTCCTGATGCACCAGTGGCTCGGAATTTAAAATTTTTAAGGCCGGGGCCATTGGGCCCCTTTAAGTTTTATGCACTGAATTGTTAATAACATGCCCCTTTTCTATCCGATCTTCTTCTTTTTTGGAGTGAATTCTCCATTCAGTTTCTACCCCATTTCTACATTTCAGTTAAGACCCTGGCTCCCTTGGGGCCCGGTATAGGGTCTCTTGAAGTTTCATTTCACTAAATTATTAATAAATTGCTTCCTTTTAATCCGGTCTTCATTTTTGGGGTCCTTTTTCCATTTTGTTACTTTCCCGTTTCTAGATTTCTGTTAAGACCCTGGACCGGTATAGGGTGCCGTAGGGCCCGGTCAAGGGACCATTGAACTTTTTGTGTGCCATGCATTTTTCACCTTCTCAGTACGTAATTTTAAAGTTGAGTCTTGGACTCATCTCTCTAGACCAACACCCTCATATTTTTATTGGGGCCCCAGGACCATTTTTAAGCATTTAACCGATTTTTTGTGCATTTCTTTAAAATACTATTCTAATGATTAATTCATACCCTATTCTTAATTTTGACTAATTGAAGATCTAAAACGCTAAGTACTACAACATTTCAACATGTTTTCATGTTAAGGCCCTGCTCTCAACTATCAATTGGAGTTTGTGCTCCCTATTATAGCTCCCTTAGAAATGATCCTATTCACGAGCTTTTTTTAAAAAATAAAAACTTCTTCGGTTCTCCTGCTAGTACAAAGGACCCGCAGCGTTCCTAAAATTTTCGCACATTGTTACCACAATTTTAAAACGATAATCTGTATTGTATAATTATATTACAGATTTTAAAGAAATCTAACAAGAAGAATTTTTATTTGAAATACTGGTAGCAAAGTGCGAAAATTTTAGGAACACTGCGAGCCCTGTACTACATCTACGGGAAAAAAAATCAGACTTCAGCTACCACCAATTTTGATTATTAATCGCCTTCTTGGTGCATTTGATTAATATTCTTTAAAAACGGCCGGATTTGTTTGTAATTTTCTTTAATATATTTCTAGCCTCCTCTGACTACTTTAAAAACTACACTGTAAAAAGATTCCCCTTACTTTAAACCAAAAAGGGTGGCAACTAAGCCAACCCAAGTGGTGTAATGAAATTCTATTTGAAAATTGGTGTAATGAGCCACCAGCTATCATATGGTGTAAACAAACACCACTTTTAGTGGCAACTTAGTTGCCACCATTTTTGGTGTAAAGTCACGCTACTGCTTATCTGGTGTAAAGACACACTACTGCTTATTTGGTTTGCACTTTAACAGTAAAATAAAAAACAATTTAAAGATTACATTTTAAATCTATGCAACCATAATTTACAATAAATAGTTTCACGCAAAGAGGCGGCTAAACATTGTTTGAACTGCGATAATTTATTATTTCAATTAAACATTTATTTTAAACATTTTAGTTTTGCTAAACAACGAAATTTCCTCACAATTCATTCATTCGTTACATCTGGACTTACGTCACGGTAATTGACTCTTTTTTTTAACTCAGCGTAGGCCTGACTGGTTTTCGAATAAATAGTCTAAGCAAATAAAATAAACATACCATAAATACAACTAAACATTACAAATTGTACAAAAATCGGGTACAGAGAGCTAAAAACCACCAACCTCTCAAGCGCTAAGCAACAATTTTTATCACTTTTAAAATGCAAATTAAAAATACTTAACTGCATAATTAATTAATAAACACTACACCGCTAGAAAGCTTGAAGTTTAAGCTTTTAAAAGATACTAAAAGTTAAGCAAAAATTTTAAGGTTTAAATCAGGGGTGTCAAACTGTGGCCAGCCGGATACCACTAAAATTTTAAAGAAATTGTCGACAAGTTGAATCGCAGAAATTCGACGATTACATAAGGCAAAGATAACTATAAAATTTTAGTGGTATCCAGCGGGCCACAGTTTGACACCCCTTGTTTAAATAGTTAAAAAAGATGCAAAACAAAGTAAACAAAACGCGTAACGCTTTGGGAAAGTGGTCTGAGACAAAAAAAATTATACCAAATTTCATTAATCTTTTAAACTTATCTAAACTCAACCCAGGAATACACGGTGGGTGGCGAAGCGAAGCCCGTGCTTTAACCCCTTAATTCTCGCTTCCGTGATATTCACGGGCTGTGTCTTTTATTCAGATTGTTTGACTCCCACCAGTTTTATAATTTAGTGTAATTTGCTTTATTATGGTACCATTTTACCTGTCATTAAATAAAGTGACTATTTCTTTTTTTAAAAAGTGGTGCTAATATTCTATTTGAATTTTTAAACCGTAATTTAATGCGACCGTTAAGGCGTTATAGAACATAAAACAAGTATTAGTTTTCCAAAATAATTAATAAAAATTTGAAAACAAGCTATGTTAAAATATGTCAACAACAGTAAAAATCCCATTTATTTCTATGATCGTGGGTTAACTGGAAAATCGAAAAATGTCAACTTTCGAAATGCTCAGTAAATACACAAAAGTGTTCAAAACTTTTAAAACTAGATAGAATCTTGAAGCTTAAGCTTTAAATGAGCTGAATATCACATTAGGTTTTCAGAAAAAGTTAGTTGTTGTAGTTAAAAAAGCTTAAGAATATCGTTGTTTACATAATGTATTTCCTATGGGAAAACGAAAGTTGTAATCCTAAAAACGGTACGTTTTAAAATGGCTCGCAAATAGTTAAAACTTATTAAAAACTTAAAATTCTTGGTTAAAAAATAATCTACGATCTTTAGTTTAGTTGAATCGAACATTATTTTAAAGTTAACAAGCGGAATTCATTGTATACTGAGCGTCTCAAAAGTGACAAAAATGCCAACATTTGAAAATGGCACCAATACACTGTAAAAGTAAGTTGACTTCATATACTCATAAAATTATAAATATAGCAGATAGTAGGTATAAAAATGTTGGAAAATGATTGTAGTATTAACATTAAACAGGAATGTTTCAAAAATATGAAGTTACACATAAGTTTTAAGTTCTTACCCTGTTAGCCAAAGAAGACGAGAATTTTTTCAGCTATGAAGGAACCTTTCAGCTGGGGTACTGCAACCTAATCTGGTTAACTGCTTTTTATTTAGTGATCATTACTGAGAAATATTTGGAACAAAATCCGAGCCCTGGAATACAGCTATATAAACATATTTCAAAATGGCGGACTGTATCATATATGTCGCTTAAAAACTTTACACTCGAACTGGTGTTCGGTTTCCACAATTTCTTTAAAAGATTAAAATTAAACCGTTTTGAGTGTATCATGACACTTTATTCGGTGTTTACACCAAACTTAAAGTATATTTAAACCGTTTTGAGTGTATCATGACACTTTATTCGGTGTTTACACCAAACTTAGAGTATATTTAATCCTAATTTGGCATTTCATAAACTCAAATTAAGCGTAACTATAGTTCTTTTTTTTGTACAGTGTACTAAAAAGTATCTTTATACGCAACTACATGCCACTTAAGTCCCTGGCCCGTTGGGGCCCGGCACAGGGCCCCTTAAAGATTTTGTACCACAAATTGTTGATAAATTGCCTCCTCTTAATCCGACCTTTCTTTTTGGAACACTTTTTCCATTTAGTTATTCTCCCGTTTCTTTATGCCATTTAAAATCCTGGGGCACCCTAGGGTTCCATAGGTCCCGATCCAGAGCACCTTGAACTTTTTGTGCGGCGTGCATTTTTCACTACCTAATTTTATCGCATTCTCAATGGAAAATTTTAAAATTGATTCTTGCACTCTTTTCCCCGGACCAACACCCTCTTATTTTACCGGACCCTAGGGCTCTGTTTTAAGCATCCACCCCCCCCCCCATTTTTTGCGCATTTCTTTAAAATTTTATTCTAACGATCAATTCATACCCTATGCTTAATTTAGGCTAATTGAAGATCTAAAGTGCTAAGAACTTAGACCTTTTAACAAGTTTTCATCTTAGGCTCCTGAACTTTACTATCAGTTGGCCCTCTTTAGGCCCTTTTTTTATAAGTTTCTTAACCCCTCAATGGTCGCATTAAATTACGGTTTGAAAATTCAAATAGCTTATTGGCACCACTTTTTTGAAAAAGAAATATTCACTTTATTTAATGACAGGTAAAATGTTACCATAATAAAGCAAATTACACTATTTTATAAAACTGGTGGGAATCAAACAATCTTAATAAAAGACACAGCCCATTACTATTTATTATTATTGTTACCTTTAATTCTTATTGTTAAAACTATTGTTAAATAATATTGTAATTTTTTTTATTTTATTTTTTATTTATTTATTTATTTACTTTAAATAAACTTGCAACGCGGGATCTGGAAGCCTATGCCAATGGTGGGTTATCCCGCGTTTTAGAAAATGAATATCACGGGAGCGAAAATTAAGGGGTTAAAAACGGTCCGATTCACTGTCCTTTTCTTTAAACAACTTCTAAAGTCCTCCTGCTACTACATGAAGGACAAAAAAAATTTCTCAGACTTCAGCTACCACCAATTTTGAATATTAATCTCCTTCTCAGTGCCTTCGTTGCAGCGGCTTTAAAAACTATCCGATTCTATTACAATTTCCTTTAACATAGTTTCAGCGTCCTCCAGCTATACTTAAGTGCATTCCAGTTAAGACACTGACCCCCAGGGCCGGTCTTTCTTTATACCTCAGCTACCATTTTTTCGAACATTAATCTCCTTTTTTAGCACCAACTTACCTTTACTTACTACAGCCGTAAATTAAAAACCGGGTTACTTTAAAGGTAACTTTAGATAAGGGATTTCATCCGTTTATTAAACATTGTGTTAATGTTAAAAGCAATTCATGAAATTTACAAGGGGAGGGGCATCGTTCACCGCTTGAGGACGTATTCATTCCTCGGATTCTAAGGGCCCAATTTGAATGGGATTTGGTTCATTCAACTTAGATTACAATTCAGCTACTTTCTGTATTATGAAACTTTGTCTTATATGTCAGTTACCAACATTTTCTAACATTAATGATACATTCTTTTTTTGGATTCTATGGGGTTTATTACTACTAGGTTTGGCTCACTCAACTTGGTTTTCGATTGACTCCGTCACGTGCGGAGCACATTCGGTACATGCTGCCTTATTTAGCTGAGATCCAGGTTACAGATTCGTTCGGAAAGAAGTTTGTTGGGAACACACTAGACGCTGCGGAAGGCAATAGAGGCTTCCGAAATTAGGTTCATTTAAAAGAATTTCAAAAGATATAAAATCATACAAACTTGAGATTTGTATAATGTTATTATTTACGGACCCCGGGCAACGCAAGTTGGGCCTGCTAGTAAATAATAAAACTTTATTATTCATGTAATGATTATATTTTTTTATTTCGCCTATAAATTTATCTAAATGATTATTTAATTGCTAACTATTACGCTTCAACAAAAATATTTAACACTTTATACAATATTAAGATGGTAAAAAAAGATATATACTCAATATAAATTTTATCATTTTGCAGTTCTTTTTCAGCATATTAAGACATCATACTGAATATTATTAAACGGATATTATAATGTCAGCGCTTTCGACCGTCTGTTGTAATGTTCTGTAAATTAATTCAAAAAGAAACATTTTCATGTTTATTTCACTGAAATAAATTATTAAAGTAAATTATTTGAGAAGAAGTATATTTCTTTAAAAATTAAATTTAAATTAAAACATTTCTTTTTTTTTTATATACAACTACTTTTATTTTATCGTAGCACGGAATAAATTTCAATAGATAAATCAACATCAAATTTAAAAATAAGGCTTATTTTTGTGATTTTCTTGACAAATATGCTGTTTGTTAATAGAGATACCTAAAAGTAATATATATATATTAGTTGGTCATCACAAAAATATTGTAAATCACATTTATAGCACTTTATTCTCTAATTTCATTTCATTGTTTTATTTCTTGTTTCTCTTTAATATTTTAATTTTCTTTAGGACTGAAGAATGTATTGACAGTTCATAACTACAGCAAATTTAAACATTCAATCAATTTTTTTATGGGCTTGTCAAATAATTCCCACTGGTTAAAATGAAAAATATTTGTTGAATATTTAATTCGCATAAAAACGGATTTATAATATATCTTATACTAATTAGATTAAAATAAATCCAATTGATTCTTTTTTTCTGTTATTTAAAACTAAAAAGACCGGGAATTTTACTCAAGTTTTATACAAATATTTGTCACCAGAATTTTTATTCAAAACTGTTTAACTTATTTATGCAACATTTTCCTTCTTATTTGTCTTTTAAACTTATTTTATAAAGAAATTTCTGGTTTGAAGCGAAATATATTCAGTTAGTTACACTTGTTATTATTGTTGAAATTTTATTTCTGCGTAAAATATAGTAATCCTTTTCAGTTTAGGGACGACGGTTTAACACTAGAACGCCCGGAAGGAGTCGATTCGACTCCGACCATGGGATTAAATGTCAATTGGAACCAGAAAATTTTTCATAAAATAAGTTAAATTTAAATCACGCAGATCTACGTTAAATAAATCAATTAAATAATTTTAAATAAAATTTCTCGTGTCCAATATTTTTATGAAACTTGAGCAAAATTTCCGGGCGTTCTAGCGTTAATCCTTAGTGACATGAGATATATTGTTAATGAACATGCTGATGAAACAAAAATAGTTCACAATTCCTTTGAAAATGTTTATGAAAATCAAGAAAATTAAACATATTAACCCTTTCGGGACCATGGGTGCATATATGCACAATCAAAAAGCGCTTAAAACGCTTGAGTTTGATACCAGCAAAAAAGAAACGTAAAATTGATTTTATTTAACTACGACGTTTTCGTGATTTATAAAGTTAGGTCAAATAAGTAACAATAGTGGTCCCAAACGAATAAAATTCGTGTAAAAGATACCGGTCCTGAATGGGTTAAATGTGTTTGGAGTTTATTAAGTATAAAGATTTTAACCCAGCTTATACTTGTTACTTATTTAATTTTGTGACAGAAACTTAGATGTTTTTTTTTTTTTTTTTTTTTAAGTTGAAGTGATATTAAGTTTATTTGTCTAGAAAAACTCGGTGTTGTAAGAAAGTATTCAAGCGTAAAAAAGTGTTGATTTTAATTTTTCCTAGTTTATCCTTAATTTTGTTAACCACTTTAATTCTTAGCGCACGAATGCCAACGCAAACTTACCAACCTCCCGATTTCTTGAATACCAGTAAATTCTTACAAAAATGTTCACTTTTTATAATTACAGAAATTGTGCGATTACGAAAAACAAGTATTTCTGCATAAAAATATTGGTATTAAAAAACTGTTGATTGATGCAACAGTTCCTTTGTAAACGTTTTTTTTTTCGTCGAAATTCGACGGGATTCACCTCGTTTTTATAAAGTAATCCTGCTCTGTTTTATTCGAAGCATCTGTGGTAACTAGCTGCGATTAAATAAGACGAATATTATTCTACGTGTGCAATATTACTGGTATGTTTCCGGCCCATGGTTGTGTTTTTCGAAATAAAGCCCTTACATATTGAAACTGAGTAGATGAATGGCAATTTTTTATAGAGTTGAAAATAGCACCGTCTAGTGGCCGAATGCACAAAACTTCACATTTCATGTCTACCTATCCAGTTTTGGCAGTTCGCTATTTTTTATAATTCAGATTTATTGATTTACACCAATTATTTTTCAGTATAAATATTCGCCTTATTTAATAACATAATAAATCAGGTGAATAAGAGGCATTATATATACAGGGTGTCCGGTCTCAACGGTGTCCAATGGCTAATTCCTAAACCGTTAGTCATAGACATATAGTTCCAATTATAAAAATGTTTTAAATCAGGTAAAGAAATATTTTAAAAGCGATTTGGGTCAATAAAAACATTTCTTAAGAAATTATGAAAGTTAAATTTTTATACGGCCCCCCGGTCCTATAAGTTATATTTAGTGAAATTTTCCTTTTACACTGACAAGTAATACAAAAAAAGTCCCGTTATTCTACGATTAAAATTGACCGAGTAATAGCTGTTTAAAGTTGGAGCATATTTTTTGCTGCAAATTGGGGGTCATTCACAAATTTAGTCGAAATATAATTTCGTCAGATATAAAAAAATATTTGGGAGCAAAATTAACATTGCAATATAAATTTGAAATCTTTAATCATTCTGGCATATTAATTGAAAATATACAATTTGTAATAAACATTTAAGAAGAAAGAAAAAACAGAATTTTTCTTAAATAAAATGATTCTAAATTATCAGCCTCAATTCTTTACAAAATGATACGTATTTTAAAATATTATTAGATTGCACAAGCCTGCAAAAGTTGGGTTATGTCATGTTTTTTAGCTTTTGATAATTGATTATTATATATTCTGTACCGCTGAATCCGAAATTGACCTTCATTTTTAACTGTCATATCAGGATTTTTCGCAAATTGCAAATTTCAAAGTTAAGAAGTTCAATGTTAAAATTGAATTTTCTCCCCCATCTCATCGGACCACTCAGCTGTTTAGTTGTAAGAATCCCAGGATAAGCAAAAATATCGAATAATTTTTTTAATAAAATAAAATTAAAAATGTTTTACATATGTTTTATAGTATGAAATTTTCGCTATATTTTAACTTACACATTTGCGATTTGCAAAAAAATTCTAACGTGATGGTTAAAAATGAAAGTCATTTTCAGATTCAGTGCTAAAAATTGCGCAAAAATCAATTATCAAAAGTTAAAAAACACAACCATCTCCTCTACTTTATAGTATTCGATTTTTGTTATTCTTTAAATTTGAAAATTTATGATTTGCGAAATATCCTGACATGATGGTTAAAAATTAAGGTAATTTTCGGATTCAGTGCTAAAAAATACATAAAAGTTAAAAACCCCTACAATCGCAGTCTTGTATTATCTAATGTAAAACTTTTTCTTAAACTCCTTGGCAGAAATCTATCCGAAAATTTTTGTGATATCCTGTAAAATAAGCATAAATGGTAACCACCGAAAATCTTAATAATATTAGATTGTTATCGGATTTGCGCCAGTATGTAAAATGCAATCTCAATCGGATATTTAAAAGTGGGTTAAAGTTCGAGTACAAATTTTGAACTGGAAAAACATACATACGATTGTTGAAGTAACATAAAAACGTATAAAAAAAACATAATTTTTGTTAAAAGAAATCATAAGAGAAACAGTCTCAAATTCTGACAAAATAAAACATATGTTATTTTAGCCAATTTGAGACTTAATCATAATACTTGTAGGATTTTTTTTTCAAAGCGCAGATACACATGAAGTAAGATCTTCGAATACTTTAAACACTTGGTATATGATCCCTCAAAGCCAAGCCGAACTCATTTGTTTTCAGAGTAGAAAAGTGGCATAAGTCATGGATTTTTAAAGTTTCATAACTCGCTCAATTTTAGCGTTATATGAATGGGACTTTTTTTTTTGTCTTACTTGTCAGTGTAATAGGAAAAAATTACTAAATATAACTTATAGGACCGGGGGACCGTATAAAAATTTAAATTACGTAATTTTTTAAGAAATATTTTTATTGACCCAAATCGCTTTTAAAATGTTTCTTCACCTGATTTAAAACATTTTTGTAATTGGAACTGTATGTCTATGACTAACGGTTTAGGAATTAGCCATTGGACACCGTTGAGACCGGACACCCTGAAATTTTCTAATGTGGCAATCAATAATTTGGACTAAAATCAAATCTAGCGGACTGTCAATACTGCAGAAATTGTAAAATATTAATTCTCGTTAGACCAATGTTAAAATCCACATAGAGCGATGAAAAAATTTTAGTCTAGTTATTTGAAGTTTTTAATTTATCTTTTAATTTTCGTTAACCCCTTGAATGGCGGTGGTTCATTTTTGGACCATTTAATTTTAAATCCTGAACGCCACGTTTACTCCAGAATTATGAAATCAGAAATTTTCCTTTTATCAAGTACATGAGGAAAAGTTTCACTGATTTCCAAGTAAATTTCGTTGTAAATTCAGGTGTCAGTCAATCAATTTAGCATTTTACGAGTAGAAGTGCTCAGCACCTGAAGGGGTTAAAGTTTTAGTCTTAATTTAAACGATTTCAGATCTAAGATCCAGTATTGCTTGTCTGTTCTTTCTACCGTTTGCTGAACATGAAATTCAATCTAGCCCCTTAAAGGTAGCTTAATATTTGGAAAAACCATAAAAAAGTACTTATATTTTTATTACAGAAATTGAATAATTATAAGGTTTCTATATAAAATATGCAATTAGTTTTTTTTAAGGCGAAAAAAAGATGGAAAAGCCATCATGCGAGAATTCTGCGTTTTAATGTTTGTTTTACACCATACAAATTAATGCAAATAAGACCTTTATTTTTCACACTTTAGATCCTTATTTATCATCATCAAACAAATGTTTACAAATAAGATTTGAAATAATATAATATACATTAAATTTAGATTATCAATATTTTTTTATTGTGATATATTACGAAACATGCAATACAAAGTCCAACATCACAATCAGAGCCAAAAACCAAACGTGAACGCTTATATTTAAAGATATCAAAGCCAGTTAAATTTTTCTGGTTTCAGAAGTTTTTTACAGCTATAAATTTCCAGCCCGGAAATATGACGGGCACGAGAAATAACGAGCGACACCTCAGCCCGTGATATTGACGGCAGCGAGAATTAAGGGGCTAGTGTGCTAAAATATTTAACAGGTACTGGGCACACTCTAAATTTCTTAGATGAGGTTAGAAACATATTCTCTATGTCTACGAGCAGCGTAATGCCAGGAGACGCTAGATCCTTTTACTGTCAGTATTATTTTACACTAAAATTGGCCTTATTTAATATTTGAACATGATACGATTTAACTGAGGCCAATTTTAGGAAACAGCAATATGCGTAGTAACGTGATCGAGCGTCTCCTGGCGTGGCGCTGCAGCATTGGTACCTACTAAGTTTATCATTCCATTTATTTTGCAGGAAAGATAAGGAATAATGCGTTAGTTGGAGTTATGTATATAAAAGAGGACACATATAGTGTACTCTCTACCAGTTCCAAGTGAAATAACTGAGGAGGTTGTCACAAGATGGCGGCTTTTTTTTACATCGGATCAACAGTTTCTGATTACCGCCAATTCAAACCTGCACTAGATGATTTTTAATAGAAAAATTCTCCTTATTTTATTGGTTTATTCCTGCAAAATTTCTCTCACAAATACGGTGAAATTTTCTGTTCGTTTTTAATTGTGGGACTCGGTTATTATGATCTTTTTCATTGACACGGGCAGGATGTTGTCTAGGTTGTCACAACATGGTGGAAAAGCAGAGCCTAACTACAGAAAAAGTAATCTCCAACCAGTAAAAATGAATATATGTTTCTGCCATTTTTTTTATGACTGAGATTTTGCATTAATAAGTTATTTAAATAAGGAGAAAATTTCTTTTTAAATTTACTGGTGGAAGTTTCACCCGTTGGTAATCTAACCCAGCGAAATCGGTTACTGTTGAAACTTCACTATTTTAAGGATATGTCAGTTCCTTTTTCTTAATAGTTCTATGATGACTTTTTGCTTTAAATTTTGTTCTATGCTAGATGGGTATGAGTGTGTTGCGGCTGAGTGGTATGTCATTTGGTTCTAGGTTTTTAAACCCGGAGTCGAATACTGGCTACGGCATAGCTGCCAAATTCTAGCCTTTTTTATACCACAAAAATTTAATAGTAAATTTTACTTTTTTTAATCGTGTAACTGTCGATTAAATAAGGAAAAAAATTCTATTAAATTTATGGTACAAAAAAGCGCAAGAGTTGGCAGCTATGCTGAGGGAATCTTGAAAAAAAGGATTTTTTTCCAGTGTTAATGTATTTAGTCAAGTTATAAAAAATAATTTAAAACAATTTTAACAATAGATAATGTGACTTTTTCATATGCGTTATAGTCGTCGCAGCTTTAACCCCTTAACTGTTTTTCCCGAGTATCGATCGGCCAAAAACGTTTGCTATATTCGATACTAAAAGCATTTGGATGCCACTTAATTTTAACTGTAATATTTGGTGTGTTAACCCTTTATCTACTGACGGTACTTATAAGTACCACTCACTTTAAACTTTCATCCCATAGTAAATACTACTAATATTCTAATGGCACTATGCAAAAACACTCTTTTATCTCCACTTTATCCGGATACATGGCAGCAGTAGTTCAAGGTTCGTTATTTTACCGAAGAAGGAGTATAGCTTTGACACAGACGAGGGGTTTTGTGCCGACATTTTGTACAGATTTTCACGCTCGTCTTTTTATTGCTGCAAACACAGTAAAGGATATGAGATAAGTGTGGGATTTTTTTATGTGTTTATTATGTTCTTAGAATACAGTTTGACTAGCTATTTTAGGCGAACGGTGTATGTATTTGATTTAACAGTTGAATTAATTGGTGTTACTCATAAGTACCACCGGTACCAGTGTTGCCAGTGGTACTTTTTTTAAAATTCAGATTTCTTGATTGCCACAACTTATTTGAAACAGTAAAATTCCCTTTGTTTTCGCCTTACTTGATATGTCATTAATAAAGGCGAATCTTACAATTTCAAAAAAGTGGTGCCAATTAAGAATCTGAATTTTAAAAATGTGGCCCATCTGGCAACACTGGTCAGTACACTGGTTGTTGGAGAAAAGCTTCTTGTTTACTTTTCGTCTGTGTAGTTATCCATCGTTTTCATCTGCTTTATAATGTAATTACTAAAACGTAGTGTAGTAATGATTTCCCATGTATTTCTTTTCTGTTTCATTGTGTTATTTTTTTTATAGGAAATTGAAAGAGTTGTGGCACCGGCACTTTTTTGCTATGCTAGAAATGGCATATGTAAATTCATATATTGCATATGTGGAGATATGAGAGAACATGTTGTCCCTGGAATATAAACGTCACATAAATAAAGGACTGCTAACAAGGTCGAAACTGTTTCAGTGACAAAGCATTTTCAATTCTAAAGTGTTGAAGTGAATGATTGGCACCGGAATTTGCCAAAAGATTTATTTGTAAATAAGAAAAAGCCTATATTTCGCATACTTATTAAATCGAAAATATTTTCTGGTGCGATTTGAAATGCCATGGGGTTTTTTTGTTACGCTATGTTAGTCATAGTGTACTGACGGTACATTAAAGTACCACTTTAAATAATTACCTCTAAAAAATTAAATTTTCCATGGGTAAGTATTTCTTTTTATGTTTATCCTTTAATTTACTTTGTAGTAACTCAAAAAATAATTACATGAAAAATCTTGCAGTAGATAATAATGCCGTAGATATAGTGTTAATCAAAATATGCATGTGCGATGCGTTTAAAAATTTGGACAATATCTCATAAGAAAAAAATAACATAATACTTAAATTAATTTTCTAATTAGGTATGATGAACGAACATTTCTCTCAAAATTGATAAGTGCGTTTTTCAATAACTTATATATCGCTAACAAAACATTTAACATTTAATGAATATTAACATTTAATGATCATATTGCAGCAGATAAAGGGTTAAATGACATACGTCTTTCGATTGTACAAAGCCAAATAATTTAGTAAAAATCAATGATGCCGGGTCCTTTTTATTTTAATTTATTGTCTCGAAAAGAAAAAAAAGAAACTGTTAAGGGAGAAAGAAAAATAAACTAAAAAAATAAATAAATAAACTGTAAATTTCGTATACAGAGTGTTTCATAAAAAATGTGCAAAACTTTAAGAGGTGATATTACACATCCAAACATACAACTTTCTTCAGAGAATGCATGTTCGGAAATAAAACGCAACGATGCTGGCGCATTTGGAAACTTGCTCCACTGTTGCCAGTGGGATACTATTTTTTATATTCAGATTTATTGATTGCCCTCATTTTTTTCGAAATAGCGAAATTCGCCTTATTTAATGACATATTAATTAAGGCTAAAACAAGGGAAATTTAACAATTTCAAAAAAGTTGTGCCAATCAATAAATAAGAATTTTTAAAAAGTAGAACACTGACAATTCTGAATATCTCCTTTGGCTCCTTCGAGCATCTTTGCGTTTTTATTTCCGACCGTACATTCTTTGACAATTTTTTTTGTTTTGATGTGTACTATCACCTCTAAAAGTTTTGCCTATCTTTTATGAAACACCCGTTATTTAGATATTTCAATACAATGATTTGGATGAATTCACTGTTGTTCTTTGTTTCGTTTTCGTGGGCGCAAAGCACAATTACTTGCGTTTTAGTGATAGCAGTTGTAATGAATTTTATATTTTTACAGAATATAACACAGCCAGTTATCTGAAATCACTGGTTTTTTTAGGCCTACATACGCGTTATAGTTATAGACGATTTCATTAATTTACTATTTTTTCATATACCGTTATTTCCGGTGTATAGCCCGCAGATCAAACAATTCAGTTTGGACCCAGAAATTTTATTCAGCATTTGAAGACCAATATTTACCGTGATCTTAAAAGTTACATTTTATTTTTAAAAATTTCTGGGTCGAAACACGGTTGTTGGATCCGCGGTCTATACACCGGAAATTACGGTACATATTTCTCATATTTTCAGAGTGAAAATGTTGTAACATTCTGAAAAAATGCATAATTAACCGATCGATTTTTTAAAATGAAAGTACAGTGTTAGCAAGAAATATTTTGCTCACTTCAGAGAGAACTAGAATACGTTCTGTTGATCCGAATGAGATTAAATTTGAACTACAGATAATGCAAATGATACACTTGACATTTATTAAAAAAGTACAATAATAAAAAATACAAAATTCCGGTGATAGGGGGCGCTGTAATACACATGAAAATTTAATTCGCTTTATGCTATTTCCATGAGTAATTGTAGTATGAGTCACATGCTACGAGGTTTGGCTACCAGTATTTTAGAACGGAAAAATGTGACTTATTTTATGGGAGATATCTCATTAATTGAATAAGGCCAAGCTAACTCTACGAAAATAACGGTGGCCAACGAGTATAGCAGTTATCAGCTATATGACTTACACTACAAATATCCATGGAACTAGCCTTTATAAATAATAAGTAATTAAAAAAAAGTGAAACTGGTCAATAGACAAGCAAAATCCGCCGTAAGTTTTTTCATACAGTGGAATACGGCATATCCAGTACTCGGGAAACAACTGGCAAACTCACACTATGCAGAGAGTGTTTTCTGGCTTGAAAGACCTCGGTACCCAGGTCGAAATTCATGCTGGTATTTGTTTGCTAGACAAGCATTAAATGCTGTATCCCAGCAAAGTTAACTAGCATAAACTATCATAACACATTTGCTGGTTCCACCATAATTACCAGCAAGTCATGGTGTGTATTGGAACACTTTTACTGCTTGGCCAGCATACATATTCAAGCTTGTGTTGCTTGAATATGTTGCTGGTCTAGCAGCAATCAAGACCACCACTTGCTTGTAATTTCTGCTTTCTAGCAGTAATTCACCAGCAACAGATACTATTTTTTTGTTGCCAGTCTACCATTCCATTTCTACCATCAGTTGCTTTTAATTTTCTAGCATCAGTTGCTTTTAATTTTCTAGCATCAGTTGCTTTTAATTTTTGCTATGCTGGCATTACATTTCTAGCATCACTTGCTTTTATTTTTTGCTATTCTAGCATTATTTTTCTAGCATCACTTGCTTTTATTTTTTGCTAGTATCCCGGTTAGAAAAAAAAAGACGCTGGTGGCACCATCTTTGGAGATTTTCTGAAATACCTACAGCTTTTACAAGGAGAAACTTAGGTCGGCTTTTCTTTTCCTCTGACAAGGACAGAGCTCACTATCTCCGGTTTGGAAGCCAGATGCTTTACTTACTTCGCCACTGGGGTCGTGTTTGCGAACGATTTTAAATGCGTGTAATGGGTGTAGAGCTGATTCTGCTCTGTGTTGATATTTTTATAAGATAGAGGGTTATCGATTATTATAAGATTATTTATAAGACATACAATTTATTGATGCTGTTATCCACCAAGTTTCAATTAATAAGGTTGATTTATTATTAGGGTTTTTTCTATGTTTAATGGATAATTAAAATATGGTTTGATTATTATAATTCATTTGTGGAATTTCCTTTGCTTAATGAATGGTTTGAATATGGTCATAATTATTTGTTTCAGAAAAATAAAAGATTTTGAAGTGTATTTAGGATAGAATTTATAAATTTCGGATGGGGTTAAAATTTTAAAAGTTAGTCCTTATTGGAGGAGGGGGTGTCAATTGTACATATTTTCAATTCGACTGTTGTAAACTTATTTCTTAAATGAAACAGTGCTCCTTGAATTTTGAAATTTAACTGACTAAATTCTCATTTTAAAAAGCACGGTTTTTTTTCTTTATAATTAAAATAATTAAACACTCAGAGAATGAACAGCTAAGAATTTTATGATGGGTGGAGGGGAAGTGCTTTTTACAAAAAATCCTTCACGGAAATTAATTTTCAGATTTTTTTTTTTTTTTTTATATTTATGTGTTAAATTTTTATCTAAACCAGGGGGGTGGGCACTTTTTCCCAATAAACCCTTTATAGAAATTAATTTCCATTTTTTTTTTAGATTTATGTGTTTAGATTTTATCTAAAACGGGTAGAAGAAGGCAGTATTGAATTTACGTTGTAGTGGTTACGTTGTAGTCGCCCCTGGATTTTGAAATTTAACAAAATAATATTTTTCTCTGATTTTAATAAACATAGCAAATTTAATCTTTCGAGAAACTTAAAAGAATTAAATACTAACAGAAAGTGCAGCTATGAATTTTCTTTCAATTCGGGGGGGGGGGGGGGTCCCTTTAAGTCTATCATTGAAATTATTTGTTAATTTTTTTAAGTTTATGTGTTAAAAAATTATCTCAAACGTGTTCAAGGGAGAGTGTTTAATTCAGGTGGCGGTGACACAGCCCTCCCCACCCCCCTCCTAGCTTTTGAAATTTAATAAACAAAATTTTATTTTTCTCCCATTTTTATAGATATAGAAAATTTATAATTTACATGTAACCTAATATAATTTAACAGTAAGAGAAAAATCAGTTTAAAATTTTCTGTTGGGGGGGGGGGGGGGGGGATTACTCTTCTATATCCGCTTTGGTAATTAATTTTTAGTTCTGTTTCTTTTGATATTTAGATGTTGAAAACTAATCTCAATTGGGTGATTTAAGACAGTATGATATTCTGGAGAGGGCCAGCCCGCATTTTAGATTTTAATGAACAAAAAAAAAATTTCACATTTTTTAAAGATATACTGCATTTTTTTCGAGTAAGTTAGAATATTTAAATTCTAAGAAACAGAAGAAAAATTCCTTTATAGGGGGCGGGGGTCCCCTAGAAGACTCTCCCAGAAGTTAAATCCCTCATAGAATTTAATCCACCCCCATAGAAATTAATTTAAAAAATAGAAGTTATATTTTACATCTTGCAAAATTGCAATGTACAGTGAAACCTCCATAACGCAAACTCCTGAATATTCCGTTAAGGGAAGAGGGCTTAGGTGATCCATTAAGCCTCCCTCGAATTTGAAATTTAACTAAGTTTTTTCTCCGATTTTGAAAAACAAATTGAAATTTTATCTTTTCTCTTAGCTTAAAATAAAAGAGAAACTAAGAATTTTCTGTTGGGGGGTGGGGGGGAGGGACGGAGCTAGAAGAGAACTATTGTCTCGCCCCGGATTTGAAAAATTAATTTAATTTATAATTAAAATTTCCTTTTCTTCTATTTTCAAATACATAGTCAAATTTATACTTTCGTGTAACAAAAAAAAAAAAAAAAAAAAAAAAAAAAGCATTTGATGCTACCAAGCAATAACAAGCACACAATCCTTCATTTAAGTACCTACCTCATCATTATTGTTAAGAGACTTGTGTAGCAAATTAGCACATCTTACAGGCACATAGTACGTCATGCTCTTTTCTATCTAAGCTGGTTGCATAGCATATTATGCTGGCAAGCATAAAAAAGCATAAAATAGCATGTATAGGTACCTACCTCTCCATGCTTTGACAGAAGCTTAAACACCAAATAAACACATAAAATGCTTATACATAGCTTGTGATGCTATTTCTTCCTGAGCTGGCTGCATGGCATATTATGCGGGCAAGCATAAAAAAGCATATAATAGCACGTTAAGGTACCTACCTCTCCATGCTTTGAAAGAAGCTTAAACAGCAAATAAGCATAATATGCTTGTACATAGCTTGCCATGCTATTTCTCAATAAGCTGGCTGCATAGCATATTATATGCTGCCAAGCATAAAAAAGCATATAATAGCACGTTAAGGTAAGTACCTCTCCATGCTTTGGAAGAAGCTTGAACAGCAAATAAGCATAACATGCTTGTACATAGCTTGTCATGCTATTTCTCAATAAGCTGGGTGCATAGCATATTATGCGGGCAAGCAAAAAAAGCATATAATAGCACGTTAAGATACCTACCTCTCCATCCTTTGGAAGAAGCTTAAAATGCAAACAAGCATAAACTTCTTGTACGTAGCTTGTTATGCTATTTCTACCTAAGCTGGCTGCATAGCATATAATGCTGGCAAGCATAAAAAGGCATATAATAGCACGTTAAAGTACCTACATCACCATGCTTTGGAAGAAGCTTAAACAGCAAACAAGCATAAAATGCTTGTATATAGGTTGTCATGCTATTACTGTGTAAGCTAGCTATATAGCATTTGATGCTGACTAGCATTATAAAGCATATACTAGCATGAAAATCTAGCACACAAAGCAATACATAGCAATAACTAGCACATTTCTGATGCTAGTACCAGCAAGAATTTTGACCTGGGTAGCCACACTTTCGATGCCAGAACTCTGGACTTACTTTCTTCCTCTATCTTGAAGAATGCTAAGTTGTTGAGTTATTTAAAATTTCTTTATCATCTTACGTAGGGCAAATGGAGGTATTGGACCCAGTGTTGCCAGTGGGCTATTTCTTTTTAAATTCAGATTTCTTGATTGGCACCACTTTTCTGAAATGGTAAATTTCCCCTTGTTTTCGCCTTAACTAATATGCAATTAAATAATGCGAATTTTGCTGTTTCAAAAGAGTGGTGCCAATCAAGAAATCTGACTTTTAAAAAAAAGTTGCCCACTGGCAACACTGATTGGACCTCGAACTCTTCGTATCAGCTTCATACGGCAGGATTCTATTATAGCTGATATTTTGGCTCTGGCAGAACGATTTTACCAGTAGGTCTTTTTCATTCAGTGATGGTATTACGTGCAGAGAAGTAACTAATGCTCGTTCAGAATCCACTTTCTTTTCAACCCTTTTAGGGGCAAGGCATTTCTGCTCTAAAAATGTTCAAATATTTAATTCACACCGCAATTTAAGAAGAAATTTATTTGAAAATAATCAAAAGCTTTTTTTTTTTCGGGTATATTATGAGATAGAAAGTGTACTAAAATATTTATGGTCTCATTTGTTAATTTCGGCATTAAAATTTTAACCGTTTGCAGACTGCAAACTGCGCCCCTGAAGGGGTTAAATAACGAATAATGCTAATAGAGATGCGCTGTAACTCAAATGATGTTTCACATTTTCAATGTATGCAAATAAATAGCATTTGTATAATAAATAGCATCGCCATCCACTGGTGAATTTTCATAATAAAGTTTTTTTACTTAATAATGTCAAGCGCATCATTTGAATTATCTGTATTTCAAAATTGATTTCCTTTGGACCAATAGAATAGATTCTAGACCACTCTGAAGTGGGAAAATTATTTCTTGTAATCTCCGCATGGTAGTGAGAGTGTGTCAGTTGTTTCCCGAGTCTTGGATATGCCGTATGCCACTGTACAAAAAACCTTACGGCAGATTTTGCATTTTTATTGACCAGTTTTAATTTTTAATATTATTTATAAAGCGAACTAATTATTTTATGTGTATTACAGCCCTCTCTATCATCGGATTTTTGTATTTTTTATTTTTTTTAATTTTTTATAAATGTCAAGCGCATTATTTGGATTATCTGTAGTTCAAATTTGGTGTCATTTGGACCAATAGAAAAAAATTCTAGAGACTTCTGAAGTGGTCAACTTATTTCTTGCTAACCCTGTATATAATTTTTAAAATGACTTAGTTTTTCTTTTTAACGATACTCTTCAATTTACTTTTACTTTTCTTCTTTTATCCGTTTCGATATAAATTTTATATTAAAAAAGTCTAATATTTATGATTTAATTAAAGCTTTGTAGAACATAATTCTGGTTTGGGAATTATCTGCTCACGCATGAAACATGCTAAGTGAATTTCTCAGTACTAAACGTCAGACTTTTTTAACATTTTTCATAATTTTCCCCACTTGCAGAATAAATGCAATGAACTACTTCAGAGGAATAGAGAGTGGAATATAAGGTGTAGCAAAAAATGATGCGTTAGTTCCCATTCTATTATTCGTAACTATCCGAATAAGTAAGATATTTAGTATTTTGGAAATTGTATGTAATTATATATTGAAATGCAGAACATATAATTTAATTTTTCACAACCATAGATTAACCCTTTATCTACGGAATTATGATCTACTGCAATTTTTTTAATGTAATATTTTTTTTTTCAGTTACTACAATGAAAATTAAAGGATAAACATAAATAAAATACTCACCCGTGAGAAATTTAATTATTTAGAGGTAATTAATTAAAGTGGTACTTTAAAGTACCGTCAGTACACGATGACTAAAATATCGTAACAGTAAATCTACAAAGTATTTCAACTGGCACCAGAAAATATTTTCGATTTAATAAGTATGTGAAATATAGGCCCCTTTTTCTTATTTACAAATAAATCGTTTGGCAAATTCCGGTGCCAATCATTTATTTCAACACTTTAGAATAGAAAATGCTTTGTTCCTGAAAGGGTTAATGAAACTTATTTTTTTATGTTTCGATCCTGTTAGATGTCCTTTAGTTATCAGACATCAATATTCCAGGGACAACATGTTCTCTCGCATCTCCATATATGCAATATATGGATTTACATTTATCATTTCTAGCATAGCAAAAACGAGCCGATGCCACAAATTTTACGATTTCCTAAAAAAAATAACAATGAAACATAAAGCAAATACCACGGAAATCATTACGACACCACATTTTAGTAATTACATTTTAAAACAGATGAAAACGATGGATAACTACACAGGCGAAAAGTAAACAAGAAGTTTTTCTCCAACATCCAGTGTACTGACGGTACTTATAAGTACCACCGAGTAATTCGATTGTTAAATGAAATACATACACAGTTCACGTAAAATAGCTAGTCATATTGAATTCTAAGATCATAATGGACACATAAAAAAAATCCAAAACTTATCTTATATCCTTTACTGTGTTTGTAGCAATAAAAAGACGAGCGTAGCAATCTGTGCGAAATATCGGCGCAAAACACATCGACTGCATCAAAGATAGCCTCATTCCTATCTAAAATAACAAACTGAGAACTACTGCTGCAATGTATTCGGATAAAGTGGAGTTAAAAGAGCGTTTTTTGCAAAGTACCAGTAGAATATTAGTAATATTCACTATGGTGCAAAAGTTTAAATTGAGTGGTACGTATAAGTACCGTCAGTAGATAAAGGGTTAAAGTAGATGCCTTCAAAAGTTAGCCGGAGAGTGAACAAGTTACCATTATTTTCAGAAAATTCCTTATTCAAAGACAAAAAGATTCCGTTTAAAAGGACAATGATTCACTTGTAAAAATTTTGACGGCAAAAGACTATTACGAAAAGAGTTTAAAGAACTGTAGTTTAAAACATAAAAGATTTACCACCATTGAATACCAGATTTTAATATTATTAACAGCTTTATTTATTCACTGGCTTCACTTATTAAAAAAGGCAAATAATACGATGAAAGTTGTAACGATATTCTAGCGTCGTGATGCAAAAGAATTATGAGCACTATATTACATATATATAATATACATTTTAATAATACTTCATAAATGTACTAATTTTCCAGTCTGATGAAAAATATTACGTAAAAAGTATCGGAAATCTCCAAAACTGTATTTGCTCGTAACTAAGACTTATTTGGAAAACATAAAAAACTATGGGATTTTTAGTTCATTGGAGACTAGAGCAATACTTTGGTTTAGAGTTTGTTATTCTCTTGAATATATTTTATCTCAAACTTTTAGAAACATTTTTTATCGATTTCAAAATGCTATTTTTACAAACGACTGGCGTCATTTTTCTGCATCACATGATTGATCATGATTCATCACTGCTACATTTTTCAAAATCGCAGATAAATATTCGAAATGGAAGCAAATAAATGCAATTTTTAAAAACCGGAAAAAAGAACTTATGTTCTAGTTTACAAAGAGGAGTTTTAATTTATCATAAAATGTATTTATTTAGATTTATTATTATACACAAATTGTTTGTTCATACAATTGGGTATTAATTAATTAGTTTTAAATGAACTTTAGACATTTTAAAATTAATAAAAGAACACAAAAAATAATTGTTAAAATTAATGTTGGTTTTAATATATTGGGTTGGCAACTAAGTTCCCGCCGTTTGTTTAAATACATTTTTCTTCTACCGGAATATATATTCTATTTTATTGATGGAGTTAATTTATGCTAAATTTCAAATCTCTAAAATGTAACGTTAACTATAGAATGCCATCTGGGCTGAAACCTAAGCTCCCACCGTGCTTTAGAATATATTTTTTGTACCGAATCTAGGTTTTTTTTTTTTTTTTTTGATCGAGCTAATTTATGTTAAATTTCAGATCATTAACTCTTTGCACTCGTATGTCTCCAACCGTATGTCACTATTTTTTTTTTTTTTTTTGAGAAAATGGTGTGAGGTAGAATTAAAAAAAATAGTCACTTGTGGCAGCCCTGCATTGCCTAATTGCATAGTGTAACTCATTTAACAAATGTTATTTTAATCAAAGTTATCAAAGTACTATTTCAATTAGCTTCATCCTTTCAAATTATCAAAACTTTTTTCGTATAAGTTATCAGTAACATGTAATCAAGATAAATAATTATGAAGAAGATATCAGTTGAGGCTTTGATCTTTGTTATTATAGCATGAAATATCAGCAAAAGTTGAAAAAATACTTTATTTTCATTAAAATATAAACATACCGTTATTTTCATCGTCTCTAAAGTTGGATGCGAACTTCTTATATTAATATTAGCCATTAAAAAATAATTTAACGTACAATTAGTTATTAATAAATATATTTCCAAATATGAAGTCCCGTTTGCCAACTAGAACATGCATGTAAACATTCGCAATCTTGACTTGAGCTTCTAATCTCAGTACCGCCGACTAAAGGGCATAGCCGGATAAGCATTGGAGACATGCCTTTTAATCAAATTTCCTGATTTTTTCCCCAGACGTAGCTATATATCTGACAATATATTTCCCCTATTATCACCCTATAAGTATTGATATTTAATGACATAAAAATGTTTTTTCGATTTAAAAAAAAACGGATTTTCTTAAAAACTGTTGAATGGAATTTCATGCCATTAATTGAGGATATATAGATACCAAAGATGCATAACTGGTAATTTTTGTATAATTTTCTGTTTATAAAAACTGTGTGAAATAGCGAAATAAAAACTTAAGCGAAATAAAAATTTAAATTAATTGGGCGGAGCTACTCAATTTCCACACCCGAAGAATTTTTGGAATAAACAGTTACAGAATTGTTGTATTTTAAATTTTAATGAACACATTAGTAACATTCTCAACACTGTCGATTTCAAAATGAACATGATGTTGAAAAACATAGCTTATATGCTAAATGGAATCTAAAATACATCCATTGACATATTGTCTGCTGACTTTGTTAACAAAAATTCTTCGGATGGTGAAGTTATGTAGCTCCGCCCCAAATAACGCCTTAAAATGAATTTCAATAATTTTAATATATATTTTTGTAAATATTTATATGTAGTACCCAACGCAAACTTTCAGCATTTATATGGAACATACGGGCACATATGGAGAATTTTTTACAGGAAAATGGTAATTTTCGGATAACCATAAGATATCATTTTTATTCTTTTAATTGTTATTTCGCTATTTCACACTGTTTTTATAAACAGAAAATTATACAAAAATTACCAGTTTTCCATCTTTGGCATCTATATATCCTCAGTAAATGGCATGAAATTCCGCGTAGCAGTTTTTGAGAAAAACCGTTTTTTTAAAAAATCGAAAAAACATTTTTATGTCATTAAATATCAATATTTATAGGGTGATATTAGGGGAAATACATTGTCAGGTATGTAGTCACATCTGGGTAAAAAATTAGTAAATTTGATTGAAAGGCATGTTTCCAATGCTTATCCGGCTATGCCCTTTAAGTCTTTTCGCAGTAGAATATTTAGATTTATAAATGAAACTTTTCATTTCCATTTAAATATGACGTCATTTTTCCTCACTGAAGCATTTCGACTACCTCTGATATTAGAGTCTCAGACTCAGTAACAGTGGAATTAAAAAATATTTAACCCCTTAACGCTCGAATTAAATTACGGTTGAAACATTCAAATTGCTTATTGGCACCACTTTTATGAAAAAGAAATATTCACCTTATTTAATGACAGGGGAAAACGATACTAAAATATAGCCAATTTCACTATTTTTTAAAACTGGTGGGAATCAAAAAATTTGAGTAAAAGACACAGCCCGTGAATATGACGGGAGCGAGAATTAACCCTTAAGTGCCACAGACGTATATATCCGTCGCGCATAGTCCATGCGTTAAGTGCCACTGACGCATATATACGTCAGTCCAAAATATTGTCCTTTATACTGCGGTGTACCAGTAAAACCACTCCCACGGCTTTGGAATAAATAAAAAAAGAAAAAAAAAAGAAAAAGGACTTTGAAGGTGTTTTTGAAAGACTGACCTATTTCAGAGGAGAAGGGGTAGAAGGAACTACCTTCATAAAGGCTATCGCACTGAGCTAGTGACGTGAAAATACAAGCGAATTTTTTTCCATATTTGACAATGCTCCGCCTTTTTTGTACACCACTATTATTTTAGAGAAAATATTGTTTGATTTGCCGTTCACTTTTCGCCTTTTTGTCGCATTGATATTTTGATGTCACTACCTCAGTCTCACAGCTTTAGCCATGCAGTTTCTCGAATTTTCTAGAATTTCGTAAGAGTATGTCTGATAGTGAGTTGGATGACGACTTTCCGTCATCTTCTGGATCAGAGACGTCAGAATATGATATGTCAGATGAAGAGGATTCAGATAACGACTATTCTATGAAAGATGTCTGAAACTGGGCATGATTGGATATAAAAAAGTTACCTATGCCACCTTCACGGTTTCCATTTTCAGGACAACCAGGAATAAATAAAAATGTAACAGATGTTACGAACCCACTTTTATTTTTTGAATTATTTTTTGATCAGAAGCTGGTGCTTCATATTGTTACAGAAATTAACCGTTTTGCAGACCAGTATAACAACCAGCATCCTGGAAAAGAGAAATCAAGGACGAAGAAATGTATGCTTTTAGAAGAAATATATGTTTTTTCCTCACGTTGCGCTTTACTGATCTAAAAACAAATTGATAGAAACTGCAATTTTTGGGAAATTTATGAGCAGAAATCGCTTTCGACTTATCATGAAATTTCTGCACTTTTCTGATAACAGTACTTTTGATAAAAATTCACATCCAAATCCAAAACTAAGTAAAATATGGCCTGTTTTTTCTGACATGATGAAGAAATTTTCATGTGTCTATACACCTGAAAAGGACCTGAGCATTGATGAGAGCTTGATGCCTTTCAAAGGCAGGCTATCATGGGTACAACACATACCAATGAAAAGAGATCGCTTTGGAGTAAAACTCTTTGTACTTGCTGAAGCAGAGACAGGATATATTCACAATACGATCGTGTACACAAGGCAGAGTACAATCTTTGATAAAAAGTATGAGAACTATGTAGTCGCAACAAAAGCAGTGATGACGCTTATTGGATCTTTTTGGGGAAAAGGTTATTGTTTAATTGCGGACAATTTTTATCTCTCACCAGAATTAGCAGAACTTCTTATCCAAAATTCAACTGACGTATATGGAACTCTTCGTCCTAATCGACGTGATTTGCCGGAAAAATTCAACAAACTTACTTTGAAGAAAGGCGAAATAGCCCTTTCCAAAGGGGCAAAATTGCCGTGTTGAGATGGCCTGACAAAAAAGATGTGTCGCTTCTTAGTTCTATCCATACAGCAAATTGCTCTGAAACTGAAAAAAATATCATGAAGCCAGCTATTGTTATAGATTATAACTTGAAGATGGGTCGGGTTGATAGAGCAGATCAGGCATTAGTTTGTTATTCAACAACACGAAAAAGACAGAAGAGGTATTATTTAACAATATTTCGCCATCTATTAGATATGGCTATTTGGAATGCCTTCACATTACAAAAGAAACAACTCCGTAACGTTGATAATAACAACTTCCGCATGAATTTCGTGGAACGTATATTTGAGAAATTTCATATTCCTCCCCCACAACCTGCCAAACGACAGAAATTAGAAAGTGGCTGTCCGTTACGACTTTCTGCTAGATATTTCCGGACTTAGTAACATCAACGTCTTCAAAGAAAAATGCATCGAGAAGATGTGCGGTTTGTTCAATGAAAAACATTCGCCGTGAATCCCGCTATCAATGCACTGAAAGTGATGTTGGTTTATGTGTCCAACCATGTTTCAGGATATATCACACGGCCACTAAGTTCTAACATCTTTTTTATCATATTGTTACACTATAATTTTGCATTTTTGGTATAATTTTTGTACATAATTTTGTATTTTTGTTTCTTTTTGTATTTTCATGGAAGTACACAATGTTTATATTAAGAGCTTGTCTGTTATTTCCCCCAATACACCGCATAACTACGTGCACCTGTTTGGAAAACTATGGCACGGGGAATGAATCTCGTAAGTTTTTATCGGCAGGTAAGAGATTACAATAACTATTAATTGTTTAATATTTTACTTATGACAGTAATTTTTGCTCGTGCTGCAGATGTGCAGTACAAGAAAAAAGTTGACGTTATACGAAAAACACATCTCTGATTTTATCATTATTTTTGCAGTGCAATAATCCTTCCATTAAATCACATATCATTTTTTTGAAGAAAAAATCAAATAATGCATAAAGACATGACATAAAGAATCCGACTAAAATGAACGCAAGAAAAACTTTTTTCGTATAATGAAACGAATAGAACCAATATTGTTACCAACAAATTGCGTTCTAAAGCATACTTATTTATCGGAAGAGAATCAATAAATCATATTCGAAAAATATGAATTATTTACCTAGATGAATTTTTACATAAAAAGTTCTTTTTACGGAAATATGGTTTTGTTCACGTAAAACTCACTCCTGACTCTTTTGTTCGAGATGTATACAATAGTTTCCTATCGGTAGCTTAAGGGCACAGCTTTCAGTTATTAGTGAATCCACAAAAATTAAAAATTGAATGGAACATCTTCTATCTCTCAATGATTATTTACAGAGTTCGCACGCTCTTAAGCCACGCCCCATTTTGTAAGGCCACTAAGTTCTAACTGTGGCACTGGGGAGTGAATCTCGTAAGTTTTTCTCGGCACGTAAGGGGTTAAGGGGTTAAATAAAACAGCTTTATGTGCAAAAATACGCGTTTTCTTAACTTGTTGAAGGGCGGTGGTTAATTTGAGAACCACTTAATTTTTACCCCCAAAATAGCAATTTTAATCCCTAAATAGCAAATTGGCACCAGAATTGGAATGAAACTTTTCCTTTTATTACGTAAGTGAAGAAAATACTTTAATTATTTGGAAAATATTTTTTTATATAAATTCTGATGTCGATTAATCATTTTAGCTTATTACGAATAAAAGCACTTTGCTCCTGAAAGGGTTAGACGTGACATAATTTCCTGTTCAAATAGTAAAGAAATGTATTTATAGTTGTAATGGGAAAATGACATTAGTAAAAATATAGATCCCAACATTATTTTCCCTTTATATGTAATAGTGTTTCCTACTAGAATATAATTCATATCTGCCAAATTTTACGCTTTTTCCTCCCACTATTTTTCAACAGAAAAATCTGCCTTATTTAATAATAAATCTTTCGTGATGTAAGAAGACAAATTTTTCTGTTTAAAAATAGTGGTCGAAAAAAGGCGTACAAGTTGGCAGCTATGATTTTATCCTATCTCTAACAGAAATATTTATACCAGAATTTTCGATAAACATAGCGCATTTAATAAGTATGTTCAGAAAAACATTTATTTATTTCGAAAGCATTATGTTCGTAAATTCTTGTGACATTCTAATTAAAGCCTTGTGGAACCTAGAACTCTCAAAATATAAAAATTCCTTAACAACAACTGTCTTATTTCCTATTACTGTTTTCTTTTACAGTACTATTTAAATAATCACTCATTTTATTATGGTTTTAGTAGCATTTTAGCTTTTAGATATGGATGTACTAAAGTACAATTTATAAATGATTGTTACAGATTTTGTTTAGCAAAACAGTCTCCATAAATTATAACGTGCCTAAAAGTTGACATCCTATAAATAATCGCATTAAGACTTGCGTGATGCACACTATTATCTCTCATCTCAGTTAATAATGCAAGCAATGATAAATTATGAAATCAATCGCAGTAGTAGCATGATGAAATGTTGTGAAAGATACATTTTAATACTAATAGGTTAAATAAATCCATACTTCATGATATGATAAATGATAAAAATAAAGTAATTTCGTGCTGCATATCAAAACGATCAAAACCAATGTTTTACGATGAATATGAAAAATAACATTCAAAAGATAACATCTTTATTCTTTCTACAGATAAGTTTTGAGGGATTTTACACAGATTTCTTTTCTATATAATCTAGAATTTGTAATCAAAAATTAAATGACTCATTATTAATTTTATGTAAATAGTAATAAATTTGTTTTCGAAATAAATTTTTCACTTTAAATAAATATTTGAGAAATTTAATTGAGAAACGTTTCAAGTTAAAGATGATCATTTTCTTTATAAATAAACGCAGTTAACTATTAATAGAGGTGCAGCCATAGATAAGGGGCTAGAAATTTTGTACTGAATTTTTACGCCTTCTTTTACCACAGAATTCTGAGGAATAACTTTTTGTACCAAAATAATTCTATAAGCTGGGTTTTCTGCGATTAAATAAGGCAAAGAATATTATTCGAAAAAATTTTGGGGCTTACGACATTTTCTGTGTCAGTGAGTAGTACTCGGAGACCTGTGATAGATCACAGAAAGCAAGGACTATAATACACTAGCAAAAACTATGCTTTGTTTGGATTCGCGAAGCATTATTTAATAAGATAAATATTTGAAAGTAACAATATTTTTTTTTATATTACTTTTGAATCTTTATTAAGCAAAAACGTTGTTTTCTGTTTTGGCGCATTTTAATTTTAGAAATGTAAATTCAGCCAAATAACTGAAAATTTCCTCCGAATTTTTTATTTATGATATAACGCATTTAACAATTAATTTTGTTTGTTTACAATCCTTTTGTTGCCACTTTACAATGAAAAAATCATAATATAATTCTTTTAAAATGGTTAAGTACCGTCTGCGTAAATGATTTCACATAATAAGAATAAATTGTGTATATGAATTCTTAACACTAAAAAATAGTTTTATAATTGAATGTAAATAATTAAATTTTCACAAATTTTAATTCATTAAAAATATGCTATAATTTTCATAAAAAAGGTGTTTTAAATATTTCATAAAAGAAATCGTGAATCTATTTAATTAATCATGATTTTAGCTGTAATTACTAACCCCATGATTTATTTTTTTTCTGAAAATTCACAAGTTTCATTTTTTATTTGCAAAAATGCGTCCGCAATGAAAAAAATATGCAAAGTAAATTAATTAAAATAATAAATTTTTTAAGGTTATTCTGTAAAAAAAAAATAATATTGTACAAATCTGCAGATCATAATTTATTTTTATGTTTAATTTCAAGTCAAAATACTGAATAGATTTTTTTTCTTTTGTAAAGTGTACGACAAAATGTAATTTGTGTAGCCTAGTAGAGGATTCGCTTCGCTCATCCTAATAATGCTTGACTTACCGGGAATTTAATTATATAAATATAATAGTAATCCCATTTTATCTATCTATTTTTATTTTTTTAAGAAATCGTTTTTTTAAATCTAGTTAGCTTTTTGAAAACACTTTTTTGTGTGATTTGTATTTTATTTATTTTCTCATAAAATTTCTAGATTAAATCGAATACTTTTCTTTCGTACCGGTCAAATGACCGTTGTTGGTCTATTTAGATTTAATAATGTTTTCACTTACTTTTAATGCCTGCAAAATTGCATATGTGCCACTAAAATTGTAGAAAATGAAGTTTTCTGTGTTACTAAAACCATACATTTGACTATTGTGATATTTGAACTTTTGAAAAAAAATACGCAAATATGCAACTGCTGTTTATTAACACTAGAACGCTCGGAAGGAGTCGATTCAACTCCGACCATATGATTAAATGTCAACTGGAACCAGAAATTATTTCACAAAATAAGTTAAATTTTAAAAATGCAGTTTTACGTTAAATAAATCAGTCAAATAATTTTAAATAAAAATTCTGGTGTGGAATATTTTTTTGAAACTTGAGTAAAATTTCCGGGCATTTTAGTGTTAATTGTAATTTCATATGATTCCCCCGAAATTCTAAATAAACATGAAGAATTAATTTTTTAAGAACTCTGATATATAGGACGATGTCAGCAGATTATTAATAAACACATACTTTAAAACCATAATAGACATTTAGTTATTATTATTATTATTATTATTATTATTCGCATTTAACGTTGCTTTTTTCTTTTAACAGGGATGCAAGCTCTTGGCCACAAATGGCTGATTTTCACCACTGTATTTTAATAGCATTTTTCACTTTATTAAGTCTCTTAAATTCTGTCATTAAATAAGGTAAGGAGTACTATAAAAATTTAGTGGTAGCAATCAGCCATTTTGTGGCGCAGCGCCTGCCTCCCTACTTATATTCCTACAACCGCGGGAGACTTTTTCAGTTTGTTACTTTTTTTAAATTAAGATTGCTTAATTCACACCAATTTTTTGAAGTAGAAATAGTCACTTTATTTAATTACGGATTAAATAATGCGAGAATAAGCCGAATTATACGCTTTTAAAAAACTGATTGGAATGAAGCAATCTGAATATTAATAAAGTAGCCCACAAGAACACGAAAATAGCATTTCCCGCGGCTGGAGTGTTAATGAAAATGAATTCTTCCAGTGCCCAATGCACACTTCAGGATGCTTACTTTATAGTTTCCTAGTTCAAAATAAATATTCACTGGGAAACTGAGGTCCAGCTGTTGTCCCCTTGTTAAATAATGAAGTGTTGATATCTAATCAACAATTACTGTTAAGAACAGGCAGCTCTCATAATTTTCAAAACTTCATCGTGGCCCTTTTTATTCGCAACACCTTGACTTTGTGAAAATTTACTTTGTATTATGATTTCAAAAAAGAAGTCTAATGCCGGCTTCTGGGCTGTTACTTTTAAAGCCAATTCTATTTTTTTTTATTATTTTTATGGCACATTACTACAAGAATTGCAACAAAAGCTCACCACAAGGCGGGTTCCTACGACATTTCCAAGAGAAATCTAAAACGAAATTTTTCGTAAGGAGTTAGTGATGGAAAAAGATTTAATTTAGTCTCAATAAAAAAAAGGCCACTCCGATGGCCGCTAATGTAATTTTATTTTCATGATTTATTGTAAACTGAAGTTCTGACGTTTTCTGTACGGAAAGTGTCAAATAATTATTTCCCCAATACCCAGTGCTCACGGAATTGCGCCATTCAAAGGTTGTCAGTTTGACCTCGATTTTATTCTGAACTTTAGATTTCAGGCAATTAATAATGGAATAAAAAATTCCAGATTATGAAATCTCAAATTGATTGTCATTAAATAAAGAAAAATTAATATTCGTAATTTCTGGTATCAGCTAAAAATTTCTGAATTAAAAATGAGGCAATACTAGCAAACCAGGTGTGGCATAGTAAAAATCAAGTTAAATGAAATAATCACTTAAATTAAAATAGCAATTAAAGCCTTTGTGCAAGAATATTAAAAAGCAGAAAACCAACGTTTAAAAATGAACAAATAATACGTGAAACGCAGCAAACAGCTGTTTCGAATCTACTAGCGAGATTCTTCTTCAGTGCAAGATAGAGCAAGACACAGCGTGCTAGAAAAAGCAAGGATGAGCAAAATGAAAGGGATACACCCAATATACTTATATACCCGATAGGGGTAGCGAATGCGCCAAACAAAACCAATGTGACAGAAGTAGATGAAACGACTGAGTGGACAAGTAGCGACATTTACCGGGGAACGGGAGAAAAAGAAACCAAAAAGTGGAAATTAAATCAATGTTTTCCAAATACTTGGAAAATCAGGAATACTAGATAAGTCATTGACTAAAGAGTGAGAATCAATGATGTGTTAAGCTTCCCAAAACTCAAGATCAAGGTTAGAAGAACATTTCTAGATAATGATGGCTGAGGACAAATTGAACATATGTTTCAAAGACCACGGTTTTGAGCAATAGAAGATTGTTTGAGCTCCTGATTTTTAACATAACCTTCATGCTCTTTTAAACGAAATCTAAGAGCATGTTTAGTTTGCCCAATATAAGAAAGACCATACTGGCAAGTGACTTGGTAAATACCCTAGTTATCTAAGCAATCAATGGTGTGTTTATGATTTGAAAAATAGATTTTATTAACAGGAGAAAAAATAACATTAAAATCAAACCTTCTTAAGGTTTTAGCAACTTGCTGACTGATTTTAGGAAAAAATGGCAACGCAACTGAAGTATTCGAGTTGGAATTAGAATGCTTTTCAGAATGGACTGATTTGGTCAATTTCTTATAAATAGAATCTATAATATTTGAGAAATAACCACGATCAACAGCAATAGCTTTGAGGTAATTAAGTTCAGCACTGAGTAACTGAGGAGTGGAACAAATATTGATAGCCCGAAAAACAAAAGTATTAAAAGCAGCGAATTTCTGGTTAGGAGAATGAGAAGAATATCTGTGAGGTGGGAGACTGACAGCAAAAGGTTTACGAAAGACGGTAGTCTGAAAACCATTATCACAACGAATAACAAGGACATCCTGGAAGAAAAAGACAGGTATTGGTCTCAATTTCAGAGGTAAATTGGATGCAGGGATCAATGGAATGTGTAGATGTCGCTCCTTGTCCACTCAGTTGTTTCATCTGCTTCTGTCTCATTGATTGCTTTTGGCGCATTCGCTATCCGTATCGGCTATAAAAGTAGGAGTGTCTCTGTCATTTTGCTCAGCCTTGCTTTTTCTAGCACGCTGTGTCTTGCTCTATCTTGCACTGAAGAGGAATCTCGCTAGTAGATTCGAAACAGCTGTTTGCTGCTTTTCACGTATTATTTGCGTATTTTTAAACGTTGGTTTTCTGCTTTTTAATCACTTAAATGTTATACATTAATTTTATCAAGATTCTAAATAATAATAGAAAAATTGTTTACATAAGCCTTTTGTTGGAACAGAAGTGTTAATCATTAAAAATCATTTTACAACAGATCTTTTTTTATTATTTGCAGCTTTGCCACAGGCGACTATTTTTATAATCTAGTCGTATTTCTATTTAAACGTATTCTTTGTGGTAGGCTCCTATTGCAGTTGCTGCATGAGTACACGGTAAGAACTACATTTTAGAATAAAATGGTGTGAACTCTTTGAATTTGAAACCAGTAGTTGTCGGTGTGGCAATCTTGTATATGCAAATAGATTATCATATTCATAATAATTTTCTACAAAAATAAATAAATAAAAATTGTTTATATTTTCAGAAAAAAAATTCTGAAGTGTCGTTTTCAGTTCGCTGCAGTTCTAAATAATATTATCCAGTTGACATAATATACATTTCCCAAACATATTTCAGCTGCATGAATGTTAATCAAAACTGTTGCTATGCTCTTAATGCTGAATCTGTTTCCGGAGATAAAGATAATAAAGTATGGCATAAATAAGAAAATATTATTTGTTATGAAATGTAGTATTTATATGGCGGAACACTGCGCATTTTTTTTTTTTTTTTTTTTTTTTTTTTTGTATGAATCATATGACACAGTTTTAGATCTCTTTGTAACATTTTCTTAAACACTTTAAATTATGTAGTTGATATTGTGTTATTGTATTAAAAGACATTTTCGTTCTTGAAGTTTCTTTTTCGTTCAAACGTAAAATATATTATGTACCGTAATTTCCCGCGTATACGCCGCAGCAAAGATAATTCGATTTCCTACCAGAATTTGTTTTAAATAAAATGAGATTAGCTTTTGCTTAGCTTTATTTGACTTCATTTTTTTTTTTAAATTTCCGGTATGAAAAAGACTTAACCCTTTCAGGGGCAAGGCATTTCTGCTCAAAAAATGTTCAAATAATTAATTCACACCGCAATTAACAAACGAATTTATAATCAAATAATCAAAAGCCTTTTTTCACGTTTATTATGAGATCGAAATTGTACAAAAAAATTACTGGTGCTATTTGGATATTTAGGCATTAAAATTAACCGTTTGCAGACTGCAAACGGCGCCCCTCAAAGGGTTAACTAAGCCGCGGCGTATACGCGGGCTATTACGGTAATTTTCTTTATACACTTAGTAATTTTATTCTAATAACATTCATTTTTAACTGCTGATGTGATCACAAGCAATGAGTTTTTTTTATTTATTATTATTCAGACATTCCAAATTATCACAAGAAAACTTAAATAGATGTTTTTGTTTGACATAAATATAAGGAAATTCTCGAATAAAATAATACTCATAATTATCAATGAATACTATTCAAAAATGTCTGGGGGGGGGAGGGGGAAATTCAAAACCTCTGTCTGCTGTTTATGACGAGCGATTATCTACAGGAGGGATATAGGGATAACGGCCTGAAGGGGATGGATGCCCTGCGTAGGGCTTTCTAAGGGAACCTAAGCCGTATTTACGCAACTGTACACAAGGCTTGAAGTAAACCGCAGAAAACTCCGAACTGTTATGCCAACGGACGTGATTGGGTTAGAACCCAGCACCTACCGTCTACCAGCTTTGAGAGCAGAACCTCTCAGCCACTGGTGGGGATCAAAATCTCTGAATAAAAACTGCTACATTTGGCAAAACTAATCATAATCGCAGAATTCATGCACCCGAAAGAGGCAAACAGGCATGTTTAACCCTCCACCTACCAGACGCGTCCAATGAACAGGTACATTGAAAATATTTATTCAAACAAGATTTTTTTTTAAATAAACTAAACATTTAACCAAGATAATAATAAGTTAAATAAATATGTTAAAAACATTTAAATAAAAATTATAGTGTGGAATATTTTTATGAAACATGAGTAAAATTCCCTGTTAGTTATAGGGTTAAACAATAGCCGCCAATTCTTACGTTTTTGTACTACAAAAATTTAGTAGTAAATTTTACCTTCTTAAATTGTCGTAATCTCTCGATTAAACAAGTCAAAAATTTCCATTAAATTTTTGTGGTACAAAAAAGTGGAAGATGGTGGCAGCTATGGGTTAAACTACTAATATTGAATGGTTTTTTGTTCTAATTAATCGCTCTGATTTATTAACCCTTTCAGGGGTGGTGGTATGTTTATGAATCCACTTAATTTTAATTACCAAATGACAAAATTGCACCAGAAATTTAGTAAAAAAAGTTTCGGTTTATGATGTCTGTGAAATATAGCTTTTTCTTATTTGAAAATAAATTTATATATAAATTACGGTGTCAGTCATTCATTTAAACATTTTAGGAATGGAAGTGCTTTGCCCCTGAAAAAGTTAAGACAAAAGTAAAATTTAATTTACCGTAATTTCCGGCGTATAATCCGCGGAAAAAGCAATCATTTTTCGACCCAGAAATTTTTAAAAATAAAATGTAACTTTTTAGATCGCGATAAATATTTGGCTTGAATTTCTAAATAAAATTTCTGGGTCCAAACAGAATTGTTTGATCCGCGGATTATACACCGGAAATTACGGTACTTCTGGAAATTTGACTAATGTGGTGCAAGGTTTCCCCCATTGCCCATGTTCAGTCGGCGCTTATAGTTTTAATTATATACTTTAAATTATGTCTTCTTTCAGTTCGGATTATAAAAATGAGCTTTGCGGATTGCCTTCACAGGGCAATTGTAGCAAAATTATGCACTTAAATAAGAAAACTTAATTTTGACATCATATTTGGCTTCGGTAAATTTTCGAATATGATACCTAACGGGACATCATTCGATCATATAGTGTCGGCATTAGGGTTTAACTAGTGATGGGCGGAATAAATGACAGAATTATTTATGAATAATTGTACTATTCGAATGAATGATTCGGACATGCGCAAAAGCATAGCTGCCAATCTTTGTTTATTTATAATTTAATTTCTACCAGAAAATTTGTGTCGAAAAAAATTCTTATTTTAATTAGATTTAATAGAGACCGTGGTGGGCAGAATAATTTTTTTTGCTATCGAACAAAACTGCATACACATTAACACTTGTAGGGGCAAGGAATGAATGAAAAAGGATGAAATGAGTGAATGGCACCAGAATTTATGAGCAAATTTATTTCTAAATAAACAAAAGCTTTTGTCCAGGTACCGTAATTCCCGCGTATCCGCCGCGGCTTAGTTAAGTCTTTTTCAAATCAGAAATTTTATTGAGAAAAAGAAGTAAAATAAGTGCTAAGCAGAAGCAAGTCACATTTTATTTAACCCCTTGAGGGGCGCCGTTTGCAGTCTGCAAACGGTTAATATTAATGCCTAAATATTCAAATGGCCCCAGTAATTTTTAGTACAATTTCGAGCTCACAATAAACGTGAAAAAAAGGCTTTTGATTATTTTCAAATAAATTTGTTAATTGCGGTGTGAATTAATTATTTGAACATTTTTTGAGCAGAAATGCCTTGCCCCTGAAAGGGTTAAAATAAATTCTGATAGGAAATGGAATTATCTGAGATGCGACGGATACGTGCAAAATTGCAGTACTTAATAAAAGGAAATTTTTATTTTCAATACCCTGGTGCTAATGTGGCATTTAGGGTTTAAAATTAGGTGGTCCAAAAATGAGCGAGCGCCCTTGAAAGGGTTAAGCGTACAAACTTAATGCTGGAATGGCGCGTAAATTAACACAGCTGCGCCATCTTGTGGACAGGGTTGATAATCCAACTACGCGGGCTTTTTAGTGTGAATTCATATATAGCAGAATATCTAACATCTGCGAATATTTTCTATATCTTAAGTCGCTCAAAGAATATAATTCTTGTTTACCAGATTTATTGCAAAATAACGGCGTAGCGGGAAGGGGGTAGGGTGGGGTTCAGATGCACTTGACACCACGAAGTTTCTTTCGCCTTATCTAATCAGAGCAGATTCAGTTATTAATCGGGGTGAAAAAAACTTTACAATTTTAGTGGTGCGAAGTAAGAAAACAGTTATCTTCCTGTAGTTCAACCCCATCCGCTACGTGGCGCATGACCTTGATTCATGTGAGGTACTCTTTAACCCTAGAACTACCGGAAATTTTACTCAAGTTTTATAAAAACATTCTACACCAGAATTTTTACTTAAAACTATTTAATTTGTTTATTTAACTTATTATTGTCTGATTTATACATTTAGTTTGTTTTGAAGAAATTTCTGGTTTGAATAAATATTTTGAATGTGCATGTCGGGTCCAATGGACCCGTCTGGTAGACGGAAGGTTAACACTAGAATGCCCGGAAATTTTACTCAAGTTTCAAAAATTATTCTACACCAGAATTTTTATTTAAAATTATTTGACTGATTTATTTAACGTAAAACTGCATTTTTAAAATGTAACTTATTTTGTGAAATAATTTCTGCTTCCAGTTGACATTTAATCATATGGTCGGAGTCGAATTGACTCCTTACGGGCGTTCTAGTGTTAATCTTGCGTTGACCTCTCCCATTTAAGATAGGACGCTTTATATGTATGCAGTTTTGCTATCGAATAAATCATTCGGCAATGCGTAGAAACGTATCTTTTAACCTTTATATATATTTTTAATCAATTACCAGCAAAAAAAGTTTGTAAAAAACAAAAGAAGCAAAAGCATAGATGCAAAATTTGCAATTTTTTTAAGCAAGTATCTTCAGAAATTTTAAAGATAAAAATCATTTTTTCATTTACAGCACTTACAGCAGTCTTTTAAATATTTCAATGGTTTGACACTTTCCGGCGCGGAATAATTCTGTTTATAAACTGATGAAATGATGGACTGACACCAGAGATTATAAACGAATTTATTAGAAAATATGAACTTACTTATTTTCAAGTGCATTTTAAAAGGAAATTTTTAATTAAATATTCTGGGTGTCAATAAACTAAAAATTAGGTGTTCCTTTTTAATACCTTAATTCTCGCTCGCGTGATATTCACGGGCAGTGATGTCTTTTATTCAGATTATTCAGAATTGTTTGATTCCCAGCAGTTTTATAGAATAGTGTAATTGGCTTTATTACGGTATCATTTTACCTGTCATTAAATAAGTTAAACATTTCTTTTTCAAAAAAGTGGTGCCAATAAGTCATTTCAATTTTTAAACCGTACTTTAATTCGACCGTTAAGGGATTAAGGACACGAAAGGTCCCGCGAAAGGGTTAAGAGCGTATTTGGAGAAAATGCCTGTTAAATTTGTGTTTTCTTTATATACTATATACTATATACATATTTATATTTTGATTAAGTTTTATTTCGTTATGGAATTTTAACTGGAAACTAGTGCTGAAATATCTGTACTGTTTTAAGGGAAAAAGGGTTAATTCTGATGCTGCAAGCAAAGAAATAGATTAAAAAATCCTATTTTAAAGGTTATTTTAAAATTAATAAAATATCTATAAATTGAAATACAGTTTTCAAACAAATTGCATTTGAAAGAGCATTTTTTCCCATATTCAACGGTATAGAAATTAAAATCGAGCCATTCCTAGGAGTTAAAAAATTGCACTAAAAGAGATATTTATTTGTCAGAAGTAGCACTGTTACAATGAAATCAGAATTACTCATGGACATTGTTTTGCTTATAATATAGAATTATTGTATTTTTCAAAGCTGTACTTTTATTTTTGGCTCGATTTAAGATTAAAAAGAGATATTATGCCTCTGAAAATTAATAAAAAATATATGTTACCTGGACCGGCGTTGCCGAATTGCTACTTTTTTTAGATTGAGGTTTGTTGATTGGCACCACTTTTTTGAAATAGTAAAATTCGCCTTATTTAATGACATATTAATTAATACAAAAACATGGGGAATTTTACCATTTCAAATAAGTAGTGCCAATCAAGAAATCTGAATTTAACATGTTGACTGCCACACTACGAGTATACTTGCAGCTTTAATATTTTGGATGTAATTTATTACTTTATCACCATTATTTTAAAATTTACAAAATTGCCTTATTTGCTTAAAATTGCTTAAATGGCAGAAATTTCGCTGTATTAGTAAAGCGAAATTTACCTTTCAGAATTTGTGGTGGCAAACGACTTTCAAGAAGAAATTTGAAAATTCTTACTTTTTGCGGCAGTGAACGTGTTAAATATACTAGCCCTCTGGCAACACTGACCTGTACATAATCAGGCCCCATAGCGTTCACTTTTTTAGCTACCATTATTTTTTAATAATTTTTATGGCACACTACGACAAGAATTTGAGTGACGAACTCACTGCGAAGTGGGTTTCTTCGATATGTCCAAGATAAGTTTAAAATGAATTTTCTTGTTAGGAAATAGCCGTGCTAAAAGTTGTGATTAAGTCTCCATAAAAAGGTGACCGCGTCCGAACTCTGCATTTTAAAATGAACGATAATGTACATTTACGCCATAGATACAAACCTTCCAGGTTATTTCATGTCAAATAAAATCGAATTTTTCTAGTGTAGAAGGAGATACTTAGTCGCAACATGGAAAAAACGATCATTTAATGAAATAGTTTTTCAAGTTTCTACTTTGTGCATTTGATGGGAAAAAGAAAATGATATGTTGGAGTTATAATTTTGGCATCTAAAGTACAATAAACATATACATAGCAGCCAACCCTTACGCTTTTTTGTAACACAAAATATTAATAGTAAACTTTACCTTTTTTAATCGCCGTAATCTGCCGAATAAGTAAGGCAAAAATTTCTCTTGAATTTTCGTTGTACAAAAAAGTTTAAGAGTTTGCAGCCATGCATATATATTTTGAATTTTTATTAGTTTTCTCCTGTTAATATAAAACTGAATCAATTTTTTTTGTTTTAATTAGAAACTTCGTGAAGTGTGTAACGTCTTGCACAATTAATGTAACAACTCTATGTATTTCATCACATTTCAATATACCGTATATGTTCATTTCATGATTAGTAATTTAACATAACACTCAGCTCTCGGATATGATATGTAATAACTGTTATAACGTGAAATTTGTGTACCAAATTGGATTGGAAATTCCCTTAGTTCAAGTAATGTCTCCATGAAATAATCAATGCTGTCGATTAGCTGATCGAAATTTAATATGTGGAATGCGCTTACATAAGGCTAATTTTGTGCTTCAGGCTACGTTTTGGTGATGAATAAATTTGGTTCTTAATTTAACCCTAGAACTACCGGAAATTTTACTCAAGTTTTATAAAAACATTCTACACCAGAATTTTTACTTAAAACTATTTAATTTGTTTATTTAACTTATTATTGTCTGATTTATACATTTAGTTTGTTTTGAAGAAATTTCTGGTTTGAATAAATATTTTGAATGTACATGTCGGGTCCATTGGACCCTTCTGGTAGACAGAGGGTTAAACGAATATCCTATTCTTTCGAACCCGGTTTCTTAACACCTTGAGGGGCGATAGGATATATTAGTTTTCTCCTGTTACCTAATTTTAATTCAGATTTCCACCAGAAACTTTTAATCAAGTTTTACTTTTATAACTTTGATTAACAAAGCTGAAAAATTACATTTGCTTATTTTGCAGTAAATTTTTTTCATTTTTCCGGTGGGAATTTAACATTACTGAAACACAATTCCTTGCCCCTCAAAGGGTTAAAATAAATTCTCTATTATTTGCATTCATAAATATCTAAAACAGTTAAAATTTCTTATGTTCAAGTTTAATTTCAAGTTACATAAAATGTACATCACAAAATTTACTTACCACGCATGTTTTTATTCTTCTCTTTCAAAATTTCATGTTTTTTCCGTATTACTGCTTGAATCAGAGAAATTGATTTATACACTGCAGTCAAACGAAATTCACTTTTAAAGAAAATGCTTATAAAATATAATCCAACAGTCTCATATAGACGTATAAAGTGCTCCCAATAGTTCATTTTTTGAATAGTTGTTTTTTTTTAAAACAAATTCGTGGTTGATTTTTGCAACAATAACAACAAAAACGCCTTTCGAAGCTAATTTCTTCTAAAATTATAAAGAAGACTTTCCTTTTTTTTAAATGTGGTGCTCAATACACGGACCGAGTTGGAGTCCTGGGTGTATGATTAAAGAAACCTGGCAAATAATGCCTTTTTTAAAATGCAGAATTTACAGTAAACAATAATTCCAGGTTAAAAGAAAATCGTTTTTCGAGGAAAACTCATTAAAATTTTTATCTCAATTTTGGAAAATCATTTGTAAATATCAATCAAAACAAGTGGTTCTGTGCAAGTAATCGTTTCTCAATAAGTGCGTCGGAAAACTATCTTGGATAAACCTTATTTTCTGTAATCTTCTGTTTCATGTAAAAAACAACTTTTTTCCGTTTGATGTGACAAACAACTTTTTTCTGTAGTGTTCTGTTTGATGTGACAAAATATTTTTCTTTTCATGGATAGTTTGGAACTACATACGTAATTCATTTCCATATCATGTTTAATCAAATTTGTTCGTAAGAAATGTAAGATCAAAATTACTTTTTAAATGTCAATATTTTTTATTGAATTAGAGAGATTCCTGTTTATAAGGTGTTCCAAGTTACAAAGGGCATAGCCGGATAGGCATTGGAAACATACATTTCAATCAAATTTATTGATTTTTTCCACTGATGTGGCTACATATCTGACAGTATATTTCCCCTATTATCACTCTAAAACTATTGATATTTAATGAGATAAAAATATTTTTTCGATTTTTTAAAAAACTCATTTTCTCAGAAACTACCGCATCGAATTTCATGCCATTAATTGAGGTTAGATTGAGGTTAGACCAAAGATACATACCAGGAAATTTTTATATAATTTTCTGATTATAAAAACTGTGTGAAATAGCGATAAAAAAATTACAAAAATAAAAATCATATCTTATGGTTATCCGAAAATCACCATTTTCTTGTAAAAAATTCCCTATATGTGCCCGTATATTCTATACAAATGCCGAATGTTTGCGTTGGGTAGCTACTTCATATAAATATTTAAAAAATGTATATTAAAATTATTGAAATTCCTTTTAAGGCGTTATTTGGGGCGGAGAAACTGAACTTCGACATCCGAAGAGTTTTTGGAACAAAGTCAGCAGAAAGTATGTCAACTGATGTATTTTAGATTCCATTAAGCATGACAGCCATGTTTTTCAACACTGTCGATACTTTTTCGATATCGAAAACTGGTTTTTTGTATCGGAGAGAGAGAAATATTTTGCGTGGAAAACAACAACATTCTTCGATATCGAAACGTAACAACAGTTAGTTTAATGACTTTTATTCAAATATTCTCACCACTTTTAACTAAGTGTAATAAGAGTAAGTAGTTTCGCTATTTTTTATTTTCCGTGTTAACGTAATGAAAATGGGTTTTATATATCTAGCGTTACAACGGAATGTGCTCCTGTACAAAGCGATATAAGTAAGCGTCCTGTCTTAAATAGGAGAAGTAACCGCAAGATTGAAAGCGAGGTCACATCAATCAAGGTCATGCGCCACGTAGCGGATGGAGTATGAACTACAGGTAGATACCTAACTGTTTTCTTACTCACACCACTAAAATTGTAAAGTTTTTTTCATGTTCATTAATAACTGAAGTGCTGATTAGGCGAAGAAAACTTCGTTATGTCAAGTGCATCTGAATGCTCCTCTCGCTACACCATTATTTTGCAATAAATGTGGCAACCAAAATTCATTTCCGTGAGTGACTAAAGGTTTAGAAAATACGCGCCACACTAAAAGCCCGCGTATGTGATTTATCTCTCCGTCCACAAGGTGGCGCAGCTATGTTAATTTACGTCTGATTCCAGCATTAAGTTTGTTCGCTTACTAATAACGCTTTGCTCCTGTTCTTCTGAGGTGCCGTCTGTTTTGGGTAGTACTAGATAAATTTTTATTCGAGATAAATACTACTGGCAATTTTTGTTGCATTTAATGTCAGATTTCTGTGGCTGTTTATTTGGAAGATAAAAATAAGGGATACATAATTTGAGTAAAAAAAGAAAGCCGACAACATTGGACGATGCTTTGTATATAAAAAATATATTTCTATAATATTGAACCGTTTAATTTTTGATGAGATAAAAATATTTTTAGAATAAATAAACATTTGACTAAAAAGCAGTGGAACAAACATCAGGAGATTAAAATACTGTAAAGACCATAGCTATTTTTTGCGAATATATTTTTAAACTTAGTGCAAATACATAGTCGGATTCAGTGCTTTAGGCCTCACTTTTAAGAACAGTGACTTTTATGAGAAATAACATCTGACTCTGTGTTAATGTATTACATACTTTTATACATAAAAAAAATCAAATATAATAAGACTGTAAATCTACAAAAAAAAAAAAAAGAAAAACGAAATTAATCATTATCACTGTCATCTTCAATTACAATCGATATGCATTCATTTCTGAACAGCGTAGAAAGAATTTCTGACGGTCTTACAATTTTGGATAAGTACTTCCCGTAAGAAAGATAATATATTGTTTCTGCCAAATGAGAGCAGCCTCCAATAGTTTTCATGCCATTTGCGCACTCGCAATAATGTTTTAGGATTGCAGACAAGCCTGTAGTATTAGGTTTGTATTGCATGAAACAACGGTAAGTTTTCTTCGAAATATTCCGCGATGGAACTTGTATTTTCAAAATATTTGTTGCATCTTTAATGAAATATATATATCCATCAAAGAGTCTTCCTTCATCATTTCCGCCAAGTAAGATATTTCATGGTTTTATTGGTATGAATCGGTGACAAATATTTTCAATTCTCTTTTGGTCATTTCAGGGAAATCGAATAAGTCTAGTGAAGATAATTTAGTAAAAAGGGAGTTTTCTACGCAGCCAGTTATTTAGTTCAACTTCAGCCACTAAAATATTTTCTTCGTTTATTTTGTATAACAAGCGACAAACCACTTCATCTGTAATGTTTTTACCGGAAAATAACCTTTGCCGAATTTATTTAACAAGAACGAAGCTATCCGGTAATAGCTTTTAACTTTTGGCAACATTTTGTTATCAAGTGTGTGATCTAATAGTCGGTATTTTTCTTTTAAAATTCCATGAACGGATTCGACAACTCAAGGTGTTTTCGTCACAAATCTTGATTTATTGGCTTGTTTTGCAGTTAGTTGTTTTTGTTGGCCTTTTAAGCCGGGTTACAGTTGCTCTCTTTAACAGCTTAGTTAATTCGTTTTTGCTTAGTTTCGATGTATTAGAAACAATTCTAATAGATTCTAGTTCGCTGTCATAGAAACGATTTTTAATTAAGTGTGTTTTACAGCATCGATTTCCAAAAGGGATATATATATTGGGTATTATGTACGTTTTCATTATCACTTCATTAGGAACAACAACTAATTGTTTATTTTTTTCACAAATGCAGCAGTAAGCATGTCTTGACATACTTCTTTGTATAGGCATTTCAAAGAATTCTTCGGGAGCTGTGATAGAAAAACTCGTATCACGTACTGTATAATCTGCATTTTCTTCGGTTGATGTCGACATACATCCTTCATCTGAAAATGAAATACAATATAAAAAAAAAAAAACATCACTCATAGATTTTTAAATACCTTCGCAATACAAAAATAAAATTTGAGTATCACATCTTATGTTTACATTGCAAAAACTTCGAATTATTTTGTGCAGCTCTATAAATTTACTTTGAATACTATTCGTACCATTCAGAGATTAAACAAGGTTATTAGATTCTAATATTGCTATAATGACATATATTACGCAGTTACAGATCATTCGCAAAACCGGAGAGGGAGGAGGTTACGGATACTACCATTTTCAAATACAATACTTTGCTTTCTTTTATCGCAAAATATGCAATTAAATAATGTAGAAATTGGTTTCCCTAAATTGCGGTGTCCATAATACTACTCCCCCTTTGGGTGCGCTAATGCTATTGAGCATTATTTATTAAAATTATCGAATCATACAAGGAAAAACAAGCAAGCATAGCTTCATAATATATTTCAAATAATGGAGAATGTGCGTTTAATGAAGAAATTAACTCAGTTAATATTTATAAATGTTATTAGAAAAATGAAAATAAATTAAGCTATTAATAAAAGTTAATAATTTATTAATCCGAAAACATATTAACACATTAAAAAAAAAAAAAAAAAAAAAAAAAAAAAGTCTTGAAATATTCACTGATGAGCATTTTACGCTTGTGTGATTTTCAAAATACAACAAGAATATAAACTGGTGCAAACAATAAATAACAATGAAAGAAACATTTGTTGAAGTTAAAACATGTAATGAAAACTTCCCTAATTCGATATTATTTATTTTGTAGTACTGCGTTTTTCTACATTTTGCACATATGGTTTTTCCAACTAATAACTTCGTGCCAGTAGATATTGAAAACAATGCGGTTTCTTCCCCTTTTTATATTTTTTTCTGTAGCCACGAGATTTTTTCAAAAATCCCCCAGAACAATCACATTTCGGATTATAACTCTTAGATGACATCATAAGAAATAGAAAGCACTCGCTACAACAAATCTGTTTCTGATCACGGCGGTTAACCCTTTGAGAGGCGGTGGGTTATATTTTATCCCACCTACGATTAATGAAGTGTTGCACCAGAAAGATTTTATGAAATTTTACTTTTCTGACTTTGATGGAAAAAAAAATTCGTAAAATTGCTTTTCCATATGTTCAAACAATTTTTTTCTAAATTTCCGGTGAGAATTCAGCGTTGAGCCCTTGAGGGGCAAGTGATTGTGTTCCTGTAATATTGAACTCACACCGGAATCTTTGAAAAATTCTATTTCAAAATAAGTAAAAGCAATTTCAGGCCTTTTTTTTCCACCAAAGTTAGAAAAGTAAAATTTAATAAAATTTTTCTGGTGTAAAACTTTATTAATCGTAGGCAGTGTTGCCAGATGGGCTCCTTCTTTAAAAATCAGATTCTTGATCGGCACCACTTTTTTGAAATTGTAAAATGTGCTTTATTGGATGACATATTAATTTAGGCAAAAACAAAGTGAAATTTACCGTTTTTAAAAAGTGGTGCCAATCAAGATATCTGAATTAAAAAAAAGTAGCCCACTGGCAACACTGATCGTATGTGGTATATAATATATACCGGTGCCCCTCAAGGGGTTAACTATTAAACAAAAGTATTTAACATGAAGGTAACCAGGGCAATCCGTAGGCTAAAAAGCTTGAAAATACTAACTAATTTTTATTTCGCTATTTCACACAGTTTATATAATCAGAAAGTTATATAAAAATTTCCTTTTATGCATTTTTGGTATCTATCTAACCTCAATTAATGGCATAAAATTCGATGCAGTAGATTTGAAAAAATCAGTTTTTTAAAAAATCGAAAAAACATTATTATCTCATTAAATATCAATATTTATAGGGTGATAATAGGGGAATGTGTAGCCACATCGGGGGAAAAAAATCTGGAAATTTGATTGAAAGGCATGCTTCCAATGCTTATCCGGCTATGCCATTTAAGCAGTATTAACTCTCTCGCTGCGGAACCTGAGATTTCCTCGGGGATGCAATTTTCCGTCTAATTTAGCCTCCTTGATTATTCCCACCAGTAAATTTTTTTATTGTGAAATTTTGCCTTATTTAATCGGATCATTTTCCCGATTTGAAGTAGACCAAAATTTTTGCTTTGAAAAACCGGTGACAAAAAAATAAAAATTCTTAAATACATAATTTTTGAAGCCATTTTGATAAAACAATTACGCAGCCAGAGGGTTAATAATCGAACTAATTTTGGTGAGATATACTACTTACCATAGATAACTTGTAACAAGCTACCATGCAATCCCCCCACACTCCAGCTGAATACCAGGACTACGCGCTGACATGAAATTGGCGACTACAGTAGTCGGGTTTTGTTTCAAAGTCCGTATACGGTCCCTTGAATTTTAATACCGGTTTGTTTTTAAAGCATTCTTCGTCCACTTTAATTTCAGAAGGAGAAGGCAAAGAATAGCTTTGAAATATGCTGATATTTATAAAAAAAAAAAAAAAAAAAAAAAACAGAAATTTTGTAAGGCGTACTAGATTTTTCGTAACAATTTTCTTTTTTTAACCCGTTAACCGCCAAAACTATAAGATAGGCGTCCTCAACTGTTTTGCTGAAAAAACGTTTTCCTCCACAAATTTTTTAAGTTGATATTAGCTTTATTTAAACCTTACAAGGGAAAAGTACTTCTAATGCTAAAATGAATGAATGACACCTGTGTTTATGAACAAATTTATATGAAACTCAGTAAAAGCTTTTCTACGCGTATATTATATCCCTTTGAAGGGCGCCGGTATATAATATATACCACTTAATTATACTTCCAAAATGCTCAATAGTTGACTCCAGAATTTTAAAACTAAATTTTCCTTAATTTAATGTAGGGGACCTGGGGGATGAATGGGACAAGGGATGGATTGGTCATTCTCAAAATTTCATGCAATGAACGTTTTTTTTTTTTTTTTTTAGTTGATTTCTATTCTCATATACTCTCATCTCCTACCATACTGTTCATTTGAACCAAAAGCAAAACCATATGGCTCTTTTCATTTTTTTCATTTTTTTTTTTTTTTTTTTTTTTTTTTTTTTTTTTTGCAAAGTTGCATTTTTTGAAACTCTTCTTAAAAGTAACATTTTTTTTTTTTATTTGAAGTTGTCAAATATTTTATAAAATACAACAAATAAGATATGTTGTAGTCATTTATTTGAAGGTTCAAGATTGGTAATTAAAATGAGTGCATGTTAACCAATGTGACGAAATAATTTCTGAGGCAAAATAGCGGACAATTGAATCTATGTATCATAGGGATGATTGGGACAATGTCAATAGGGATGAATGGGACAATGTCAATAGGGATGAATGGGACAGCCTTTTTCATCCCTAGAGATGTTAAAACATTTATTTATTAACTAAAAAAATATTATATAGGTTTATAAATTACTGATTTATGTTAATTATTAGTATTAAACTGTACTCGTATTATATAGGTTGTTTATTATTAAAAATTATATTAAATCTTAATTATTGTATTGTAATAAAGGTTAAATAATTTGTCAAAAGTTGCTAATAGATAAAATTGTTAAAAGTGGTATATGTTTATTGATCAGATGGGATAAAATATATTGAATTTGAAACTTCTGCTTAGATAAATTCCCACTTCCACCTCCCTTAACATAATTTTATTTTCAGGGGTCGTACGCTTAAGGGATTTTTTCAGGACAGATATCACTATTTGTTTACACAAAATAATTTTAGGGTAAACGCGCGAAAATTCGCCTTATTTAAGAAGAGAATTTTCCATAAGAAAGTACTGGTGCCGAAGAATTTCCCGGTCGTGAAATTTCAGGACAAACATTCCCCATGCATTTGGGAATGATATCTAAGATACATTATTGAATTAATATTTATTAATAACTTATGAATAAAAAATATTCTCTATGCCGTATTTCAAAGACCTTTTTCACTTCCATTTCATATCTAAAGTCTCTCTTAAGTGGGAAAGGGGAACAGATAGACAGTTGAAGTTTACATTACAAGTTAAAGCTGCAGTAAAAGAAGTGATTATCAACGTTGTGATATAATAGGCATATTATAAGATCCTATATTACAAATATAAATACATATAAGTTTATAATTATACATTTTAACTAGGTAACATTGAATACAGGGAGAAAAATAGTGGTGTCCCATCCGTCCCTATTTGTGTCCCATTCATATCTGCTATAGGGATGATTGGGACAGAGAGTAACGTTTTTTAAATTTTATAAAATTTTACTGTATAAAAATAATCTAGACTAAATATGGTGCATAAATGTAGTCAAATACCTAATATATGAAATGACATATATAATATTGATAATAACTTAAAAAATATATAAAAAATAAACATTTTTGTAAAAACGTCCCATTCATCCCCCACCTCCCCTACGTGAACATAAGCTTTTACTTATCTTAACCCTTTGCGGTCTGGCGTCTCTTACACAAATTTTATTCGACAGGCACCACTTTTTTAAAAGAAGTTTGATTCAAGTACACAATTTCAAAAAAGCTCTGAATAAATAAGGTAAATTTTATTTTCTTTTACTACTGGTACCAAAAACAAATTTGGAAAAAAAGACGATGTCTCCGCAGCGGAGCCAACGGAGTGGTAAGGGTTAATATATATTTTCTTGTAAATTCTGTTGTGTGTCAATCATTTAACACTTTTGCATCAGAAGAGCTTTGCCTCTGAAAGAGCTAAACAAAATTTAATTTATAAACTCTAGTACAAATATGACATTCCGGAAATAAAACTAAGTGTTATATACAAGGTGATTCTAAATTCATGATAAAAAGTTTAAGGGTCTGTACAGGACACTGTAACAATCATTTATTGTACTGAAATGTGTGGGCGCAAGTGACGCGTTGAGGTACATACATCTGGGGGGGCAATTCTGCCCTTTTTATTTCAAAATTTCTCATTCACACCAGAAAATTCCTATACTATTCTTTTCTTTATTTAAGACAGCCATTTCATGAATGCTTAAAGAAAAACTTTTTTTTTGAAAATTTCAGGTACGAAATAAAAATTTTCGAATTAAAAAAAAGCGCAAAACTGGCAATTTCTATTTCATTTTATGTATTTCCAGTGCTTGGCAGATTTTCCAGTTTTGCGTTTTTTTTTTTTTTTTTTTTTTTTTTTTTTTTTTTTTTTTTTCAAAAATTTCGAGTTCATACCGAAATTTTGAAAGAAGAATGTCTCCTTTATGTAATCATGAAATGTCTGTCTTAAATAAAGAAAAAAGTAGTATAGGAATTTTCTGGTGTGAATGAGAAATTTTGAAATAAAAAAGGGGCCTTATTGCCCCCCCCCCCCCCCCTCGCGGGTTTGTGCCTAAACGCGTCACTTGCGCACATGCATTCCTACAATAAATGATTGTTACAGTGTCCTGTACCAACCCTTAAAATTTGTACCATGAATTTTGAATTACCCTGTACAATATACCGGTACTTTTCAATGGCTTAATGATCAACGTTTCTGTTATTAACCCATTAATGTCGACATCAAAATACTCGATCAATTTTGAAATTTTTGTTCATATTTGTTCATTCTGTGTCTATAAAGTACATCGCACATAACTTTTATTTTTCCCATTGTATTTACTAAGTTTTTTTTAATGGCAAATTTTTGTACCAACCGGCGTTTGTGTATTATTATATCACCTTTTTTGCGACTTTTGAATTTACTGTATGATTGAAATAATAATAATAATAATTATAATAATAGATTCTAGATTTATATACTGGTAAAATATTACTTATACTTGTATAGTAAGGGTTTTTTTCTAATTAAAATTATATTTAAAAATTTTAATTGCAATTCAATTCGCAAAACAAAATTTTGTAAAATATATAATTTACAAATTCTAAAACTTAGAGTCTCCTGTTATGTAATTTGTTATATCCATACACTAATAGAATGCCAATGAAGGCAAAATCTTTTTCTTTGTGAGAATTTTGTGAGTCCAAACCGACATTTACATAGCACTAAAGAATTCCGCATCTCATTTCGTGACACGTATTTATTCATAGGCTTTATGTGCATTCATAGGCTTATGTTTTTCTTTATGTGCCCTCGAATTATAAAAATTCGTTAAAACGTGAGAATGGAAGTGACACAAACGAAACATTTTACGACAAAAACCAGCACAAACGAATGCCGTAGTACAATTTAGATTTCGTTGATTGGGCGAGTCCACCGAAATAATCGTCCTGTGTTGAAAAGGGGGAAAATTCGTTATATCGAGGAAACCAGAATGGCACAAACCGACATTTACATAGCACTAAAGAATTACGTATTTCATTTCGTGACACGTATTTACCTACGATTTTCATAAGTGATTTTCTGTAATTGACCTTGAATTATAAAAATTCGTTATAACGAGATAGTACGGAAGTAGCACAAACGAAACTTTTTGCAGCACAAACGTAGTATAAACGAATGCAGTTACCGAATTTTGATTTCGTTGATGGGGAGGGGCTGTCGTTTTACTGGGTCCGCCCCATTTTGTTCGTTAAAACAAGAAAGCAGAAGTGGCACAAACGAAAATTTTTTTCTGCATGAACCAGCACAAAAGAATGGTGTTGATTAATTTTCAAAATCAGTATGGGGCGGGGCCAGTGAAATGGAAGTGTATTTTTTTTTTTTCTGGTCGCCCTAAGTAAGATTGAGACTACATATAAGCCGGTTGGTACAATTTTCTACCATTAACCCTCTGTCTACCAGAAGGGTCCAATGGACCCGACATGTATATTCAAAATATCTATTCAAACCAGAAATTTCTTCAAAACAAACTAAATGTATAAATCAGACAATAATAAGTTAAATAAACAAATTAAATAGTTTTAAGTAAAAATTCTGGTGTAGAATGTTTTTATAAAACTTGAGTAAAATTTCCGGTAGTTCTAGGGTTAAAAGTAAAAGTGAATATACGAAACAAAACAAAAGAAAAACTAACTTTAAATAGCATAATTGTATAAAGTACACTATTAAAATTGTGATTCCATTTAAAAACTATTAAAATTTCAAGCAAATATGCGTAACTTACCTTTTTCGTTTTGAAGGTAGAGGCATGCTGATTGATTTCGTATTCACTCAGTTTTTACCCCAAATACTACTCTCATTTTTCACAAAAATGCGGAAATTCTATTTTTCTACTTATTTGTGATTATTTAAGATGTCAAATGCATCATTGTTATACAGATATTTCCATCTAGTGATTAATAATAAAATTAATTCGGTTTGGTAGATTTTTGTACCAACCGGCATTAATGGGTTAAATAATGCAAATTTTTTAAGCGAAAAATAGTGGTAGGTCATTAGGGGAAGGTGGCCTAAAATGAACCCCTTAAGGGGAAAACTTGTGTAAAATAACATAACTGTTTAAATAAAACTTTGGTTCTATGTTAATATGTTTTACACTATATTTTGCATATGAAACATATTTTAATAATATTTTAAACCCAAATTAAGTAATGAAAAACATAGATTTTTGAAAACATGTCCAAAGGATCATTTTACCCTCACCTAAGTGCAAAAATGGAGTTATGAATAAGAAGGAGGAGACATATAGTGTATTGTCTACCAGTTGCGAGTGAAGTAACTGAGGAGGTTGTCACAATATGGCGGCTGCTTTTTTGAAATCGGTTTTTCAGTTTCTGACTACCGATAGGTGAAGCATTCCACCAGTAAAATTGAATAGAAGATTTCGTCTTAAAGAAGCGTCTTATTCATGGAAATTTTTTTCAAAAATGTCATAAAAATTTCTATTTGTTTTTACCGGTGTCAGTATGCCTTATAAAACTGTCGGTTTGTATCCATGGTTGTCACAATATGGCAGAAACTCAGGGCCTAACTACCACCAAAGAAAAGTCCTACCAGTAAAAATGAAAAATTGTTTCTTCCACTATTTATGACTGAAATTTTGTAAAAATAAGGCGTTTAAATAAGTTTAAAATATCTATATAAACCTACTGGTGGGAGTTTCCACCGTCGATAAACAACCCCTTTGCTAGCGGTTACAGTTGAAGCTTCACTATTTTAAGGATATGTCAGTTCCTCTTTATTAATAGTTCCATGAGTGCAAAAGGATCCTTCATTTAAAAATAATTGTAAATTGTTTTTTATCGGCAAAATAAAGATTATAAAAGTAATTATGACAATACATAATGAAATAAAATAAGTTTTATAATCAAATAGTATACATAATTTATTTTAGGTAAATTTTAATATAAAAAAGTGAGACAAATAATATTCAAAAAACAATAAAATAGAGCAGGGGTGGCCAACTGTGGCACGCGCCACACCACTAAAATTTTATAGTAATCATTGCCTTATTTCATCGAATCTCAGCGATTCATAAAGTCGACTTTTTCTGTAAAATTTCAGTGGTGTCCGGCGTGCCACAGTTGGCCACCCCTGAAATAGAGTATTTGAAAACAGTGATCCAAAAGTAATAGCCCATAATAAAAGCAGAAATAAGTTAAATAATGCCTATTTTCGGCCTAATTTAAAAATAGGCATATTTAAGCACATATCTCAAAGATACATATAATCGTCATTCTCATCTATCCCCGTGCATGCATTTTGCGCCCACTTACGACTTTGTGATACTGGATCGAACATTCACCTGCTGCAGAGAAGGCAAATATTTCATTGCAATAAATACACTTGTGTTCATCTTCTGAATCTGTTTCACTATATTCCAAATATTGGTTTTTAGGCACCCTTTTCTTCTTTATGGGAATCAGTGTTGCCAGTGGGCTGCTTTTTTTTAAATTCAGATTTCTTAATTGGCATTACTTTTTTGAAATAATACAATTCGCCTTACTTAATGGCATATTAATTAAGACGAAAACAAGAGGAATTTTACTCTTTCAGAAAAGTGGTGCCAATCAAGAAATCTGAATTAACCCCTGAGGGGCACCAGTATATATTATATACCACCTACGATTAATGAAGTTTTACACCAGAAAAATTTTATTAAATTTTACTTTTCTAACTTTGGTGGAAAAAAGGCCCTAAAATTGCTTTTACTTATTTTGAAACATATTTTTTCAAAGATTCCGGTGGGAATTCAGCCTTTCACAAACGTAATTTATTGCTCATAGAGGGGTTAAAAAAAGTAGCCCACTGGCAACACTGATGGGAATACGTCTTTTCTTTGACTTCATGCTCTTTTCTTGGCTTGTTCTGGCTATTTCGTTTTTAGACTTAGCATATTTTAATTGGACTTTCTTAGCCGCAGCCTTTATTATCTTCTCTTTCTGTTCTCTATTTTTCGTTTCCAAGCAAAGTTGAATCTTGAGTGAAGCACTGCTCATTAAAATGACACTTTCCATCGATTTCCTTTTTCTCGAAGTGCTTGATTCCGTTTTCTTTGCAGATGGTAGGATAACACATGAACTCAGAGAGAAAGGTTTGTGCTAGTTACACATTTGGCTCCCATGATGGCTGGGAACCGTTACCAAATTTTCTTCAGACAATAAAATGGTGGTAAAACGATCCACATAATGGACCATTTTACCTGGCAACATGACCGTCCATTTTAGGTGATATAACTAGATGACGCCGTGAAACATAACCAACTTAGCATGTGCATTTCCCATCTAAAAATATATTCTATTAAGTAAACCATGTCATATTTCTGTACATGAAAGTCTGTATGTGTAATGAAAGTTCGTGCTTATATTATAACAGATGTTATAAAACACACTTTTTCAAAGAATTCTATTCAGATGCGTAATAGTGCGATCATTTGAATACCGTCATTGTTTCTTCTTCACTTGGTACAGCTAGTTTATCTGTTACCCTGTAGATAGTACGCCCTGTCTGGAAGAAAACCTATGTGGATCATTTTGCCCGCTAGGATCATTTTAGGCTACCTTCCCCTACAAAGATTTTTATTATCCTTCGTTTTCAGATTTTTTTAGTCAGTCACTTTTGAGATATTAAGTAGTGAAAATTGCCAAAAACAGACTTAACACAGTTTTTGATGAGCTGTACAAAGAAAGGAAAAGGTTTTCAGGACTGAAAGTCGTAAAAATAAGTAGTTCTTTAACAGGTTCATTGTAAGAAAAAAATATTTAAGGTGAGTCTGATCTCCTTCATAAAAAATAATGTCAGTGAAATGTGGAATTTGACGTTTTTTTTTTCTCCGGTTTTTAAGCATGTTTTTGGCCTAGATACTAAAGTCTAATGGAAATTTTATAATTACATAAATTGTTGACAGCTTTATGCTGAACGTTTCGGTTTTTGAAGCATCATAATATGTAGAAAAAGAAAGTAGTTATAGCATTTTTCGTAAAACACGTTTTACGCCCAAAAATGGCTATGTAGCTTGTTAAAATTGGCCGTATCCAAAAAACTATATGATCAAAAAAAAAAAATTAACTATGTTTTTAATTTTAGAAAACTATGAAGAACACTTGGTTAAAAGATTAGGAAAATGAAAAATGTCGAGCGAGACCACCTTGGTGATTTGGAATGGATTGATCCATACCGTAACTCAAGACAATTTTATTTCAACGTCAAAGCATATCTGTTTTCCCATAACTTTTCATTTTTGCTTCATAATCTTAAACCTCTCGCTGCGTAATTTTTTTTTTATCAAAATAGGTTCAAAAACTGCGCATTTTCTTTATTACATATTTAAAATATATAATTTTAGTGTTTAAATATGTAAACATTTTTTGTAAAAGAGTTCAGGATCTTAGACGGGATAGGATATTAGAAATCAGGCTAAATCAGGGCTGTCACTGGAGACTAATTTTATATTCTCGCACCACTATTTTAAGAAAATCAATTTTCCAGTATTTTTCTCATGTAGGTGTTGTTAAAGTCTACACGGATTTTTTTGTATTTAAAAAGTTGTCCGACTTGAATTAAAAAATAGCCGTCAGTGGGAAAAATGAATCCCCCAGGAAATCCCGGGTTGCTCAAATTTTGCTACTTTTACGTTGCCCGATGTTATCTAGGGTTGCGCAGCGAGAGGGTTACTATTGAGTAATCCGGAAATTTCTGCGTTTTTTCATACATTCTCACCGAAATTTATTACTATTTTTTTTTTATAATGTAAGCAAAGAAAAACATTTACTTACATTTAAAAACATTTGTTTGTAATTTCCGGTGTCTATGAATAATTTCATCATTAGCTCTACAGATGTCTATCACAGAATTTTCCGGATGACCCATTTAACCCCTTGAGGGGCGGTGGTATTTTCATGAAACCACTTAATTTTAATTCCCAAATGCCACAATTGCACCAGAATTTTGGTAAAAAAATTTGTTTTATTATATATGCGAAATATAGCTTTTTTCATATTTAAAAATAAATTTATTTTCAAATGCCGGTGTCATTCATTAATTTCAACACTTTATCAATGGAATTGCTTTGCCCCTGAAAGGGTTAAATAAATTTCATAAGACTAATTTCTGAGAGTTTACTTCTAATAATTACTACAGCCTACATCTTGTTATGGACACCAGCGAGTGCACTCAATATAAAACGAAGCTGGTCCTGACTGTCGACTTACGGAATATTTTAAAGACTTGAACTCCGCAATATATCTTGCTGCCTGTACAGAGCATTCGGTTTCTTTATTATTTTAGTTCGTGGGATTCTGCGTGCTTATTTGTTTTACTACTAATTCTTTTTACGAATTGTGGAATGCTACAAGTAGTGTTGGCTGGTGTCCCGCGTAAATCAGTGCTACAAATGCTATTTACACCAGGAATTTCATACAGTTTTTCAATGATCTTTAATTGCAGATAACTCAACCAATAGAGAAGGCGAAGAAAATTACATTTAAACTACTGGGGTCCAGTGTTTCCAGATCGGCTACTTTTTTAAAAATATGATTCTTGATTGGCACCACTTTTTCGAAATGGTAAAATGTGCCTTATTTAATGACATATTAATTAAGGCAAAAACAAAGTTAATTTTACCGATTCAAAAAAGTGGTGCCAGTCAAGAAATCTGAATTTAAAAAAAGAAGCCCACTGGCAACACTGCTGTCGTCCAGAGAATTCGCTGTCCCGATTTACGCTGGACATCTGGCAACACTAGTTAGAAGACTGCTGATTTCATGAAGAATTTGTCCCTGTTGTTACAAATTCTATATTTGGATATCTTTCCGATCATTTCTGATGCAACTCATACTCCGATCAAACATTTTTCACGATGTTCGTCGTCTCCAAACCCTCTCTTCAGAGCCTCTTCCTTCGATGCAAGCTTAATCCCTTGAGGGACGGTGGTATGTTTATGAAACCACTTAATTTTAATTCCCAAATGCCACAATGACACGAAAAATTTTATAAATATTTTTTCAGTTTATTATGTATGTGAATTATAGCTTTTTCTTATTTATAGATATGTTTGTTTATAAATTCCGTTGCCGTTTATTAAATTCAACATATTAGCCATGGAAGTGCTTTGTTTGCGACTCCAACTTTGCCTCAGTTAATGGTTACCGCACTTTCGTGGGTATAGTTCCTTTTATTCCGACTTACCGTCATTTCCAGCGTTTAACTCCTTAACGGTCACATTAAATTACGCTTTAAAAATTCAAATTGCTTATTGGCACCACTTTTTTGAAAAAGAAATATTTACCTTATTTAACACGTTCACGCCGGCGCGGTGGGTTACACTCGACTGTCGCCTTGCTGCTAAGTCTCCGGCTTTTTGGATACCAGTATTTTAATACAGAAAATGTTGTTTTATTTAATTCGAACAATTGGACGATTTAACCCCTTGGGGGCGAGCGACACGTATACGTGCCACATGAAGAGCACAGAATCCTTGTTTTTCTTCACCAGTAAAATTTTACGGTAAAATTTGCCTTATTTAATCAGCGCATTTTCTCGATTCAAGAAGACATAAATTTCTGTTTTTAAAAAACGGTAACAGAAAATTAAAAATTTCGTAAAAGGATCCCCTCCCGAAGGGGTTAACGGAACAACATTTTCTCTAAAATAACAGTGGTGTGTAAAAAGCCGGAGACTTGACAACTCTGAGTCGAGTGTGACCCACCACGCCGGCGTGAACGTGTTAATTACAGGTAAAATTATATCATAATAAAGCCAATTACAGGTTAAGTAAAATAATGCTATAAAGTGATAAAATATCATTTAGTCGCACCAACGGCGACATTTTCAAAATCATTCAACGATAGAATATATTTTCACATAATTTAAAAATAATAAACATAGTAAACAATGTCACGAAACTTGATGCATAATGAAAAACATTGCAAACATAAAATAAATTAAAATTAAATTAGTTATTTGTGAGCGTGGATTAATTTTCATATAATTTAACAAAACAATAACATGTTAAATAATGTCACGAGACAACATGCATAATTAAAAACATTGCAAAACATAAAACAAAAATTTAGCAATAAACAAATATAGCATCATTTTACCTTATCTGTTTATAAGTGATCATTATACATGTTTTTAAAGCCAATTTCTCTACACTGTTAAACATTTAGCAGCATTCTGGCAGGTCATTCGACCGTTTTTTGAAAAAAAACGATTTCATAACCATAATTTAATTATATTTTGACCATAAAATGGCCAGTAATATGGTCAGAATAGTGATAAATTACGGCTGTTGTAACCGTTTTCGGAAAAAACGATCAAATGACCTGCCAGAATGCTGCAAATTTTTAACAGTGTAATTTATAAAAGTGGTGGGAATCAAACAATCTGAATGAAAATCACAGCCCGTTAATGTCACGGGAGCGAGAATTAAGGGGTTAATCCGCGGATCAAACAATGATGTTTTGACCTAGAAAGTTTATTTAATGAAATGTAGCTTACTAGATCGCTGTAAAAATTTGACTTCAATTATAAAACAAAATTTCTGGGTCCAAATATGATTATTTTATCCACGGATTATACAACGGAAATTACAGTATTTGTGTTCATCAGAAATTAAAACAAGGTGGTGAAAACTCTACAGACTCCGCATTGTTCCAGTAAAGTGTATGATTTTTCCATGTCCGACGTTTTAAAAACAGTTAAAGACATGATCACACACTGCAACCTGAATACTAGACCAAAGCGCTGATACAAAAATTGCGCCTTCCGTAGACGGATTTTTTTCAACGTGTGTACGGTGCCTTCAGTTTTAGTACGAAATTATTTTTGAAGTTTTTTCCTATATATTTTTCTGAGATAAATCAAGAAAAAGATAAAGTTTAGAAAATACTGGTGTCAAAATTTAGGGTACCGTACAAGCATTAAAAGTAATCGTCCTAAGAAAGCCAGCATTTTTGTGTCAGCGCTCCGCCTAGAATTCAGGAGGTGGTTGTTCAAAGTTCATCGACATCAACTTAATTTCATACTGGTTTTACTTTTTCGATTTCTACTTCTGGCCACTAATATTGTGTTTCTTCAGAAAAAAAAGCAAAGTTATCTATACAACTGTAAAAGTATCATCATAATAGCACAGTCATCATTTAACTCTTTCCGGTGCGGAGTAAGTCTGTTTTTAAAATGAAGGAATGATGGACTTACACAAGAATATACAAACGAATTTATTAGAAAATAAAAACTTGCTTATTTTCCCGTACTTTGTAAAAGGAAAATTTTAATTAAATATTCCTGGTGCCGTTTGTCAGTTTTGGAATTAAACTTTGGTGTCTTTTTTGAGGACAAAGCCCCCGCAAGTGTTAAAAGTGTTTTGAATACCGCACAATATTCAAAGGTCGCTTTCACGATATATATGTGATTAGGAATAGCATATATTTATGTTACATTATTCCTTTTATCTAAATTTCAGATTTAATTTTTATATATTCATTTTTTTTACAGTTTTAGAACTAAACAAAATACATTTGAGCCGACATACGCGTCGAAATAAATTTGTTACTTTATGCGATTGGATGGCTTATCTCAGTGTTCCACAGAATGTTTCATATCCTGGTATTCTAACATTTCTTGAATCGTCATCCCTAATACAACTTTCTTTTAAAATTCATGTTCGGCTCCATAAAAAAAGGAAGATATAATTTTGAAAAATATACTTTTATTCATTAACACGCTCACGCCGGCGCGGTGGGTCACACTCGACTGTCTCAGAGTTGTCAAGACTCCGGCGCTTTGTACAACACTCTTATTTTAGAGAAAATGTTGTTCCTTTAAGTCACCCAATTGTTCTAATTAAATAAAACAATATTTTCTGCATTAAAATACTGGTATCCAAAAGGCCGGTTACTTGCCAGCTCTGAGAGAATCGAGTGTGACCCACCACGCCTGCGTGAACGTGTTAATATAGGGATTATTACACGATATTCGACTATTTACGTTTTATTTTTGTTTATTTGTGTATTATATTATTTGTTTAGTTACATTACATTACTCGAGTGTTTTATTATTATTATAGTATAAATAAATACACATATATTATGTTTATTATAATATATACAATTTTAAGCTTATTTCCAGTTGGCAATTGATCTGTGAATTTAGGCATAATGTTTGTTTTATTTGTATGTGCACATTTTGATACAGATCGTCTTCTGACTCAGATGAACAGAAAATAAATGACAAATATTGTTAAATTTGTTGCAGGTTTTTCTAAATATTAACAATATATGCTGTCATCTGTGAATGACAAAATTTATGGTACCAATATATTTATAACATAATACACTTTTAATTTTTGGATGCTTACATACTAAGAGAGATTTTCTATCGCTATTTGCTTTATTTTTCACATATTTAGTTTTGTATGCATGTATGTCCCATAAAAAACGTAGTCGTAAGAGCATATGAAAATTACTTTCTTGTCCTCTATTTATATTTTTTGTCTGTTATAGGGGAGGTATAGAGAAATATTGTGGAGTTCAAGACTTCAAAATATTCCAAAGATCGACCGTCAGGACAATTAGATTATATAGATTATAATTAGATTTATATTCAGCACATTTGATGAAGTCGTTGCCATAGAAATACTCAAGACCAGAAGACACGATTTAGGACGCCATCACTAATCGACCGATTTATCACTAGTGTTGGAACTCACACCGGAAAATTTTGAATAGCAATTTTCTTTTATTTGTGGATTATCTATCATCGTATAAAACAGAGGTGGCCAACTGTGTCAGTCCGGAAACCACTAAAATTTTACAGAAAAAGTCGACTTTTTCAATCACAGAGATCCGATGATTAGATAAGACCATGATTACTATGAAATTTTAGTTGTGTGGAGCGTGCCACTGTTGGACACTCTTGGTATAAAACAATACTAACTATTTTAACTTACTGGTGTGAATTCGGAATCCCAAAATAAGAATTCAATCAGATGTGGAATGATGCAGTGTTACCGCATCTGGTTGATTTTTTATTGGGGGATTCCGAATTCTCACCAGTAAGTTTAAATAGTTATTATTGTTTTATAAGATAAGAGATATTCCACAAATAAAACAAAAGAAAATTGCTATTCAAAATTTTCCGGTGTGAATTCCAACACTAGTGAGAAGTCGTTCGATTAGTGATGACGTCACAACTTTTGTCCTCAGGCCTTGAGTATTTTGATGGCAAAGATGGAGTCTATAAAAAGCTGCAGAGTATAGTAATCCTCAGAAATAAATCTTTGGAAATTATTCTTATGAAATTTATTTATTAAGATTACAACGAAAAATGTTAAGTTATACAGTCCTAACATCGTGAAAAGAGAGAGTGCGAGTGAGTGCTATACCATGGTGATTTAGTGATATTCATATTTTCGTCACAGAATTAGCGAAAATTAGCACATTAGCACCGCCCTTTGAATACTATGCCTGAGCGCTGACACAGAAATGGCGGCTATCGTAAGTGGATTTTTTTAAACATACGTATGGCCCCCTAAATTTTGACAGCATTATTTTATAAAAGATTTCTTTGACATCTTTAACACAGAAAAATAAAGGGGAATTTTGTTTTTAATTATTGGTTCCAAAATTCAAGGGACTGTACAAACGTTCAAAAAACTCCGCCTTCGGAAGCCGCCAATTTTGTGTCAGCGCTTCGGGCTAGTATTCAGGGGGCGCACAGTGGAGTATTTAACCAAAAACCTGGCCAAAAAATGCAAAAATTAAAATTTCGCCAACAATTGTAAAAATCATATTTTTTAATAGCTAACTAATTGGTGCGTCGATCTATGCCTATTTTAGGAACCTGAGTTATATCCGGAGGCTCCTAGCCTCAGTTGAAGAGGAAGTTTCTTTGTGAGAAGATGTGTTTTTTTGTAGCTTTTTGGCATTGCTGTGATTTTTAAATATATTTTTTTTTTGTTGCTCAATGAATTGTTAAATTAAAACTAAACAGAGCTTAAGTGTTTAAAAAAGGTCAGAGATTAGGGTTAAACTATGTGTTAATTTAAATAGTTTAGTTTTTAATGTAGCAAAAATAAACATTAAATGTGTAAAAGGGTTATTTTTAAAGCGTTTTTGGCTCTAATTTAAGCATATCGAAAGCTTATTAAATATATGCCGGGCTTTGCCGGACCATGTTTGAATTATAATCGTTTTAGTTATAGTCTTGAGTACCAATTTCTGCAAAAATTTCTTCCGCATATTATTGCCATTTTTTTTGTATAATTTTATTTCGTTGGGACTACTTCAATCCCTTTTTTTCGGCAACCGAATTAAAGAGATAAAAACTATATTTTTACTCTCGTATTGCAGGTTTTTAGCTTACGGAATATTGCCTGAAAGCTTTTGCCCCTACAGATTCTATATGTATGCATGTACGTACGTATGTGAGTACATACATACGTACGCAACTCGATACCTCTTGACAGAAATATCATATCTGCTTCAAATTGTAAATACTTATTTACAGAAAAAAGTTTCTCTAATTCGTTTCGGGGGCTCACAGGTAGAATATAAGGGGAGAAAGGAGGGAATTAAAGAAGTCTGGAGTAGACGCGGAAATGATTAAAAGGTTGTATGTAATATTGGAAGTCATAACAAGTGGGCAATGCATTGCCGAAAAAAGTTCCAAACATCTGCTAATGAAACAGCAAGACTGTTGTGAACCTTTACAATTAGTACCCCATGATTCCAACAATGAACAAGGTTTTTATTAATGGTGGCACTTTAATTAAGAAAGCAGTCGTACCCATTTTCCAACGGTCAGAGGAAGCTGCCCAGGCCACATTTTAGACTGTACCGTATAAAGTACTCAAGAAATGGCAATAGAGAATTACGGAATAGAGAAGTTTACAATAGAGATGCTCCAAATTGCCTTCTTTTAAGCAGTGATCCTTTTATAAACTTCTCTAGACAAAGACCAAGGAAAAGAGCAAGCCATACAGTAACGAGACACTACAACTTCTTCTTCCAGCTACGTCTGATTGTAGTCCTGACAAAAACCAAGTATAGTGTGATGAAGATGATCAAAAACAGAGATTTGAGAATCAGATTGAAACTGGTTATCTATTAAATACACTGAAAAACAAGCATCACTATACTGTAGATTCTCCACTTTAATATATATATTTTTAAATGTAACTTTATAAAATATAAATAATCTTTATTAAATGTAAATTAAATGTAATAATTATTATTAAAGTAAATTAAATGTAAATAATAAATTTTATAGATTGTACAATTAAATACGTTCAATTAAACATTATTAGTAAATAAAAAAAACTATCAACAATTACTTTTCTCTTATAAACAGTAAACATTTAAGGCTGCTAGTAGCTCAACTTCCAAACTCCCTTCGTAATCTTAAGTCTATGGGCATGTGATGTATTCCTATTTTTAAAATTTCTACTTAGTAAATTAATGTTTATCTTCTTTTTTCTTTCTGCTCTTCTTAAATGATGTCTCTTTTTTTCTAGTTGTCAAAATATGTATAAACTGTATCCTTATTACTATGAGAAGTATTAAAATCTTAATAACACTTCGTCAGCTTTTAAGATATAAAATATTAAACTAAGCTATGAGTTTGTATGTATACTACAGATAATGATAAAAGTTAGTTCAGTGAAACGCATAGCACAGTTAAATATTTACATTCAGTCATTTCAGTGAATAAACGGAAATGTGCTTGAGAACTTTTGTGCAGCCCTGTATAAGATCTATAGAATGTATCCACACCAAGTAATATTTAAAAAATATATAGTTCACATATCACAACTGCAAACGCAATTCCAGAAATTATTGGTCATAGACTTCAAAAGTTAAATTTATTCTTCTTCCAAATTATTTTGTGTGTCCCTGTAAATGAACGATATATTCTATGCACACCATATTTCACAATAAGTGCCTTAGTACACCTCAGTGATGTATATAAATTTCAGTACGTTTAAAATAGTGTGATATCATTAAAATAAAGTGCAAACGATTTTTTCCCATAGACCATAATGTAAGCGAATTCTTTTGGGTGTCTCTCTAAATGAAATGTAAATGCTATGGACTTCATTTACAATAACAAACATACCATAGTGATACCCAATAGCATCAAACAATTTCAAGGTAATCGGAATATATTTACATAGAAAAATATTTTTGGCCAGGATTTCCGGTCAAATACTCCACTGTGGGGCGGTGAAATGAACATGAATGATGTCGTATGAGCAAAATTATTTGTTACTCTTTAGACAATCAGGAAAATTTTGAATTTCGTGGCAGGGCAACCAGAATATCTGTCCTAGAAAGTAAAAAGAATTCGATTGCCAATTCGTACGATGGGAACAAAAATTTTGGGAACATAGTATGGAAAACAAAACAGATCTCATGTACTGGAAATGCTTATGATCTAACGAGGAAGTTAACTCCTTGAGGGCGGTGGGATATATCACTTAATATTACCGTAATTTCCGGCGTATAATCCGCGGATCAAACAATTATTTTTCGACCCAGAAAATTCTTTAAAAGAAATGTAACTTATTAGATCGCTGTAAATATCTGCATTCAATAACTAAATAAAATTTCTAGGTCCAAACATAATTGTTTGATCCGCGGATTATACGCCGGAAATTACGATAATCAATATTTTGACCAGAAAATTTTAATTAAATTTTACTTTTATAATTTTGCTGGAAAAAATTTAACAAATTGCTTTTCCTTATTTTGAAACAAACTTTTTTAAAAATTCCGGTGTGAGTTCTAAATTACAGAGACTCAATTACTTGCCCCTGAAAGGGTTAAAATAATTGCGATATATAACATTCCCACCGCCCTTCAAAGGATTAAACGTTGGACAGAATGACACTAAAAATGCAGAATGAATACAAATCAATCCTTATTCTTTTCGCCCTTTTTTTTTTTTTTTTTTGTAAATATATTTAGGGGCTGTGCAAATATAACGTTATCAACTTTTTGGTAATTTCGGACCCCCTCCCCCCCTTACGATATCATACGTTATCATTCCTCGAACCTCCCCCCCCCCCGGTAATAATATCGTTATCAATGTCTAAAAATTTGATTTTTTTTCTTTTGTTTGGAGTGATATATAAATATGGTTCCATTATTATTCGCATACTTTATTGATTCAAGAGAAGTCAATAAAATATATCACATTACATATGAAATAACTTTATACCAAATAATACTTAGAAATGATTACTATTTAAAAGAATTTAATAATAGCTGTTTTTTACATAATGCGTTCAACAGTAATAATGTCTTCTTGCACTTGATCACACAGGGGGAGTGGGGGGGGGGCAAACAGAACTTCTTATGAACATAACAGATGGACAAAATTCTTTCTCCTTTATTTAATAGTAATCACAAAGTATCATTTGAAACATACTTCGCATATGGTTTCTCGAACAGTGGATTATATAAGTAGTAGAAAAAGGACAGTCCGGCTCCAGCAGGCGGAGGGCGGAGGAGGAGCAAGGAGCAACTCCTCCTCCACCTGCTCCTCCTCCACCTCCTGCTCCTCCTTCACCTCCTCCTGCTCCTCCACCTCCTGCGGAGAATGTGTGCTCTAAGAGGAGGGGTTAGAAAGGAATGTTGATCTCTAAGAAGAGGGTGGAGTTTAAAAAATTTTTAGATTTTTTTTTGAAGAATGAAATTTTGTTGAGCTATAGTACGAGGGGTCATTTTGGAGATTGAATTTTATTTTTTTGCCGAACTATAGGTTGATGTTTTAATGTACATTTTTAGAGACGGAATTTTATTTTATTTATTTATTTTTTTAGATGGAAATTTTTTAGCGAACTATTGTATGAGGTTTAATAAAACGTTTTAATGTATAATTAATTTTAAGAAAATTAATTTTTGGGAAGGAATATTATTTTACTTAATTACAAAAGAATTTTTATTTATTTATTTATTTACTTTGGAGATTGAAAATTTTCAGCAAACTATAGTATGCGGTGTAATTTTCACTTATACATGAAGAATTAAATTTAAAATATTTAATTTTGGAACTTAAGAAAATTTTGAATAAAATTTTTTTCGAAAGGTTTAGAATTTTTGTTGTTAGACGAGAGGTCGATAAGAATTTTTTTTAGGGGATTTTAATTAAGTAAAAGATTTATTTTGTAGTGCCCTCTAGCGAAATGAAACTGAAGCAATTAAAATTTTATTTTAAAAAAGTTAAAAGTTGAAGTTTGATCCCTCGTAAAATGTTAGGAGGGCTTACTCCTCTACCTGCTCCCTCCTCCTGCTCCTGTCTCGAGTACCGTGCCCCTCCACCTGCTCCCACCTCCTGCTCCTTCTCCTGGTGCGTGTAAATGGCTCCTCATACCCCATACCCTTGCTGCTGCCCCTTCCCACCCCCCCCCCCTAAAAATAAAAAAAAATTCCTTTTTTTTTTTTAATTTACTAATGGAATATTATACCGAATTTGAAAATTTTAGAATTTTCTCTTGTAAGTTTAGGTTTTGGTAATATATTACGCCCCACCTAACTTTAATTGTTAATTACTCATTAATAACATATGTTAATTATTTTTTGCATTCAATACGAATAGTTCTTGCGCATTTTTAAATGTAAACTAAATAAATAGTTTCGATCGAATATATTTTGTTGTTGTAGACTAAACTTTTGAATTTAATTATATAAATATTGAATATTATTCAAAATTGGTGAGTATAATATATTGGTGAATTTAATTTAGTTGAATAAATTTTTTAAAGCTTTTAACGAAATGTGTTAGTAAATTTTGAATGCTGTAGATGAAATCTCTTATTAGTTTTCAATAACGTGATAGATACGTTTCAAATTTTATATGAGTCTAACGCAATAATTCCTGCATATACAGGACAGTGCAAAAGAATTCCGATAAATTTCACAAGTGTATATAATTTTATAGGTAGTGAAAACCATTTTCTTACAAAAATAATTTGATATACAAGAATTTTTCGTCACCTTTAACAATTAGAATTTTAATAGCGATACTGGGATGAGCGAGGTTTTTTTTTTTTTTTTTCCTGATCAGAGAAGAATATATATTAATCACAATTCAAAGCCAGATTTAACTAAATTTCAATTAAAAATCGAATTTTCGTTTTAAAATTTCGAGTGAACTGTATTAGAAAAAGCATATACGACTCATTTTTCCACGATATATAAATTATTTTTAGAGAAACTGTATAAATTTTAAGAATGCGTACATAGTATTTATTTAGGGAATGCATATACCAGTAATTTTTAGACTGCCTGTATACTGATTATTTGAAAAATTCATTTCTAAACAACATACATTATTTTTGTAAAAGATGTTCTGACATATTATTTATTTTGTGTGTGATTAATTTTTTAGACTGCGACTATATTATTTTTGGATAATACCTTTTCGAATAATTTTTAGACTAATTTTGGAGATTTAATATAGTTTTGATTCATTATTTTCTTGTAGGTGTTGGTCCTTAGACTGCCTCATTGAAACTGCATTTTCAAGACTCTATGTTAAATGAAACATAATTTGAAAACAATCTAAGTAAATCATAGTGTATGCTGTTATAAGACCAATTGAAATGCTTTCTTCAGAGATTTTTGAACTAGGTTAATTTTTAAAATTCAAAACTAAGAAATTTTTGGAGTTCGAAAACAAAGTAATTTAGGCAAACCCTTTACCTAACCCAATATTATTTTGTAACAATATTTCACGGGATTCATTTTACTTCGCAAAAACAATGCATGAGACTTTTGTTTCGCGAAAATTAATATTTCTAATACTATGTTGGAAAAATAAATATTAAAGAATAGATTTGAAATAGGAATAATATGCTCACAATTTAATATTAATAATACATTTTGAACCTGCTATTCCCTAACAAAAATATATAGTATATGCATTTTCATTTATACTCAAAAGGAAATTTAACGGAAAAGAATTAATACCTTGTTTTAGATGTATATTTTTAATATGAAATCGAAATATAAAATAAAAGCACAGTACCTGTTAATAATCCATAATGTCTTCTCATCTGACCAGCCACCTCACACGTTAAAAATCTTACAGTAAATACGCTTATCCCATCACTTGCTATCTGTCGGAACATGCATCTACAGGTATGTTATCTTAAAGATCAAAGGCGCCGCAAATGAGCGGTCCCTTTCAATAGATAAAAGAGATAAGCGGGGATATTATTCGAATAACAATTAGTAATGTCTGTCTCAATTACAATTTAACTTAATTAAGGAATTTTTATATATTTTTAAATATAGGATAAATTGGAATTTTATTACCTACATTTAGATTTAATAACAGCATCAAATGTACTATTCTGAAAATCTACGTCTTCATTTTTTTTAAACATAATGTTAGCCTTTTACCGAGTTTTTGAGATGAAATCACTATTAGGTATCATACTTTTTAAATAGTTTACACTCGTGGAAATATTTAGACGATACTTTCTGTACATTTTATATTCAAGGATAATTTTTCAAACATGCATCGACCTAAATTTATACTATGTTTTAGAGAGAAATATTCTATGCGACTACCTATATCAATTTTAATACACGTGGATACTATTTAATATAGTTACACCATTCGAAATACATAAATGAACTACACACATCCCCATTGAATCAAAATTTCTATATTTATAATGCTAATACATAAAAAGCTATTTTCTAGAGTGATGTAAGAATAATTTTAAATGCTACACATATTCTTCTATAAAATATACCTCAGTCATTATTTTCACTGCGTTAGAGATAATAATAATTAATCTTTAAACTTATTTATATCGATATAACCCGAAGTAATTTTTTTTAAATAAGAAGTGTTTACTCGTTTCACCTTTTTAACTTATATTTTAAATAATCTCACATAGGTTGAACTTACTTTACAACAACAGAAAAATTTTCAAAGATTATTCAATTTTTTTTTTTTACTTAAGTGGTCCAGAATGAAAATATAGTCATTTAGAACGAATATGTGTACAGGATCTGCATAGGCTAACTAGCCCTTGGCTTTGGACCCCCCTGCTGAGTGGAGCCCTTAATCACGTATGCGTAACTATAAAGTGTCCTATGTATCTATATTGCCTAAAGTCTGGGTAAATTATTATTGGGTGAAAATCCCTCTTCTGCAATTTATTATTATCATTTATTTTTTCTTTTTTTTTTTTACTTTAGCAAAGGAACCCAAAGAAGACAATTTAATTATTTTCACATTTTTTTTTTAATTATTAGCGAAATGAAACTTTAACATTTGAAAAGCAATTTTATAATTATTTGTAAATTTTTATTATTATTAGCGACACAAATTTTAAACAACTTCAGAGACGGAAGAAAGTGACCCGAATTATCGATTTCATACAAGAACAACTTTTTTCAGTCACCTCGTCTGGTTCGAGAGGTTTCCAACTCACATGGCCTGACTTCACATTTCAGGTAGAGCCCGATTTAGATTGCAGTGGTACCCAAGGCCCAACAACTTTTTCCCTGCCCTTCCCTCATCCATAGACCCAAGGGCCTGGTTGGCCTGTGCGGGTATTAGGCCCCGATTTTAGGGAGCCTGGTTGGCCTATGCGGGAATTAGGCCCTAATTATAGGGCGCCTGGTTGACCTGTGCGGGAATTAGGCCTCGAATATAGGGAGCCTGGTTGGCCTGTGCGGGAATTAGGCCCTGATTTTAGGGAGCCTGGTTGGCCTGTGCGGGAATTAGGCCTCGAATATAGGGCCAATACACTAACCACAACGGTTAATTGTGTTTTTGATGGCCAATTATCATCAGCGAGGGATATAAGCCCTAAGGGGGATAGTGCCCTCCGTGGGGGTCTTTCTAAGGGAACCTAACCCGTATTTACGCTTGGAAAACCAAGGTTAGAAGAAAACCACGAAAACTCCGAACGATTAGGCCGACGGGCGCGATTGGGATCGAACACAGCACCTCCCGTCTACCAGCTTCGAGGGCGGAACCACTCGGCCACTGGTGGGGCCTAAGCGCAGTATATTAGTCACGTGATTTTCATCTTTTAAGTTTTTGGGCTACATTTTCACACACACTAGACTATATTAGTTTTAGGAAAGTATTGTTATTTTTTTTTCATTATTAAAAGTACACTGTTTTAGTTTAGTGAATGTAAACATTCATATTAATTCAAATAACCTAGTTCAACTATTCAGATTTTATAATATACGCTAGGTAAAAATCGATAACTTCCCTATTTAGTTTGAAACATTGGTCAGATCACGCGACATTAATGTTTCTTGAAATAATAGCAACTTTGATTGCAACTTTTAGTCAAAATTTAATGAACTCTTTATAGGAAAATCTTGGTTAACCATGTTATTTATCGCATATCAAATTACCACTATACATTTCACCCTTCCCCTAAAACCCCCAGAAAATTAACTAGATATTTGAAACTCGCCACAGGAGGAAAACCCTATTTAAAATAATGAATCAGTAATGAACTATAAAAATTAAGCAACACACATAAAATTAACAAATGAATAACCAAGAGAATTTCAACTATCACATAAAAATTTCCTTGTTGTAAGAAAAAATATTTATTAGTTAGTAAAAGTAAATTATTCCTTTTTTACCTTCTAGTCTTTGAAAAATATCGTCTTAACATACTAGTGCACCTTATGCGCATATGCATACTTATAATATATATGCGTATGTATATGTTTGCCATTGAATGGTTTTGAAAAATATTCACGTTATGAAAAATGATTTGTAAACAGTAAAACTTAACTCAAAAATAAATTTTAGAAATCACAACTAAATAAAAAATGTTTCTTTTTTAAATATATAATAATAAAAAAGTTTTTAACAAATCACAACTTGATAAAAAAAAATTCAGGAAGATAAAAAAGTTAAAAAAAATACAAACGAAATAAAAAAAGTTAAAAAATTTTTCATGTTAATAAATAAAAGTTTTAAAAAAATTACAAGTCAATAAAATTTTTAAAGAAAATAAAAATTTTCTAATGGCTATCAAAATAGTTTTTGAATTGTTTGCAAGTTAATAACATGTATACGACAATATATATGCACATTCATATATGCGTCATATATGCGTAATTCATTTATACTAACGTAAGTATATCCAGATATACTATTTGCAAGTAATATCTAGGTGTGTAAATATACCTGTGTAAAATATTCATAAAAAATATTTTTAAAAAATCTACAAGTTAGTCAAACTCTTTTTTAAAATGTACTAGACATACCAGTCTTAAGTATCGAATAAATACATTCTTCGTTCGAAAGTTAATGAAAAGTTTGGACGAAATTAACAAAAAGTTTTCGAATTATTTACAACTTTAGAAAAATATTCGTATGTGTGGATATGTGTGCTTATTATATGTATACAAAAATTCACAAAAAAGAATAAAAATACCTACAGGTGAGTCGAAGAGTTTAAAAAAATTGTCATTATATATTTATACATGTGTGTTTGTTAAATTTAAATGTTTTGACTAACGACCGAATACATCCAACAAACTAATTGTTTATCCTGGCGACCATTTGGTTTTTGCATTCGCCTAACCAACCAACTGCTTACTTTAGCAATCAAATATTTTATATTTGCACATGCGCAGAAACTTAATTGGTGACGTAATAGAACAATCCGTAACATATTATTTGTTGAAGTTGACTATTATGTATGAATTGATAAATTAAGAAAACATTAAGCTAGGGTGGAAACTTTGTACATTCTCCACGATAATTCACTTATTTATTATTAGATATCTATAGAAATCAACACAGTGAAAAATTAATAACTAAATTCTCATATTCGTTTTCAATATAAGTAGCTTATACTATTGCCTCGTTAACTAGGGTTGCTACTTAAAAATTTCTTTTATGGATTTACTATGATAAACAACTTATCTGACTAACCTTTTACTATTTTCAGTTCAACTCACTTTCGTGAGCTAAACCTGTACAGTTAGTTTGCTGTATCAAATCATGGTTCTTTAGTTTTGTTATTATTTGAAATATAATTATATACTCTAGCATAATCATTTTAAGGTATTCAAATTCTAACATATAACAGAATCATATTTCACACTTACCTAATATACCAGCTTCTTGAAAACACGTCTATCTCATAGCACGATTTGGTGTGGAATGCCAGTTTCTTATCACAAAAACCGGAAATCACGTGGCCGAGGGTTGATCACGTGACACTTCCTGATATAGGATTGGCCGATAGCGATTCCTTCTAAGTGACGTCACACGACGATAAGAACATCTAGATAAGCAACATTCACGCCATTTTGATCACTGTTTTCGAATGAGTGGTCCTGTTCACTTGTCTAAACTTGTCTAACCTTGTCTGCTGCTTCTTTCTTAGCTAGTCTAACATGTGAGTTTATTCATGAAAATCGTTAGAGATGTATATTTTTAATTACTATATATAATTAGATAATTTAAACATCAATTGTTTATTGTATTCAAATCATGTGGACTAATTGAATTTCTATAATAATAATAATTGCTTTATTATTTTATAAAACATAGTATCGACTTAAGAAATTATTTTCTTATAAGAGCGAAAAAGAATATTTTATCATAGGCTTTATATAATATATAATTCAGCTGTGTTTGTATATATCCTATTATTTAACAACATTTATATGAAATAACAGAATAACTGAACAATCATTTTATAATATATACATAAAAATAGTATACTTATCTATTGTTTATTGTAATCATATTATTTTCATTAATTGATTTTTATAATAATTCAAATAATAATTGATTAATCAATTTATTATTTTATAAAACATAGTATCGATTTAAGAAATAATTTTCTTATGAAAGCGGAAAATAGGTAGATTAATGAATGTCTGTTGTTTTAGCAGCAAATCGATTTCATATATGTCTATCCGTGTGTATGCATGTGTGTGTGTGTGTGTGTGTCTATACTTGCCTCTAAAATCGTGTATAGGTATTGTCTGTATGCATGTGTGTGTGTGTATGTATCTGTGGATAAGTGTCTATTTGCCTGGCTATGTATTTATGTATTCTTTTTTTTTAACAAATAAAATTTTTAACAGATTAAAAAATTTTAACAAATTAAAAAGTTTTAACAAATAAAGTTTTAACAAGTTAAAAAAAGTTTTAAAAAATTAGAAATTTTTTATTACAAATTAAAATGAAAGTTTTAATGAATTTAAAAAAGTTTTTTTTTTATTATTTATTAATTTTTTTTTCTGTGTAAATTTTGTGAAAATTTTTAAAGTCTGGTAAATTTTCTAAAAGTTTTTTTAAGTAAGGTTTTTTTTTTATTTGTTAAATTTTTTTTTAACTTGTTAAAACTTTTTTATTTGTTAAAACTTTTTAATTTGTTAAAATTTTTTAATCTGTTAAAAATTTTATTTGTTAAAAAAAAAGAATACATAAATACATAGCCAGGCAAATAGACACTTATCCACAGATACATACACACACACACATGCATACAGACAATACCTATACACGATTTTAGAGGCAAGTATAGACACACACACACACACACATGCATACACACGGATAGACATATATGAAATCGATTTGCTGCTAAAACAACAGACATTCATTAATCTACCTATTTTCCGCTTTCATAAGAAAATTATTTCTTAAATCGATACTATGTTTTATAAAATAATAAATTGATTAATCAATTATTATTTGAATTATTATAAAAATCAATTAATGAAAATAATATGATTACAATAAACAATAGATAAGTATACTATTTTTATGTATATATTATAAAATGATTGTTCAGTTATTCTGTTATTTCATATAAATGTTGTTAAATAATAGGATATATACAAACACAGCTGAATTATATATTATATAAAGCCTATGATAAAATATTCTTTTTCGCTCTTATAAGAAAATAATTTCTTAAGTCGATACTATGTTTTATAAAATAATAAAGCAATTATTATTATTATAGAAATTCAATTAGTCCACATGATTTGAATACAATAAACAATTGATGTTTAAATTATCTAATTATATATAGTAATTAAAAATATACATCTCTAACGATTTTCATGAATAAACTCACATGTTAGACTAGCTAAGAAAGAAGCAGCAGACAAGGTTAGACAAGTTTAGACAAGTGAACAGGACCACTCATTCGAAAACAGTGATCAAAATGGCGTGAATGTTGCTTATCTAGATGTTCTTATCGTCGTGTGACGTCACTTAGAAGGAATCGCTATCGGCCAATCCTATATCAGGAAGTGTCACGTGATCAACCCTCGGCCACGTGATTTCCGGTTTTTGTGATAAGAAACTGGCATTCCACACCAAATCGTGCTATGAGATAGACGTGTTTTCAAGAAGCTGGTATATTAGGTAAGTGTGAAATATGATTCTGTTATATGTTAGAATTTGAATGCCTTAAAATGATTATGCTAGAGTATATAATTATATTTCAAATAATAACAAAACTAAAGAACCATGATTTGATACAGCAAACTAACTGTACAGGTTTAGCTCACGAAAGTGAGTTGAACTGAAAATAGTAAAAGGTTAGTCAGATAAGTTGTTTATCATAGTAAATCCATAAAAGAAATTTTTAAGTAGCAACCCTAGTTAACGAGGCAATAGTATAAGCTACTTATATTGAAAACGAATATGAGAATTTAGTTATTAATTTTTCACTGTGTTGATTTCTATAGATATCTAATACACTATGACGCAAAAGTTTAGACAATGACGTCATTCAGCTTTAAAATGTAGAATTATGACGTCAGAATTACAAAAACCTGTAAATATATTCAAAAACTGATTTAAAATGCTATGTACAAAAGACAGTCGTTTTATTTGCTATAATACTAATTTTTTTCATAAAAATTCAAATGTGCTTGTCGCAAAAGTTTAGACACTATTCTAAATTTCTTTGAATATTCGCTGGCATATGCAAATTTAGAATCGATGATGTCACAAATTTGGAGTACTTAAGTTCTGCAAACGATTGCGCTTCATAGTCGACATGCCGAGAGCTAAAGAAATTCAAGTGAATGAGGTTTCAAGGATTTGGCAGTTGAAAGGTGAAGGGAAGAGCGTTTCTGAAATTTCTGCTATTATTAATAGGTCAAAAAAATCTATTTATCGAGTTTTATCGAGTGGTTCCGAATATAAAGCAAAATGTCGGTCTGGGAGGCCACGTGTGACAAATGTACGAGAGGATCGCCTGATACAAAGACTAGCGAGTACTCAACAAATGAGCGTACGTGGAGTTCAAAGCTCATCGGGACTCTCTGTATCAAAGGATACGATTCGTAGACGAATTTTGGAAAAAGGAACAATCGTTTATAGCAAAATGCAGAAGAAACCAGCTCTGAAACCACATCATAAGTTACAAAGACTTATGTGGGCTCGAAAGCATATGTCATATGGAGAGAAATGGCAGTCAGTCATATTTAGCGATGAAAAAAAGTGGAAGCTGGATGGTCCAGATGGTTGTTTATCGTTTTGGCATGACTTGCGGAAGGAACCTCGACGTTATTTAGTCGCAGACAAGGAGGGGGCTCGGTGATGGTTTGGGCAGCCTTTTGCTATAATGGACAAGTATCTCTGACCTTCACCAGTGGTCGTCAAACTTCACAGCATTATACACAGACATTAGAAGAAAACCTACTGCCATTTGCTGAGCTTCTAGGGGGTCCTCAGTGGGAATTTCAGCAAGACAATGCTTCAATTCACACTGCAAAACATTCAAAATCTTGGTTTAATTCCCATAATATAAGAGTTCTCGACTGGCCAGCATGTAGCCCAGATCTTAACCCTATAGAAAACCTTTGGAGCATCATGTGTCGCAAAGTTTATAGCAACGCTAGACAATACTCTTCTGAAAAGGAACTTAAGACATCTATTGAGAATGCATGGTACGATATCGATCCACAAACTATGCAAGATTTAGTTTCTTCCATGCAATCTCGTGTATATGACGTAATACATAAGCATGGATGCGCAACCAGGTTTTAAAAATTGTTTATTTCGATTTTATTTAATTTGTGTCTAAACTTTTGAGACAGCAGTTTATTTTTGTTACCATTTAATTTATTGCAATATGTACAATTCCACCTTTCTTTGTTATAAATATTGTTTATATGTACAGCACATTAATTTCAAGCAGTGATTTGAAAATTGAATAAATATTTTTCAAAGTATGTAAGAATTTCTTCATTGTCTAAACTTTTGCGTCATAGTGTAATAAATAAGTGAATTATCGTGGAGAATGTACAAAGTTTCCACCCTAGCTTAATGTTTTCTTAATTTATCAATTCATACATAATAGTCAACTTCAACAAATAATATGTTACGGATTGTTCTATTACGTCACCAATTAAGTTTCTGCGCATGTGCAAATATAAAATATTTGATTGCTAAAGTAAGCAGTTGGTTGGTTAGGCGAATGCAAAAACCAAATGGTCGCCAGGATAAACAATTAGTTTGTTGGATGTATTCGGTCGTTAGTCAAAACATTTAAATTTAACAAACACACATGTATAAATATATAATGACAATTTTTTTAAACTCTTCGACTCACCTGTAGGTATTTTTATTCTTTTTTGTGAATTTTTGTATACATATAATAAGCACACATATCCACACATACGAATATTTTTCTAAAGTTGTAAATAATTCGAAAACTTTTTGTTAATTTCGTCCAAACTTTTCATTAACTTTCGAACGAAGAATGTATTTATTCGATACTTAAGACTGGTATGTCTAGTACATTTTAAAAAAGAGTTTGACTAACTTGTAGATTTTTTAAAAATATTTTTTATGAATATTTTACACAGGTATATTTACACACCTAGATATTACTTGCAAATAGTATATCTGGATATACTTACGTTAGTATAAATGAATTACGCATATATGACGCATATATGAATGTGCATATATATTGTCGTATACATGTTATTAACTTGCAAACAATTCAAAAACTATTTTGATAGCCATTAGAAAATTTTTATTTTCTTTAAAAATTTTATTGACTTGTAATTTTTTTAAAACTTTTATTTATTAACATGAAAAATTTTTTAACTTTTTTTATTTCGTTTGTATTTTTTTTAACTTTTTTATCTTCCTGAATTTTTTTTTATCAAGTTGTGATTTGTTAAAAACTTTTTTATTATTATATATTTAAAAAAGAAACATTTTTTATTTAGTTGTGATTTCTAAAATTTATTTTTGAGTTAAGTTTTACTGTTTACAAATCATTTTTCATAACGTGAATATTTTTCAAAACCATTCAATGGCAAACATATACATACGCATATATATTATAAGTATGCATATGCGCATAAGGTGCACTAGTATGTTAAGACGATATTTTTCAAAGACTAGAAGGTAAAAAAGGAATAATTTACTTTTACTAACTAATAAATATTTTTTCTTACAACAAGGAAATTTTTATGTGATAGTTGAAATTCTCTTGGTTATTCATTTGTTAATTTTATGTGTGTTGCTTAATTTTTATAGTTCATTACTGATTCATTATTTTAAATAGGGTTTTCCTCCTGTGGCGAGTTTCAAATATCTAGTTAATTTTCTGGGGGTTTTAGGGGAAGGGTGAAATGTATAGTGGTAATTTGATATGCGATAAATAACATGGTTAACCAAGATTTTCCTATAAAGAGTTCATTAAATTTTGACTAAAAGTTGCAATCAAAGTTGCTATTATTTCAAGAAACATTAATGTCGCGTGATCTGACCAATGTTTCAAACTAAATAGGGAAGTTATCGATTTTTACCTAGCGTATATTATAAAATCTGAATAGTTGAACTAGGTTATTTGAATTAATATGAATGTTTACATCCACTAAACTAAAACAGTGTACTTTTAATAATGAAAAAAAATAACAATACTTTCCTAAAACTAATATAGTCTAGTGTGTGTGAAAATGTAGCCCAAAAACTTAAAAGATGAAAATCACGTGACTAATATACTGCGCTTAGGCCCCACCAGTGGCCGAGTGGTTCCGCCCTCGAAGCTGGTAGACGGGAGGTGCTGTGTTCGATCCCAATCGCGCCCGTCGGCCTAATCGTTCGGAGTTTTCGTGGTTTTCTTCTAACCTTGGTTTTCCAAGCGTAAATACGGGTTAGGTTCCCTTAGAAAGACCCCCACGGAGGGCACTATCCCCCTTAGGGCTTATATCCCTCGCTGATGATAATTGGCCATCAAAAACACAATTAACCGTTGTGGTTAGTGTATTGGCCCTATATTCGAGGCCTAATTCCCGCACAGGCCAACCAGGCTCCCTAAAATCAGGGCCTAATTCCCGCACAGGCCAACCAGGCTCCCTATATTCGAGGCCTAATTCCCGCACAGGTCAACCAGGCGCCCTATAATTAGGGCCTAATTCCCGCATAGGCCAACCAGGCTCCCTAAAATCGGGGCCTAATACCCGCACAGGCCAACCAGGCCCTTGGGTCTATGGATGAGGGAAGGGCAGGGAAAAAGTTGTTGGGCCTTGGGTACCACTGCAATCTAAATCGGGCTCTACCTGAAATGTGAAGTCAGGCCATGTGAGTTGGAAACCTCTCGAACCAGACGAGGTGACTGAAAAAAGTTGTTCTTGTATGAAATCGATAATTCGGGTCACTTTCTTCCGTCTCTGAAGTTGTTTAAAATTTGTGTCGCTAATAATAATAAAAATTTACAAATAATTATAAAATTGCTTTTCAAATGTTAAAGTTTCATTTCGCTAATAATTAAAAAAAAAATGTGAAAATAATTAAATTGTCTTCTTTGGGTTCCTTTGCTAAAGTAAAAAAAAAAAAGAAAAAATAAATGATAATAATAAATTGCAGAAGAGGGATTTTCACCCAATAATAATTTACCCAGACTTTAGGCAATATAGATACATAGGACACTTTATAGTTACGCATACGTGATTAAGGGCTCCACTCAGCAGGGGGGTCCAAAGCCAAGGGCTAGTTAGCCTATGCAGATCCTGTACACATATTCGTTCTAAATGACTATATTTTCATTCTGGACCACTTAAGTAAAAAAAAAAAATTGAATAATCTTTGAAAATTTTTCTGTTGTTGTAAAGTAAGTTCAACCTATGTGAGATTATTTAAAATATAAGTTAAAAAGGTGAAACGAGTAAACACTTCTTATTTAAAAAAAATTACTTCGGGTTATATCGATATAAATAAGTTTAAAGATTAATTATTATTATCTCTAACGCAGTGAAAATAATGACTGAGGTATATTTTATAGAAGAATATGTGTAGCATTTAAAATTATTCTTACATCACTCTAGAAAATAGCTTTTTATGTATTAGCATTATAAATATAGAAATTTTGATTCAATGGGGATGTGTGTAGTTCATTTATGTATTTCGAATGGTGTAACTATATTAAATAGTATCCACGTGTATTAAAATTGATATAGGTAGTCGCATAGAATATTTCTCTCTAAAACATAGTATAAATTTAGGTCGATGCATGTTTGAAAAATTATCCTTGAATATAAAATGTACAGAAAGTATCGTCTAAATATTTCCACGAGTGTAAACTATTTAAAAAGTATGATACCTAATAGTGATTTCATCTCAAAAACTCGGTAAAAGGCTAACATTATGTTTAAAAAAAATGAAGACGTAGATTTTCAGAATAGTACATTTGATGCTGTTATTAAATCTAAATGTAGGTAATAAAATTCCAATTTATCCTATATTTAAAAATATATAAAAATCCCTTAATTAAGTTAAATTGTAATTGAGACAGACATTACTAATTGTTATTCGAATAATATCCCCGCTTATCTCTTTTATCTATTGAAAGGGACCGCTCATTTGCGGCGCCTTTGATCTTTAAGATAACATACCTGTAGATGCATGTTCCGACAGATAGCAAGTGATGGGATAAGCGTATTTACTGTAAGATTTTTAACGTGTGAGGTGGCTGGTCAGATGAGAAGACATTATGGATTATTAACAGGTACTGTGCTTTTATTTTATATTTCGATTTCATATTAAAAATATACATCTGAAACAAGGTATTAATTCTTTTCCGTTAAATTTCCTTTTGAGTATAAATGAAAATGCATATACTATATATTTTTGTTAGGGAATAGCAGGTTCAAAATGTATTATTAATATTAAATTGTGAGCATATTATTCCTATTTCAAATCTATTCTTTAATATTTATTTTTCCAACATAGTATTAGAAATATTAATTTTCGCGAAACAAAAGTCTCATGCATTGTTTTTGCGAAGTAAAATGAATCCCGTGAAATATTGTTACAAAATAATATTGGGTTAGGTAAAGGGTTTGCCTAAATTACTTTGTTTTCGAACTCCAAAAATTTCTTAGTTTTGAATTTTAAAAATTAACCTAGTTCAAAAATCTCTGAAGAAAGCATTTCAATTGGTCTTATAACAGCATACACTATGATTTACTTAGATTGTTTTCAAATTATGTTTCATTTAACATAGAGTCTTGAAAATGCAGTTTCAATGAGGCAGTCTAAGGACCAACACCTACAAGAAAATAATGAATCAAAACTATATTAAATCTCCAAAATTAGTCTAAAAATTATTCGAAAAGGTATTATCCAAAAATAATATAGTCGCAGTCTAAAAAATTAATCACACACAAAATAAATAATATGTCAGAACATCTTTTACAAAAATAATGTATGTTGTTTAGAAATGAATTTTTCAAATAATCAGTATACAGGCAGTCTAAAAATTACTGGTATATGCATTCCCTAAATAAATACTATGTACGCATTCTTAAAATTTATACAGTTTCTCTAAAAATAATTTATATATCGTGGAAAAATGAGTCGTATATGCTTTTTCTAATACAGTTCACTCGAAATTTTAAAACGAAAATTCGATTTTTAATTGAAATTTAGTTAAATCTGGCTTTGAATTGTGATTAATATATATTCTTCTCTGATCAGGAAAAAAAAAAAAAAAAACCTCGCTCATCCCAGTATCGCTATTAAAATTCTAATTGTTAAAGGTGACGAAAAATTCTTGTATATCAAATTATTTTTGTAAGAAAATGGTTTTCACTACCTATAAAATTATATACACTTGTGAAATTTATCGGAATTCTTTTGCACTGTCCTGTATATGCAGGAATTATTGCGTTAGACTCATATAAAATTTGAAACGTATCTATCACGTTATTGAAAACTAATAAGAGATTTCATCTACAGCATTCAAAATTTACTAACACATTTCGTTAAAAGCTTTAAAAAATTTATTCAACTAAATTAAATTCACCAATATATTATACTCACCAATTTTGAATAATATTCAATATTTATATAATTAAATTCAAAAGTTTAGTCTACAACAACAAAATATATTCGATCGAAACTATTTATTTAGTTTACATTTAAAAATGCGCAAGAACTATTCGTATTGAATGCAAAAAATAATTAACATATGTTATTAATGAGTAATTAACAATTAAAGTTAGGTGGGGCGTAATATATTACCAAAACCTAAACTTACAAGAGAAAATTCTAAAATTTTCAAATTCGGTATAATATTCCATTAGTAAATTAAAAAAAAAAAAAGGAATTTTTTTTTATTTTTAGGGGGGGGGGGTGGGAAGGGGCAGCAGCAAGGGTATGGGGTATGAGGAGCCATTTACACGCACCAGGAGAAGGAGCAGGAGGTGGGAGCAGGTGGAGGGGCACGGTACTCGAGACAGGAGCAGGAGGAGGGAGCAGGTAGAGGAGTAAGCCCTCCTAACATTTTACGAGGGATCAAACTTCAACTTTTAACTTTTTTAAAATAAAATTTTAATTGCTTCAGTTTCATTTCGCTAGAGGGCACTACAAAATAAATCTTTTACTTAATTAAAATCCCCTAAAAAAAATTCTTATCGACCTCTCGTCTAACAACAAAAATTCTAAACCTTTCGAAAAAAATTTTATTCAAAATTTTCTTAAGTTCCAAAATTAAATATTTTAAATTTAATTCTTCATGTATAAGTGAAAATTACACCGCATACTATAGTTTGCTGAAAATTTTCAATCTCCAAAGTAAATAAATAAATAAATAAAAATTCTTTTGTAATTAAGTAAAATAATATTCCTTCCCAAAAATTAATTTTCTTAAAATTAATTATACATTAAAACGTTTTATTAAACCTCATACAATAGTTCGCTAAAAAATTTCCATCTAAAAAAATAAATAAATAAAATAAAATTCCGTCTCTAAAAATGTACATTAAAACATCAACCTATAGTTCGGCAAAAAAATAAAATTCAATCTCCAAAATGACCCCTCGTACTATAGCTCAACAAAATTTCATTCTTCAAAAAAAAATCTAAAAATTTTTTAAACTCCACCCTCTTCTTAGAGATCAACATTCCTTTCTAACCCCTCCTCTTAGAGCACACATTCTCCGCAGGAGGTGGAGGAGCAGGAGGAGGTGAAGGAGGAGCAGGAGGTGGAGGAGGAGCAGGTGGAGGAGGAGTTGCTCCTTGCTCCTCCTCCGCCCTCCGCCTGCTGGAGCCGGACTGTCCTTTTTCTACTACTTATATATGCATACGCATATGACAGAAGAATAGGAATGGCAAACGTTACATATTTTGTAATTAAATAATTTTATAATCATTCAAAGATTTTAATACTAACTTTGTATTCTCATAAAAACAGATAACAGGCTAAAAAAAAAGATTGATGTAAATTTTGATGTAAAGACCAAGTTACAAATAAAAAAAGAAAATGTTGGTTGTGTGAAAAATGATAACGATATGAAAAGACAAATCCCCCCACCCCCTAGCGATATCTTACGATATCATGTGCCAGACCCCCCCTCCCCCCTAAAATGATAACGTTATATATGCGCAGCCCCTTATATATATCTAGTGAAGGTGAATAATCATACTTTTTTTTTAAATGGAGGAAAATTACAACGAGAATCCGAAATAAAGCATAGGATAAAATAAATAAATCAAAAGGGTTATTTAAAAAATGTATATATTAATATGATTTGTATGTATGTAATATTTGTTTGTATGTATGTTGATATGTAAATATATATGTTAATTCCACATCACAGAGGCTGGTGTTGCCAAGTAATTAAGGTATCGCTTTGCTTATATATATTTTTCTAATGCGAACTATTTATTAGATCAGGAAAGTATTGTGTGTATAAATTAGTGTATTATTTTACTTCTGAAATTTTGAATCTGATATTTCCAAACCTTTAGTTTGTGATTTTGTTTTGTTTTCTTTCGCTAGTTAAAACCATTTGTTTGGTCATATTCGCCTGCTTTCCGTACTTACAGAAATTCATGCAACTTATATTATTAAGAAACACCTTAACATTACACTTTTATTTCCAATATGTTGATACAGTCATCTTTTTTTTTTTATTCTTAATTTTTTATTTGATTTTCCTTTTTGACTTTCAATAAACTTTCAAAAAACTTTCAATAGAAAATTTATTATTGCGAAAAAATTTTTCTTCAAGGTTTTGATGCTAATCATGGCATCATTTTCGGCATGGATAATTTTACCGTACATATTATTGACATTAACTATCCATTTTCTTTAAAAACTTTTTTAAGCATTTTTTTTCTATTTTAAATGAAAAATTAAATCATTACATTATCCATGCGCAGACGATAAACCATGAAGTATTGATAATAATCTTCTTTAAATAATAAGAATTATTGTCATATTGTCATAAACCAAAAGCATTTTCTTTCAACATTAAAGCATACCCCTATTTCTTTACATATATCCGCTATATTATCGTGTTTTCTATACTTACTCATATTTATGCATCTTGTATTATTAAGAAATATATAAACGTTACTGTTTTATTTCCAATATGACGAAATATTCACTTTTTTTTAAAAGACGCTTTCAGTCATGACGTTTTTCTGTGAAAGTTGTTCAAACAAATTGTTCCTGTGTTTTATTTCTTATTTACAGGGGGCGTACTTGTGCTGAAATTTTACGACCAGGAAATTCTTCGGTACCACTATTTTTTTTTTATAGAAAATATCTTCTTAAATAAGGCGATATTTTTCGTGTTGAACCTAGATTTATTTTTCTTTAAACAAATACTGGTAATTGCCCTGAAATTTTTCATGCAGAGTACGACCCCTGAATTATTTAATATAAACCGTACAAAATGTTCTCACTAGTTAAAAAGTATTAAAAAACTTAGCTGTGAGATATAGCTATAATTTATAACTATAACATACGGATGAAATAGAAAATGCAACCTAGCAACGTGTAGCCTAGAACCAGTTTCCAAATGTATAGGCCGGGAGCCGGCAGCACAGACGCATGGTTCGTACGAATAACGTTATTTCTCCAGAATAACTACCAGCATCTTTTTTATTGTAAAAGAAATCTAGGTTAAACACGCAATAGTTCGCCTTCTTTTAAGAAGAGATTTTCTATAAGATAATAATGGTGCCGAAAAATTTTCTGGTCTGCAAAATTCAAGGAGGCGTACGAACCATGAGACAACCACCTCATCGAGTTGGATGCTGAAATTCCAGAATTAGCCAAAACTCGATTCTCATATTAAAACTCAATCGGTCTGCCAAGTCATATCTTGGTGGAAAACACCTAAAAACCCAATTTTAACGGTGGACTCGTAGGTTTACAATTGTGTTTTCCTGCTCCCTGTCCGCAGTGTTTTCATACCTTTGGGTGCAGGAAAACGCAATGGTAAACCTACGAGTCGACCATAATTACGCTAAAATCACGTTTTTAGGTGTTTTCCACCAAGATATGACTCGACAGACCGGTTGCATTTTAATATGGTAATAGAGATTTAGCTAATTCTGGAATTTCAGCCCCCAACTCGTTAAGTTGGTTGTCTGTGCTGCCGGCTCCCGATCTAGTAGTAACGTGTTGTTTGGAGTCATTTTCCAGGCAAAACGTCATGATCGACGTCATACGGAAAGAATCTGTTCCTATATTTTGTATATTTAATTTTCCTTTTGCATGCAAAAATCTTTCAATTTAAAATTAACTTTGGGCGAGAAGTTATTATTGTGGATTTCTATTTTTTGGCAGCGAACAAAGAAAGAAAATTAAATGTTAAAAGTAAAAAATGTCAATTGAATTCACTATGAAAATAATAAAATTTTGAAATATTAATTTAAAACTATTTGACTAAATAAATAAAAATCAGGCTATGTTCTTTTCGAGGCTATAATCTATATGCAAAGATAACAAAGAGATTAATTCAACCGTTTTGATGTTGACTTCAATCAAAGATTCAGACACACATTTGCATTTATAATATTATAATGATAGATATTTCGTGAATGAAATAAAGGAAAATTAGTATTAAAAATTCTCTGGTGTGAACTCGAAATTTCTAAATTAAGCCTTTCGAGACACAAATTTTACTTACCCTTACACAAATTTTATTTGTATTGCACTGTTTTTTTAAACAGATCCCTGTACTTGTGATAATAAAAAAAATGCTCCAATTAGAAAACACAAATATTATATTTATTTATTAATTGTGCAGAAAACAAATTCCACACGCACCTTTTAACGGTGCATATATGCATCGCGCGTCCCGAACGGGTTAAAATCCGCCAGATTTAGCGACACTGTTTGTGGCCTGTATAGTGTTAACATAACCTAATATTAACAAATTACTGATGGAAATAATTATGTTTGACAATAGGAAAATATTTTGTTTTATAGCTCACTCAATTATTCAATTTTTACTGTAAATATAAAATAATATCTAATAGCAGATATATTGGGTTTTTTTCTTTTAACCCTTACCGGCACGGAGTAATTCTGTTTATAAACTGATGAAATAATGGACTGATACCGCAATTTATAAACGAATTTATTAGAAAATATGAACATGCTTATTTTAATGTACATTATAATGCGAAAATTTTAGTTAAATATTCTTGGTGCGGATTGTCAGTTTTGGAATTAAAACTAGGTGTCATTTTTTTTAAGGACACCGCGCCGGAAAGGGTTAAATGGCTATATTTAAAACAAATAATTTTCAAACAATACCACTGCATGTATGTTAAACTTGAAAAATATGACTGAAACAAGTAAAACCAGAGTGCGTTTATTATATCACAATTTTTAATGGAATATCTTCAATTAATTTTTTAACTCTGAAAAATATTGCAATTCTGTATATGCGAAAGAGTTACGAATTCTGCAAATTAAATATTAAATGGAAAATTTCATATCTTAAACAGCAGTGACAAACTCATTGGAAATTTCAAAGAATGTGCGTAACTTTAGTAAAATTAATTGACTCCATGACACTAATGAAATTATGTTATTAAGATTTTTTCTACTAAAACTTCAAATAAATCGAAATCTGGAGATAACTAATTGTTACCTATTGTATTCCTTTATTTTAATTAAATGGAAAATCCATTGTATGTTTCAGTTGTCATCGAAACAGGTGTTCCTATTAAATGAATGTAATCCACAGCCATTATAATGAAAAAGTTTCTTTTGTGATAATTTATGTGTTGTAGTATTCGTAGTTCAGATACGTGATTTAAATATATCAATGCATTATATTGCACTAGCTAATACCGTAATTTCCGGCGTAGAATCCGCTGATCAAACAATTCTGCTTGCACCCAGAAATTTTGTTTAGTTATGAAAGCCAAATATTTACCGCGATATAAGAAGTTACATTTCCTTTCTCAAAAAAATTATGTGTCGAAAAATAATTGTTTGATCCGCGGATTATACGCCTGAAATTACGGTACTAGTGAGGAATTTAACAAGACAAAGACCATATTTGAATTTATAATGGATAGTGAGAATGCATTAAAACACATGTAAAACGTGCTGTTTGTTACCAGTATGTCTGAATAGTAATCTTTGCCTTATGCAATTGCAGATTTCATCTATTAAGTTTTGGGGAGACTAACACTGTCTAATACTGGTAACAAAATCCACATGTAAAGGTTTGTACAGTTTTTCCAGAATTGCCACAGGAAAACATTATTAATAGCAGAAAAAAATTTACAAATTCTTCAATTAATTGCGCAAAGTTTCCAAATCTGAAGAATGGATTTACGAATAAAGAGAGGGAGACATATAGTGTACTGACTACAAGTTACGAGTGAAGTAACTGAGGAGGTTGTCACAAGATTGCGGCTGATTTTTTAATATCGGATCCAAAGACTTTTAAATACTAGACTGGCAATCCCTCGCCCATTCCCATTCAAAAGCATGGCAGCCATCTGAAATGATTTGAAGTAAATTGAAACGCCTCAACTGCGAGGTTTGTACGGCAGCTGTGAGTTATTTACCATTAAGTGCTATGGCTAGACTGAGCTTAAAAAATTAATTTTTATCAATATATATGAAGTTTATGGCATATCTTTTACATGAAGGTATTTTTTATATCTAAATATGCGTTTTAAATATTGAATTTTCAGAAATTAAATTAGATAAGGCGATTTATTAATAATTTTATGGATAGTATGTTTGAAAAAGAGTATCTAATTTTAACACGTCTTATAAACCGAAATAAAGGCAAAATTTATATGGAAATAGATTGTTAAAGATTATAATTCCACCTTTTTAAAATTTGATTTACAAAAGTAACTGGTTTGGAAGTTTAGTTTTAAGGTAGCAACTGTAACATAATATAGTAATTTACAAAATTTTAAATTACTTGTAAAAAGAATCTGCGTTTTTAAACTAATTTTTATGCAAAAAATTAATTTAAAAAAGCATATTAAAGAAAGTAACACTATATTTTTATCATTGGAGGATGTTTATTGAAATACATACTTGCTATACGAAAAAAAAACAACAAAGATATTGATGAATAATAAAGTATTTTTTAAGGCCTAAATGAAATAGGGTAGACTTATACTTAATGATCCGCAATGAAAAACACGCTGATAAAAGTATTTTCTTGGGTAAATTAAAATGTAAAACATATATACTGCCGTACAGCAGCTGTGATCAAAAATCCTCAGTTAAACTGGCAGTTTGCCGGTCTATTTATCTTAAAAGTCTTTGCTCGGATCGACAGTTTCTGATTACTGCCGGGGCGTAAATTCACAAACACTCAACGTCCCAGCGCGGTTGACGCCATCCCCTGTAGTGAAGCGCTTTGATGAAAAGATGAACTTCTACGTGCATGCTGCATTCTGTTTCTACAGCTCATATTCAAAATATTAGAGTAATTGAGAAAAAGTAATAAGAAAAAATTATTTTTCATTTATTTATTGTTTATACTAAGTAAATGCAATTAAATTTCTTATAAATTAAATCTGGAATGTTTAGGTAACATTTTAACATTTACAAAATATAAAATACTGTACAATAAATTAGGTATACAACTTTCTGAAACGCACCAAAATATTAGAATAAAATTTGGATTGGTTCAAAATATTAGAATATTTTATTTTACGCAACAATATTGCCTTATGAATATGAAGTAAATGGTAGTTAATATTTTGTAGCATCCCCTTCAGCTTTCATTTCATTGTACAATCGATCTTGCATACTATATACAAGGTGTTTACAAACATTTCGATCAATATTAGCCCATAAAGACTTTATACGTGCTACTACCTCAGTTTTACTTGAAGGAGGATTTTCTTGGAGTTTTTTCTTCATTATACATATCATATTTATTAATAGCTGAAATGTCTCTGACAAGGGGAAGAAAACTTCGTGGTGTCAAGTGCATCTGGACGCCCTTCTCGCTACGCCATTATTTTGCAAAAAATGAGGTAAACAAAATTCAATTCCATGAGTGACTAAAGATTTAGAAAATATGCGCAGATGGCAGATATCCTGTCATATATGACGTCACACTAAAAGCCCGGGTATGTGGATTATCACCCCGACTACAAGATGGCGCAACTGTGTTAATTTACGCCCGATTCCAGTATTAAGTTTGTACGCTTACTTATATCGCTTTGCTCTGTTATATATCCAGCAATTGTGCATAGTGGTAACCATGACCATCTCTTTTTGTGCGCTAATGTTGATGGAAGTTTCAACTTCTTGCTATAAATCTAGACATTTTTGGCAGAGCGGAGTATTATAATTTTACGTCGACAAGTAAATTCCTTTGAAAAAATTGTATAGAAAGCGTATGAGGGGAATTAAATAAGGAATTTAACTATAGTTTTATTTATTTTACACTTAAATGCATGAGTTTTACTTTCTTTTATTTTTAGAAGAAAAAAGTATTGGATTCGTGAAAAATTTCGACTTCTGATTTTCGATGGATTTATACGTTTTAGTAGGTCCTGAACACGATTGGATGGTTTTTAGAAAATGTCTGTCTGTCACTCTGCGAGTCTATATTTGACAAAAAATTTTGTGGGCGCTCTATCTCACAAACTAGTGCACAGAATTTCACAAATCTTTAGATTCTGTTAGAGCTTGATATAAACTGGTTGTGATTGCTTTTTTGTGTAAATCATCCATCAAGTGGAGCTGCTGTGCTGCAATATTCACGATTTCCAAAATAACTATATCTCAAGAACTAATGCACGCATTTTCATAAAACTTCAGATTCTGTTAGCCCTTGATATAATTAGGTGCTGATTACTTTTTTTTTTTTTGAAAATCGCCAAACATTACACTGAGGAACACACATTTTGTTGACGTTGATCTGGCACTTGTTTTTGGCTAATTATTGGCATCTAAATCCAAAAATGACCCCAGTTTTTTTCTATCACGTCAATTTTTTAAGGTACAGAATACCCACAAAATCATATTTAATGTGGATACAAAGGAGAATAAAAAAAAAATTACCAAATATATTATTCATACAGCGGCCGTATATACTTACTGTAAGCTACATTTTCTTCATACAAGTAGTAAAATCCTTTTACGAAACGAAAAAAAGTACATATTAAAGTAAAAATTTTCATTTGTTGCTCTTCCTGAAGTGTTCAATGTGTGGACAATCTCGCTTGATACTCCAACAATAATCAGCCATGATATGTTCATCCCATCTATCTTGATACTGTTCTTCCATGGGCTTCAAATCTTGGTGGAATCGCTTACCCTACTCATCACTGATTGCACCAAGATTTTCCGGGAAGTCATCAAGATGGCTATGCAGAAAATGAAGTTTGATGCTCATGTTGTAACCAAGCATTTTGAAGCTCTCTAAAAGTTGCTGGACAATATCGCTGTAATTTTCAACTCGCCTATTTCCCAGAAAGTCTTTGATAAGGTTTTTCAATGCCAACCAAGCATTCTTTTGGAGTTTTGTCATTGTTCTGATGAAATGTTCATCTCTAATGAGCTCCCAAATATGTGGGCCAACAAATACAAGCCAACAATACTTCATCGCCCGGAGCTCTCCCTTTCCAGTTTTCGGTGTCTTTAATTTGTGTAATTTCCCTTTTAAATTTGTCCGGTTTCAATTTTTGAATTTTTTTTTTCATTCTGGCTTCCGCTAGAATGTCTTATACTCCGGACGTGGCTGGGGACCTAGGAATCTTGCTTCCGCAAAAGAGTCGGAATAAGTGGAAGAATAAAGGGCTGCGGTCGAAGAGAGGTCGCTCGCCGCGGCGGTTGACCCACCCGCCCTACCCCAACCGCCGACCGAGACTAATAATAAGCTAGAAGAAGCAAGGGGTCGTCGGGTAGCTTCATCATAAATGAGCCTTTATCTTTTCAAAAGACAGTCTGGAAACAGTCTCCTTCATTTGACAAAGTTTCACGAACTGCTTTATTTGTCCCAGTTTTATATGCAAAAATGGAAATATTGTGTTCTGTCGACAAGTGGCTGATGCAAAATGTTATATCACCGGGTTTGAGGTCAGATCTTGGAGGCCAATTCAACAGGAATCAATGCTTCTGACGAGTTCTGCTGTCTACATACACTAAAAACAAGGATAATGGGTATATCCACGTTGATGGCCAAGAAGGAAGCAGGCCATTTTAAGGTCAACACAGATGATTCATTCATACATGTGATATTACAATAAACCAATGGCTCTTTTTATGTGCTCATATTCTTCACAACTGAACTGAATAAACTGAATGCCCTATTGGAACTGCTCCAAATAACCTTCCATTGTGAAGGAGCACGGACTTCAAGATCTTCTTTAGCTATCAAAGAACAGTCGCCATTCAGTTGCAGTATAGGATGGAATTCTCAACCCTTCCATTAAACCATGTACATTATGGCAATAAACAAATCCACCGTCACTTCGAAATTATTGAAGAACATTTCTTGATCGAAAGTATGATACCTTGGCTCCCTTTTTCAAGCACATTTTTCTCATGCAGTCTTGATGCTGATAGTTTTGAAACTTTTTTCATCCTATGATTCACGCTCGATTCAGCGGAGAGTGGTCACATTAACATAATCTATAGAGAAAAAACTGGACGTGATAGAAGAAAACTAATTGCAGCTTTGAAATCAGCACGCTTTTTTCACTTACAGTGTGTGTAAAAACTTTAAGGACAGCAAAAAATTATAAAAATTTTGATAAATTTAAAATGCGACAAGTGAAATGGTAATATAATGTTGATCATAAAGTGGAAATATTTATATAAAAGTCAACAGAATGTACCTGTGTCTTTTTTATTGCATCATAATTATGCAAAAACACCATTTTTGACTGTGTGAAAATTATAAGGACACCAGTATTTGTTTTACAGAAATGTTATATAGAATTATTATTAAGGATCTACCGAAACATGTTTTTAAGGCCGAAACGGAAAAGAAACCGATTTTCGGCGATCTTCCTATTTTCGGCCGAAAACGAAAACGACTATGTCCAAAAAATAATTTTTAATGTAATTAAATTGTATGTATTAAAATAATTAATACATACATAAATACATTATTAATTAATTATGCGTATTTATTAAATATGTATAAAAATTAATTAATTATGCGTATTTATTAAATATACATACTGTAATTTCGCGCATATCCGCCGAACCTCAGATAACTCGATTTCTTACCAGAATTAATTTGAAATAAAATTTGACTTCTTCTGCTTAGCACTTATTTGACTTCTTTTTTTCAATAAAATTTCCGGTTTGAAAGAGACTTAAATAAGCCGCGGCGGATACGCGGGAAATTACGGTAAGTACTGCCGAAACGTCAGTGAAGGCTTACTGTGGAGACACGAAAAGTTTTGGTTTCCGTTAGTCTGTCTGTCTGTTCCGAGATAACTGCCGCAAAAAGCATCCGATTAGCTTCATATTAAGTGGGTATGTTGATGAAGTTCCCGGATTTAGCTGTATAGTTTTTTGTTATATTTGGTGCATTCGTTCGGAAAATATAGAATACTTTATTTTGCGCAATAATGCTCTTCTATAGCAATTCAGACGATAATTCCATTTTCATTTGTTGAAAGGAAATGGCTCATATGGTTGAAGGATTTAAATGGTAAATTATGGATAATTAAATTTCCTAATCAGAACCATACATTATTCATATTAGTTTGAAATTTTGTGTATACATTTGTTAGCGTTTTTAAATTCGGTGTATAACTTATGGAGGGATTTTATATATGTGTTTCAATAATATCAAATATTTTCTTTTGCAAATTTTCTTTTTTAAAACGCACATATTTGATTGTTTTAATTTTCTTTTAACTGTTGCCTAGCAACGGAACTACACCTAAAAATGTCGTAAATGTGAAAGTATGCATAATTGCTTAGAGTCAAATCTAAGCAATTTCGTCAAAAAGGATGAATTAATGCCTTTTGCGTCTTTGCATATAGATGGAATTTACCCCAGAAATAAAGAAAGGCTGTGTTCGATTTATTTTGTTCAAATATTTTTCTTTAAAATTAAAAAAGTTCATTATCTTCATATGGAATAAATTGACATTTTGCTATAAAATTTAGAAATCATTTTTTACCGTTGCCAAGAAAATCAGATCCCAGAATAATAATTTATCCTAAACAATTAATTTTAATTTGAAAGATTTTCATGTGCAAGAGGAACATGAAATAAAAAATAGACATGAATGCATCTTCATATTGGAAATAAAGCAAAAATACAAAAAGAATGAGAATTTGACCTCATATATCAAAAATAAAACGAATACGCTTTGAGGTTGAAATAAAAGGGCCTTGTGTTATGATATTAATTCTTCTTATTAAAAAAAAATGTTACCAATATCTCACGGTTTATCGTCTGCACACAAATGTAACAGAAATGTTTAATTTTTAGACGAAAATTTCAATGAGGAAAAAAAAAACTTTTGAAAAGCAAATAGATAGTAAATGTCAAAATTATGCAACGCAAAATTATCTCTGTCGAAAATGACGTCATTGTATCGGGAAATAAATATTTTCTTTCTTAAAAACCAAGCGTTAACTAGATTAAAAAGCAGTAAACCAAAATTAAAATGCACAAATAATGCGTGAAATGCAGCAAACAGCTGTTTCGAATCTACAGCGCGATTCTTCTTCAGTGCAAGATAGGGAAAAAAGAACAGCGTACTAGAAAAAGTAAGGCTGAGCAAAGACTCGAGGCTCTTTTTCTAGCACGCTGTTCTTTTTTCCCTATCTTGCACTGAAGAAGAATCTCGCTGTAGATTCGAAACAGCTGTTTGCTGCATTTCACGCATTATTTGTGCATTTTAAACGTTGGTTTACTGCTTTTTAATATTCCTGCACAAAGGATTTAATTGCTATTTTAATGTTAACTAGATTGCCTGAAAAATAGTTTTTGACGAGTGTTACTTCTTAATGCCGCCTCATTTCAGAAAATATGAATAAAAAAGTATTTTATTTTTAAAAGGGAATTACATTTTCGTTCATAAAACCTAAACTTTTAATGTAATTGCCTCAATGTAAATCATTTTCTGTCCACCGCTATTGAAAAATAAGGTTCGGAAGTGTAAAAAGAAATCTAAGATTTACAGTAACCATTAGCGCAATCAATAAAAAGTTATATATGTAAATTTAATGAGACCATAGGGGGTTCAGAGAGGCGGACCCCCCCTGAAGAAATCTACTTTATTATCTAAAAAAATACCAGAATTAGTAGCTCATGAAAATTTCAAAATATCCTTACATAACAACGTTTTTAATTTAACACTTTTAATATCTGAAAACTTCGTATTTTTTTATTGTTATAAATAATTAAGTAATTTGAAAACTTTAAATTGCGGTTTGCAGGAAAATGAATATTACCAAAGTGTGTTTAAAAACAATGACTTCCAGAGCTGACGTTGAAGCTCCTGATCTGCAGATTTACTAGTTAATTAATTATACGTGTGGCCTAAATTGTTTCTCTATGCCTTAGATCCAAAGCTTTTTTTTAATATAAAATAAAACGTAATTAATTCATCAACGAAAGGTTTTCTAATTATACGAATTTCATTTAATTAATAAATATTTTATAGGGATTTTAGTTTTATGTATACACACCTCGATTTATTTTTTATAATGATTTCTGTAAATGATCATCTGTTATACTAGAACTTTCTCAAAGAGTATTCGAAACACATCTGCGATTTCAAACTGAAAATTTTCTATTACTGTTATGACTGCAGTTTTTAATGAGCACGTGAAAAAGTTTAGTTATATATGCATTGCTTGCTTTATAATCTGCATTCAAGTCTTGAGTCAGTCATGACTGATAATTACAAACAACGAAGTTGATAGCAATAAATTTCCGAAGGAAGAAACGAGATTTTGTGAATACTGATATTTTTCGCCGAAAACGAATTTTCGGCGAAACTCAGATTTTGGACCGAAAACTACCAGCATTCGAAAAATCTCGTTTCTTCCTTCGGAAATTTTCAACACTTGTCATCGATTTTGAGACCATTTATTTCTATGAACTTCGTTGTTAACGCATAATGAATTAATTTTTATACATATTTAATAAATACGTATAATTAATAATATATTTATGTATGTATTAATTACATTAATACATACAATTTAATTACTTAAATTTTTTTTGACATATTCGTTTTCGTTTTCGGTCGAAAATGAAGATCGCCGAAATCCGGTTTCGGTTTTGGCCTTAAAAACATGTTTCGGTCGATCCTTAATAATAATTCTATATAACATTTCTAAAAAGAAATACTGGTGTCCTTATAGTTTTTACACAGTCAAAAATAGTGTTGTTTTTTTTTTGCATAATTATGATTTTTTCGCAATAAAAAAGACACTGATACATTCTGTTGACTTTTATATTAGTATTTCCACTTTATGATCAACATTAAATTACCATTTCAATTGTCGCATTTTCGATTTATCAAAATTTTTACAATTTTTTGCTGTCCTTAAAGTTTTTACACACACTGTAAAAACAGCTGAAAAATCGAAGTCAACAGAAATTTTGTTAAAAATTGTTCCCCAGTATTATTCATGATTATCACAATAGCTTTATCTCAAGAACTAATGTAAGAATTTTCCTAAAACTTCAGATTCAGTTAGTCCCTAATATCAATTACAGCTGTTTAGGTATTGGTGTAAATCGCCCAACATGAGGCGCTTCTATGCTGCATTTTTAACAATTTCCACAATAGCTGTACCTCAGGAATTAATGCATAAATTTAATAAAACTTCAGATTCAGTTAGTCCCTGGAATAAATTGGTCCTAATTAGTTTTTGGTGCAAATCGCCCAACAGGTGGTGCTGCTGTGTAGAACGTTTTACGATTTACACAATATCTCTATCTAAAAAAATTGCACAGATTTTTATCAAACTTCGGATTAACTTAGAAGTTGTCATAAGTTGTTGCTAATTAGATTTTGGAGTAAATCACCTAATTGGTGGCGCATTTTTTAGGAAGTATTAACATGTATATGATAGACGAAAGTTTTGGCACTGCCACATCGGACTAGTTAACTTTCTTTCGAAAAAATTATATATGATTCTCAGAAAGGTTCATTACACAGAAAAAATAATGAAAAAAAATCAGAGATACATTGTTGGTATAATACGACATTTTTTTCTTATGTTGCACCACTGCAATACGAGTAAAAACTACTGTCATAACTAAAATATTACAAATTAGTAAATATTTTAATAAGTATGAATCTAAATGCCTTATTTTACATAATATTTTATTTTGTAAATCTTAATCCTTAAGGCCCCACCAGTGGCCGAGAGGTTCTGCTCTCGAAGCTGGTAGACGGAAGGTGCTGGGTTCGATCCCAATCGCGCCCGTTGGCCTAATCGTTCGGAGTTTTCGTGGTTTTCTTCGAGCCGTGGATCTTCCATGCGTTAATACGGATTAGGTTCCCTTAGAAAGACCCCCACGGAGGGCACTCCCCCCGGGCCTATATCCCTCGTGTAGATAATTGGCCGTCAAAAATCAACCCAACCCTTAACCCTTAAGAACACGAATTATTCTTTTAGATCTGTGTTTTTTAGTCTTTTATTTAAGATTGGACACCAGAAATTTTAAGGTAGATTTTTAACTTTATTTAGTAGCATATTTTTGTAATTTTTACAGGATTAATATTTCTCTATAAATATAGTGGTTGTAAGAGTTAAATGAAAAGTGATGCAGATATGCATGACTATGCATTTGAGATTTAATAATAATTTATATCCGAAATTTAATAAATAAGTTTTGTAAGTGTATATTCTCTTAAATTTATTTAAAGTATCTTTATTACGCAAAAAAAAATAATTTACAAATTACTTCAATAATAATAATAATAAATTGCGATTATCCCCTTTAATGCAGAAACAAACTGTATTTAGTGTCGATATAAGTTTTTTTAATGTTTCTTCAGTTCCTTTTTATAGTACAATTCATCAGAAATATTAATCTTCGTTTTATTTTATCACAAAACGTTTTCCGTTAAAGAAACGAATAATATTATAGGGAAAAGGTATAAGAAGTTGAGGACTCATCGCCCTACAAGCTAAGATTTTTAATTTACTTAAACGTATTTTGAACCGGAAAATTCATTTAATTTTAATATTCTTCTATGTGGCACTTAATTAATTTATTTTTTAAGTTAAGTAAAATTTCAGATTCAACATATATTTTGTTAACTTGAAAAGAAATACTCGCTCCATCCTAGATTAGTTGCGACATTTAGGTCTAAAATTTTGTCCCAAATTAGTTGCTACATTTCAAGTGGGTGGAGTTATAAATAACTACTGATGCAGTTTAGTAGATCCACAGCATTTTGTAAGAACTTCTACCACCAGTATACCATAAAGCTCATTTTCTTCCTAAAGAATTTTGATTCACTAGCCAGCGGGTAGTTTTATGCAATTAAACCTTTCGGGACGGGTGATGCATATACGCATCGTGAAAAGGTGCATGTGGAATTCGTTTTTTGCATCATTAATAAATATAAGTAATAGTGTTTTTTTTAATTATTGAAGCATTCTTTGGTATTTTAGAACTAAAGGGAGCTGCTTAAAAAAAGCTGCGCCAACCAAATAAAATTTGTATAAAGGGTGTCGTATCGAAATGGTTAATGGTAGAACATCTTTACAAAATGAGGCGTGGCTCAAGAGGAATTCTGGATTTTTGAAACTAACTTGGTACTTATTTAACCCCTTGAAGGGCGGTGATGCCGCTACGGCATCACATAATTTTAATCCCTAATTACCACATTGGCACCAGAATTTTTCAATGAAATTTTCACTTTTATCAAATACGCGAAAATACACTTTTACTTGTTTATTAATAAATTTTCTTGCAAATACTGGTGACAATCAATTATTTAAACATATTACGAATACAAGTTCCTTGCCCCTGAAAGGGTTAAGGAGAGACGGAGGGAATACTTCGTAAGTAAATGTTGTTGATTGATAGCATAGCACCCTGAAATCTCTGAAAAATTTTCAAACAAAATCATAAAATTATCTGTATCAATAATCAGTACAAAAGTAATCAAATGTAGCAAGTAATTTGGGTCAGAGGGAGTAATAAAGACTAGCAACAATGCGTGATTTTGTACATGTAGAAAACACTTAACTTCATTTTAGTTAGTTATTTCAATTCTGTGCACACCTCAGTTTCGAACAAATTTATTACTTTAAAAAAATTATAAAAATACATACAGACAATATGGCAAGACATAGTTTATAATATATATAAGTTCAAAATTTGATAATTATGAGTTCAAAATATCAGATTATTCAAGTTTTGTTAAAAGTAAAATTAGATCGTTATTATTCGCACGTTAGTATTAATGTGAGATTGAGTTTTGTTAGCATTAATATTACATTTGACACACACCGAAAGACGTGATGATGAGTTTCCAGCAGTAAATTGGAGAAAAATAATTTCGCATTATTTATCCGTGGATATATAATTATTATGTTATTATTCTAAATTACCATAATTTCCTGTGTATAGCCCATAGATTAAACAATTCAATTTGGAACCAGAAATTTTATTCAGTATTTGAAGACCAATGTTTACCGTGATCTAAAAAGTTGCATTTTATTTTTAAAAATTTCTGTGTCGAAACACGATTGTTTTATCCACGGGCTATGCACAGGAAATTACGGTACTTGTAGAGATGTGCACATCTTGATAACAAACGTTGATCATAATAAAGCCCTCTCAAAAAGAATAGACATTTTCAGAATATTTCATTTCTACGGTACTGCCACTGATGATTTTGTTTATCTCTATTTAAGAACAGTAATCTTTGTGTAGATTACCACTTATCTTTCAGGAAAATATTTCGTCAATAAGTAGCTATAAGGAAGAAAACTTTTTATTGCCGGAACAACATTTATAGTGTATACTAATGGCGTACTCACTAGGGAGTTATGGATACCCATCTTTCTTAAGAGAAACTAGCATCTTATTTTGATCACAAAACTTTGCCATGAAATAAGGCGAAATTACTGGTGTATATTTTCGAAAATATCGGTAAGGTTAGCTGTTGGTTTCTACGACAGCATATATATAACCTCTTACTTGCAAACGCCATAAAGAAGAGCTTACTCAAAATTCCTCCGTTCCACCTAGGGATGTAAAAATCTAGGAGCCAGCGGGCAGTCTGTCACCGCCAAAATCTATTCGTTATTTTTCGTTTAGTATTTCGTGTAAAATTTTTTTAAGAATGCTACTAAACTTTAACCCTTTCCGGCACAGACAAATTTTGTTGCAAAATGATGAAATCATCGACTGCCACCGGAATTTGCATACGACTTTTCTAGAAATTAAAAACTTGTTACTTTTTACTGTCATTGTTAATGCAAAATTTTATTAAAATATTCTTGGTACCGTTTGTAAGTCTGGAATTAAAATTAGGTATCCCGACCCGGGCGCACTGTGCCGGGAAGGGTTAAGTAAAGAAAACTAATAAAATTTAGTGGGAGAGACTATCCACTGGTTCCTAGATTTTTACACCCCTGATTCCAACTATGTAAATTTTCTTCCATAAAACATTTATACGTTTCCGACATAAAAAAACATTTATCTATATAATATATTTGGCCATATATTACAAGATCTGAAACAAAATATTTTGTTAAATTCATTTTTGTGACATTTGTATTGGTGCGTAAACCTGGATACACAATCTTAGGTGATAGTTTTAAAACGAGCGCGTGGTATCTATCGTTTTCAAAGAAAATAGCAGGTCAACAATATTGCATGTGCATAGCTGCCATCATCTTACGCTTTTTTTGGACCACAAAAATTGTATAGTAAATTTTATATTTCTAAATCTCTATAATATGCCGATTAAAAGAGCCGAAAATATCTATTAATTTTTTGCTGTATGAAAAAGCAGAAGAGTTGGCAGCTATGCATGTGAGATATCTGCTGCATTTCTTTTATTTTTCAAGACTTTGTTTTATAAAATATGTATTTATTCCTGAATGAAAATATAATCTAATGCACGTGTACTACAACACTGGATATTTAAAGTTTCAATAAAATGTATTTTAAAGGGATTTATCTCACAATGTGGTTTTTCTGAATTGCCCGCAAGAGCCCTCTAAAACTAAATAATATTTTTAGCTAATAATTTTAGACGTTACTGATCTAAATCCTAATCTGATCCCTAATATAATTTCTAAATCCCTTCGTAATAATCTAAATCCCTACTGATCTATATCTAAATCCTAATATAGAACATAAATATGCTGTATATATGAATTTGCGTACATAAACACCGAAAAAGCATATGTAATATACATTCAACTTTATAATATAATTTTTGCTCAAATATACATGTTTAACCTATTGAAGGGCGGTGATGCTGCTATTGCATCACCTAATTTTAATCCCTAATTGCCACATTTGCACCAGGTTATTTGAATGAAAATTTTTCCTTTTATTAAGTACGAGAAAATGTACTTTTACATTTTTACTAATACATTTTCTTGCAAATGCTAGTGTAGTGTCAATGAAATATTTCAACATTTTACAAATACCAGTACTATGCCCCCGAAAGGTTGGACTACCTTAATTTATAGCTATGACCCTGCAAAGAGCAAACTGCTTGGCAGCAGTAAGATAGGTGCTGGCAATGATGAAGATCTGGCTAATGATCTACCACTGCCTGACCGCAGTTGGACAGCTTCAGTCAACTTTGCTTTTAGAAATCATCAGATAAAATTCTGGTGGGTTTCCGTTTTATCTCATGCACTGGTCCACCACTACATGGAAGCGCACGAACTTTTGCAGTATTACGGCTGGGAACCCTTACGCTAGGTGGCGTTTCGAATATTGAAGACATTGAGTATTTAAACGCAAATCTGAAATGAATATCTTAACACAATTTAAGCTGTGAAGCTAATTCTTTTTTAAACTGTAAATAATATAGCACCTCTGCCACCAACAAAATAAATAAGTAAATGAATAAATAAATAAATTCTTTATTTCAACGTATTTTTTCTCCTTAAATCTGGTTTTACTAATTTACGAAGGATTTCGGCTTTCATAATTTACACAGTTCAGAATCAATAATAAAAAAAGCATATAAAATATATAGGATTTCTTTACAATACAGTAATTTCTATGCCAGTTTAATGATTGGGAACGTAAATCACAAAAGAAACAAACTTGAAATAGTATAATGAGAGCTTGAAAACTACGAGCGATCATAGCATACGCTGAAAGTACTTGTTCATGTCCGATCGCGAAAACACAACAGCATCGAGCGCGGTCAGTACTTGGGAGGGTGAACACATGGAAACCGCTGCAAGTTCAAATATTTCTATAGACATTTCTTCTATAGCTCTTGAAGAAACTAACTTATAGAAAAAAGATCAGTAATACTTTGTTTTTTATAGAATTTTATAAGAAATTTTTGTAAGGAAAAGTGCTGGGCCAGCAAAGGAATAGCAGTGGGATAGGTGCTAGCACTGCAGGAAAAGTGCCGGATTGAAGTAATGTGATGGCATACCAATGCTGGCCTGCTGTTGGCCATCACTGATGGGCCAGCTGCATTCCGCACGGACACTTTTTGAACGGTTTAAGTAATGGCACCATTTCACTTTACCGCTTATGGCAGTCTGGCTGCCCTCTTTTTTCTTGCTGATGGCCCACTGTTTCTTTCTTTGCTAGGGATCTTTAAATCCGTAAAGATTGCACGGAAAAATATTAAATTATATAACCCTTAAATGCGTGATTTTTTTTTTTTTTTTTTTTTTTTTTTTTTTTTTTTTTTGTTTCGAAAAAATTATGTATGATTATCTGAAATGTTTATTATACAGGAAAAATAATGAAAAAAATCAGAGATACATTTGTCATATAATACGCAGGGCTCCCACTCGGTCCGTGTTTTGAACACCACAATTTTTATAAGAAAAATCACCTTTATAAATTTCGTAGAAACTTACCAGGAAAGGCGTTTTTCTTCCATATGTTGCCGAAACCTACCACGATTTTTTTTATTTAATTAGACTGGTGTTCAAAAAACGGACCAGTGGGAATCCTGAATACGTCAATCTTTTCTTCTGTTGCACATCTGCTATTTAAGTAAAAACTACTGCCGTGTGGCTGTTTTACGCTAAAATATTGCAAATTAGTAATTATTTTAGAAAGTATGTCTCCAAATACCTTATTTTATATAATTCTTTATTTCATAAAACTTAACCTTTAACCCTTTAATTCCAATGATAGAATACGTTCTAGAAATTACATAGTTCAGAGAATCTGACTTTACACCAGAAAGTTTCAATGGTTAATTTCGTTTTATTTAAATACGGAATGTTTTTTGCTAATTAAAGCAAATATTGCTATTTTGATTTTCTGATGTCCATTAGGTATATACAAATAAAAAAATCTATTAAATTAAAAGCACTGTTCTTTGCATATATGAAAAGCTTCGCACTAAAGTATTAAGAGAAATCTTGTACGAAATTTAAAAGTAACGCATTTTCAACATTTTGAAATAAACGATTTTAACTCCTTATCGGTCGCATTGAATTACGGTTTAAAAATTCAAATTGCTTTTTGGAACCATTTTTTTGAAAACGAAATAGTCATCTTATTTAATGACATGTAAAATGATACCATAATAAAGCCAATTCCACTAATTTATGAAACTGATGGGAATCTAAGAATCTGAAAAAAGACACAGACCGTGAATATCACGGGATTTAGAATTAACCCTAGATCTACCGGGAATTTTATTCAATTTTAATAAAACGTTCTACACCAGAATTTTTATTTAAAACTATTTAACTTATTTATTTACCTTATTTTTGTCTGGTTTATATACTTAGTTTATTTTAAAGAAATTTCTGGTTTGAATGAATATTTTGTATGTACCTGTCGGGTCCAATGGACCCGTCTGGTAGACGGAGGGTTAAGGGGTTAAAGCACTCTAAAGCACTGTTGCCATTTTGTCCTCCATTTTTATTCCGAAATTTCAAATTGATACCGTAAATTTTCAAATAGGAATCTTTACTTTATGTAATCAAAAAATTACTGTCATTAAATAAAGCAAAAATTACTATTTTTAATTTCTGACACGAATTCGCATTTTCTGAATAAAAATGGATGCCAAACTGGCAACCCTGGTCTAAAAGCATTGCTTCCATAGGAATCAAGTGATATTTTTATAGTCCTAACTACTTTAAACATGGGACTTTTTGTATGCAGTTTCTATTAAAATACGAGGAAAATATTTCTTTTTCATATACATGTTCCTCCAAAAAAATTAACTATTTGCACAAGTAGTATACCCCTTTAAACCCTTGAGGAGAGGAGGTATATATCATATGCCGTTTAATTTTAATGAAGATTTTCACCGGAAACTTTTAATTATATTTCACTTTTCTAAGTTTGGTGGAAATAGTATTAAAATTGCTTTTCACTATTTTGAAATAAAATTTTTCAAAAATTCCGGTGAGAATTCCACCATGAAGAAACACAATTACTTATCCCTGAAAGGGTTAACAATTTTATTATCTAGTTTTAAAAAAACTAGGAAGCCATAGGTAAATATGCATTTTTAAAACATGTAGATATATAGAAAATAATAAAGATGTACGAATGTAAGGAAATAGGTTTCTAATTTTGTAATGATCTTTTTGAGAAGTATTTTTGTCATTAAAAGTTTAAAGAAATCATCATATTTGCTATTTTGCATCTGATCTGACTTTTCTTAAAATTCTCATATTATTGTCCATTTTCTGCAAAGCAACATTTAAAAATATTTTAGAAAATTAGAAGTAAACATATATATGTTAATTTATTAGACTAAATTTTTTTTTCAGAGTATTCTTACTTTTTCTCCAAATTTTCAATTATAGAACACCCTAAAAATCATGTTGTACCCATGTACTCATTTCAGTATGAAAACTAATATTTGTCCGTTTTTACAAAAAAATGTACAGCATTTCTGATTATTTAATTTCGCCAGACTAATGGAAAAAGATTTATATTTCATGCAGCTGTAAATTGAAATGTCAGAATTTCGAATTCGATGCAGTTCATCAGTTTTCACTCTATAAGAGTTATTACATGTTAATATCAAAGAACATCGTGCATATTAAATTACCAGTTGCAAATATTAATCAGTTGGGAGTACAGATTTGATTTCATAAATCCTACATAAAGGTAACTGCCTACAGATATAATTTTGTTTGATTCTTTTAAAAATGCATTAATTTAAAATTACACCGAAATTGTATTTCAAAATAAGAAAGTACGTAAACAACATAGAAAAAGTTTTTTCTTAAAAAAATACTACTTGGTTGGTTATGATATTGTTTATGGGAAACACATTATTATTAACATTATTTTGAAAATATTAAAAAAAATTATTTCAAACTTATGAATTTTCACAGAAATCGCATACTTGCCAATTTTTACGCCTTTTTTCTGACCAGCAAAATGAAACCTTTCCAACGCGGAGTAATGCTGTTTGTAAAAAGATGGACTGCTGACACCGAGATTTACAAACGAATTTATTAGACAATGAAAACTTGCTTATTTCCCCGTACTTTATAAAAGGAAAATTTTAATTAAATATTCTGGGTGCCAGTTCTTTTAAAATTCGGAGTCCTTTTCTGTAGGGTTAAGCACCAAATTTGGTCTTATTTAGTCATCAGAATCTATGATTGAATAACACAAAAAATACTGATAAATTTAAGTGGTGCCAATAAAGGGTGAAAATGGGCATTTAAAAAATTGATTTCTAGAATAAGCTAAAGCAGGGATGGCCAACTGTGGCATCCTCGACACCACTAAAATTTTATGGAAATCATTGCCTCATCTAATCATGGCATCTCTGCGATACAAGAAGTCGGCTTTTTATGTAAAATTTTAGTGGTATCCGGGTGTGTCACATTTGGTCACCCCTGTGCTAAAGTTACAACTTATTCAGGGATGCAAGCGCTGCTTTACAAATGGCTGATTGCTACTATTAATTTTTTTTAGTATTCCTCACCATATTTAACCCTTTTAGGGGCAAGGAACTTGTATTCATAAAATGTTGAAATAGTTGATTGACACCAGTATTTGCAAGATTATTTATTAATAAACAAGTAAAAGTGTATTTTCGCGTACTTAATAAAAGTGAAATATTCATTAAAAAATTCCGGTGCCAATGTAGTAATTAGGGATTAAAATTATGTGATGACGTAGCGGCATCACCGCCCTTCAAGGGGTTAATGGACAGAATTTCTGCGATTTAATAAGTAGAAGAATAGGGTGACTCCGCCAGTAGTTGACCAAACAAAGTCATTGCTACGGGGTTATTATTATTTTCCCTTCCTCTTAAGTTTTAGAAGTTAACTAACATGATTGCTACAATCCTTTCTAAATGCCCTATAATAGACAAAAATGAAATCTGATGAAATAAAATAGCAACAAAATTATAAATAAATAGTTTTTTTTAATTGTCATTTTCCCAGTAGTTGATACTGTTTTTCGGATTTAAAATTCAGTTTTTTCCTACACTTGTTTGACTACATCTGGATGAGATACCCCATCCAAATTGCTCTTCTCATTGTTCTTTTATATTTTCATTGTTTTCTTCTCACCTTTTTGCTGTTTTAGACTATTTTTTGGCGCAGTATGTCCCTTAAGGGATTTTGCACCATAAAACTCCATACAACCAACCAACCCAGTAGTTGATCAGGGGAAAGAAGTCAATTGAAAATCTAAAGATTAATCTTTAAAATATCATTCTTGAGCTGTGGTTATAAATAATTCTTATAAATCTATTAGTATAAATAAACAAGATGGAAGGGGATTATTTTAACTTACCTTAATTGTCTTCAAGTAATCAAAAACTAAAGTTTTACACTTTGTAATTAAAAAAAAAAACATAAAATGGCTTCTCTTACAGCAGGCAAATGATAACAATATGACAACAGGTGCTCCAACATTCAATCAAAAATATCATGCCTAGTAATACGTATAACACGGATTTCCGCTTAATATAGCGCATTATTTCAATAAAAAAGAAAAGTGCCCAGCTAAACTGATGGCATTGTGCTCACAGGCTATCCACTCTAATTGTATATTATACACTTATTTTAAAGAATAATGCCCCTCAAAAAAATAAGTGAAGGGGAATTAGCCCCCGTTTCCCCCTTTATACTTAACCAGTGAACCTCCAAATCTCACCAGGGAAGCCCCTTATCATAATAAACCGGTATACCAAATTTGGAGCAAATCGAATAATCCTGAAAAAAAAAAAAAAAAAAAAAAACATTTATCTAAATTAAGAGGGTGGACTAGACCCCCTTTATCTTTAACCAATGAATCGCCAAAACGAATCAGGGAAGCTCCTTAACATAATAAACCGGTATACCAAATTTGGAGCAAAGCGAATAATTCTGCATGAAAAACCCGTTTATATAAATTAAGGGGGGTGGCCAAGCCCCCCTTCCCCCTTTATCTTTAACCAATAAACCCCCAAAACTAATCAAGGAAGTTCCTTAACATAATAAACCGGTATACCAACTTCGGAGCAAATCGAATCATTCTGCATGAAAAACCCATTTATCTGAATTAAAAGGGGTGGACTAGCCCCCTTTCCCTCTTTTATTCTTAACTAATGAACCCCCAAAACTAATCAGGAAAGTTCCTTAACATAATAAACCGGTATACCAAATTCGGAGCAAATCGAATCCTCCTGCATGAAAAACACAATTATCTGAATTAAGGAGGTGGACTAGCCCCCCTTTCCCCCCTTTATTCTTAACTAATGAACCCCCAAAACTAATCAGGGAAGTTCCTTAACATAATAAACCGGTATAACAAATTTGGAGCAAATCGAATCATTCTGCATGAAAAACCCATTTCTCTGAATTAAAAGGGGTGAACGAACCCCGTTTTTCCCCCTTTATCCTTAAGCAATGAACTCCCAAAACTAATCAGGGCAGTTCATTAACATAATAAACCGGTATACCAAATTCGGAGCAAATCGAATGATTCTGCGTGAAAACCCCATTTATCTGAATTAAGGGGTGGACTAACCCCCCTTTCCCCCCTTTATCCTTAACCAATGAACCCCCAAAACTAATCAGGGAAGTTCCTTAACATAATAAACCGGTATACCAACTTCGGAGCAAATCGAATCATTCTGCATGAAAAACCCATTTATCAAAATTAAGAATGGCGGGCTAACCTCCCTTTTCCCCTTTTATCCTTAACCAATGAACCCCCAAAACTAATCAGGGAAGTTCCTTAACTTAATAAACCGGTATACCAAATTCGGAGCAAATCCAATCATTCTGCATGAAAAACACATTTATCTCAATTAAGGGGGGGTGGACTAACCCCGTTTTTCCCCCCTTTATCCTTAACCAATGAACTCCAACAACTGATCAGGGAAGTTCCTTAACATAATAAACCGGTATACCAAATTCGGAGCAAATCGAATCATTCTGCATTAAAAACACATTTATCTGAATTAAGGGGGGGTGGACTAACCCCGTTTCCCCCCCTTTATCCTTATCCAATGATCTACCAAAACTGATCAGGAAGTTCCTTAACATAATAAACCGGTATACCAAATTCGGAGCAAATCGAACCATTCTGCATGAAAAACCCATTTATCTGAATTAAAAGGGGTGAACTAATGCCCCTTTTCCCCCTTTATCCTTAACCAATAAACCCCTAAAACTAATCAGGGAAGTTCCTTAACGTAATAAACCGGTATACCAAATTCGGAGCAAATCGAATAATTCTGCATGAAATACCCATTTATCTGAATAAAGGGGGTGGACTAACCCCCCTTTATCCCCCTTTATACTTAACAAGTGAACCTCCAAATCTAATCAAGGAAGCTCCTTAACATAATAAACCGGTATACCAAATTCGGAGCAAATCGAATCATTCTGCATGAAAAACCCATTTATCTGAATTAAGGGGGGGGGGGGTGGACTAACCCCGTTTTTCCACCTTTATCCTTAACCAATGAACTCCCAAAACTAATCAGGGAAATTCCTTAACATAATAAACCTGTATACCAAATTCGGAGCAAATCGAATGATTCTGCATGAAAAACCCATTTATCTGAATTAAGGTGTGGACTAACCCCCCTTTCCCCCCCCTTTATCCTTAACCAATGAACACCCAAAATTAATCAGGGATGTTCCTTAACATAATAAACCGGTATACCAAATTCGGAGCAAATCGAATGATTCTGCATGAAAAACCCACTTTTCTGAATTAAGGGGGGGGGGACTAACCCCGTTTTTCCCCCTTTATCCTTAACCAATGAACCCGCAAAACTAATCATGGATGTTCCTTAACATAATAAACCGGTATACCAAATTCGGAGCAAATCGAATGATTCTGCATGAAAAACCCATTTTTCTGAATTAAGGGGGGTGACTAACCCCGTTTCCCCCCCTTTATCCTTAACCAATGAACTCCCAAAACTAATCAGGGAAGCGCCTTATCACAGTGACCCTAGGAAAAAATTTTGAAGCAAATCGGATGTTTCTATCAAGAGTTATCGCGTTACGTACATACGTACGTACATACATACATACATACATACAGAACGGGCGGGCACATTAGCTCTCAGGCTTTGATAGCCTGTGAGCTAAAAACTGATCAACTACTGGAAAGGTATCAACTACTGGCGGGGTCATACCAACTATTAAAATTTAGTGGTGAAAATCAGCCATTTTTGGCGCAGGGCTTGCATCCCTGAGCTTATTTTTTTTAATTATTTAATTGATTTATTTAACCCATTGAGTGGCAAGCAATTAAGTTTGTGAAGTGCTGAATTCCCACCGGAATCTTTGTAAAATTCTATTTCAAAATAAGTAAAAACAATTTTACTGCTATTTTCCAACAAAGTTAGAAAAGTAAAATTTAATAAACTTTTTCTGGTGTAAAACTTCATTAATCGTAGGTGGCATATAATATACACCGGTGCCCCTCAAGGGGTTAACGTAGATCTGCGTGATTTAAATTTAACTTATTTTAAGAAAAATTTTCTTGTTCCAATTGAAATTTAATAACATGTTCGGAGACGAATCGACTCCTTCCGGGCGTTCTAGTGCTAATTGCTTTATGGAATATACGCTGGAAATAAATGTTGATCTATTTTTATTTATTTATGTAAAAATAGAGTTATATTTCATAATAGTCCGCACGCGATAGAGATAGATATTTAAAAGAATCATGCTTGAAAATTATTTTATAAAGAATAAAAAATGAATAAATAGCGATTTTGTTTTCAAACAGAAAACATTTTTTTAAATATTTAGCATTGTAAAATTTTAAAATGTGCTATATTTAGAAGTTTAAAAAATGTGCTAAAAGTTAAATTTAATCGCCTGCTGTTGCCATGGTCAAAACGACGTCAGCGATACTCACGGATAAGTTTGTCCTTTATAATATAGATATACGCCATTTCAAGAATTTCATTTTCATTCATAAATTCGGAATAAAAACCAAAAATTTCGAAAGAAAAATTTTTACTTTAAGATATCTGCAAACGCTCACTTTTACCATTGAGTTACTTTTTTAGAATTCAGATTTCTTAATTTAAACCATTTCAAAAAAGTGGTGAAAATCAAGAAATCTCAATTTAAAAAAGTAGTCCGCTGCAGCGCTGAATACGCCTGTCATTAAATAAAGCAAAAATTACTATTAAGCTTTTCTGGTCTGATTTCGGAATTTCTGAATCAAAAGAAATTCCTGAAACGCCCTGTAATGACGCAAATGGATTAAATAAAAATCAGAATGCAATCAAAAATACGTTATCACAAAATGGTATCTCCAAATTTAACGGAAAATAACAGTGATTAATCTTAGTGTAAATGTATATCATTTCCCACAGAATATGAAAGTAAATGGAAAACTGGACGATTAATAGAAATTAGGATAATCTATACTCCACCCACGAAATAATTGCATTTTTAGAGAATCGTTAAGTTTTTTATTTGGTAAAGTATATTAAAAGGATTTAGGGTTTTATTCCGTTTCATTCCTACAGTCTGAATTAAACCCATTTTCTGGTAATTCCAGTCTCTTATTCTGAAAATGAAATTTCAATCGATTAATCGAATGCGATTGATACTTCATAGAAACGTAACTTGCATTATGAGAATGTTAAATCCAATTTGATTTCCCAATTTCATGTTTTAACAATTATTGATACATTATCAAAAAGCAGTTATATTAAATTAAGTATCATGAAAGGAAGAAATTTTGTAATCAGAAATGCCACCGAATACATTATGATCTATGATTAAATGAGGACGAAAATTATTACAGTAAAATATGTAAATGTATTAATCATAAATTTTTTATTCTTAATTTAAAATAAATTGCTTTATTAAGAATGTGCAGAATTCGTGTAAATAGTTGAAAATACATGCACATTATTATTTATAAATTTTAAATTTATACTTTTTAGCAGTATATATGCAAACAATATATACCGTAATTTCGGGCGTATAATCCGCGGATCAAACAATTGTGTTTGGTCCAAAAAATTTTATTTAGTAATTGAAGTCAAATATTTACCGCGATCTGAATAGTTACATTTTATTTTAAGAAGTTTCTGGGTCGAAAAATGATTGTTTGACCCGCGGATTATACACAGGAAATTACGGTATTAGTATTTGTTATAGTTTTGTCTCAGTGTAAAGGATACACTCCTCAGCAAAAGTTTAGACACTGGTGATTTTTAACTTTTAAATAAAAAATACGAACACTTGGGTTATACAAATGACAGTACTAATTTTTAAATATATTTTAAACGTTTTAGGACAGAAATAACGGTTTTAATGTAGAATATTATTTCATTTAACTGAAAAAAGTGAAATTTGCATATTGCAAAATTTTAGACACTTTTGAGATTTTTTGGATATTATTCACCGAAAACCGCATATTTCAAACTTATGACGTCACATGAATGAAGTATTTAAGTGCACCTCCAGATAGCATCGGTTAGTGAAGATGCGCGAGCAAGAAATTTTCAGTCAGTTGAAGTAATTAAAGCATGGAAGCTGAAATCGAAAGGGAAGACTGTTGCGGAATATTCAGCTACTTTCAATCGGCCAAAGAAGTCTGTCTATTAAGTACTGTCTAAGGGTGACTCTTTCAAAGCAAAACATAGATCTGGAAGGACTCGTGTGGTCAGAAAACGAGATTAAAGAAGGATCCATAAACTGGCATCTAGACAAATGATGACTGCTAATCGCATTAAAAGTGAGTCAGAGCTTTCTGTGTCATCGGATAATTTCGTAGATGCATTAAAGAAAGATGTACATTAGTTTACATGAAAATGATAAAACCACCAGCCTTGAAATCTCACAACAAATTGACCCCTTTCCTGTCGCGGAGTAATTCTTTTTATAAATGGGTGAAATAATGGACTGATACCAGAATTTATAAACGAAGTTATTAGAAAATATGAAATTGCTTATTTTCACGTATATTATAAAAGGAAAATTTTAATTAAATATTCTTGCCATATCGGGAATTAAAATTATGTGTCCTTTGCCCTCGAAAGGGTTGATGACTTGGCCCTCACTTTGTTTTAATTCTCAAGTATCTCTGGAGTTTCTCAATGGTCGCCAAGCTGCGTAAGACTGCATACATACATTGGAAAACAATTTACAGCCATTTGGTGAACTTTTATCTCTTCCAAAGTATGTATTTGAGCAAGATAATGCGTCTATTCATGTTGCATACAAATCAAAAAATTGGTTTAACTCTCAAAATATTACTGTTTTCGACTGGCCCGCGTGTAGCCCTGATCTGAACCCAATCGAAAACTTTTGTGGCATCATATCTCATACGGTTTATGCAATTTTTTGACAATACTCCTCTGTAAATGAACTTCTAAAAGATGTTGAACGTGTTTGGCACGAAATAGACCCCCAAGTGATGCAGGATTTAGTTTCTTCAATGGAAAGTCATATTTTTGCATTAATAACAGACAATGTAGGTGCAGTTCGATTTTAATTTATATTTTTCTGTTAACAGACAGATTGTCTATACTTTTGAAACAATGTTAAATTCGTTTTTTTTTGTCATTATATATTATGTAAGGTGTATAAATTAAAATTTATTGTTTGTGTATGAAGTATAAGTCCCCAGTAATATATGACAGTTGAATTACAACAATTCATTACATACTTCTCAGCACAGAAGCATAATAGGTCATTGTCTAAACTTTTGCTGAGCACTGTACATTTGAACAGTGTTGCCAGTGGGCCACTTTTTTTTTAATTCAGATTTCTTGATTGGCACCACTTTTTTGAAACTGTAAAATTCACATTGTTTTTGGCCTTAATTATTATGTCATTAAATAAGGCACATTTTGCCATTTCAAAAAAGCGGTGCCAATCAAGAATCTCATTTTAAAAAAAGTAGCCCATCTGGCAACACTGCATTTGAATACAGTATAAAACACGCTCAATTTTTTACCTGTTGGAGATAATTAGAATACATAAATGTTAAAAACGTTAAAAATAAATTAAGGAAAATAAGTAAGAATTCGAATTTTTCATCCAGGAATTCTTCTTCTTCTTTTTTTTTTTTAAGATTAACTTTTTCAATTTTTATATGACCTCACTTCCGACCTAAACATATTAGGTCAGTTATATTTGTTTTCCTTTTGCTCAAAAAAGATCATTACAAATGACGGCATCAAATTATTATTAAAATTAAACTCAATTATAATGAAAGAAAACAGCTCAATTTTATCCCTGTTTCGTACCATGTGAAATGTAAATAACTAATATTAGTATTCAGAAAATTAAGATGGTGTTACTTGCTTAAAAGTATGTTAAGTATGAAAAATTGTATCTAAATATCTAGCTGCCAACTTTTACGTCATATTTATTACCACTAATTTCAGGGTTCCTACGGGTGCTTGAATTTCATCACTAACAAATTCTTCGGTATTTTCTTATGGAAAATCTCTCCTGAAATAAGGCGAAATTTCAACTGTTTAAACAAGATATATTTTTCTATAAAAAAAAAAAAAAATTCTGATATTGGGCCTTGAAAATAACTGTACCCGTACGAACCCTGTAATTTATAATTGTACACTTTACCTTAACAATTTCTTAACAATTTTTCTATACAATAATCATCAAGTGAGATTACTTTTGTAAATTTTGTAGAAATATAATAAAGAGTTTATGTCTCTTTCAAAATGCTGAAAAAATATTTTATGTTTTAAAAATTCAATTGTAAAAAATCTCTTTGAAAATGTTGTTAGTTCGTTGGCCAACGAGTCAGTGGTTTTGAACCCCTATTTTAAGGGATTAAAGGCCAAATCATTACTTACATATATTTTATATATATAGTTATTTATAATTTATTTAAAACATACCCTTTTTTGAATGGTAAGCGTCGTTTAATTTCATAAGAGGACGCGGTCATTTTGTATCCTACCACTTTTTCGATACAATAATCATCGAGTGAAATTACTTTTGTAAATGTTGTGGCAATATACTGCAGCAGGAATATCGCTTTGTAAATGTTGTAAAAATTTCCACAAAGATTTGTGTTTGAATATTTTGTTAAAGTAAAAATTTAAACCTTGAAATTTAAAGATGCGGGTAGAGGGACACGTCATTACACTATATAACAGATTTTACCTTAATACCAGCCTTCCATATAAAAAAATCACCCTCTATTATACTAGCATCATGGATTAAAATTATTCTTAAACAACCATGTTTCTTAAAAGAATAATAGATTGTATTTCCCTACTAGAAAAAAAAAACAATTCTTATTCCAACTTCCTCCTTTGGGCGGACACTCTGATGATATAAACTAGTAAATATTGCCAGTTCACTAGACTGATTGAACTTTTTCAACTAGATACTAGCAGTGTATGCCATTTTTCGTAATCCAGCTCATTTGACAGTGTAATTAGTTTCACTCCTGCTCAACAACATGAAACCAACTGCTAGGCATCCTTTACCTACCTCTGTATCATTGTGTAATCTAGTCCTGTTTCATTTTATTATTCTACTAAGTATTCGCATTGCTTATTGTTATTGGTACTTCTATCGTTTATTAGTATTAGTATTTGCATCGTGTTTGTCTTATTTGGCGTTTTTAGTGTTGGCATCATTACAGTATTCATTAGTGACAAATTTGTTTTGCACAGAGTTAAAGTTCTCTCCTCTACCGTGCTCCATTTGTAAATAATAGTCTATTGCGTCAATTTTAATTTGCAAAGTGTCAAACTTTTTGTTTTAGTAGCATTTGCATATCATTTTTTGTTAAATGTTTACTTGCATATGGGTGGTGGCATCAAAATAAGAATTAAAACTCACTTCAAAAACAGATTTATCATTGAAAACACAGTATTGTTTTGAATAGTGTTATTTGTTTTCCAGCATCGTCCTTTTCTCTAAATAGCCTCCTGTGTCAGTACCTATTTTTTTTTTTTTTTATGTGTTAAATTGTTATCTAGCATTGTGTCTTATATGAAAAAAAAAAAAAAAAAAAAAACTTTTAACAACCTTTGTTTTTGTTGTATCTGTAAGTCCCATTAAGTGAATTTTCCATATTTGGTTCACACTTGGACTTCTTTTGTTTAGTGTATTTTTATTGTGTTTTACTTGTCCAGCAATGTATGATACTGCATTATGAGTTGTTGTTCTTTCCCTTCAAAATTTATAATGCACATAAGATTGTATAATGATAAGTCCTGCACGCCTGGGATAAAACTGGTCTGCGAATTGTAACATTTTTGTATAACTGTAAGTTTTTACCCTCCAGCCGCGGGAAACGCTATTTTCGCTTCCAGTGGGCTACTTTTTTAACACTCAGATTACTTGATTCACACCACTTTTTTTAAAGCGTATGATTCGACTTATTCTCACATTATTTAATCTGTAATTAAATAAAGTGACTATTTCTACTTCAGAAAAGTGGTGGGAATCAAACAATCTTAATTTAAAAAAAAAAGTAACCCGCTGAAAAAGTCGCCCGCTGCTGTAGGATATATATATTTATAGGTCTGATTCAACGAAGGATTTTCCGGGCCCTGACCCGGAAACGGCCCGTGTCGATGGTGGTTGCTCTGCTGGGCGGGGCTTGTTAAGCTAAAACAATATTGGTAGGCCTCACCGCCTGGCCTGAAACTGAACTGTAATTTATACCAGAATTCTTTTAGTAAAAATAACGAAAATTACTTTTCAATATTAAAGGTAGCACAGCTCCGTATATTGGATGATATTTCAATAAAAAGTCGACAGATAAGATTAAAAAAATAAATGTTTTAACGGAAACAGTATTAGTGTATTTTGTTATTTTTTACATGCAGTAATAAACAGAAAAATATTGAAATAAATATTTATATTAATCATATTTTTATTAAAATATGCATTTATAACAGATAAAAACAAATATACATTAAAACATTTTGTAACTTTCTTTACGTTTTACATCAGCTACATCCGTTTTGAATTTTGAAACATGTTGACTCACTATCTTTATTCATGCAGATGATGCAGTCTGAAATTCGATAAACATTGTGTTGGTTGAAGAAAAGTAACTTATATAAAAGAACTATTTCTTTATACATGACAGGATTTAAAAGAATTTTGCTGATGTATTGGAAAAAACTGTGTATTTATTTGTACCATGAGTACATGTATAGGGATAAATATAAATATCAGATTGTAACGAAATTTTCCCGCCACAAATAATCTTTGAAAACAGTTCGCTTTTGCGTGTTTGCTCATATTTTATCAAACGATTTATGGCATTTGAAAGAAAGAGACTTGCTTTATAACACTGTGTTGTGAAAATTCTAAAAAAATATCGTTATCATTAAGTACAAGGTGTCTGAAATGGAATTATCACGCTGCCAGATTAGAACCATCATTTACATCCAGTTCTGTTGCAGAATGTAGAAGTAAGCTACAGAATGTCACCGAATAAAGTGTACAGCTTTAGGTACTAGTGTTGTATCATATGGCACTGTGAAGGTTTGGAGGAGTGGTGGTTATAAATAAAATTACAGTTAATTATATATAGTATACGCAGAGCTCCCAAATGGTCCGCCAACTGAATTCCAATATTTTTTTAGAAAAATTTTCTTTTAGATTTTTCTTACAAACCGCCCCGAAATCACATTTGAAAGTTAATTCTATCGCAAACGTACCATAAAATTTTCTGTTAAAATTTATTGGTATTCAGTTGGTGGACCATTTGGGAGCCCTGTATACGTAATTTCCGGTGTATAGCCAGCAGATAAAACAATTCAGTTTGGACCCAGAAATTTTATTCAGTATTTGAAGACCAATATTTACTGCGATCTAACAAGCTACATTTTATTCTTTAAAATTTCTGGGTCGAAACACGATTGTTTGATCCGCGGGCTATACACCCGAAATTACGGTAATTATTATTATGTAATGGTGATTTGGCGGAAAACTTTCGTTACACATTTTTTTAATTTTCTGTGCATATTCCTTTTGAAAGTAATCGTTATGTTTCAAATAGTAAAAGATCATATTTAAAAGAAATCAATTCAAAATATTCTGCATACATAGTAGTTTTTTTAAGGAAGGGGTGTCAAACTGTGGCCCGCCGGATACTACTAAAATTTTATAGTTATCTTTGCCTTATGTAATCGTCGAATTTCTGCAATTCAACTTGTCGACAATTTCTTTAAAATTTTAGTGGTATATGGCAGGCTACAGTTTGACACCCCTGGTTTAAGGCATTAGAACAGGGTTGACAACTTAGCTTCTTTAATATTCCGAAACTGCGAAATAATACAAGAAATTAATGATTTATTTAATGATCTCGATTAATATTTTGCAATTACTCCTTGGTTTAAGTGCCAAAGTGGTTCTGCTTAGACGAGAAAACAGTTTTTTTCCATAGATGTCCCTCCCGGTCAACTTTATCAATGTCTTAACCCTTCCGGAGCAGTGGTACCACGTCGGAATCACCTAATATCAATTCAAATCATACAAACGGCACCAAGAAAATTTAATCCTTTATGTACTGCATTATGAATTCGTGACAATTTCATCTTCAAAAGCATTTTTCGTGAATTTTTGAAACTGCATTAGAAGATTTACGCAATCATTTAATAAATTTTAGAAGGATTGGAGGATTTAGAAGGATTATTTAAATTGAAATTTATAGGGATTTTCTGCAATATTTATAACACCACTCAAACCTTTCATATTTTAGATATTTTTTTAGTATTTTGTAGAATTAGGAAATGTACAAATATAATGTTCTTAATGTTCTTACAATAGAAATATAAAAATATTTCCGAATTGAAGAATCCCCCCCCCCCTTCAACGCGAAGAAAGCTGAAAAGATGCAAAGGCAAAATAAATCATTCTTTAAAAAAATTGCTTTTTGTAACCAATAACGCTTTTGGAACAAGATAAAGTAATGCATCTATAAATCATTCTAAACGGTATTATTACTAATCGATGTCTTAACCCTCTCGCTGCGCAACACGAGTTTTTCTCGGGGATGCATTTTTCTGTCTAATTAATCCTTCTTGATTATTCCCACCAGTTATTATTATTATTTTTTTTTTTGGTAAATTTTGCCTTATTTAATTGGAGCATTTTCACGATTAAATTAAACAAAAATTTTTGTTTTAAAAAACCGGTGGCAAAAGAAGCTATTTTAATGAAATAATTAGCAGCGAGAGGGTTAACTTTCTTGCTGCATAATTGTTTTATCAAAATAGCTTCAAAAAGTGCGTATTTACACCTTTGTAACCGGTTTTTCAAAACGAAAAATTTTGTCTAATTTAATCAGGGAAAACGTTCCGATTAAATAAGGCAAAATTTAAAATAAAAAAATAACTGGTGGGAATAATCAAGAGGATTAATTAGACGGAAATAATGCATCCCCGAGAAAATCTCGGGATGCGCAGCGAGAGGGTTAACCCCTTAATTCTCGCTCCCATGTTATTCACGCGCTGTGTCTTTTATTTGGATTGTTTGACTCCAACCAGTTTTAGAAAATAGTGTAATTTTCTTTATTATGGTATCATTTTACCTGTCATTAAATTAGAGGATATTTCTTTTCAAAAAAAGTCGCCGATATTTTTCTGAATTTTCACGATATTTGACTGTTTGTTTTATGTTGTTCCATAGAATTGAATATTAAATCACGAAAAAAATCTATTTTTTTATCGTGCGCGCATGCGCAGATAAATAATGATTCACGTTTCTGAAACTGGTGTTAAATTTTGTGAAAACATTGCATGATAAAAAAAAAACACGCAAGAATTTTTTGAACATCGATACATCTCCATGAATATACGTGCTATTCTTACAGAAATGAATGCACATATTATGCAATATCCACATATTTGTCAGCTATAGTGATAGATCATTTCGTGCATTTCATTATACAGGATTATCCCGAATATTATTATTTTTATTTGATTTTTTGTTAGCCTCCTAATTACCTTTCTGAACAAATCGCCGTTGAAAAATATGAAGTCAAACATATCCTTCATAATACTGATGTTCCTTAAAAATCCGACAAGTATATGTTTAAATATTCAACAAAATGTCTAAAATTAAAAGTGTCAGGTGATTAATGTCTATATAGTGTATAAGAGATAATACAAATTAAAAATTTCACTAATACAGAAATCAGGATCTAATTACAAACGGGGCAAACTTCTACTGGTAAAAATGAATAGCAATGTTTGCCTTATTCATGACACAAATCCTGCATGAATAAGGCGTTTAAATATGGCAATTTTTTCTATTAATTTTTACTGGTGGCTATAATCAAATTCATTAACACTGACAAGAGGATTGTTTATGTTGTCATAATATGGCGGAAGAGCAGGGTTTGACTACAGTTTACTAGTCATTACATCTTTTTTAATTATCTTTATTTACTGGGCTTCTAATTTTCACGTTTTTTAACTAAAAATTATTGTTACATTTTAGTGATAAGGAAAAGGCGTAAAAGTTGGCAGCTATGTATTTGTATATATCCATAAGTTGTATTCGTCTTACCGCCTACTGTAGTTGACTTCTCTTACAACAACCTTTCTTGTTGCTAAAAAAATCCACAACTTTTTAATGAAAAACAAACAGTCTGCATTTCTGTACAGTTATTTGCTCACATTTTATGAACTTTAGAACTGTACTCGAAGTTTCTGCGCACCCTGTACTTTCGAAAATCTCATACATTAACCCGTTCAGGGACATTGCATTTATGTTCCAAAAATGTTGAAATAATTGATTGACGCAAGGTTTACAAAAAAATTATCTGAAGATAATCAAAAGCTTTTCTTCACGTATATTATGATAGCAAAATTGGGAACAGATATCATGTATTTCCGTGGCCGCCATCTTGGATTTTTTCTTGGCGTGAAAACCCCTTTTCTGCGAAGTAGTAAATGTCGCCAAGCACCGATTTATGCGTATGTTAGGCTTAACGAAAATAAAATGTAAATAATATAATATAAATCTGAAAAACGCAGGAAACTCCTTAAAGCGGTAATTATAATTGTAAGTATGAACACTACGCGTTCATAAACCGAAAAAAAAAATCACTGGATTCAGCAAACTACTTCTGCAGAAATCTGAAAAATGCACGAAATTCGTTAAATTGGCAAATAGTAAATGAACGTACGAACGCGTAGTGTACATAAACCGAAAAAAAGTCACTGGATTCAGCAATCTACTTCTGCAGCAACCTGAAAAATGTAAGAAGCTCTTTAAAGCGGCAGTTAGAAAATGCACGTATGTTGCTGTGCAGCAATCTCAAAAATGCACGAAATGCATGAGAAATATACAATAAATGGCTGTTATAAAACATCACAACAAAATATGTATCAAATTATTAACATACCGTAACAGACATCTACTTTCTTGAAAGCTCAAGAACAAAATACCTATTACCATCACCTTCATTTCACAAAACAGGCTTATGACTACACACTGTAAACAAACCTCCTTTTTACTTCAAAATTTCACGATATTTCTTAATTACATGAACAACAGCGGTTAAACGGATTACAGAAGCCATATTCAAACATATAATTTCATCAAAATCTAATTCAATCAAGATCACAACAAAAAAACAGCTCACACAAGCTAAATCCAAGACAGAAGTTATTTCAAAATACAATCTCGCCAAAATCGATCGTTGCCATATCGATAAAGATCGCTAAGATTGCCAACAGAAAATCGCCAAGAAATCTCAAAACATCCAAGGTGTCGGCCGCGGGAATATATGGCATCTAAGCCCAAAATTGTACTAAAATATTAAAGGTGCCATTTGGCATTTTAACCCTAGATCTACCGGGAATTTTATTCAAGTTTTAATAAAACGTTCTACAACAGAATTTTTATTTAAAACTATTTAACTTATTTATTTACCTTATTTTTGTCTGGTTTATATACTTAGTTTATTTTAAAGAAATTTCTGGTTTGAATGAATATTTTGTATGTACCTGTCGGGTCCAATGGACCCGTCTGGTAGACGGAGGGTTAAGAGTTAAATTTAAGCGTTTGCACCCTGCCAATGACACCCCTGAAAGGGTTAGCAGTAACACCGCATAAAATAAAATTTTCCATATTCACTAAAATGCTCGCAATTCTTGTTTGAGAAAGAATAGCAGATACATTTTCTTACAGATGTAGCTTATTGTGTATTCGACGTCTGTCCAAACTGTTAGTAACCATGGAAATACCTCCTCGGGTGACAAACAATGAAGGGCGCCATATTTCACATGACAGAATCATGCGACAACATTACCTCATTGAGCGACACACGGATGTTTTATACCGCGTATATGGCTCTCCAAAACAATTAGACCAACGTAATACGGAGTACAATGAGAACAAATATTCGATTATGCATGTGTGATTTATTGAAACTGCTAAGACACTTTCTTACATTCTAGCACAATGGCCGCACTTAACTCTCTCAGATTCGATGGTGCTATTCCAGAGCTTTGAACAGATCTTTCATCCTCATTTCATAAATTATCACATTGTATGTTTGTATGACAGACAGCGTGACGGAAGCAACCAAAACTGAACCATGTTCCACAAAACCAGTGTGAGATGATTCTAGTTTTCAGTGTCCTAATAGAAATAGTTATGATCTTTAGGAAACCACATGGATATAAATGATTGCACATGGTCTTAACAATGAAGTTATGAATAAAGAGTAGGCGACATATAGTGTATTGTCAATTACTTTCGACTGAAGTAACTGAAGCTGTTGATACAAGATGGTGGCTGTTTTTTTAACACGTTCATTGCCAAGCTGGAAATTGGATATTCGTGTTTTGGCCATTTTTATTATTTAATTCTTTGGATTCCGAGCCACTTTCACTGTCAACAAATTCATAGTTTATATCAGGGATGGCCAACCTGCGGCACGCGTGCCACACAGATACCAGTAATTATGTACGGAAAATAAATGTATTGTTTAATCACAGAACGTCTGCAATTTAAAAAGAACAAAATTACAATTCTTGGGAAACGGTGTCAAGTGAATTTTAGACAAAAAGGTTGGCCACCCCTGCTTTATATCATCGATATCACTCCCTGCATAAAATTCGTCGTTCGAATCCAGTAATAACTCTTCCACCTCTGTACTTTTTAGACTTTTTTTGCAAGATCAGGCTTTACACTGAGTCTTTTTCGAGGGTCTTAGTTGGTCAATCAAATAATAATAAAAAAAAATTACTCAAAATAATTAAAAACCAAACTTCATGCACGCCAAATCAATGAACAACTAACCAAAATCGTCGCGTCGTCACCTTGTGAAAACGCCGCTACTGTGCGCACTGGCTAGCATAAACAATACACAATGGCTGGCGACCCTCCCCGCTCCACGAAAGTCGATCATTTCCTTAATAGCCAATATACATATTACGCGCCGTTTCGCTGTGGCCGCTATACTTGTGGCCGTTTAGAAACTTGATAATGACGTCCACGCAGTAACGCGTGATCGACCGTTTGGTGAGAACTCGCGTCACGCGAAATCGAGTGATTGGCAATTAACCCTTCGCGTTTAGGCTCTGTTAGCGGATGTATGTCAATAGCCACAAGTGTTGGCTTTTTTTTTAATTTTGAATTCACATCACAAAAATTTAATTGGTAATTTTCTTTTACTTTATTTATGGAAAATCATTCATCTAGTAAAAAAAAAAAAAAAAAAAAAAAAAAAAAAAAAAAAAAAAAAATTAAGGTTAAAATTTTCTGTTGGGAATTCGAAATGGGGTCAATCCATTCCAAGTCAACAAGGTGGTGTCGCTCGACATTTTTAATTTTCCTAATATTTTAACTAAGTGTTCTTCATAGTGTCCTGAGTTAAAAAAATAGTTAATTTTTTTATCATATAGTTTTATGGAGGGGGACAATTGTAATAAGCTACATAGCCATTTTTGGGCGAAAAACGATTTTTACGGAAAATGCTATAACTGCTTTATTTTTCTACCTATCAAGATTAATAAAAAACGAAAATGTACACCATAAAATAGTTGACATTTAACATATTTATAAAATTTTCATTAGTCTGAAGGATCTAGGCCAAAAACATGCTTAAAAACCGGAGAAAAGAAAAGTTCAAACACCACGTTTCCCTGTCATTATTTTTTATGAAGGAGATCAGAGTCAACTTAAATATTTTTTTCTTATACAAACCTGCGATAGAACTACTTATTTTTACAAATTTCAATATTGAAAACCTTGTCCTTTTTTTTGTACAGCTCATCAAAAATTGTGTTAAGTCTGTTTTTGGCAATATTTACTACTTAATATCTGAAAAGGGACTGATTAAAAAATTCTGAAAACGGAGGATAATTAACATCTTTGTAATATAAAGTTAAATTGTAAACCTTATGTTTGAGACTTGATTGGTTTTTGTATAACAGTTCACTAAAAATGCACACGTCCCCCCTCATTTTCCATTTAGTTTTGTTCCTGATACATAGCATTACAGGTACTTTTTGCTTAGGTATGTTCAAATTGAGTATAAAAACGCATTTTAGGCATTATTGCTTAGTTAAATACGGCAATGACACCTTATCAAAACTTTCTTGAAGGTGGGGGAGGGGAGGTCTTTTGATTTTATTGTGCACAGCTGAGGAGCACCTGATACAGTTTTAATCCTAGAAGTTCTTGAAATTAGACTAAGTACATTTAAAAATTAAATCTTTGAAGGAATACAGTATATAGATAATATCAATTAATTTTAATCAAAATTTATATTTATAATTTCGTGAAATAGTCTTCAAAATTGTAGCTACTACCGTAATCTACAATCATTATTGTCATTTGCAAAAGAAATCTAAAATAATAATCATTGCATGGAAATAGTGGTACTCAACAGCGTTGCCAGTGGGCTACTTTTTCTAAATTCAGATTTCTTGATTAGTATTACTTTTTTGGGATAGTAAAACTTCCCTTCTTTTCTCCTTGACTAATATATCATTAAATATGGCGAATTTTACTATTTCAAAAAAGTGGTGCCAATCAAGAAATCTGAATTTAAAAGAAGTAGCCCACTGGCAACACTGGTATCCAAATCAGAGACGCTTCTGGCCCTTTTAATACGCTAATAATATAAAGCAATCAGCAATACAAAGTTTGCGCATAATTAGAATTATCTAATTATTTGTGACTCATTATTTTACTAAGAATTTCCAGTTGAACAAAAGTCAGAAGCATTTCTATCCAGCGCCTGATTACCAACGGGGCACAGTCACACCAGTAAAAAGAAACAGAAAATTTTGCCTGATTCATGGAAAAAAAATTTTGCATGAATACGGCGTTTAGATAAGGCTAACATTTCTTTTAAAATTTATTGATGTTAGTGTGCCCCGTTGGTAATCACCCCTCTATCACTCTAGCAGTGTTGCCAGTGGGCTACTTTTTTTAAATTCAGATTTCTTGATTGGCACCACTTTTTTAAAATGGTAAAGTCCCTCTTGTTTTCGCCTTAATAAATAAACCATTAAATAAGGCGAAATTTACTATTTAAAAAAGTTGTGCCAATCAAGATATCTGAATTAAAAAAAAAAAAAAGTAGCCCACTGGCAACACTGCTCTCTAGCATGGAACTATTAACCCTTTGCACTCGAGGGCTCCGGAGCGGAGCCATTTAAAATTTGTCTCCAAACTCGAGGGCTCCGCTACGGAGACAATGAAAATAATTTTGTGATACCTGTCTAGAAAAGCCAAGATTACATACTGGCAATTGCGTCGAGAGGTATCATACTTTGGATGATTACAAAATGTAATAATTTTATATATGTATATTTTTTTATATCATAACATTTTTTATTCATAAAGAATTTAAAAAATAATAAGATATAACTAAAATCGTTTCGAGTTGCTGGTAATACGAATGAAAAAAACTTCGAGTGCAAAGGGTTAATAAAGAGAAACTGACACATCCTTAAAATAGTGAAGCTTCGACTGTAACCGCTATCACAGGAGTTGTTTACCGCCGGCGGAAACTTACACTGGTAGATTTATATAGAAAATTTCAACTTGTTTAAACTCCTTATTATTACAAAGTTTCAGTTATTAATAATGGCAGAAACAGATTTTCATTTTTACTGGTAGGAGTTTACTTTGGCTGTAGTTAGTCCCTGCGTTTCCGCCATATTGTGACAACTAAGGAAACAAACAGACAGTTTTACAAGGCATACTCATACCAGTAAAAACAAATAGAAATGTTTAAGATATTTTTGAGAAAATTTTCCATGAATAAGACGCTTAATTTTGAAGACATTTTCAATTCAATTTTACTGGTGGAATGTTTGCACCGGCGGTAATCAGAAACTGAAAATCCGATTTAAAAAAAGCAGCCGTCCTCTTGTGACCACCTTCACTGTTACTTCACTCGCAACTGGTAGACAGTACACTATATGTCTCCTCCTGTTTATTCATAGCTCCATTCTCTCTAGTGAATGTTTCGGGAATATTGATTGAGTGGTTATGTTCTGTTGATTTTATATATCACAGGGCGCTCAGATATGCTTAGTTTTCTGTAACACTGATTTCGAAGAATAATCATTATCTTATTTGATCGCAAAATTCAGCGTTAAATATTTCGACGATTAATATTCGAATGGTAGACACATTTATTCACGATTATATGTATCAGTTAACCCTTTCCGGCGCGGTGTCTTTAAAAACGGGCACCTAATTTTAATTCCAAAACTGACAAACGGCACCATAAATATTTAACTAAAATTTTCTCATTAAAATGTACATGAAAATAAGCAAGTTCGTATTTTCTAATAAATTCGTTTTTAAATTGCGGTGTCAGTCCATTATATCATCAGTTTATAAACAGAATTACTCCGAGCCGGTAAGGGTTATAGTACTATAATTTAAATAATGTTCGAGAAATGCATGAGAATATGTAACATAAAAATATCTTTATCTGAAGTAATTTAGAAAATATTGCTTTTAATGTAAAAGTATAGTGAAACAAAGGATTCTCAGCTCGTCATGTTTTAATGACATTTGGTGAACAAAAGCGTGTATACTCGTGATCTGTCAAAAAGGTGTTTAACCCTTTATCTACTGACGGTACTTGTAAGTAACATTGAAATAACTTGTTATAAAATTTATTTAATACAAAGATTAGTAGGAATAAAGTTTATAATGCGTTATACAAAACGCATATCTATAAAGCAGTGTTGCCAGTGGGCTACTTTTTTAAAATTCGGGTTTCTTGATTGACACCACTTTTTTGAAACGGTAAAATTCCCTTTGCTTTAGCCTTAATTAATATGTCATTAAATAAGTCGCATTTTAGCATTTCGAAAAAGTGGTGCCAATCAAGAATCTGATTTTTAAAAAAGTAGCCCATCTGGTAACACTGCTATAAAGCATGTCTATAGATACATTACTTTATATTGTGCCAAAAGCATTATTGGTTACACAAAAGAAAAATATTTTTAAAAGTATGATTTCTTTAGTCTTTGCATCTTTTCAGCTTTCTTGGCGTTGGGGGGCAGGGGAATTTTTCAACTAGGAATATTTCTGTATTTTTATTGCAAGAACATTATATTTGAACATTTCCTAATTCTACAAAATACTAAGAAAAATATTTAAAATAAAAGATTTGAGTGGGGTTATAAATATTGCACAAAATTCCTATAAATTCAAATTTAACAAATCTTTCAATCCTTCTAAAATCCTTTTTAAAATTTATTAAATGATTATGTAAATCTTCTAATTTAGTTTAAACAATTCACGAAAAATGCTTTAGAAGATAAAAATTTTCACGAATTCTTAGTTCAGTACATAAAGGTTTAATTTAAAGATAATCTAAGTTTGACTTTTAAAAAATTATGCAGAAATGTTTCTTAAAGAAAAATTATATCTAAATATCCGAGATGTCTAATTCCAGATCAATGCATGTTTGAAGATAAAAAATACGTTCAGAAGAGTTTTATTTAAAAGAAATATATCTGAATATCCGAGAATCCTGAAAACTGTATAGATATCAAAGTTCACTGGTGTCAAAGCAAAACTAACTGTGAACGTTTTTCATCTTATGAAGATACTTTATCTAAAACTTCAGCAACATAAATCTGTTATCGATATCAAAATACAGTCTTTGCAAACATCTTCAGATATTTTGCACCGCTTGAAAAGATCGATATAAGAGAGACAGCACTTTTCAAATTTTCAAGCTTAGGGCTACTTTTTTAAAATAGAAGAAATATCGTGTATCTCTGTGTTTGAAATATAGAATAAAAGTTGATCTATAACAGAAAAATAAAAGTTTTGCCTTCAAATCGTTGTTTATATTTTGATTCACGATATGTTTTGTAGAATTTTACTTTTTGTAAATTGTTTACATAATTATACGTATGTTTGTATAATGAGAAGTGTGTGTTACAAAAAGTTTTCGGTACTCGTCTATTTTCGAAACACCACTTTCTGTAACGAATAACTGATGCAAAACGATGGGATTTAACACCAACTTTGCATAAGCGTTACGCCATTTCTCGTTAACCCTTTGAAAGACGGTGGTTCTTTTTTGGACCACTTAACATCTTCACCGGCAACAGGTATAGGGGAACAGTGCTTTTACTCCTACTTATTCTGAGACAAAAATTGAAGTGGTTATGTTTAATCCCTGAATGACACATTGGCACCAGAATTTTTGAGTTGAAAGTTTACTTCTATTAAGTACGTGAGGAAAAGCTTTTACTTATTTTTTAATAATTTTGTTTGTAAATTCTGGTGTCATTCAATCATTTAACAATACGAAAAAAGGAGTTTGCCCATGAAAGGGTTAAACCATCGCCTTCTGAATTCTAGCCCTGAGCGCTGACACAAAAATGACGGCTATCGTAGGCGGATTTTTTCAACCCTTGAATGCACAATTTTTTTCAAAACGAAATTCGTTTTGAAAAAAATTATATATGATTCTCTGAAAGGTTTATAACACAGGAAAATAATGGAAAAAAAACAGAGATATATTTTCCATATATTACGTCAATTTTTTCTTCTGTTGCACATCTGCAATACTTATAAAAACTACTGTCGTGTGGCTGTTTTGCTTAGAAATAATGCAAATTAGTAAATATTTTAATAAGTAGGTCTCAAATTACCTTATTTTTTATAATTATTTATTTTATAAAAATAATCTTTAACCCTTTAATTCCCATGAAACAATACGTTCCAGAGATTACGTAGTTCAGAGAATCTGATTTTACACCAGAAACGTTAATTGGATAATTTCGCTTTATTTAAAAACGGAATGTCTGTTATTAATTAAATCAAATATTGCTATTTGAATTTTTTTCTGTGAATTAGGAATATACGAATAAAAAAATATATTAAATTCACAACACTGCTGTTTGCATATATGCAAAGCTGCGCACTAAAGGGTTAAGATTTTGTACGGTACCCGGAATTTCGACACCATTATTTTATAAAAGTTTTCTTTGACATATTTTTAATTTTAGAAAAAAATAAAGGAAAAAATGTAAAAAAAAATTATTGGTATTCAAATTCAAGGAACAGTATAAACGCTAAGAAAATCCTCCAGTCGTTTTTGTGTCATCGCTCTGGTGAACTATTCGGAGTGTGGTGGACTAGTATAACCACACCGTCGTTGCCCAGGGTTACCAGTTTGGCCACCACTTTTATTAAAATATTTCGGATTCACACCAGAATATTCAAAAAGTATTTTTAGATTTAATTAATGTCAAACATTTCTTGAGTACTTAACCCGAGAGTAGTCTCGTCTTTTTTAGGGACATTATTAGTCAGTGTTGCCAGAGGGTTTCTTTTATTAAATTCCAATTTCTTGATTGGCACCACTTTTTGAAATAGTAAAATTCTTCTTATTCATTAACACATTAATTAACGCGGAAACAAGGGAAATTTTACCATTTCAGAAAAGTGGTGCCAATCAAGAAATCTGAATTTTAAAAATGTAGCCCAGTGGCAACACTGTTATTAGTCAAGCTTTGTCTTTTTGCTGCTGGCCTCCCGCATACAGAAAATGCAAAATAAGAAATATTTTTCATGTAACCCATTGAGACGAGGCGGTATATTATATATACTACTTAATTTTAATTCCAAAATGACTCACTGACGCCGGAATTTTAAAAAGAAATTTTGCTTTGTCTAATGTACGTGAACATTAGTTTTTACTTATTTTTATATAATTTTCCTCAAAAATACTGGTGTCAGTCAATCATTTTAAAAAAATTGCATCAGAAGTACTTTTCCCCTGAAAGGGTTAACCCTCAAACCCTTAACGGTCGAATTAAAATACGGTTGAAAAATTCAAATTGTTTATTGGCACCACTTTTATGAAAAAGAAATATTCACTTTATTTAATGGCAGGAAAAACGACACTAAAATATAGCCAATTTCACTATTTTATAAAACTGGTGGGAATCAAACAATTTGAGAAAAAAATTTGAGAGCGAGAATTAAGGGGTTAAATAAGCGATTTTTATTTTGTTTCGAAAAAATTATATATGATTCTCTGAAAGGTTTATTACACAGGAAAAATAATGAAAAAAAATCTGAGATTTATTTTTCATATAATACGTAAATCTTTTCTTCTGCTGCACGTCTGCAATATAAGTAAAAACTACTGTCGTGTTCCTGTTTTACGCTAAAATATTGCAAATTAATAATTATTTTAATATGTCTTAAAATACGTTATTTTATATAATTATTTATTTTATAAAACTTAACCTTTAACCATAGCTGCCAACTTTTACGGTTTCTTCATACCACTAAAATTTTTTAGTAAATATTATGTTATTTAATCGTCAAAATCTGACAATTAAACGAGACGAAAATCTCTATTAAATTTTAGTGGTAGCAAAAAAGGCTAAAAGTTGGCAGCTATGCTTTAACCCTTTCATTCCCATGATATGATACGTTATAGAAATTACGTTGTTCGGGGAATCTGACTTTACACCAGAAAGCTTCAACGGCTAATTTCGCTTTATTTAAATACCGAATATTTCTTATTAATTAAAGTAAATATTGCTTTTTTTTTCATTTTCTGGTGTGAATTGGGTATATACGAATAAAAAGAAAATCTATTAATTTCAAAAGACTGTTGTTTGCATATATGCAAAGCTGCACTAAAGGGATAACCCATTGAGGGGCAAGCAATTACGTTTGTGAAATGCTTAATTCCCACCGGAATCTTTGAAAAATTCTATTTCAAAATAAGTAAAAGCAATTTTACGGCCTTTTTTTTTCCATCAAAGTTAGAAAAGTAAAATTGAATAAAATTTTTCTGGTATAAAACTTCATTAATCGTAGGTGGTATATAATATATACCGGTACCCCTCAAGGGTTTAAGCGGACTAGTTACCCTTCATTCGCAAAAAATAACGAAAATATCGATTTTCTAATTTATTGCTTAAATTATACTTTATTATCCCTAGTACATTCTGATGAAGTTTCGTAAAGATCGGAGTATTAGAAATACAGTTTAATACGATAACGCCCGGAAATTTTACTCAATTTTCATAAAAATATTTGACACCAGAATATTTATTTATAATTATACTGATTTCTTTAGCGTAAATCTGCGTGGTTTAAATTAAACTTATATTATGTGAGATTTTTTGATTTCAGATGACATTTAATCACATGGTCGGAGTTGGATCGACTCTTTCCGGTGTTGTAGTGTTAACCCTTTCTAGGCGGCATCCCTTACACAAATTTTATTTGGGTGGCACCGACTTTTACTTGTAACATACCAAACAACATAGTTAGAACGAGAGGTATTACATATATTTATTAATGGCGTCAGTAACAAATTTCATATGCACCTATTGTCGATGCGTGTATGCATCGCCAGTCCCGAACGGGTTAAAGCGAGTTTATTACATAGCTGACTCTTTAATTGCCGTACCCACTTCCAGTGTTGCCAGATGGGCTACTTTTTTAAAATTCAGAATCTTGATTGACACCACTTTTTTGATATGGTAACATGCGCCTTATTTAATGACATATTAATTACGGCGAAACCAAAGGTAATTTTACCGTTTCAATAAAGTGGTGGGAATCAAGAAATCTGAATTTAAAAAAAGTAGCCCACTGGCAACACTGCCCACTTCACTTAAAAGTGATTTTTCTCAGTTTGTGTTTTTTCGACGAATAGGCGTGCTCAAAGTGATAAAACGTTTATCTATATTTTTCAATTGACTCGAATGTTTTTTTGGTTGTTCCTTATGGTCTATTTGATAAAACTAAGTATCGGATTTTCAATAAAGTAAAACTTTTTTTTACCCATAAAAATGTAAAATAAAATCGGTTTTTGCTGTAACTTTATACGTATTTGCACATTTTACTTTTTTCTCCCAAACGAATTAACTTATGATAAATACAATACTTAAAATTATACAGCGCACTTCTAGGAATAATTTTAAAAAAATAGCTCAAAATATTAAAAATTGTACGAGAAGATAGTATACTTTAAAATTTTCTTAAATAATAAAAAAAAAATCAAATTTTGGCAGGGGAATCGAACTATTTCTTGATAGAATCATTTTCCTTCTTTGAGTTCTTTATTATTATGCCAAAAATGTACCTTAAAATGCTTAAATTTTAAAAAAGATGTTCAAAGTCTACCGATTCCCCTTAATATTCTATAACTGTAGCCTCCGTCTGAACCGACATCCTCTTAACCGGAACTCCGCTTTAGCCGGCCGACTTTTTTTTTCAACAACAGGCAAAATTCAGGGAGGAGGGCCTCGGGAACTCAGCTTGCCCTTTCGAGTTGAATTGCAATCCCGAGGGGAAGGAGGCAAAATTCTGAAAGGGGAACGTCTGTTCTAAATGAATAAACATTGACCTTCACCGGTGTTGAATTCAGGTGTAGCACAGGGGGTGGGGACATTCCCCATAGGGAACAATGAGATGTCCCCACGGAAGATTTGAGATTTTGTGTTTTTAATGGTCAAAAGTGAAATCCCCCCCCCCCCCCCTGGAACTGAATAATGTCTGATCTATCTACACACTGCTTTGTACAAGCATTTAAAAAGCTTGAGGGATGCGAATAGATCACCGTAGAATATGTATAAGAGTTGTTTCAGTCCGATAAAGATCTCCAGCATGAAACATTATTTGACGAGGATATAAATAGGACTGTAACTGGTATTGTTCAATGCAAAGGCGATCCTGATGACGTTCCAGTTGAACTTGACACTACTAAAATTCCTCATAAGGAAGGAGGAAAAGCATTAGAGTAGACGCTACGGTATGTTGAGCAGCGGCCAACATCTTCCTTGTTTAAACTTATGATATTAAAGATATCGAGAGATTAAGCTGGAAAATGTCGGACATCTTGCCTTCAACAGAAGAAGGTCGCTGACTTATTTATGTTTCATTAACTTAAATATACATAATTTAGGACAATTTCAACTTCTTACAAAGCTGTGTGATACGATTTTCAACAATTCAATTTGTGTTAAATATTTTTCATTATTTCTTATCAGTGATATTTTTTCGTTCAGTTCAGTTAATTATAACAAGTATTAATTTCATAAAATATAGGAAATATGTAATTTTTTAAAACTACACAAATTGAAAAACTAAAAGCATCGTACGGGTTTAATTAATTAAATTACGCACATACTTATTTATTTTTCTACTCCGATTTAACCAGTTTTTCTCTTAACCGGCTAACCCTCAGTCCCACATAGGCCGGTTAAGCGGGAGGCTACTGTATTACATTTCAATGAAGTTATAAGTTTACAGTTTTCTTAAATTATGCATATTATACATGAGATTTGGAATCATGAGTTGGTTAGAATCCAACTTCTGATACTATTCTGAGACATGAATTGTATCAGTGTTGGAACAGTGGCGCAACAGTTGAGCGACTGCCACTACTAAATTTTTATAGTATTCTTCGCCTTCAAAAAAAAAAAAAAAATCAGAAATTCTATCCTGAAATTAGATGAAGATTACTAATCAAATTTTGCGGTGTCAATTGAGTCTTTGTTGCAACACTGTTCCATCACTAATTGTATTTGAAAAGCACAACACATAATATAGTGAATATAAAAACGCTGTACATTTTGAGCACTCTTTGTGACATACTAAGCTTTAAAAGTGGCGTAAATAACAAAAGGAGGAGAAGATGGGAGTCAATTATTTGCTGAGAATTGAATGTCGTCGTTGTTTTACCCTGTAAACAAACACTCATTAGCTGCCAAGACTTACGCTTTTTTCCTACCATTATTTTTAACAGAGAAATTTATCTTATTTAATCATCGAAAACATAGGATTAAATAAGGCAAATTTTTCTGATCAAAAATAGTGTTAAGAAAAAAGCGTAAAAGTTGGCAGCTATAAAAATTGTATGTGTATTGATATGAACCTAATTTAAGTAAAGTGAAATTAGAAACATGTTATACTCCTATATTTAAAAACAAGTGGTAGGAAAAAAATAACATATCATATAAGAATTAAAATGTAAAATGTGTATAAAAAATTTAATGAAATGGTATAGCCGGATTTCTTAGTAATATATGCCCTTGAATCAACCAAGTCGAGTGAATCGATAGCCCTTAAAAAGAAATAAGTTTCTCCCCAATTTGAAGCTTATACCTCAAGCCCATGGAGGGGTATGACACTTAATGTCCGTTTTGGAAATGAGTGCATTGTGACGAAACTGCTGGTCGGATTTCAACGAAAAAAATAAGGGATGTACAATATTACCATACAAATAGTGAATATTTTTTTTCAGATTTTTTTCAACAAAGGCACAAGTTTTATTACATTTTTCTTTATTTTAATTGAACATTTTAATTAAGCATCTATCGAAATATTTCAGTGACCACCTTAATTTTTTTAGAAAATACTTTGGAGTATGATGTATATTTGGTGTCAGTTTCAAATTTCTACGCAGGGTGTATCATGTAAAAAAAAATTAACTCTTTGAACCCTAAAAATTAATCATCTTTCTTTGCAAAATTCTTTTTTTGGCCCCAGTAATAAAGGGAAATAAAATTTGCCTTACTTAATCCGAGCATTTTTGAAATTGTGTGCTTGAAGGAAACTTCATTTAAAAAAGTGGTAAAAAAAAGTGGTGCCGACCAAATAAAATTTGTGTAAGAGACGCTGGAGTTCAAAGTATTAAAAACTTATTCCGAGAGAAGGGGCGGGAGTGCCTCACCCTAATCTCACATTTATTTATATATCAAGTGCATTTGGTACTAGTTTCAAATCAATACTGGGTGCACATAATATTACAGAATATATTAGTCATGAAATTCATAACTGATTGTTATCGTTAACTACAAAAAATATTTTTTATAAAATTTAACAAACTTTTTCGAAAAGTTCGTTTATTATGTCGAATAGCCTTCTTTTTAGTCAAGAGATTAGGAAAACATCTGAATTCAGACGCTAGCTTGACGAAAGAGTTGATTGAACATATGGAAAGACAGCAGAGTGCTGTGAACACAACTGCGTCTTAAATCAATGAATCGGGTTTTAACCCGAGATTGCTCGCGCAGGGTATGTCATACCTAGGCTGGGCACGGTTATTACATTTCTCACCACTAATTTTCGAAAAGTATTCGTCAAATTATTTTTGTGAGCAATGTCAACGATTAAATAAAAATGACGATTTTTGTTTGAATTTATTGGTGGCAAAGTGTTAATCGTTCATATCCTGGATATTCGCGAGCATTCCCGGGTTAATAAACGTAAACGGCCATTTGCAAACTTTAAATCGACGGATGTACCGTAATTTCCGGCATATAATCCGCGGATCAACAATCATTTTTCGACCCAGAAATTTTTTTTAAATAAGATGTAACTCTTTAAATAGCGGTAAATATTTGGCTTCAATAACTAAATAAAATTTCTGGGTCCAAACAGAATTGTTTGATCCGCGGATTTACGCCGGAAATTACGGTACTTGATTTTTCAGAAATGACAGGAAGTGGCTTTAAAAATCCTTTTTACTGGCTCTTATCAGTTGTCTCAAGCTGTCTCTTATCTGTCCGAAATGATGGATGAAGACAACACAATTCATCTGAAGTACCTAGAATAAAATAATGCTATTATAAAGATCTAAGTGAGATCTCGATACATTCGCAGCAAATCGCATCGATGCTACGTTGACTACACACCAAACTCGATCGGATACTCAGACATTAAACGTCATTACTGCGAATGCAAAAATTGCAATAGAACGTTCGGTTGTTGTTCTCATGTTGTTGCTATTCTGTTCTATCTTTCGCATGCCCAGTATCTGTCTAAAATTGTCCGTCCTGTACATATTTTAAGCAGGCTTTTCGATGTTGAAAACATAAATCCTGTTATTAACGAAGACAGAGAGGAAGATTGATTGTTATTTATTTTCTAAAAACAGTCGAAACAATCAATGTTATTGCTTTTTCTATAAAAAATATTTTTTGTAGTTAACGATAACAATCAGTTATGAATTCCATGATTAATATATTCTGTAATATTCTGTGCACTTTGTGTTGATTTGAAACTAGTACAAAAATGCATTTAATTTATAACAAATGTGAGATTAGGATGAGGCGCCCCCTCCCCGCCCTCACGGAATAGGTTTCTAAGCATTTGGACTTAAGCGTCTCTTACGCAAAATTAATTTTGTCGACACCACTTTGTAAAAAGAAGTTTCCTTCAAGTGCACAATTTCAAAAATGCTCGGAATAAATAAGGCAAATTTTATTTTCCTTTATTACTGATGCCAGAAACATATTTTGTAAAGAAAGATGATTAATTTTTAGGGTGTAAAGGGTTAATTTTTTTATATGATGCACCCTGTGTAGAAAGTTGAAACTGACACAAAATATACATCATACACCGTAGTTTTTTCTGTAAAAAAATTAAGGTGGTCACTGAAATATTTCGATAGATTCGTAATTAAAATTTTCAATTAAAAACAAGAAAAATATAATAAAACTTGTGCTTTTGTTGAAAAAAATCTGAAAAAATTATCCACTATTTTTATGGTAATATTGTACATCCCTTATTTTTTTTTTGTTCAAATCCGACCAGCAGTTTCGTCAAAAAGCAATCTTTTCCAAAACGGACATTAAGGGTCATACCTCTCCATGGGCTTGAGGTATAAGCTTCAAACTGGGAAGAAATTCATTTCTTTTTAAGGGCTATCGATTCATCTAGGACTGGACTTGGTTGACTCAAGGGCATGTTTTACCAAGAAACCCGCCTATACTCTTTAATATGAATTGAACAACAGGTGACAAAAGAAAGAGTACAGTGCGTGTAAAAACTTTAAGGACAGCCTAAAATATTAATTTTTTGATAAATTTCAAATAATATGAAAAACAGTTAAATATAATGTGTATCATAAAGTTGAAAAGCTAATAAAAAAAGTCTACAAAATTCATCTGTAAGCATTTCATTACGAAAATAAAGTAATTATACAAAAAAAAAAACACTATTTCTGCCTGCGAAAAACTTTAAGGACAGCAAATTGAAAACAAAACACTAACGAAGAAACAAATACTTATTATATTGTGCACCCATCGTTGTGTTTAACCTTCGTACCAGTGTTGCCAGAGGGCTACTTTTTTAAAATTTAGATATCTTGGCTGCCACCATTTTTTTTAAATAGTAAAATTCACCTTATTTAACAACACATTAATTATGGCGAAAGCAAGGAGAATTTTGCTATTTCAAAAATGTAGTTCCAATCAAGAAATCTGAATTTTAAAAAGTAGCCCACTGACAACACTGCTTCCTGTTGAAATTTTACTTAACCTTAATAAAAACATTTCACACCAGAATTTTCTTTAAAAACTATTTAATGTATTTATTTATGTTAGTTTTCGGTGTCTTTTATTTATCTTACTTTACGAAAGAATTTCTGGTTCGAATTAAATAATTAAATGAAATGAATTATTGACATGAGCCGATTAGACCCATTCAGGGTAGGAAGGTTAATGACTTCAAATATGCAATCTTTGACGGACGTTATTAATTTTTGGCACACTTCGGAACTGGTTTTGTATCGTTCAACTTCAGTCGTGGATGTGAGTTCTGAAGCTGAGAAAAAATGTCTTCCAGTTCATAAACTCGTCTTTTTATATCTCCCCATACTTTCTCGATAGGGATTTGATCAGCACTTCTTGGTGGCCATTGCAAAAATTCAATAGTTTTCTTCTAGAACCAGAGTTTTGTCTCACGGCTTGTGTGGATAGGAGAATTATGTTGCTGTTTTATCCATTTTTGTCCAGCCAGAAGTCTTGCAACAGGTGAAAGAAGGTCTGAAAGAGTTTTTAGATACGCCTTTGAATCAACGTTTCCTGAAAGAAATGCAAGTGACACCGCGTCATAATAGAACCGCCACCTAACTCACGTTTTGAGATTTTTTTTTCTTTTCTCAAATGATGCCAATAATATTTCCAGCAATCTGGACCATCTAAGTTCCATTTCTTTTCATCGGAGAAAATAACTTGCAGCAATTTATCATCCTAAATCATGACTTGTAACTCTAAACTCTGCGTTCTGTAGCTAGTCAGTAAAGGTGGTTTACACAATTTTGCTGTGTATTGGAATTTCTCAGGTCGATTAATTGCATTGCAGATTGTTTTCCTGAACACTTTGAGCAAGTTTGTGCACCGTTTGTAAAATTTCTTTACTTGAGTATTTTCGAGGTGATGCTAACTGTAACCCTTTGCGCTCCGGTGTCTCTTACACAAATTTTATTCGATCGGCATCACTTTTTTAAAAGAAGTTTCCTTGAAGTACACAATTTCAAAAATGCTTATATTAAATAAGGTAAATTTTATTTTCCTTTATTCTGGTGCCCAAAACAAATTTTGCAAAGAAAGATTATGGCTCCGCAGCCGAGCCAACGGAGTGGTAAGAGTTAAAACTCTCCTTTCATCTCTGGGTGACAAGGCTTTTGGTCTGCCTCCAGCCGTTCTTTTTTCCACATTCCTCTTTTAACCTTAAAAAATCGTTGATGACGGTTTTAGATCTTCCTATCTTCTTTGCAATAGTCCTAAAGATTATTCCTAACAATGTAAAATATTCAGCAGCACATTTTCCTAATCCTTCAGTTTACTTGCTTTTGGCATTATTATACAATTAACAAAACTCTTAATAGAAAACGTCAGAAAAAATACTATAGGAGAGACCGGGGCTAATTGGCTACAGGGGTAAGTAGGCGCAGTTCTCATAATTCGCTCGTTTTTAGATAAATGGTGCAACCAGTCACAGAGCACCTTTCTTCTTGTCTTCTACAATCCCCATTGTGGTATTACAGTGTTACCCACGTGCAGTGGACATTTATTACGATTTTTCATCTTTTTTCATTGATAAGTAATTATTTGTTGCTTCACTCTTTTTTTTTATTTCTAATTGTTATCTTAATAATTGCGATTTAACTTGTCAAGTTTTTCATAATATGTGATTAACTCTACCTACTCCATATGTGATTTACTTGGATTGTTTATGTTTAGAAGTTGAAGTCTCCCATTTTGTGAAATAAATTATTATGGAACTGAGGCGCATTGAACACGGGGTAAGTTGACTCAGTACCCTAACTAACCCCGTTTCATTGTTTTGTAATATTTTCTGCTATTTTTAGCCGTCTGATGAATTATTCTTTTTATTTTTTTTTTATTTTTTTTATTTATTATTTATTTTATTTTTTTTTTACATAAAACATGCGTAATAACCAGAGAAAACCACAACAAGTTAAAACTCCGCAGAATGTTATCAGAAATGCTGTAGATGCCATATTAATTAACGCATTAACGACATGCCTCCTTTACACTTCTTTTAATTCTTCGACACCAGTTGTTGCTACTTCGTAAATTTGGATTTATTTAATCGCTTAAAATCTGAGAATAAATAATATGAAAATTTCGAACTAAAATACTGTTATTCAAATTTAAAAATTTTTTTCGCTTTACCTGGCAAGTTTTCTTCGCAAGCGGCTTTAACCCTTTATGTCAGAGGCGGCCAACTGTGGCACGCGCCACACCACTAAAATTTTATAGAAATCATTACCTTATCTAATCATCGAATCTCTGCGATTCAAGACGTCGACTTTTTCTGTAAAATTTTAGTGGTATATGGCGTGCCACAGTTGGCCGCCCAAGCTTTATGAACTGAATTATGAATTTATGAAAATTTTATCTTCTAAAGCATTTTTCGTCAATTTTTCAAACTGCATTAGAAGATTTGCATAATCATTTAATAAATTGTAGAAGGATTGCAGGATTTGGAAGGATTAAATAAATTTAAATTTATAGGGATTTTGTGCAATATTTATAACTCCACTCAAATTTTTTATTTTAAATATTTTTCTTAGTACTTTGCAGCATTAGGAAATATACAAATATAATGTTCTTACAGTAGAAATATAGAAATATTTCCGAATTGAAAAATCCCCCCCCCCAACCCCTAACGCCAAGAAAGCTGAAAAGATGCAAAAACAAAAGAAATCATCCTTTTAAAAATATTTTTGTCTTGTGTAAGAAATAATGCTTTTGGAACAAGATAAAGTAATGTATCTATAAATCATTCTAAACTGTATTACTACTAATCGATGTATTAAATGAATTTTATAAAAACTTATTTTAATGGTTCTTTAAAGTACCGTCAGTAGATAAATGGTTAATGAGTTAACGGATGATCTTTTAAGCAAACTGCTAAAGCTTTTAAGGGGACAGTGCACGTTAAAAAAAGTCTTTTTATTAATTTTCATCATATAGATATGAAATTTTGTGGAAATATACATTTCAGTATAAGTATATAGAACACCTTAAAGGAAACTTTCAATCAATTTATAATTTTAAGATTTTTTCTTTTAATTTCAAATTTGAAAATGTTCCATGAATCTTAATTTTCCGAGACATATACTCGATTTTGCATTTTAACACGTTGGCTGCCACGCTACGAGTATACTCGTAGCTTTAATATTCGTGGCTTTAAGTTATTACTTTCTCACCATTATTTAAAAAAAAAATTGCCTTATTTATTGGCAGAAACTTCGCTGTATTAGTAAAGCGAAATTTACATTTCAGAATGTGTGGTGGCAAACGACTTTCAAGAAGAAATTTGAAAATTCTTACTTTTTGCGGCAGTGAATGTGTTAATCACTTAAAACACTATTTCAAAGAAATCTCTGTATCAATTTTTTAATCCCTTGAATAGTTATTTTTTTAGAAATATTTTTCTGAATTCCATATCGATTTTCATCAAAATTTTGCATTTTAATAAGTTAAAAATCAAATTTAATTGCTTTAATGAAGTCAAATTTTAAAATGCATACACAGGTTCTTTATAAGCAATATCAGGATACTTCCTTTCAAATTCATAAATTTAAATAAAAAATTAAGACACATGGAACATTTCAAAAATCTATGAACGTTGAAAAATCCGTTTTGTGAAAACTGATTGAAAGTATATTAAAGGGTCGAAACATTGTTTGTTTACAAAATTCAAGCGCTTCTAACTTTGCGAAAAATAATCGCGGTTTTTTGCAAATGGCTGAGAACAAAATGGAGAGTAAATATATGCAGCAAACTAATGTTCGATTTGTGGGTCGATTTTTCCTCAAATAAAGGTCCACTGTCGCCTTAATATTCCTTCTAGAAGCATAATCCGATATTCCCAAATTACATGTTTGATATACGGGTTGTATCTGAAATGCTTCAACTAACTTAGAGGGATGATAGTACTCATGAAGACGAACAAAAATTGCAATGGAACATGGAGTCGCAAATGACGTTTAAAAGATGAAAATCGAGAAAATGTGTCTGGAAATGAACAAACTGACACAAGAAAGAAACACTCCAGAAAATTATTTATTGCACTGAATAGGTACAACACAACTCGTGATGTCCAGAGAAAACAAATATTTTACAACAATTGTTCAAAGTGCCGACCGCAGACATTATAACACAGAGCACATCTGAGGAGGAACGACTGGCGGACACACTCCAATTTGCATACGTGGATTCCTGCTCACAGATTTGTTTGGATTTCTTCCAAGTTTTTGTTACCTCTTTCTGAACGTATATGCACAAAGTGAAAGGAAAACCAGCTTCGTGCTATTCAAAATGGCCTCCACTAAATCTCCTGTTCTTGATCTTCGAAAATGGGTAATTTATAATGTTCCTTGTAACAGCTATGATTTATCTTATATTGGTCAAACTAAAAGAAATCTCTAAATCCGTTTAAGAGAACACTCTCGTTATGTAATTATTCAAGAGATTTCTAAATCTTCTATTGCCAAGCACTCTTGCGATTGCGGACATAGTTTTAATTTTCAAAATGCTAAAATTATCTTTAATGCCAATAGTATCTCTGAATTGGACTTTCTTGAAAATTAGCTATTTATCTTAATCGTGAAGTTATTGTTAATGATAAATCTGATTCCACAATGCTCTCTGCAGCTTGGAAAAACCTTTTCAGTACTACAATATAAGTTAATTTTTGTATTAATTAATCTTAGTCTGTTTTTATATTTTATTCATTTATTTATTTTTATTTCATGTGTTCTCATAGTTTAATATATGTGTGTGTTTTCCTTTATTATAATTTATTTTTATTTTTATTTTCACGTACTTATTTTTTCCATTTTGCTTTCTTATTCCCCTTCTACTCTGTGTTCTTTTGTTTTGATTATACTCTTCTGTAATTGGTTGTTGTCTAGTGCTATCCTATCGGCTGTTGATGTCTAATTTCCTACTGGCTGTTACTTCAGCTTGTTTTCCCCTCCCTTCTCACATTTCAGTCTTGCTGCTGCTTTCATAGTAGAAGCACGTCTTGTTGCGCCTGACAAAGAAAGACTCAGATCTTTCGAAAGGCCTCGCGAATTTAAGGTTTTGATGGTGTTTTAAGAAGTTATTTCCGTTCGTAACATATTTGCATCCGAAGCGTTCATTTCAAGAATTTCGTCTTAATTCAAAAATTTCAAATTTAAAATGAAAATTCGGAAGAAGAATTTTTACTTTATTTTATCACGAAACATCTGTCATTATATAAAGAAGAAGAAATATTATTCATCATTTCTAAATTCAGAAATTAATAAATAATAAATACCTGTACATGCTCTGGATGCAGATGTATTAAGAGAAAACAAAATTCATTTATTTTATAGAATCCTTTCGACTAGCGCATTTAATTTTAAAATGCAGCTTAACGCGATTTAATTTAAAATATATAATTCAAATTCAACAAAATTTGACTGTTAAAATATATGCCATTGCTTGATTCTGATTGCGAAGAATGAATATAGCATGAAATTAAATAAATACATTTCGCCATTTCATGAAAGTTCCTTTATATCTTTCCTTGAAATGTTTTCGTAATTCAAGTTGAATCACCAGCATTAGATATTAAATATTCAAGTTATTTCTGTTACAAATAGTAGTTCTATTTCAAACTATCCAGCGAGAAACCTATTTGAACTGTTCACCTCATCAAAAGCAGCATTTATTCGCAGTCTCTCATGAAATTCAAGCTAAACTGTATTCCAAGATTTTAATTGCAACAAGGGATAGTATTTGAGATCTTATCAGAATGTTTTCCACAAACAATTTCATTGGGTTTATTTTAATTTATTTCGAAAGGAAATTAAATTAAAAATACTGTTTTACATAGATGTAGAATTCTAAAGTTCAGATTAATATTTTGAATTTGAAAGAATATTCATAGGAGAACATTTCGCTGTATAAAGCTGTTTCGCCGACTGACTTATAGCAAACACAGTTCTGTATATATATGATTCTTTGAAGATTGGTTTCTGATGTAGTAATTACATATGAATGCGAGCTCTTTCTTTCTAGCTAAGAATCCACATGAGATCGAAACATTTTGTGTCATCACAGTCCGAGCCCACTACAGAATGTATCAATAGAAAATAAAATTGCATAATATTTAACCCTTTAGTGCGCAGCTTTGCACATATGCAAACAACAGTGTTTTGAATTTAATAGATTTTTTTATTCGTATATACCTAATTCAAACCAAAAAATTAAAATAGCAATATTTGCTTTAATTAAAAAACAGACATTCACTATTTAGATGAAGCGAAGTAACCGATTGAAACTTTCTGGTGCAAAGTCAGATTCTCTGAAGTACGTATTTTCTAGAACTTATTGTATCATGAGAATTAACGAGCCGTTAATTCCCAAATTGGCTCATCCGATCTCAGCAATCTGATCCTTTGTTAATATTAATATTTTGGATTGCTTTACTGTGATTTTGATCAAATTTTACAAAATAAATCAATTCAAGTCATTATAATTGCATTCTATTTTACATTACACTACTTCATAAGAAAATAAATATAATTATCCACTATATAAATATCGGTTTTACCCAATCAGATTGCTGGGCTCGGTTGAGCCAATTTGGGAATTAACGGCTCGTTGGGAATTAAAGGGTTAAAGGTTAAGTTTTATAAAATAAATAATTATATAAAATAAGGTATTTGGAGATATGCTTATTAAAATATTTACTAATTTGCAATATTTTAGCGTAACACAATCACACGACAGTAGTTTTTAATTGCCGAAACGTCAGTGAAGGCTTACTGTGGAGACACGAAAAGTTTTGATTTCCGTTTGTCTGTCTGTCTGTCTGTCTGTCTGTCTGTCTGTCTGTCCGTCTGTTCCGCGATAACTGCCGCAAAAAGCATCCGATCGGATTGAAATTAATGTGGCATGTTGATGAGGTACTCGGACTTAGCTGTATGGTTTTTGGTTAAATTTGGTTCATTCGTTCGGGAAATATAGAACATTTTATTTTGCTCTGTAATGCTTTTCAATGGCAAGTCAGACGATTTTCAAATTTTCATTTGTTGAAAGAAATGGCTCATATAAAAAATGGATTTAAATGGTAAATTTTTGATGCTGAAATTTTTAAATAAGAGTAGTAAATTATTCCTATTAGTTTGCAATTTTGTCAAAACATTTGTCAGAGCTTTTAAATTAGGTGTATAACATATGATGGAATTTTATACATGTGTTCGAATAATATAAAACATTTTATTTTATGAATTTACTTATATTTCATTTTTTTTCTTTTAACCGTTGCGTAGCAACTATATCTCATCTAAAAATATCGTAAATGTGAAAGTATGTATGGTTTTTAAAGTCAAATCAAAGTTAAAAGGAATGAATTAATGAATGCCTTTGTATAGATATTTGCATATAGATTGATTTAAACGCAGAAATGAAAATAGTATTTATATACTATATAGAATAATATCTTTATTTATGTATTCAACTATTTTGATTATAAAGGAAAAAGTTCGTTATTTTCATACAGAATAAACTGACATTATTCTATTAAACTATATAAACTTTATTGTTGCAAAAAAAAAAAAGGGAATAACAATTTCTCCCAAAGAGTTCATTTTAATTTGTAAGGTTTTCACGTGCAAAGGGAAAATGCAGCAAATTACAAATAATAAAAAAGATAAATAGGACAGGAATGAATACATATAAACATTTCACACCAAATACCACCTAAATTAATTTTTGTAGTGGTATTTTCCCACACTACGAAGAAAGATTCCTCGATTTACACGATTTTACTTGGCCTTCCTTTTCTCATTGGTTGCGATTTCATTTTCGCAATTGCGTATATTAATTGGCACAAAATTTTACATTTTTATGACTGAGGTATATGTAAGGCCATACAAATAAGATATTACGTATTGTTTCCTATAAAATGTGATAAAGTGTTGGTTAACTATATATGTTTCTATTAAGAGGAGCAGGGCTGCCAAGCCTCCGGCGTTCTGGATACCAGTATTTTAATACAAAAAATGTTACTTTATTTAATTGAAACATTTGCGCGATTTAAAAGAACAACATTTTCTGTAAGGTAATAGTGTTGTGCAAAAAGCATGAGACTTGCCGTGTCTGGTGGTGAGTGAAATGTTTTATTTAATGCATTTATCTCTATTTTAATGCTACGTGAACAACGTCCCGTGTAACAGCTTGTAGAGTGTAAAATAAATTATTAAAATAATCCCTATTACGAAAAATGAAACAAAATGCCCGGCTAAGGGAAATAAAAGGTTAGTTAACCTTTCGTAATTTGACCTGAACACAGGTGTGCATCGAATTTCAACGGTGTTTGTAACATCACGATTTTAAATTAAATGTGGATACTATTAAAAGGCTATCACAAAAAATACTTAACGGCGCCATATCACGTTTATCTATTTAGTCAATTGGAAGTGGACACGATGATGAATTATTAACTGTTAAGTTTAGAACTCCCCCTACTTTAGGGTGATTTTAGTAAGTTAATGCTATCGAGTACATTTTTAGATATTTAGATTAGATCTTAGATATAAATATTGCAGAATGGTAATCAAAATTATTATTAGATTTCTAAATTAGATGTCTCAGTTTACATTTCCAAAAGTTCTTTATCCATTAGATACAGATGTTTGTGGTTAGCAGGCAAGTAAATACTGCTGTATGGATATTAGGATAACGTAAAATGCTTGACCAAATTGTTGCTTATCCTTATAAATCGCAGTGTAAAAATGAATCTAAGATATAGGATAATCATTAACTCAATCAATAGAAAATTACAAATGCAAAATAAATTACACAACGGGGGATTCAGGGGGGGAACCCCCCTGAAGAAATTTGCTTTATTATATAAAAATTACTAGAATAAGTAGCTCGTGAGAATTTCAGAATATCATTACATAACAACGTGTTTAATTTAACGCTTCTAATGTCTGAAACCATCGAAATATTTTTTTCTCCTTCTATAAATGTTTGTGTAATTTAAAAGTTTAAATTTTGTTTTTGTAGAAAGATTAATATTAAGCAAAATTTGCTAAAAACAATAAGTTGCAGAGATGACGTTGAGGCTCTTGATCTGCAGATTTACTAGTTGTATTGAAGATGTGCAACATTAGAAAAGTTTGACGTATTACATGAAAAATGTATCTCTAATTTTTTTTTATTATTTTTCCTGTGTAATAAACCTTTCAGAGAATCATATGCACTTTTTTCCAAACCAAATAAAAAATCGCGCATTTAAGGATTAAACACTTAACGGTCGATTAAATTACGGTTTAATAATTAAAATTGCTTATTGGCACCACTTTTTTGAAAAAGAAATGTTCAACTATTTAATGACAGGTAAAATGATACCATAACAAAGCCAATTACACTATTTTATAAAACTGGTGGGAATCAAACAATCTGAGTAAAAGACACAGCCCGTGAATATCACGGGAGCGAGAATTAAGAGGTAAAACTGTTTTGAAAGTAACATCTGAATTTTAATAACTTTTTATCTAAAAATAAATGTTAATGTCCAGGCCGCAATTAAAATTATGAACATTTTCCATTCAATCTTATCCAAAGACAAGTTTGGTATCAATTAAAATATATGTCATACTTAAGAGAGTTTTATTTTGTTTTCATTTCTCAGCAATTAAATCTGATGGAAGCATTAACACCTTAAGGAGCGGTGTGATATATTTTATGCCACCTACGATTAATGAATAGTTGCACCAGAAAATTTTTATGAAATTTCAGTTTTCTAACTTTGGTGGAAAAAGTTGTAAAATTGTTTTTCCTTATTTTGAAATAAAATTTTTCTAACTTTCCGGTGGGAATTCAGCATTACACAAACACCACTGCTTGCCGCTCAAGGGGTTAAAGGAGTTTTTTTTTTTTTTTTTTTTTTTTTTTTTTTTTAATGAATAAATTCATGAATCTTGCAAACATTGCCATTTATATACTGAAGAATCAAACAAAATTTATCGATTTCGTATAAATTATGTACATCTTGAATTCTAATTATTTCCTTCCTTATAATAATCTTTCTTGATTGTTTTCTCCCTGAAACTCAGTTTAAATTAACCCTTTCGCGACCGGCGGATTTCACACAATATTTTTATTCGGTTTGCACCACTTAAAAAAAAAAAATTATCTTTACTTAAACAATCACAAAAATACTATAATTAAAGAAACTAAATTTGTCATTTCTTTTTTAATGGTGCCTAAAACAAATTCTGTCTGCTCTTCTTGAGGGAGCATATATACACCCATGGTCCCGAACGGGTTAAAATTTTTCTATCGTTATCTGAAAAATCCTTTGCTTTTACAGAAAATAGGAAAGACTGCTCGGTTGCATTCTATCCGAATAATAATACATGCTAATTATATTTAATTACGAATGAAGTAGACTTCGTGAATATGCAGAGCATCATAATGTGCCCCAGTATGAGCAAGTTCATGATAAAAATATATATATATATATATATATACATAGGAATTCTCTAACGTTATTGAAGGTTAAAAATTCGCAAATCTCAATCTGAAAGAGGTCGACTAAAAAAAGAAGAGAAAATTATTTTCACATTAGATATATAAGTAATAAAAAATAAAATAAAATAAAAGATTTACAATTTAAAAATATCCTACACTGTTAAAACTACAAGTTGCATATGGCACCTCCTAGGGGTGAAACAATTGTCTCGCCAGCGAACCCTTAGGGGAGCCAGAATTGCACTCTTAACTAGGGAGAAAGGGTGACACCTCAAAACCAAAATGCCTCAGAGGGTGAAAGGATAGTACCCCAAGGGAGAATAATGGTACCCCTACAATGTTGGCCAATATTTCCCAACATTTCTGAATATCAGTTTGTGACATTAAGTGATATCTTTTTCTGTCATTGCTGAATATCATTATTTGACATTGAGCGATATATAATTTTAATATTCCAGAATAACATTTTTTTTATTTATTAAATTATAACTTTTTAGAAATTAACTTTTTTAACCCCAACAACTGCGATTTGCAAATTTGGTGAACGTACACGTCTCACTGAGACGGGCGAAATTCAGATTCAAGAGATTTCTAGACTTATTCAATATAAGGCAAAAAAAAAACTGTCCTTACTTAACCCTCCGTCTACCAGACGGGTCCATTGGACCCGACAGGTACATACAAAATATTCATTCAAACCAGAAATTTCTTTAAAATAAACTAAGTATATAAACCAGACAAAAATAAGGTAAATAAATAAGTTAAATAGTTTTAAATAAAAATTCTGGTGTAGAACGTTTTATTAAAACTTGAATAAAATTCCCGGTAGATCTAGGGTTAATACCGAAAGAAACCAATGGAAAATGTAGTAATAAGAAAATTTCAATAGAAAGTGGTGGGAGCTGATTTTTTAAATTAGTAAGAAAAAAATATATATATCAAAGTTATAATTTAATTATCTCATCTTCTTTCAATTACAATCGATTTCATTTTTTTTTTTCATTCTTTTAACAAAGATTTATTTAAATATCACTTTTTATTATTAAGTTTGTTTGAAATTCAAAAAGAAATAATGTTGAAAAAAATGACCTACTTTTGAAACTAAACTTGTATTCTTTCAATAATAAAAAATATTTTTTTTAAAGTGGAAAATTGGAGACCATTTTAAAAAGATAATCATTATATCCATCTAAAAATACTAAATTGATCTCTTTTTTTATTTAAAACATTATGAAATAAAAAAAGCATATGTCATGTCATGTTTTATAAAACTAATACCGTATATACTCGCGTATAAGTCGACCCCAAATTTGAAAGGAATAACAGACTGCATACCAGTATTAAAAAAAAAAGTTATCTTCTTCTTATCTAAATACAGAATTTACTGATATTAAGTGAAGCGAAGAGAGCTACAAGAAAATACTGGTATGGAACATATTTCTTTCTTGAATTTAGGGGTCGACTTTTACGCGAGTATATACGGTAATCGTTATATTTGAACATCGTTATAGGCACAACATTATTTTTTTAAATACAAATAATTCTAGAGCAATAATTGCAGATTTCCTTATTAAGTTTTTATATAGCACTGTCATTAGGTTTTAATACGAAATTCTTTTCTTGAGAAACTTTTCTGTTGCAATTTCTAAAAATTTATATATACAAGGATGAGAGTTCCGACTTTTTGCATACCAGTATAATATTAGAGAAAATGTTTTTTTATTTAATTGGAACATTTTTGGAATTTAAAAGAACAACATTTTCTCCAAGATTATACTGGTGTGCAAAAAGTAGGAAATATCATCCCTGTATATAAATTATACTACCAAAATTTTTCCATACCAATCTCAATTGATTTCTATGTATTTTTTTTTCAAATATATATACACATATATAAGTACGGTAGGTTCCTAAAGAAATTTTTTCTATATAATGCAAATTTCATGGCAAGCGTCTCCATCAAATACTCTTCGATGAAAACGATAGAAATGGGTGTTTCTTCAGAACTTTCATTCACTTTGGTCAAGATTACAAACTTCGTCAGATATGCTAAATGTCGACAGATATCTTGAAATGCCTAAAAAATGATATTGTTTTTACGAATGTCGATAGATATCTCTGAAGGTTGGAATACTAATATCATTTTTACAGCAATGGCCAATGTAAATGAAATATAAAAAAAGCATTACAAAATCAAACTTTCTAAAAATGCAGAGATGGAACAGTGTAGCACCAAAAATTTCACCGCTAAATTTTGAACTGCATTGGTTTTCTTAACTTTTCTATATTTTGTAGACATATTTTTATGCACTAAGTAAATATTTTTTATGAATAATTGCATATATTATACATTTACAGGGGTCGCATTCTATAGGGAAAGTTTTATTGTTCCTACAACTATTTTGAAAATAATATCTTCATTGTACCATTCTATAGAATATTATAAATAAAATTATCAAGACGATTACTGATATAATTTCTCTCATTACTATTTTAAAAAAGCTGAAACGTATTTCCCCTTCATTCCTCCTGAACATGACGAAATAGAATTTATTGTGTTGCTTTTCCGAAAATCGCTTAAATTAGTCCCCCCCCCCCCCCCTGCGCCTTTCTTTATCTGGTGAGGTCAGAAGCAGTGTTGCCAGATTGGGGACTTTTTCAATTCAGATTATTTGACTGTCACAACTTTTTAGCTCACAGGCTATCAAAGCCTGAGAGCTAATGTGCCCGCCCGTTCTGTATGTATGTATGTATGTATGTATGTACGTATGTACGTAACGCGATAACTCTTGATAGAAACATCCGATTTGCTTCAAAATTTTTTCCTAGGTTCATTGTGATAAGGCGCTTCCCTGATTAGTTTTGGGAGTTCATTGGTTAAGGATAAAGGGGGAAAAACGGGGTTAGTCCATCCCCCCCCCCCCCCTTAATTCAGAAAAATGGGTTTTTCATGCAAAATCATTCGATTTGCTCCGAATTAGGTATACCGGTTTATTATGCAAAGGAACATCCCTGATTAGTTTTGGGGGTTCATTGGTTAAGGATAAAGGGGGAAAAACGGGGTTAGTCCACCCCCCCCCTTAATTCAGAAAAATGGGTTTTTCATGCAGAATCATTCGATTTGCTCCGAATTTGGTATACCGGTTTATTATGTTAAGGAACATACCTGATTAGTTTTGGGGATTCATTGGTTAAGGATAAAGGGGGAAAAACGGGGTTAGTCCACCCCCCTTAATTCAGAAAAGTGGGTTTTTCATGCAGAATCATTCGATTTGCTCCGAATTTGGTATACCGGTTTATTATGTTAAGGAACATCCCTGATTAGTTTTGGGAGTTCATTGGTTAAGGATAAAGGGGGAAAAACGGGGTTAGTCCACCCCCCCCCCACCTTAATTCAGAAAAATGGGTTTTTCATGCAGAATCATTCGATTTGCTCCGAATTTGGTATACCGGTTTATTATGTTAAGGAACATCCCTGATTAGTTTTGGGGGCTCATTGGTTAAGGATAAAGGGGGAAAACGGGGTTAGTCCACCCCCCCTTAATTCAGAAAAATGGGTTTTTCATGCAGAATCATTCGATTTGCTTCGAATTTGGTATACCGGTTTATTATGTTAAGGAACATCCCTGATTAGTTTTGGGGGTTCATTGGTTAAGGATAAAGGGGGAAAAGGGGGGTTAGTCCCCCCCCCTTAATTCAGAAAAATGGGTTTTTCATGCAGAATCATTTAATTTGCTCCGAATTTGGTATACCGGTTTATTATGTTAAGGAACATCCCTGATTAGTTTTGGGAGTTCATTGGTTAAGGATAAAGGGGGAAAAGGGGGGTTAGTCCCCCCCCCCTTAATTCAGAAAAATGGGTTTTTCATGCAGAATCATTTAATTTGCTCCGAATTTGGTATACCGGTTTATTATGTTAAGGAACATCCCTGATTAGTTTTGGGAGTTCATTGGTTAAGGATAAAGGGGGAAAAACGGGGTTAGTCCCCCCCCCCTTAATTCAGAATAATTGGTTTTTCATGCAGAATAATTCGATTTGCTCCGAATTTGGTATACCGGTTTATTATGTTAAGGAACATCCCTGATTAGTTTTGGAGGTTCATTAGTTAAGAATAAAGGGGGGAAAGGAGGCTAGTGCACCTCCTTAATTCAGATAATTGGGTTTTTCATGCAGAATGATTCGATTTGCTCCGAAGTTGGTATACCGGTTCATTATGTTAATGAACTTCCCTGATTAATTTTGGGGGTTCATTGGTTATGAATAAAGGGGGAAAAGGGGGGCTAGTCCACCTCCTTAATTCAGATAATTGGGTTTTTCATGCAGAATGATTCGATTTGCTCCGAAGTTGGTATACCGGTTTATTATGTTAAGGAACTTCCTTGATTAGTTTTGGGGGTTTATTGTTTAAAGGTAAAGGGGGAAGGGGGGCTAGGCCACCCCCCATTATTTATATAAACGGGTTTTTCATGCAGAATTATTCGCTTTGCTCCAAATTTGGTATACCGGTTTATTATGTTAAGGAGCTTCCCTGATTCGTTTTGGCGATTCATTGGTTAAAGATAAAGGGGGGACTAGTCCACCCCCTTAATTTAGATAAATGTTCTTTTTGCAGGATTATTCGATTTGCTCCAAATTTGGTATACCGGTTTATTATGATAAGGGGCTTCCCTGATTAGATTTGGAGGTTCACTGGTTAAGTATAAAGGGGGAAACGGGGGCTAAATCCCCTTCACTTAGTTTTTTGAGGGGCATTATTCTTTAAAATAAGTGTATAATATACAATTAGTGTGAATAGCCTGTGAGCTCAATGCCATCAGTTTAGCTGGGCACTTTTCTTTTTATTAAAATAGTATAATTCGCCCTATTTTTCAGAATTTTTAATCTGTTTTTAAATAGGCCGAATATTTATATTTAAAAAAAGCGGTGACAGTCAACAATCTGGGGACAAAAAGTCCCCAATCTGGCAACACTGGTCAGAAGATTTCGGAGTAGGGAAAGGGGAGATATGTTTCCCTCCCTTCACAAATAACCACCGCCCTACTATTGAACCCCCGCACTGGTCCCTTGTTCCGATTGGAGGATTTTCTGTCAATCATTTATACGTAGTCGATGTCTACACCGCATTCACCAAAACGTATCATTTATGACAATCGAAAACAAAATGACTGCAACGGAGCCTCAATAGAATTCTTCGTCTTGCTTCAGGATAGAGTTTCTGAGACTTTTAAAGACGAAGAATACTATAAAAATTTAGTGGTGACAATCGCCCAACTGTTGCGCCACTGTTCCATCACTGAAAATGGCAAAATTGTAAAATTTTATTGTTTAGAATACTATTTACGCATTATAATGTTATAAGTAATGCAAAAAATTCGTTTGGATGCTTTCTTTTAAAAACTAATTTTAACCCTTAAATGCGCGATTTTTTATTTTGTTTCAATAAAAAATATATATTTGATTCTGTGAAAGATTTCTTACATAGGAAAAATAATGAAAAAAAATCAGAGATACATTTTTCATATAATACGTCAATCCTTTCTTCTGCTGCACATCTGCAATACAAGTATAAGCTACTGTCCTGTGGTTGCTTTACACTAAAATAGTGCAAATTAGTAAATATTTTAATAAGTATGTCTCCAAATACCTTACTTTATATTATATTATAAAACCTAACATTTAACCCTTTAACCCTAGAACTACCGAAAATTTTACTCAAGTTTTATAAAAATATTACACATCAGAATTCTTATTTAAAACTATTGAACTTATTTACTTAACTCATTATTGTCTGGTTTACATATTTAGTTTATTTTAAAGAAATTTCTGGTTAGAATAAATATTTCGAATGTACCCATCGGGTCCATTGGACCCGTCTGGTAGACGGAGGGTTAATTCCCTTGACAGAATGCGTTCTAGAAATTACATAGTTCAGAGAATCTGACTTTACACCAGAAAGTTTCAATGGTTAATTTCGCTTTATGTGAATACGGAATGTCTGTTATTAATTAAAGAAAGTATTTCTATTTTAATTTTCTGGTGTGAATTAGGTATATATAAATAAACATAATCTGTTAAATTCAAAACACTGTTGTATGCATATATGCAAAGCTGCTCACTGAAGTGTTAACCCCTTGAGGGGCGGTGGGATACATTTTATCCCACCTACGATTAATGAAGATTTGCATCAGAAAGATTTCATGAAATTTTACTTTTCTAACTTTGGTGGAAAAAGACGCAAAATTGCTTTTCCTTATTTTGAAACAAAATTTTTCCAAATTTCCGGTGGGAATTCATCATTACACAAACGCAATTGCTTGCCCCTCAAGGGGTTAAGTTACATTTTTGAATATCGGCAGATATTGTAAATTTGACGTCTGAAATTCAGTGACTTTTGCAATATTGGCCAATATTGATCGGGATATTGGCCGATATCTTTGTGCTGCCTGAGTCTCACAGCCGTAGATTTCACTTGCCGACGAAGAGATGGACACACGTCACAACGCATGCGCTAAGTGCCAGTGCCCCTGTGTGGATCCATATTTCTACCACACAGCATTTATTTACTCCAATCTCCCATTCAGAAACCAATCGCCAAAATAACTACAGTTCGAAGCCTCGTGGTTCTAAATGGTACCGTTTTTTCACCCCAATCTTACAAACCGCACCGATAAGTAACATTCAGTTTTAACAGTGTGCTGTTTATTTGTCACTTACGAACATCGAACTAAAAACAAATTGTTGTCGACTTATTCGACTGGTGTGTTATCAAATGGGTATCCCTTCACCGCAAATGTCAGGGAAATAAATTTCAAAATATCACAAATCTTCTTAATCCATTGAATCCAAATATTGCATATATGAAACATACCCAGAAGTCAATGTTGCTTATACAGTGGACTTAAAAAACGATTTAGTTTTTCGACTATCTCCCAAAACAGAAGTTTATATAAATTTTTCATTTAAATTCTGAACAGACGGACATACTGAGTTATTTTTTCAGGGCAAAATTTTATTTATAATTTGATCTGTTTTGCATCGTTTTTTCTAAAATGATCTTCGCAAATTTTGTGAAAAGTAAAAATCTGGAGACGTCCAAAAGTAGATTTTTTAGAAAGAAATGTTCGTATACTTTAACATTTTATATTAGAAAAGTGACAATATTTATGAGAAGTATGTTATTTTTTCTTATTGCAGATATCGAATAAGTTGCAGTCAATAATTTTTGAGCTATATGTTTTAATTTTTCTATTACTTTTTACAACCTTAATATGATGTATTCTAACATCTAAGTATATAGTCTTCAAATCGGAGTTGCTGCGTTACGAAGGGTTAAGATAGCATTCTAATGCTAGAAAGAAAACACGATTTCTGTTTCAACATCATACTGAAGGAAATAGCATTAAAGTAAATTGAAAAGGAATAAGTAATATTTTAGAAAAAAAAAATAAATGTTCTTATTTTTCTATGCAGGAATAAATAAAAGAAATAACATTTTTAGTAAAAAAAAATCACGAGACCCCTTGATCCCAAAGGCTGCTATGTCGAGCCCAAGTACGGCCTCGGTCTAAGCCTATCTTATCTCCAGTATAAACGTATTTTAACAGTACCAAAGTAATTGTTTTATCAACATTTGTACAATTGTTATCTGTAATATCTTCATCAATGTCACCTACCAATTAAATAATGCTGTATAGTAGTGGACATGCAGAATTATGTTTTTGCTAACTGATATCTACTGTTGAACGCTTGGCAAGATGATACCAAGAAATTTTAATACTACTCTTTACAAATCAACATATTCGTTGTAGATTTTTTTTACGTTTTATATAAATTTATTGAAAAGATAATAGTTTTGAAATTATGGTGTTAAGGTTAGTTGGGGCAACTGGGCCATGATTTTACAATGTGACTCTGGAGCTTCTGACATTTCAGCTTCAAAAAGCTAATGTTTAATTGAATTAAAGTCTGAACTTCTGTAAATGTGTTCAGTTAGGTTCCCTCTATCAGACAGAAATGCTCAAAATTGCATTTTAATATTTAAAAATATAAAAATATCCATATTTCATCTTTCTTTCCTCATGGGTCCAGTTGCCCCCCCCCCCCCAAAAAAAAAAATGGGGTAAGTGGACCAATAGGGTCTATGTTCCACACGCGTTTATTATTTTTCTTATTGGATACCAGGTCTTGTTTGAAAAAGTGTAAACAAGTTAAAAATTTTAAACCAGGCAGAACATGTAAATTATATATCAACTAAGGAGCTTTGTAAGGGAAACCTTTGCTGTCAATGTGTCTAAAAGAAATACTAAAAGTGAAAATATAAGATTTATTTGTACCAAAGACATAAAATTTAAGTAAGTACTTATGTACTTTAGTATAGGTAATAAGTATTAAAGTCACATGGGTATTTTAAGGGAAAAAATAGCAAGGTATATCTATGAACAAACGGCTACGTAAGTACCTAAGTACTTTATCTGTATCCAGGGGTCGCATTATATTGGGGACATTGTATTCCTCCGACCAGAACCCTTAATGAGTTACTTTCATGATCACTTTATTTAACATATTCTAAAGAAAGGTGCGATGAAGATTTTATTTTCAAAATAGTGGTAGGAAAAATTAAAAGTTTCCTATAGAATGCGACCCCTGTGTATTGTACAATTTAAAGGTTTGGCTATCTCGATTTCAGGAACAAGGTACATGCATTCGTAAAATGTTGAAATAATTTAATAACACCAGTATTTACAAGAGAACCTATTTGTAAAAACGTAAAAGTATATTTTCACGTACTTGGTAAAGGTGAAATTATCATTATAAAATTCAGGTGCCAATGTTGAAATTAGGTATTAAAATTATGTGATGCTATAACTGCATCACCATCTCTCAAGAGGTCAAGAAATTTGGTTTGATACCACCCAATATGCTTTTTTTAAATTTTATTACGTAATTTTAATAAGGTATTCTATAATTTTCTTTATTGTGAGCAAAAAACAATAAATAAATTTATTTCCCATAGTAAGAGAAACTAAAAAAAAATTATTTATAACTATTTGGGTAACTGGATCCAGCAGGGCCCAGTTACCCCAGATACATGTCCCAGTTACCTCATTCTCGAAAAAATTATGGGGTAACTGGGACACCGGGCTTATATTTGAAACATGAAGTAAATATGTATAGATACCTAATGATACTAATGTGGTTATATGCCTAATCTTAATAAAAAAGATTGTTTAATAAAAGTACCTACAGTGTTTTAATAAAAAACCGAGGAAGTTCAACCATATTGACATTGTTTTTAAAAAAAGAAACGTACATTTTTGACAGCCTATCACAGCAAAGTGAGAGTTATGATTGAGTTGACACACGTTGTTTTAGGAAGTAGAGATTAAGATGAATTGTTCACAAAAGCTAAAACTTAAAATACATCAACAGTTTTTTACAAAAATAGCCTATGGCCCAGTTACATCGTGGGTCCAGTTACCCCAACTAACCTTACATTTTTTGATTCATTATTTCCATGACAAATTTTCCAAACTTTTCATAATATGGCTTTCATCACAGCTATCTAGCGTTACCGGTTTGGTCTTTTTTTAATTTTGATTTATGTAATTAACACCAAAAATGCTCAATAAATATTTTTGACTTATTTAATGACAGAAATTTTGTAAATGCGTGAAATAAGTATTTTACTTTTGGAATTTCAGGTATTAATTTGAAAATTGTGACTTTACAAAACTATCAAACTCGCAACCATGCAGCTACAAAATTTGGGAATTATTTTGATCGAAATTGCTACCAGAAATCCTAAATAGATTTTTTTGGTCTGTTTAATCACGGTAAAGTAGCTAGAGAGGGAAAGTTCTCTTTGTTTGTCGAAAACTGCTTTTTTTAACCGGTATCGGGCGGTCGTGCTTCGGTTGCTGCTCGCAGAATTATTTCGAAAACAGGGTCGACAGTGAGCTACATTTTTAATTCCGATTTCTTGCTTGGCGCCACTTTTCTGAAATGGTAAAATTCCCTGGCTTTCGCCTTAATTAATATATCATTAAATAAGGCGAATTTTACTATTTCAAAGAAGTGGTACCAAACCAGAAATCTGAATTTTAAAAAGTAGCCCACCGGCAACACTGCTCAAAAAGAATTCATAAATGCTTCTAATGTAGCTAGTAGGCTACTTTTTTTTTAATTAAAATTTCTTCATTGACACCACTTTTTTGAAATGCTAAAATTCCGCTTGTTTTCGCCTTAATTAATTTGTCATTAAATAAGGCAATTTTTAGGATTTCAAAAAAGGGGTGTCACTCTAGAAACCTGAATTAAAAAAAAAATTCGTATACTCTTTGGAATTTATTTTTGTAGAATCGAAATTTAGCCTTCTACAAAAACGCAGTAAATCCCGTCAATACCAACGAATACACAGGGAAATCCTATTTCATACTTGCCAACCTCCCGATTTTTTTAATACCAGTAAAATCTTACAAATATGGACGCTTTGTTTAATTGCAGAAATTGCGCGATTGTATAACACTAGTATTTCTGTATAAAATTACTGGTATTAAAAAAATTGGGAGATTGGCAACTATGCTGTTTATTGATTTTTGTTTTTCAAATTAACACCATCACAAGAAGAAAAAAATGCAAATAAAATAAAAATAATCAGAATTGACAATGCTATTAATTCGCTAACCAGCTATAAGAGTTGTCAGAAAAAAACCTGTTAACCCTTTACGGCTCAAGGTACTTCTGTTGCTAGAATATTCAAATATTTGACTTACACCAGGTCTTGCAAACAAATTTATTTGCAAATAAGTAAAGCCTTTTCTATCATGTACAACCTAAAAGGCAAAAATTCATTTAAAAATACTAGTGCCGTTGTGGCATTTAGGTATTAAAATTAAGTGGGACAAAATTTAACCCACCATGACGGAAAGGGTTAAGGAGCTTCCCGACTATAAAGTGTAAAGAAGGTGATTTAATCTGACAATTACTAAGGAAAATTATATACGAAATTATCGGTTGTACTAACCATAGGATGTCACACATTTCGACACCTCTGAATTAGAGAAACTCCATTCCAGAAGCATTTCTTTTTGCGGCATGAATTAAAATTATTCAAATATATTATATCATTCAAATTATATTATTCAAATCTAAATATATCATTATTCAAATATAATTTAATTTTGCACTTCTTAAATAGTGCAACGAATTTTGTATGATTACAGCTTACAAGATTAAAATAATAAATGCATAAAGTATAATTCCCATAAATAATTTTATATTATACATATTATCCTGATTTTTGTTCGCTAAATGCTAAAAATTATTACCTCATTACAGAATCTCCGCCCCTTCTACTGCAGTGTAAATCAATGTTTTTCATTCCCTTGAATTCTGTTCAGTATTCATTTCACCGTTAGAAAATTGGCAGAGTTTCGCAGTCTATCTTTAAGTTTACTCCCAAGTCGAAAAACTTTTCGTTCAGAAGTTCAATTTTTTTATGCCTTTTTACCAGATGAGTTTGCTGATTGCCAAAGAATACACGTGATATTTGTATAAATTATTCTCTAATGAACTGAAATTATTCATCATTATTTCTATCAAAACATTTTCAGAATGCTAAATACCATTTCATGTAAAATAGAAATAATATTGTTAAAGAATATCTTGGCAATGGAGTATTCATCTGTTTTATTGTTTGATAGGTTATTTTAATTGAAATGAAATAAATACTATTATTTCATATTTAAGGCTGGAGTAGCACAGTTGAAGTTTATTCCAATAGAGCGAAAAATGTCCAGACCAGGGCATTCATTATGAAATAAATACATTTGATAGCTATTTAGAGATTCTCAAGTTAAAATATATCAGTATCATTTTATATAATCGTCAGATTCCAAATTTTTTTAAATAGAAAATTTCCCCATCAATATACAGTATGTCCACTAAAGTCATTTGTCACCCTCTTAACTTCGGAACGGCTGCTGCTATATTCATAAAAAAAGGCGTTTTGGCACAGTTGCACTTCGCTACTGAATGAAACTGCCTACGGAGTTACCTGGTGCAAAACTGCGGAGTTAGCGTTCCTATCTCGAAAATGGAAAGAAATAAGGAAAAAGTGATTTACAAAGTTGTAGAGCATCATCGATTTAGTACGAAAAGGCACGTTAGGGACATTAATGCGAAGAATAGAACGGATAACCCTTTGAGCTCTGGTGGTTGAATTTCTTCCCACTTAATTTTAATCCCCAAATCCCATAATGGCACCAGAATATTTGAACAAATTTATTTGAAAATAGATTAATGCATTTTTTATTGTATATTGTAAATCGATTTTTTTGTCTGCAAAATACTGGTGCCAATTTAACATTTGAGAATTTTGAAGAAAATCACCCACCGGGACTCAAAAGGTTAAAACCAGGGATGAGAGCGTTCCGACCCAAATTGTTAATTTTCACCACTAAATTTTAATAGTATTTATTTGCTTTATTAAATCTCAGAAATGATGTCATTAAATACCGTGGGAAATACTGTTCAAATTTTCTGGTAGCAAACGTTCATTAGGGTCGGAGCGCTCTCATCCCTGGTTAAAACGCGCATTTGTTTTTTCATGGTACACTGCGACGTGACAAAACGATCTTAGAAATAAAAAACAACTAGTTATAACAATATACCTTTATTCCAGATGTTCAAACTTTTCCCTGGCAGCTGCAATGCACATTAGGGGGAGTCGAAAAAAATCGAATTTTTTTAATCAACTTCTAATAGTACGGAAAACTTGATTTTTGTAAATAGAAGAATAATACGAAAAGAAATTTTGAAATCGGTTAATATCTTTAGGTCGCGCACCGGAGTTAAATATTTGAAAATATTAGCAAAAGTGACAATTTTTAAATTAATGATAAAAATTTATAAAAGGTCTTACCTACTTCTAATAGAGCGTAAGAATATATTATCAAATTTACCAAATGTCACCTAAATGATAAAAACTATTTTTTTTTGTCACATCAACGTTTAATAATGTAAAAATATTGCTTTATGTGAATGGAAACTTAACGCAAAATTACTTTTAAATTAGGTTAATATCATTTGATTGTGTATTGTTTTTAAATTAAGAAATTTTTTATGATATTTTCCAATTACCTCATTAAAGCGCGTTGGAACAGAACTTACTGAAAAAAATTTAAACAATGTGCATTAAAACATTTTTATAGAATTTTTATAGTTCTGTCTTACCTACATTCTGTACTATAGTTCAGAACTTGTGCTGAGATTTCTGATCAAACTTCGGCATTAGTGAATGCGAAAGCAAAGCTAATCTAACATAGTTTTCTCTGATATTACGACCACATATTTTTTTAGGAGTTTCAGTCACTAGCTTCACACATCATTCCACAGCTTTTGTGTGGCATGGAAACGCCTTTATGGTTTGCATTTTCATTTCTATGAGAGCTTTTGTATCAATGATATTTAAAATGCTCTCTGCGCTTATTCTATTCAATATGGAATGTGGAGTAACCTTGCAGGTAGACCAAGCATTAAGTTATGAGTAACTGTACTCATGAGCACTAAAATTGAACTTGGTGTCACAAAATCTCGCACATTTCTCGCTATTGCGGTCACAGAGTGCAATGCTTTCCAACAACTCTGAATACCAATTCCCCTATACATTCACTTTCATCTGTGATCATAGACAATAACAGGTTTTTGGATGAGCAAAGAAGACGTTAACCTCAGTACTAGAGCCTGTCACCTCCTGCAATTGTTTTGTTAAGTGACGCGATGTTATTATTGTCTTGAACACATACATTTCTCCTGCAATGTAAAATAATAGAATTAATTCTCTTAATGTCAAACAATGCAGACGCACATCTCCATGACAAATAAAAACTGTTTCAATTCAGTGGTGGGGTTTTCAATGGACACATACAGTCTGGGAGTTCTGTTAGTGATCGTTTAATGAGAAATTAGCCCTAGATTACGGACATCAAATCCCGAGGACAAAAGTCGGTCCCACAGATTTCATATTTCAAGAAGATATATTTTTTAAATCTTAACTGAAGTAATCTGGTTTATGAACAGTCATTATTGGAATATTACAATTGATTAATTGAAGTCTGGCAACAGATAGTGTTACATAAGCAAGTTTACACTGTTAAAAATCGGCAGCAAAGTGTTTAGTCATTTGCTCTTTTTGTAAATAATGGTTATTTGACCATATTGTGAAGGTATTATTACCATGTTTTTGACAATATCATGGTCAGGATCATATAAATATACCGTTAATAACAGTTATCTGTAAAAACGGTCGAATAACTGGACAGTTCTGTAAATATTAGCTGTGCGCCTATAACACCAGAAAATAATCTGCATCTTGTGCTTTTCCTAACACTATCTTGAAACAAGTGCCTAAAAGGCAATTCAATAAAATTCAAAAGGAAAATACACCATTGTAAAGGCTTCCCTATCGTCATTTCTAAATTTCGAATAACCCATTTTTCCAATCCTGCATTGATAGAAGTGCTATTACATCCAACTACAACGACCTCATCGAAGAAGATGTTCTTCTCAGATAGATATATATAAAACAACACTTCTAAAATTATCTCTACCGGTTCCAGGTGTCGCAGTAATACGAACAATATATTTTAAAGCTGTCTCCTGAATTGCGAAAAAGTTATTTTTGATAATATTTTCCAAATTTGAAATGTGATGAAGGGACCTAAAGATATAAACCGATTAAAACATTTTTGTGTTATACTTCTAATTACAAAAGGAGATTTTTACGCACTATTAGAAGTAGGTCTGATTTTTTTTTTTCCATTTTCACCATTTAATTTTTTTTTTAAAAAATGTCAATTTTTGTCACATTTTCCAAAATACAAGTGCAATGCGCGACCTAAAGATATTAACCGATTTTAAATATTTTTTGTGTTATTTTTCTAATAACAAAAGGTGACATTTACGCACTGTTACAAGTAGGTGTGAATATTTTTTAATTCATCATTAATTTCAAAACCCGTCAATTTTCATCATATTTTCCAAAATTCAAGTGCAATGCGTGACCTAAAAATATTAACTGATTTCAAAAATCTGTTTTGCGTTACTCTTCTAATTACAAAAGGCAACTTTTCTGCGCTATTAGAAGTTAATCTGAAAGAATTTGCTTTTCTCGACCCATCCTAATGCATATTTTGATGCACATTTGTCCGAAAGACAATCATTTCTCCTTCCTTTCAAATTTCGTTCGTACTTAAACACTAGAACGGCGGCGAGGGGTCATTTTGACCCTTACCGAATGAATGCATGTCGATTCGAACCAGAAATTGTTTTATAATATAAGATTAATATATGCTGCACAAAAATAACTTAAATAAATAAGTTAAATAGTTTTTAGTAAAAATTCTGATGTGAAATATTTTTATAAAATTTGAGTAAAATTTCCCGCCGTTCTAGTGTTAAGCTACTGGGAGACCGCCGCAGAATTCGCGGATCGCGGCGTTCCGCGTGCCCGTCTGAAGTTCCTGCCCACGTCCCCTTTGCCGAGACTCTCTAGTGCAAGTTAAAAAGAAAAAAAATTAAATCGGACAAATTTAAAAGTGAAATTCATTAAATTAAAGACATCGAAAAGTGCTATGTCCTCCGTACCAAATTAGTTGCTACATTTATGTCGGCAATTTTGTCCCAAATTAGTTGCTACATTTCAAGTGGGTGGAATCAAAAATAACTTCCGATGAAGTTTAGTAGATCGACACAAGCAGAATTATACTACAATGAATATAACCCAGTTTACTAGCAGCTGAAAGAAATGTTGCAAAGCGATATAAGTAAGCGTACAAACTTAATACTGGACTCGGGCGTAAATTAACACAGTTGCGCCATCTTGCGGACGGGGTGATAATCCACGTACGCGGGCTTTTAGTGTGACGTCATATAAGACAGGATATCTACCATCTGCACTTCTTGTCTAAACCTTTAGTCACTCATGTAACTGAATTTTGTTTACCACATTTATTGCAAAATAATGGCGTAACGAGAAGGGCGTCACTTGACACACTTGACACCACGAAGTTTTCTTCGCCTTGCCAGAAACATTTCAGCTATTAATCAAGGTGAAAAAAACTTTACAATTTTAGTGATGTGAAGTAAGAAAACAGTCAGGCATCTTCCTGTAGTTTAACCCCGTCCGCTACGTGGCGTGCGACCTTTATTGATGTGACCTCGCCTTTAATCCTACGTTTACATCTCCCATTTAAGATAGGACGCCTACTTATATCGCTTTTGAAATGTTAACTTGAATGTGAAGTAATTGGACGATAATTGTAATTACGAATAATAATTTGTAAAATACCCTAAAGAAGGAAATTAATACAATAAAGAGCGTGACACTGTATTGCAATTTTTACTGTAATATTTGGAAAATGTTAAAATAAGCGGTGGTGGTATAAATGATGCAGCCATTAAATTTAATGTTCATCGTTTAAAACCTTTTAATTTATTTAAGTTAGCCTATTTTTCCGCTACATACATTTAACATATCTTATGAAGAAATGTCTGCCTCGAATAGACTATTATAAATTTGTCAGGGGTCAGGATGAAACCTAATGGCGGTTCTAGTGTTAAGGTAATTCAGTAACGCGTTTGACCAACTTAAATTATATGCTAGAAATTGCTCTATTCTGATTAAAGCGGGGCAAATAATTCTGCTGCTGTAATCCTGTTAATCTCCAGAATTAACAAAAAACAATATTTAAAATAGTACAAGTACCGTAATTTCCGGCCTATAATCCGCGGATCAAACAATTATGTTTGGAGCCAGAAATTTTATTTGATAATATGTAACTTCTTACATCGCAGTAAATATTTAATCAATTATTAAATAAAAATTCTGGATTCAAACATGATTGTTTGATCCACGGATTATACGCCGGAAATTACAGTATTTAGATTTCCTAACGTAAATAATATATATTAAAAAAATTCGTTCTAATTATGTGTTCAAATTTTAATGTAAATTACATTGATTCTATAATACCGTCCTTCATTTCGGACAGAGAGCCAAAACTCGAGAGAAACGAGGATCAGTATACTCTATGGTCAAACGTCACCGAGCACTTCCCCTAATTTTTTTAACCCCTTAATTCTCGCTCCCGTGATATTCACGGGCTGAGTATTTTATTCAAATTGTTTGATTCTCACCAGTTTTATAAAATAGTGCAATTGGCTTTATTATGGTATCATTTTACCTGTCATTAAACAAGGAGAACATTACTTTTCAAAAAAGTGGTGACTGTAAGAAATTTGAATTTCTAAACCATAATTTAATGCGACCGTTAAACGGTTAATATGTGAAATATTTGCAGGAGTGAGTTTTTACTACCATTATTTCTAAATAGCAATCCCTGTTTGAATCTTGTTTTGCAATTTTATTTGATGCGTAAAAAAAAAAAAAAAAAAAAAAAAAAAAAAAAAAAAAAAAAAAATCAATCCCTGTTTGAATCTTGTTTTGCAATTTTATTTGCTGCGTAAAAAAAAAAAAAAAAAAAAAAAAAAAAAAAAAAAAAAACACAATTACATAAATAATCTAAAGAAAAAAGATATGCAATTTGATCAAATTTATTTTAAAAACGTGAATTTTGTGACTTAAACATGCGTACGTGAACTTAAACATGCGTATATTTGAACAAAATTCACGTTTTTAAAATAAATTTGATCAAATTGCATATCTTTTTTCTTTAGATTATTTATGTAATTGTGTGGTTTTTTTTTTTTTTTTTTTTTTACGCAGCAAATAAAATTGCAAAACAAGATTCAAACAGGGATTGATTTTTTTTTTTTTTTTTTTTTTTTTTTTTTTTTTACGCATCAAATAAGTTTCATCTAAAGATATGAATATAACCAATATATACGTCATTTCGTGAGAACAGGTTTGCCAGTTTGGCCTCCATTTTCATTAAGGAAAAAAAAAAACTAATCCGCACCAGAAATTATAAGTAGTATTTTTTTAATTTACGTAATAACGGTCCATTCCCGAATACTTCAAGTAAAAATTCTTCTTTTGAAGTTTCCTGTGTGAAATTAACATTTCGAAATAAAAATGGAGAAAAACTGCCAACCCTACGTGAGGTGGTGTTTATGATGGCAATTATCTACACGAGGGATATGAACCCGAAAGGGGCGTTTGCCCTTCGTGGGGGGCGGAGGTCTTTCTAAGACAACCTAACCCGTATTTACGCAAGGTTATCCAATGTTCGAAGATAACCACTGAAAACTCCCTACGATTAGGGCGACGGGCGCAATTGGGTTCGAACCCAGCACCCCCCCCCCCCCCCCCCCCCATCTACCAGCTTTAAGAGCAGAATCTTCGGTCACTGGTGGTGCCAACTCTACGTGATAAGTCATATTTAATAAAATAAATATATTAATCATATATTTCAAAGACAGAAATTACCTATTGCCATAACGTCAGTCGCCTAATTTAAAGAGATAAAATTTGTAGTTCTAGAGCTATTTAATTTACTTTTCTGACAGACAACAACTATAGTAGTACACGTTATAACACAAAGAATGCATGTAAAATATATGAATTATTCAAAAGAAATCATGGGTGTCATTTAAAACTAGCATATTTTGAAAAAAAAAAAATAGTATTATTTTAATCATTTCTTACATAGGGATCACGTGATACGTTTTTAGTCATAACTAGCGTAATTATAAAAAAAAAAAAAAATTATCCCCTTAACAGTTTATTTTATATCGACTTAATAAACTAAAATTGTGTGATAAATACATACCTGCAAACTCTTCAGCCTTTTTTTATACCACAAAAATTTAAAGTAAAATTTTTTATGAAATTTTTGTGGTTCAAAAAGGAATAAATAGTTAGCAGCTATATATAGTTAGCAGCTAATAGTTATACCTCTTTCTTTTAAACTAAAATATTCTCCACATTTATCTGAAAATTTCTGTCATTAACACTCTCGCTGCATAACTGTTTTATCAAAATAGCTTAAAAATTTGTATATTTAAGAGTTTTTATTCTTTTGTCACCGATTTTTCAAAACAAAAATTTTTGTCTAATTTAACCCTAGAACTACCGAAAATTTTACTCAAGTTTTATAAAAACATTTTACACCAGAATTTTTACTTAAAACTATTTAATTTGTTTATTTAACTTATTATTGTCTGATTTATAAATTTAGTTTGTTTTGAAGAAATTTCTGGTTTGAATAAATATTTTGAATGTACATGTCGGGTCCATTGGACCCTTCTGGTAGACAGAGGGTTAATCGGGGAAATGCTTCAATTAAAAAAGGCAAAATTTACAAAAAAAAAAAAAATAACTGGTGGGAATAATCAAGTAGGGTTAATTATTCGGAAAATGCATTCCCGAGAAAATCTCGGGTTCCGCAGCTAGAGGGTTAAATATATAGAAGATTATATTTCAAAATGAGTTGTATCAAAAGGATTTAACCCCTTGGGCACGAGCGACCGGTATGCGTGCCGCCTAAGTTGCACAGACTCAGATATTATTCTCACCAGTAAATTTTTATTGTGAATTTTATCCCAGCCTTTACCCGATTCAATTAGGCGAATTTTTCTGTTTTGGAAAACCGGTGATAACATATTAAAAATTCTGTAAAAGACGCAAGTTCCGAAAGGGTTAAGAAATGGAGCAAGCAAACTCTTCTTGCCCGTACAATTTACTGGCAAAATTGTTAGGTGGTTAAAGCGGTTTATTTTAACACATTGAGAGTAGATTTGTCAGTTGACCCGCGTAAATAAGGGATTCAAATGCTCTTGACATCATTAATTTCATACAGTTTATTTCGCCATCTTTAACACTAGAACTCCCGGAAGGAGTCAATTCGACTCCCGCCATATGACTAAATGTCAATTGGAAACAGAAATTATTTCAGAAAATAGCTTACATTTTAAAAACGCAGACTTATGTTAAATAAATCAGTCAAATAATTTTAAATAACAATTCTGGCGTAAAATATTTTTATGAAACTAGTGTAAAATCTCCGGGTGTTCTAGTGTCAATAGCAGATAATTCTTCCAATAGACAGTGCGAAGAAAATTCCTTTAAAATACTGGTGTCCCAATTTACGCGGGACAACTGGCAACGCTAATTGACAGCCAGCATTTTTCTATGAAATCTTGTGTTTATATCAGTAGAGGCTCCTCCCACTTCTAAAAACTTTTCGTAAATTGTTTCCTTGACCAGGGATTTGTTAAAACTCTATTTTAATAATGCTTATCTTAATGCAATAGTTCCACTCTCTTAAGTATATCGATTATTAGCCAATCCCAATAGTGAGTAGTCAACTAACACCCCTAATATACTCTAATTAGTTATATTCTTAGGACTCAAATGGGATATTAAAATTAATTATCCAGCATTGCTAAAATAGTATAATTAACAATAATTAACCTATCTAGCCTCAATCCGCTATATCTAAGCTTAATTAGAACTAGTACTTAAAAAATGGCAACTAACCCATAACTAACCATGTAACCATTTTCCTTTCAGCCCCCCTCTCCCCCTCTGCCGGTTGAGACCAACTAGTCAGACGACTTCTCTCGGTAGCGCCAGGGAATGATCTTCCCCTCCCAGAGCTGCGAAGTCTCCGGCATTTTGAATACCAGTATTTTAATACAGAAAATATTACTGTGTTTAATTGGAACATTTGGAAGATTTAAAAGCCGAACATTTTCTCTAAGATAGTACTGGTGTTCAAGAAGCCGGACGCTCGGCAACTCTGCCCTCCCACCTTTTTTTTTGACAGCTCACATCTTTATTAGGTGTAAATGGACTGTGGCCGCACGAGCTACTGGACCCGCTCAAACAGGAGAGCCTGCGGACCAAATTTATACCTGGTGGGGTACTGAAGAAAGGCATGATCTCGTCTCCCTTTTCAACTTTAAGTTCGTCTTGCATTTCGACCGCTAACCTTTTGTTTCTTGGTACGTCTAGCTTTTCGGTCACTCATGGCTTTGCTTTTCCCTCAAAATCCCCCCCCCCCGCTCCAGCTAAACATAGTACCACCTTTAGGCACAAATTCTTCAGCCCCATTCCGTTTGGTGTGACAGGCATGTGGTGTGCGGCGTCAAGTTAAATGCGTCAATGCAATAAGACAATTACCAACAAAGAACTCCAACTTAGCCACTTAATTAATTAGCCGACCCGAGTGTTTGTTTAGTAGACCGCCTCATGCGGCGATCAGGCAAAAAACGCACTGCTCCACAGGCAACTCAATCCGGTTCAGATGGGCCAAATCCCGGCAGGTAAGGGCAAATCTGCGTACATATTAAGTGTACAAATCGGGCGTAAATTAACACAGCTGCGCAATCTTGTGGTCGGAGTAATCCACATGCGTGGGCTTTTAGTGTGACGTTATATATGACAGAATATCTACCATCTGTGCATATTTTCTATATCTTTAGTCACCCATGCAATATAAATCTTGTTTACCAGATTTATTGCAAAATAGTTTTTTTTACAGCTTGTTTTGATAAAATTATGTATAAAAAACTATTTCCCTCCAAAGTTTTAAAACTAAAATTCAATTAAAAGTTTCTAGTGTTAATCATGATTTAAATTAAGTGGAATACAATATTTACCACCACCCCTCAATGGGCTAACTAATTTCTTTTTTTTTAATGTCAGCCAGACATGAGCATATATTTATACTCTACCGCTAAAAAAATTATCGAAATTTCTCGAGTAATTTAAGAGTTAATGGGGTTTTTAACTGAAAGCTACAATTTTTTGGCGAGTTAAAAACATAGACTTTTCTAACTTGTGTGAAGTTCTTGCACAGTTTTATCAAACACATGAATTAAAGTATATACAAATACTTGGATAAAATATAGTTACATATTATAAATGCGTATAAAATGTTACAGTAAAATTAATGTGAGTGGACTTGGCGTCCCAGTTGTGTCTTCCTTTATTATGTTAACGAAAAGAAAAAAAACAGTTTGGGTTATTCCTGTAGCTCAACCCCGTCCGCTACGTGGCGCGTGACCTTGGTTGATGTGACCTCGTCTTTAATCTTGCGATTACATCTCCCATTAAGATAGGATGCTTACTTTGTATCCTGCTTTGTGTTGGGGCCTGGTCAGCGGTCTCCAAGAGCACTCCGACACAAATGACCGATTGCTACCATTAATTTTTAATAGTATTTCTCGCCGTATTTAATTACAGAATTTCTGAGATTTAGTAAAGCAAAGTGATATACTAAGATGTAACTATTAAAATTTAGTGGTGAAAATAAACCATTTGGGTCAGAGCGCTCTCAACCCTGCTAGATTTTTTTTTTCGTGTTTTTGAATTAATATATGATTTTTCTAAATTTGAGAATGGAATATAAAATGCCTTTCAATCTAAATAAATGGAATAAATTATATAAATGCATTTTCTGTAAGGTTGAAGCCACGTCGTTAGTCAAGGTTGTTTGTTTCAATAAAAACGAGAATTCGCGTTTCCCGTCCGCAATATGTTAATACTAGAACCGTGATGAGGGTTCAGTTTGACCCGTACCAAATGATCAGCTATCGATTCAAACTAAAAATTTCTACATAAAATTAGTTAAATATTTGCAGCACAAAAAGAAGTTAAATAGTTTTAAATAAAAATTCTGGTGTCAAATAAATTTTTTTATATTTGAGTAAAATTTCCGATGGTTGTAGCGTTAAAATACGCAAAAAATGTTGTTCATCTAGTTCAATGTACCTAGATAAATGGAATTGTTTAAACATTTATGAATAGTGTGCTTATTTAAGTAAATAGTCATTTATGTTGTATTTTTACCTATGTCATGAGTTATTATTTATTTATATTTTTAAAATACTTATATTTGTGGAAATCTTGTCCTTTGAGAAATTGAGCATACTTGCAAAAAATATTTGTGGAAATCTTGTCCTTTAAGAAATTGAGCACACTTGTAAGAAACCAAAAAAATTAGAAAAAAAATTGCAAAAAGTTTTTAAAGTAATATATCGTCGGTACCATGTCAAACTATCCAATATGAAAACTGTGTTGCCAGTGGGCTACTTTTTTAAAATTCAGATTTTCTTAAATGGTAAAATTCCCCTGGTTTTGGCCTTAATTAATATGTCATTAAATAATGCGAATTTTACTATTTCAAAAAAGAGGTGCCAATCAAGATATCTGAATTTTTAAAAAGTAGCCCATTGGTAACACTGTTTTCATATTGGATAGTTTGACATGGTACAGACGATATGGGTAGTTCTAAATTATCCTAAGTAATTTTAATTGTATCATGCAAAATGCATTTTTTCTTCATTAACACTAGAACGCCCGGAAATTTTACTCAAGTTTCATAAAAATGTTTTACACCAGAATTTTTATTTAAAATTATTTGACTGATTTATTTAACATAAATCTGGGTTTTAAAATTTAACTTATTTTGTGAAAGAAGTTCTGGTTCCAATTAACATTTAATCATACGGTCGGAGTCAAATCTACACGGTCCGGGCGTTCTAGTGTTAGAGCATTTTAATGTATAAAACAATTTAATAACACGAGGATGGATCCAAAAAAAGGTTACAAGGATAATAAAAAAAATATTTCTTTACAGTATACAGAAAATACAAAAGGAAATTAAAAGGTATAATTACCGGTCACTTTCCCATAATTTCCAAATCGGTTTAGGCAATGAATGAACGCTGGACAAACTTGTTTAACCCGGCGCGATAGAAATAAAGTCCATGTGAATTAAGCCAGCTGTTGGCATCAGTTTTCCTATCACTGTCCACATGTTATTCCAGATAAGTGCACCTTAAATTACGGGAAAAGAAAACACACACTGTGTGACAAAGCTGGGCTTCAGGGGGGGGGGGGGGGGTCTCCAGCCTTCCTACTTAAACTTTTGTAGCAATTGTTCAGTTTGAGGAAAAGTATGTGGCTTGGAATTGCATGCAGGAGGATGACGCCACCACTCAAAATTCCAAGGTGTTTGTGTTGGATGGTGGGCAAAGTTTTCGCCCTTAAGAAACGAGTCATGTTTCGCACCTCCAAACAAGAGCACATTTTTTAACGTCTTGCCTATTCAATCGCTATAACGCGTCTGTGATCTAACATTAGCTACCCGCAAAAAATGCTGTAAGACAACAAGCGCTGTTTGTCTGCACCCAGGGGGGAAATATTCTTTCCACAATAATAACTTTTCAAATTCTGCTGCTTGTAACATTTTTTTTTTTTTTTTGATTCACCCTCGTGCGTCAAACATTATGAAAAAATAACCAAATGCAGGGTTGATAGTTTGGTCGTTTATTTTTTATTATGAAATTTCGGATTCACACCAGAAACTCCCTATAATATTCTTCACTTTATTTAATGAGAGCCATTTCGTGATTGCGGAAACTAAAAATTCTACTTTCAGAATTTCCGGTGCGAATTCGAAATTTTTAAATTAAAAAAAGGCCAAACTGGACAATCTTTTCAAATAAAAGAATTGAAAAGTTACACATTGACTTTAACACAGTGATACTTACTACCTGGTCCGTGAATCACCGAACTAGCACTTTTTAACCCCTTGAAGGGCAGTGGGATATATTTTATTCTACCTACGATTAATGAAGTTTTGCACCAGAAAAATTTTATTACATTTTACTTTCCTAATGTTGGTGGAATAATGTCGTAAATTTGCATTTCCTTGTTTTGCAATAAATATCTTTTCAGATTCCTGTGTGAATTTGACAATACAGAAACACAATTACTTGCCCTCAAGGCGTTAAAGATAAATCTACACGTTATTTAATCGCAGAATTTATGTCATTAAAAAGGTGAGTTTTAATGTTCTCAAATACTGGAGCGAGGACATTTCTCGCAAATAATAGTGAGAGACACTGTTAACCAGGGTTCCTACACTTTCAACTGAAATACCAGTATTTTTATACAGAAAAGCTTGGAATATGTTATCGCGCTATTGGATTCTCTCTAAGCAAATATTATTGTTTTTCTGACCTAAAGACAGAGATATTCCCTGACCTGTAGGAGCTCTGTTAACAACATTCATTTATTTTAAAGATTATCAGTCCAGTATTTATTATTATTTTATAAAATGTATAAATTAATGAAATTATTTCACAGACAGAAATTAACTCTTGCATTAACGACATACGCCTAACTTAAGAAGATTAGTTCTAGCTTTATTTAATTTATTCCTCCGACAGACAATAAATATAATACTACTCAGTATAACACGAAAAGTAAATACACAAGAGCTCGATATATTTAATTAACGACCAATTAATGGAAGAGTATTTAAATAAATTTTAGTCCAGTTTCTCGAAATTTAGCACTAGTCATGCTTAAGAAAATTGTAAGTTTATTGAAACATTGCAATTAGAAATGTATTTATTATTATTATTTTTTTTAATAAATAAACATTTGAATTTTGTAAAATACACAAAATATTGTCTACTTTTAGTTTATTTTCCTGTTAGTAAAGACAGAACTACCAAGTCTCCGGTTTTTCGATACCGGTATTTTAATACAGAAAATGTTTTATTTAATTGGAACATTATGTGGTTTTATCAGAACTACATTGTTTCTAAGAAAATGCTGGTGTGCAAAAAGCTGGAGACTTGGCAACTCTGGTAAAGAAAAATTCTGTATATTTAATTTAGATTTAGAATTATACAATAAAATTTTATACTACTGAGGTTAACACGTTGACTGCCACGCTACGAGTATACTCGTACCTTTAACCACTTAACGCTCGAATTAAATTACGGTTTAAAAATTCAAATTGCTTATTGCCACCACTTTTATGAAAAAGGAATATTCACCTTATTTAATGACAGGTAAAACGATACTAAAATATATCCAATTTCACTATTTTATAAAACTGGTGGGAATCAAACAAGCTGAGTAAAAGACACAGCCCGTGAATATGACAGGAGCTAGAATTAAGGGGTTAATATTCGTGGCTTTAATTTATTACTTTCTCACCATTAACAAAAAAAAAAATGCCTTATTTATTGGCAGAATTTCGCTGTATTAGTAAAGCGAAATTTACCTTTCAGAATTTGAGGTAGCAACCGACTTTCAAGAAGAAATTCGAAAATTCTTACTTTTTCCGGCAGTGAACGTGTTAAATAGTATAATGTGCTCGTAAGAAATTCGTAGTAAGTAATATCTTAATTAAAACGCATGCAACAAATAATTGTCTATATCGTTTTATAATCATGAAATAGAAAATTAACTGACCAAAGCATTTGAGACACATATGTATAAAACTGAGTATCGAACTTTAACCCTTTGCGCTCGGCGTCTCTTACACAAATTTTATCCGACCGGCACCACTTTTTTAAAGAAAAGTTTCTTTAAAGTACACAATTTCAAAAATGCTCTGATTAAATAAGGTACATTTTATTTTCCTTTATTACTGGTGCCAAAAACAAATTTTGCAAAGAAAGATTATGCCTCCGCAGCGGAGCCCTCGAGTGCAAAGGTTTAAATATTGCGCTTTTGAATGGAGCAAACGTTGATGAAAAACTGATGTTAATTTGTATCCCTTCTTTTGTAAATGATATATAAATAATAAGGCTGTCAGAATTCCTATTGAAAATGCTGCAGAAATATATCAACGTAAATTCATTTCTCCTTCAGTTATCCCCAGAAAGCTTTATTTCAGAACCAGCAACAGGGGTTGACGTGTTCATTTTTGTGGCTGTTACTATTTCCAAACAATAATCTGTTCTTGTAAACGTTGTACAAGTTTACCAAAAAGATTAATCTGTTAGCAAATGCAGAAACTCTGCAAGACTATGTTCATTCTTTATTTTGTCTGCTAGTATTACGAAACAATACTAATCAACATCCACGATTATTAGAAACTGACTACAAAGATTGTCTTTCGAAAAAAATGATAGACTAGGGTTTCCTTTCCATGGATGGTAAGTCACAAAGCAATCACTGTCTCAGAATAGATAAGTTTGTCGAACTTTAATGTCAGGAAATTTGCTAGTAAGTAAAGCGATTTAAACTATGTGTAATTTCAGTTGACAAACGATTTACAGAAAAGCATGTTCGGCAGATCTATGGTATTACATAATAATAAAAACAGTTACAGTGGAAGCCCTGATTCTGTCTGAAATTAGTTTATTTTATGCGACGAAAACAAATCCTCCTTCACTGTAAATTAAAATGCCTGAAATTCAAACACTTAAGTGTCTGAAACGGAGTGTTCAGTTTTCAGACATTTTAAAATGTCTGAATTATTTCAGACACTTTTCGTGTCTGAATTTCAGACACTTCAAACGTCTTAATAGCATCCATTTTTTTTTTTGTAAGCATCATACGTAGCCATGTTTGACCACGTTGAATCCTGGATAAATATTTGCAGGGGCCCTGCCCCCCCCCCCCCTACAACCTGATTTTTTTGGTGCTCCCAATTTTGGTACGCAATTTTTGTTAAGCTGATAATTTAAATCTTTTACGACATTTTACTGATTATAATCAATATTTTGAGCTTCAGGAGTAGAACAAGATTAAAACAAAAAATATTTATCTAAATATTAGATTTTAAAAATTTGTTTTATTTTTAATCTTATTTTACTTTAAAAGTTCAAAATATTGATTATAATCAATACAATTTCGAAACAGATTTAAAATATAAGCTTTACAAATATTGCACATCAAATTTATGGGCACTAAAATCGTAGGGGGGCGGGGCACGGCCCAGTATGCCCATTCTTTAATCAAGAAGTTCTTTTGCAAAAAATGCAACCCTGCATTATTGTTATCTCAATTGAGATGTCCGGTATTCGGGAGTATCCGTTGTGGAGGTTAATGGACATTCCCGAATAGCTATTCTGAAACATCTATTTAGCGAATACTTTTTTAATCCGCATGGCATACATATTTGTATATTTTTACCTCACAAAAGCAGACATCTCCGATTATCGGACAAATTCAGCGGCAAGGGCTATTGAGGGCTTTTAAAGTACATGGATAAATATATATATTTCTTATAATCTTGTCCTACTCTACTTCATATAATTTAAAAATAGATTTAAAAAAAAATTATATTGCCACATAGGCAATTTTACATATATATCAGATGATAATCACAACAGCTATTTAAATATGAATAAATAAATAAATATTCTACTTTACCCTTTGCACTCGAGGGCTCCGGAGCGGAGCCATTTAAAATTTGTCTTCAAACTCGAGGGCTCCGCTACGGAGACAATGCAAATAATTTTGTGATACCTGTCTAGAAAAGCCAAGATTACATGGTATCACAAAATTATTTGCATTGTCTCCGCAGCGGAGACCTCGAGTTTGAAGACAAATTTTAAATGGCTCCGCTCCGGAGCCCTCGAGTGCAAAGGGTTAATATTGGGAAAATTACTTCGGTATTTTGTTTATTTATATTTTGTGTTTTTAATTTTGTCCTACTCTAAAAGTTCAAAACTTTCATTATAATCAGTGCAAGATTTAAGGTATCAACTTTACGAAAATTTCATACAAAATCCCCCCCCCCCCTCTCCGAAAAAAAATAAAAATCCTTATAATTTAAAAATTAGATTTTTTAAAAATTTATGTTGCCACATGGGCTTATTGTTATCATTCCTATGAGCTACTAAACAAAACATCTTTAAAGCAAAAAAAAAAGTTAGCACATGATATCACTATGATACAAACTTGCGATGCTTATCAGTAAAGTCTAATTGGAAAATGACCTTCGAATCCACACATGCAGCGAAATCTAAATAAACAAATGATTTCCTTTTCGTAAGTCTGGCTTACTTCTATGTTTCCAATTCAAAAGTTTTCACACATTAAAAGATTTAAAAGCTTTAGAAATATATCTAAGAAATACTTGAGATAAACATTCATTTTCAATTATATATAAATTTCATGAAAAGCAATTGATTTTCTTTTCCAAAAGCGAAAGTTTATAAATATATTTTTTAATTTCAACTGAATATTGTTCAATGGCAAAAAAAGTCAATCCCGAAAATCCCGGAATTTTCCAGTAAAAATTCCGGGATTTTCGGGGTTAAAATTAAAGCGGGATCACAGGATCTCAATCCGGATCCATTGAAACTAAGAACTGCCATATTGAAAACAAAACAAAACAAGAGAAAGAACTTAACTTTTAAATATGTCTGTTTTTTAGTGATGTTATTACTTTAAATTTGAGAAAAAAGATGAGAATAAATAATACATAATTTGTAATAAAAGACAACGTCATAAATTTAAAAATATATACTTCTAGAATTAGTGTTTTTTTTTTTTTTTTTTTTTTTTTTTTTTTTTTTTTTTTTTTGCAAAAAGATTCAAAACTAATTAAATTTCATGTAAGATTTTGTTTAGTACAATAAATAAAATCATAAAAGACACTAATTTTAGTACTATAAAGAAATTATAACACTTACTTCAATCGCTGTTTGCAAGAGGTAAGAAATATTCCTCGATTTGAAATTTTAATAACTACCACAACCACAGTGAGGAAGAAAGATTTTCATCAGTTTAAAAGGTAATCCCATAATACATCCGACTAGCAATATTTAAAGAATGAGGTGTTTCATCCTCAAAACAGGGCCCGCCAGACAAAAGTTTCTTTTTTTTGCCAGCTTCGACAGAACGAACATGAATAACACAATATTATTGATATAAATTAATACGAGTTAACACTAAGCCCATTGCACACGCTTTGTAGAATTTCCGGGTGTAATCTTCAACCGTCGTCTACTTCTGTTCTGTGTCTATCCCGCCCTTATATCGACGACAGCTTCTAAGAGACATTTGATGTCGAGCACACACGTCAGATGTATGTATTCAATAAATAAATAATCCAAGTTAATACGAATTAAAATCGCAGTACTTCACATTTCGCAAAAAACAATTTAAAATACACGCGTACATAAAAACAAACTTTGTTTGAATTACAACGTATACCACTTCGAACGAAGACATCTAAAACGCATGCGCAACTGGGAGTGCTAGTGCCCCCTGGTGGTTATCGCGTCGGAAGTATCAAAACGTCTTAAATTAAGACACGTTTAGAGCAATGAAGTGCCTTAAAATAAGACGTTTGCGGATATTTTAGACATTATTCTCAGTTCGTTTACACCATGGTCATAGTAAGACACTTATGTATCTTAAATTAGACATCTATAATGTCTGAATTTTCAGATTAAGACACTTAAGAGTCTAAATTTCTTTTTCAGTCACATACGTGTCTAAATTTAAGACGCTTCTATTTGCAGTGTTTTCAGTATAATTTGGGAAAAATAACTATTTAGAATAGTTTTTATATATTCAGTGTTTGACGCGGTGACGTTTTTGTCTAAAATTATTTCGAAACAATAATTTTCATTATAGATTTCTCTCCCAAAATATGTAGATGTAATCTTCGTGATAGTTGACAGTATCGTCGTGGCAAAATTGTCTCTTGAAAAAATTTCAGAAACCTACCACGAATACGTTTCTACCACAAACGTTTTGAAATAGCTTTTGTAAAACGTTCACCCTGCCGAAAAGTCTTGCCAGGTGTCCAGCGTAAATCAGGGCTTCAAATGCTCTGGACATCACTAATATCTTACAGTTTATTTCGACATCTTTAATCGCAGACAATTTTGCCATTAGCTAAGGCGAAGAAAATAAATTTAAAATAATGGTGTACAGAGCATTTGGAGGCAGTGTTGCTAGATTAGGGACTTTTTTAATTAAGATTATTTGTCAGTCACAGGTTTTTTAAAATGGTATAGTTCGCCTTATTTTTCAGAATTTTAATATGTTTTAAATAGAGCGAATATTTCTGTTTCAAAAAACCGGTGACAATCAACAATCTGGGGACAAAAAAGTCACCAATCTGGCAACACTGTTTGGAGGCCCGATTTAGGCGTAACACCTGGCAACACTAGTGCCGACATTCGTATATTTTATACTAGCTCATCTCCTTGATGGATGTTGGTATATTACTTATACCACTTAATATTAACACAAACTGCCATAATTGTACAAATATTTTGAATAAAATTTTACTTATGTAATAGTGATTAAAATCGTCTATTTATTTTTTAAAAAGGTTCTTAAAGTCTTCTGGCATTCAATCATTTCAACATTTTAGCAACGGAAACTCTGCACCTAAAATGGACAAAACGCAATACAGGGTGTTTCATAAAAGATGGGCAAAACTTTAAGAGGTGATAGTACACATCCCAACAAACAACTTTCATCAAAGAATGCATGGTCTGAAATAAAAAGCTGATGCGCTAGAGGGCCCCAAATGTGATGTTGTTATACCACAGGATTACCAGCTTGGTCTCCATTTTTATTTAGAAAATCCGAATTCGTGCCAGAAATTAAAATAAGTATTTTTTGCTTTATTTAATGACAGAAATATTGTGATTACATGTGGTACAGATTCTTTTTTTAATTTTTCTGGTATGAAAGTGAAATTTCGAGATAAAAATGGGGACCAAACTGGCAACAATGTTACACGAGGAGAAAACACAGAACGAACGATTAAGATTCAAAAGCAAGGTTGGAAACCGTTCTCCGTACAATCGTTGAGCCTCTGATTCATTTTCATTTATAGTCAGAAATAAAACGCAAACGTTCTGGCGCATTTGGAAACTTGGTCGATGCAAACGTAAAAGCTCCATTCCTGTTGCAAGTTATCGGGAGAAGAATGACACTAATAGCATGCAAATGTCATATGGGGAAGAAGAAGAAGGCGTATGAAAAATTTTGCCTCTATTAATATATAATAGCCGCTGAGCCGACTGTGCATTAGGGTGGGCCGAAAAAAATTTTTTTTGATTTTCGATGATGGGTAGTGCGGAAAAGTGGCCACTAGTGGCACCAAGGTCACACAAAAAAATTGAGATTTTTAGGACAATTCCTATATTTGCCGCTTTTGGCTTGAAGTTTTGCTAAAAGGCTGATTTTTGAACTTTTTTAGCAAAAATTTTTAAAATGTTAAATTAAACTTATTTTAATCGTATTTACTTGAAAAGGCATATTTAATGTTCCAAATGTATAAATAAGCTCTGATAATGTATTATTTAATTGCTATATGTATTTTAAATCAGACGATTTTTATAGCCTTTTCGCGTTTAAGTGAGCAAAAGTTGCAGGTATTGTTTGAATCTTTCAACGGTTTCTCTCTTTTGTCTTGTTTATGTCCCTTGGTCTTCCTTATTTTTTTCGATGCTTTAAGGGTCATATATTTGGGTGACGGACAGCAGAATCCCTCAGAAACAGATCTGGATGGAGAGAAGGGGGTGAGGCGAGAACTTAAGCGAACGCAGTGACTCATTGCGATGTTGGGGGAGTGAAGGAGGAAATACAAGAAGGGAGAAAGTGCGATAAGTGATGCTTATTATTTTTCATAACAAGACATAAACAAGACAAAGGAGAGAAACTGTTGAAAGATTCAAACAATACATGCAACTTTTGCTCACTTAAACACGAAAAGGCTATAAAAATCGTCTAATTTAAAATACACATAGCAATTAAATAATACATTATCAGAGCTTATTTATACATTTGGAACATTAAATATGCCTTTTCAAGTAAATACGATTAAAATAAGTTTAATTTAACATTTTTAAAATTTTTGCTAAAAAAGTTCAAAAATCAGCATTTTAGCAAAACTTCAAGCCAAAAGCGGCAAATATAGGAATTGTCCTAAAAATCTCAATTTTTTTGTGTGAACTTGGTGCCACTAGTGGCCACTTTTCCGCACTACCCATCATCGAAAATAAAAAAAAAAAGTTTTTTTCGGCCCACCCTACTGTACATTCGTCAATCGTGGTAGGAACGTGTAGAAAGATGTTGCTTTTCACTAATTGGAAAAAAGCTGATTTGCATTTTATCTACAAAGGAAAATGCCTCAGAGGCTCAACGATTGTACATAGAGCGATTTCCCACCTTGTTTTTGCCCCTTAATCGTTCTTTTTACGTTTTTGCCTTATATAACAGGGCTGCCAGTTTAGTCTTAATTTTTATTTCGAAATTTCGCATTCATACCGGAAAATTAAAAAAATAAATAAATAAATAAAAATCTGCACTATATGTAATCACAAAATTTTTGTCATTAAATAAAGCAAAAAATACTATCTTTATTTTCTGGCACGAATTCTGATTTTCTGAATAAAATGGAGCTATAACAACAACATCACCTTTGATGCCTTCTATCACATTTGCGTTCTATTTCCGACCATTATTTTTTTGATGAAAGTTGTTTGTTTGGATGAGTACTATCACCTTTTCAAGTTTTGCCCATCTTTCATGAAACATCCTGTATATGTTATTTTCCCCCTAATTATAAATAATGCAGCGGCAAAAAGCAAAAAACTAAGTAATGTACAATCGTGGGAAAAGGAAGTAAACACCTACTCACTAACTCTGCAACTAATTATTCTGAAATTTTAATCCTAATGTGATATTTTTTGTGTGGTTATAATACTAAAAATCCAAACATCAATACTTTGAATTTGTAATTTTAAGAATTTTATAATATGAATCATGAATTTTGAAATTAATATTCGAAAAAAAATTGAATTGTAACGTACATTTTTTTTTATAGATTTATATTTATTATGTCCTGCTCTACGCGAATTCTAAGTTTCATTTTTTTTTTTTCCTTTTGCAATTAGTTTTCGAATTATGCTTCAAAAACATCAAAATGATGGTTTAAGGTTCTATGATGCGCAGAAAACCATAATTTGAATATATATATATATATATATATATATATATATGTGTGTGAGTGAAATGGTCATATTGACAAGAAAAATTCATAAATTGAAGTGCCGTAGTCATTCTGCAGCATTTCAGCAATCAAGTACTCAAATTAAATTTGGACACAGCCCCTGAAATATGATTATTTAAAAACAATTAATTTATCGGTAAGTAATCGTACTAATTTCATGAACATTTAGATTTAGGCTAATTGAAGGGTGTAGAATTTATTTATGGTATATTATACATGGGTATTGCTATTCAAAAAGAATGTTTGGTTTCGTTTTGATATGTAGATAGCCCCCTAAGCAAATTTTATGTAGATAATTTAAAAATAGACTTTATTTCCAATCGTTTGGTACCGGTAACTTTCTTCTACAGTAATTTGTTGCAGAGTTAGTAGGGGGGGGGGGGGGGGTATACTTTTTTCCACGACTGTATATGTGGAGCAAACATTCAAACCGTGTTTTCTCACAAAAAAATAAAAAATGAGTTATTGTTATTTTTATGAACTCTGTGTTAAATTGCACAGAAATAAATTGTATTTTTTACTAAAAAAAATTTTTCTCCTATTATAAATCAATTTTAAAACTTGACGTTTCAATCAAAGAGTGTTTCCTCCAAAGCCTGCATTCAATCAAGCAGTGATTTCTCCAGTCTGCCAATCACAGTTGTCACTTAATGTGTACCTTCGAAACCTACCATACATATCACAATTGAAACGGATTGTTTTAGAAAAAAATAAGAGAACTGTTAAAGTTAAAGGCTTCCAGAATTATAGATTTCAAGATCTAAATGAAGAATACGATGTAAATCTTCTTAAAAAGGGAGTTACTGTTGCCTTGTTCAAAGGGTTGTTTTAGAATATCTTCCTCTTAGCCACGCCATACCAGTTGAAAAGAACAAAGATGTTAAAAAACTTTTGAAGGTAATGTATAGTGAACAGTGGCAAAATCAACCTGATGATATATTCAAATGATACAACCACATTATCCATGATTGATAAGCCTGCAATAAAGAAGAGGGATATGTGTATAACTGTCTAGATGAAGATATTGGTTTTAAAATTTGAAGTGGATTTCTGGCAAACGAGTATTTATTTAGTAAATATTTAATGAATACTACTAGGTACCATAATCTGTCATTTTATTTTAACAATAATCAACTGAAATTCGGTATTTATTCAAATAAAATAATGCGTTTGTATTATTTTTGAGTTTGGACTTATTTCATTCAAAAAGCGTTTTATCCACTTGTCAAACAATCAAAACATGTTTCCTCCTCTGAATTCGGTCAAAACGTGATTTCTCCAAATATTAAATGCATTTTATTAATTTGTTTTATGTTTAATATCTTAGGTATGCTTGCAATTCTTTCTAATAAACAGTAATAAAAATACACAATAAAAATGAGAATTAAATACAAGTTATTTTCTTATTTATCAGTTTTTTGTGTTTTTTGAAAATTTGTATCTGAAGGAGAAAGCATGGTTTGCATGTTTGCTCCACATATATAACTATATAGTATCCGTAATGGAGTTATGAATAAATAGGAGGAGGCATATAGTGTACTGTCTAAGAGTTGCGAGTGAAGTAACTGTCGAGGTTGTCACAAGATGGCGGATGCTTTTATTAAATCGGAAGTACAGTTTCTAAATACCGCCGCGACAAACGTCCCTCCAGTATAATTGAATAGAAAATTGCGTTTTATTTAAGCATCCTATTCATGGAAATATTTTCTCACAAATATTTTCTGGTGTCAGTTTCACAGGTGAAACAGTCAGATTACATCTCCGGTTACCACACTACGGCAGAAACGAAAGACCTTACTACCTCAAAAGTAAACTTACACCGGTTAAAATTTAAATATTTTTCTGCCATTATTTATGACTTAAAATTTGCATCAATAATGTCTTTAAAGATGGAGAAAATATCTATATAAATTTACTGGTGGAAGCTTCGACCGGAGGTAATCAGCCCTTGTGAGATCGGTTACATTTGAAGCTTCAATAATTTAAGGATATGTCAGTTCCTTTATATTACCGTGATTTCCGGCGTATAATCCGCGGATAAAACAATGATGTTTTTTTTAGTAAAATTTTTTTAAATAAAATGTAACATATTAGATCACAGTAAATATTTGTGTTCAATTACTAAATAAAAGTTCTGGGTAAAAACAAAATCCTCGATCCGCGGTTTATACGCCGGAAATTACGGTAATAGTTCCGTGGTATCCACGTGTCTAGCGATTTCAAGTAAAATTTAACTGGATGCTGCGTAACCGCTTCAGGAGCAATGTACTAAAATGTCAAAATCATTGCATGACACCAGAAGTTAGGAGTAAATGTATTTGAAACTAAAGAACAGCTTATCTTCACATACAATATAAAGTAAAACTGTTTTTCAAAATTCTAATGGCATTGTGGAATTTGTGAATTAAAAATAAACGTTACACCCATTTTACTATTTTTTCCGTATGTTTGAACATTTTCAAGGGCACTTGTACTTCTGTTGCTAAAATGTTGGAATTGTTGAATGACACCACTATTTACGAGTAAATTTATTTTAAAATAAATAAAATCTTTTCTTCACATACGTTATCGAAATGAAAAATTTATTCCGAAATTCTGATATCATTGTGACATTTGGGGATTTAGGTATCTGTCCACGTTCGGAACGCTTTTTTTATGTACAATAATGGTTAAATATACATATTTTCATTTCATTTGTAATACAGAACGATGAAAAAACTCTTTCAATATACTGTAAAAAATCTGTCATTTTTACAGAAAAAAATGTATTTTTCCAGAAAAATATGTATTTTTTCCAGAAAAATCTGTCATTTTTACAGAAAAAAATGTATTTTTTCCAGAAAAAGTCTGTTTTAAAGGAAAATAGTTTTTTTCTGTAAAAAAATTGGATTTGGTAATTTTGTTCTGAAAAAATGTATATTTTTAACAGAAAAAACTGTTTTAATGAAAAATTACAGACATTTTCTGTAAATTAAACGGTTTTCCACTAGCGCCAAAATTGCCAGTATTTTAAATGTCAATTTGGGAGTTTTTTTTACAATGTATCTTCATAACCTTTTAAAAATTTGAGAGGTATTGCTACCTTTTTTTTATCAAAATTTCATGCTTACGCTAAGCAACTTACACTCAATTCAACTAAATATATTTTAATTATCGTTGTACTACATACAGGGCAGCCACGGGCAAAAATCTTTCTATCTTGTTCGCACCGCTACTTAAAAAAAATATATATATATAAATTTTGTAGTATATTTCTCTTGCAAACCTTGTCAAACGGTATATTTAAGATTTTTGTTTTGAAAAGTGGTGCGAGGTAGAATGGTAAAAATAGTCATCTGTAGCAGTGTACATATTGATATTACACTTATCTGAGCACCGAAATAGGTGTTTTACAGTATTTTAAAAATTAATTGAAATATTTAAAAATATGCCAAAAAATACATATTTTTATTACAAATTACCATTTTTTTATATATTCGAGTACCTATAAAATAATTACCTTATCACATAGAGCTTATGTTCCAGTTCAGAACATAGCGAGTAATATAGAAAGAATTTTGACAAAATTTCACAGAAATATGTTTAAAACATTTTATGCAATGAAGTTTATCGAGCCTAGAAATAACGGAAAAAAAACAATTTAGTGAAGAATTACAGAATCTAAATTTTTATTCAGCACCCAGGTCCTTATACTTATATTTAGGGGCTTTTTGTCTATTCAAAAGTATTGGAAATACAAAAAGTTCCATATCTGTACGATCAATATTCACTGAGAAATTTGAGTTCAAAGTTATATGGCGTAGAATTTAGACCGTATGCAAATGGAGATGCGAATATATCCCCTATCAGAAAGACAAGGAGGTTTTAGAGTTAGATATGATCATGACAATAGGGTTGTTGTTCAAGACAAAATACAATATAATATTTGTCTAATCACCGGTATTGAAAATAAAAATGTATATTTTGTATAATACATAAAATCACAATGCACAAACTCATACAAATTTAACCCTTAACTGCGCGATTTTTTATTTTGTTTCGAAAAAATTATATATGATTCTCTGACAGGTTTATTACACAGGAAAAATAATGAAAAAAATCAGAGATATATTTTTCATATAATACGTCTATCTTTTCTTCAGTTGCACATTAGCAATACAAGTAAACACTACTGTCGTGTGGCTATTTCACGATAAAACATTACAAATTAGTAAATACTTTAATAAGTATGTCTCCAAATATCTTATTTTATATAATTATTTATTTTATAAAACTTAATCTTTAACACTTTAATTCCCATGATAGAATATGTTCTACAAATTACGTTGTTCACAGAATATGACTTTACACCAGAAAGTTTCAATTGTTAATTTCGCTTTATATAAATACGGAATGTCTGTTATTAATAATAGCAAATATTGCTATTTTAATTTTCTGGTGTGAGGAGGTATATACGAATAAAATAAATCTATTACATTCAAAACACTGTTGTTTGCATATATAAGAAACTGCGCACTAAAGAGTTAATAAAGTAATTTGAAATAATAACATAGTAAGTAGTGGTTTCTCGCAGATAAACTCAAATAAAAACGAAATATAAATAAACAATGTGAATAAATATCGTCTTTCATACTTTCTCACTACATCTGTTCCAAGTGGACTACAATACATAGACGGACACGTTTGACATTGATTCTTATGTATTTTTTAGCGCAGAATCAGAAAATTACCTTCATTTTAAACCATCGCGTCAGGATTTTTCTCTAATCGTAAAGTTCAAAGTTAAAAAGCTTAAAGTTAAAATTGATCCCCCATCCCCTTCCAACCTCATCGGACCCCTGAGCTGTTTAGCTGTAATAAACCCAGTATAAGCCAAAAAATTTAATAAATTATTGAATTAAATAAATTTAAACTTAATAAAAATGTCTTACATCTATTTTATAGTATCAGATTTTTCGCTATTTTTTAACCTTGAAATTTACGATTTGCTAAAAATCCTGACATGATGGTTAAAAGTGAAGGTAATATTTTTATTCAGCGTTAAAAAATACATAAAACGTAATTATAAAAGTTAAAAAACACAACCATCGCAAGTTTATGTCATCTAATCTAAAACTCTTTTTTAAACTTTCTGACGGTAATCTGTCGGAATTTTTGTGTTATCCCCTAATATAAGTATGTAAAAGATGGTAAGCTTCGAAAATCTTAATAACATTACATTGTCATCGAATTTAAGTCAATATGTAAAATTTAACATCGATCGGACATTTGAAAGTGAGTTAAAGTTCGAGTTCAAATTTGAAACTGGAAAGACAATCGTTGCAAGTTAAATAAAACCTTATGAAAATAACATAATTTTTGTTAAAAAAATCATAGCCTCAAATCCTTAAAAAAAAAAAAAAAAAAAAAAAAAAAAAAAAAAAAAAAAAAAAAAAAAAAAAGGTTAAAATAAAATTATTTTGATAATCTGAAACTTAACTAATAAAATTTATCTCAATTTCTTTCAAAGCGCATATACCTTGAAATAAGTTTAAGTACTTTATATACGACCCCTGAAAGCATGGCCAAAATCATATGTTTTGAGATGCAAAAAATTGGTATTAATCATGCATTCCAAAGTTTTATAACTCTGTCAATTTTAATGTTTGATGAATGGGGCCTTTTTTTTTTTGTCATACTTGTTAGTGTCACAGTAAATTTTTAATAAATATCACTTATAGGACCGAGGGACCGTATAAAAATTTAAATTTCGTAATTTTTTAAAAAATGTTTTTCTTGACCCAAATCGCTTTAAAAATAATTCCTTACCTTATTTAAACCATTTTTGTAATTGGAAGTATGCATCTAGGACCAAAGGTTGCGAAAATAAAGGTCGGTCATGTTATACGTGAACACCTTGTATATTATACAGTAACCATTCAAGTGGTTAATGTAAAATACATGCTTGAAACTCAAGAAATTTGGATTCTGAAGTATATCTAATGAAGTAATTATATGTTTGAAGAATGAGTATAGTATTCAATTAGATTTATTTCGCCATTTTATGAAAGTTTCTGGATATTCTTCCTCGAAGTGCTATCCAAATTCGAGTTGAAACGGTAGAATTAAATATTAAATATCCAAGCTATTTTAATTGCAGGATGTAGTTCCATTTTAAAGATTCAGTGATAAACCTATTTGAAAAGTTCACTTTACCAGAAGCAACGTTTACTTACGCTTTTCCGTGAAATTGAAGTTTAACTCGATTCCAAGATTTTAATTGCCACAAAAGAATTTTTTGTTATCTTGATAGTACATTTTGCAGAAAGATTGACACCTCTTTTTTGAAATGGTAAAATTCGCGTTATTTAATGACATATTAATTAAGGCAAAAAAGGGGAATATTACTATTTAAAAAATGTGGTGCTAATCAAGAAACTTGAATTTAAAAAAAGTAGACCACTGGCAACACTGTTCATGAGAAGTATCTTTTCTGTATATAAGGATTTATAAAAATATGTAAATTATTTTAAAGACTATATATATATATATGTGTGTACCGGGGTGGGGAAATGTATGATTTTACTCGCCATTGGCGAGTGAATTTTCTGACAGGGCGAGTATTTCTTTATTATTTTTTTTTCTTTGAAAACTACAAACTATACAGATATGCAAACACTTTTTTTTTTTTTTTTTTTTTTGTAGTTAACTGTATTTTTTAACTTTCTTAAATACTGCAATGTAAACATGGCGCTATGTTCTATTTTATATTCAATTTTCATCTCTTGTTTATGTTTCTTAATTTTACAGGGAAAAATATGAAAATGCATTATAGTAATAGTAATCAACTATTTTTGAGTTGTGTAAATTTTGTCATAAAAATTTTCAATTGCACGTTGCATTTTGCTGGCTGGTAAAATAAATCCTTGGCTGGTAAGTTTTCTAGCAATAGCCCACACCTGTAAAATATGTATACGTATGCATATATGTGTGTGTGAGTGTGTGAATATTTCGTCTGTAGTTATTTTAAATACAAGCATGCGAGCAATAACAATACGAGATAAATAATCCGAGCGTTAACCATATGTTCTGAGCTATACTTTGTGCGACCCTCCAGCTCTCAGAATATACATATGCTGTTTTATTATGGTTTCAGCAATTCATAATGTTGTTAATTAGACATTAAAATAATTTTACACAGACGCTTGATATTGCTCGATTTTTTTCTTCACTTATTCAGCTAAACTCAAGTCGTTTTTATATTCCTTAAGTAAAAAAAAAAAAATTGACATTCTTCAGAATGATTGGTTTAGTATAAAATTACTTTCCTTAGTATTATTCATTTATTTATAGGCATTGTTGCAATCTTAACCCCCTTTCATAAAAAAAACCTATTATATACCAGAGTATTCAACAAGAAAATTTTCTTTTATTTAATTACAGATATGACATAGTAATATATAACAAAATCACAATTACCATACAGAAATTCTGATGCTCTAGTACTTATTTTCAATAAGAAAGGGTTTGAATTGTAATACTGTTTTTTGTATACAGGGTTGCAGTTTGGGAAATGCTAAATTCATAACAGAAATTCCGAACAGTGTTTTTTTATTTATTTGAGCACAGACATTTTATAATTACATAAAGTTTAAGATCTTATTTCGGAATTTAGAAAATTGGGAAATGCTAAATTCATAACAGTAATTCCGAATAGTGTTTATGATTTATTTGAACACAGACATTTTCTCATATAGCATTTTTGATTTGCAGAAAATTAGCAGCATTCTTGCTTTGAAAACCTGCAAAGTTGCAGCAAGCTCATCATGGCAAGACTGAAAGTTCATAACAAGACTTCAACAACGTCGAAGTCACCACACTTTGAACTTGCAGCTAACTTTTCGTGCAAGTTATATTCATGATGTATCAAATTTATTATCAATTAACGCAAACAAGCAATCAAAAATATTGCAAACTTCCTGTAAAGTAGCAATCTTTCCACGCCCCACAACCCCTTCACAGGGGTCCATAGTCCTGATCAGGTCTATTGATGCGTACACGCCGTCAGAAGATGCATGCATCGTTTCCATCACCATAAACAAGATAACGTAATACTTGTACATTCCAAAGCGAGCCCTTTTTTTTTTTTTTTTTTGGTATTTGATAAGTATAGCGTTTATAAAAAAGCGGTGCCGACCGAATAAAATTTCTGAAATTTCTGCGTATGTGCAGATTGTCTATTCTCTCAACAGAGGGATTGTTTGCTTTCGTCAATTTCGTGAATTAAAGAGAGTCTTGCCATCAGTTTCATAACAAAGTACTTATGCAAGTAGGGGATGGTATACCTTGCGGGAAATTTGCTGCGTATTTCTCAATTCAAATTTGTCATGGCAAGATAATGTCAGGAAAAATCAAACTTGCTGCTAATGTTCATGCTATCTGGGTTAACCCTTTCGATGGCGGTGTCCTTAAAAAAAGGACACCTAATTTTAATTCCAAAACTGACAAACGGCACCAGGAATATTTAACTAAAATTTTCCTTTTAAAATGTGCGTGAAAATAAGCAAGTTCTTACTTTCTAATAAATCCGTTTATAAATACTGGTGTCAGTCCGTTATTTCACCAGTTTATAAACAGAATTACTCCGCGTCGGAAAGGGTTATAATTACATAAAATAAAAGTTCTTATTTCCGAATTTAGAAAATTCGGTTAAGAACTCTGAATTTTTTTAATAAATATGAAGGTCAATTTGAAAACACTGATTGGTTATTCATATGACTGTAAAGAAAAATCTGTTATATTGTCACCGTTAGTCATTTATATTGCTTAGTTGCACTGTTGTTAAATCTAAGCATTTCTACTGAGAAAGATAAAAAATAATATAATGTAAGCGACGTTGAAAACTGAATTTACATAAAAGTAACCATAAATATAATAGCAACAAAACTTCTTCGCAAAAAAAACAAAACAAAAAAAAACATATATTATTTAAATTAAATGTAATCAAACGCATTATTGAACACGCTGTTCACAAATTATTATTGACAAATACATTTCGACTTTGACACAAGTGGTTTTTAATTTTGAGATTTTTCATTGGTACAATAATTATAAAACTATTTTGAATGAATTACCAAATAAAAATGTATAATTATATAAAATGCAAAAATGCAAACGTAATTTAACTTAAATGCTTAGAAAATTAAAGCGCAGATTGTATTATTGCTTTAATAATTAAAAAAAAAAAAAACTTTTTTAATATTAAATTTGGCATATTTTTCGTAAGTTTACTTATCTCATTATTTTTAGCTTACAGGCTATCAAAGCCTGAGAGCTAATGTGCCCGGAGGTTCCTTATGTACGTATGTATGCTTGTAGCGCGATAACTCTTGATAGAAATATCCGATTTGTTTAAAATTTTGGAAATAGGTTCATTCTGATAAGGCGCTTCCTTGATTAGTTTTGTAGGTACATTAGTTAAGTATAAAGTGGGGAAACGGGGAACTAATCCCATCTAAAAATAGAAAAATGGGTTTTTCATGCAGAATTATCCGATTTGCTTTAAATTTTGTATACCTGTTTTTTCTGATAAGGCACTTCCCTGATAAAATTTGGAAGCTCCTCGGTTAAGTATGAAGTGGGGAACGGGGGGCTAATCACCCCGTTAACTTAGCTAAATAGTTTTTTTGTTGATTTCTTTATTTTTCGAGGGGTATTATTTTCTGAAATAAGAGTAAAATATACAATTAGTGTCAATTGCCTGTAAGCTCAATGCCATCAGTTTAACTGGACACTTTTCTTTTTATTAAATCATGGTTTGGTATATATCAGGGGTATCAAAGTGTGGCCCACTAGATACAACAGTTTTTTAAAAGAAATAGTAATGGAGTTATGAATAAAGAGCAGGAGACGTATAGTGTACTGTCTAACAGTTGAATGGAGTTATGAATAAAGAGGAGGTGACATATAGTGAACTGTCTACCAGTTGCCGTGAAGTAAATGAGGAGTTTCTCACAAGGTGGCGGCTGCTTTTTCTAAATCGAGTCTACAGTTTCTGAATGCCGTTGGGGCAAACCAGTAAAATTGAATAGAAAATTTTGCCTTATTTAAGCTTATTTAATATAAAAACTTCTATTTGTTTTTACTGGTGTCAGTTTTACTGGGAAAACTGTAAGTTTGTGTCATGGGGTGTCACGTCACAGTATGGCGGAAACCAAGGGTCTGATTACCGCAAAAGTAAACTTACACCAGTAAAATTGAAAATATGTTTCTGCTATCATTTATGGCTGAAATTTAGCATTAATAAGGCCTTTAAATATGGAGAAAATTTCTATATAAATTTACTGCTGGACGTTTTTACAGGAGGTAATCAGTCCCAGCGAAAGCGTTTACATTTGGAGCTTCACTATTTTAAGGATATGTTATTTCCTCTTTATTAATAGTTCCATGACCAGTGTTGTCAGTGGGCTACATTTTTAAAATTCAGATTTTTTTTATTGGCACCACTTAAAAAAAAAAAAAAAAGTAAAATTCGCCTTATTTAATGGTCATATTAATTAAGGAGAAAACAAGGGGGATTTTACCATTTCAGAAAAGTGGTGCTTACCAAGAAATCTAAATTTAAAAGAAGTAATCTAGTGGCAACACTGTTCATGACCAGTTGCGAGTGAAGTAACTGAGGAGGTTGTCACAAGATGGCTGATGCTCTTTTTAAATAGGATATACAGTTTCTGAATAACGACGGGGCTAACTTCCCACCAGTAAAATTGAATAGAAAATATTGCCTTATTTAAATGTCTTGTTCATTGAAATATTTTCCCGCATATATGGCAAAAAATTACATTTCTTTTTACTGGTGTCACTTTGACTACTAAAACAGTCAGTGTGTTTCACCAGTTGTCAGAATATGGCGGAAACGCTGGGCTTGACTACCGCAAAAGTAAACATACAACAGTAAAGATGAAAATCTGTTTCTGCCATTATTTATGACTGAAATTTTGCATTAGTAAGTCTTTTGAATAAGGAGAAAATTTCTATATGAATTTACTGGTGGAAGATCGCTCAGGAGGGTATCAGCCCATGCGATTACAGTTGAAGGTTCACTATTTTAACCCTAGATCTACCGGGAATTTTATTCAAGTTTTAATAAAACGTTCTACACCAGAATTTTTATTTAAAACTATTTAACTTATTTATTTACCTTATTTTTGTCTGGTTTATATACTTAGTTTATTTTAAAGAAATTTCTGGTTTGAATGAATATTTTGTATGTACCTGTCGGGTCCAATGGACCCGTCTGGTAGACGGAGGGTTAAGGATATGTCAGTTCCTCTTTATTAATAGTTTAATGGAAATAGTCGACTTCATGAATCGGAGAAATTCGATGATAGTATAAGTAAATGATTACTTTAAATTTTAGTAGTATACGACGGGACACAGTTTGACATCCCCTGCTATATATTCAAAATTGCTGAGTACAATCCTCGTGTTAAATAATCAGTTTTTATTCGAAATTTCTGCTTAACCCTTTAACTCTCGCTCCCGTCAATATCACGGGCTGAGGTGTCGTTCATTATTTCTCGCTCCCGTCAATATCACGGGCTGAGGTGTCGTTCATTATTTCTCGCTCCCGTCATATTTCCGGGCTGGAGATTTATTGCTGGAAAAAACTTCTGAAACCAGAAAAATTTAACTGGTATTTCGGTGTGAAGTCTTTGAATATTTCCGCTTGGGCTTGGCTTTTGCGCTGACCGTAATGTTGGGCTTTGTATTGCATGTTTCGAAATATGTAACAGTAAAAAAAGTATTAATAATCAAAATTTAATGTATATGTATTATTTTAAATATTAATTGTAAAAATGTGTGCGATGATGATAAATAAAGATCTAAGATGTGAAAAATAAAGGTTTTATTCGCATTAATTTGTACGGTCTAAAACAAACTTTAAGACACAGAATTCTCACATGATGGCTTTTCTACAAATATGAATTTGTTCTATAACATCTTTTTTTTTTCGCCTTAAAAAAAAAAAAAAAAAAAAACTGCATATTTTATTTAGAAACCTTATAATTATTCAAGTTCTGTAATAAGATAAATAGGTACTTTTTTGATGGTTTTTCCAAATATTAAGCGACCGTGAAGGGATTAAGAATGTTGCCTAATCCTTACCACGTACAAATACGTACTATTTTATTAATTAGAATTTCTGTGCCTGCACATATTTTCTGATGTCTAAGAATTATATGCGGAAAATTAGTAAAATATAAATGTGCGCGTGTGCGTTATTCCTATTGAATAACCGCTTATTCTCGCCCACGTGATAATCACGGGCTGTTTGTTTTATTCAGATTGTTTGATTCCGACCAGTTTTATAAAATAGTGTAATTAGCTTTATTTTAGTATCATTTTTCTTGTCATTAAATAAGGTGAATATTTCCTTTTAAAAAAAGTGGTGGCAGTAAGCAATCTGAATTTTTAAATCGTAATTTAATGAGACCATTAAGGGGTTAACCCCTTCAAGGGCGGTTGCTTATTTTTGAACCACCTAATTTTAATCCCTAAATGGGAAATTGGTACCAGAATTTTCGATTGAAAAATTTCCTTTATTTTGTACGTGGTAAAAAAAGCTCTTACTTATTTTCAAATAAATTGTTTGTAATTTCCGGTGTCAGTCAATCAGTTCCTTATTTTACGAAAATAAGTAATTTGCTCCTGAAAGGGATAATAAGTAAAATACATAACACTAGAACTTCCGGAAATTTGAGTCAAGTTTTATAAAAATATTTCACACCAGAATTTTCATTTAAAACAGTTCAAGTTTGTTATTTAACGTTTTTCTACTTTTTATCTTTTAAACTTATTTCATAATCAAATTTCTGGTTTGAACCGAAATACATTCATATGGTAGCCGTCTAAATGACCGCGCACGGTAGTTTTAGTTTTTAAATGCGGGGTAGCAATAGAAGAAATTGAATACGTTAAAAATAAGTCGTATTTTTAAAATTAATTAGATAACTCCTCAAACACTTTTGAGACAAAAGACTTATTCAAATTAAGCCTTCGGTTAGAGGCTGGTACTGCTGATAATTTTTATATTCAACCTCATCGCATATAAAAAAAAAAAAAAAATGTGAGAGGTTTACTTACCCATTAACCGCCGAAACTAAAACATAGGAATCTTGAAATTTTTTGTAGAAAATCTTTTGCTACCACAAATTTTGAACGAAAATCTTCGCTTTATTTAATGATCAAATTTTCTGTCATTAAATAAGACAAGTTTTTAAAATCAAGAATAATAGTAGCTTTGATAGGAAATTTAACTATCGGCATTTAATTTTACTGTTGCGTAAACGCAACACCAGCAGTTAAAAACACCTTGTATAACTGTATAGCACAGATTTTTATTGAAAAAGTGGTTTAAATGAACTAAACAAAATAGCCCAGAAGGACATATCTGTCCCGATCCGTAGTCAAAGGCATATTTTCTAACTTTTATGATTTATACTTACCATTAATATTTAATATAATTTTTTTCCTTATTTAATCCTCGAATTCTCTGATTATATAAAGCAAACTTTTCTGCTAAATTTTATCGGTAACATAAAAGCATAATAAAAGCTTAAAAGGAGGCTGCAATAAAATGTTTTAAATATGCAAATATGTAAATTATACATAAGATGAATATATGGTTTTGATTTTTTTTCGGTATCTATATGGGTATTGAGTACTTACACAAAAATTATATGTGTGGCATACTTCAATTGAAAAATTATTCTTGATTTGAAATTTAAGAATGATTGGATAGTTCTAAAATTTCAGGACGGAAATATTAATATCAAATGTAAAAAAAAAAAAAAAAAAAAAAAAAAAAAAAAACTACCGAATTATTTAACCGTTCGAGAATACGGTACTACACAATATTTTTATAAGAATTTTTCGTTTTATTCAAATTCAGAACAGGCTGCAAATTTTAAAATTAAACCATTTATTGCGAATTGTGCCACTGAAATATAAAATTTCTAAACTGGAATAGTGGTGGCCGACTACTTGGAAAGTCCAAGGATTGTACGCAAATTCAGAACTAGCTTAGATTTTAATTTTTTAGATAGCACCGTTTTAGTTAGATTTAAAAATATCCACGAAGCATTGAAGTTCATTTTTTGTTTATTTACATAAAATGTCATACAAGACAAAGGGAACAAGACAAACAAGACAAATTAACAAGATAAATAGAAGCAGAAAAATTCCAACACGCTAAAAGAAATATTGCTTTCATATTTCACATGTGGGAGTACTATTCATACTAACACCAAACTAGCACTGGAGCAGGAAATACAAGTTTGTCTTACATTTTTTTATTCAAGACTTCCGAATTCATACCAGTAATTTAAAAAGTAATTAAATTATGTAATCACAAAATGGTTGTCATTAAGTATTGAGAAATCTCTATTTAGAATGTCTGAATAAAAATGAGGTCAAACTGCAAACCCTCTACCTAAGCTTTCTTTGAGCATTTCATTCTGCAAGTAAGCTTGATATTGAAACTAGTGTTACCAGGTGTCCCGCGCAAATCGGGGTTCCAGATGCTTTGGATGCCAATAGTTTAACCCTTAAATGCATGATTTTTTATTTTGTTTCGAAAAAATTATATATGATTTTCAGAAGTGTTTATTATACAGGAAAAATATGAAAAAAAACGGGAGATACATTTTTCGTATAATACGTCAACATTTTTTTATATGTTGCAGGTCTGCAATACAAGTAAAAACTAAAATATTGCAAATTAATATATATTTTAATGAGTATGAATCTAAATACCGTATTTTATATATTTTTTTATTTTATAAAACTTAACGCTTAAATGAAAACTTACGTGAATTATCCTCTCAGAATGTGTGTTTTATTCTTATATTAAAGGTTAGACACCAGAAACTTTAAGATTGACTTTTAACACTTTGGGTAGCATATATTTGTAAATTTTACAGATTAATATTTCTATACAAATATAGTGGTTGCTAAAAGTTAAATAAAAGTTATGCAGATGCGCATCACTATGCATTTAAGGGGAACGGGTAAGCGAAATTCAACCAAAAAATCATTTTTTTTTTTTATAATATTAAATAGTTTAAACTTTTATCTTTTCAACGATGTTTTACACATGTTTATATATTAAAAAAAAAGTGTTGGATTTTTTCATTCTTTCTAAGAGCACTTGAATGCAGTGGACTACTTTTTTTTTAAATTCAGATTTCTTGATTGGCTCCACTTTCTGAAGTGGTAAAATTTCCTTTGTTTTCGCCTTAATTAATATGTTATTAAATAAGGCGAATTTTGGTATTTCAAAAAAGGCGTGCCAATCAAGAAATCAGAATTTAAAAAAAAGTAGTCCCCCTGCAACACTGCTTTACAGATTTAATTGACTTTTTCTCAAAATTTCGATTTGTCAGATTTGTGTTCTTTTTTTTTTTCAATACCTATTAAACTTAAGAACTCAGATTTTTCTAAATACTTATATTATGTTATAGTGTATACTTTAACACAGGGATTTAATGATTTGTTCAGAATTATTTATTGTAGGTAGTGAAATCTTACCAAAAATGCTAATTAAATAATGTCTTTCAATAAATAATTAATAATTAATTTTCAGTTTCACTTAAAAAGAAAATAGTTTGTTAAAATACGTAAAGTATGTTATTCAAACTTACCTAAAAAATCTAGACCTCTATCTTTCACCATTTCTGAGAAAAATGTACATAAAGTTGGTGTATTTTAACATTCCGAGATAGAGCTTACCTGGCTCCTTAAGTCTTAAAGTAATTTTTTCGCCTTACCTAATGGCAGAAATATCTATGCTTAAATATGCCGAAATATTTGATTATTGTAAGAAATAAGTGATGTCTAGAGCATTTGGAGCCCGATTTACGCGGACATCTGGAAACACTAATTGGAACCGGATTTATTTTATATTAACCTTTTATGTCCTGACGGTACTTTAAAGTACCATAGTCTTCTATCCCAATTAAAGCACACTATTTGAATGCATTCGCAGTGATACTTTTAGGATTCAAAGTGGTACTTTTGAGTACCGTCGGGATTACGTTGAAGATTATTTTTACTTAGCTTTTTTTCGTTTGAATACATATCGTGCGTTAAATCGTACAGATTTCCTATGGAAGCGTGAGTGCTAAACAGTGTGGATTTTGATACAATGTAGGGGAAGGTACTGCATGATTTATGTATGACACTGATGAACAATAAAGCAAAAACATTTTATTTAAATTTTTAGAAAAAATATTGTATTTTTATAAAACAAAATGAAAAAAAATTACAAATTATAAAAAAAAAATCGAAAAAAAATCTTTTAGCATTTAATGAATCCTTTTGAGTTTTCGACAACTAAAATTTGAAAATTTCTTCCAGATACGCTTACCATTGAACGGTAGTGTTACAACTGTAGAATATTCTTCTGACAGCGAAATGCTCAATGATGATGCACAAACAGCATCATAATCTAGTCATATTGTCGGTACCATGTCAAACTATCCAATGTGAAAACAGTGGGCTACTTTTTTTAAAATTCAGATTTTTTGATTGGCAGCACTTTTCTGAAATGGTAAAGTTCCCCCTGTTTTCGCCTTAATTACAACGTCATTAAATAAGATTAAATAATACGAATTTTACTATTTCGAAAAAGTGGTGCCAATCAAGAAATCTGAATTTTAAAAAAGTAGCCCACTGTTTTCACATTGGATAGTCTCACATGGTACCGACGATATAAACATCATAGACATATATACACCAGATAAATACATAAGTCACATTTAAATAATAAGAAACAATGGGTATAGTTTTTTTTCTTCGTCTCGATTTTTGTTAAAGCTTTATGACACAACGGTACTTTGAAGCATCACATCAAATAACTTTCTGTAATTAACAACAAAAAAAATTAAGTCTTTTATTTTTAGTGCATATATCTTCTAATGTATCATAGTGATACGAGGAGATAGTTTTATACTTCATAATTTGGGATTTAAAATGTTAGGCAATATTTTTAAAATTACTTTTTCGTTTTTGAATGAGAATTAACACTAGAACGTCCGGAAATTTTGTTCAAGTTTCATAAAAATATTTGACACCAGAATTTTTATTTAAAATTATTTGATTGATTTATTTAACGTAAATATGCGTGGTTTAAATTTAACTTAATTTTATGAAGGAATTTCTGATTCGAGTTGACATTTAATCATGTGGTCGGATTCGAATCGAATCTTTCCGGGCGTCCTAGTGTTAATAAAAGTTCTTACAATAACTGCATTTATTTTATTGATAAATAAAATGACCGTGGCTTTGACGGGATTTCAGTATGGGGAATTTTAAATTGTAATTTCGTCACAAAAATTGCAAAAAAGTATAAATTCGTTCTAAGATACGTGTATGAAATAGTTATTGTGCTAGAAAATATCCATCACATATGCATACAAAAGGACGTAAGAACGAAAACAAAATAAACAAAAAAAAAATATCAGCAATACACGTGAAGTACTCCTTCATAAAGTCTTGAAATATCTGTAAGCTACATGCTTTTCTTTATACTGATTGCTATATCCCGTATATACATGGTAACATACAGGGCGATTCTAAATTGTTTTCAGAATATAGGAGGGGTGATAGTACCCATCCAGACGAGCAATAATTACCATGGACACGGGGTAGCAAACTACTTATTTAGTCATAAATACAGGGTGTTTCACCCTAACTGAAGTCGACTTGTCAGTACTAATTTTGCAAAAAATAAAAATATCGCAGAAAAATTCCAAAGATGTGTACCCTGCTTTGTATGAAATGTGATGGCATCACAAAAAGTTCTGGAAAAACAGGGTGCTCGCGCAATCGATGATTCCGTATGAACTGATAATCACCGTCAAAAATGAGGGGCGTGAAATGCATACTGCTGGCGTGTATAATAGAAACTTCTACCACATTTTTGGTATTAGCTTATTTAAAACAAAGGTGAGCATGTCTATTAATACTTTCATCATAATATATTGCTGTTTTCTGAAAATTATTACCGTCAACCGAAATTGGATTATATTAGAGCACCCTGTATTTTCGATTAAATGGGTGGTTTGCGACGCTATGTTCTGTGGTATTTATTGCTTGCCTGGATAGGTACTATCACACCTCTTATTTTGTAAAAACAATTTAGAATTACGCCGTATATTAGTCCGTACACTTATTAGTTTTTAAGTTTGGTGAAAAAGTTTTATCACCATGTGGTTTTATTTATTTATATTATTTATGTAGTTACAATGATTATTCAAGGCTTCTCTGTGCCACAAAATTATGCAGAATAATAAACATCGCCATACTTAACCCCTTCAAGGGCGGTGGTTCATTTTTGAACCACCTAATTTTAATTCCTAAATGCTACATTGGCACCAGAATATTGGTATGAAAATTTTGCTTAATTTGGAATAAATTTGTTTTAAAATTCTGGTGTACATCACTCATTTCAGCATTTTACGAAAAGAAGTACCTTGCCCTGAAAGCGTTATTCGAAGGTTTCGGTTATAAAATTATGCGAGGATTACTATTCGGAACATGTCGTGAGAAAAAATCCTAGTGATTTAAATGCAATACCGTGAATAAATTTTATTTTAGAAACAGCTGATTTATCGTCAAATTCACTTATATCCACACACACACATGTATATATATATATAAAGGAACATAAAATTTCTATTTTTACGCAATTTCAATGAAAGTATTCAATTTTCTTTAATTTCCTTTATAGCTATAAAACTTTGCAAATAGTTAAATAAAAATATAAAATTATTAGAAACTCGGATTCTACTATTTGATTAAGGAAAAAAATCGAAAAACCTAAGGACTTCAGAACCTAATATCAGACTTATGATTTTCAAATTTATTTTCCTTTATTGCCTCAGAAAGAAACAGGGTATCTCTATTTCATACAAAGATTATTTATAAATAGAGAAAAGTACATTTTAAAAATGAGATTTCTCTCCATATGATCGAAATAATGAAATTGCATTTTTCAAATAACTTATGGATCGTGCACTCACGGCAAATTACTTTTTTATTTATTTTATGCAGGATTTTCACATAGTTCACGAACATTTGAATTAAACTTAAGTTTTAAAAGTGTACTTTTTTTCGATGCATGACATCGGTAAATAAAAATAAGTGCGTTTTTTATTTTACCAAATTCTCAGTTTGGCTGTTTAAAATTATATTTAGAAAAAAATATGTTAAGTGAATTAAAATTATTTCAAATTAAATATTTTAATTTGTTATATAAATATGGAATTCCCATACATGTCGGATTGACAATGGCAGATCCAATTGTTTTCGATTAGGACATATTATTCCGTCGGTTAACTTATAGACCGAGAGGAGAGATCACAGACATTCACCTCATGAAGTTCACGGTTAAACTTCCATAATTAATTAAAACTCGATTCGCATATTAAAACGCAATCGGACTGCCAAGTCATATCTTGATGGAAAACACCAGAACACCCGATTTTAGTGGTTGACTCGTAGGTTTAACATAATGTTTTTCCGAACCCAGTCTTCCATGTTTTCATACCTTTGGGTGCAGAAAACACAATGGTAAATCTACGGGTCAACCACTAAATTCGGGTTTTCGTGTATTTTCCACCAAGACATGACTTGGCAGACCGATTGCGTTTTAATATGCGGATCGATTTTTTACTACGAGGGTAGGCTGAAAAGAAATGCATTCATGCTTATAGAACATTAATAAAAAAATAGCAAGATCGAGAAAAAAGTACATTAAAGTACTATTCTTTAGCTTCAAAATCATATACTATTTATTTTTCAACATAGTTGGCTAACACATAACCGCTAAGGGTAACACATTTCTCCCAGCGTGTAATACGTTTTTTTATTCCGTCACTGAAAATTTCTTCCTACTTTTCTGGAATACAGGACGTTACAGCAGCCTTCACCTCACCGTCCGAGGTGTAATGATTACCCTTGAGTTCTCCTTGAGTAGATGAAAAAAATAAAAATCGCGAGGCGCAAGATCAAGGGATTAAGGAAGTTGTGGAATCGGTTCAAACTTCAGGTTTCACAAAGCCTCTGCAGGTGCGCATGAGGTGCACAGATTTTACGGTATTTTTTCAATAATGAAGCCGACACCTTCCTTGGATACTCCAGTGTTGCCAGTGGGCTACTTTTTTTAAATTCAGATTTCTTGATTGACACCACTTTTTTGAAAGAGTAAAACTAACTTTGCTTTTGCCTTAATTAACATGTCATTAAATAAGGCGCATTTTACCATTTCAAAAAAGTGGTGCCAATCAAGTTTCTGATTTAAAAAAAAAGTAACCCATCTGGCAAAACTGGGATACTCCAATATGGTTTAAGGTACGCTTTTGAGTGATTCGTCGGTTATTTTGTGAATCAAAGCGTTACGAGTTTGTGATGTTTATGGTCTGTGGCAGTGATCGGACATCTGCTGCGTGTTACATCAACAATTATGGCATTTCCAGGCTTGCAAAAGCGAAATTTTATTGGACATCGATTTACATTAGACATGTCAACAGCATTGTCACCATAAACAGCCTTTAAACTACGATGAATTTCAGTTGGAGTCATCTTTTTCAGCAGCTAAAAATTCGATAAGAACTGGCGGTTTAACTCGCGTTGACATAGCACTAGAACGTGTCTCCACACTTCCGCTTCTCAAAATACACTGGATGAATCCAAGGACCTCAAATGTGCACATGCATATAGAGAGGGATGGTTACTTTCACATACCACCGGGTGCCCTACTCAAGGTCGTTTCGTTCGTGCTCTACAAGCTCTTGTGTATTTCTTATCAGCCTACCCTCGTAATTCTGAAAATTCAGCCATAAACTCGAAGAGGTGATTCTCTGTGCTGCCGGCTCCAGATCTATTAAGGATGTCCTAGATTATCCCAACGTTCTTTATACCGGCGGTGTCCAAACATGGAACTATTAATAAAGAACTGACATATCCTTAAGATAAGTGGAGTTGTGAATAAAGAGGAGGATACATCTATTACATTGTCTACCAGTTGTGAGTGAAGTAACTGAGGAGGTTTTCACAAGATGGTGGCTGAATTTGTACATCGATTCAACAGTTTCTAACTACCGCCGAGTCAAACAAGTAAAACTTAAATATTAAATGTTCCTTTATTTAAACAGCTTTTTCATGAAAAATTTCTCTGATAATTTGGTTAAAATTCCTTTTTGTTTTTGCTGGTGGCACTTTGCCCAGATATTATAATCATATTCACTGACACTGAGAGGAAGTTGTCTATGTTGTCACAATATACACAACAAATAGAAAATTTAACCATATTTAAGAGAGAAATTTTAAAGAAAAAGCCGCTTAATTAAGGCAACATTTTCTATTCAAAATATACTGACGGAAGTTTGTTCCGGCGGTAATCAGAAACTTTTGATCCGATGAAAAAACCAGCCGCCATTATGTTTCAAACTCCTCTGTTACTTCACTTGCAACTTGTAGACAATACACTATTTGTTTCCTTCTTTTTATTCATAAATCTTTTTGTCCAACGTGTTGTCCTTAAATCCGCCTCTTAACCCATTAACCGCCAAAACCAGGGTTCCCAGATTGGCTTCCATTTTTATTCATAAAATGCGAACTCACACCAGAAATTGAATTTCGTACTTTTTGCTTTAATTAACGAGAGACATTTCTTAATTACCTTAAGTTGAAAATCTTCTTTTGAAATTTACTGTGTGAACTTAAGATTTTGAAATAAAAATGGAGGCCAAACTGACAACCCTGGCCAATACTATAAGATAAGAATCTTCAACATTTTTACCGAAAAACATCTGCCACCACTAATTTTGAAAGATAATCTTCGCTTTATTTAATGGTTCATGTTTCTGTCATTAATAAAGATAATTTTTTTTTTTGTTCAAAAACAGTGGTAGCTTGATAGAAAATTTAAGCATGCAGATTTATTTTAACTGTTGCTTCAACGCAACACCATTGGATAATGAGCTGATACATCTTCTAAATTGTATCTTCGTCATATTCAACCTTTTAAGAAGAAAATTATTCTATTTCAGTAATGTATAAAATTCAATAGAATTTATGAATAATTTTATTTGAAAATATTTAAAAGCAATTTTTGAAATTTTTCTACAGAAATTATTAAAAAAAAAATCAATTAAAATTTTTAGTGCAAGTTTTGATTATTATTAAATAATATATATTATACAGGGTTCGCACAGTTATACCACTAAATTTTTACAGTATTTTCAAAGTATTTCACTACAGAAAAATATTGCAAAATCTGTGAATAAAGGCGGTGATTGCGAATGCTGTGTTTCAAAAATTAAATGTAAATTCCCTTATCATTAATAGTGGTGCCAGGGTCCTTGGAAATTCCAAGGAGTGTGCGAACCTTGATTATATATCACTGCTTTTCAAAGCTTTATTCACACACAATTCATCGCCAACTGAATACTAGGCCTACTGGCTCACACTAAAATGAGCGTAGTCGTAGGCGGATTATTTTCAACGTTTCTCCGCTCACTCTAATTTGAAAGTCAATATTTACTAAAAGCTTTCTTTGTCCTATTTTACTGAGATTAAATAAGTCGTTAAACGTTTAGAAAACACTGGTGTCTAAATCCAGGTAACCTTACAAATGCTTAAAGAAATCTACCTACGAAAGCCGCCATTTTTGTGTCAGCACTTAGACCTAATAATCAGACGGTGGTGCATTATTCTGAAAGCACGGCATTTGTATCCGAAACGTGCATTTCTGGAATTTACTTTTTAAAAAGAAATTCCGAATTCATTCCGGAAATTCTGATTATTTAATGATAGATGTTCCATGATTATGTAGAAATATCATCTTTTAGAATTTTCTGTATGGATTCAAAGTTTCTAGTACTGATTCGGAATTTCTAAAAGAACATATATTGGACTGAACGCTTTTATGATCTAATGATGCAAATATGAGTTAACCCCTTTAAAGGCAGTGGTTCATTTTTGGACCACTTAATATTAATCCCCAAATGCCATATTGACAACAGAATATTGGAATGAAAAATTCCCTTTTGTTAAGTACGTGAACAAAAGCTTTTGCTTTCTTTGAAATAAAATTGTTTGTCAATTCTGGTGTGACTCACTCATTTAAGCATTTTGTAAATAGAAGTACCTTGCCCTTGAGAGGGTTAAACAAGCGAAGATTACTATACGGAAAATGTGTATGAAGAGGCCGACAGACAAGCAATTTAGACTCATTATCTTTATAACTATAAACTACCGACCCGCTACTTGAAGATAATAATGAATACAGTAGTGATGGATCCTGTTATCCAATCTGGCAATACTTATTCCAGCCAGTTTTTAAGGAAAATTTTTTATCAACTTATATCATGGTAATATCATATGAGAAAACTTTTTATGCAAAATTACAAAAAATTACTCGTGGTAAATAACATTCGCAGTTGAGTAAGAGGATATGACCTGGATACAATTATTCCAAATATTTATTTTTTGTTCAATATCTAGAAAAGCACATGATCCAGAAAATTCAGGCATATAAACAGCATAGTAAACGTCATATATTTCTGCAAAGATTTTTGTTCCGAAACCCCAGAGGAGACCTTCAATAAATTGAAGAAAAACGAATATCTTTTGGATAACGCTATGAAAACGAAAGTCGCAAAAGCGTTGAAACTGTAGCACAGGGTTAGGAGGCTACTTGTAATGAACTGTGTTTTTATGAGGATAAGATGTATACTCGTAGAGAAATTAAGGTTTTTATAAAAACAATCGCAAATTTCACCAAGTATTTTGCTTATAAATTGCAAAGTTCTTAATATAAAAGAATGTTCTTTTTCAGGAATCATGACAAACGACATTGTACACTATACCCAGCAATCATAATTAAAAAAATACTAAATATTGAATGAAAAATGAGCAGGTTTACTATACAGTATTTCACTGCGCATGCAATCAAACTATAATATGAACAATGTATTAGCTAAACGTATAGAGCAACTTTTGTGAAAGCCTCCAAAACATAGCTTGAAAATTGTGAAGGTGGTCTGGTCGTAGATAGAATAAACTCGAAATCCGTTGTTCCCAAACGGAAGCAAAATGATGAGGGGCTGTATCCATATATCCATCGATTAGTGCCAATATAGCAAATACAATATTGCATACAGTCCCTCATCCTTTTGTTTCCTTTTGGGAAAAACGGATTTCGAGCTTATTCTATTTTTCTATTCTACGAGCTCTATTCTACAGAATTTTCGAGCTATGTTTTTGAGACGTGTTGTAAATGTTTGCAAATGTTGATCTAGACATTTAGCTAATACATTATGCACATTATATTTTTATTGCATTTGCGCATGCGCAGTCAAACATTGTTTAGTAAACCTACTCATTTTTCATCCAATATTTAGTACTTTTTTATTCTGATTCCTTGGAATTATGTACGTATGTCGTTTGTCATGGTTCAAGAAAAGAACATACTTTTATATTAAGAACTCTGCAAATTATAAGGAAAACACTTGATGAAATTTGAGATTGTTTTTTAAAAAACTTTTATCTCTCCACGACTATACGTGCCGTCCTCATAAAAAGGAACACAGTTTACTACATGAAGTCTCTTAATCATGTGCTACATGTTAAACGCTTTTGCGACATTAGTTTTTACAGGGTTATCCAAAAATAATTTTTGGATAAAATTTATTAAAATTTATCTTCAATTGATTGACGGTCCCCTATAAGCTTCCGGTAAAAAAAAAAAAAAAACCCTAAGCGGAAATATATGCCTTCTAGTATGTTCTTTACACCTCTGAAGATTTAGGATAATTACTCATGTATTTTGCTAGTTATTTAATAAAATGTCTAAAATGGCAAGTTACCGGTCATCATTGGCCATATATTCAGTGTTGCCAGATTAGGGACTTTTTTGTCCCCAGTTTATTGATTGTCACCGCTTTTTTGAAATCGAAATATTCGGCCTATTTAAAAATAGATTAAAAATTCTGAAAAATAAGGCGAATTATAATATTTTTAAACAGTGGTGACAATTAAATAATCTGAATTAAAGAAGTCCCCAATCTGTCAACTCTGCATATAGTGTATTAGGTCATCAAGCATGAAACTTGTGATAACAAAAAAGCCAGATTACCAGCGAGGAAAACTTCCACCAGTAAAATATTATATAAATTTATGTATTATTCAAGGCAGTATTTTTTCATGAATATTGCGTTTAGATAAAATGGAAATTTTTATTAAAATTTACTGGTCGAAGTTTGCCCAGTTTGTAATCTGGCTCTTTTGTCATCACAAGTTTCATACTTTATGACCTCATATAAATAGCATAGCTTTATATTTTCCTGCTTCTTGTTACAATTAAAATTCATTAGAATTTTTTGCCTTATTAAATCGCAGATTTCAAAGATTAATTGCGGAAAAAATTACTATCAAGCATTAGCGGTAAAAAGAAACGGCAAAATTTGACAGGTTTGCATATATCAGAGGTTTCAAAAGTCCAATCATTGTACGCAGATATACCAGTAGTTTCTTATGGTAATCTTCACCGTACTCATGTGCAAAGTTCGAACGTCTCTATGTGGTATCCCTGCGAGTGCAAGTTTTAGTTGTGGGAAAGCACCAGTGTTGATTACCTATTGAAAAATCTAGTTTATTAACCCTCCAGCAGCGGGCGGCTTTTCCAGTGGGTTACTTTTTTAAAATTAGGATTGTTTGATTCCCACCACTTTTTTGAAGCAGAAATAGTCACTTTATTTAATAACAGATTAAAGAATGCGAAAAAAAGCCGAATAATGCGCTTTTAAAACAGTGGAGGGAGTCAACAAATCTGAATTATTAAAAAGTTGTCCACTGGAACGCGAAAATAGCGTTTCCCGTGGCTGGAAGATTAATACGCAAGAAATTAACCCTTTCAGGGGTAAGACTTTTCTGCTCCGATTATGTTCAAATAATTAATTCACACCGCAATATACGAACAAATTTATTTTCAAATAATCAAAAGCTTTTTTTCACATTTATTATGAGATCGAACTTGTACTAAAAAATTACTGGTGCCATTTGAAATTTTGTGCATTAAAATTAACCGTTTGCAGACTGCAAACGGCGCCCTTCAAGGGGTTAAGTGGTATCCATCACGTACATGATAAAAATAGATAGCGCTATTTTTGGCGTATAATCTTGAATCAAATGAGAATGTTTAAACAAGGGATTTTAATTAAAGCACCATACATACCAGATTAAAATTATAAGCTGACTAAAAATTTACAAATTATATCAATTTTAACTGTCTAAGGGGCAAAGTACTTATGTTGCTAAAATGTTAAAATGATTGAATGACACCGGTATTTATGAACAAATTTATATGAAAGCAAGTAAAACCTTTTCTTTGCACACATTATGTAAAGGAAAATTATTCCTAAATGCTGGTGCCACTGCCAATGTGGAATTTGGGAATTAAAATTAAGTGGCATATGAGTCATTCTCTGAAAAGTGGGAATTTTATGTCCCGTGTGTCTTGAATTCATAATTTTAAAATTACAAAAAGAAAAGGTGATTTAAACTATCAATATTAATCAGTTCTACATATAAACTGTAATACTGTTTATTGAAATTTAAATTTGATAAATTTAATGTATTTTTAATGCAAAAATCATTCCCTCTTTATATCCCCATTCACATATGTAGGAAAGAAAATGCTTCCTCTGCATTGCAGCACGTATATTTATAATTTTTTTTCTCAATCCATTAAACACACTTATATACATGTTTAGCCATTTAATTATATTTATATTTTATATAATGCATGAATCAGGGAACTTTTTAATTACGTCCCTAGCATTTGTCGTTATACTCTCACATAACTATAAATTTGCCATTATTTACTTAGTAGAAAGCAGCACATGCTTTTGTATGTCTAGGACAGTGTATACAAGAGTAAAGTGAAGTATCTATGTTGTTGTTTGCTCAAAAACGTTCTTGAACAGTTAATATATGGTTTTGAAGTACTAGATCAATGTAAGTATTTTTATTACGCGTCATTTCCCCATCTATTATAAATTTAATAAAAACTAATGAAATGTCTTTTTATGTTGTTATATTATTAGAAATGTTTTTCAAAAGGTATTTACTAACTGAAAATATACCTAAGACTAATCCCTTTTATATAACATGGTTTTTAGAAGTATTTCGTCATTCCCTCATAATATTAATATGAGGGAATGATTTAAATTGTGAGCGAATGATCTGAATCCATTTATATATGTACTAAACAGTAAAATAAGAAAATCTACTGCAATAAAATACACATTAAAAAACTCATAAGACTTAATTACCGTAAGTAAAGATAATACATTTTTAATTTTTATTATTTTACAGGGAGAAGTTAAAAATAAATTAAAAAAAAATTTGTACTAATTCAAATAAACATTAACTCTTCTAAAAGTTAATGCTTTATCTTTATTTTTTCATTTGACATAGAGTAAAAAAAAATATTTATTGACAGTATGACTTCTAATTATAATTTCTTTTCTATTTTAACCCTTTCGAGGGCGGTGGTATGTTTATGAAACCACTTAATTTTAATTTCCAAGCGCCACACTGGCACCAGACTTTTTATAAACTTTTATCGATTTAACATGCACGTGAAATATAGCATTTTTCATAGTTACAAAAAATGTGTCTTAAATTCCGGTGCCAATCATTTATTTGAACATTTTAGCAATGGAAGTGCTTTGAAATAAAAATATAAGAACTGTGAGATTCAGTTTGGTTCATATTATTTTTTGATAAATATAGCAATAAGGTACTTGTAGGCTAAATTTTGAGATTTTTGATGCAATTTTATTGGGCCGCAATTTTTTTTTTAAACATCCACTTTTCAGAGAATGACCCATATAAAATATACCGGCGCCTTTCAAAGGGTTGAACAATTTTATGCATTAACACTAGAACGCCCGGAAATGTTACGCAAGTTACATAAAAATATTTTATTCCAGAATTTTTATTTAAAATTATTTAACTGATTTATTTAACAAATTTCTATGTCGCTTAAATTTAACTTATTTTATGAAAAAAAATCTGGCTCCAATGGACATTTAATCATGTGGTCGGAGTCGAATCGACTCCTTCCGGGCGTTCTAGTGTTAATATACCTTTTAGAATATGTATCAATTTATAATCTAAAGACGTATTGCTATATCCAGTGGCGACTGGTGACTGCCTTTCTGGTAGAACTAAATGCATGGCTGCCAAATTTATTCTATTGTATCACTAATTTTTTAAAGAAATCTTCTCTTATTTATTGACAAAATCATTTAACCCTTTATGGCTCAGTGCTCGCAACTTCACAAACATCCAACTTGATTCCCAAACGCCACAATGACACTATAATTCTGGTAGAAACTTTTCCCATTTATTATGTATTAGAAAAATAGCTCTTTCTTATTTTCAAATAAATTTGTATGTAAATTCCGGTGTCATTTATTCATTTCAATATTTTCGCAGTGGAAGTGCTCTGCGACAGAAAGGGTTAAAAGGAACAAAAAAGACCGCCGGTATTTCGCGGAGCAGGCGGTCCGCGCGATCGTTCGAGGTACCTGCAAACATCACTACGCTGTCCCGTAACAATAGGAGGCCAACCCGATCACGGAAGATGTCAAAACAGAAATTAAAAATCTAAATGAAATACCGGTAAGACTTAAGAGCTAAATTCCTTAATTTAATACGCGGGGGAACGTTGCGGCTTCGAGATCATTATATCATTTTCTGAAAATAACACTGGTAATAAAAGAATAAATCTCGCAGCCATGCATTTAATACCCCCTAAAAAGCCAATCACGAATCGCCACCGGCTCTACCTTATTTATATAATAATAATTTGTTAAATAAACATGAGAAGAGTAAACGTTATAACATTTAATGCCATAATTATGAAGACACTGTTTATATGTTTGAAAAGGAACGATTTTAACACTAAACGTACCGATATTTTCTTATACCTATTCCTGCCGGAAGGGGTCAAATGACCCCTATATAAAAAGTTGTCTATTTTCCGATGTTTTGCAAAAAATATAACAGTTGATAACACTGTGGTGTATGAATAAAACATTTTTTTTTCAAATAATTATTACAAATTGTCTATTTATTAAAGTAAAAAATATATATATATATATATATAATTAAGAAAAAGGTTAAGAAAAATTAATTATTTCAAGAAATTTGAAAATTTAATAAACAAATATTGTACAAATTTATTTTATGTTCACCACACATTTTTAAGATTATTTCGTTCTCGATATAACCTGAAATGTTCAAACTAGAATCTCACTCGGAGTAAAGTCAATTTCTAATTATACCATCGCACATTAACACTTTCGAGGTCAGTGTCCTTAAAAAAGTCACCTAATTTTAATTCCAAAATTGAGTATCGGCATCACGAATATTCAATTTAAATTTTTCTTTTACAATGTACGTGAAATTAAGCAAGTTTATATTTACTATTCGTTTATAAATTCTGGCGTCAGTCCATTATTTCATCACTTTATAAACAGAATAACTCCGCGTCGGAAAGGATTAACAAATATGATGTAATACAGTAGAATAAATGATGCAATAGCAAAAATACGCTATTTACTAATGTTCTTACAAAAGAAAACATTTATATCTTTATGATTTCACATAAATTTATTCAGGGGTCAAATGACCCCTTGCGGTAGTTTAGCCTAAAATATTTCTTTCTCGGCAAAAAAAAAGTTGTTCGGAGATGAGGTATTTTAAGGAATAATATGATCATATATTTTAATAAAAATCGTGAAATCTATATACGCTAACGTACGTGGCACAGAAATCGCGATTATTTGTTATTATTTAATGGCAACGCCCAAGAAATGCATCTCATTGGTTATTTTTTAAAAGTCATTTGGCAGGATTTAGGCGGAGGTAAATCCGGTTTATTTACTTACGTTTTGCGTTTATTTATTTACATTCTCTCTTTCGCTGCAATTATGGAACTTCACAATATCGTTAGAATTGCCCGTAAAAGATCTCGGCGAATGCTTGAAAGCGGGCAAGAAGCCGTCTTATGAAGAGATAATTGAAATAGAGTGGATAGAGAACGGCGTCAAACACAGAGCATAAGCGATCGCCAAAATAGGCTTAATAACCATCGTATGGGCGAACGCGTTGCTTCTGAAATCCAAATTACTGATTTAAACATTCCGGAGCACAACTATGGATATATCTATAACATCTGTGCCAAATAAATATTATTCAGTGTTTTTTTTATGACGTCCACTCCAGTGTTATAGTGTTCAATGACAGTCCTGGCACAGTTTCTGCCCGGGCAATGCCGGGCGGGTCAGCTAGTATAAAGAAATTTCGTAATGTTTTAGTTTAAGAAATTCAAAAAGGGTCATTTGACTCCTCGCGGTAGCTTTAGCGTTAATAAGAAATATAACCATATTAATTTTGGGGACACTCAGTCATAGGATTCAGCATACCTGTAATAAGTTTTTACAACTATGACATTTACATAGATGTCCAGATATTGTAAATAGCATCCTCAAGCTCCATAACGGAGAGTTGGTGCGTGTCACTTACAAAAAAATAAAAATAAAAATAAAAATCAACATCGCAGTCTATTCATTTTTCTATTATGTTCAATTTTCATATCGGTCACTCCAGGTAGCTAATCAAATAATGGTACATAGCTATTGCTGACGCGCTCTATGTATTAATATATTATCTTTTCAGAAAAGGATCTTTTTATCCTTCTAAAAGAAACAGAAACTATATACTTAAATTTGAGTTTTGGGTTTTAATACTTGTGTATAATTTTAAGTTTATTTTATCAGAAACAATAACTTGATTAGTCTTATATTGAGTTGAAGTTGTACCCCAAACACATAACCGTTTCTTTTTGTTTTGATGGGTCTATTCGATTTTTAAACTTTTTCACAAACCGAGACCATATAATGTGCAAAGCCGTACGGATAAAAGATTGTCCAAAAATAATGGGTTTAAAATTATACTGTAATACTGGTACGATTAAACCTCTCTAAAGTTAGGGGGATATTATATATGCCACTAAATTATATTCTCCAAATGCGACAATGGCACCAGGATTTTGAAATAAAATATTGCTTTTAAAATATACCTAAATTAAAGTTTATAAAAGCTTTTAATTATATTATAAAAATATGTTTGTAAATACTGGTGTCAGTCAATCCTTTCAACATTTTATAAACAAAAGCTGCCCCTGAAAATGTTAATGGGGTAGTATAGGACTCCCTGATGAAAGAAGGATCATTCATAGATCGTTTGGAACTATTGATAAAAAAGAAACTGACATATTCTTAACACTTAAATGCCCATGGTATCATTTATGATACCATCAGTGTTCCCGATTCAATAGATTTTTTTATTCGCATATCCCGTACTCACATCAGAAATTTAAAATGGAAATGTTTGATTTATTTAATAACAGACATTTCGTTATTAATATAACTGAAATTTCTTATTAGATTTTTTTGGTATGAATTACGATTATCTGAATTACGCAATTTCTGGAACGCATTCTTACCTGAACATTTAAGGGTTAAATAGATATTTAAATTCATTTATGATGTAATGTTTTCATATAAAAAAAGCTGGACAACATGGAATTCTAAAAATTTTGTTGATCTCTTTCTCAAATGATGTTGCATATATAAAATTACATTTCTGTAATCATCCTCTTATAAATATTGATATTTTTACGCAAGAATGTTTTTAGAAATCTATATAAAAAACAAGGTTCTGATAAATTGCTGTATGAAATCCCACGGCATTAAAACATGCTATTCAGTTACCAAAGACGTACAACTGTTAATATTTGTATAATCTTCTGTTAACTCGGGATAACGCGCGCATACCCGGGCATGAATGGTCTTTACTTTGTCACTAATAAATACAAATAATAACCGTCACCTTTATGCAAACGTCAAATCTGTGCGCTGAATAAAGTAGTAATTACTATTAAGAAATAGTGTTCCCGGGTTTTCAAGTTGATGCATCCATCCTCATTCACATATGCTGTAATCGATGATTTATATATACTTTCTAGCAGGGTTGCCAATTTGGTCTCCCATTTTAATTCGAAACTTCAAATTCACACCTGAAATTTCGGAGGAAGTATTTTCCCTTTATGTGATCGCTAAATATTTCTCAGTAAATAAGGCATAAAATACTATTCTTTATTTCTGCTACAAACTTGAAATTTCTGAATAAAAATGGAGGCCAAACTGGCAACACTGCTTTATACTTAACCCCTTGAAGGGCGGTGGGATATATTATATCCCCCGTAATTATCAAGATTTTCACCAGAAACTTTTAATTTAAATTTACCTTTCTAACTTTGGTGGAAATGAGTTCAAAAATTTATTTTCCTTATTTTGAAAGAAAATTTTTAGAAAATTCCGGTGTGAATCAACATTACAGAAACGCAATTACTTGCCCCTGAAAGGGTTAAAAACTTACTACATTAAGAAGTAGTGAATTAGGCAAATACAAGACTGATAAGCTAGTTCAAGAAATTATACGTAAATATATTAACCGACAATTCCGTCACTTAATGAAAATTACGCAAGATATATCTTTATCCTGAAAGTAATATTTAAATTAATAGTATGCGACTAGTACAACCAAAAGCCATTGATCGATTCGAGTATGTTTTCTTCCTCTCCAAGGAAAGAAATTAATCAAATTATGTGTCAAAGAACTTTCTCAGCGATGTTGTAGTGGACTGAATTTTTCTTTCTTTATAAAAACGAACAAGGAAAATATGTTTAGTGTCATTTAAGCGGCTTGATAACATATGCAGTCATTCATAATCAAAACTAATGTATCATAAAAATGTAAATTAATATATCTTAAAGAGTTTATGATGAAGGTACAATTATGTATATAAAAAGATAATGTTAGATTACTGAGAGTGCTTAAAATATATACTAATTAAATTCCATAACTTGTCAAACCTTAATTTCAGTATGTCTAAATACGTGATTTTAATATTGTCAGAATTAATTGTGGATAAAAAGCCGTAGTCTCACAGTCCTGGTTTTGGGGCACCACTCTATTCGATGAGTTCTCATTGTTTTATTTAATCTCAGAAATTAAGTCCTTTGCCCTATTTATCCAATTAAATAAGCGTTACCTGTTGGGATACTTTTTTATTGAGATAGCTTGGTTGTTACCACACTTTTCAAATTGTTTTCTTTAGTTTGTCCTTATTCTGTCATTAACCCTCTCACGGGCGAAGTGCCGTAATGCGCAAAATCCTAAAATTATTGAATGACACTGGAATGTAAACAAAAAATTATTTAAAAACGGGGTAAAAGCTTTTCTTTGCGTACTTGATAAAAGAAAAATATTCTTTCAAAAATTCCGGTGCCAATCTGGCATTTAAGAATTAAAATTAAGTGGTCCAAAGTGAACCACCGCCCTTCAAGGGGTTAACACATTACCCGCTGGATTTGCGTTGACGCAGCAGTCAAAATAATGCTTATGCTTAAATTAATTACTTTGTACCACTATTTTAGCATTCCAAATATTGCCTTATTTATTGACAGATATTTGGCTATTTAAATAAAGCGATAATTACCTTCCTAAATTTGCGGTGGCAAACGACTTTCAACAAGAAATTTGAAAATTTTTACTTTATAGTTTTGGCGGTTAATGGGCGAATATTTTTACTTATATCGGCGAAATAAGGCGAATATTTTTACTTTTAAAAAACTGCTATTAACCACTTCAAGGGCGGTGGTTTATTTTTGAGCCACTTAATTTTACATCCTAAATCCCACATTGACACAAGAATTTTGGAATGAAAATTTTTCTTTTATTAACTAGGGGAAGGTGGCCTAAAATGATCCTAGCGGGCAAAACGATCCAAATAGGTTTCCTTCCAAACAGGTCGAGCTATCTACAGGGTAACGCATAAACTAGTTATGCCAAGTGAAAAAGAAGCAATAGCGGTATTCAAGCGATTGCAGAATTACGCGTCTGAAAATAATTCTTTGGAAAGGTGTTTTTTATAACATATGTTGTAATATAAGCACTAACTGTCATATTTATTGAAATGTACAGTCTTTCATGTACAGAAGTATGGCTTGGTTTACTTAATAGTGTATGTTTTTAGATTTGAATTACTCTTGCTAAGTTTGTTATGTTTCTCGGTGTCATCCAGTGATATGACCTAAAATGGGCGACCATGTTGCCTGGTAAAATGATGCATTATGTGGATCGTTTAACAACCATTTCACTGGCTGAAGAAAATCCGTCACCGCGTCCTAGTCATCATGGGAGCCAAATGTGTGACTGCTCCAAACCTTACTCTTTGAGTCCACGTGTTATCCTACCGATCATAATATTCAAATATTCCACTTTATTGTTTTTTCAAAATTATTTGTGACACTTTTTTATTTTAAAATTTACATTAAATAAATTATGTATGATATTTGATTGCAAAAGTTTTTTATTTTATTATGTATTGTCACAATTTCTTTTATATCCTTTATTTTGCCGATAAAAAACAATTGACAATTATTTTTAAATGAAGGGTCATTTTTCTCCTGGGTGAGGGTAAAATGATCCATTGGACACTTTTTCAAATATCTATTTTTTTTTCATTACTCAATTTGGGTTTAAAATATTATTAAAATATGTTAATAATGCAAAATATAGTGTAAAACATTAGAATAGGGACAAAATTTCATTTAAATAGTTATGCTATTTGACACAAGTTTTCCCCTTAACACTCTCGCTGCGCAACCCGAGATTTTCTCGAGGATGCATTTTTTCGTCTAATTAATCCTCCTTGGTTATTCCCACCAGTTATTTTTTTTATTGTAAATTTTGACTTATTTAATCGGAGCATTTTCCCATTTAAATTATACAAAAATTTTTCTTTTGAAAAACCGGTGACAAAAGAATAAAAATTCTGAAAAGAAGCTCGTCGCAAAGCTATTTTGATAAAACAATTACTCAGCGAGAGGGTTAAGGGGATCATTTTCGGCCACATTACCCTGCATGAAAAAGTTTTTACTCATTTTCAAATAAATTTATTTGTAAATTCTGGTGACATTCAATCATTTCAGCATTTTTCGAAAAGAAGTACTTTGCCTCTGAAAGGCAGTGTTGCCAGATTTGGGACTTTTTGAGTTCAGATTATTTGACTGACAACACTTTTTTAAAATAGATAATTCGCCTTATTTTTCAGAATTTTTAATCGTTTTTTTAAAAAAAAAGGCCTAATTTTTCTATCTCAAAAAAAAAAAAAAAAAAAAAAAAAAAAAAAACGGTGACAATCAACAATCTGGGGACAAAAAAAAGTCTCCAATCTGGCAACATTGCTTAAAGGGTTAATCAAGCAATCTGACTAACGAAAACGGTTATACGAATTTGCAACACTGGACCAAAAAAAAGGGAAAACAGAATTTTTGAAATTAATGCTCCTTAAAATTATGGACAGATAAACCATAAAACAACACTGGCTTAACCAGAGCACCTCCATCCGAATACTAGTCTTACGCGCTACCAAAAAATGGCGCATGTCGTAGGCGGATTTTGTTTCAGTCTTAGGACTGTCCCTTGAATTTTAATACCAGTAAGGTATAAGAGTTGTCCTGGCCTTATTTTTCAAAAATTAAATAAATGCGAAGAAATCTTTAAGAAAATAACGTTGTCCAAATTCTAGAGCCCATATAAACGCTGAAACCAACCTGCCTATGACACCAACCATTTTAGTGTCAGAGAGTAGGCTTTTTATTCAGAGGGCCAAGGGCAGGTGAGTGGGGGTCTATGGATGCCAGTATTTCTGTTATTTCGCTTTATTCAATCGGATATTTATTTAATTATATGAACAGATCCTAATATGAACAAGAAACCAGAAAAATTGTTTGTAAAAAAAAAAAAATACAAAATAAAAATTAATGCTCTAATTGTTTCATATACAACGACCACAGCTTTCAATTAATCGGCAGTTTACGATGATATTTAAAAAAGTAAAATTTTTAACGTAAAACAGCCCAAGAGTTGGAAGCTATGGCAAAGACATATGGTCGCCTATGCAGGGTGATTCTAAATTCATGGTAGAAATTTTAAGGGTTGGTACAGGGCACTGTAACAATCATTTATTGTATCGTAATGTATGGGCGAAAGTGACGCGTTGAGTTACAAATAATAGTGGGCCAATTTCGCCCTTTTTTTAATTTCAAAATTCCTCATTCACACCAGAAAATTCCTATGGTATTCTTTACTTTATTTAAGACAGACATTTTATGATTACTTAAAGAGAAAATTCTTCTTTGAAAATTTCTGGAATAAAATTGAAATTTTTGAATTAAAAAAACACTCCATTTCTGTTTCTTTTCATGTATTTCCTGTCTTTGACAGATTTGCCTGTTTTGAGTTTTTTTATTAAATAATTTCGATTTCATACCGGAAATTTTCAAAGAAGAATTTTTTTCTTTAAGTAACCATGAAATTCCTGTCTTTTAGAAAGAAAAGAATACTATAGGAATTTTCTGGTATGAATGACTTATTTTGGTATAAAAAAATAGGCAAATTGGAACCCTGGTGTTTGTACCTCAACTCATAATTTGCCCCCATACATTCCTATACAATAAATAATTGTTACAGTGTCCTGTACCGACACTTAAAATTTGTACAACGAATTTGAAATAACTGAGCAAACATTTTTTGGAATATCTAAGAACTGTACTTACGCTTCCGAAATTTAACGGTAATTCTGTAATCTACGGAAAAATAAAGCTGTTTTCAAAAAGATTTTTTTAATGTAGCATAGTGTTTACCAGGTACAAAAGTATTAGTTTTTTAAATTAAAATATTTGGGTCTTAACATGTTTGATTGCTACCCCGATTGTAAGCTGGAAATTAGAGTAATGTGTTTTTTCATGTGTAGTCAGTTGATTCCAAAGGAAACTAAAGAAAGTATAATAAATATTTTTTTAAGATTTAACCACATTCAGGACGGGCGTTATTTAGCGAAATTTTGATTTTTAATACTAAAATTCCAAATAGTTCTATTTATCCACATGTTAATTCAAGAATTCCGTGATTTTCGCGTTTACATAGTAATTAGCAGACATTATACTTATACTTAAAAAAAAAATCTTTACTATCTGTAATACAGAACTCTCAAGTCTACGATTTTTTGGATACGAGTATGTTAGTACATAAAAAAGTGTTTTATCTAATCGGAATATTCCTGGATTTAAAAGAACAACATGATTATATTGGTATCCAAAAATCCGGAAACTTGCCAAATCTGGTAATACCGTCGGTACCATGCCAAACTATCCAATATGAAAACAGTATTGCCTGTGGGCTACTTTTTTAAATTCAGTTTTCTTGTTTGGCACCACTTTTCTGAAATGGTAAAATTCCCCTTGTTTCCGCCTTAATTAATATGTCATTAAATAAGGGAAATTTTACTATTTCAAAAAAGTGGTTTCAATCAAGAAATCGAAAAAAAAAAAAAAAAAAGGGGGGAGCCCACTTGCAACACTGTTTTCATATTAGATAGTTTGACATGGTATAGAAAAATTATAAACATTATAAACAAACATTAAAAAAATATAATCATCATAAAAATAGCAAATAAAGCCTTTGTGCAAGAATATTAAAAAGCAGAAAAACAACGTTTAAAAATGAACAAATAATACGTAAAAAACTGAAAAAAAGCTGTGCCCAGCCTTGTTTTTTCTAGCACGCTGTGCCTTGCTCTATCTTGCAATGAAGAAGAATCTCGCTAGTAAATTAGAAACAGCTGTTTGTAGCTTTTTACGTATTATTTGTGCATTTTTAAACGTTGTTTTTCTGCTTTTTAATATATTCATGAGTTTATATATAATATACAATACACTATTTATAATGTACGTGAAAAAAAAAAAAAAAGCTTTTACTAAGTTTCAAATAAGTTTGTTCGTAAGTCCTATAGACCATTAACGATTTTAACATTTTAGAAACATAAATACTTTTCCCCTGATAGAGTTGACAACCAAAACTATGGGGTGCAGGTCTTCAAACTTTTTACTGAAAGTAGTTTGCACTCACTAATTCCTAAAAACATTTTTTTTTTTTAAATCACAAAAATTTTGCCATTAAACAAGGCAAATATTTTTATTTAAAATATCGATATCGTTGTAGATAATTTTTATATGCATTTATTTTCACAGTGAGTGGTAATAACCCATTTAGGAACAAAGCTCTGTAATTGCTAAAATGAATGGATGACTGTTTAATTCACGAACAAATTTATTTGAAAATAAATTGAAAAATCTCTATTTCACATACATAGAAAACGGAAAATTTTATACAAAAATGCTGATGTCATTGTGTCATTCGGGATTTAAAATTATCGTAATTTCCGGCGCATAATTCGCGGATAAAACAATCATTTTTCGACCCAGAAATTTTTAAAAATAAAATTTAACTTTTCAGATCGCGATAAATATTTGCCTTCAATTACTAAATAAAGTTTCTGGGTCCAAACAGAATTGTTTGATCCGCGGATTATACGCCGGAAATTACGGGAAGTGGTTTCATAAACGTACCAAAGCCCTTGAAAGGGTTAAAGCAACAATGACGTATAATTGGTTAAAATAAAGTTTTTCTTTTATCTGAAAAACATTGTTAAAATAAAGGAGCCAAATGAAATAAATAGCAAATTTTAAAATATTTTGTACGTGACAAGTTTGTAGATCAGTAGTTCTATAAAGTATTACATTCAAATGAAAGAAAGAGGAAAAATCTCTCACTTCAAGATTTTATCCGGAAACGGGTTAAAGTTGACTTCAAAGAAAGACACCCAGTGGATTTACGGTAATCATTACAGAAAACGTGCCTTGGAATCCTTGTGACAAGTATTGGGTAATCAAAAGAACTTTAAAGTGGCTATATATTTTTTTTCGAAATTTATTTTATCACACTTGTTTAGAAATAAACAAGTTTTTCTTATGTTGATATAGAAAATACTTTATTCAAATATAATTTTTATTTATTTTTTAATACTTCGTGGTACGGGCAAAAAATACAATTTTAAATATAAATGTATAAATATATATTTAAGAAGGGACAGAATTTATAAAATTAGAGGTATTTGGATTAAATTAGTTCAAAAAGAGAGTTTATTTCTTTTCATATTTCTTATATGAGTTTTCTTGTTTGCTCTTCAAAACAAATATTTTATTTATATATCGTAAAACCTGCACAAGACATTGGAGCAATTTCCATTTTGGCCAACAGTATTTCCAAAAAATATTCTTCATCTTAGATGTTTACAATATTGCATTAAATGAAACGTTCAGTGCACAAATCGATTAACTCCCTCACACGAAAATGTTCAGTATAAGTTAAAGTTATTGTAACTAACAAACGTTGTATCTATACAATATTTTTTCTCGGGATATTTTGATTGAACTCATTAATTTTCTTTTAATCAACGGTACTTAAAATGGAGTTAGTCGGATTGTCTTCTGAACCGCTGCCATCGAAATACTCAAGGACACAAGTTGTGACGTCATCACTAATCGACCGACTTCTCACTAATGTTGGAATTCACACCGGAAAATTTTGAATAGCAGTTCTCTTTTATTTTATTTGTGGCATTTTTATCACCATATAAAACAATAATAACTATTTAAACTTACTTGAGATAATTTGGAATATCCCGATAAAAAATCAGCCAGATGTGGCAACACTGTGGCATTCCGCATCTGGCTGAATTTTTATTTTGGGATTCCAAATTCTCACCAGTAAGTTTAAATAGTTACTATTGTTTTATACGATGATAGATTTTCCACAAATAAAATAAAATTGCTATTCAAATTTTCCGGCCTGAATTTCAACACCAGTGAGAAGCCGGTCGATTAGAGATGGCGTCACAACTCGTGTCCTCTGGCCTTGAGTATTTCGGTGGCAACGTCTGAACTCCTCAAATATCTTCAACGAAGTCCGTTTCCACAAAATTTGCAAGAGAAATCTAAAAGGAGAATTGTCGTTTTGAAACAGTGATTTCGAACCAGAGTGATTTCGAACCAAAGTGATTTCTCCATGGTCTGTCGGTAGAGAATAATTTATGTTGAACAAATGATTTCGTTGCTTTCACAAGGATTAATTTTCTCTCAATTCTTATGTCAATAGACTGTGGAAATCGCATCCAATAAAAGATACAGAAACTGATACTTCCAGACGTTTTGCTTTCACATCATTTAGATAAGATTTTTTCAACCAATTGTCGAACTGCCATTTCATCAAGGTCGAGGAAGAACAATGGTTGCGCCAAAATCCTACTTGTAAAAATAATAGTTGTTTCTTATATATTTCACTCTGCTAAATAAAAATATGGTAACGAAATTATTATATCACGTATCATTCTTTTGGTAGGTGGATTTGTTTTTAACCCTTTAATTCCCATGATAGAACACTTTCTAGAAATTACGTTGTTCAGAGAATCTGACGTTACACCAGAAAGTTTCAATAGTTAATTTAGCTTTATTTAAATACGGAATGTCTGTTATTACTTAAAGCAAATATTGCTATTTTGATTTTCTGGTGTTAATTAGGTATATACGAATAAAAAAAGGTATTAAATTCAAAACACTGTCCTTTGCATATATGCAAAGCTGCGCACTAAAGTGTTAACATTAACCCTCTCGCTGCGCAACCCGAGAAATACTCAGGCATGCATTTTCGCTTCTAAATAATACTATTTGGTTATTCCCACCAGTTATGTTTTAGCAAAAACTTTGTCTGATTTAATCAGGACATTTTCTTCGATTACGATAGTCAAAAATTTTTGCTTTTAAGAACCGGTGATAAAGATTAAAAATTCTGTAAAAAAACATTCATTGCGAAGAATTACTTACGCAGCGAGAAGGTTTAGGTATTTTATATCTTACTAAAACATAAGTGGAAATTTTGTAAACCATGAAATGTAGATAATAATAGGTAAATATATGTATAAATATGATTACCCGAGTTACAGCGGCATAAGGAACGAACATATATTAATGGACAGCAAATAGTAAATTCGCACGTGAAACGGGGTGTCATAAAAAGAAAAATGCACGATACAGGTATCAACAAACTAGATTTCCATGCTATATTTTTTCAATTTGATATCTAGACATTGAAAGCATTTTTTCAAGATTTCAATATTATCTAGCATTGCAAATTAGTATAATAATCATTTACTATTTTTTGTTATTATAAAATTGTTTCTCGGAAAAATGGTAGGTGCTGAAGCAATTTGGATAACATATTTAGAATTAGAAATATTAGATCTGTACACTTCACATATTTAGATTGCAGGGAGGATAAATTTTAATTTATTTGCGACCAGTGAAATTGGATAAATGCGGAGGAGTATAACGTCCTATCCCATTAGTCTGGCGTATATTGAAATATTCATGTTTCAAAACATAGCATTACTTCATTGCGACTTAAGTCATAAAAAATCCTTTGGAATGAGATAATCTCATGAAACAATATGACAAGATTTTCAAAATACAAATTATCATTGAAAAACATGTAATTTTTAAATTCTGATAAATTATATATAATACAGCAAAATATATTTAAATAATCAAAAAGTTCAATTTTTCCAGACACATGTATATGAAAGAGCGATATTTTCTGCGCATTTTAATGACACTCTATAACAAAATTCTGTATAATTAATCTGGGTATAACTAGAAACACGTAAGGTGATTCCTATATAAGCAAAACTTAAAATACTAAATCTTAACCCGGCAGGACGGGCGCCGTGAAATGTAACGCAAGAACGGACATGGGGTGTCAGCACACCCCAAACATATTAAATGGCATAAATACGAAAAAAATCTTTAAACTTCTATCTATTAGTGAACTTCATGATAATTACACTCTTTCTCTGAAATATGATAACTGAAATGTTAAATTAATATTAATTTTAAGAATTAATAAACAATAAATTAAAAGCACTCATCTTTATTTTCCTTATATGAAAAACTTAATTTTTCTTCACAATTTTTATTATAATAAAATAGGGGTGGCCAACTGTGGCACGCCGGACACCACTAAAATTTTACAGAAAAAGTCGACTTCTTGAATCGCAGAGATTCGATGATAAGATAAGGCAATGATTACTATAAAATTTTAGTGGTGTGGCGCTTGCCACAGTTTGCCACCCCTGTAATAAAATTATACATTATTGTGCATAAAAATACTGAGATTTATGAATTTTCATAATAATTAGGGTGTATATGGATATGAAACATTAGATTTTTAGCAGTTTTTACTTATAGCTTCAATTTCTATACGAATTTCTATAATCCTACAACACAAAAAAAAGAGTCTGAATTCGCCGTTTTCGTATGCTACGCACGTAAGGTGACCTTGGAGGCAGGTATTGTTGGAACCGATCACTTCGGTTTATAGGGAGAGACAGCAGACGAATATTTTCGGGCGCGGGGTGTTTCGACACTCCACGCCCGAAAAAATTCCTGCCGGGTTAAAGTTGTTATTCTTAAAATGTTAAAATTTGCCTTTTCTTATTTCAAGGTCTCTCTTGAAACACTTTGCACTTTCAGGTGTAAAGTACTTATGTTTCTAAAGTGGTGAAATGATTTTTTTTCCACGAACATTATAAACAAAAAATTTCGTTAAAAAATACTGTGGCATTCGTAGATTAAAAATAGGAGGTATGGATTTATTTTCCACCACTGACCCGCCCTTCAAATTTTTTAACTTTTCAGGGGCAAAGTACTGCTATTCGTAAATAGCTGAAATGATTGAGTAGTACCAGAATTTACAAACAAATTTATTTCCAAGTACCGTAATTTCCGGCGTATAATCCGCGGATCAAACAATTCTGTTTGGACCCAGAAACTTTACTTAGTAATTGAAGGCGAATATTTATCGCGATCTAAAAAGTTTCATTTTATTTTTAAAAAATTCTGGGTCGAAAAATGATTGTTTGATCCGCGGATTATACGCCGGAAATTACGGTAAGTCAAAGATTTTTTGTCGCGTAAGTAGAAAAATTTCCGTTCCTAAGTTCCGGTGCAATTCGTCATTAATGATATATTTCTATTGTACAATGCCAAATATTTTAGTAAAAAAAAGTGGTGTCGGGTGCTTATTTTTAAGTTATTGTGTCAAAAGAGGAAACAGTTAACATCTTGAAGGGTGGTGGGCTATATTATATCCCACTTAATTTTAATACAGATTTCCACCAGAAATTTTTTATTAAATTTTTCTTTTATAAATTTGGTGAAAAAAAGTTGAAAAATTATTTTCCCTTATTTTGAATTTTTTTTCGAAAGTTCCAGCGCGAGTTCAACATTACAGAAACGTAATTAATTGTCCCTGAAAGGGTCAAGGTGTTAAGAACTTCTTTTGTAAAAAGAAATTTCAATCCATGACAGAAATTTCGATAGGTAATTTGTGCTTTATCTAATAACAGGCTTTTTGTGATTACATAAAATAAGAATTTTTCTTTCGGAATTTCAGAGTAAAATAGAAATTCTTGAAATGGTCTCATATTATCTCTTCAGATGCAAACGCATATTCTTAACTTTAATTCTTTATTCAACATGGATATTCTTACCTGTAATATCCATGGATTTATGCAATATAGATATATTTTAAGAATGAATCTAAGCATGTGTATATTTAAGCAAAATTTATATTTTAAAATTTTTGGAGATAGTTTTTTTCTTAATTCATCTATGCATAAAATTAAGTTGTTGAAGCAGTAAACATATTTAGAATTATTCTTTAAATACCAATATAATAAATAACGTCTAAGAATATAATGCAAATATCAATTACTTTTGGAGATATCTCAAGTGCAATTCTAGAAAAAACTTCATTTTAAGACAAATACCTTTAATGCCGGGGTGTTAACACTAGAACGCCCGGAAATTTTACTCAAGTTTCATAAAAATATTTCACTCCAGAATTTTTATTTAAAATTATTTAACTGAGTTATTTAACGCAATTCTTCGTCGCTTAAATTTAACATATTTTATGAAAAAAATTCTGGCTCCAATGGGCATTTAATCATGTGGACGGAGTCGAATCGACTCCTTCCGGGCGTTCTAGTGTTAAGGTGTGGCCTGCGGATATCACTAATTTTTCAAAGAAATATTACACTTTGTGAATAGCAGAGATTCGATGAATAGCTAAGGCACTGATTTCTATAAAATTTTATTGGTATTATTCGGGCCACAGTAGGACACACCTGGTCTAACCTTTTCAGGGTCAAAGTACCTCTGTTGCTAAAATGATTGATTGACACCGTTATTTGTTTGAACAAATTATATCAAAGCATATAAAAAATTTTCGTCGCGAACGGTATACAATGCAAAATATGATGCCTAAATTTTTGGGACAATGTTTTTATAAAGTACGTGAGGAAGAGCTTTTGTATGTTTTCAATTTTTTTTTTTTTTTTTTTTTTTTTTGTAAATTCCGGTGCCATTCAATCATTTCTGTATTTTACTAATAAAAGTACTTTGCCTTTGAATGGGATAATAAAAAATACACAGGGTGCAAAGGAAAGTCCCTTTAACCTGAAAGTACTTGCAAACGGAGAGAGCTACAGATATGCAAGTGAGGTAACGGTATAGTAAAGCGACTAGGCCGACCTACTGCAAACGACAGAAGCCCTCCTAGTGGCGAAATTTGAAAGATAAGTATTGCAAATCGAAAACGAAAAGAGAGCAAAATTTCCAATTAGAAAGTTTTAGAGCATCAACTAATTAGTACGAAGCGACATTTAGTTCACACGGATAAGATAAATCGTCGCCTGTATGCCCAAAAACGTCCGAAATCGATGAGTGACGATTCTACTTTGCATATTCACATTTCGGAAATGTAGCAGTGCCCAATTGCAAGTTCTGACGTTGTACTGTAGTGCAATGTCTGTAAAAATTTAATTTACAATGCATTTAAAATTTTAGTTTAATCCCTTCAGGGGCAGAAGAATTCTGTTCGTAAAATGATGAAATAATTGACTGACACCAGAATAGTCAAACGAATTTCTTGGAAAATAGAAACCCACTAATTTGCACTTTCATTAAAAAGCAAAATTTTATTAAAATATTCTTGGTGTCACTTCTCAGTTTTGAAATTAAAATTAGGCAGCTAAAACCGTCTAGCCACAGCCCTTGAAAGTGTTAAATCTTTGTCGTCGTATTGAAGAGGCTGGCAATAGACGTTCCATGCTGAGAAATGTGCATGCAAATTTACTCTCACGAATACAAATGTACATCGTGAGCAATGGCGAACTTTTCGAACATACTGAATATTAACTTTTTATCACTGTGAGACAATTTGTCTTTTTTGTATTTTTGTGCGATGTTATAAAAATTTATTGAGATAAGTACGTGTTTGTATAATAAATTGTGCGTATTTCGCCATACTTCTGGCTATTACATTCAAACGTTTACACAAAATAGAGTGCATCGATTTCGGACATTTTTTGTATATACAGGCGAAAATTTATCTTATTCATGTAAATAAAATGTCATTTCGTACTAATTAATTGATGCTCTAAAACTTTCTCTTTGGAAATTTTGCTCTATCTCTTTTCGTTTTCGAATTGCAATGGCTATCTTCTATATTTCGTCACTAGGGTTGCTGCTGTCGTTTGCATTAGGTCGGGCGTAGTCGCTTTACTATACCGTTACCTCACTTGCAGATCTGTAGCTCTCTCCGTCCGCAAGTATTTTCAGGTTAAAGGGACTTTCCTTTGCAACCTGTATATTTTTGAAACATATTGAATTATGTAAATTACGATATTCAACACATTTCTTACACGAAATGCTTTTTACCGCGATTTTCTGTGATCGTATTAGATTCTCCGCCCTCTTCTTTAACGAAATTGTGTTTCTGTAATGTCGAATTCACAACGGAATCTTCAAAAAAATTTAATGCAAATAAGGAAAAGCAATTTTGTGACCTTTTTACAACCAAAGTTACAAAAGTAAAATTTAATAATTTTTTTCTGGTGCAAATCATCATTAATCGTATGCAGTGCTGCCAGTGGGCTACTTTTTTTAAATTCAGAATTTCTGATTGGAACCACTTTTTTGAGATGGTAAAATTCGCCTTATTTAATGACATATTAAGTAAGGCGAAAATAAGGGGAATTTTACCATTTCAGAAAAGTGGTGCCAATCAGAAAATCTGAATTTTAAAAAAGTAGCCATACTTACCAACCTCCCGCTTTTTTTTAAACGAAGAAACATACTTTCAACCAGAATATTTATTAAGCTAAATGTATCTTGCTACGATGTGATAGTTATTCGAAAACTAAGTCCTTTCATCTATTAAATAAAATTTCTGGTTTGAAGCATTTTTGATGATTTTAAAAAAGTGGGAGGTTGGCAAGTATGAATAGCCCACTGGCAACACTGATCGTATGTGGGATATAATATATTCCACTGCCCCTCAAGGGGTTAAAAAGATCTCCGGTACCAGATATTTTATTTAAAATTCTACAACTCATTTACACAACTCTTTTTTTTCTTTTTGGTTTAAGTTTTATGTATTTTATGAAAACATTTCTGGTTTAAATTGACATTTAATCATTTCGTCAGAGTCGAACCGACTCCTGCTCATGTTTGCCAGTTTGGCCTCAATTTCTATCCCAAAATTTAGACTTCATACCGGAAATTTTTAAAAAAGAATTTTTAGTTTATGTAATAAAGAAAAGTTTGACATAGTAACGGATAGGGACAGCTTAATGCAACAATGTTAAAACTTCGATTGCATAACGATATGGGGAAAAAATCAAAAAATCCCTAGCCGGTTTCGGCACGTTGTTTTGTTGGTGTTGATGTTCGTTTGTACTTGGTATTTGTCCATGTGTTTTATATTTTATTGTGTGTTTATATTTTATTTTTCTCATACTTTTATTACAATTATTGTTATTATTATAATTTAATTTATTAATACTTAAAGATCATGCATTATAATTATAAATATTCTAATATTAAAAATATCATGAGATGCTCTCATTATACATTTTCTATAAAATAGGAACTGAAATGATAATAAAATTAAAATATGTTTAGCTCAATGTATTAATTAAAAAAATTAACTGTGCCCTCTCAATTGGGATTTTTTTATATGTAGAACAAAGAAATATTTTATATTAAGAACAGAAAGAAAACAGATAGTAATAGCTTTTAAACCTGTCTAAAGTAACAAAAAAAATATGAAGCCACATTGACGTATTATATATAATAGTAGTTACATCTACATAATTATACTTAGGGAACAAGTATTAAATTATGTATATTTTAATTATAGAAGGATATGTTAGTTAAATCATATTTATTATTTTCTAAAGCCTTGACTGACGGAAATCAAAAGATTTAGCTTAAGAAATAATAATTTTATTATATCCCTTGGAGACTAAATTGTTATAGCCATAAAGCAGTTGAAATGCCACATACATATCCCTATCAATTTATTTATATGTAATGAGTTACGTATTAAATAACATTATCATAGCATAAAAGATGCTTTTAAATTTTAAAAGTAAAAGGTTGTAGATATTTCTTTACTTATACTTCTACAATGTTGGAAAGATTATGTTCTAATGATTTCGTTTTTAATATTGTTTTTAAATATTTTGGATAGGTGACGCCAGCAGTAATGCGAAAGTTTATTTTATTCCTTTGCTTCAAACCTGGTTTAAAGAAATCCCTACGAGATTTCTTTCTTCCTTGTTCTATAACGGAGGCGCTTTTTTAACATTGTTGCATTAAGCTGTCCCCATCCGCTACTGTTTGACATTAAACAAACATAAAAATACTTTTCGAATTTCCTGGTGTGAATCCGAATTTTTTAAATAATGGTGGAGGCCAAACTGATGATTTAGATGATGTGTAATTTACTGTAACTGTAAAGCAGGGGTAGCCAACTGTGGCACGCCTCATACCGCTAAAATTTTACAGAAAAAGTCGACTTCTTGAATCGCAGAGATTCGATGATCAGAGAAGGCAATGATTGCTATAAAATTTTAGTGGTGTCGTGCGTGCCACAGTTGGCCACACCTGCTGTAAAGTAACGGCTAACTACAACGACATAGTGGAAAAATTTCCAAAGATTTTAATAAATATATTACTTTTTAGTAATTTTAAATTCTAGCTCTAGCTAATCACCCTGCTCCTGCTGGGTATTCTTGTTGTGACCCTCTGCCTACCAGATATGTCCAATGTACCTCAGAGATATATTCAAAATATGTATTCAAACTGGAAATGTTCTTAAATAAACTAAATGTGTAAACCAGTGAGAATAAGTAAATCAAATAGTTTAAAACAAAAATTCAAGTGTAGAATATTTTTTAAAAACTTGAGTTAAATTTCCGGAAGTTCAAGGATATACTATAAAATTTCTTTCAAAAGTTTTAACCCTTTAGTGCGCAGCTTTGCATATATGCAAACAGCAGTGTTTTGAATTTAATAGATTTTTTATTCGCATATACTTAATTCGCAAGAGAAAATTAAAATAGCAGTATTTGCTTTAATTAATACAGACATTCCGCATTGAAATAAAGCGAAATTAACCATTGAAACTTTCTGATGTAAAGTGAGATTCTCTGAACTACGTAATTTCTAGAACGTATTCTATCATGGGAATTAAAGGGTAAAAGGTTAAGTTTTATAAAATAAATAATTATATAAAAAAGGTATTTGGACACATACTTATTAAAACATTTACTAATTTGCAATATTTTAGCATAAAACAGCCATACATGAGTAAATTTTACTTATATTGCAGATGTGGAACAGAAGAAAAGATTAGTGTATTACATGAAAAATGTATCTCTGATTTTTTTCATTATCTTTCCCGTGTAATAAACCTTTCAGAGAATCATATATAATTTTTTCGAAACAAAATAAAAAATCGCACATTTAAGGGTTAAAATTGGGTCAATTGTATGCAGGGCTTACAATGGTCGGTTCTTTGAAAACTAGTATTTTTAAGAGACAAATTCGTTTTATTTTTTGGCAACAATAGCAACGAAAACGACCTAGAGCTAAGTTTCGACGGAAATTATATTAAAAAAAAATTCTTTGCAAAAAAGGTGGTGTTAAAAAAAAACTGGAACGCGTGGAAGCAATGAGTTTATGATAAAGAAGTATTTTATGTCAAAAGGCTGCAAACTTTTACGCATGAAAAATTTCATTGCTGGATATAAGGATTGAAAGCAAGAAAAGGAGGAGACATATAGTGTTACGTCTACCAGTTGCGAATGAAGCAACTGAGAAGGTTGTCACAAGATGGCGACTGCTTTTTTAAAATTGGGGCTACAGCAAAGCGATATAAGTAAGCGTCCTATCTTAAATGGGAGAGGTAACCGCAATATTAAAGGCGACGTCACATCAATCAAGGTCGCACGCCACGTAGCGGACTGGGTTAAATTACAGGAAGATGCCTAACTGTTTTCTTACTTCACACCAGTAAAATTTTAAAGTTTTTTCACCATGATTAATAGCTGAAATGTCTCTGACCAGGTGAAGAAAACTTCGTTTTGTCAAGTGCATCTGGACGTCCCTTTCGCTACGCCGTTATTGTGCGATAAATGTTTAAAGATTCAGAAAATGTGCGCGGATGGTAATTATTCTGTCATATATGACGCCACACTAAAAGCCCACGTATGTGGATTATTACCCCGTCCACAAGATGGCGCAACTGTGTTAATTTACGCCCGATTTCAGTATTAAGTTTCTCCGCTTACTTATATCGCTTCGATCTACAGTTTCAAAATACCGCCTGGGCAAACTTCCCAACAGTATAATTGAATAGAAAATTTTACGTTGGTTAGGTATATTATTCATGGAAATATTGTCTCTCAAATATTTTCTGGTGTCGGTTTGACATTAAAAATAATCAGATTGCATCACCGGTTGTCACAATATGGCAGAAGCGAAGCACCTGACTTCCGCAAAAGTAATCATACACTGGTTAAAATTAAAATATTTTTCCTCCCTTATTTATGAATGAAATATTACATTAATAACGCCTTTAAATACGAAGAAAATTGTTGTATACATTTACTGGTGGACGCTACGACCGGAGGTAATCAGCCCTTGCGAAAGCGGTTACATAGCTCCCAATTTGTACGGATTTTTCTCACCACTAAAATTTAATAGTTAATTTTACCAATAACAATCGCCGAATTCTGACGATTTCTAACGATGAAACAAGACAAAAATTACTATTAAATGTTATTGGTAATAAAAATCCGTACACGTTGACAGCTATACGGTTACAGTTGAAGCTTCACTATTTTAACCCTCTGTCTACCAGAAGGGTCCAATGGACCCGACATGTACATTCAAAATATTTATTCAAACCAGAAATTTCTTCAAAACAAACTAAATGTATAAATCAGACAATAATAAGTTAAATAAACAAATTAAATAGTTTTAAGTAAAAATTCTGGTGTAGAATGTTTTTATAAAACTTGAGTAAAATTTCCGGTAGTTCTAGGGTTAAGGATATGCCAGTTCCTTTCTATAAATGGTTCCATGGAAAGCACTCCTTTTACGATAGTGTTAGCTTCAGTACTAGATTTCGACATTGGCGTTAGAGACAACAATTGTGTCAAAAATTGTTATAGAAATCAAAGTCCATTTCCACTATTGAAATGTAATGGGAAGTTTATGAATCAGATCCTAATAAAACCTGAGCTGAATATTTGGGTTCGGAAAGCTTTCATTTGACAATAATCTTTTAATTATTGTTAACCACGAATGCAAGATACGTCGTTATTCAAAAGTGCTGTAATTGTATGAAATTTGTAATGCGTTTTGTTTTAAAAATTCAGAAAATGGTGCTGTGTTATGTTTATGAATCTCGAAAACCAAACTTTTGAGAATTAGAGAGCAGTTTGTTATCGTAACGCTTTAGGGCAAAGTATGTCTGTTGCTAAAATATTGGAATCATTGAATGTCACCGGGATTTAGAAAGAAATTTATTTGGAAATCCTTAAAACTTTTTTTTTTTTCCACTTACATTATAAAAGGACAAATTTTATAAAAAAATACAGGTGTCACTGTGACATTTGGAATTTAAAATTAAGTGCGATGTTTATGTCCCTCCAACCTTCATGGGGTTAAGAATATTTTTATGTTAATACGTTAAATGATATTTCTTTAAATAATCTCATTAACTCTTTACAAACAAATTAATTAGAAAATTAAAACTTCCTTATTTCCACGTGCATTGTAAATAAAAATTTTCAATAAATATTCTGAGTGCCAGTACTCTGAAAATTAAGTATATTTTTTGTGGACACTGCCCGCTAAAGTGTTAAAAGAAAACTGAAAAACGTAATATTTATGATATTTCTTTTCGTTTTGTCTGAAGATTTTGTGGAAAATATACAATCTAATTTCGCAAATTCCAACGTGGGACGTACGTCCGAAAAACGGACAATTTGATTTTAAGTGGGTGATTTCGGAATAGTCATTAACCCATATTTAGTATTAATCCCTGAACTGTTTCTTTTTTTAACACAATAAATTGAAAATAAAGAGCCGGTACCAAATCTTTTTTTAAATTATTGGTGTTTGTACATTCGAAATAAGTACGGATTTAACAAACCAAAGATTACAGTTAAAATTAAGTGATACCCAAAATTTTTTAGCATGGAACTATTAATAAAGAGGAATTGACATATTCTTAAAATAGTGAAACTTCAACTGTAACCGCTTTCGCAAAGGCTGATTACCTCCAGTGAAATCTTCCACCAGTAAATTTATATAGAAATTTTCTCCGCATTTAAAGGCCTTATTAATACAAAATTTCAGTCATAAATAATGGCAGAAACATATTTTCAATTTTACTGGTGTAAGTTTACTTTTGCGGTAGTCAGACTCTTCTTTTCCGCCATACTGGGACAACCGGTGAAACAAACTTAATGTTTTACGAGTCAAACTGACACCGGTAAAAACAAATAGAAGTTTTTAACATATTTGTGAGAAAATATTTCCGTGAATAAGACGCTTAAGTAAGATAAAATTTTCTACTCAATTTTTCCGGTGAGAAGTTTGCCCCCGGCGGTATTCAGAAACTGTAGATTCGATTTAGAAAAAGCAGCCGCCATCTTGTGACAACCTCCATAGTTACTTCAATCGCAACTGGTAGACAGTACACTGTATGTTCCCTCCTCTTTATTCATATCTCCATTGTTTTTAGGCTAATGTCAGACGAACGTCTTTTTGCACGATTTTTGCGTTACGTATTATCCCTAGACACTGCTAGCGGAATTGTGTAGGGATAATACGTAAGGAAAAAAGCGTGCAAAGGACGTCCGTCTGACATTAGCCTTAGTATCAACATAGCAATCTCTTTTTGCCCGAGCGGCAGTCGGGCAAAACAGTTAAGGGGTTAAATTCTTTTTTATAAATTTTTGAAAAAAGATCAACTTTGTAGTCTAAAAATGCAACACAACATCTGCTAAATTAGAAAATAATATGAAGAAATAAGTTTTTTTTTTTTTTTTTTTTTTTTTTTTTTTTTTTTTTACTTCATTTTTAAAAAGTTCTCATACATAGGTGGAAACTGCAACTACAACTACAACCAGAAGAAACGTGCATAATCTGTATTAAAATTTTCCGACTCATTCTTTAGTATTTGAAAATGTTTCATAAATTTTCTTGATACTTCCGTATTTTAGAATATTTCAGCATTTTTTCGGTTATTTATAGAATGAGCCTTCTGTTTATATTTAATCTACAATATCTCACATAAGGAAACTTTAATTATTGGGACTACTACTACTTTATTTCAAATGTATTTTAATCGTCTAAACAAAGTTATAGCAATTATTTAACTTTTTAAGCCCTGACCCCGCACAATTGTGAGGGTGATACTAAAGTAAAAGAGAATGACTATTTCCTGTCTTTGTAAGATTTAAAACCAAATCTGCACATTTATATGAATTAATTGGCTTCAGATATTTTGATAATACAAAACTAGGGGGCATCAACTATAATACAGGGTTAGATTTTCAGCTTTTAAAAAGAATATATCATCTGGCAGCAACAAACAAAAAGTATGTACTGTCGTAATATCTTTTAAATATGATTTTTAGTGTTTGCTTAGATTTAATTTTTTTTCATATACTTTATTCATGATTTTAAATGATTTTGTCTTTGATAAATTTAATTAGGTTTTACAAATGTTAAAAAAAATGACCCGCCAATTGGGCGAGTCCGGCATTTACCACTACCAAAATGGGTACAATTCCTAATATATATATTTTTTAAGTGATTTTTTTAAATTATATTTTTAGCAATTTATTTTTCCTTAAATACATTATTAAAGCGGATTCATTTTAAATTAATAGATTTGTACTATTCATGATTTCTATTTAAAATTGATTGTATCAGATGTATCATATGCACATGTAATGAACACTATGTTTCTGCTCCGAGTTACAGATGTCATATATGATTTATAAGTTTTATATGAGTTATATGCATATCACGAGATAGATTTTTTAAGTTTGATAAATTCATTCCATTTTGTCGACACAGCAAGTAAACCATCAGGAATAATAAATAAATTATGGAACGTTCTGCAAATGCTTGACAGATTCCGTAGTGTCTGCTTGAATTTACCAGGATCAGGGTAAATTTTCTATAGATGAGCAGACGATTCCATTTTTTAGGACGTGCTTCAGTAAAGAGGTATACAATTAACAAACCACACTCTGCTGTAACAGTATCACCTGGGATAGTTTTAAATTTTGTAGTATTCCAATAGGAAAGTACAGACCTGGTCCACAAGAATCTGGGCTTAGGACCTGCTGTAGTCCTTACTCTAGTTCAGAACTAGTTTTATGTACTTCGATCAGTATTTCAACAAAATACCGCCGATGGAAAAACTAAAAAAAAGAAATTTGAAGGATCAGACACAATCCAAACAGAGTGAAGGGCATACCATTTGTCAACGGCTCTTAAGAGGAGTGTGAACATTGAGCACATCTCAGAAAATGAAATTGTAGTGGTCTGTCTAAAAACAAAAATTGTTTCAAACATTTTCATTGTGGCTGATGAAAATTATCGCAATAAACAACAGCTTTTTTGCTTAAACTTTTATCTTTAGATATTTGCACAAATAATCCCAAACTACACAATTGTGTAGATTTAGCCTCAAAACGGCGGCATTAAGACCGAACCCGCACAATTCTGCGGGTTCTCCCTTGGCATAACTTGACATCGGGTTTTATTTTTTTTATTTTTTTTCAATCGATAATATTTTTTTTCGATAAGGGGAAACCACCCAAACTTTTAATTTCTACGAAAAAACTCCCGGTCTTAACGGGTTAACCCTTTGCACTCCGACATTATCTTTCTCTAAAAAAATTGTTTTTGGCACGAATGATAAAGGAAAATAAAACTTGCCTTATTTAATTAGAGCATTTTTGAAATTTTGTACTTCAAGGAAACTTCTTTTAAAAAAGTTTTGCCGACCGAATAAAATTTGTGTAAGAGACACCGGGATCCAAAGAGTTAAATTGAATAAATCCAGAAATTGTGATTGCAGGAGGATTTTAACTGTAAATTTCTTCTGAGACTGCTTTAAACCCTTAATTCTCGTTCCCGTCATATTCACGGGCTGTGTCTTTTATTCAGATTGTTTGATTCCCACCAGTTTTATAAAATAGTGAATTTGGCTATATTTTAGTAACGTTTTGCCTGTCATTAAATAAGGTGAATATTTCTTTTTCATAAAAGTGGTGCCAATAAGCAATTTGAATTTTTAAATCGTAATTTAATTCGAGCGTTAAGGGGTTAAGCCACATAGAATGTATACACTACCAGCTATACGTTTACAAATTTAAAATTGTAACATTCGCGAAGATCAATTAGCAGTAATGGGGGTAATGTTAGATTTCTGACAGATATGAAACTTATGATGGGGGATGAAATAGAATAACTTGAAAATTATATGAAAGATAAAAATCCAGAAATGTTCCTTGTTCATTGTGTTGTTTATTGTGATATCTTGTTGTTAACCCATTCTTGACCACGGGTGCATATATCAGGGCTGCCACAGACAGCTATTTTTTTAATTCTAACTGGCACCAGTTTACCAAAACAGAAATCCTTAAGAAACACATTGATAAAATTTGCAAGAGAGATATACTTCGAAATTTGTATCAGAAAAGTACTGGTGCTAACAGAATTTAAAAATAGTTGCCCGTGGCAGCCCTGATAGACGCACCTTGAAAAAGTGCATGCAAAATTTGTTTATGGCAACTGTAATAAAGAAAAGTAATATTTGCCTTATTTACTTAAAGCATTTTCGAAATTATGTAACTGAAGTTTTTTTTTTTTTTTTTTTTTTTTTTTTTGTGTGTGTGTGTGATGTCCACAGAATAAAGTTTGTGTAAAAGACGGCGGTCCCGAAGGGGTTAAAAAAATCCCACCCGCTTTTAACCCCTTAATTCTCTCTCCCGTGATATTCACGGGCTCTTTCTTTTATTCAGATTGTTTCATTCCTACCAGTTTTATAAGATAGTGTAATTGGCTTTATTATGGTATCATTTTACCTGTCATTAAATAAGGTAAATATTCCTTTTTCAAAAAAGTGGTGCCAATGAGCAATTTGAATTTTTAAAACGTAATTTATTGCGACCGCTAAGGTGCTAATAAGGCATTAAAATCTATTATAAAATCTATGAGTTCTATTATAGCTAATGACTACTTTAACCATTTCAGGGGCAAAGAACTTCTATTCTTAAAATACTGAAATGAATGAATGACACCGGAATTTAATAACAAATTTATTTGGAAATAAGAAAGGCTTTTCTTCACATACTAAATAAAAGAAAAAAAATCGATAGAAATTTCTGGTGCCAATGTCCCATTTCGGAATTAATATTAGGTGTCCAAAAATAAACCGCCACCCTTGAAGTGGTTAAGTGCTCTTTTTTTTATAAATTTTGTTAATTTAAAATGCAGACCATGTAAAATTTCTCTTTCACACTGTGGTAAATTAGACGAGCGAAAGCAAAATCTTGTTGGTGTAAATACAGCGTGTCCGAAAATTCCCAGACACATTTTAAAATGCAATATAAAATCAAGTACTTGTTGTAACAGGAGTGCGGTTTTGACTAAAATGCTTCTCCTGATGAAAAGTTTTCTTCGAGCGAATGAAAATCATGAGTTCCAAATTTTGATCATACATTTTACTTCCTGTATGTTTGCTTTCAAGCTTGTGTTTTTTTTTTTTTTTTTTTTTTAGATTAATTCTGACGTTGTGACACAAAACTGGCGACTCGAACCAGAATTGTATTCATAAGATAAGTTAAACGTATGCAGCACAAAAATAAGCTAATTAAATACGTTAAATAATTTTAAATAAAATTTCTGGTGCGAAATATGTTTTATAAAACTTGGGTAAAATTATAGGCGGCTCAAGCTTTAAGCTAAAAAAGTTTTTATTGAAGTGCATTTTCTAAGAAATGTTTGTATGCTACAATCTTTAAAAAAAACTATTAGATATTTCTATAAACAAGCCTAGGAACGGTTCCATTTTTTGCGACATTTTACAATTACCAATCTATAATCTTCGTGGTCGATTTGTGCAACACTTGCAAAGGTCGATCACGAAGTAGATTGCTACAACATTTGTAAGAGAAATCAAAAATGAAAATGATTCTTTAGATGTAGCGGATGCTGAAAAATACGACTATAAGGCCTGCTATAAATGAAAGTAAACTCCTAAAATAAAAACAGGTGTCGTACTTGAAATTTCAAGACTAAGGAAATTCTTTGTCACAGTATTTTCTTATAGAAAATATCTTCTTAAACAAGGAGAAATTTCGCTTGTTTAACCTAGATTTATTTTTCTATAAAAAATTCTGATATTTTACGTACGACCCCTGTAATTTTTTTTAAAGCATGGATGCGGTTAGTTATCAATTTTCTTAATCACTATTTCAGAATAGAGTTCTTCGATTTAATTTTTCACACATTTTCGGGATTAAATACGGCGAAGATAATTATTCGCAAGCATTGACGCAAAAAAATGATAACCGTTAATCACTGATGGGAAAATATATATTTATTTATATTAATTATAATTTTATTTCTGATTTAAAGTTTTTGTTAAATTACTAGTGTTAGCAATTATTGCTAATAAATATTGTTCGACCGGAACGTCGGGTTGTGTTGGGAAAATCAATTCGCACTGGAAAATTCTGCCCGGTAACTATTAGACATTAGATATCGGAATCAATGTCTAATAATTAAATGATATCATTTTCCGGTGCGAATTGATTTTCCCAACACGACATGACTTTCCCATCGACCCAATATTTTGAAAATTTTGAAAAACAGTACGTCGAATCCACTTTCTTCTTATTTTTGTGACTGAGTGAGCTTAGTTTATTATACCGCATTTATTATCTTAGCTTGTATACTTAAAACTTCATCGTCGAACACGCATTACATACAACCCTTCAAACTGTTATGGATCACTGTTTTCGAATATAAAGTTTGGCTTTGCTTAGTTTAGAAATTCTGCCATTACACAAGACAAGCTTTACAAATTTAAATTTAACTGGGCTTAATTTAATTTCTGCAGGATTGTCAAATATGTCCAGAATTGCCAATGTAGAATACCTCTGCGTCTACAGAAAAAATAGATAAAATAGGTTTTCAAATGTCTTATGCATTTTCTAAATATTATATTTAAATACGTTCTGCTTCATATATTTTCTGTTTAAATATTTTCATTTTCTGTTTGTTTATAAAGTTTAGTTTTGCTTAATGCTAAAATTCTACCATTAAACAGGACAAACTTTACAAATTTAAAATTTTGCCGTGAAAAATTCTGCAAGATTGGCAACTTTTGTCCGAAAGGTCAGTTAGAATACATGTGCGTCTGTGCACAGAAATTTGTTAAACTGGGTTTCCAAATGTCTCATGTATTTTCTAAATGTTATTAAATACCTACTTTCATCACGTTAAACAATGAATTTTCGTTTCCATACTTTATTGTAAAGTATTTCATAAGAATGCTTGACGCATGCATTTTCTTTCTCGTTTAAACCCCTTGAGGGGCACCGGTATATATTATATACCGCCTACGATTAATGAAGTTATACACCAGAAAAATTTTATTAAATTTTACTTCTCTAACTTTGGTGGAAAAAAGCCGTAAAATTGCTTTTACTTATTTTGAAATAAAATTTTTCAAAGATTCCGGTGGGAATTCAGCATTTCACAAACGTAATAGCTTGCCCCTAAAGGGGTTAAATATGAAAATGATGTTATAGAAATTGGTGCTGCAGTATTGAGATAAAATTTAGTTAAAACAAAAATATTTAATTTAAAATTTTGAGCTTTAAATATTTTTAATTAGAGGTAGTCATACGGTTTACAAGGCGACAACTGTTACCAATTTTACTGAAGCATCTTCTTATTTTTCAAAATTTTTGTTTCTAAATAAATCATTCTATTCAGTACAGAAACACTGTTCCTGCGGTCCTCAGATTTTACACTTCTACTTTAAGTAGACAGCTAATTCAGTTGGAAAAGTGTGAGACGCGCTTTCGCGGATTCATATTTAAAGTTTCGAAAAAAAATTTGAGAAAAACATCATAATTTTTTTATTTCTCGAAATGTAACATCCAAGTTCGAAACTTTTCAAACTGAATAACAGGGCTCTCAAATCTTCCATCTTTAGAATATAATTTTTTCGAAGCAAAATCTTCTTTTCGTATGTTTCTTGCAAATGTTGTAGAAACTTACACTAATATTTATTTCGATTGCAATTTTTGAAGTAACCTGCCATGTAAATATTTCTTATGAAATGCTGATATTAAAATAATGGACCATTTTGTATCCCTGCAATAAACGAGAAAATACTCGCTTAAATACACTGTACCTTAGCTAAATTTGCTGACAGATCTTTATTTTTTACAGGCAGATTTTATACAGACAAGGATTTATTAACCATTTGCACTGCACTGACACGTATACGGTGACATACTAAGTTCAGAGTTGCCTCAGGTGACTATTTATTCATTCTACCTCACACCACTTTATCAAAATAAAATTACTGGCATACTGTTCTAGAACATTTGCAAAAGAAATATACTACAAAATCTGTTTTTTTTTAATAGTTGTGCAAAATAATATACAAATAGTCGCCGTGGCAGCCCTGTATGATTATCCAGAAATCCACTGTCACCGTATAGGTATCAGTGGAGTGCAAAAGGTTAACTAAATTAACACGTTCACGCCGGCGTGCATCATCGGTAGGTCATGCTCGACTGTCCCAACAGGCGGCATGCATCACCGGTGGGTCACGCTTGACTGTCGCATCAGGTGGCATGCATCACCGGTGGGTCACGCTCGACTGTCCCAACAGGCGGCGTGCATCACCGGTGGGTCACACTCGAATATGCTATAGACGGCGTGCACTAGAGTTAGTTCACACTTGAATATTCGAAAATTCAGTAGTAAAAACAATTCATTATTGGACACTTAACACGTTCGCTGGCACAAAAAGTAAGAATTTTCAAATTTCTTCTTGAAAATCGTTTGCCGCCGCAAAATCTGAAAGATAAATTTTTCTTCAGTAATGTAGCGAAATTTCTGCCAGTAAATAAGCCATTTTTTTTAATTTTAAAATTATGGTGAGAAAGTAATAAATTAAAGACACGAATATTAAAGCTACGAGTATACTCGTACTTATACTGGCAGTTATACTGGCAGTCAACGTGTTAATACATTCATGACGTAAACTAGAATTCTCGTTTTCATTCAAAAAATATCATTGACTAAGGGCGTGGCTTCTATCTTACAGAAATGCATTTATATTATGTTGTCTACATTTCTTTAGATTATAAGATATTTTATATTAAATTCGTACATATGTAGTCAATAAAATCCTGTCTCTAAGTAATTTGATTACCCCTTATGAATTTTCAGACATGCACTATCAACTCTGCTTGTTATATTCGAGTTCAATTCAATAAATATGAGAGGGGCGTGTCATTACATACAATGTCTGAATAAGCGATACTACCGTGCCGTTAGATGAAGCGAAATATGAATTCGAGCGCCGTCTCACAGCGAAAAACATTAATATTGGCGCCGGCGTGAACGTGTTAAACATTTTTAAAAAAATGTCAGCTTGATATTGGTCAAATCAGAGACTTCTTAAGTAGATGTCAGTTGCACATAACGTAATTTCCGGTGTATAATTCTGCGGATCAATCAATCATTTTTAGACCCAGAAATTTTTATAAATAAAATGTAACTTTTTAGATCGCGGTAAATATTTGGCTTCAATTGCTAAATAAAATTTCTCGGTTCAAACAGAATTGTTTGATCCGCGGATTATACGCCGGAAATTACGGTAATTATTTCGTTAACCTCTTGCAGGGCGGCGATGCCGTCACGGCATCACATAATTTTAATCCCAAATTGCCACATTGGCACCGGAATTTTATGATGGAAATGTCTTCTTTATTAAGTACGCGAAAATTTACTTTTACTTCTTTATAAATAAAATCTCCTGTTAATACTGGTATAACTAAATTATTTGAACATTTTACGTACACAAGTACCTTGCCCATGAAAGGGTTAATCAATGAAACACTTTAAAAATGAAAGCTGCTAGATGACAGACACTACATAAGGTGCAAACGTTTATTAGATATGGCATATTTGGTAATTGTACCTCTTTTTAACCCTTAAATGTCGGGTGTTGCTTTTTGGCAACATACCCAATTTCGGCTCTAAAAAACTATTAGAATAATATTGAAGCAATAATGCCTAATGTTGCCAATAAAATACATTCTGCAAATATTATTAAATCGATTTTCAACATGTAGATGGCAACATTTGTGCTGTTCAAGAATAAAGATACATTTATAATTTCAATTGTTGCTACTTGCTCTTTTTGTTTTGTTTGGAAGCTTGCGAAATACGGTATTTTGTTCTGCAGTGAGCAAGTAAAATTTATTTCTTATTATAGTTCCTAAAATTCTTGTGTGTTTAATATTATACAATTTTATCAAGAAAAATTATTTTTTCAATTAAACACCAGTATTGCTGATTAGTAACAAACTGTATTTTAGCCGTAAACTATACTTAAAACAAAATATGATTTTTTAAAATATTTTTCCCATCATTTATTTAAAAAATGAAAGCCGAAAAACATTATTACAATGATTTTTGAAAAATCAGGCATTTAAGGGTTATTTTTTTTATTTAAAATAATTACTTTTTTACTTTATTTAACCCTCCGACTGTCTTGGAAAAGGGCAAAATTGTAATGTTGTTTTCTCTGCATTTTGTTTTAATTGCTAAAAAATTGATTCTTTGAGCATTTTATAAAAAAAACTTAACGAATATGAATGCAATCCTTGGAAGTATTAATCATTGTTCAATGTATTAAAAATACATTAAATCAATAGAATTATATTACTTTAAATATTGCTTGTATTGCAGTGAAACATGGAGCTTAGTGAACGTATTAACACGGGCTTGTCAGTGAGGGGGGTTAATCGTTAAATTTTACGATTAAATTCCAGCAAATTTTTGTTTTCGAAAAGAGTGCTGGGGTGTTGAAGAGCAAGTGATCAGTATATATTCAAATAATTTGTATCCAAAGAGGACGCTTGCAAAGTGCTTTTTAACCTGTTACCATGTTTAAGAGTTATTCGGAAAGCATCTTGTTAACCCTTTCATGCGCAGTCAATCATTTATTCATTTTAGGAACAGAATTTTTCTGTGGCGGAAAAAGTTAACCCTTCAGCCAGTGTTGCGGGTGGGCTACTTTTTAAAAATTTATTAGAACCGCTTTTTTGAAATGGTATAATAAACCTTATTTTCGCATTATTTAATATGACGTTAACACTAGAACGCCCGGAAATTTTACTCAATTTTCATAAATATATTTGAAACCAGAATTATTATTTGAAATTATTTGACTGATTTATTTGACGTAAATCTGCGTATTTTAAATTTAACTTATTTTATGAAAGAATTTCTGGTTCCAGTTGACACTTAATCATGTGGTCGGAGCCGGATCGACTCCTTCCGGGCGTTCTAGTGCTAAATAAGGCGAAGTTCCCTATTTTAAAATAACTAGCGGCAATCAAGCAATCGGAATTAAAAAAGTAGCCCAGTGGCAACACTGCCTTCACCTGCCTGACGAGGTCCAATGGGCCCGACAAGTACATTCAAAATATTTGAAAAACCAAACATTATTTTACAATAGACAAAATACATAACCCAGACTAATGATAAGGTAAATCGCTTTAAAAAAAATCTGGTGTTGAGTATTTTTTATAAAACTTATGTAAACTATGTTTTATCTAAACTTATGTTTTATTAGGATTGTTTTACCATAGCTGTCCAATCTGGTGTTCGTGAAATATCAGTGTCTATGTATAGTAATATTGGCCTTATTTAATATCCGAAATTGTACGATTGAATATGGCCATGATTACCGAAAAAGATGTAGTGCAGTTGGTGAGCGCCGTATTGGGCTGCGGTGGTTTTACTAAAGCTCTTAAAATTTATACTTAGGGGCGATTAGGGTGGGTTGAAACACTTTTTACAAAATGATTTTTTATTTTTTAAATATTGAATGTAGAATAAAGTTTTATATATCATTTTATTTATTATACAATCTGTTATCAAAATAAAATCGTTACATAAGTGTAATATATGAAATTTGAAAAATGATTGATTTTAATCATGAGAAAATAATGGATCAAGGCTCCCCACATATGGAAGGGTGACCTACTATATGGGAGGCTTTACCCCCATTGTTTTATATTGAGATATATGTAAAGGGATATAAAATCGGTTCATAAAAAAAACTTTATTCTACATGCCTTAATTAATATAAGAAAAAATATTTTTGAAAATATGATGCTTAACACGTTCACGCCGGCGCAGATATTCGTGTTTTTCTCTGTGAGGCGACGTTCGAATTCATATTTTGCTTCATCTGGCGGCACGGCACTTTCTCTTATTTAGACACTGCTTGTAATGACACGCCCCTCTCAATATAATGACACGCCCTTCTCATATTTATTAAATTGAACTCGAATATAATAATTAGAATTCATTGTGAATGTCTGAACGATGGTAAGGTGTAAGCAAATTATTTAGAGACATAATTTTAGGTAGTTGTCTCATGGTTCGCACGCCTCCTTGAATTTTGGAGAACAGAAATTTTTTTTTGGCCCCAGTATTATCTTATAGAAAACCTCTTCTTAAAAGAAGGCGAAATTTTGCGCGTTTAACACAGATTTATTTCTCTATAAAAAAATACTGGTAATTATCCTGGAGAAATAACGGTATCCGTATGAACCATGCGTCTGTGCTGCTAGCTTGCGGTCTATTATCAAAGTTAGTATGAAAAACGGGCTAATAAACATAATTAATATTTTTTAAATTCAGAGAATAAATTATTTATCCCCTTTTGATCACTATTCAACACACTAAAAAATAGCAATTCGATGGCAAATACCGTGAAAATAGGATTCACGTTTTTTTCATTCGTATAAAGAGTCTGCAAGAAAAAAGACAAAGATGCAAAGAATAATACAAATGTTTATCTAAAAGAAAAGGCAGACAGTATACTAAGAAGAAAACTGAAAAAGTAACCGCGTATTGAAACCTTTGTAAGGGGCAGCCAGAACTCTGTTTGGAATGCTTTAAAAATTGCATTGAAATAAATAATCAAATAATATATTAACACATTGCCGACGGCCAATTTTTATCAAATCTGAATTTTAAAAGTGTAGAAGCTCCTCCCTGTTCTGAAAGGATTTTGTAAATTGGTGTTCTAGCTTGGTTTCCCAAGTTTATGCATCGGTAAATATCTTTCAATGGACGAATTTAATGTAAAATGTCTTACAATCTAAAGAAATATGGACAACATGATATAAATGTATTTTCTGTTAGTTATAACCACGCCTTCAACAAAAGTTGAGTGTGACTCACCGGTGATGCACGCCGCCTGATGCGACAGTCAGCCGTGACCCACCGGTGATGCACGCCGCATCACCGGCAAATGTGTAGAAGCTCCTCCTTGATCGTAAAGGCTTTTGTAAATTGGTGTTATAGATTGGTTTCCCCAGTTTGTGCATCGGCAAATATCTTTCAATGTACGAATTTAATATAAAATGTCTTACAATCTAAAGAAATATGGTCAACATGATATAAATGCATTTTCTGTAAGTTAGAAACCACGCCTTCAATGGAAAAGTTGAGTGTGACCCACCGGTGATGCACGCCGCCTGATGGCACAGTTGAGCGTGACCCACCGGTGATGCACGCCGGCGTGAATGTGTTAAACAAACCTGTTTAGCCGCAACCGCAGGTAAGAGAATAAAAGTTTTGTTTTAAACAGGATTTTTTCTGAGCAGGTATAATTGTACAGCAGGGAAAAGGAAATTTTAACATTTAAGACAGTACCCCGTTAGAGATAGGTTCCGTTTTCATAGGCTTTCATGCATTATTACGTCCGGAATTAAGAGCCACTATCTAGCGTTTTTTTCTCCTTGTTCTACTTTTTGTGACACTCGATCTCGCAACTTTCTACTCTAATCTATTTGTCACATAGTTTACGTTCATCTCACTGTATTCATCCTGGGGAAATTCGAAAACATACCTTCCTAAAGTTTTCCTATTAATGCTATGCTCATTCGCAGCCGCACGACCACTTAACATTAACAGCTTTTAACCCCTTCGAGGGTTAATTAGTAATTTCAGTACTAAAATGTTTAAGAAAATGAATGGCACCGGAATTTACGGACAAATATATTTGGAAATAAGAAAAAGGATATATTTCACATACATATTAAATAGAAAAGATTTTAGATAAACTCTGGTGCCATTGTGGCGTTTGGGAATTAAAATTAAGGGGTTTCATATACATACCACTGATCCTGAAACTGGTTGCTGCCTTCATACTTCCTTTCTAGTCTTTTCACTGTTTCTATTTACCTATTGCAAGTAATATTTAAATGTAAAAGAAGTTCCTGACAACTTTTCCACTTATATTTCATTAATTTTTTTCTTGCAGTGAATACTGTAGCAATTTTTCACACCTTTCTTTAATCGGTTTTAAACATTTTCTTTTCAATCACACCATTTTTCTGTAGCTTTACAGAATAAATTTACATTCTTTTTTTATATATAACCATTAATATTTCATTATGCGCAGTGTATAATTAAAAGATTTCCAAAACCTTTTAATTAAAGGAACCTTAAGCATTTGGTCAACCCTCCATCACATTTACCTGGCAAAGCCTCCCCACATAGCCCTTTTGTAAATATTAGCACATTGTTATGTTAAGTCTAACTTACTGCACAATCTTTATGCCTGTAATGAAAGCGCCATATTTTATCTGAAAAAAGCTTGCAAAATATTTCTAAATAACACAACATTTAGGTTGAAAACGCCTCAAAATTAATATATTCCACACCTATTTTGATTATCTGCATGAAATAAAGATTCCGGTAGCTTTTGTTGACACCTATTGATAAAACTCTGAAATTCTTTTAAATACGAAAACTTATGGGTACGTCAAGCCTTCCCTACTTCAAGTCAAATAAACGTCTTTTAGAAGCATATAATACAGGATTTTTACAGTTATAGGAAAATACCAGTATTTTATTACAGGAAATTGCGTCTTAAGTAATCGCACGATTGTGTAAAGAGAGCAGGGTTCGTACATTTTTAAGCACACCTCGCCAGAATTTTCGTTAAGAAATATCTGCCTCATTTAATGAAAAAAATTCCATCTTCAGCTATAGCGACCTGTACTCAACGAAATTTCTGGTACTAAACCACCTAAAATCCCTTGAATCCTTTGAGGCGTACGAATCCTTGGAGAGTATTTCTCTTAGTAAATACTAGTACGTCCGTATGTTTGTTCGTAATCAGCGCAGTTCCCAGAATCTGAGGGAATTCAATAATCATAGCTGCCAACTTATACGGATTTTGGCTACTACTAAAATTTCATAGAAAGTTTTGCCTAATTCAATCGCCGAATTGCAGTGAATGTTGATAATTAAATAAGGCAGAAATTTCTGTTAAATTTTAGTGGTAGCAAAAATCCGTACAAGTTGGCAGCTATGAATAATGTGCATCTCATTTCTGTGTTGCATTTACTTAATTGCATTTGTTAAGTAAAATGTCTCTTCTGGAATGACTCGACTTTACTTGAGTCGAAAAAAATGCGTAAATGTTTTCAGCTGTTTTCTTGGATTAAAAACAAAGATTTTATATATAACTCTTCTTCATAAATGTTAATAAGAAAAAAATTACTGGCAAATTGCTACTCAAGATTCTACAAATACAATAGCAATTGATTATTGCTCGAACTCGATAATAATATTAAACAAGAAATCTAAAAATAAAAGAGTTGCCATGGTAAGCGCTAATAAAACAGTAAATTTCATATATGGAATATTTCATCGTAAAATTGGTATTAATGTTTTTATGCGGTTTTTATTTATAAGTTATGCATTACGAGCAATTTTGGATGCGCACCCATAACTTATTCTCATTTTAACCGGAAATATTTTCTGAGTCAATGTATATCTTTGTATAATCCAATACTAGAAATTATCACAATGTTCAAATTTCAAGCAGTATTAAACTATTTATCAAATATTATCAAATGTTTAACGTAATGTCGGTACCATGCCGTTTTTACAATTAATTTTCGAAAAATAATTAAATGTTATTTATAAATTTTTAAACATAAATCTATTTCAACAAACTTCATATTATGATAATATAAAATTACGGCTCATTCTACCCACTAGTTCTTGAGTTATGCTTTAAAAAGTATCTGCATTGTAATATGTTTTACAATAATTACAAATGAATTTAAAATTAGGAGTTCCAAATTTAAAAGTTTCATAATTCCTAAGTTATTTGACCGAAGGATTTCCCATTTGGTTATCTAATGTAAAATTTAGAGAAGAAGCCGACTTTGTTGTCACAATTAGATGCTCGTATTGAAAATATCAAAGTTTGGTACAATTTCAGTATGGAGATGACACTTTATTTTCAAAATAAAAAAAAACATAGAATGAAAAGTAATAATTTCCAGTAAAATGGCTATTTCCGTTTTTATTCCCTTATAATTTGTACATGGAGATATCTATTTGTTTTTAAGCCAACTGTACCTCCTTGAATCGCTACATATCAAATATCTTTTGCAAGACACATATCTGCCAACCTTTACGCTTTTTCGCTACCACTAAAATTTAATAGAGATTTTCGCCTTGCTGAGTCGCGAAATTTCGATGATTAAATAAAACAAAGGGAAATTTTACTTTTCTCTTTTACTGGTATCAAATTTTTTTTTCAAAATCACAAATAATGTTGCGAAAACGCAACGTCAGTCTTTGATGGGTTAATGATACCAGTATTTTAAGTATGACCTTAAACTCATTCGCAACGATTCATAGTTTTATGTTTAGACACGACTCAAAAACATATTAAAAATGATTTAGTAAATCGTTTTGTATCATGGCATCTTAAATTCTAAGTATTTTTTATTTCAATTTTGAAAAATAAAATTAGGATTTTTATTATGTTTTTTGAAAAATGTCGATTTTCTATAATAACATGTATCTAAATCATTTTAACCACTGTAAAAATAATAATGAAACAAACGTGTTTATTTTACATCAATTTATGTATGCACATAAAAAAAAAATGATAGTGTTTTACGTAAAAGAATTAAACGCATGTTTACAACTGCTTATACTTTGTGGGATGTATTATATTCTTAGAAAATTTTTGTGGAAATTCTAACTTTATTAACAGAGTTTCTTGACACATAATTTGATAAATTAACTTTTCTAGAACTAAGAAGTAATAATTGAGCACATTAGTCATAAATTCTTAGTACTGTCAGATATGAATAATTAGAGAAATTTTCTTTGAAATATTAGTCTCCTTATTAAATTCATGTATATAAGTTAATGTCGTTTATTTCTTATCCGACCATTTAGAAGAAACATATTTTCGAAAGATTACTTTCTAAATCTTTGTGGCATAAAAACGCTTAATTTATTTACTTCAGATTATTTTCTAATCTCATGCACTGGTGACATTAATATGTCATTCCAAGTAAATAACAAACTACCTAAAACGAAGGCAATTTATTTGATCGTTGAAAAAAATAATTATAATATATTTTTTTTAACAATTGTTGCATTAACATCTTAATCTCTTGAAGGCAGGAGTCGTACTCTACATGAAAATTTTCAGGATACTTCCCAGTATTTGTTTAAAGAAAAATAAATCTAGCTTAAATGCGAAAAATATCGCCTTATTTAAAAGGAGATTTTTGTGTAAGAAAAATAGTGGTGCCGAAAACTTTCCTGGTCGTAAAATTTCAGAACAAGTACGACCCCTGCTTGAAGGGTTTCGATATATTAAATGCATCAATATATTTTAACCCCAAATTGCCACAATGACACCAGAAGTTTGGAATTACATTTTTAACGTACATGAAGGAAGTATTTTACTTATTGTCTGAAATCTGTATGGATAAATAAACTCGAAAAAGAAAACGAATGCTTTCAATATCATTGAAAAATATTAACCCTTTGCACTCCGTTGTAGCCGCTTCGGTAACATCATCCTTCTTGCAAAATTTGTCTTTTGCACCAGTAATAAAGGAAAATAAAATTTGCCTTATTTAACCCATTAACTGCCAAAACTTTAAAGTAGGAATTTTGAAATTTCTTGTTGAATGTCGTTTGCCAACACAAATTCAGAAAGGTAGTTTTCTATTCATTAAAATCGCAAACGTTCTGCCAATAAATTGGGCAATTTTTTAAACTCAAAAATAGTCGTGGCAAAATAAATAATTTAAGAACGAGCAATTGTTTTGACTATTGCGTCAACGCAGCACCAGCGGATAATGGGTTAATCAGAGCACTTTTGAAATTGTGTGCTTGAAGGAAACTTCTTTTAAGAAATTGTTGCAGACCGAATAAAATTTGTTTAAGAGACGCCGGAGTCCAAGGTTTAAATGAGCTAAAATCTATACAACTTTAAATTAACATTAAAACCGCGAAGACGGCTCATTTTGACCCGTACGAAATGAACAGATTCCAATTCGAACCAGAAATTTCTTTATAAAATAAGTTAAATATATACTGCATAAAAATAATTTAAACAACATGGTTCGCACGCTATGAAGCCACGCCCCTTTTTGGAAGGACCCTACCACCAGTTCTCGCATTAAACTATCCTCTGGCTCAGGGGTGGCCAAACTTTTTTTCTAAAATTCACTTGACACCGTTTCCTAATTTAACCCCTTGAGGGGCGGCGGTATATATTATATACCACCTACGATTAATGAAGTTTTACACCAGAAAAATTTTATTAAATTTTACTTATCGAATTTTGCTGGAAAAAAAAGCCGTAAAATTGCTTTTACTTATTTTGAATTAGAATTTTTCGAAGATTCCGGTGTGAGTTCATCATTACAGGAACGCAATCACTTGCCCCTCAAGGGGTTAAATTGCAAACATTCTCTCATTAAACAATGCATTTTGTTCTGTACATTAATACTGGTATGTCTGTGGCACGCGTGCCGCAGGTTGGCCATCCCTGCTCTAGCTAATGAATCATGAAGAAAAGGATTTTTATAATAATACTGGTGGTAGAGTCCTTACAAAATGGGGCGTGGATTAATAGCGCGCGAACCCTGAACATATAAGTTAAAATATTATAAATCAAAATTCTGGTGTCAAACGATATTTTTTTAATTTGAATAAAATTTACTTGCGGTTCTAGTGTTAAGTCTTAAATCCATGACTTAAAAAAATATTAACACGGTGAGTGCCACGTCAGCCACAGATGACTGACACCGAGCTTTCGGTTTAGGGCATGCCAGTCATCGGTGACTGACACTTATAGATTGTGTAACGGGGATCCTATTCCATGGCCCAAACGGAAAGACAAACAAAATAGACTGGGTATTCAACGTAAGTAGTCGAAGAGAAATAGTGCTTGATTTTTTTATGAAAAGCATTTTTTTTTTTTTTTTTTTTTTTTTTTTTTTTTTTTTTTTTTTTTTTTTGCTTTACGCTTTAACCCTTTCACGGGCAAGGGACTTGAATTCGTAAAATGTTGAAATAATAGACTGACACCAGTATATACAAGAAAATTCAAGACAAAAGGCAAGGGATTAAAATTATGTGATGCCGTGACGGCATCACCGCCCTTCAAGGGGTTTACACTAGAACACCCGGAAGAAGTCGATGCGACTGCGACCACATGATTAAATGTCCAATTGAGCCAGAATTTTTTTCATAAAATAAGTTAAATTTAGGCGACGCAGAATTACGTTAAATAAGTTAGTTAATTTGTAATAATTAGTAAGTTAGTTAAATTTGTAATAATTAAAAATTGTTTGGCTTTAAGGTCTCTTAATGAACATTTTCAGAACACTCCCGTGCAAGATTTTTTTTTTTTTTTTGTAGGTATGTTTTTGTATATTCATATTTTGTGTTTGATATCAGAAATTTTAACCCGTTAACGCGTTCAGGGGCAAGGCACTTCTATTAATAAAATATTGAAATAAATGGGTGACACCGGAATTCACAAACAAATATATTTGAAAATAATAAAAGCTTTTCTTCACGTACTTAATATAAAGAAAAATTTCAAACAGTACTTCTGGTATCAATGCTTCTTTAAGGGATTAAAATTTGGTTGACCATAAATGAACCACCGCCCTTGAAAGTGTTAACTGTCATATCAAATTACTGTTTAAAAATTCTAATCAAAGCGATATAAGTAAGCGTGCAAACTTAATGCTGGAATCGGGCGTAAATTAACACAGTTGCGCCATCTTGTGGACAGACTGATAATGCACATAAGCGGGATTTTAGTGTGGCGCGTATTTTCTAAATCTTTAGTCACTCATGGAAATAAATTTTGGTTGCCACATTTATTGCAAAATAATAGCGTAGCGAGAGCAGTATTCAGATGCACTTATCAGAAGCACTTCAGTTATTAATCAAGATGAAAAAAACTTTACAATTTTAGTGGTGTGAGTAAGAAAACAGTTAGGTGTCTACCTGTAGTTCACACTCCATCCGCTACGTGGCGCATGACCCTGATTGATGTGACCTCGCTTTAATCTTGCGGTTACTTCTCCCATTTAAGATAGGACGCTTACTTATACGGCTTTCATTCTAATTGCTTATTGACACCACTTTTCTGAAAAGGAAATATTCAGCTTATTTAATAACAGGTACCATGGTACTATGATAAAGCCAATTACACCATTTTCTAGAACTGGTGGGAATCAAATAATCTTAATAAAAGACATAGCCCGAGGGTATCACGTGGGCTAGAATTAAGGGGGTTTGGGACACAAATATCATCAAATTCTCTAAAAACACTTTTATTCATTAAAATTTTCTCTGTTTTTTTCTGTTTAAAATGACATATAAATCATGTTTCTATCTCAATTAAAACGGGAAATATTAAAACTTTTGTTCTGGTTTGTTTTAAAAATCTAGCTTTAAAGCCATGACTGTCATGGAATCGACTTCTTGTGAAAATGCGTTTTTCTTCATGATGTTTTTTTTTTCCATTTTCCGCATTTAAATTTTTTAATCAATAACCGTTGAAGGTAAACAGTTCAAACTTGGAACATGTCTTTTTGAATTGTTTTATTTTAATTTTGATTTTGATTTAGCAAATTACAAAAAAAAAAAAAAAAAAAAAAAAAAAAAAAATTACTTTTAAAAGTATGATTTTTTTTTAAGTTACATTTTTTTATTAAAATTTTTACAATAAATGTTTTTCATTTTTTTTTCAAATTAATATTTTTAAAAATGCTGAATCAAAATTATAAATTTTGTATTTCTGTTTATTTAAATAAAGAAAATCTACAAATAAAATTTCGAGTTATAACGACTTTAAATTACCCAACTTTTTTAATAAATTTTAATTTTTGAATTAAAAAAATATTATGAGAATTTTTACCATGTGATTTTTTTTTACAAATTATATGGTTAGCCATCACAAAAAGATTCAAAATTTTTACTCAATAAATGAAAATTATCTTAAAATGTGTCGCGGAACCCCTTAGGGTGTTAAGAAGAATTTTTTGCCTTATTTAACAGCAGATTTTAGTGAGGAAACATAGGGATTGCTTTTAACTGAATTTATTCATTAAAAGTTAAGTTTTAATTCATTTAAATCATCAGAACTGTGCAGTTCTGGGCCAGTCATATAAAAACAATTTTTTTAAATACAAAATATATAAAAATCCTTTTACCCTTTCAGGTGAAAAAACACTTTCTACCCATGATTTCTCAGAATATACTTTTTCCCTAAAGGGATATTTTAGATAAAAGAAAAGGTGTAATTATTTTACCAGTTCTTCATATAATGTTTAATAATATTGTTTAAATATATCCTATTATTAATTTCATTAAAAGCATATAGGAAGAAGAATGTATTACCATATATACTCGCGTGTAAGCCGACCACTAAATTCGAGAAAAAATATGTTGCATACCATTATTTTTCGCATAGCTATATTCGTCTTATTTAATAACAGCAAAATCTGCATTTTGATAAGACGAATATAACTTTTCTAAAATACTGATATGAAGTCTGTTAATCCGCTCGAATTTTGGTTCGGCTTATACCAACGCCGGTGTTGCCAGATGAATATTAAAATTTTATTTTTAAGACCACTATCTTCGTACGGTATTATTAGCTTGCTTCAATTGTAAAACTTTGAAAATAACTAAGGCGACTATATCTCAATGAACATAGTGGTATACAAAATAAAATTTTAGTATTCGTCTGGCAACTCTGTCCAACGCCCCCTAGATAAGACAGAAAACCTTGAGACGTGTTTTGTCCTGTTTGGTTCGCGCAATTATTAATTATTATTAGAAAATAATAATTAATAATTCTACGAGCCATTGAAATCGAAACATCAAGATGTTTGATTTTTTTCTTTTATTTTCCTGCTTTGTGTGACGTTTTGGTGACGAGTGACAAGGCTTTTCCCCTTATCTACGGGGCATTGCCTATTCGGGAGTACATACGGTAAGGTGGAGCAAAAAATAATATTATTATTTTTTATCAAAAGTGGGTAGGTTCAAAAGTTGCCTTTCTACTGGTACATCAACTGCGTGCAATTTTACCGCTGAAAAAAATGGCTTGAGTCTGCGCCGGGGATGAGATTTCTCCGCTTTTTTACATAATAGTATAATATGTCAGAAAATATTGTTCTCTTAAATCGCAGTATTTCCCGATTAAATAAAATAACATTTTCCCTAAGAATATAATGGTTTGCAAAAAAGTGGAGAAATCGCATCCCTGGTCTGCACGTTTCGTCCAAATGTCAAAATTTTGAAAAATTTCATACTTTTTTCAAAATAAATAAATAAATAATTTCTATAGAGATGGTTATTATTTAAAAGTGTTATTTACACATTTATTATTAATGACTTAACATATTTAAACGATAAAACGATATCTTTATTCTGTATCACTGGAGTAAATTGACAACTTTCGGTAAAAAAGGGCGTTGCCACTTGTGACATTTAACGAATTGTTGTTTAGAATACAGCTCATACCTAATTACTTTCAAAACTACTCAGGGCAACTAGCTCGAACACGTTACCATATGAACCCAATGTTTTATTTATACATTAAATTGTGATTTTAAAAAAATCAAAGACGGGCTTACGTTTTCTATGTATCAACCTAGGCTATCTCTTCTTTTTAGCCACAGACTTTGGATGCTGCTGCTGTGATCTCCTTCACGCGTTTTTCTGCTGTTTGTGTAAGAAAAGGCAAACAATGTAATGCAGTGGGGATGATATTCATGTAATCTATTCAGCCGTCTATTATCTTCACTAAGATTGCACCCAATAAATGCATATTGATTAGAGGTTCTGTTACCAGAACAATTTTCCAATCAATAAGATTTATATAATTATCCGCTTCCAAGACGATTGTCGATATTTCATATTTGCGTATACCATCATTTACTCTCATCTTTCAACTGGTATGTGCTGAACGGCTAGCAGTTTAGTGTGATGGCGATCGTCAGAGAGCATTGCAACAAGAATTTCCTCTGGGCATGGGCATGCAAAGCAACCATTGTCCTAAATATCTATTGTTAGTATTTGTTTTATTCCGTTTTATGTGTTGTTTAGTAGCCGAGTAATTTCCCATGAGTTTTTTTTTTAGATCCCTTCTTTAACTGTGAATTACATTTGAGAGAAAACCGTCCTGGGGCCAAACTTGGATTACATAGTACTTTTTGAGTGAACGTAGAGACTCTGATAGACAGTGAGTAGTCTTTTAAAGGTGGAGAATTCTGGTCGTCTTTGCCATCTTTTCGGCGTGGGACATGTGCTGGACAGATAATTACACCTGTTTATTTTTTATTAAATATATTCAAAATTGTTAATTGGTCCAAATCATCCAAGCAACCTCATAGCAAATTGGTATATAGTTATATATACCTTAGATAAATTTAAATAATATAAGTGATCGTATTTACCTACATTCTAGTAGAAGAGCAACGCGAAGCATTAATAAAATTAAATTATAATTCGCGTCAAAAAGTAGTTATTAAATTTGAATAATTACGAATAAAATTAAGAGTTTGCGTTGTGAATTATTTAGACGAACTCTTCCACTTATGAATTAAACTAAAATTTAAGCTGTAAAAAAAAGAATTGACACACTTTAAATATTATTAATTAAGTAATTACAGAAACTTTTTAAAACTTGATTAAATATTTTATTTACATTGAACATATCTATTTACAGAAAAACATAATATTAATTCAAAAAATAGAAAGCAACACTTTTGTTTGCTTCTCATTATTTTAAGTATGTTTAATCTTTTTTTAAAAAAAAAGACAATATTTTCACGTACTCTAATTATTATAATTGTTTCTTTTTGCTAAAAGAAATACTCTCTTTCATTTTTAAAATTACCTTAATCTTATTTAATTATTGGTTTGGTCGGATCTCAGATAACTCTCTACCATAAATATCAGAAAAGTATTTTTTAAGATTTTTCATATGATCTTAAGTGGTAAAAGAAAATGTTTAAAATAGTACCTTCTTTTAATATACGGGATGGTGGCCTTTATTCGTCAAATTCCGAGTTGTTGCGTTGCTTAGGATCATGGCAATGTGTCATCAGGAACGCATCCTCAATTTGGCTTGATTAGGATCACTCCGATATGTACATCAGGAAGACATCCTCAATTTGGCATGATTAGGCTCACTCCGATAGGTACCTCAGGAAGACAACCTCAATTAGGCTTGATTAGGCTGGATTAGGCTCGCTCCAACATGTCCATCTCGCCTGGGCTTTACTAGGGCTTACGGGACTCATTGCACGGGCTTTCAGGAGAGCTCTTGCGTCCTCTACATCTTTTTTCAGACTATCCTTTTTCAAAACTTATTCTTCTTGCACACCAGCTCCTGCAGTGGGAGGAACTATTTTTGTCTAGTCCACTGTTATTGGATGTGAGAAGATTTTTTATTATACTTCGATAGGCCTATTAGCTAGCAGTCTGCAAATGGCCCCTAACATATACTTTAATATTATTATCTGCCTTAAAGTTTGGGTGGTCTGAAAAGTCATAAATTTATCCCAACACTTTTATTGAGGCCATAAATTGATTCCAACGTTTTTATGATTTTACGACTTCTAATTATACACCACGTTCCATTGGCTTGTCATAAAACGACACCATGGCGTCTGGGTATTGTTGTTGTCTGAGATCCGAACTCCATTCAACTTTATACATTCATTTTACAATACAACAATTTTTTAAAAATATATATTTAATCTTTAAAATCAACTTAATAATTTTTGTATGAACTTACACTCTTATTTTACTTAAATATATAAACATTATAATTTTACACTCATAATTATATTTTATAAAAAATATTTATACAAACAGAAATAACAAATTACGCAATTTTACTTTGATTTAACCAACATGGTGCGGGAACATATCATAGTTATATGTTGCCCAGCATCTCTCCCGGTATCGGAAGAAAAAAAAAATAAAAACTGATTGCTGGTTTTATTTTTTTTGTAAAGCTTGAAGGAATGTACGTGTCCATATGACTGTGTATCTACACAGTTTTTGAGCGAAGACTGTAAAGTTCAATTATGAATGGTTCTGGTATATTTTATAAGAAGTTCTTCTATTGTTTCATAACAGAAAGTTCAACACATGATAGCATAGTTGTCTGTTGACATTCACATTTATAGAAGACCTCTGTACTGACAATCAGACGTCTTTCTCGAAGCCTTTTTTCTTTACCACACACATGTTTACTAATTTTGTAACTTTACAGTTTAAGTGCCCAAAATACATTCAAAGCTATAATTTTGTCTGAAATTAATATGCCGAAATAAACCTCATTATATGAAAAATAATGGCATACGCATTTGACATATTATTTCATCACATACAACCTTATGACACAGTGTTTTATCTAAAACGCATTTTATACTGAATAAAAGTAAATACAATGCTTGTAATATGACATGTTATATTTTCACATAATTAATCTGATGTATTCAAATTATAATCAGAAAAAATATTGTATACAAACTTGTTACATTATTTTATTTATTTGTTACTTCAAACATGTATGATCTGTCAAAATGTACAAGCTAATTCATCTCCTTTAATATATCATTACGCAATGCTTTCCAACTTTACCCGATACGAGAAAGAGAGAAAAAAAAAAGAAGAAGGAGGATTGAATAAAACCAGTTTTGAACGTCCCCGATTCTTTCGAAACGAGGGGTTGGTCAAGCTACTAATCGCTTTCTGTGAGGTGAATTGTGCTGTGACAAAATTTTACGACTTCCCAAAGGTATGTATTTAAAACCATTTCATGCTTGTAATTACCTTATTAATTAGTATAATTTCTTGATATACTTTCTTCTTAACTCACTGTGCATGCCTGTATGTAATTTTAAACATAATCTATGCATAAACAGTGTATGTATTTGTATCGTATCTAATGTAAACCTTCTGCTTTTTTTTTATTATTTTGCAGGGGAAAAATGGCGATTCTATCATCGGAATTCTCCTGCCTCATACTGGAACTGAAGCGAGGGTGGCTTTTTATGCATTCAGGTTTAAACTAAACCAAATTGCCTTTCAGGATTTTAAAAAAAAATGCATATAACTTTCTTTAACTGATTACATTGTATATTTTTAGACCTTTCTAACAAACACAAATTTTGATTCATGATATTGTGTACTATTAAAATGTAAACAACACGGAAAAATGACTTCTACGGCCTCTCCAAAATGCAAAATATGCATTACGCTGACCTTAAAAATTCACCTTCATTTAATACTATTAAATAGTGTTGTCAGAGAATGCCATTGACGGAGAAGAGAACAATTTTTTTGTCTTAAATTATTATTTATTTAGCCAACAATTCTATCTTAAAAGATTGTTAAATTTTCATATTTATTTATTTTTTTACTGAATGAAATAAAAATTTACTTATTCAAAATTTTATTTATCATTAACATTCCGTATGTGAATTCTACTGTCTAAAATTTAATGATATGTTTAAAAAGTAAAAGATACTAAATTATTATTATTAATCAAACATTAATAATTATTATTTAATTATAAAAAAATGTACTTAATACACTTGTATAATTTAAAAAAAAAAAAACAAGAGTAAATGATAATTACTACGTAACATCGTATGTAGTAACCCATGAGTACTCGGCCGAACCAAAGAATTTCTGCCAGCAGAAAAAATCTTTGTATACTCACAAACAACCACATCCAATTTTTTTTATAGATCAAGTTTTTAAAATAATTACTGTACGTACTATAAAAAAAATTAAGTAAATAAATTTATTAAGCCATACTACATATTTTAATAAAATTAAGGCCAATATATATAAATATATTTATTTATTTATTTTGTTTTCTTATGTTAAATTGGCCAAATTATATAAAAAAAAAAATTTATGAACTCACACACTCAAATTTATCAATACTATGTATATTTATATGTGTTTAATTTAGAATTGCATTTAATTCTAAGGGAAAGTAAAGAGAAAAAAAAAATGCTTAAATTCTAAACTAACATAAATTTATAAAATATTTTATTTAAAAAAAAAATCTAATTTCTAGCTGATTTCAGCAAGATGTCATTTAATATTTATATTAAATAATTTTGCTAATACATTTTATTAATTGTTAAATTTGCATATTTTTATATATACAATAAAAATATAATAGTCTTACATAAAATTTTACACTACAACAATGTTATTAATTAATTTAACTTGAATTTAAGCCTACTTTAATTCTAATTGAATACCGTTAATAAAAGTAAATTAGCTTATCAAGTCAAATATAATATAAACTATGTTTGTCTAATGTTAATTTTGCTGAAAATTCCATAAATTTTAACTGTAAATGCTAATTGCTATACCTTTTGTTATTTATTTTGAAAACAACACGAACTTATATTTTTATTTATTATTTTTTTTTATTAAATCTAGGAACTATACACTGAGAACTAGACACTCCATAAATGTGTAAAACCTAAAAATCAAAAATTTTCCTAAAGAAAACTCAAAATGCTGCTTTTTACAATATAATATTACTAATTTTATTGTTTCTGAGCATAACATCTAGTAATTATACCATACTTAATTTTTTCTTCGATTCCTTTTTCAGCCAAGAATCCTGAAATTTATGCCTAGGTGATGACTATATTGATGTATCTGTGAATAATTTTTCTACAAATATTTTGTTGGTGTTGGTGCATACCCAGCCGTAGGCCAAAATTGTACCCTATACAGAAAGCCTTTGGTGAGAAAATTTTAATTTTACTTCAATTATTTATTTGTGTATTTTTTTTTTTTTTTTTTTTTTTATACTTTTTGTGTGCAATCATGTTGAAATAACTTGCCTTGTCCATTGTTATACATATATATGTTTTTTTAAAAACCAATGTGCTACACCAAAATCCTTTTTTTAAAATTTTTTATAACACTTTTGTTCATAAAACTTATCCCTGCTGTCTAAATTCTAGACTTTAGCATATAAGTTGTAATTGAACTACCGGAATAAATCTTAGCACTCTTTGTATATTTTATTATATTTAGGCTTATAGCTGACCGCTATCCTAATATAGAGTGCACTAATAATTTATTCCTTGTCAACCATATATTTATATAAGAAAAAAATATATATATGAGTATGCTATAAAGCTGTTCTAACTATCCTGAACCTATAGCTTACACCTACTCATTTTAAAGAGTAATTCTGAAATTCTGTCATCTAAATTGTAAGGCTATTAGCAAAGGCTACCCTTATAGAAGACAGAAAAAATTCTCTTTTTTTTTTTTTTTTTTTTGAAAATTACTCCAACATTATTTACTATTAAATTAATTAAGTTTTAATGTTATTTGGCTTTGTTAAGATTTTATATTTTCTAATTCATATTCGAAAAGAAAGAAAATATATATATAACTTTTGCCTGGAGAGAAATATTTCACTGCTCCATTGAAGTTTTGTGAAGCACATTACATAATTTTATAAGTATGTTTTCGGGTGCGCCCTGCACATTTGCTCAATATTGTAACCCTGAGACAAATTGGCGTTCCCATGTTCCTATCCTTTCTTATTATTATTTTGAATTTTAAAAAGGCAAGTTATTAATTCTGTTTCAGTTTTTTTTTTTTTTTTTACCTAAAAGAAAAAAAAATTTATTTTTAAATTTTTAAATTTTTTTTTAATTTTGAAATTCGATTAATTATGTATTTTGATTTATTTTTAATACCAATTCATATCCCTTACTTGTCCCTTTGATCATCAGTTTTACCCTTATTTTTATACTTTTTTTGGATACTTTTGAGCATTGTCTTTTAAATTCTCATTTTTATCCTCATTTGGATAATAACTGGCATGACTCTGAGGTTGACTATTCCTGTATGGCACATGCTGAGGGAAGTAATTTGGTGGGGGTGGGGGATATGGAGAATATCCATAGTAACCACCTGTGGGTGCATAAGATTGAAAATTCCACTGCTGGTTTGGGTTAACAAATCTAGGATTAAAATTCGCTCTCGGTTGATACTGTCCATTATAAGAGTACCTTTTATTAAAATGCCGACCTGCGAAATCTCTGCTATCCTTATATGTATTTTTATTATCATTTTTGTACCAGGACGTTTCTAAAGTATGCGAATTTTTTTTTTACATAATTCGCACCATCTGCTTGATGCAGTATCTTTTGTTTTAACTTTCAAATTGTTTATTTCGGAAGTCAAAATTTTAATTTGCTCCGCGCTTTCCATATTTAATTTTAACAATTTGTCCAAATTTTCCTCAGTGGAGGTTTTTGTAATAGAATTAATTTCCTTTGATGCAACTTGATTGTATGCATCTTCCATTTGTTTCGCAAATTTACATGCGTCGTTGAAATTTTTCGGCGCCATTCTTCGAATGTCCAAACTTAAATCTGGCCTAACTGATTCTAAAAATCTTGTGAATTTTATCATTTCAAATAAACTACCATTACCGTTGTCAATATTTTGGCCACTTTTATCTAGGTAAAGTTTTGCAGCCGCATTGAATTCACTGATAAAATCAGCGATAGCCTGCGCAGGTTTTTGCCTAAGAGAAAAAAAAATTGCTTTGAGCCGCAGAAAAACTTGTTTTAGTAGAAAAAGTATCGATTAATTTTTCTTTAAATTGACCATAATCCTTTTCTGTATTAAGATTCTCTTCGTTAGCTAATTTATCTCTAGCACTACCGACTAATTTCGTTTTCAAGAGCGCTAGTTTCGAAACATTCTCTAATTCCGTTTGTTTAATTAGATTATCGAATTCGTTCAAAAAAAATTTAATATTCGACTCTTTCTTTCCGTCAAAGACGGGGATACAATTCAACAGCGTATCAACACTAGGTTGAGTCATTGTATTCTTTTTATTTTTTAGTAGCGAATAATTTAGAGAAATAATTTTATTTTTCTGTCCTCTGGTTTTAACTCCAGAAGTATTTAAATCTACACTTCTCCTTTTAAATTTTCGCTTATTGTTGGGCATAACCTTTTAACAGAATGTTTCTGTTTATCATACTTTTTTTTTTTTTTTTTATATTACCACATATGTATGAAAATATTCTAAATTGCATAAATACATAAAAACAACAACACTAAAATTTAAAAAAAAATTTCTTAGGAAATGAAGTTGTTTTGTAGATTATTCTTTTACACACATAAATACCCCTAAAATATTTATAATACACGTATATATAAAAAACAACATAATTTCATTTAACAGAAAAATATCTGTCTTTTTCTACAGAAAAAACAATCTTATTTTTTTTTTTTTTGTAAATATTGTACTACTACTTCGTAGTACGACTCATAAATTTTCTTTTGTATCAAGGTGATACAATTTCAAAAATCATGATCTATTGACATTTCAATCATTTTTATACCAGACATGTTATCAAATTTTACTTATTATTCTTCTTATTATTATTATTTATACATTATATAAAAAAAAAAATTATTTTTACAAATGTGTCATCTGTGATGTGCATGCCATTATTTCTCAATGGTAACTGAGATCCAACCACAAGAGAAAAGAGAGAAAAAAAAACAAAATTGTAATTCCTAAATTTACCTATTATAAATCCCAGAATTATTTTTCTCATTTCCTTTTTTTTTTTTTTTTTACTAACATATATTATTCATTTTTATTTATATAAAATTATTATATGTGTGTCAGTATTGTTACAATAATAAAATTAATTTTAATAAAATTTTAATCAATTAAACTTACATACCTAAAATATCTTTAAAATTGTGACATTAAAATAATACTTAAATTTATTTTCCTTTATTATTATTATTATTATTATTATTATTATTATTTCTAATGCCCTCAGATGAACGTTCCTGAGTCATAGCACCATTTTCCTATCTAATGACCTCAGATGAACGTTCCTGAGTCATAGCACCATTTACCTATCTAATGACCTCAGATGATCGTTCCTGAGTCAGAGCACCATTTTACTTAATGAAGGGGGGATGCTGGACAGATAATTACACCTGTTTATTTTTTATTAAATATATTCAAAATTGTTAATTGGTCCAAATCATCCAAGCAACCTCATAGCAAATTGGTATATAGTTATATATACCTTAGATAAATTTAAATAATATAAGTGATCGTATTTACCTACATTCTAGTAGAAGAGCAACGCGAAGCATTAATAAAATTAAATTATAATTCGCGTCAAAAAGTAGTTATTAAATTTGAATAATTACGAATAAAATTAAGAGTTTGCGTTGTGAATTATTTAGACGAACTCTTCCACTTATGAATTAAACTAAAATTTAAGCTGTAAAAAAAAGAATTGACACACTTTAAATATTATTAATTAAGTAATTACAGAAACTTTTTAAAACTTGATTAAATATTTTATTTACATTGAACATATCTATTTACAGAAAAACATAATATTAATTCAAAAAATAGAAAGCAACACTTTTGTTTGCTTCTCATTATTTTAAGTATGTTTAATCTTTTTTTTAAAAAAAAGACAATATTTTCACGTACTCTAATTATTATAATTGTTTCTTTTTGCTAAAAGAAATACTCTCTTTCATTTTTAAAATTACCTTAATCTTATTTAATTATTGGTTTGGTCGGATCTCAGATAACTCTCTACCATAAATATCAGAAAAGTATTTTTTAAGATTTTTCATATGATCTTAAGTGGTAAAAGAAAATGTTTAAAATAGTACCTTCTTTTAATATACGGGATGGTGGCCTTTATTCGTCAAATTCCGAGTTGTTGCGTTGCTTAGGATCATGGCAATGTGTCATCAGGAACGCATCCTCAATTTGGCTTGATTAGGATCACTCCGATATGTACATCAGGAAGACATCCTCAATTTGGCTTGATTAGGCTCACTCCGATAGGTACCTCAGGAAGACAACCTCAATTAGGCTTGATTAGGCTGGATTAGGCTCGCTCCAACATGTCCATCTCGCCTGGGCTTTACTAGGGCTTACGGGACTCATTGCACGGGCTTTCAGGAGAGCTCTTGCGTCCTCTACATCTTTTTTCAGACTATCCTTTTTCAAAACTTATTCTTCTTGCACACCAGCTCCTGCAGTGGGAGGAACTATTTTTGTCTAGTCCACTGTTATTGGATGTGAGAAGATTTTTTATTATACTTCGATAGGCCTATTAGCTAGCAGTCTGCAAATGGCCCCTAACATATACTTTAATATTATTATCTGCCTTAAAGTTTGGGTGGTCTGAAAAGTCATAAATTTATCCCAACACTTTTATTGAGGCCATAAATTGATTCCAACGTTTTTATGATTTTACGACTTCTAATTATACACCACGTTCCATTGGCTTGTCATAAAACGACACCATGGCGTCTGGGTATTGTTGTTGTCTGAGATCCGAACTCCATTCAACGTTACACATTCATTTTACAATACAACAATTTTTTAAAAATATATATTTAATCTTTAAAATCAACTTAATAATTTTTGTATGAACTTACACTCTTATTTTACTTAAATATATAAACATTATAATTTTACACTCATAATTATATTTTATAAAAAATATTTATACAAACAGAAATAACAAATTACGCAATTTTACTTTGATTTAACCAACATGGTGCGGGAACATATCATAGTTATATGTTGCCCAGCAACATGTTTAGAATGAACCATTAAAATGGATCATATGCCCCCTCCAATTCCAACGAATTTTCGCTGCATCATTTATTAGACAAGATCGCTTGCAAAAATTAGATTCTAACCCACAGGGATTTGCCGCAGTGTTGCCAGATGGGCTACTTTTTTTAAAATTCATATTCTTGATTGGCACCACTTTTTTTTAGAGTGGTAAAATGCGCCTTATTTAATGACATATTTATTAAGGCGAAAACAAAGGCAATTTTACCGTTTCAAAAAAGTGGTGGCAATCAAGAAATCTGAATTTAAAAAAAAGTAGTCCACTGGCAACACTGATTCGCTGGACAAATAGGAAAATCTTTGTCCACGTGCATTAACTTCTTATTTCAATTTTTGAAGTCATAGAGAGAAACTTTGAAACATTATTTCCTGAAATAAAGAAAAGGATGCTCAGCACTGACCAGAAATACCTGCTAGACATTTGCAAAGTAATATCATCAAGATATTGCGAACAGGAACCCAAGAAAATTGTCCTACGCAAGATAGTTCACAAAGGCGAATAAAATTTTTCGCCTTTAAATAAACACTGATCGACCATCAGAGTCTGTAGGTTCACTCACAAAGTATGTAATCCAAGTTTATGCCGCAGGATGGTTTGCAACAAATGTAATCCACATCTAAAAAATGGATTTAAAAACTTTTGGGAAATTACTCGGCTACTAAACATTACAGAAAACCGCTTAAAAAGAATACTAAAGAAAATTATTTAGGAGAATGGTTGCTATGCATATCGAGAGCAAATTCTTATTGTAATGCTCTCAGACGATCGCCATCACATTAAACAGCAAGCTTCTCAGCATATAAAAAATGCAAGATGTAGAGTAAATGATGTCTTACTCAAAGATAAAATACCTAAATGTTGTAGAATGTTGTAGTAACAGAACTCCCAACCACTATGCAACTGAAATTGGATGCAATTTTCGTAAAGATAATAGACGACTGAATTGATTCCATTAATTCCACTTCATTACTCTGCTTGTCTTATCACAACCCAAGCAACAGAAACATACGTGAATGAGTGTAACAGCAGCAGCATCCAACGTCTGTGGATACAAAAAGTGATGGACTAGGTGGATACATAGAAAACTTATGCCAGTCTTTGATAAAAAATTCACAATTCAATGTATAAATGAAACATTGTGCACAGATGGCAGGATTGTCGAGCACTGTTGGGACATGAAATGCAACCATCTCCACGTGGTACCTCCTGGGTAGTTTTGAAAGCAACTAGGTAAGAGCTGTATTCTAAACAACAATTACTTGTATGACATAACAGAGTGGCAATGCCTTTTTCACCAAAAGTTGTCAATATTCCTCCAGTAATACAGAATACAGATTTCGTTTTATCGTTTAAATATGTTAAGTCATTAATAATAAAGTTTTAAATAACACATTTAAATACTAACCATCTCCATTGGATATTCTTAATTTCTTTGAAAAAATGTCAAATTTAACCCAAAATTTCGACTTTTGGACCAAAAGCGCAGACTCAAGTTATTTTGTTTCAGTGGTAAAATTTCACGCAGTTGATGTACTAGTATAAAGGCAACTTTTGGCACCTACCCATTTTTAATTTAAAAAACAAAACAAAAAAATTTTTTTTCTCTCCACCCTAATATACGGTATACCTAATTCAAACAATTAAAAATTGTACTAGAGCAATCCAGATGCCAGTATTTTATAACATAAAATTTCCTTATTTGATTACAGAAGCATTTCTTTTAATAGGTTCCCGAACTGGTAGATCTTGTCATATCATATGTGCCATGCCATCGATGCGACAAAGTACTATAAGGCGAAACATAAACAAAAATTATGAAGATACACAAAATATAATTTGTACTCCTGTTTCAATATTTTCCAAAATTATTAAATTAAATGTAACTAAAAAATAAAATATAATAATAAAGATAATTAGTTACATAAGTAAATAAAATGTGTTATTAACCCTTAATTGCATGAATTATTCTTTTAGAATTGTGTTTTTTACTTTTATAGTAAGGATTAGACACCAGAAATCTTAAGATAGATTTTTAACTTTATTTAGTAGCATATTTTTGTAATTTTTAGAGGATTAATATTTCTATATAAATATAGTGGTTGTAAGAACTTAATTTATGTATTAAAAATTAAATAAAAAGGTCATGGAAATTTACATCACTATGCAATTAAGGGTTAACACTAGAACTGCCATTAGGTGTCATTTTGACCCCTTTCCAAACTGATAATTGTCTGTTTGAACCATAAATGTCTTCATAAGATATGTTAAATATCTGCAGTACTAAAATAGGCTAATTAAATAAGTTAAATAGCTTTAAATAAAAATTCTGGTGTGAAACACATTTTTAAAAAATTTGGGTAAAATAACCGGTTGCTCTAGTGCTAACAGCCACATGAAAACAAGGAGCATTTAATTAATTGTTTTATGTACGTGAAAGTATAGTTTTTGACTAAAATTAAGGTAAGGTTGAGAACTATGTATTTTTCTTATTGGATTATCAAGAGTTGGGGGCTGCGGATACCACTAACATTTGAAAAAAATATTTCTTTTTTTTTAGCATCAGAATTCTGCAAATAAATTTCCAAACAAAACCTGCAAAAATCCGTATATATAAAGTATGTCACCTTTTCCCGCTCATCCACGTCTTTCCGACGTTTCAATGCATCTTAAAATAATCGAGATATAAAGTTGTGTTAAAATAGAACTGTGTTCATACATGGCTCCCATCTGGTCCGTTTTTTGAACACAAATTTCTTTCAAAGAAAAATTTTCTTTACAATTTTCGACGAAACCTACCTCAACAGGCATTTTCTATTGCTATTTCTATTATTTTTCTATTATTTGCTATTGTTGCAAAAACCTGTCACGGATTTTTCTCTTAAAAAAATACTGATTTTCAAAAACGCACCAGTGGGAGACCTGTTTATATGAAAATTTGTATAGCATGTATTATAATTGTAAATGGTAAGTTTCCAGGTCAACGATTTTTTTTCATAATTCATAATTTTCATCTGATAAAAAAATTGCAAGTCTGCCACATGCACCATATTAATTTTTGGTACAACTAATCCTGAAAAACAAACTCTACCTTATTAACCCCTTGAGGGGCATCGGTATATATTATATACCACCTACGATTAATTAAGTTTTACACCAGAAAAAATTTATTAAATTTTACTTTTCTAACTTTGGTGGGAAAAAGCCGCAAAATTGCTTTAACTTATTTTAAAACAGAATTATTCAAAGATTCCGGTGGGAATGCAGCATTTCACAAACATAATTGCTTGCCCCTCAAGGGGTTAATCATCTAAACCTGTGATTAAAAAATGTGATCATAACTTTTCGCAAATAATGGCACCAAATATCGTAGCAGTTAATAACTATGAAGTTTTGGTTTCACATAGGGAAAATACTTTTACAATTCAAATAAATTTTCTCAGTATAAGTATATTTTTAAAGTGTTTAATCAGACGTGTAACGCAAACTAACCTCGGGTATTATTAAAATTTATTTACAATTTCTCATGTTTGTCTAGTAAATTATTAAAAATTATTGAACAAAACTTCAACCATTTCACTTGATACGTTTTATTAGGTAAGATTAAGCGAGTACATTACAACATCAAACAGAAATTTCTTTTACACATAATTTGATTGATTATCGTTTCAAGAAAAACGCAAAAAATAATTGATTCAATCATTGATTTATGGTTTAACTTGCCATACATAACTAAATTAAAGAACACATTGCGGAATAATTATGGGGTGGCTTTTTTCGCAACATTAACAATATATTGTATCAAAGTTTCAAAATAATATTTTAGAAATACAGTATACTTACGATATGAAAACATACACATTAGGGTGGGTCGTAAAAAATAAATATTTTATTTTTGGAACGCTTTAGTGCGGAAAAGTTGCCTATTGTAACGAGAAGAAAAACTGCATAATTTCTTTTAAAATCGGTTAAAATCTTCCATTCGCACATCGCACTTAAAGTTAATGAAAATTTTCAAAAATTGCCCTTTTTGTAATTTTTTTAAGTTAATTAAAACTTTAAAACTAAACACGCTTTAGTTTTTTCTGCTTGTTTTGTGGTTTAAATAACCTAAATAAATTAAATTCTAATCAATATTCTAATTTTTTTCGTTCACACAACATCTTAGAAAAAACAAAAATTTACCAATTTTTCGCAATTTTCAACGTGAAACTCTATGTCCGCTTCGCTAGAACGAAACTACCCAGAACTCACCATGTGGTGGTGGTTGCACTATGAGTTCCACCCACACACAACCCAAACAACCATCCAATTGTTGGGTGTGTTGTTTACATTATATTTACAAAGATTTTCCTTAGGCTTTGCCACATTTCTTTGGCTGTGATTTTTCTTTTTCTTTTTTATTTATACTTTACATTTAAAGTCTGATTTTTTGGAGAAATGAAGCATAAGCGATTTACACGCCACTGTTGCTCGGATATAGCACGCTCTATCTTCATGTACTTTATTCGAGGCCTCTGTCAAATGTTTGACGCTCATCTCAACAGTATCTGTGTGGCAGAGATCCTTTTGTATTTCTCTAGATAGAATTGATGAATGATTTAACATAATTCTCATTCAAGTCCTTGAGTATTGGGGAAGAATACACCGCACAACAATTCCAATTAATAATTTCAATGTAATCGGAGACTTGAAAGTTTACCTTTGGTGGTACAATATTTCTAACAGTCTTCTTTAACCCTTACCGGCGCGGGGTAATTCTGTTTATAAACTGGTGAAATAATGGACTGACACCGCAATTTGTAAACGAATTTATTAGAAAATATGAACTTGCTTATTTTCATGTACATTATAATAGGAAAATTTTAGTTAAATATTCTTGGTGTCGTTTGTCAGTTTTGGAATTAAAATTAGGTGTCCTTTTTTAAGGACACCGCACCGGAAAGGTTTAACCCCTTCAGGGGAAAAGCACTTCTGCTGCTAAAATGTTAAAATGACTGATTGACACCGGTATTTATAAACAACTTTATATGAAAATAAGCAAAAGCTTTTCTTCGCGTACATTATATGAAACATAATTTAATTTCTAAATTATGGTGTGAATGTGGCATTTGGGAATTAAAAGCAAGTGGTATATAACATGTACCGGTGTCCTTCAAGGGGTTAAGGCGGTTTTTATTGCTTTTAAGATCTTTCTGTAACGGAGATCCCGAATATGTTCTCTTTCATCGACAATCATTGACAACGGAACATTCTGTGGCTGCGCATAGAACGCATTTCGTTCCATTACTGGATGGACAACTATAATTCGTAGGATAAATAACGTGATATTTGGATTGCCTGAAAGACATGTTTTGGTCCGTCAGTGAAATGTTTGATTATCTTATGGCAAACCACACAGGTATGTATGAGTTTTAGATGATTTAGAAATTTTCGAATGGATCTGATGAACTTATAAGCAAAATAAGGACTCGGTTGGCCGCAGTTAGCAATCTGGAATTGGACAAAGAACCAGGGTCCCGATTTTCCAAGTATTTTGGACAGTGTCCAAATGTGACTGCATTTAAAATGCCCAACAAATACTGTTATTCTTTGATCAACAAATTCTTGTCCATATCAGGAATCGAAGAATCTGTGGGTTCATAATCGACCACAGTGAGTTGTTCGCAGCATGTAAGATGCTGCCCGATTGGCACACTAGAAATCTGAGCCCTACAGTTTGACCGTCAATATGTTTCAAAATGTGACAAAAAAGAAGATCATTTAAATTCTGGAGACATGGGTTTCTAGTCGGTGGATGGTACCGTTATTCCATCCAGTGTTTGTTACAGTGCCATCTCATCCCACTACTTTTAGTTTTTCAAGTGATATTGATAGTTCAGACAAACAAGAATTAATGATTTGACTTATATCATTTGATGAACTCGAGAAAGAAATATGTCGAATATAAGCTGATCCATATTCCTGGATAAGCGAATAGTGTTCTTATTTCACATTCCTGGGACATTGCTTGGCATTCATTCTTTCAACGAAAAAAGTATATTTTTGCCCGTCGAAGAAAAGACCCCGAATTTCGTCAGGAGCTGTGAATTGGCTTTTCAAATTCGTTCTAACAAGGCTCTCCTCTCTTTTTATTTTACACTTATCAACCACATAAGAAGAATCTGTGTCGGTTATCATCCCGATCCCGACGTCTCGCAGAACTCTTGACACTGTGACACCTGTTGGCCGATCAGAAACTCCGAACTGATTACTGTCTAGATCTGGTGCGTTAATTTGAATTTTCATCTGCCATTTGTGCTTTTAGATGACATACTTAGTTTGTATTCATATTCCGAGTCTTCGAAAGAACTGTGTTTGTGTTCTTCGATTTCCAAGTACTCTATTACATTAGGAACTTTAGAACTCTTTTAGGAGCCACCGAGTGCTCGCAGAAAATTGCGAGCTTTCCGCAAGACCTTCATGTTTAATTTTTTTGTGATAGATCCGATTTTCCCCCAAATTGTTATTCCTTTGAAAAAACATGAAACTCATCTCGATGACAGGATTTTTTTTTTATATAAGCATTTTTTTTTTAGAATTGCACATTGACATGCACATGATCTTATTAATATAATGTAAATACCCCCTCGAACAATTGGACGATTACGTGGGTAGTGTGTGGGCGGAACTCAACGTGCAACCACCACCACGTGCTGAGTTTCGCGTCGTTTCGTTCTAACAAAGCGGACGGCTGAATCGCAAAACATCCGAGACACTTGGCATCGTTCAATTTGGCGAGGCGATAAATGGACCTTTGTTGTTACCAGTTCGTTTCGTAAATTCTTTCCAAGCCTTCAGTTGTGTTATCTTGAGTTTGAATTGGTTGAATGGGATGGGTTGATTTCTTGTGTATTGGATGGCTACGCGTACCTTTGACAACTCAACTCCGCATGTTTGGTAATTTTTGGATTTTTGTACAACGAGTTGCGTGACGAGGTGTAGAAGACAGATGAATAAAATTAAAAGACGGTAAGACTAGAGTATGTTATTGTTAACATATTTTGCTGTTTTTAGTTGTAAAATTTGAAAGTTAAAGTACCTGTGTAATTTAGTTTGAAATTGTGAGTATTTGTTCATATTTTTTTACTGGAAAGTTAAATGAAGTTTATCGACGACAAGAAATTTACGAAATTATGGCAATTCAACATTTTATAGAGTTTGTTTTCAAGAAAGGAGATGTTTGTTAAGGTATGTTAATAATTTTATGTATTTTTTAGTATAGTGTTTTATATTAGCCGTTTATTGTATATTTCTCTTGTATGCTGACCTTACGAGTTTTGTACATTTTGATATTGCTACGCAACGTGAAGTGCTGAATTTTGATATTGCTACGCAACGTGAAGTGCTGAATTTTGATATTGCTACGCATTGAGAAATGCTGAATTTTGAGATTGCTGGTAGCGAGAACTGCTGAATTTTGAGATTGCTGCACACCGAGAACTGCTGGTGACAGTGATGATTTTTTCGGTTAATGAACGCGAAGCGTTCATACATGTACTCTGATGGCCGCTTTAACGAGTTCCCTGCGTTTTTCAGATTGCTGGAGAACTAGGTTGCTGTATTCAGTGATCAATATTATTTTTTTATGAACGCGAAGCGTTCATACTTCTTTAAATTAGGAATGAATTGTTCAATGTTTACTATAATATAGGCACGTACTTTCAATATTAAATGACCCCATGATTTTTTCTAAAAGTTGTTGAGAAATGAAAATTTTAATCATTATATCGTTACTCTGATTTGAAAAGGTACTTTAAAAATTTCACATTTTCAATAAACTTATATTGAAATCGTTTGTTTTATTTTGAATCTCATAAAAATCAGCTTTCCTGTGTTTTCTAATACGTCGTTATTTATAAATGTTCTATTTCCCATGATTCCAGGGTGATGACGTCTTAAAAAACAGTCTGGAAGCATTCAGGAAAGTGGACCAATCACTCAGTTTTCAGGTTGCCGCATTTTAGATTGGCGCATGTGGGGTAGTTGGCGCTTGTCAGAAAAGTCGCCAAATGGGGTGTCTCGGCTGTTTTGGGAATCTGCCAAGCGAACTTAGAGTAACAAGATGAAAACTGCGAAAAATAGGTTTTTTTTTTTTTTTTAAATCTAAGTTGTTGCGCAAACGAAAAATTTAGAATTTTGATTACAATTTAATATTAGAACGCCCGGAAGGAGTCGATTCGACTCCAACCATATGATTAAAAGTCAGTTGGAACCAGAAATTCTTTCAAAAAATAAGTTAAATTTTAAAAACGCCTATTTACGTTAAATAAATCAGTCAAATAATTTTAAATAAAAATTCTGGTGTAAAATATTTTAATGAAACTTGAGCAAAATTTCCGGGCGTTCTTGTGTTAATTTATTTAGGTTATGTAAACCATAAAACAAGCATAAAAAGCTAAAGGATGTTTATTTTTAAAGTTATAATTAACTCAAAAAATTACAAAAAACTTGCGAATTATGAATTTTTTCATTAACTTTATGGGCGATGCGCGAATTGAAGATGTTTATGTCGTTTTTTAGGGTTTCGTTCATCTGACGAAACCCTATTCGTCTCGCTCCTCTGTCTGTCTGTCCGTCTGTCTGTCCGTCACAGAGCCCGTTCTCAGAAACTATACATGTTGAAGACTTGAAATTTTGCATACTTATTGATGAACACCACACATCAATCAACAAATCATAAAATTTTGAAAAAGTTGGTAATTAACCTAATTACGGGCTAATTAAATTATAAAATTAACCAATCAACCTTTTGAATGCAGGTGCAAACGCACGTTATCGAAATCCTCCTCAGTTTCTCCTAAAGGTTGCCAGTAAATTCGGCGGATGCTCCGTCAAATCAGCCGGTGCAGGGTTACCACGGAGTAATTTAAGCAATAACTGAAGTGGACCTTTAAAAAGCAAAATCGTATCTGCTGAAGTATCGGCCGTACAAATTCGTAACAGGTGTAGAAATACGCGGAAAAAATTCTACTTTATTTTGGTATAAATTTCAAATTTCTGCGTAGGATAGAACGCAAAAAATCCACTAAAAATTGATCGATAAAAATTTAATTTCTGTCTTTGGAAAGACAATGAAAACAGATTTCCATTCACCGGAAGGCCGCTGTCGTCGTCTCTCAGACATATCGGCGCGGGAGAAATTTAAGGGGAGGAAAGTCTAATACGAAATTTAAACTTTTTAAATATTAAATTTTTCGATTAAATTTTTTGAGATCCGGGCTGGAAATTTCTCGCAGATTTCATACATACCCGGTTCGAAGAGATAGCTTCATTACGAGCTGAGATATTAATTACACTGCTCAAAACAATTAAAGGATATTGCAGTTTTAGGTGGATTTTGTATCTGGTAAACTGTTTAGCTGATTGATACATGGTCGACAGACATAGTGGGTTATATGAGAATAAATTACACATGTTTGGCAGAAAAAAATGCATTTAATTGCGCATTTGTGTACTAAAGGAAAAAAACACAATTTGTGCATATGAGAAAAAAAGAATAAGAAAAGGTGTTTTCTTCAAAGAAAATCATTTTCTGTAGGGGGTATGGTTTCCACGGGCGGCCAGCAACGTTGAACACCTTTCAGGCATGGACTCAATGAGGCTATTAATGACGAGTTGGGGTATCTGCCCCACTCTTCCAGAAGAGATCTTTCCAGTTCTTGGAGAGTTTGTGGGGGTTGTTGGCGGCCAGAAACTCGTCTTCCTAGAGCGTCCTAAACGTGATCGATTGGATTCATGTCTGGAGAACACGCTGGCCATTCCATTCGAACGATTCCTTCCTCGAAAAGGAAATCCTCCACCAGGTTTGCACGATGTGGCCTGCAGTTATCGTCCATTAAAATGAAGTTATCTCCGATTGCTGCAGCGTAAGGGACTACAATAGGTCTAAGGATCTCATCCCTATATCGGCGACCAGTCAGAGCTCCATCTCGAATGATGGAGAGGTCAGTGCGCCCGTCAATGGAGATGCCACCATACACCAACACTCCTCCACCGCCAAATCTGACACTTTCGTGCACGAACGCAGGATTATTCCTTCTGCCACGGTCACTCCAGATGAAAATACGCCTATTATCCGGATGCACAGAAAAACGGGACTCGTCAGAAAACAGAATATTGCTCCATTCATTTCTCCTCCAGTTGACATGCTCGGTTGCCCACTCCCTGCGGTCGCGACGATGCCTTGATGTTAATCTAACACATACCATCGGTCGCGAGCATACAGACCTACAGCATGGAGCCGGTTTCGGACAGTCTGAGTTGAAATCGTGGTGCCTGTAGCCGAGCGAAGGTGTTCTTGGAGAAGAGTAGCGTTCATGTTTCGGTGTCTCCGAGCTGTTAACGCTAAATACCGATCTTCATTGGGCGTTGTTGCCCGTCTACGACCTTGCCCTGGTCTTCGGCCTGCACATCCACTCTCCAAAAAACGGTTCCAGATCCTGGAAATGACACTTTGTGACACTCCAATGGCTTGCGCTACTTCGGCTTGAGTTTGGCCCCCTTCTAACCTACCAACAATTCTCAAAGCTTCTGAATCTGTCAAATGACTGCGCTGAGACATCGTACTCATCGAAACAAAGCAATCACTGAATGCCGATCATCCTTGTCTTCATTCTCTTTTATCCAGTTGAAAGTCAAATTTCATTCGCTGCCGCTGAAGCGACGTTTTTGACGTCAAACTCAAAATTTGCATACTCCACAGTTTGAAAACCAGAAAAATTTGAATTTGTGATTATCTTCTTCTATTTTCGGCAAAAAAAAATTTTCGTTTATATCTTTATTTTATATAAAACTTCAAATATCCATTAATTGTTTTGAGCAGTGTATTATTTTATTAATTCCTTTTATTTCCATCAAATGCCAGATTAAGATGGAGGCACGTGCTTTTTTAACGGAGATTTCATTTAAATTAGGAAATCTAACAATTTTTCGTGGGGTGTTTCGACGGCGCTCTATGAGATAAGTAATGAAAAGTTTTATAGGTTTATAAGTGTTCATCCCACTATTTCCGAATAGCAATTTCAGGAAATATCTTAAATTATTGGTTAAGACCGCCACTCGATGTGTTCTAAACTTTAAGATACTTTATAACACATAACAAAAAGTGTAAAAAAGAATCGAGTGTGATATTTCGAGCAGTGGAGAGGGGGGGGGGCTAGATTTATTTATTAAATCTTAGCGTTTGTTATCGCAGAAAATGTTTTATATTCTTGGTTAAGACCGCACCGCCACACTCCCGACCATGTATCTACGGAGAGATTGCGCAAAGGAGTTTCGTTCAGATATGCTTTTGTTAAGAATAGAGTGCGCTCCCTGGTGGTGGAATGCGGAACTAACGTAACGCGATTTTGTTAGAATTAGGAAATATAACAAGGCGATCAGTTTGCAACTTTAAGATACTTCATGACACATAATAAAAAGCTTATAAAATAATGGTGCATGCAATTTCCTGTTAAGGGAGGGCGGGGGAGGGGCGCTGGATTTCTTTTTTAAAACTTAGCGTTTACGACCTTTTTAGATGTCGTTTTTTGAGGACTATGATATATTCAGACACGTGCTGCTTATGAAATATAAAAATGTCAAAATTTTAGTTACCAGTATTTCCGAATAGTACTTTCAGCAAATTTCTTAATTTCTCGCTTAAGGCCGCCACCAACTCGAGTAACACATCCACTGATAGGTTGGTTAACAGACGTTCGATATGATACACTTTTGTTATGAATAGTGTGCGCTCCCTGGTGGTGGCATTTGCAACTAACATAACGCAATTTTGTTAAAATTATGAAATCTAAAAAGTCGATCTGCTGGAAAATTTGACATAGTTCATAACACATAATAAAAGGCTTATAAAAGAATGTTCCGTGCAATTTCCTGGGGCGCCTACCTATCTCGGGTGCTATAGACCCGATCCCTTCGACTAATATACCTACGGATACGTTGTAAAACGGAGTTTCCTTTGGATAGAGATTTGTGTAGAATAGAATGCGCCCCCTGGTTGCGAAATGTGGAACTAGCAGATTTCGCAAAATGATAAAGCGTTTTAAAGGAATATTAAACGAAACCCTCTGTGCGATCTGTGATCACACTTACCCACTTGTTTCTTATTACAATAGACAACGTTTCCGCACTAAAGCGTTCCGAAAATAAAATATTTATTTTTTTCGACCCACCCTAATATACATGTTTTAAATTTACAATTAAAGCTCTTAGAGCTTGTAGCGGTCCAAAAAGGAAGCTTTTTTATTCCTTGATTTTAAGAAGCCAGATAATTTTACTTTTAGCTGAAATGCATGGAACCGCTGCCATCGAAATACTCAAGGACGGAGGACACGCGAGGCTAAAGAAAAATAAATGCTACAGCGGTGCTTTACGTGTCGTATCTTTGTTTACAGACCGCTGGAATCACGTGACGCTCGAATGCACCGATGTATATGTACGAAAAGAGCATCACGTCACTCTAGTGATCTGTGAAAAAGACACGCTGAATGTACCGCGGCAGGCTGTCTTTTTCGTTAGCCTCTGAGGACACGAGTACATAGCTGCCAACTTGTACGGATTTTGCAGACCACTAAAATTTTGTAGAAATTATAGACTTATTTGAACGTTAAAACGGCTTAAATTTCAGTGATCCGATTAGCTAAAATTTTCTATTAAATTTTAGTGGTATGAAAAATCCGTACAAGTTGGTAGCTATGCGAGTTTGATGTGATCACTAATTGACCGACTTTTCACTAGTGCTGAAATTAACACCGGAAAATTTTGAATAGCAATTTTCTGTTTTTTTTTTTTTTTTTTTTTTTTTTTAAGGTTGTGGAATATCCGTCTTCTTATTAAACGATAATAACCAACTAAATTTACTGGTGCGAATTTAGAATCCAGATATAAAATATCAGCCAGACGCGGCAATACTTTGGTATTCCGCATCTGGATTAATTTTTATTTAGGGGTTCCGAATTCTCATAAGTAAATTTAAATAGTTATTATTGTTTTATAAGATGACAGATATTCCACAAATAAAATAAAATTAAATTGCTATTCAAATTTTCCCGTTGTGAACACCAGCACTAGTGAGAAGTCGGTCGATTAGTGATGATGTCACACTCGTGTCCTCTTGCTTTGAGTATTTCGATGGCAGTGATGGAATCCGATAATTGAATATTTAAAGCTTTCCTTAATACTTAATTTGTATGTGAATTTCGAGAATGTAATCAGTTACCGGGAATTTGTTTAATTTATGGCTATTTGTTGCCATCGTTCACTTCAGCGATGATTCGACAGTTATCACAAAGCTTGAAAATATTTGATGCATGCGGACTCCGTTACGTTAGTCCGTGTACGCTCGCATGGGCTGAAAGATGCAAGAACTAAAATTATAAAGTTTATTATATTTCGAAACATAAAAAATAACTATAGATAATCGTAAGGAAAATCAAATCACATCTTAGTACAAACAAGTTAGACTTATTCAAAAACACTATTTCATTAAAAAAGAACTTCCAAACTAACTGACAAACTAAATAGCGGAATTCCATACAAGTGTCAACATTGATCAGAAAAAATGTTTAATAATTTTTATAAATTAAGTTTAAAAATATATTGAAATATATTCCAAGTTTTCAAATTAATGTTTTAGACTTATATTTTATTTGCAATTGGCAACAGACCAAATAAACAACATGGCTGAAAAGTAAAATGCTTGCAGTTGTATACAAAGAGCATTCTTGAAGAACACTTGGAAAAATAATATAATTATTGTTTATTTTGCATTTTTTAAAATAAATGAATGCATGTAGAATAATATTTAATGGTTTACAATAGCCTTAAAGCCATATTCTTGATAATTATGCATGCAAAATCAAGTCTTATTTTGTGTCATTCCGTCACCTTTTTTTTTTTTTTTTTTTTTTTTTTTTTTTTTGCATTTTTTGATATAACAGATAAATTTGAGAACCAAATTATACACGGTTTTGAATTTAAAGCAAGTATATAATGGCAATTTATGTAATATGTTTAGTTCTTAGTAATAATATGATGATTTCATAAAAAATAGTGTGACTGAATGACAATTTTCCTGTTACGGAATGTCAATGATTTGTGATGGAATGACAAATAGTGATTCTTTCCAATGTATATTGTCGCAATTATACCTTACGAGCTTTCTCATGATAAATATACTGTAGAATCATGCTTTCGACTAACTATTTAATGGAATAAAGTCTTGCCATCCACTGATTAAGAAAATAATAATTTTTTCAGATGGCCCATCCAGCCAATTAAATCAAAAACATACTTTCACTTTAGTAACTTTTCTGCATGCAGATGTTTCTTTAGAAAAACTAGAATGGAATTTATTTGCAAGTGGTCATGGGAAAGGAGCGGTTGATGGAATAGGTGGCCAATTGTAAAGCCAATGTAGAAGATTACTACTTGCTGAAACTGCCCCAAACATTCAAACTGCAGAAGAATGTGATGGTTTCATTAAATCAAAACAGAAAATAATCAAAGATTTGTAATTATCCAGTCAGAGTATTAAAGCTATGAAAATGAAACCTGCTGGTCACTTGTTACAGCAGTAAGCTCAGGCACAAGAGATATGCACCATCTAAGTGTTCTGAATAAATATTTAGTAAAAATCAAATTATTTCCAAATTCAAATGAATTCCATGATTTGAAAAAAGGGGGCTTTATTCATTCAGAAATAGTAGCCTGTACTAAAGATTGTGCTGTGGGCTTTTTGGTGACATATTAGGGCAAAAGAAGTAAACGACAATATCTTGCGCAAATAACTGTTGCATAAAGCAATTAAGAAACGGAAGAGCTGAATTTGAGGAAACAGGACAATAAAGGACTTGTATTTACATTTCCAGAGAAAGAAGACAGATGTATAGTAGATGAAACAGATTGGACACCTTTATGTATTTAGCCGACATTTCAAATATTAGGTAATCGTGCTCAATATGTTTTTTAAAAAGCTATCAAATGTGAATAGTTATGTAATGTAATTTTTTACGATCACTCTAGATAATAAAACAATTAAGAAATGTATTAGTTTAATCAATTTTTTTAAGTAAACGTTTAATACGTTAAATGTCACATCAGTCACCGATGACTGACACTGATCTTTCCGTTTAGGCCGCGTCAGTCATAAGTGACTGACACTTATAGTTTCTGTAACGGGAGTCTTATTTCGTGGCCTAAACGGAAAGACAGACAAAATAGACTTGGCATTCAACGTGTTAAGAAATTTTCAGTCATTCGGTCACGTAAAATGACAGTTAATAACTGCAACCCTAGTACAGATAGGTTGCTTTAAATTATAATTTTTTACTGTTTATACATCATATTTAAGATACGTATCAGTTTAAAAACTGAATGTTTTCCTAATTCACAAATGTTTCCAGTTTAAATTAACAGGTTAGAGTCATGTTTACAAAAATATCATTCCGCCACTCAATAAGAAATTACTCAAAAATGAAAGAATAAAACATTTAAAAAACTTCTTTCAGCTTTTTTTTTTTTTAATCTTTTAATCAATAACACTCATATTCAAACTAAAACAATCAATTTTTGCTTGAAAATCGTTTCAGGATAATTGCTTTAACTTTAAGTCTACTACTTAAAATGTCATTCCGTCACATATGGAATTGCCCAATAATTAACGATTTAAAAAATCCATAAGTAGGCATAAATACATCCATAAAAAGTCAAGATATTATGACTAAAACAAAATTTCAGGTATCAATGTTCAATATTATTAAAATTTAAAAACCACATGATTTTAATAAAAGTAGTTTCATAGAGCATTAATAAATCATACAGTACTATTTTCTCATACGGTACTAATAAATTAATTTTTAAGTCTTTCATCATCGGGAGCCACAATATAAACAAGTTGGAAATTGCTTGTCAAACTGGCAAATGAGGTGCGTTCATACTATAACTAGTTTTATAAATATCTTTTACACCGCATATTGTAATGAATGTATATTTTAATGCACTTTATAAGTGCATATCCATTTCATTCTGTTCGAAAGGCTGTAACATCATTAAAATTCACTCGAAATAATTTTTTCCCATTGGCTTGAATATAACGGAAAACTTTTGACTGTCCCTGTAATTAAACTATACATCCGATTTTCCTAAAATTTTAAATGACTCCACAAAATTTTGCAACAATTACATGTTTAAAATTTCAGGCCATTCGGCAGGCTGTAACATCATTAAACTGCACTTGCAATAATTTTTTTCAAATTGGACATAATGTAACGGAAAATTTTGACTGTCCCTGTAATTTAACTATACACCCGGTTTTCATAAAAATTGAAATTACTCGACAAAATTTTGAAACAATTATATATTTAAAATTTCAGACCATTCAGTTGGGTAGTTTTTGCTCTGTTGTATGCGGACGGACGGGCAGACAGACGGAGAGACGGACAGACAGACAGACGGAGAGATGGACAGACAGACAGACGGACGGACTGAAAGACGACTACAGGTGCTACGTATTTATATAATTACGGACGCACCTAAAAAAACTAAAACATTTCATCATTCACGATACATCATGCCATGGAACTATTAATAAAGAGGAACTGATATATATCCTTAAAATAGTGAAGCATCAACTGTAACCGCTGTAAGTGCTGATTATTTCCGGCTGAAACTTCCACCTCTAAATTTATATAGAAATTTTCTGCCTGTTTAAAGGCCTTATTAATGTAAAATTTCAGTCATAATTAATGGCAGAAACAGACTTGCATTTTTACTGGTGTAAGTTTACTTTTGCAGTAGTCAGGACCTATGTTGCCGCCATATTGTAGCAACTGGTGAAACAAACTGACTGTTTTACCAGATAAACTGACACCAGTAAAAATAAATAGAAGGTTTAACATATTTGTGAGAAAATATTTCCATGAATAAGATGCTTAAACAAAACAAAATTTTCTATTCAATTTTACTGGTGGGAAGTTTGCCCCCGACGCTATTCAGAAACGGTAGATCCGATTTAAAAAAAGCAGCCGCCATCTTGTGACAACCCCCTCAGTTACTTCATTTGCAACTCGTAGACAGTACACTATATGTCTCCTCCTCTTTATTCATAACTCCATTCATCATGCTTATTTGGTATCAAGAGTCAAAGCGTACATGATCTGGCAGCGTCAAAAGGGTTGCGAGATTTGCCTGCAATTTTAATCCGAAATTTCAAATTCATACCGTAAATTTCAAAAGAAGAAGCTTTACTTTATGTGAACGGGAAATATATCTCGCTAATCCCACCAGGGACATCAGAAATCTGTTCGTAAAATGATGAAATAATTGACTTACATCAGAATTTTCAAACGAATTTCAAAGAAACTAAAATTCCACTATTTTGCCCTTTCATTACAAAAGCAAAATTTTATTAAAATATTCTTGGTGTCATTTTTCAATTTTGGAATTAAAATTAGGTGACTAGACCGTGTGGCTACAACCCTTGAAAGTGTTAAATAAAGCATAAATTACATTTTTTTATTTCTGGTATTAATTCGAAATTTCTAATTAAAAATGGAGGTCAAGCTGGCAACCCTGAGCGTCAAAATTATGCGAATGAGACAAACACGCCACTGTGTTAAGGCAATTTAGTCCAAAACAATGATAACTGGCATTTCGCAAATTGTGAATTCTATGCTATCTGAATCTATTAGCTTATCATAATATTTATAATATTTATGCATCCAGTTGTTGACTGGATCATTTTTTTTTCTATTTAGAGTTTATTGGCCGTCATTCTAGACTGTTCAATTAATAAGACACTTTTTATGTGTGCTTTGGACTTAAATAAGATTTATTTGAAAAAGTTATTTTATAGAACAATTGCGAATCCGCTTTCACTTTTATGTTAGTTTAGGAGTTTCTTAAGATTCCTGATGGTGGCTATAAAGTAATTAATTACGACACCAACTCAGTGTTGCCAGATGGGCTACTTTTTTTAAATCAGATTCTTGATTGGAACCACTTTTTTGAAATGGTAAAATGTGCCTTATTTAATGATATATTAATTAAGGCAAAAACAAAGTGAATTTTACCGTTTCAAAAAAGTGGTGCCAATCAAGAAATCTGAATTTTAAAAAAAGCAGCCCACTGGCAACACTGCACCAACTGCTTGCTGTCGTATTTCATGAGGTAAAGGAATTATTTATTTTGCTGTTATTAGACAGTTCTTGCAGATTTCTTTTTACTTTAAATTATTTATCAAACTTATTTATTGTTTAAAAATATAATAATAACATCATTTTAGAAGTAGGAAATTAATAAAATTAATGGTATTACTTTATTTATTTACGTTTTACTTAAACGGATTACATTGCCTAATACAGTTACGTAATATTTTGTATGATAAATCATTAAAGTTAATAAATGTGTACTCATTATTTATTTCTAATTGTTTCAAATTAGCCATATTTTTACATTAGATTCTAAATGCCAATTTATCAGAAGTTGTGAACACGCCAACCAGCCTGCCAGTTATCGCCGCTATTTCGGAAAAGTAATCGGCCTCTTATTTAACTTTAGATTTCAAATGGACTCATTAAATAAAGTGAAGATTACTATTCGGAAATTGTGGTGACAAGTGGCTCGCGGGTTCGGCACCTTTATTTTATTTGATGTTTCACAAAAAAGCTCGTTATTTCTGATTTTAAAACGGATTCATACATCTCCTCGAATTTTATCACTTTGTCCGATTAGTAATATTTGCTAATCTTGACATTAAATAATGTCAGAAATTTTGAATTTTTTGAATTAAAGTCGTTGTTACGACAATTTAAAAATTTGTTATCTTTGTTTTAGTTACTCGCAAATTTTCTCTCTTTAAACAAAGCAAATATTTCTTTACTAAAATAGTGGCGTTTCTTCACCAGCGTTAATGTACCATTACAATAAATATCATTCATAAAACATTCGCAACCAGAAAGATGAATTCTCTTTTTATAGTAAATGCACGAATTTCTGTAAAGTACACTCCTTTAGAAGAGCAAACTTCGCATTTTTTGTTCACAGAATTTTTTTTTTCTATTACATAATTCAGAGATCATCCGTAGCTCCCTAAATGCTAGGCCTGAGCGCTGCCATAAAAATGGCGGCTGTCTGAGACGGACTCCTTTAAGGGGACCGTAGACCTTCATTTGAGCAAAAAATCGACATTTCTTTTTGTGTGTATTATTATTTTCTTCAATTTGTACTATGAGATTCGTGGAAAACCACATACAGATCCGATTATTTTACGCAAAGTTACAATTATTTTAATTTTGTTCACAAACACTTTTTTGACCTTTTAATATATTTCAAATCTGTTTTTCTAGATTCTGATGTTTCAGCTTTTTTTTAAATTCTTGAAATATTCCTTGCTACCTAATTTTTTATCAAAATTCATGAAACTGATAAGGAAGAATCCTGATATTGCTTAAAAAGAAACTGCGCATGTATTTTAAAATTCGACTTCATTAGGACAATTAAATTTGATTTTTAACTTATTATAAAGAAGAAGCATTTTGCTGAAATTCGATATGGAATTTAGAAAAATATCTCTAAAATATTAACTATTTAAGGGCTTAAAAAATCGATACACAGATTTGTTTGTAATAGACTTTTACGTGATCAAAATCCAAAATCGAGAAAAGGTCTAAAAAATTAAGATGCAAGGAGCATTTAAAAATGTCGTTTAAACATTTTAATTTTTTAAATGATCTTAAAGTTATAGTAAGATTGGAAATTTCTTTTAAGGTGTTCTATATACTTATGTTGAAATGTATATTTGCACAAAATTTCAAATCTCTATTATGAAAATTAAAAAAAAAATAATAATAACGTCCACCGTCCCCTTAAGCATTTGTACGGACCCTTGAATTGAGACACCAATATTTTTCAAAAGTTCTCCTTGACTTATTTAATCTCAGAAAAAAAGCAGAAAAAATTCTAAAATTTATTGGTATTGAAATTCAAAGGCCAGTACAAACGCTAAAAAAATTCCACCTACGACAACCGCCATTTTTGTGTCAATGATCAGGCCTATTATCATTTATCGGAATTAGTCCCGTTCAAAATTAAATACCCATGAAAATCCTGAAAAAGATCCAGATGCTAATATTTTAATATGAAAGTACCAAGTAAAATTCGTTTTTAGGGAGTACCCCTCTTAATAAACAAAATAAAATTTAAGTTTTATTTCAATTTTTCAATATTTATATTATTTTGTATCGCAGTTAAAAAAATGAAAATTGAAGTTCAATATGTTACAGAATTGGATTTCGGAATCATATCTATCAAATTTTGAGCTATCTTGTTAATACTAAAATCTAATGGAAATTATTGCCTTATTAAATCGCATATTATATTATGAAGGGCAAAATTTACTATTGAACTTTAGTCAAAGGAATGAAGTGTAAATTTTGGCAGTTATGCTATCACGTAACTGCTTACTCTTGCGCTTTTTTGAACTACAAATATTTAATAGAAATCTTTGCCTTTTTTAATCATCATATTGCGACGATTGAAAAAGACAAAATTTCCTGTTAAATTTTTGTGGTACAAAAAACGTATGAGTTGGCTGCTATGATATCCCCAAATCAAATGTTTGAACTGTGTCACAAATGAAATGTTTTAATCGTGGTTCTTATGTGTCACAGAGCTGTGTCAAAACAAAATTTGCATAAAAATGCATACCTATGTATTTTAACTAGACAAAAAAAAAATGCTAAGAATATATGAACATATTTTTGTATTTTGAATATTTACAAAACTGAAAAGGGAGACAGGGCTTGATTACCAACGGTGCAAACTTCCATGAAAAAAATTCAATAGAAATTTTCTCCTTATTTAAACGCCTTTTTCATGCAAAATTTATATTATGAATAAGGCAACAATATTTATTTCATTTTACTGGTGGAAGTTTGACTCGTTGATAATCAGGCCTTGAATGGAGTGGCGATTTTTTGTTACGCATGGGCCATTTTGGGACCTGTCATTAATGGATTTATAAATAAAGAGGAAGAGACATGAAGTGTACTATCTACCAGTTACGAGTGAAGTAACTTAAGAGGATGTCACAAGATGCCGTCTGATTTCTTAAAAGCAGAACAACAGTTTCTGTTTACGGGCGGGGCAAACTTCCCACCAGTCAACTTGAGTAGAAATTTTCGTCTTGTTTACAGCCTTATTTACATTAATATTTTCTCACAAATACGTTGAAAATTTTTATTGGTTTTTACTGGTGCCAGTTTTGTATTACAATCTTTTTCATGGCCATTGACAGAAAGTTGTCTATGTTGCCACAATATGGCTATTGCCAAAGTAAAATTCCACCAGTACAAATGAAATCTTTTTTTTCTATTATTTATGACTAAAATTTTGTAATAATAAATGTTTAAATCGAGAGAAAATTCTCTTTAAGTTTACTGGTGGTAACTCCCCCGGCGGTAATCAACACCTGCGAAAGCGGTTACAGTGGAAGTTTCACTATTTTAAGGATATGTCAGTTCTTCTTTATTAATAGTTCCATGATATCGATGTAGCATGAATACATTCGAAAGCGATTTTTGAATTAAAAGTAGCTAGAATTATCTTACCCTCCAAAGCATGCACATTCTGTTCTGGTATTGAAGTTGCAAAAATCCGAACAAACTCCTCATTTTGTTCCCAGTATGCTTACCACTGGTGTGAATAGACCCGTACATATGAAAAGAGATAAAATATATTTTTTTAATTAGCCCTGGTGTATCAAAGTCTTGCTCGAAGAGTCTCAAAGTCATCAGTATTTCTAAATAGTAATTTTTGCCTTTTTTTAATTTGAGAATTTTTTAATAAAAGAAGTACTTAATAAAAGGAAAATTCTATTGTCAATGTTGTATTTACGGATTAAAATAAGCCTTTCTCCTTCAAGTGGTAAATGTTTGAAATTTTTTAGGTGGGCAGCCTTTTCCGCGTTTTTAAACGTGTAGCGAACAAATCCAGTTATTGCGCATGTGAGTCAATCTACTAACCAGCTACTGAATCTCTGCTAGGTTAATAGTAAGTTCGAAGGCGTTTTTTCATTGGGAAAATCTCTTTATCCTCTTAGTAAGTGCTGCCAGCATCTGAAATTTCACGATCACTACAAGAATAATCTGAAAACTAAATAGTAGTTTTGGCAAATCTCGAAGATTATTTTTTTGAGAAATTCTGAATTCTCACTAAGAAGTTTAAGCGCTTACTTTTGGCTTACAAAATGATAGACATTGCGTAAATAAAATAACAGAAAATAACTATTCTAAATTTTCTGGTATAAATTCGGAATAATATTTGAGAATGCAGTTTTCCGCTTACAGAGTTGGGCAAATTTGTAATCTCAATTATCGGCATTGAAATTACAAGTTAATTGCATCTAATTGATTATAGTTAGACACATTCAAACACATAAATCTCGTACACATAATGGAATGATGGCAGTTCCAACTACAGTGCTGCAAGAAATTTTTACGGCATGTAATTTTAACAACAATGCATAAAACACAATTAAATTGTAATTACGTTGAAGATAATTGCAATTACGAATTTTCCCAATTCTGCCACTTACAACGTTTGCTCCTCTATTTAGAACTTTGTTAACTATCATCAGCCTACAAAGTGTTAACTGTTATGTATGCGGAAACGATTGCATGGTATTACTTCGTAAAAACATACTAGTCAACTTACCGATAATTTCCGTAAAACTGTATGACATCTTCTGTAGCGAATAAACAAGTTTCGACACAGGAAATTTATTTAATAAAATGTGTCTTGTTTCATAAAGTTCTTTATATAAATTTATTTATTACATATTTTTACCGGTGTAAAAATAGCTTTTTTGACTTGGCCAATGATGAAGCAATTTTACGGAAATTATCGGTAAGTTGGCAGTTATGTAATAATGACACTTGTGTGCATAGGTGCCAACTTGTCTATAATTTGCGTAAATTTTTTTCAGCGTGACCTAGGTCAAATAAGCGATTTTCACAAAAAAAGTGTAATAACTAAATTTATATGATGAACAGAAAAAAAAGACGCATTTTAATAAATAATTCTTCTGAATTATTTAAAAACAACGTTTAAACACACAATAAAATAAGTTGATTTGATCAGACGTATATGTTTCTTGAGTACTAGGACACACATCCTCAGTGTAAAAAACTTTAAAAACAATATCCCCCCAACTACATGTACGGTGTAGTAACCCAAATGTCAAAACATAACACCAAAAGACCATCAAGTTCCAACAGCCAATGAAATTAATGCGGAAGTGAAGTGTCGTGACACAAAAAATCCACCCAGAAAGTTGAGATGTATGTTGTACTAGACAAATCATTAACCAAGGAGTCTTTAAATTTATGGATATGAAGAGCCTCAAAAAAGTCTAAATCCAGAAGTGGAATGCATTTCTTGATAATGGTAGCTGAGTCAAAATTTAAATTATGTCCGTCCCCCCAGCAATGAGAGGCGATAGAGGATTTCTGCAATTCTTTTTTCTTTACATAGTTTCTGTGTTCATTGACTCTGTAACGGAGTTTTCGTTTAGTTTGTCCAATGTAGGACAAACCACATTGGCATTGAATATTGTAAACGCCCCAATAATTATGAGGAGGAATTTGATCCTTAAGCTGCAAAAAAGTTAATTTATTAACTTTTTTAAAAACCACATTAAAATCATAATGTCTCAAGATATCAGCCATCTTAAAACTAATTATATTATAAAATGGTAAAATGATAAGGTTAGAAATGGAAACCGCAGTAACAGGAGAATCAAGATTATTAACACATTTATTAAGACTATGAGAAATTAAATTATTGATATAAGATAAACTAAAACCTCGATCAATAGCCACAGATCTAATGTAATTTTATTCTGTAATAAGTGAATTATTATCTGAACAAATTAAGCGAGCTCTATTAATCAAATAAAGAAAAGCCGAAGCTTTTTGAGAAGGGGGGTGACATGAATTGAAAGGGGGGGGTGACAGCAAAAAGTTTACGGTAAACGCAAGTGTCAAAGGAGTTAAGCTGACGTGTAACCAACACATCCAGAAATGGCAATCTATAATCTATTTCAACTTCATAAGTAAATTGAATGACTGAATCTATTGAGTTTAAAATCGTTAATATATTGTCAACAGAAAATAGAGAAAGCTCCGGAGTGAAAAAGAATCATCTACATAACTACAATAAAATAGAAAGTTGATAAGGTTAAACATTTTAACCTCAAAGTAATGCATATATAAATCCGCTAAAAAAGGACTAAGGGGATTACTCATTACTAAACCATCTGTCATAGAATAATATTGATTAGAAATTTGAAATGAATTTTGTTTTAAACACGTACTGAATAACTGAATAAAGTGATTGATTTCATAATCTGTGTAATGAAATTCTTTTAATCTAGCAGTGAGACTTTGTAATGCACCTTGAACTGGAACATGGGTGAACAGAGAAGTAACATCAAATGAAACCATGCGTAAAGAGGGGGAGGGGGTGAAGTTCTTAATCTGGTTTACAAAAGAACTAGAATTCTTAATAGTGTAAATATTAGAACTTGAAAGGAACGAAAAGCGTTTCACTAAATATTTATGCCGTCACGGCATCACATAATTTTAATATCTAATTGGCACATTGGCACCGAAATATTATAATGAAAATATCACCTTTATTAAGTACGCAAAAATACACTTTTAATGTTCTACAAATGAATTCTCTTGGAAATACTGGTGTCATTAAAGTATTTAAACATTTTACGAATAAAAGTACCTTGCCCCTGAAAGGGTTAATTTAAGTTTGTAAAAACGATTAAGATCAGACATGATAAAAATCCCCAAATAGGTCCGTTGAAACCAAATATAGTAAGTACAGAACTTGTGTGGAAATATAAATTATTTAAAAACAACGTTTAACCCTCCGTCTACCAGACGGGTCCATTGGACCCGACAGGTACATACAAAATATTCATTCAAACCAGAAATTTCTTTAAAATAAACTAAGTATATAAACCAGACAAAAATAAGGTAAATAAATAAGTTAAATAGTTTTAAATAAAAATTCTGGTGTAGAACGTTTTATTAAAACTTGAATAAAATTCCCGGTAGATCTAGGGTTAAACACACAATAAAATAAGTTGATTTGATCAGACGTATACGTTTCTTGAGTACTAGGACTCACATCCTCAGTGTAAAAAACTATAAAAACAATATCCCCCCAACTACATGTACGGTGAAAACCCAAATGTCAAAACATAATACCAAAAGACCATCAAGTTCCAACAGCCAATGAAATTAATGCGGAAGTGAAGTGTCGTGACACAACAAATCCACCCAGAAAGTTGAGATGTATGGTGTACTAGACAAATCATTAACCAAGGAGTCTTTAAATTTATGGATATGAAGAGCCTCTAAAAATTCTAAATCCAGAGTAGTAATGCATTTCTTGATAATGGTAGCTGAGTCAAACCGTACATGTAGTTGGGGGGATATTGTTTTTAAAGTTTTTTTACACTGAGGATGTGAGTCCTAGTACTCACGAAACGTATACGTCTGATCAAATAAACTTATTTTATTGTGTGTTTACACGTTCTTTTTAAATAATTTATATTTCCACACAAGTTCTGAACTTACCAATTATTCTTCTGGTTCGAAAGGTGTTTATTTACAACAGGGGTGTCAAACTGTGGCCCACCGGATACCACTAAAATTTTATAGTTATCTTTGCCTTATCTAATCGTCGAATTTCTGCGATTCAACTTGTCGACAATTTCTTTAAAATTTTAGTGGTATACGGCGGGCCACAGTTTGACACCCCTGATTTACAACAAAAGATACCGGTACAGTTTTGCGGAAATGATCAGTAAGTTGGCAGCTATGCATGCTTGCCAACTTACGTATAATTTCCGTAAAACTGTTTCAGCATAATCTAGGTCAAATAGGCGATTATTAAACCGGAAAAATGTGTTATAAATAAATTTATATGGGGCGGTCTCACAATATTTTGACTTTCATGTCCCTGAATAATAATTTTTAATTTAATACAATTTTTGTGGTTTTCATTTTAATTTCATATACTGGGGAACATACCGCTGCATGATTGCACAACAATATTAACGAGATAAATAACTTTTGGACGATGTTGGGGGTCCAAACACCTGGAAAACTCCTATACCGTCCCGTGCCCCTGATGCTGATTTTTAAGTTTGGAGCTGTCTGGATAAACTTTTTTCAATAAAAATAATTCGATGTAATTTTTTTCTGAAACTGGAACTATTGTTTTATATAAATATGTAGCTAAAAAGTAACCTGCACACATTTTTTGGGTTGTTATTATTTTTTAAACTCTGTCCCTGGGTTTTAGATTCCTTACCATCCCTCTTCTAAAATTGCACAGAAAATCATTTCAGATGCAGCCACAGAATTTTTTTCAAGTTTTTGTCTCATGCAGAAGTATGTTAGAGAAATAATGTCTAAAATTCTTTGGCAGGAAATTTACTGTAGAATTTAAATCAGCAATTAAATATCAATTTCAAGCATCGTGGCTTTATTGGTAGTCTCGCCGTCACCAAGGTTTATTCCTGCACTTTTCGAGGTAAATTTAAAAAAAAAAATAATCCAATGTTAACAACTGTTTCTAAAAATCAGTGAACATTGTGGCTATCACTTAGTCTTAACATGATTTTTCTAAAAATAGGTGGTAATTTTCCTTACCGTTCCATCCTTATCGTCCTTTTTTTCCAATACCATCCCCTTTTTTTACCTTACCGTCCCTTCTTTAACACCACTTTAAAACAATGTTATACAAATATTTTGTATTAAAAGTACTACATTGTTATTATTAGGTAGATTTCATTACAAAAAGCTACCTATTGCAACCGTTCGGAGGAGAGCGATTTCAAAAAAATTTGGTATATTTTCATCGATCATGACCCCCAGACCCCGAAACCAACCTCCGTTCAAAATTGATATATATATATATATATATATATATATGAGGGTCACTCTGAAATTTTTTAGACACAACTAGGTTTTTAAAGTTATACTTACAAAATGTCAGGTGTCTTCAAAGTAGTCTCCTCCAGCATCAATGCACTTTTGTAGACGAATTTTCCACAGATTATACGTCTCAAGCCATTCATTTCTTGGAATAGATGGAAAAAATGCATTTATAGCCACATCAATCTCTTCTTCTGAATGAAAACGACGTCCACGTAAGTTCTTTTTTAAATTAAAAAATAGCCAAAAGTCACATATAGCTAGATCAGGTGAATTCGGCGGATGTTCTATCACTTTAATTCGTTTTTGTTTAAGAAACTCAACTGTTAATCCGGCTGTATGTGAAGATGCAATGTCTTGGTGAAGCATTAGTCCCCTAACATTCACTTCTTGTACAATTTCTGGACGACATTTAGTGGTATACCAGTTTGCTGTTACTGTCTTCTGTCCTTCAACCTCGATGGCTTTGACCAATCCCGTTCTTCAGAAGAAAACGGCATACACCACTTTTTTCAGTACGCGTTGCCTTTTCACCATTGTCGGCGTGGGATCATCTTCAAAGACCCATACTTTGCTTTCTTGAGGTGTTGGAACGTCAGAAAACGGTATGTATTTGTCATCACCCGTCACAATTTTAGAAATGATGTAGTGGCCAGCATCATTTAGCAATTTAAGAGTTTCTTTACTGATTCTGACACTCTCCTCTTTTTGGTGCTCAGTTAGATTATGGGGAACCCAACGGCAAACTACTTTTTTCATATGCAATTCTTCATGAATAATTTTGTGTATGGCTGCGGATCCAATGTTAAATTACTTCTATATCATTTGATAGGTACAGCGATTATCATCCATTAACATTTTTCTTATGGCAGACACATTATCCGGGATTACAGCCGACGGCAGCCTTCCTGTGTGTACTTCATCCTAAAGAAAATTGCGACCTCTGCTAAATTCTTTAAACCATCTGAATACAGTAACACGAGCTGGAGATTCATCACCAAATGCTAATTTCAACCGTTGAACGCATTCTTCTTGATTTAATCCTGCTTTAAAATCGTAGAAAATCATAGCGCGAAAATGTTCTCGCGTCAACTCCATTTTCTCTTCTGTTTAAAACTTATTCTACGCTAAACAAGTTGAAGTAAGCCAGTAAAAAATCGTCTGCTGCGTTAAAATACTTTGTATTTTAAAATTCAACCGTTATTTTTATTTTATAAATTCTCGTCTGCTCGTATCTCAATAATTTCAGAGTAACCCTCGTATATGTATCTGACATATGTCACACTGTAACTCTCGTAATTATGAACCGATTTCGATGTAATTCGGTGTGTACATGGTACATACCAATGTCTCGACCGACTTCGTTGGCCAGCTTCATCCGCCGTTTTGTTTCAAAATGGCGGCCATTTAAAATTTTTAAAAAAAAGTTAATCTTGAAATGTGGTACCAAAAAATTGAAAATGGAAAAATATTTTTTTCTTATGTATTTCACCTTTATACAAAGATACCGGAGCAGTTTTTGTTTCGTCTATATCTTAAAAAAATGGCTGAGTTATAGCATTTTGAATTTCTAGGGTGGCTGACATTTTGAAACGTCCTGAAATTTGTCACGCGATAAAAGGCGTATTTATCAACCGATTTCGATGTAATTCGCTGTGTACATAGAACTTACCAATGTCTCGATCGAGTTCATTGGCCAGCTTCATCCGCCATTTTGTTTCAAAATGGCGGCCATTTAAAATTAAAAAATAAAATAAAATTTGAAATGTGGTACCAAAAAATTGGAAACGGAAAAATATTTTTTTCTTTTGTATTTGACCTTTATACAAAGATTCCGGAGTAGTTTTTGTTTCGTCTATATCTTAAAAAATGGCTGAGTTATAGCATTTTGAATTTCTAGCGTGGCTGACATTTTGAAACATCCTGAATTTTGTCAAGCGACAAAAGGCGTATTTATGAACCGATTTGGATATAACTTCGTTTATACATAGCACATACAAATATCTCGACCGAGTTCGTTGGCCAGCTTCATCCGCCATCTTGTTTCAAAATGGCGGTCATTTAAAAATTTTTTTTAAAATTAAAATTTAAAATAAGATACCAAAAAATTGGAAAATGAAAAAGATTTTTTCGTATGTGTTTGACCTTAATACAAAGATTCCGGAACAGTTTCTGTTTCGTATATATCTAAAAAAAATGGCTGAGTTATAGCATTTTGAATTTCTATTGGGGCTGACATTTTAAAACAACCTAATATTTGTCACGCTATAACAGGCGTATTTATGAACCGATTTGGATGTAACTTGGTCTGTACATAGTACATACCAGTGTCTCGACCGAGTTCGTTGGCCAGCTTCATTCGCCATCTTGTTTTAAAAGGGTTGCCATTTAAAAAAAATTAAATTTAAAATTTAAAATGAGGTATTAAAAATTTGGAAAATGAAAAAGATTTTTTTTTATGTGTTTGGCCTTGATACAAAGATTCCGGAGCAGTTTTTGTTTCTGAAAATTTGTTGTTTTGTTTATATCTTAAAAAATGGTTGAATTATAGCACTTTGAATTTCTAGCATGGCTAACATTTTGAAACGATCTTGTATTTGTCACGCGATAACATACGTATTCGCCTATTTCGATGTAAGAAGGCATGTAGATAGTATACATCAATATCTCGACCAAGTTCGCTGGCCAGATTCATCAGCCATCTTGTTTCAAAATGGCGACCATTAAATTAAAAAATATATATATATATATTTAAAGTGAGTTGCAAAAAAATTAGAAATTGAAAAAGGTTTCTGTCTTAAGTATTTGACCTTGATATAATGATTCAAGAGCATTTTTTGTTTGTCTTTATCTTCAAAAATGGCTCAGATATAGCAGTTTCAATTTCTAATGGGGGTGACATTTAGAAAAATCTGATTTATTGCCTGCGACAGCACTCGTATATATCAACCGATTTCCAATGTGAGTGAGCATGTGCACAGCAATTACTAAGGTCTCGACCAAGTTCACTGGTTAGCCTCATCCACCATATTGTCTTAAAATGGCAGGCACTTTAAGAAATCGCCGAATTTGCAGTCAAATATAAGTTACTTTAAAGAAACGCAGCTTGGATAAAGCTGACTAATTTCGCGAAATTCTCATTCATTATATTGATAAAAATTAGTATTGAATCTCCTATATTCGGTTTCCACTAAATTGAGCTTCGTGTGTTTGAATAATATAAGTTGGTTTTTTTAAAATAAGGAATATGAAATCTACCTCTTCCTCCCGGCACTGGCCGGAAGGACTTTTTCTCATTTGCATGTCCTGTGGGTACTATGCAAATTCATTATAAGTAAAAATTTAGAAGAAAATAAAAAGTTATAGGGGTAAAATGGTAAGGAAATTTAAACTCGCAAGTTTAACTTAAACCTCAGTTAAATAAAAAAATTTTCGAAGCTGACCATTTTTTTCTTTATTTTGAATCATTAAGGCATTCGTCTGTCAGATTAAAATCTGATAGTTATTTTAGCAAATTTAATTTTGTCGGATTTTTTTTTCCCGAAAAGTCAAAACATTGTGAGAATGTCCCATATACGGAATACAATGAAAGAACACACATTTTATTGAATAATTTTTCTGTTTCGAAACTTTTTTATTTACTGCAAGAGATACCCGTGTAATTTTACAGAAATTGTTAGCAAGTTGGCAAGAATGAGTATGTGTTTGCTGAAGCTTCTTTTCTCAACTCTCTATGTCAATACATAAAAAAATTGGTGACAAATTCTTCTATTTGTCCGTGGGTCAGAAAAGACATTACATTTAATTGAAAAATTTTGTGCTTTTTTACCAACATTTTCAAACTGTAATTTTTGCGCTATTTCTACGATTTAAATAGGCCAAGTTTACTATTTCAAAACAGTGGTAAGTGATATGCGTAAATTATTTTCAGTATAATTAAAGTCCTTACTGGTGTGTAGCACTGTTTGCGAATAGTAAAATTCGCCTGTTTTTATCTAAAAAGAATTAAAAATTCTGTCATTAATGAGTACAGGGCTCCCGACATTCTGTTTATAAAAACCAGCAATTTTTAATTTAAAAAATCGTCGTAGGTTTCTGCAACTATTGCAAGAAAAATGAACTTCTTGGTACGTTTCTTCGAAATTTAACCCTTTCAGGGGCAAAGTACTTCTGTTTTTAAAATGTTTAAAGGACTGATTTGCACCGGGATTTAGAAACAAATTTGTTTGGAAATAAGTAAAACCTTTTCTTCACATACAGCATAAATGCAAAAGTTTATTTCAAAATTCTGGTTTCAATGTGGATCATTGGACATAAAATTAAGTGGGATATACCATATCCCACCACCCCTCAAGGGGTTAAAAAGAAGATTTTATATTGAAAAATAGTGGTGTTCAAGAAACGGACCTAGTGGGAGCCATGTATTCAGAACCTGATTACCACAGTATCCAAATTTTAACAACTTGTTTTTGGAATAGTATTTTACGCCTTTCTTATGGCAGAAATTCTGCAACAATTACTTATTTGAAAAAGTGGGTAGTGCCTCTGCAGCATAAAGCCTCTGTAAATAAGGGGAAAAGAACTGTTCGAAAATATGGGTACTCATTATTAAGGGCAGTACGAGATATTCGTTCTCAATATTTCGTGATTTTATTTACAAAAAATTATTAGTTATAGTGTTGTCCGATTGAAAAGAAATACAATCGAAGTTTATACCACATTTTCTGGCTAGTAACTTTCGCTTTATGTAACAGCGGAATCTATGTAATTAAATAAAACTAAGACTACTATTTTTAAATAGTGCTAGAGATTCTGAGAAGAAAAAATATCCGACTTAGAAACTCTGAATAATTATGGTTGTTAAGTACGAAAATTTGTATGTATTTCTTAAAGTTGTTGCCAATTTGAATTATATTTCTATTTTATACATTTAACGCCTTGAAGGGCGGTAAGATATAATATACCCCACTTAATTTTAATCCCCAATTGCCACATTGGCACCAGAATTTTAAAATAAAATTTTGCTGTGATAATGTACGTGAAGAAAGCCTTTTCTCTATTTCAAATAAATTTGTTTGTAAATCCTGATGTCAATAAATCATTTCACATTTTCAACCATAGACTCTTCCCCTGAAACATTTTATAAAAAATAGAAATGTAAATTGCAAAAAACAACAAAAAAAATATATAGCTATCAAAAATAAATTATATGTACCCCTTAACAGTGTGGCCCGAACTGGATTCGGGCAAGAACACTTTGCTTGCTTCGTTATTAACCTTTTCAGGGGCAAGACTTTTCTGCTCCGAATATGTTCAAATAATTAATTCACACCGCAATATACGAACAAATTTATTTACAAATAATCAAAAGCTTTTTTTTCACGCTTATTATTAGATCGAACTTGTACTAACAAATTACTGGTGCCATTTGAAATTTTTGGCATAAAAATTAACCGTTTGCAGACTGCAAACGGCGCCCTTCAAATGGTTAAAAGCATTTTGATGCCACTAATTTGTAACTGTAAATTTATCTTTATTGATTGTCAGATACTTTTCGATTACGTAAGGTAAATATTTTAGTATGGAAAAAGTTGTGTCCAGCCCCATTTTTAATTTGTTTGTAAGAAAACAAATGTCACTGTTAAGGGGTTAACGCTTACGCGACAGCATTTTTTCGTCTTTTTTACAATAGCTACTCCTATAAGTGTTACTCTTCCGTAGTTGCCTTATTTAACAAAATGCATTTCTGGTAATTTTGATTATTCTATGCAGATTCATTCATATACACATGGGACTGTTTTTAAACTATCTATATACAGGGTGTCCATAATTAAACGACCCTACTTTAAAGTTGTCTACAGGCAAAACTATTTTTCATAAAGTTGTGAAATTTTGTGAAAGACATAATAAAAGGATGGGAATTTGTTTAAGTTAAAGAAAATATAAATAAAAATAGTTCGAAATTTCGCAACCAGACGGCGTTTTTAAATAAATTAGACATTTTTTATTACTATAGTTTTAAATTTTATTTACAGGATGTAATAAATTAATCGTCCCTATTTTAAAGTTGTCAGCTGATGAAACTCTTGTTCAGATTATTGTGAATTTTTTTGGAAACCATAATAAAAGTATGGGAATTTGTTTGAACGAGAAAAAAATTAGGAGGCCGATTTTAACGAATTACACATTTAGTATACATTTACGATGGTTTAACAACATTTGTTATAACCAAACACGTTCTGCATGACTTTCTTCATTTTCAGATATCATCTGGAATCGTAAGGTAGCATGTTCCACAGTTGACCGCAGTGTGTTCTGGGAAATGCTAGGAACCTCTTTTTAAATGCTGTCTTTAGAATAAGGTTAAGCTAATAAATAATTTTTTTAATCCATTGCAATGCTAAATTCGTAATTTGTTAAAAATTGCCCTCTGTTGGCGAAATTTTGAACTATTTTTATTTACATTTTTTTAGCTTAAACAAATTCCCATCCCTTTACTATGTCTTTCACCAAATTTCACAACTTTATGAACAATAGTTTTGTCTGTAGATAACATTAAAGTAGGGTCGTTTAATTATGGACACCCTGTATATGCATATTACACTAATTTCATTAATACTAGTATTAAGTATATTTTGTGAAATGCTGTATCATAAAAAAAGATTGAAATTAACGTCTGTATATTGAGTTATATAAAATGTGTTAATGTCCAATAAATGATATATTTTCATTCTTTCAGAGAAAAAATGAAATATGTTTCTGAAACGCTCAAAAGATTGACTGACACTGGAGTTTAAAAACAGATTGATTTTGAAATAAATAAACACTTTTCTTCTAGAAAATTATGTATTCAAATTTTGTTAAACATAATGTCCAACTCACTAGTTAAGGATTAATATTAAGTGGTATAAATCAAACAGCACCTCCATTGAGACAGTGAATATATTTAAAAACCGAAATATTTTAGAAATCAAACTGTACTTCAGAATAGTTACAAAAATGCTTATTCACTTTATTCACGAAAATTATACATCGATTTTCTGCTTATATCTGCGGAGAAAACAAACATATTTAAACCCAGAAATTTCAATTATTGAATAATAACTTATTTTTGCGTAGAAAACAACTTGCGTATACAGCATCTTGCATCCACATTTTGAGTAGGCAATAACTTTAAAGCAAAGTTTGTGGTTTAACGACTTGAAGAACTGTGGGATTTCATGTATCCTATTTAATTTAGTTCCCAAATGCCACAATGACACCAGACGTTTTGAATAAAATTATGATTTTATACTGTATATTAGAAGAAAAAATTTGAAGAAATCTTTTACTTATTTTCAGATAAATTTCTTCGTAAATATTGGTGTCAATCAATAATTTTTATAATTTAGCAACAGGTGAATTTTACGCCAGAAACGATTAAAAGGGTAAATATTTTGTAATAAAATTTTTATTTTATAATATACGGGAAAAAAATATTTTACATATTTTCGGATATATTTGTTCGTAACCTTTGGTATCATTCAATAATTTTAACATTTTAACAACAGAAGAACTTTGCCCTGAAAGGGTTAATAGATATCTCTATTATCTGTAGATTGTCGGATATTAGAGTGCTTTTAAAATTTGGAAAATTGTTTCATTTATTTCCCTTTAAAATAAGTAAAAGCTTATTCTTGGAAAACAATTCACTTTTGTATTGAATAATCTAAAAGCCCTATTATATTCTTTCCGGGTTATTCCAAACTAATGGGAATCGCATATTATCTATATAACATTTAAAAACAAAAATAGTGCGATCAGATCACTGACAAAAATGTTTACACCACAGTTTGTTTAACTCTCTACTAAAACACACTTACATTATAAAGTTTGTTTCAATTCATTTGTGTTTAAATTTAATCAAAGCTAATTCATGGAACACGTTTTAATTTTTCTTTTAATAATTTAAATGCTTGTCATGTTTCATTCTCATGTTAATCGAAATTTATTTATAGAAACGTTATTTCACTTAACTCTTTTAATGTCATCCCCGTATCTACAATTTTAATTAAATTTATTTCGTTAGCGAATAACATTAAGCTGAGATTTTTGGAATGCATTGAGATTCTAGATAAATAATAAACAGAAAAGTGCTCAGCTGAACTGATGGCATTGAGCTCACAGGCTATTCACACTAATTGTGTATTGTTCTCTTATTTCAAAAAATAATGGCCCTCGAAAAATAAATTAAGGGGTATTAGCCCCCTCTGTTTCCCCCCTTTATACTTATCCAATGAGCCTCCAAATCTAATCAGGGAAGCGCCTTATCAGAATAAACATGTATACGAAATTTGAAGGAAATCGGATAAGTCTGCATAAAAAACGCATTTAGCTAAATTAAGGGGGGGGGGGGGAATAGCTCCTTCTTTCTCCCTCTTTACACTTAACTAATGAACCTACAAATCTAATCAGGGAAGCGCATTATCAGAATAAACAGATATACCAAATTTTATGTAAATCGGATAATTCCCCATGAAAAACCCATTTATCTAAATTTAGGGGGATTGGAACCCCATTTCCCCTCTTTATACTCCATTGAGCCCGCAAAACTTATCAACTAAGCGTCTTATAAGAATGAACCTAGAAAAAATTTGAAGCAAATCGGATATTTCTATCAAGAGTTACCGCGTTAAGTACATACATACGTACGACACGTACGTATATGCAGAACCTGCGGGCACATTAGCTCACAGGCTTTATTAGCCTGTGAGCTAAAAAGTAACGAATCGTAAAATTTAATGTTAACCCTCTCGCTGCGTAATTTTTTTTATCAAAATAGGTTCAAACATTGAGCAAACTACATTTAAATCAGGCTAAATCAGGGATGCCACTGGAGAATACTTTTATGTTCTCGCACCCCATTTTAAGAAAGTCAATTTTGCAGTACATTTCTTTTGTAGATGTTATTAAAATATATACGGAATTTTTTGTATTTAAAAAGTGGTCCGGGTTGAATTAAAAAATAGTCGCCAGCGGAAAAAATGAATCCCCGAGGAAATCTCGGGTCGCGCAAATTTTGTAACTATTACTTTGACGGAGGAAAACTCAGGTTGCGCAGTGAGAGGGTTATGTATGCTTTCTATTTCGTTTCTTCTAGGGTTTTTTTAAAGTGAAAATTTATATCAATGTTAAGCGAAAATAAACTAAACCTGCGGCGCTACCATCCATTAAGGTTCATGGCCTACAGTTTACACCCCTGTTTTCTTCACCATGTTCCCTTATGTACATCAAATGATACCTACTGTACTGACATATCGTCGGTAACATGTCAAACTATCCAATGTGAAAAAAGTGGGCTAGTTTTTTTTTTAATTCCGATTTCTTGATTGGCACCACTTTTCTGAAATGGTAAAGTTCCTCTTGTTTTCTTATTAATTTACATATCACTCAATAAGGTTAAACAAGCCGATGTTTACTACTTAAAAAAGTAGTGCCGATCAAGAAATCTGAATTTCAAAAAAGTAGACCTTTGTTTTCGCATTGGATAGTTTGACATGGTACTACCGACGATATGATGATGATACAGCATATGTCACTGTCAGAAGGCCAGCCTAATACAAAAATCAGTTACATGCGTCAACATTACAGCTAGCCACATCTGAAAATCCAAAACATCCTGAACGTGCAAATTTTCCGGTGTGAATTCCAACATTAGTGAGAAGTCGGTTAATTAGCAATGACGTCACGCTCGTGACTTCTGGCCTTGAGTATTCCGATGGCAGCGGCCACTCCCCTCTCCTGCGACGAGTTGTCAAAGGGTAAGCCGAGGGGTAGGCTAATTTTACGTGTCTGCTTGAATTATTATTTCTCAATTACTCTTTCTAATTTTTCTCTCTTGAACTTTTCATTTTAGAAGATGCATAAAGTGCACAAGTCGGAAGAGGTTGCTTTTTTCAACTTCCGAAATTTCTTCCATCCAGGCTTATTACATAATGCCTTTTCTGTAAACATACATTATGTAAATTTTTCACGAATAGACGAGTTATTAACAAAATCTAATCGCTGTTCTTAGACTCCATAGTCCTTCTCACGGACTATACCTCAGCGTAAGTTTCCGATTTTGGTTCCACGCTTGATGCACTTGTTTTCGGAGTAATTTTGGATTAATATCTCATAATTTCCCTTTTTAATTTTTCTGGTATCAACATTTTATATTAAAGTATCCAAAAAACAGACGTTAGAGGGCGCTATTGTCAACTTGCGAAATTACATCCATTCATCTGATCGGGCTCATTATTTAATGGCTTTGATTGGCACCCGAGATTAAGAAAGGAAATCTTCGTCTTATTCGTACACAAAATTCCTTTTTATTAAATAAGGAATTTTTAGTATTTGAAAATAGGGGTTGTTGACTAGATATTGGATACAAGTTTAGAAACTCAATTATTATAGAATACATGGTTATGCGTACCACAAATTCTGAAGAGTTAATTTTGCTTAATTTAACTGCTAGGGTTTCCAGTTAGGCCTTTTTTATTTAGGAATTCAGAATTCATACTACAATTTTCAAAAAGATATTTTTGCTTTACATTTCTTTATATTTTTTACCACGATTTACGAATAGAAATATTTGTTTTATTAAAGATATGAATTTACAATTAAAAAAGTCGAAGATTAATATTTGGAAATAGTAATACAAAAAATTCTAAAGGAAAGGTAGTTATGCACTAACATAATATATGTTCAAAGGTTTTTATCAAAAATAAAAACACTTATACATTTTATTCTTATGGTAGATCAATTAAAACACCCAATAACGATATCAATAATTGTTACATTTATTTAACTTTAATTCAATCAAAGCTACTCTTAGGAAAGCATTTTAATTTTGTTTTAAATGAACTAAGTGCCAGCCTTGTTCCAGTCTCTCGGAGTTATTCCAAGTTTATTTAAGAGAACCGATATTTCACTTAACTTCTTTAATTTATTTTCCGTATCAAAAATTTTAATTAAAGTTATATCATTAACGAATAGCATCAAACGGATATTTTCTCAATGAAAAGAAATTCTTGTTAAACAATCAGCATAAAATAATAAAATTTTAAGTTGAGTTTAGTCCGCTTTTCTTTTAATTTCTGCTACATTGCAACAATTTCCAGAATAGTTGAAAAGTGTTAATGACTTCGGTTTGTTTTTTGTGCTGTAACTCTATTAAATATACTGCTATCTTGCTGATTTTTTTATCATTTTATTGACATTAGCACGATGACTATTGAAAATGAAGTGTGTAGCATTTAAAGCTGCTATACAGGAGTAGTCAAAAGTAGTCCGTGTCATTACGGTCAATGTTAAAATATCATTTCAAGTGCATTTTGATGATATTACACCATTTCAAACATAAGTAAGTTAATATACTTTGATTAAATGCACTCAAATGTGCTTTATGTAGAAATGGGGTACAAAGCACTTATTATTCATTTACAGGAACACACGAAAGGACTCTGTTACTCAATGGTCTACGGGAAAAAATATTTTGTGTATATTTTAATGTTGTTACACAATTTCAAACAAAAATTTCTTTGGACTACCGAGGCGCACTATACGTTTTGTAGTGAAAAATGAGATGAGCACTGCATTTATCGTTCATTTGCCGATACGCACAAAATAATTCGATGACAGTACTGTCAAGGATCTGAAATTGCTGAAAGTACGTTTTCAGCCTTTGTTTGCGCTTTTAACCCATTACCCTCTGGTGTTGCGTTCAGGCAACGGTCAAAATATATGCACATACTTAAAAGGTCTCAGGACTCTTAAAATTGGAAAAATCGAAAAAAAAAAGACCATTTTCAACATATAATATCTTAACCCTAGATCTACCGGGAATTTTATTCAAGTTTTAATAAAACGTTCTACACCAGAATTTTTATTTAAAACTATTTAACCTATTTATTTACCTTATTTTTGTCTGGTTTATATACTTAGTTTATTTTAAAGAAATTTCTGGTTTGAATGAATATTTTGTATGTACCTGTCGGGTCCAATGGACCCGTCTGGTAGACGGAGGGTTAAAATATAATTTATTTCAAGACAAAATTTTATATTGGGATGAAAGATATAAGTATGTTCTTTCATTTCATGTATTTGAAAAATTACAAGATGCAGAATTAGAATTTATAGTGGGCTCCAAAATGCCAGACATTTGACGAGCGGAAAATCGGCATAACAGATTATGCGCACGATTACAAAATACATTTTGCAAGTAGAAGGAAAATTTTGGGTCCTACTTATGCTTCACATTGTAATAATTACTCTGAACCTAAATAAATTTGTATTTAAAGCATTTTTCTATTTTTAATACAAAGTTGTATTTAGTTAATGCAAAATTTAGAAATTTTCAACAATATAATCACCTATAAAGAATATATTTCTGAACAATAAGAAGGAAATTTTAGGTTCAGTTTATACAGACTAACATGAAACATATGTTTTGAAAAATTCAGAAGTCTTTGAGATATCGTGCGCGTTATTCCCAAAAACGTCATTTGGAGAAAATTGACTTCAAAGTTTCTGAAACGCCGCTTCGATTATTGAGGGTGTATAATTCTAAAAGCCATAACTTCTGTTCTAATAGGAATTTCAAGGAAACATTTATACCAAAATAATCAGAAAAGATAGGAGTTTAATATCTAAAAAAATAAAATTTCGAAATTTTTAAAGCTTTAAGAGTCCTGAGACCCCTTAAATTATATACATATCCATCACTAATTTTTAATTAAGATATTGGCCTTACTTACAGACTTAAAATTTTAAGGTCATATAAAGCGAAATTTATCGTTCAAAATTTGTGGTGGCGAAGGAAATTCAACTAAAAAGCTGAATATTTCAACCTTATAGTTTTGGTGGTTAATGGGTTAAGTTAACTAAATATTTCCGTAGTGCGTGACGTGCATAAATTCTGGTGATCATATACTGGACTACTAAAAGGAACTTTTAAATATTACTGCATATGTGAATGGATTGCTTAAAGTTAGTTCTTAATCGTGCTATGCATTTTATTTCTGAACTATATTTATTATACTAATAAAAGTCTGTGGTATATAAATAAATTCATAAATAAATAAAAGAAAGTGATGAATTGTCGTTTATGCTTGGTAATTTCCAGAATTAATTTTTAAGTTGTGTTATGAGATTTTTACCTGAATTAAAGTTTAGCTTAATATGTAATGCTAAAAAAGTCTTTGAGTAATATACAGCAATGTACAAAAAAGTTTGAATGCATTTCCCTCTTTCAACGAAAATTGCTAAAAGTAAATTTTGTGATTGAATCTATGTAGTATACAGGGTGAAATATGTTATCTATCGCCGACCTTTAATTTCTCAACCGTTGGTCGCAGAAGCAACCAAACAATTCCAACTGTAAAAACGTTTCAAATGGGGTAAATATTCATGTTGTGGCATTATTTAAAGTAAAAAATCAATTTTATAAAAATTACGAAATCTAACTTTTTATACGGTCCCCCAGTCCCTATATTTATATTTAGTAAAAGTTTACACATATTATAACACATATACCACAAAAAGATTGATATCTGTACTACAAAAATTGACACCGTTATTAAATTTTTAATTTTGAGATTTTTGCACATGATTTTGTCTTTCATTGAGGGGTCAGTTAAAAGATGAATTAAAGTAATTCGAGATCAAAATCAGGGTGCTATGTCTTTTTAACGGCAAAACCACCATTAGCCGTCATCGCCAAATCGGGGTATCACCAAAGACGGTTATTTCATCTAAATATTTGAGCTGGCTTTGAGGGGTCGTATACAAAACGAAGAACGAAATATTGAAATCAAACAGAAAAATAAACATCCATTTATTATAATATCAGAAAACGGTCTGCAATAAAAAATGAATACATAAAACGCCTTTATCTACTAGAGATACTGCTCAAAGTGTTCTCCATTGGTGGCAATGCACAATATTGAATGCATGATGGTACTGAGTCCTGAACACGTTAGAGCATAGCAGGTGTGCAAACTGTGCGACTATCAAGGATAATGCGCTGCTTCAGATAAACCATAGAAGTAGTCTCAGTCACATAGACTTATGCCTTGATGCAATCCCAGAGGTAGAAGTCCATGGGATTCAAGTCCGGTGGACGCGGTGGCTACTCTATCAACCACCATATCCGAGGATCTGTTGACCGAATTCAGTGGCCAGATACGCCCGGACGTTTGATGTTTTGTCAGGAGAGGGCCCCTTCATGTTGAAATCGCATCCAGCATGCATGTCGGAGAAGCAGCTCGTTATACCAGTCTCGTACCGTGTTTTGTAGCGGAACAGGTAACGATCGCCCGTTAATATCTCATCATAGAAGATGGGTCCAACAATCTAGGTTGACCATATACCGTACCACACGTATCGTACTGTCTGAGTGATGTGGAGGATCGCACAGTTTGCACACCTACTCTGCTCTAGCGTGTCCAGCACTCAGTACTGTCACGCATTCAATATTGTGCATTGTTACCAATGGAGAACACTTTGAGCAGTATGGCTAGCAGATTTTGGCGTTTTATGTATTCATTTTTTATACTAGACCGTTTTCTGATATTATAATAAATTGAAATTTGTTTTTCTGTTTAATTTCAATATTTCGTTCTTCGTTTTCTATACGACCCCTAAAAGTCAGCTCAAATTTTTAGATGAAATAACCGCCTTTGGTGATACTCCGATTTGGCGATGCCGGCTAAGGTGGTTTTCCCATTAAAAGGGCATAGCACCCTGATTTTGATCTCGAATTACTTTAACACGTTCGCGCCGGCGCGGTGGGTCACACTCGACTGTCTCAGAGTTTTCAAGTCTCCGGCTTTTTACACACCACTGTTATTTTAGAGAAAATGTTCTTCCTTTAAATCGCCCAATTGTTCTAATGAAATAGAACAACATTTTCTGTATTAAAATGCTGGTAGCCACAAAGTCGGACACTTGGCAGCTCTGAGACAGTCGAGTGTGACCCACCGCGCCGGGGTGAACGTGTTAATTCGTCTTCTAACTGGTCCCACAATGAAAAGCAAAATCATGTGCAAAAATCTCAAAATTTGTAATTTAATAACGGTGTCAATTTTTGTAGTACAGATGTCAAAATTTTTGTGGTATATGTGTTATAATATGTGTAAACTTTTACTAAATATAACTATAGGGGCTGGGAGACCGTATAAAAAGTTAGATTTCGTAATTTTTATAAAATTGATTTTTTACTTTAAATAATGCCACAACATGAATATTTACCTCATTTGAAACGTTTTTACAGTTGGAATTGTTTGGTTGCTTCTGCGACCAACGGTTGAGAAATTAAAGGTCGGCGGTAGATAATATATTTCACCCTATATATTTAAATGTATAGATCACATGCATAGCTGCTAACTCTTCCGTTTTTTTTGTACCACAAAAGTTGAATAGAAATTTTTGCCTTATTTATCAGCAGATTTCGGCGATTTAAAAATATAAAATTTATTATAAAATTTTTGTGGACAAAAAAGCGTAAGAAGTTGGCAGCTGTGAATATGCAAAGTTGCAAAAAATATATAGGCAATTTTTTTTTCTATGGACGATATTTGTTAAAATTAGATTTTTAAATGTGTTATGATATGTTTTCTAAACTATTTACTTACACGTCTTCTTACATATATTTTATTTAATTACATATCTCCAGTTTCGTTACAGTTTTCTAGATGTATTGGAAAGTTTTTCTTAACCTATTCTTGACGCATGACTTTTAGTTCTTGTTGTAAAATTAAATTGTGTTTGATAGTTTAAGCTGAAATAAATGTTTCATTTTATTTCGAAATATTCTGATTGATTAATAATATATAAAAACTTATATCAAAGGTCGGTTAATAAACGAAAGGTAACATTTTATTATAATTAACACTTTACATACTAAGAAGGCTAAAACTACAGAGTGGCCCCGGTAGTAGATTTTGTGTATATCTGAAAACTTCTACGTGGAACTGCCATCACAAATTTCTAAAAATAATCTTTATTAATTTTTTTAATCGCAGAAATTTGCGCTTATGGGTCATTCTCTGAAAAGTGGCTGCTTTTTTATAAAAATTGCTGCCCAATAAAATTGCCTCAAAAATCTCAAAATTTAGCCTACAAGTACCTTATTGCTACATTTATAAAAAAAATAATATGTACGGTATCTCATAGTTCTTCAGATATTTTAATTTCAAAGCGCTTCCATTGCTAAAATGTTCAAATAAATGAGTGGCACCGGAAATTAAGAACAGATTTATTTGTAAATAAGATAAATGATATATTTCGCATGCATATTAAATAGATTAAAGATTATAAAAATCTGGTGCCATTGTGGCGCTTGGGAATTAAAATTAAGGGGTTTCATAAACATACCGCAGCCCTTGAAAGGGTTAAAAGAGAAAAGAAATTATAATTAGAAGTCATACTGTCAATAAATATTTTTTTTTACTCTATGTCAATTTAAAAAAATAAAGATAAAGAATTAACATTTAGAAGAGAGAATGTTTATTTGAATTAGTACAATTTTTTTTAACTTCTCCCTGTAAAATAATAAAAAGTAAAAATATATTATCTTAACACTAGAACGGCGGGAAATTTTGCTCAAGTTTTATAAAAATATTTCACATCAGAATTTTTATTTAGAACTATTTAACTTATTTATTTATGTTATTTTTGTGCAGAATTTATTAATCTTATATTATAAAAAAAATTCTGGTTCGAATCGAAATGTTTTCATTCGGCAAGGGTCAAAATGACCCCTCGCCGCCGTTCTAGTGTTAACCTACGGTAATTAAAAGTCTTATAAGTTTTTTAATGTGTATTTTATTGCATTAGATTTTCTTATTTTACTGTTTAGTACATATATAAATGAATTCAGATCATTCCCTCACAATTTAAATCATTCCCTCATATTAAAATTATGAGGGAATGATTGTGAGGGAATGATGAAGTATTTCTGAAAACCGTGTTATACAAAAGTTATTAATCTTAGGTATATTTTCAGTTACTACATCTCTTCTGAAACACATTTCTAATAATATAACAACATAAAAAGACATTTCATTAGTTTTTATTAAATTTATAATACATGGAGGAATGTTGCTTAATAAAAATACTTACATTGATCTAGTACTTCAAAGACATATACTAACTATTCAAGAACGTTTTTGAGGAAACAACAAGATGGATACTTCACTTTACTCTTTTAAAAACTGTCCTAGACGTATATAAAGCATATGCTGCTTTCTACTAAGTAAATAATGGCAAATTTATAGTTATGTAAGGGAATGACGACAAATGCTAGGGACATCATTAAAAAGTGCCCTAATTCATTCATTATATAAAATATAAATATAATTAAACCGCTACTCATGTATTTAAGTGTGTTTAATGGATTGAGAAAAAATAATTATAAATATACGTGTTGCAATGGCAGAGAAAGCACTTTCTTTCCTACATATGTAAATGGGGATATAATGAGGAATGATTTTTGCATTAAAAATACATTAAATTTATCAAATTTAAATTTCAATAAACAAATAATTACAGTTTATATGTAGAACTGATGAATATTGATAGTTTACATCGCTTTTTCTTTTTGAAATTTTAAAAATATATCTTCAAGACCCCTGGGACATAAAATTGTCACTTTTCAGAGAATGTCTCTTATATATGTGATTAAATACAGCAAAGATTTGTAATATAAGATATTGGTCAGAAACATTCATAGAAATTTGTATTATAGATGGTGTGACATATTTCTCAGTTACATATCGGTTTTTATTCAAAATTAATTTAAACGTAACTTTATTGCTTTTAAAAGATGTTGTTCCCCCCCCCCCCCCCCTCGTTAAACTGAAATTGTAATTTTAATTTGATTCTTAAAAACCATACGGATTTTTATCTAAGTGTTTTCCCCCTTTCTGTAAGGTCTTTAATTCAATACTTTTAAATGTTCAGTCTTATGATTTCATTTTGTCAGTTGCTCTCCAGTTTTATATTAATTTGTTTATATTAAATCATTTTCTGTCTGTTAACGTTTTTGGTCTAAAACAAATAAAGTGTAAACAAAAAAAAAAAACAAAAAAAAAAAACAAAAAAAAAAAAAAAAAAATAGAAATGCAGCCGTTGGTGAAATTACAACTACTTTTCCTTTCGTCGGCTTTCGCCCACGCTATTCATAAGTCATTCCTTAATTGCTCATAAAATTTAACCGTTGAGGATATATAACAAAATGTAACATTTTTTTTTTTTTTTTTTTTATGCGAAAGCGGTCTTTGAAATAATCCCATGTACGTTAGCTTGAGTTATTTCTAATTTAGAAACAGATGCCTTGTTCTTTGTGGTGTGCAATAATAAGTAGCAATCATTTAGATTTAATATAAACAAATCCAGTCTTTCTGGCGCCATCTAAGTGAATATGAAAACGTTTTTTTTGGCAACCCAGGCATCACGCTTCTGGTAGTGATACCAGATAGTTTCTTATAATTTATAGCGCTAATGCTTTGTTCAGCTTCGTGCAGTCAACAATTTTTTTTTAAATTGGCAATATTGCATACCGCCAAGATATCTGGACTTCTAGCGAAACTACGCACTTCTCTCCTGCCCATGAGATGATAAAGATGTAACCAAAATAAGCTCTTCGGTGCGTCCTATTGTCTTGGGCTCAGTTTTGCTAGTGGGCTACTTTTTTAAAATTCATCTTTCTTGATTGACACCACTTTTTTGAAACAGTAAAACTAACTTTACTCTTGCCTTAATTAATATGTCATTAAAAAAGGAACATTTTAGCACTTCAAAAAAGTGGTGCCAATCAAGAATCTGATTTAAATAAAAAAGTAGCCCATCTGGCAACACTACTTGGGCTATCTATCCTGTTTACTTCTCTGGAGCACCAATTATGTTTGATGCTCTAAAATGTTATTAACCCGGGGAAAGTCGCGCGTAAATAGGATATGAGCGGTTTATAGTTTGTCACCAATAAATGCACATAATAATCGAAACCTTATTTAGAGGGAAACATTTGTTACAAATTATGCGCCAATGATTACGTTTCAAAAAATAGTGGTGACAATTGTAAAAACCGTATGCACCTGGGGTATGTATGTATGCACCGTCATACCCCACGCGACTCCAGCCGGGTTAAATAAAATTCTATGCTCCAGTAAATACAGTTGTTTTTTTTTTCATTTTTGCGCACTTTCACGGAACCCGGTGCTGAAAGTACAGCACACATGTGTCAAATGACCCCTGTGCAGTTAAATATGCTATACTTGATGAAACTTTGCTCTCTTGCACGCGAGTTCTCTTCCCTAATTATGTAATGTAACTTCTTTTAAACTTTCTCATTAACAAATTTTTATAAACAAATGTAATTGAATAAAAGTATACATACATTTTTTATTATTATATTTAAATTTCTGAAATGTTAAAATGCTAAACAAAACTGTTTTGTTTAGATATTTTGCACGCTCATTCTATATCAACCAGATAGAAATTCTGTTACATTTAACGGGAATACGGGCGAATGTACGATGTAAATTATTTTTAATTAAAAGGATGAAATTCTTCATGTAGCATAGAAAGGCACCGAATTTACGGGGACATTCCGGAAATCTTCCACCACTATTTCTACAACATTATTTTTCTTGATTGACCCTTTCGAGATGGCGTCCCTTACACAAATTTTATTTAGCTTATTATTACCGCTTTTTTTAAACATTTTCCTTTACTTGTAAAATAACAAACAATATTCTAATTTAAAAAGACAAATATTACATTTATTTATTAAAGGTGCAAAAAACAAATTCCACATGCATCGTTTTACGATGCATATACTAAAGTGCCAAGTTGCCACTAATCATCCGTAATATGTTGGTTAATTTAACCCTAGTTTAATACATTTCGTACCTGAATTTTTTTAGAGATGAAATTAAATAAGTTCCACGTAGAAAACTGGAATTAAATAAAGAAATATTCATCAAATAATTTTTCTGGTTCGAAACTTTGTTAAACTTGGTTAAATTAATCCCCACATTACGGAAGATTAGTGCAAGCTTGGCACCTCTGCATATATGCTTCACCCGTCCCGAAAGGGTTATCATTGAATAAAAAGCAGATCGCGGAAAAACAAAACTTTTAAAAGCCTGCCCCTTTCGAATCCCTGAAGTCGGTGCCTATGCTACGCGGATATGTAGGAAAAGCTGGAATTGCACTCTAAATCGGTTATCAACAGCATATTTATTGCTAGCTTCCTTCTGTTCATTAACCTCTAAATGCCGTGTGTTTTCTTTTGGCAACATACCGAATTTAGGCTTCTAAAATACTATTAGAATAATATTGAAGCTATAATGCCTAATGTTGCCAAAAAATACATTCTGAAAATACTATTAAATCGATTTTCAACATGTAGATGGCAACACTTGTGCTGTTTAAGAATAAAGATACATTTATTTTTTCAATTGTTGCTACATGTCATTTTTGTTTCGTTTGGAAGCTTGCGAAATACCATATTTTGTTCTGCAGTGAGCAAGTAAAATTTATTTCTTATCATAGTTCCTAAAATTCTTGTGTGTTTATTATTATAGAATTTTATCAAGGAAAATTATTTTTTCAATTAAAAACCAGTATGGTCGATTAGTAACAAACTGCTTTTTAGCCATAAACCATACATAAAACAAAATATGATTTTTTTTAAATATTTTCCCCAAGATTTAATTAAAAAATTAAAGCCAAAAAGCATTAAAATGATTTTTGAAAAATTAGGCATTTAAGGGTTAAAGTTTCGGCTTACAAAGGCATAGCTGGATAAGCATTGGAAATTGACCTGATTTGTTTTCCCACAGATGTGGGCATTTTTCTGACACTTTATTTCTCCTACTATCGCCTTATAAATATTAACATTTTATAAGATAAAGTGTTTTTTTCAATTTTCTAAACATGATTTTCTCAAAAAATACTGCACCAATTTTCAGGCTGAGGGTACACAGGTGTCAAAGATGCATAACTGGGAATTTTTCAATAATTTTCTGCTTTAAAAACTGCATGAAATAGCGATAAAATATTTACAAATCTAAAAATCATGTCTTACGGTTATACGAAAAATCCCATTTCCTTGTAAAAATACCTGATATGTGCACGTATATTATATATAAATGCCGAAAGTTTGCGTCGGGTATAACATACAAATATGTGTAAAAATTAATATAATTCATTTAAAGGCGTTATTTATGGCGGATTTACTGAAATTCGACATCGAAAGAATTTTTGGAATAAGCACTTACATAATAGCTGTTTTTTAAATTTTACTGAACACATGGGCATCATTCACGACGCTGTTGATACTGCTTTTCAAAAATTGTCATATCGAAAATTGTCACTGGTGTCGCAGACAACAATAGGGAACAATATTTTTTTCATGGAAACAAACTACAAACCTCGATATCGAAATGTAACCGATCACAATCAGTTTAAATGAAAATGTTTTCTCACAGTTTTAATGAAGAGTAATGATAGTTAGTAATTTCAAACTTTTTAAAAGTTGTAATCTGATTGGGTCACTGCCATATAAGCTGCTTATATTTAGGTAACGTTAACCACCGCAGTATGAAACTGCTTTCTAGTAGTGAATGAACTCGATTTGTTATGAGGTCGTCTAAGAATCGTAATCCAAAACCCGATTATTGTGAAAGCTTTTTGAACAAAACTTGTGGTTACAGAAAAAAATTGAAAACAGATGAACATAGCTGCCAACTTGTGCGGATTTTTCTCACCACTAAAATTTAAAAGCAAATTTTGCCTATTTGAATCTCCGAAATCTTGCGATTTTTGATGATTAAATAAGTCAGATATTTCTATCATATTTTAGTGGTATGAAAAAACCGTACAAGTTGGCAACTATGAATGAAGAATCCGGAAAGCTTCGCTTATGTTAAACAAATTCTCTAAAAGGTTAATTTCGATAAAAACAGTACAGATGAGGTATCTGTTCGCATGTTATCCAAAACAAACGAAGATAATACTTTAGTGGATGAAGTTGAACTAAGTAACTGGTTGCGTAAAAAACTCCGTTTTATCAGGTTATCTTTACTAGACTTACTAGATTTTCCTGAAATGACCGAAAGAGAATTAAAATTATTTTTTGCAGATTCATAGCAATACAATCAGGCAATATCTTACTTGGCGGATATGATTAACGAAGACTCTTCAATTGATATATATTCCGTTAAAAGTGCATCAAATACCGTATCTCCATACGATATAACCGTAATACTACTGGCGTGTTTGTAATCCCTAAACATTTTTGCGAGTGCGCTTATGGCATGAGAAGAATTGGCTGCTGCTATCATTTGGCAGCAACAATATATTACCTTTCTTACGGGATGTATTTATCAAAAATGATAAGACTGGCAGAAATTTTGTCTACGCTATTCAGAAATGAGTGTATATCTATTGTGATTGGAGATTACAGTGATGATGATTCTTTACTTACTTCTTATATTGTTTAAACTTTTATTTTTATGTATAAAATAATGTAATACATTGAGAAATGGTCAGTTGCTTTTTCCTCATAAAAGTCATCTTGAAAGTGAGACCTGAAGCACCGAACCCGGCTATGCATTTCTATATATGTTTATAAATGAATTTGCAAAAAAAATTAGCTGTCTTTGCAGTACATTTTAATATACTGATTTTTGTCCCACTGTTTTTTTTTTTTACTAGTAATTATTTATTTAAAAAATATATATCTCATCAAAAATTGAAGGACTCAAAATTAATGAAATATATTTTTAAATAAAGCATCCTGTCGTTACATTTCGATATTGAAGAATGTTCTTGTTTTGCAAGCAAAAATATTTCTCTGTGTTTTCTTCGATATAAAACGGTAGTTCTTTCGATACCGAATCAATATCTAAAGTGTTGAGAAAGATGGCCTACATGCTTATTGAAATCTAAAATACATCAGTTGACACATTGACTGCTGGCTTTATTCCAAAAATTCTTCGTTTGTCGCATTTGAGTATATCCGCCCCAAACGCCTTTAACCCCTTGAAGGGCGCCGTTTGCAGTCTGCAAACGGTTAATTTTAATGCCCAAAATTTCAAATGGCACCAGTAATTTGTTAGTACAAGTTCGATCTCATAATAAGCGTGAGAAAAAGCTTTTGATTATTTGCAAATAAATTTGTTCGTATATTGCGGTGTAAATTAATTATTTGAACATAATCCGAGCAGAAAAGTCTTGCCCCTGAAAGTGTTAAATGGATTTTATGTATTTTTACACATATTTTTGTAAATATTTATATGTTATACCCCTGGAACTATTAATAAAGAGAAACTGACATATCCTTAACCCCTTGAGGGGCAAAGTGCTTCGGTTGTTAAAGTGGTAAAATTATTGATTGACACCAGGACTTGCAAAAAAAAATATATGATTGTAACTAAATGCGTTTCTTCGAGCATATAGTACAGGGGTGTCAAACTGTGGCCCGCCGGATACCACTAAAATTTTATAGCTATCTTTGCCTTATCTAATCGTCGAATTTCTGCGATTCAACTTGTCGACAATTTCTTTAAAATTTTAGTGGTATCGGGCGGGCCACAGTTTGACACCCCTGATATAGTATAAATCAAAATTTAGTTTTAAAATGTTGGTGCCAATGTGACATATGTGAATTAAAATTAAGTGGTATACATAATACACAGGTGCCAATCAAAGAATTAACTTAGTGAAGCTTTAACGGTAACCGCTAACTCTGGGGTTGATTACCGCCATAGCAAGTTGCCACCAGTAAATTTGAATAAATATGTTATCCTTATTTAAAAGCCTTTTTAATGCAGAAATTCAGTCATAATTATGACCAAAAGCAGATATTTATTTTTACTGGTGGAAGATTACTTCTGCTGTAGCGTTAACTGCGTTTTCGCCATATTATGACAACCCTGAAAATCTTCTTTCAGCATCAGTAAAAAAGATTATAATGCCTAGGAAACTACTACCAGCAAAAACAAACTGAAAATATTACAAAATTTGTGACATAAAGTTTTGCTGAAAAAGCAGCTAAATAATGCAAAATTTTGAATTAAAAGTTTGCTGGCGGAAGTTTGATGCGGCGGTCATCAGAAACTGTTTATCCGATATAAAATGCCTCACCAGTGGCCGAGATGTTCTGCTCTCAAAGCTGACAGACGGGAGGTACTGGGTTCGAACACAATCTCGCCCGTTCAAAGTTTTCCGTGGTTTTCTTCGAACCTTGGATTTCCTTGCATAAATGCGGGTTATGTTCCCTTATAAATACCTCCATGGAGGGACCCGTCTCTTTGGACCCATATCACTCATGTAGATAATTGGCCGTCATAACAACACCCATGTAAAAGATCAGACGACATCTTGTGACAACATCATCAATTACTTCACTCACAACTCGTAGACAATAACATTATGTCTCCTCTTCTTTATTCATAACTTCACTGCCATACCCAACGCACATTTTCGGCATTTATATATAATTTACGTGCACATAGGAGGAAATTTTTACAAGGAAATGATAATTTTCTTATGACCGTAAGATATGATTTTTTTTTGTATATTTCTATCTCTATTCAATACAGTTTTTATAAAGGGAAAATTATACTAAAATTCCCAGTTATGCATCTTTGGAATCTATATAAACTCAGTTAATGGTGCGAAATTAGGTGCAGTCGTTTTTGAGAAAATCAGTTTAAAAAAAAATCGAAAAACATTTTTATCTCTTAAAATATCAATATTTATAAGGTGATATTAGGGGAAATATACAATCAGATAGCTAGATAAGTCTGTGGAAAAAACCAGGAAATTTGATTGAAAGTCATGTCTCCATTGCTTATCAAGTTATGCCGTTTCAGCGTCCATTTTGGGCTTCAAAAGTTATTATTTCATTACCGTTAGTCTCCCGATTATTTTCAAATAAAATATACATGTTTAGAACTTGAAAAATTACATAATAAAATCTTTTCTCCTTTCAACGAGATACTTATTTGATTTCGTTTGTTATGTAAATTTCTGTTTGAAGATATGTTTATATGAGTTGAGCAGATGGAACTTCGGAAAATATATACACTACATACTATTTTAAACTTCTTTGCCCGGTCGCGAGAATACTCGTGTTTCTAAAACTATATCTTAAGGTGAAAAGTACTTTTATTGGTAAAAGGCTGAAATGATTGATGGACACCATAATTTACAAGAGTATTTACTTGAAAATAAGTAAAAACTCTTAACGCGTACTCAATAAAAGGAAAATTTTGATTTCAGAATCCTGGTGCCAATGTGGAATTTAGAGATTAAAAATAAGTGAACTCCCGTCCAAAACAATAACAATAATGTAAAATAATAATGTAAAACAATAATTCATAGCTGCCAGCATCTTACGCTTTTTTGTACCACAAAAAAATTATAGTAAATTTTACCTTTTTAAATCGCCGTAATATGCCGATTAAATAAGGCAAAAACTTCTATTAAATTTTTGTGGTACAATAAAGCGGAAGTGTTGGCAGCGATGATAATGTATAAAAATGAACCACCGCCCTTCAAGCGGCTAACTAAATCATGGACTGGATTCTTAGTTCCGCCTGCGCCATTTTTCTTGTATAAAATCATGAAGTTTTAATCAGAAAGAATACGTCTTTATACCAAACAGTTGGCTGATTTTGTTAGGCTACACGAAACTTCATATAAAACGTAAGCAATTTCAAAATATTTATTGATTGATAAATTCGAAAAACCTATCTGGGCAACAGACCTTTCAATGTCTCGAAACACAGATGTCATGAGAAAATGGGGTCACCAATGCGTTAAATATGTATATTGTCACTCTTGTTTCCTATACAAATATTGTATGTCTTGTAGGGGAGGGTTGATAGTTTGGCAAATTTTCTCAACAAATGGCATTAACAGCCATTGTAACAGATGTAAAGGCTTCTTTTATTAGCAGAAGACATCATTAACTGGACTTAGCAGTGAAGAACTAACAACGTTTTTTTTTTCTTTTTATTTTGAAGATTTTTGAATGTCAAGGTAAACTTTTTTAAATACTGATATTCTTTCATAACTCTTATTATTGTGAAAATAATATCTTTTAATTGTTTTTTATTTGTAAAGCACATTGTTAGGGTGAGTTTTACTAGAAAGCAGATTGGCATTTTGCAACTGCATTTATACAAAGTGATTGAAAATCCAATAAGGCATGATAGGGAGAAATGATACATTAGTGCTGGGGAGAAATGATACACTCAGAGCTGCCAAGTCTCCGGCTTTTTGGATACCAGTATTTTAATACAGAAAAGGTTCTTACATTTAACCTTCCGTCTACCAGACGGGTCTATAGGACCCGACATGTACATTCAAAATATTTATTCAAACCAGAAATTTCTTCAAAACAAACTAAATGTATAAATCAGACAATAATAAGTTAAATAAACAAATTAAATAGTTTTAAGTAAAAATTCTGGTGTAGAATGTTTTTATAAAACTTGAGTAAAATTTCCGGTAGTTCTAGGGTTAATTGGAACACTTGGGTGATTTAAAACAACAACATTTTCTCTAAGATAATAATGGGGTTGAAAAACCCGGAGACTTGGCAACTCTGGATACACTTGTATATTTGAAATTTAATAGTTTTTTAAGTTGTAAACTAATATAGGACTGTAATATTCATTATTGTCTTACAGCAGGAGCTACTGAAATTGGTAAGGAAGAACAAAGAGACTATTCATTGACATTATGTACGTTACATAGAAAAGCAGTTCAATGATAAATGATTAGTTCGCTTTGCTCGTCATGTAGAACGAAAAAAGTTCAAATGGCCTGAAAGGGAAGATTTTTCTATAATTGACGAAGGGCAAATTGGAAAAACATTAAATCCACCCGATTTTACTTATCAAAATGACAGGGTTATTAATTTTTCTTTTAACCATTTTAGGGGTGGTGGTATGTTTATGAAACCACTTAATTTGAATTACCAAACTCCATATTGGTACCAGCGTTTTGGTAAAATATTTTCCATTTAATATGAAAGTGAAATGTAGCTTCTTTTCTTATTTCCAATTAAATTTATTGGTAAATTCTGGTGCCATTCATTGATTCAACACTTTAGCACTGAAAATGCTTTGCCCTGAAAAGGTTAAAAAATCTTAAATGCGCTAAATTTATGGTAAATTGTTTGCAAATCAGCAATGTTTACTTCATTTTTTCTTGCAGCAAGATCTTGACGGGTTTTTTTTTCATTATTTATTTTCTAAAAAGTGTGTTAACCCCTTGAGGGGTACCTGTATATATTATATACCACCTACGATTAACGAAGTTTTAGACCAGAAAAAATTTATTAAATTTTACTTGTCTAACTTTGGTGGAAAAGGCCGTAAAATTGCTTTTACTTATTTTGAAATAGAATTTTTCAAAGATTCTGGTGGGAATCCAGCATTTCACAAACGTAATTGCTTGCCCCTCAAGTGGTTAATAGGATTGTTTAACCCTCCGCCTACCAGACGGGTCCAATGGACCCGATGGGTACATTCGAAATATTTATTCTAACCAGAAATTTCTTTAAAATAAACTAAATATGTAAACCAGACAATAATGAGTTAAGTAAATAAGTTCAATAGTTTTAAATAAGAATTCTGATGCGTAATATTTTTTATAAAACTTGAGTAAAATTTTCGGTAGTTCTAGGGTTAAATAATAGCAATTGTTTAAATATTTCTGTAAAAAACTTTTCTGAAACAAAAATATGTCAATGTCGTTTCTTTTTAAATTTTACTTACATATTTCAAGATTTATAATAAAAAATTGTATGACACATAAATTGAATTGGCTGCATTTTTTTTTAAATTTACATAATAATGTATGAAATCTCCCTTGCTTGTCTATCAATCCTCCCCAGTAATGGGGAGATTTGATACAGTACTAACCATTCAAAATAATTGGGATATATGTTTTGAATGATTATTTTTTTTATTCACAATATTTTTAATAAATGAATGATTGGTCAGTTTATAAGAAAACACAAAAAATTTATTTAAAAATTGCTTTCTAAGGGTTGTAAAAAATTAGTGAAAAAAATTTATCATATCTCCGTTATCTACACTACTTTTGCTCCTTACAGTGCTGACCATCAGTGCCAATTCCTCTTGTATAACTTCTACGCTCTGGGTTTTCTAAAATTAAATAAACATACTTTGAACCGGAATATTCAATGGATATATGAAATTAAATACGTATTTCATAAAAAAAATATGACACATAATACACTATATGGCCAAAGGGGACCGGTCACTTGTGATTTGAGACGTTTTGTTAAATATCTAAAAAAAATACATGGGGAATTAACTTGAAACTGCAAGTGTGTAAAGAGTATAGCATTAGTCATACATTTCCGGGAAGATTTTTTCCCGAAACCCCATAGAGGACCGTCAACAAATTGAAAAACAACGAATATCTTTTGGATAACCCTGTAAAAACTAATGTAGCAAAAGCGTTAAAACTCCAGATTATTAATAAGTGGCTTATTGTAATATACTGTGTTCATTTTTATGAGAATAACATGTATACTCGTAGAGAAATTAAAGTTTTTATAAAAACATTTCCAAATTTCGCCACGTTTTTTGCTTATAATTTGCAGAGTTCTTAATATAAAAAAAAACTTCTTTTCAGAAAATATGACAAACTACACTGTACACAACACCTTGCAATCAGAATTAAAAAATAATAAAAATTGAATGAAAATTGAGCAGATTTACTAAAAAGGGTTTCACTGTGCATGCGCGAATGTAATCAAAATATAATATGCATAATGTATTAGCAACGTATATAGAGCAATTTTTGTGAAAGTTTCAAAATCATAGCTTGGAAATTGTGAAAATTATCGTCGATAGAATAAACTCGAAATCCGTTGTTTCCAAAAAGAAGCAAAAAGATGAGGGGTTGTATCAAATATCTGTTGATTATTGCCAAGATAGTGTACACAATATTGCACGTACTACTATATTTGGATACAAACCCTCTTCTTTTTGCTTCCTTTTGGGAACAATGGATTTCGAGCTTATTTTATCGACGATAATTTTCATAATTTTCAAGCTATGATTTTGAGACTTTCACAAAATTTGCGCTATAAACTTAGCTAATACATTATGTACATTATATTTTGATTGCATTCGCGCATGCTCAGTGAAACCTTTTTTAGTAAACCTGCTCATTTTTCATCCAATTTTTATTATTTTATTATTCTGATTGCAGAGTATTGTGTACAATGTTGCTTGTCATGTTTTCTGAAAAGAACTTTTTTTTATGTTTAGAACTCTGCAAATTATAAGCAAAAAACTTGGCGATGTTTAGGACTGTTTTTATAAAAACCGTAATTTATCTACGAGTATACATGCTATCCTCATAAAAATGAACACGATTTATTACAATGAGCCGTTTATTAATAATCTCAATTTGAACGCTTTTGCTACATTAGTTTTTACAGGGTTATCCAAAAGATATTCATTCTTTATCAATTTCTTTACGGTCCCCTATGAGGTTTCGGGAAATAATCTTCGCGGAAATATTTGACCTGTACTATAGTGTTTACACACCTGCAGTTTCAGGTTCATTCCGCATGTATTTTTCTAGATATTTAACAAAACGTCTAAAATCGCAATGTGTTTTGACTTTTAAAAAAAACTGAAAGTTTTGCAGCTTCTTCCTTGCATTATGGAATACCCTTTACAACAATCCCTGGAGGGGCATCATTTTGGCTACAACTATTTCCAGACAATAATCTTCGTGGTAGATTTAAATATTTGCAAGTGACATCTGAAACGGAACTTTTTGCTTTGAAATAGTTTTGGCCAAACAAAAGACCCCACCGATTGTCTTTGTATCATATTGTACACACAAAATATCATCATAAAAATGATTTTTTTTTCATTTGCTCATACAAAATGCCCAGTAAAAAGATTCTCATTTTTGAATTTTTAAATGATTCTTTAATGTAGTTTAAATTCACTTTAAAAGATGTTGATCCATATTAATTGAATGAGAAAATATTAAACTATTAATCCTCTTCCCCATTTGAATACTAGAGAATACTTCGGATAAAATTGTTAAAGAGAAGTCATTATTACAAAATAGACAGTTACGGTGGAGATAGATTTTAGAAGACCTGCAGCATTACTCTTAAGGGCGTGCTAATTTTGATTTTTCATTCAAGCGTTAATTAAAATCCTTATGTTACGCAGTACCATTACCCAAGGGAAAATATCTTTCTTTTCCTCTAATAACAATCACGGAAAATTTTTGGAGACGGTTGATTTAAATACTCTCATTCTCGTTAATTGGTTCTTCGAAGATATATGGATAAACGCAGTTTGAATTTTGTAATACATTTCAAATATGTTTTTCTTTGTATTTTAAAATAGTGGTATTATCTAATTTTTGCGAAAAGTGTTCTCACACCGCTATTTGCAATAAGTAATAGTCTCTTCCTTTAATGGCAGAAATTTTGCTGTTAACCCTTTGAGGGGCAAGCAATTGTGTTTCTGAAATGTTAAATTCTCACTGGAAATTTGGTAAAATTTTCTTTCAAAATAAGGAAAAGCAATTTTCCAGATCTTTTTCACCAAAGCAGGGCTGCCACTGGCGACTGCTTTTTTATTCTGATCCTACCACAATAAAAAAAAACCACACATTTTGTAGTATATTTCTCTTGCAAATGTTGTCAAAGCATTTGTAAAAGAAGTATTGGCTTGAAAGGGTCGTGCGAAATATAATTACAATATAGTTTCCTGTGGCAGCCCTGCCAAATTTATAAAAGTAATACTTAATTAAAATCTCTGGTGCAATTTTAATTAAAATTACGTGGGATATAATATATCCCACCTCCCCACAAGGGGGTTAACCCTTTCAGGGGCAAAGTGCTTATATTAATAAAATTTTGAAATCATTGATCCACAACGGGGATTAAAGAACCAGTTTATTCAGAAATAAGCAAAATATTTTTTTTCACGTATAATCATAAAAGTAGAATTCCATTCAAAATTTACGGTGCCATTGTGGTGTTTCAGAATTAAAATTATGTGGGATATATTATATCCCACAAGCCCTTCAAGGGGTTAAAGTTTATAATTTTTTTTAAAAAGTGGCAGCAAGCTGCACATAATATTTGCATTAGTTAATCACAAGAAGTTAATTTAGATTCTGTAAGAATTATGATGCAAGATTATCTGGTGTCTCTGCAGCCCGAGGTTCAGTTGTTGCAACCGTTGTTCAAGAATAATGCCAATCGGCCTTGCCTATTGTTAAAAATATGAAAAATAAAACATTCGATTACCCATTCCGGACAAGCGTCACGTATACGTGACGAAAAAGGTGCTCGGAGTCCTTGATTATTCCTATCAGTAATCTTCTATTGTATATTTTGCCTTATTTAATCAGGACATTTTCTCGATTCAATTATGAAAAAAATTCTGTTTTGAAAAATCTGTGATAAAAGATTAAAAATTCTGCAAAAGACGCTCGTTGTGAAGGGGTTATTGTGTTATTTTAACCCTTTGAGGGGCAAGCAATTGCGTTTGTCTAATGCTGAATTCCCACCGGATATTTGGAAAAAAAAAACTTTTTCAAAATAAGGAAAAGCAATTTATCAACATTTCCCCCTACCCCCAAAAGCTATAAAAGTAAAACTTAATAAAAATTTTCTGGTTCAAAACTTAATTAAACTTAACTGGGATATAATATACCCCACCGCCCCTCAAGCAGTATTGCCAGATGGGCTACTTTTTTAAAATTCAGATTCTTTATTGGCACCACTTTTTGAAATGGTAAAATGCCACTTATTTAATGACATATTAATAAAGGCGAAAACAAAGGGAATTTTAACGTTTCAAAAAAATGGTGCCAATCAAGAATTCTGAATTTTAAAAAAGTAGCCCAATGGCAACACTGCCCTCAAGGGGTTAAAATTCTTAAATATGCTGCTCGCAGTCCGTAAAGTTAGAAGAATAGATAACATTGTCTCTGTTACACGAATTTCAGTCATAATTATTGAAGAATCCTATGCTAACACTAAATATACCAAAATACCTTTTTTTTCACCGGTACAGAATGAAAATCTTGCTATTTGAAGAACATCAATTACATGACGTCTGTTCTATCATTAAACTCTTCCGATTTTCGAGATATCTGAGCAATTTGTTCATAAAATAATAGAAATGTAAATAGTGTTACCATGAGTCCCGCGTAAATCAGAACTCCAAAGGCTCTGGACATCACAAATTTCTGACAGTTTATTTTGCCATCTGTTATCGCAGATAGTCCTGCCATTGGATAAGTCGAAGAAAATTGCCGTAATTTCCGGTGTATAGCCCGCGGATCCTACAATCGTGTTTCGACCCAGATATTTTTTAACACTAGAACGGCGGCGAGGGATCATTTTGACCCTTGCCAAATGAATACATATCGATTCGAACCAGAAAACTTTTTATAATATAAGAGATAAATATGCTACACAAAAATAACTTAAATAAATTAATTAAATAGTTTTAAATAAAAATTCTGATGTGAAATATTTTTATAAAACTTGAATAAAATATCCCGCCGTTCTAGTGTTAAAATAAAATGTAACTTTTTAGATCACAGTAAATATCTGTCTTCAAATACTGAATGAAATTTCTGGGCCCAAACTGAATTGTTTGATCTGCTGGCTATACACCGGAAATTATGGTACTTAAAAAACTGATGCCCATGGCCTTTGGACATTGCACACTTTACTCAGGACACTAAATATAAATAACAAAGACATTATGCAAGTTCTCAACTATTTTGAAATTCAGATTGCTTGATTGACAGTACTTTTTTAACATTTAAATGCCTGATTTTTAATTTTGTTTTGAAAAAATTATATATGATTCTCAGACAGGTTTACTACAAAGGAAAAATAATTTTAAAAAATCAAAAATACATTTTTACAATAATACGTCAAACTTTTCTTATATTAAACATCTGCAATTCAAGCAAAAACTACTAGTCTACGAGACAGGTACAAATTTCGTCAGTTATTTCCTCTGGGCCGATAACATGTAAAATGCTTTAGATAGTTGTATCATGAAACTCCGTGAACATCAGCTGCCGTTCCGTGGGTGAGTTGAGAAGCGGTAGCATCCCACAACGTAAAAAAAAATTAGGCATTTCCTCATGATTGATAATTTGTCAAATGATAGTTAACCAAATATCTTGAAAAAAAGTCATTTGATTAGAAAGTGGTGGTTAATACGCCAGCTGGTCACACGAACATAAAACAATATATACAGGGTGTTCCGTTAAAGGGGTCCAATATTAATAGGGGTAATAGAGGAGATCACATGGAGCATAAATCAGTATATAAAGCCTGGTCGGATCTCAATAGTTTTCAAGTTACAGCAAATAGAATGAAAATTCGGAAAATTGTAAAAGAACCCTCATTGCTGAACTATCGATAATGCTACATAAAAACGAAGCACATATTTAGAAAGAGCAGAAAAAACCTACAAAATGACATCAATTGTATTAAAATAGCAATATTTATTGACGAGTTACAAGCCCTGAAACAGTGAAAAAAGTACGAAATCCAATATACATCAAAATAGTTAATCGTTAATTCCAAAAAGACAACTCTAGCTACAACAAGGAAAATGTAGTAAAATTTGGTCCATTCCGAAAACTTTCGAAAAAGCTTACAATGAACCATATCGGTTTAATTGTGTGAGAGAAATTAATCAGTTTCTTAGTTACAACTCCGCTTTCTTTGACACTAGCAAAGGTTAAACTCCGCCCATCACGATTGGAAACACCGCCTTTTTAATTACTCTCAACTATACATTTTCGATCATGCTTCTTCTGAGATGCAACATTTTTAATTATTCAAGAGTTGAATGAACCAAAATAACTTTACAATAATAGTCTACATTTTAAAGTGGTCTTTTATTGATATAAAGCTTAAGTTAAATTCTTTAAAATTAAACTGGTGGTGAAAATTCGGAAATAATTAAAAATTTTGCGATTTGTAACTATGCAAGAAGTTTCAGTACATGTTTTACATGGACAATTATTGTATGTATATGTGCATCATAATTTATGATAGGAAATAATAATAACAAATAGCATAATAATTTTATTAATTATAAATTTAAAAAAGACACTAAATTTTAAATTAATTCATACAAACTTTGTAATTTACAATTTGAGTACACCACAGTCTGTGACTTACAAAATACTGTGCCAAAAAGTGTTGAAAATAAAAGAAAAATGACAAATAAAGAATTACATTACACGTACTTTATGACATATGTGAAGCATAGTCTTCTGGCCTGCGCTGCACAGTTCAATGTCGGAAGGCAGACGAACGGACATTATTATAATAGGTGTTCGAAGTTGCGCCCATTAACAGAATCGCACAGCCGACAGCGACGTCGTAAAGATTGGCGAACACGCCGAAAATCTCCGACGGAGTTGGGAATGTCTCCTGCAGCGACAACGATTCGCGCTAATAAATCCTCCGGTGTATCCACAGGCGTTTCATACACCAGCGATTTAAGGTGTCCCCAAACAAAAAAGTCTAACGGATTGAGGTCTGGAGAGCGTGCAGGCCAAGCAACAGGTCCACTGCGTCCAACCCATTTCCCAGGATATGTTGAATTGAGGTGATTGCGAACACCTATGAAAAAATGTGCCGGTGCGCCATCGTGCATAAACCACATATTGTGGCGCAATGTTGCTGGCACATTTTGCAGTAACTGCGGTAAGATATCCCGTAGGAAAACCAAGTACGTACTGCCATTGTGTACATCTGGGAGTAAATATGGTCCTATGAGATAATCGCCGAGGACACCTGCACATATGTTCACACTGAAATTTTGTTGTGCGTTCGACGGGAAAACAGTGTGCGGATTTGTATATGACCATGTGTGCATATTGTGCGTGTTTACCACGCCCTCTCTCGTAAATGTTGCTTCATCAGTAAATAAAATATTTTCCAGAAATTGTGGATTATTTTCTGTTACATTAAGCAACCAGCGTACGAATTCTGTCCGCTGTCCGCTGAGCACAATCTGTTACTGATAACAGTTGTACCCGCTGCACATGAAAGGGGTGCATGTTTTCTGCACGCAGAACACGCCACACACTTTGGTGAGAAACACCGACTTCAGACGCAGCAGCTCGTGTACTCGTGGAGGGGTTATCTTTAAAAATATTCAGTACATCTTCTTCCATTGCAGGTGTTCGTACATTTCGAGGTTTCCCTGCATCAATGCTTGCTGTATTAAACGATCCAGTCTCCCGTAATCGTCTATCGATTTTTATGAAGAGTTTCGAACTTGGGCAACGTCTCCTTGGAAATTGCTCACGGTACATGCGCTGTGCTAGACATGCATTTCCATGAGCTTGCCCGTACATCAGATGCATGTCCGCATATTCTTCGTTAGAGTATTCCGGCATAATTATTATACACCAACTTACTACAATCCCACTTACAACAGCCTCCCTTTAACATAACGCCCACTGATGACTGCTGTTTTATTACACTTTTCTTCCTATACACATAGAAAATTTGCATAAAAAGTACTTCTTCTTCATCATCCTGAAAGTTCATGGAGGAAACGCAGCAGTCACGGAGTTTGTTTTAAGACAAGGCGAGAGCTGCACAATATGTCATTCACTTGACCAGACTGAATAATGAAAGGGTATTGATAGAGGTTGATCAGAAATGTATAATTAAAAGATATTAAAACGGGGTGTTTACAATCGTCATGGGCGGAGTTTCGCCCTTTCCGAGCGTGCAACAGTACAGAGTTGTAACTAGGGAACTGCTTGATTTCTCCCATACAATTAAACTGATATGGTTTATTGTCAGCTTCTTCGAAAGCTTTCGGAATGGACCAAATTTTATAACATTTTCCTTGATGTAGGTAGAGTTGCATTTTTGGAATTAACGATTAACTATTTTGCTAAATATTTGATTTTGTATTTTTTCACTGTTTCAGAGCTTGTAACTCGCCATTAATTCTCAATATTCTAAAACAACTTATGTCATTTCGTAGGATTTTTTCTGCTCTTTCTAAATATGTGCTTCGTTTTTATGTAGCATTATTGATAGTTTAGCAATGAGGGTTTTTTTTACAAATTTCCGATTTTTCATTCTATTTGCTGTAACTTGAAAATTATTGAGATCCGGCCAGGCATTATATACTGATTTATGCTCCGTGTGATCTCCTCTATTACCCCTATTAATATTGGACCCCTTTAACGGAACACCCTGTATATACATTCACATAGCTGCCAACATCTTACGCTTTTATGTCCAACAAAAATTTTATAGTAAATTTTACCTTTTTAAATCGCCGTAATCTGCCGATTAAATAAGGCAAATTTTCCATTACATTTTTCTGGTACAAAAAACAGAAGAGTTGGCAGCTATGCATTCAGTAATTTCCTCTCAATTTAAAATTTACCAGATGGCAGTATATATGCTATTTTAAATAAATAAACATGTTAGCTGGCTATATCTTAGAGGAAAAATTGTCAGCTGATGCCCTGAAACGTGTAACGCAGGAAAATTGAACAGGGTTACCGAGTTTGCTATATTCATCATGCTAAATTGGCGATTAATCTTTGGCTTTCGAAAATAAAGAGATAATGTTAAAATAAAAATAAAAACATAAGAAAAGTATTTAAAAAGTTAAAAGAAATATATTTTATCAATAAAAATGTAAATAACATCAAAACTGAAAAACTTACATCCATAAAGAGTGAAAAAAGAGAAGAAAATTTTACTGTACTGCCATCTATGTCAGTGATTTAAGCAAAATTGGCTATTAAAAGAATTTTATAATTATATGATTAGATAGCTTTTAATTGCTTATAACTGAATTAAAAAAAACTGTTCCAAGAAAATTATTTAAAAAGAAAGGCCATAGTAATAATATTCAATAAAAAAATGTATTTAATATTTAGTAAAATTACATAAAGGATGTAAAAAAATAATGCTTTGTTACATTTGTAAAAGTCATAAACTATTACACTTAAATTTATATGTACTGCTTAATATAAATAAATAATGTTTCTTTAAATATATACTATTATGGCAGCAGAATATACAAGATTTAAAAGAATATAATTTTAACTTTATGTTAAAAAATAAATATATAAAGTAAAAATAAAAATAAGATAATCATTCTTATTCTTATTATTATTATGTGTGGAAAGGAATAGTAGGAATAGTATATATTTGCAGCTACATTTCTATTAGTAATACGTTTAAATTACTCAGATCATTTGCAAAATTTAACTCTTTATCTGTTGAGTAATAAATAATTTCCTAATTGCGTTAGTATCAAATACTTTAAGAAAATCACATGGAGCTATTTCTAAAGCAGTGTTGTTTGTCAATAAAAATAAAATAATAATGTAACTGACATAGGAAATTACAAAACAAATAAAAATAGAATATTTAATTTGATGGTAGAGGTATTTTTATTTATTATAAGCCCTTGGCTTACTGCAACATTTACAGAGAGTTTTGATCAACTGAAAAAATGAAATAAATGTTGATGCGATGAAAATATCATGCCTGATATGATAAAAGCTCCAATCTGGTAACCCTGTAACGTTCAATTTTTCTAGTAGGAAGAGAATTTCAATCTAAGTCCACCAGCATGCGCAGTTTCTTATTTTAGATATAACGGTTGCGATCGGCGAAAATGCGAGCAGAGACAGTGAATTAGAAGAGGAAGAGATTGTAAAAGTATCTAGAAAGAATATTGATGTAAATGAAATATCACAATAAATTATATCTTACAGTTAGAGCATGGAGTGTAACGTCGAATAACTTGAAATAGGTTATTTCCTCCCGGATTAATATCCGTCAGCTGATAGATAATATGATCCTGTACGTAATAGAAAAAAAAATCAGCTAGCAATATGCTGAGGGAAAACTCGTCAGCTGGTGAATTTAAATAAGTGATAGGTGCCGCTGTCTGGCTCCTGCGTTGCACCCTTCAGGACATCAGCCATTACCGTCTCAATACTCAAGGTTTCAGGACTGATTTCGTCACGTACCAAATGAAGATTAACCCCTTGAAGGGCAAGCAATTGCGTTTGTGTAATGCTTAATTCCCACCGGAAATTTAGAAAAATTTTATTGCAAAACAAGTAAAAACAATTTTACGACTTTTCTCCACTAAAGCCAGAAAATTAAAATTTCCTAAAATTTTTCTGGTGCAAATCCTGATTAATCGTAGGTGGGATAGAATATATCCCAACGCCCCTCAAGGGGTTAAGGGGCGGCAGTATGACATGCCAGCTGACACATCTGATAAATTTTCAATAGAGAGGAAATCACTGAATATATATATATATATATATATATATATATTAATGTTCGTATGACCAGCTGACGTATTATCCACCACTTTATAATCAGCTGACTTTTTTTTCGCTCAAGATATTGGGTTAATTATTATTTGACAAATTTTCAATCG